>CM069526.1:30567500-31995000 GCA_035773235.1 Eospalax fontanierii
GATTCCGAAGTACTTAGAATTTTCCAGAACTTTTTGGAAGAGTGATAGAGCACTGATTTTCTATAGTCATCTACACTGATGCAGTGTAAATCCTTTGTCCTCCCAGTCCTCCTTAGAATCCCACTGTGTTTGTAAAGGTTGAATTAAGACAGGAAGTTTAAAGAAGCAGAGATTTTTTTTTTTTTTTTTTTTTTTTTTTTAGGGTTGAAATCTAGATATAGAAAGAAGAGAATAGAGTTCTCTGAGCTGAGCTCATTCTGTGAAAGCAGCAGCTCAAGATCTGATCCTTCAGGGATTTGCGGAACCTCCAAGGCATATTCCCTCCACCAGTGGGGGGTGGCGGGGAGGGGGGGGGACGAGGGGGCGCGGCGGGGGGTCGCTATGGAGATGGGACATTATGGAGATGGGACATGATGATCTGGGGATATGTAAGTGGGGCTGGGGCTGGGAGGGCAAGAGAGCCCTCACCAGACACCTGGGTATATGAAAGCAGAGGTTAGCAATAGTTACCCCACAAATGAAGACTACAAAGAAACAGTGGCAAGGTAGCTGATTCCTGGGAGGTGCTGGATCCTTTTCAATTCTATCAGAAGAAAGGCTCAGTGGGAGCTAATCCTTTTGAGGCAGCCTGGAGCTGGAGGACCCAAAGAAAGAGTGTGGGCCAAGAGCAAACATTAGACCTGCCCGGAATAGCAGGGGCTGTGCTCAGGGAAGTGTTTGCCCTCTGCCTGAATTACAACCCAGCATGAGCAAAGAGGCTACCTGTGTGCCCAGATTCTCTAGCTATTAAGAGCCATGAGGTCATAGAATTTAGACCAAAGACCCCAGGAAAACGGGCATCAAACGGAAAGCCCAGGGGTAAGCCGACTCTCCTGTGCACATATTGCCATATGGCCTGTGCAAGGGAAGCACATGCCACAGCCTGCAGGGACCACCCCCTCCTTCCTTCCAGCCGTCCAGAAAGCCCGCCAAGCAAATGAAACAGCTCTCAGTTCCCACCAGAAAAGAGAACAGCGGGCACAAGAAGACCTGGGGACTCAGGATTATTTACCCACCTCTTCTTGCCTGAGGAGCAACATGTTTTTTCTTACTATTCACCACCTCAAAAAATATAATGAAATGTTAATCGTGTTACTGAAGCGAGAGGGGAGGGCTGGTCTCAGTGGCCATTTTTCATCGTTTGACGGTTATAGTAATGAGTTCCCTTTGCTCCAACTGCCAGAATCATTCAAAGGAGGGACACACATGGCTGATAATAAATAGCCCTGCTTGGAGAAGCCATTAACCTTTCTGTAGCCAGCCGGGCCCGGAGCCTAGTGACACGGAGCCCTCTTCTGAGACAGGACTAATGACTCCCCACTGTTCTATGCATGTGTGCGGAGACCACAGAAATCATGGCCCCAGAGATGTTTAATCTTAGAATTTTTCGTTATTCGACTACAGAAATTTCCCTTGGATTCTATGTTCCTCAAAACCACTGCTAACAATTCTGAAGCTCGGGATCATGTTGTTCATCTGTAACCTCTTTTTGTAGCCTCCCTAACACATCTACACATTTCAATTTCTTTTTATTACATTATTATGGCAAGTGTGTGGATGTCAAAGGACAACTTGTGGGAGTCTCTCCTACCGTGTGGGTCTCAGGGATAGAACTCAGGTCACTATGCTGGCCTGCAAGCTCCTTTACCAACCGAATTCTCTTGCTGGCCCTCGTTTCTGCAAATTTTACGTTTTCTGTTACACATTTTGAGGGTTGTATGCTTTTCCTGCTTGTTCTCTTTGTACCAATGCCTTGGTGGTCCTCTCTTCTTCTTCATGAGGGCAAGAAGAAGCAGTCTACTTACCACTAGTTCTTCATCCCCATGATCAAAGATAGCTGTTGAAACACACCAGAAAGGGAAAAGAAACTGCACCTTCCCTGGGCTGTCATTTTATCTGACTTTTCTTTGGGGACAGCTTCTGTTTCTCCATTTTTATTTTTATTTTTATTTTCCTTTGTAATTATAATCATCCCATTACAGTTTTTGTTTGTTGAACTTGGCATTATTACCTGTTCATGACCTTCAACTTCTTTTCTTTATATTGGTTTTTGTTTTCTTCTGTGGATTGCCTGGACATATCTGACTTTCAATGAAGGTTTTATTAAAAGTCTTTCACCAAGAAAATCCTTTTTATGTGTCTCACCCAGCTTTTCACCATCTTGTGTGTACAAGAGATTTAGAGGATTCATTTCACTCTCCCTAAGATTCTACAAATATTAACTTCATTTAAGAACAGATGATACAGGACACATCAGAGATCTGACACAAAGGCCCATTTCAAAATAATTACCACCAATGTCCATGACTTGGGAACAGGAACCCAAAGATTCAAAACCCATTAAAAATAAGATTTCTAAATTAGTGATTATGAAATCTGTTTTGGAGTACTAGAAAGATGGCTCAGCAGTTTAGAGCATTGGCTGCTCTTGCATAGGACTCAGCCTCAATTCCCAACACCCACACGGTGGCTAACAACTGTACTTAACTTCAATTCCAGGGAAATTTGACACCCTCTTCTGACCTCCTCTGGCACTGCACAACACAGGTGTGTTTACATACATGCAGGCAACACACACATATACATAAAATAAAAATAATAAATATTTTAAAATTTAAAAAAAAGAAAGCTTTTTCCATCACGGGTCCTCTGGAAAGCAGAGGACGTTCCTCATACACAGACAAACACACGTATGCTAGTAACTGGATTTAAACATGTACTTAAAGGATTTATAGACAAAGTCTTCTCAAAGAATGGATTATAATCCACTAGTGGATCATGAAATTGATCTAGTGAGTCCTTAATAGTTTGGAAGGAGAAGGTAAAAAACAAAGGAGAGAAAAAGGGGGAATGCCAAGAACCATTTCTTGACCCTTTCATTTGGCAGGAAGAGTGTGCTTATGCCCACAGGTGCATGTGTGGTGGTCGAAATGTACAATGTAGTTCTTCTAATGCATTTCCAAAAAATAATTTCAAAAAGACTAAACCCTACAGGTCATAGCACATACAGGTGATAAGAAATAGCCCTGATCTAAGTGATTACGGTGAAACTGTCATCTTACTTGGTTGGCTAAATCCTCAGAAAAGAATATTGCTTCTTTTGTGAGTTGCAGCCAGAAGAGTTGTTGCCAAGACTGAGGTGTGAACAGAGTGCCAGCTTGATGCCCTCCAGGAAAACAAGCACTATTGGTGCTGGGAACGGGATCTTAGCATATGGAGCAGGTTCACTTCATGCCTCAAGTCAAAGGTGAACAACTCAAATGCCCTGGGAGCCAGGTGACTGGCACAGTGACGGAGGCACACTGGGAAAGTGAATCTGTAGCTATCTGGAAAGAGCGCACCCCACCTAAGAAAATAGCTGGAATTTTGTACCCACCAGCTGTTCCCAGGGAAGAAAGCAGAGCTAAGGGCGAGGACTTCCGCTTTTCAAAGATAAGCCACTGATCCGATCTTTACAGGAAATCTGCTTTTTAATATAGGCAAGTTAAGCCAAAAGAAAACTGCTTCTAAATATGGCAGGAGCTAACACTGTGAGCCAAATAAAACCTATCTACGGGCTGGATACAGTTTTCACCCTCAGGCTGAGGAAAGAGAAATGATTTGTTTCATGATTTAGAAAGATCATGGGAAGGGGCTGGAGAGATGGCTAGAGGGATGGCTCAGTGGTTAACAGCACTGGCTGCTCTTGCAAAGGACATGAGTTCAATTCCCAGCACTCACATGGTGGCTAACAACCTCTATAACTCCAGTTCCAGGTGTTACAATGCCCTCTTCTGACCTCCACGGGAATTGCATAACATGTAGGCAACACACTGAAACACATAAAATAAAAACAATAAATAAATTATTTTTTAGAAAAAGAACGACATTCAAGGGGACCCAGGAGATTGCTCAGCAGTTAAAGCATCTTCTGTGAAAGCAGGAGGACCAGAACCCACATAAATGCCAGGTGGGCACATTGACCCACCTATAATTCCTGCCTGGGGAAGTAGAGCTCAGATCCCAAGAATAAGAGAGCCAACAACAGTAGTGTATAGGTGAGCTCTGGGTTTGACTGAGAGACCCTACCTCAAAGAATGAGGTGGAACAGGGAGCAAGGAAGATTCCCAGTCTCAACCTTAGGCCTCTCCCCACATGTGCATGTGCACAAACACACACAAGGGAACGCACATAATACGTGTGCACACGACACACACATACACATGAAAAAGAAGAAAAAAGCAAAGATCCGTGAAGTACATGCTGAGGTGGAGCAAGCCTGGGGACAGGGTGATGGCTACAAGGACACAGAAATCTCTCACGTGACAGGAGGAGGTGCACACAGGAAATACGAAACAGTCAGAACCAATAGGACCAGAAAAAAGGAAGGAGTGTTGAAAAGATCTTTGGTTTCTGGCTTGGGTGGTCAAGCAGACAGAAGGTCTATTCACAAAGACTGGGCAAGCAGCACGAGGACCAGGACAGAGGAGCAGGGCGAGAAACAGTGTGACTGGTGACTACAGGCTCTCTCACTGGGAGCGTCCATAAGAGAGAAGATCACAGTGGGACTGAGATGTCTCACTGTGAGTCCTCTACCTCTGTATGTTGTTGAAGCTAGATGACAAGAAGTCCAAGGCAGCACCTTTCGCACACCCACAGTCAAGGAGTGAAAGGATGGACTGGGGGACTGCAAACGGGTTAGAAGTCTCCAAGTGAGACTTGTGTAAAGATGAAACAGTGCCAATGAGGAATCTACGAGTGACTCGCCGATTCTCACTGAAGACTGTTGAGATAATCAAGGTTGGACCAGCTGACTCCAGGGATGCTCAAAACAAGAACCAGGAAGACAATGGACTACCAGTTGTATGTTCATATGTTCAGATAATGTGGGTTGAGGTGGAAACCACGTATGGCTGGACTACCCCAAGGCTGAGGGTGTGCAGGCTGAGGACACAAAGACAAGGAGACAGAGATATACATGGGGGCAAGGCTGGACAGGGAGGAAGGACGGTGCAGGAGCAGGACCAAGACAAAAGCTAGAGGTGGACAGAGTAGAAACGAAGGATGGAGCACCAGGATTCAAGACAAGATGATGAGGAATTTCAGAATAGTGCACATTTCTTGAGGCTGGACCCGTGTATAGCTACTAAAATTGGAACGACACAGAGATTAGCATGGGCCGTGTGCAAGATGACACAGAAATCTGTGAAGTGTTCCATACTTTAAAATATCTTGGAATAAATCTAACCAAGGAAGTGAAAGAATTGTATGATTTAAATACACTTTAAGACATCGAATAATGAAATTTAAAAATATACCAGAAGATGAAAAGACCTCCCATGCTCATGGACAGAGGATTTAAACAATTCCTAACAACTTCTTATCTTGTAATTATACCCATAGATTAATGCGCCTCTCAAGTCTCATCAGAGAAGCTTCTTAGAGCAGACCACAATGAATAAGAGGCGTACAGCTGTCAATGTGCAGAGAATAAGAGATTCGGAATGCTCAGTTGTAACTGGGACACCTATACCACACCCTCTCCTCCCAAGGATCCAGCGATCCTTGTGAAAGAGGGGACAGAAATATTGTTAGAACCAGAAGTGATAGATGAATAGAAGGAAACTGTGTTTTCTGGACACAACAGGGCAGCTGCACATGTGAACCAATGGCACTTATGACGACATGCACAAGACCTGTGCAAGCCGGACAAAAACCCAACATGGATGCAAGGAGTGGCAAGAACCCCCAGCCCTAGCTGAGGAGCTACTGGAAATTGATAGCTTCTGGGAGAGGGAGAGTTAGTTTTCTTTAAGAGTGTGACACAAAGTAGGTTGGTCAGGCACCAGGTGTTGGACCCACGCCCGAGAGCATTTGAGGAACACAAATTAGACTAGGTTGGCCTTTAAAAAATAGTAAGAAGATGTCCATGAAGTGTAGGAGTAGTTATAGAGGTTGGAGAGGGGATCTGAATACGATCAGAATACATTGTGTGAAATTCTCAAAGAGTCAATAAGTCATTTTTAAATTATATTTCAATACATCTTCTAGAAAAGTATTTGAGTTAAGAGACAGGACCAGCAGATGAGGATGTACGGAAAAGAGAGGATAACAGGGCATGAGTGTGATCAAAGCACACTGTATACATGCATGAAACAGCATGATGAAGCCTATTATTTTGTACAATTGATATACATTAACAAAAATTTTAAGTTCTTTGAGTCTTCAAAAGGAATATATTAAGAACTCACAAAACTAAACATGAGAAAAACAAGTCATCGATAAATGGGCAAAAAGTGGATTGAACAGACAGTTCTCAAAAGAAGAGATAAAAATGGTCAACGAATATATAGAAAAATGTTTAGCATCCTTAACCATCAAGAAAATGCAAATTGAAATTTCATCTAACCCCAGTCAGAATAGCTAGCCTCAAGAAAACAAATGACAACAAAATGCTGATGAGGACATGGGGAAGGGTTATACACTACTGGTAGGAATGTAATCTGGTATAGCCACCGTGGAAATCAGCTTAGACGCTCTTCAGAAAGATGAAAAGAGAAGACCAGGATCCAGTTATACCATTCCTGGGTGTATACCCAAATGACTCTAAGCCATCGTACCATAGAGATTCTTGCACATCAGTGTTTATAGCTGCACTAATTATAATAATCAGCACATGGAACTAGCCTTGATGTCCATGAACAGATGAACAGACAAGGAAAATGTGACATGGCCACACAGGGGACTTTTATTTGGCCATAAAAAAGAATGAGATTATGTCATTTGCAGAAAAATGGATGGAACTAGATGTCATCATGTTTAGTAGAAGAAACCAAACTCAGAAAGACAAATATCATCTTCTTTCTCTCATAAGTACATTTTATGTGTGATATATGTATATAATATATGATTCCCTGTGATCCACAAGACCCTTCTTTAGACAGGATTTGTGGATATGGAGATAGGAAACTCAAGTCATAATCATGAGTGACCATGTACATATTAACCAGTCCCTGTTTAAAGTCATTCTTCAAAAATAAAAATAAAAATGGAGATTATGATGCTCATTGTCTATGGCCTAGGTTTGGTGTTTAGAAAAGTATGAAGATCAAATCAGGAAACTTCTTTATAGGGCAATTTAAATCTTACTGATAGTTCTAAAGCTAAAGAAGCTTTAACCAAAATAGAAGCTTTACTACTACTACTTTTCTCTCTACTGGTTTGACTACTTCTTCCTTGAGCCGCAGTATCTTATCTGAAAAATGGGATACTCTGTTAAATTATTGTTACCTGCCTAACCAGCACTTACTTTGTTGGTAGGTTTGTTGGTTAGCTATCTACCTGCCTGGTTGGTTACTTGATAGGCTAGTTGGTTGGTTGGTTGGTTGGCTGGCTGGTTGGTTGACTGTCTGCTTGCCTGGTGGGCTGTCTACCTGCCTGGTGGTTAATTGGTTGGTTGATTTGTTAGTTGGTTGGTTAGTTGGCTGTTTGCCAATCCAGCTGGTTAGTTGCTTAGTTGGTAGGTTTACCTCTGAAGGACTCTCTCTGTGCTCTGGTGCCTGGTAGCCCTACTTTGACCAAGAGTCCCCTGAAACAAGATCCAGCCTAGCACAACCTATGTCTATACCCTAGCAATCACTGCAGGTAATTGGTATCCAGTGCTAGACAGAAGAACTTTGCATCTTCAGATCAAGAGTGCACAGCCTGTGCACACAGTAAACACTGAACAATGACTGCTGAAGAGATGAACAATATGTGAAATTTATTGGAAAATTTAAACTGAATATATAGGTGCAGGAATTTCTAGCATCCATCTCAGGCTTTGTTTTTCTGGCACAAATTCATACAAATTCTATAAAATGTAACTGGAAACCAAAACATTATTTTCAATATTGCTGGCATCAAAAATATAGCAACCACAAAGGGCAGGGAACATGATGGGTCCCCTGGACAAACTTGTAATTCATCAAGCTCAAAGGGCAAGTTCAGGACCATGTCTCACAGCATCTAAACTTTATTTAGATGTGTGCACACACAGTGTGACTCAGGTTTGTGCCTTTTTTTTTTCTTAAATCTGAAACAAGATCAAAACACAATTGAGTCTACCAATGTGTAAATTTTGAATGGGACCATAAAAATTCAGAATTCTTCCCAGTATATTTGAATGTCAAGCACTTTGGGGAGAAGAGGGAGATATAAAACACAACCCAGTCAGCTCCCATATCCTCAATAATAGCAGATTAGAAGTAAATATTGTCAAGGGTGGTGCTACAAGGCTATAATCCCAACACTCCAGAGGTGAAGGCAGGAGAATTGCAAGTGTAAGACCAGCCTGGGCTACATGTGAAGCTATGTCTCTACAAAAAAGGGAAAGAACTATCATGAGATATGTGTTTGAAGTCTGCAACAAGGAACTAGAAGTCTACAGAGCCTTGTGGCCCTGGCCATGTTCACACTCTCTACTCTATTGCATTGAGCTAAAGATGGCAGTACAGAGATGGCGGGTGTACAAAGGCCTCAGAAAGGAAGGCAACATGTGACTGTCAGAGTGCCTTATCTTCTCCTTGGCCCTGAATGCTGCTTCCTGGTCAGAGGAGGGACAGAGACAGTTCCTGACAGTCCTGAGCACAGCCAGGAGCAGGAGCCTGAGTCTTGGGTTCAGAGGGACAGATCCAACCTCATGCTATGTAGACAAAGACAAATGACATCAGCCCTGTGCACCTTGGCTTCTCCATCTATAAAATGTAAACAATTAAAGTCTTATTTCATAGAGTGACTGTGAAGATTAAATTCCACAGTCAGCATGTCAGACACCTGCCACAGTGTCAGGAACACAGCAAGAGCTGGCAGAGGAAGTGGAAACTGTTACTTTGACTTTAACTTAGATGTCATGTAGCTGTCTTGGTATATATTTTATAGTTCCAAGACAATTTGAGTAAGAACAGTTTAGAGATCATTTTATTCCCAATTTCTCACTGTGTTGTGGGTAAGAAAATATTTCCAAAAGAAAATGTCAATTTCTCTAAAGCCTGCTCTGACAAAATCAGCAACTCAGAAGTTCTGGGAGACCTCAGCCATTACCTGAAGCCCAAAAGGTACCAAATCATACACTCTGAACCTGTTGCTTTGGGCCATGCACTTAGCATGAGGAATCTGAGCCATCTACTTCCATCATAATGAAGAGTAAAATGGATGCTGAAGTTGACAGCACACTCCGTGAGGAACAAAAAGAGATCAAGCACTTTAAGATCAAGACCACAGTCTCTAGGCCATTCATTTCATGTTTAGATGCCTTGCCCTCCACAGTCAACCAGCTATTTTCATGCAATCATGTCTTTACATCTATTCCTTAAAAGCAGTATCATGACTATTTTGGAAATCTCATCTAGCACCAGTGTTACTGAATACGTCGTGCATGCCCTGCAATGGTTTGATTGGCTGGTTTCTACATCCTTGACTCTTAAAGATGAATCATATCTGAAAGGTCATAAGCTACCAAGAATGCCTTCAAGATTATGTTTCTATTAAGTAAGATTAAATGAAGGATGGATTATTAAACATATTTCTTTTTAAGTATTTTATTCTTTCTCTTTATTTTACGGGTTTGAGTGGATTACCTGAATGTTTATAAGTGCAATGCTGGTGGAGGTCAGAAGAAAGCATCGGATTCCCTAAGAACTGGAGTTAGGGACGGTTGTTAGCTGCCATGTGGGTGCTGGGAGTCAAACCCAGGTCCTCTGCAAAAGCAGCTGTCTCTCCAGTCCCTTAAACATCTTTGTTAAATATGTCTTGAACTAATTGACTGATGAGGAATCAAAAATTGGTTTTCTATTGACATGCGAGGATTGAACTCTTTTTCCTGAAAGGGCTGGCTTTCCAACACTGCAGGCCACAAAGCTGAACCCACAGGTAGGTGAGCCATACAGAGAGGCTAGGGTACTGGAGGAATGTCACCCAAGTTCAGCCACATCCTTCCTTCTTCAACTCTGCCACTTGCAAGTCACAACTCCAAGTACAGCCTGTGCAGGAAGAGATTTTTTTTTGAAAAATGAAAAAGACCAAGGTGGGCTCAGGTGACTCAGAAGAGATCTCATCAGGCATCACACAAAGCCAAGATGCATTCTGGAGGATGCAGGGAGCAGATGGCCGGTGGGCAGCGGGCAGAGCCAGGGGGATTCAGAACCTGAGCCCTCTGGACAGCCTTCCGCCATGGGAGCCGGCTGTTTGTAGGAGGTGATTCACATTTCACCAGATGGTCATCTCCCTTCCTGGGGTCTCAACCCCAGGTAAGTTTGATGGCAAGCAAGAATTTTATCTCACCTGAACAGATTAAAACTAACAGAGGATTGATTAAAACCTCATCAAGAGCAACCCTGGAGACCGATGAGAACAGAATCCTGAAAAGGAAGATGTTTGAATGATTTTCTAGCTTCTCTTGGATGGCATGACAGCAAACCTGCATAATTCAAAGAAGAAAAGAGCTCCCTCCACTTCCCCCCAAAGCAAGTCCTAGCATTACAAACACTAATTGGAACAGAGCGGGCTAGTAGAAATCCCTAGTAGAAAAGACAATGAGGAGATATAACTGATTGCTAAATCTTTTATTTTGTTCACTTTGGCTTATCATACACAGAAACGAACTCAAATACAAAAGTGTGTGGTATTTCCAAACAGTTTTTCATTATATCTTGTGGTTACTAAATCTTTAAACTCAGACTTCATAGAAAGCACACAAATTACACGTAATATCTCAGCTTGGGACCCGTAAAGATTCAAAAACTATATGGATTTAGGTTACAGATGCAATTGCAAAAGTCATATGCAAACACAGGTACATATACATGTATGCACACACACATGCACATACATGCACATACACACAAACAAAAACAAAAAAAAACTTAAGATTCAGGATGATAGGAACGACACTGGTCCTACAGATGGCTGCGTTAGGTTGTTGGAATCACTGCTTACGTTTTTTTCTAATTAGACTATGAATGGACAATGAGTGATGTGTAAAGCTCACACAAAGTTAAAGACCAAGACTTTGTTCCGGTTTTTGTTTTGTTTTTACCATCCAGCCAACTTGTGATTTGATAGCTCATGCCATCTATCAATAACTGCATCAGCTCAGTCACAACCCAACCTGGTTTAATTCTTGCTCTAGGAGGCCAGGGTACAGATCATAGGCTCAGATGTCCAAATGATATCTATGGTGATTGCTATCAACATTCTAAAACTTCTAGGCCCCATACTGAGTTCACTGCACCGGAAACAGTGTACACTGGTATACAGTGGATGTGGCGCTGGTGTTTCCTTCTTTTATTCCTGTGTTGGGATCAAATCCGTATTCTCATTCATCCTGACAGCATGATCTAACACCTGACTATACTTCTCAGCACCTGGTTTTACTACTAATTAGCCAACCACTAAGTTGGAGATTTTAGTACTCAAACCTGATAGAACCCTGCATGGTTGAGGCCATAATCTGTGAGTGGTTTTTCTCCTTTCAGAACTTTCTTTTATACATATATATATATTATTTTTAATTTTTTTAAAGACAGGGGCTAACTGTTAAAGCCCAGGGTGGCCTCAAACTCCCCAAGTGCTGTATTATAAGTGTGAGCCATCATGCCAAAACTTTATTATTATTAAAAGGTTATCTTGGGCTGTCAAGATTGCTAAGCAGGTAAAGCATACCTGCTGAGCAAACCTGACAACCTGAATTCATCCCATATAAAGGCACAAGGGGAGACACAGCTCCACAAAGTTGTGCTCGGACCTCCACATACATGCCTGCACTCTCACACATACATAAAATAATAAGTAAAAATAAATTTTAATTAATAAAAGTTTATCTTGTGATAAGTTTTTAAAAATAGAAGAAAAATTGGGCATGATGGCACACATCTTTAATTCCAGCACTTGGGAGGCAGAGGCTGGTAGATTGCTGTAAAATCAAGGCTAGCTTGATCTACAGAATAAGTTCCAAACCAGCTGGGACTACAGGGAGACCTCATCTCAAAAAGAACTCCCAAAGTAAAAAATAATTTGGGGCTGGAGAGATGGCTTAGGGGTCAAGAGCACTGGCTGCTCTTGCAGAAAACCTAGGTTCAGTTCCCAGCACCCACATAGTACCTAACAACTATCTGTAACTTCAGTTCCAGGGATGGCTCCACGGGCATTGCATGCATGGGTGTACTTACATACATGCAGGCAAAACATTCATACACATAAAATACAAGTCAATAATTTTTAAATAGAAGAAACTTTGCCTCACTTTTAGAGAGATCAAGATATTTGGAGGTGGGGGGAACACCTGAAACAGGAAGATTTTAAAGGAAAAAAGTGAAATCAGTGCTCTAAATTAGTGGGAACTAGGTTAAAGAAAGATCAGCATGAGTAAGTTTAACTCAGGCCTTCAACTCACTCCAACTGACCTGCTTTAGGACTTGCTGAGTTAATAAAACTAGAACATTCCACTCAAGTCGAACTTTTCCATTTTACTCTCATTCAAAGACTACCTTCTGATGAACCCAATTCATCAGAAATTCAATCAGCACAACCCACATTAGTCCTTTCCTCTCACAGGGTCCTGTGACTATCTTAATAATCTTTATCTTTGGATTATGTGTTTATGCATCTAGTGTTGGATTGTTCTGTCTTCTCTGTAATTTTTCTAGCAAAGGGGACTGAAGTGAGTCTGAAAGCAACAAGGCGACCTGCACGCAGCTAAGATACCACTTCAGTAAGTGGGACCATAGTCACCTATGGGATGCACTTCCTGTGAAGGGAATCACACACTTACTGCTACCAGACATGAGTGCCATCACCTTAAGTGACTGGCTTTGCATCTAGCAAAGAGGCCGAAGCACAGATAACAAGATGTGAAGGGTTTTACTTGTGTTCCTGGGCAAGGAGAAAACTTCAACCAGCTCCTTCTATAAAGGTCTCAAACCAGTCCCTGAAAGAAATCAATCACAACAGCAACAAAACATGGCTTCAAGTGTGCCCCAAGTAGGAACTCAGACTGTAGAAAAACTGTCAGACCTTCAGACCTTCTGCCCTCTGTAATGCACACTGTTAAAAGACCAAGGTGACTTTAAAAAGTAATGCTAACTCTTTTGACAAACTGAATCACAGCAGATCATGATCCGTTTGAAGTACAGCTGAGTTCAATTCAATCAAAACTTGTTACATACAGGAAGAAAAATTTTACCTTGAAATAGCAGCCATTTATCCACCTAAACAGAGGTTTAAAAACAGTTGGGTTTTTTCACGCTAATAGCCAGCTAAGAATAAAATATGTTATATTTTCTCATCAATATATTCATAGAAAGGAGGACCAGAAAAATACTGACCGTGGGGGCAAAGGAAAATTAAAATAATCTTCATATTGACCTTTTTCTGATCACATGATTCATGCCACTGTCCAAAGCTTAGCACACATTTCATGAGACAGCACCAAACCTACTAACAGAGTTAACCACCTAATAAGCACCAACCAAATATGAGTGCTTATTACTGCCCACAGGTGGAAGAGTTATGTATGTAATCTACAGACATGTATTGAACACCTACTGTGTGCTAGACACTGCTGTAGGTACCACATGTTCAGCAATGAACAGAGCTGATTAAGTCCCTGCTCTGTTGGAGCTGACATCTAGTGGTTTGAACCTTGGTTTCTATAGTTCTGATGCCTGTTGCTATTAAATCAGAGGCTACTAACTCAGAGCCTGAAGGCACCAAGCAGAGGAAATAAATGAGTAGGGTCCAAAGCCAACTGGATGATCACCAAACGGCCCCTCCTCTTTCTGAGCATACCCTCAGGTTGAGTTCCCCAGCTTGACTCTGCAGGCAGGTGAGGCAGAGCAGCAGAGTACCGAGACATGAAATGGTTATAGACAGTGCATCCAGCTTTCATGCCTGTTCTCCTCTTTCCTGTCCTTCCATCTGCTGGATGCAGACATGCCCGGCAAACTTAAGACTACCAGATCCATGCTGGTAAAACCACACAATGAAAGAAGAATCTTGTCTCTGAATGTCAGGAACTCTCAGCTGGTAGATGAGAAATCAAATCGTATGGAGCAGTGCCATCATGGTTTGTGGTTATTTCAAGATGACCCAGAATTCCTGATACTTTTGAAAAAGAAAAAATAAAAACTCTTGGTTTTTTAAAATGATTTTCATTTTGGGATAAGTGCTTGCCTACTCGCATGCACCAGGCCCTGGGTTGAAGCCTCAATATCACAACAAATCATTTTGTTGGACAAATGTTTGACTTTTAAAAACACATCTGCAAACTACAGTCAGTCCCCTGCATCCCATCCAACCATCAGCGCTGTGCTATCTATACACATCTGTGGCAGAATGGTCAAGAATACTTTAGGCACAGGAAAGATATAACAAGTTTTTACACAGTGAGAGCACACCGGGAAATTCGCCTTCTTCCTTCCCATCAACTACCATTAATCTGGATATGTTAAGTGCACACAAGACCCTGGGCTAAGATGAGAAAAGCTTGCCTCAGCCTTCAGTGTGTCTCTCAAGCTTTTGGAATTGTCTGCTTACTTCCATAGCCTGGAGTATAAGCTGACTCTATAGTCTCCCAGCTGCAAACAGCTGAAAGAACACCAACCACTTCCTAAGCATGCTCAGAAGGTCAAGTGTCTTGGTTTTTCTCATTGTTGGACTGATTTTAAAGTATATTCTTCCCTCTTACTCTGAGCAAGTTATCTCACTAACCACTGTCTCTTCTAATGGGCATGGCCACAGCCATGTGTACCCCCAGTTCTAACAATAATACACATTGTTCCCAACCATAGAAAGTTTTCCAGTCTCCCATGTATCTAGGATTGCATTTTGAGAACTACTGCTCAGGGTTGAGAGTCTAGTTGAGGAGACAGGCCAGGGACCATAGAGAACAGCCCAGAGGGTTATCCGATCTCATGGCATCTAATACCCAATAGGGCAAAGTGGGTACCAGGGAAGGTTGCTGCAGGAGGCCATACTTGAGTTGAGTCTTGAGGAAGTGCAGGTGCTCACCAGGCAGATGAGGCTGGGAAGGCTTCTCAGGCAGAAATAACAAAATGTAAGGGAATTGGAATCAGCCTTGTATACAGAGTGAAGCCATCTCAAAAAATCAGACACATGCACACACGCATGCACAGCCATACCAAGTATTAAACCCCAGTCAATGGCATGCATGATGAAATATTTAGGAGTGAAGTATATTGATGTTTGGGACTTACTTTGAATATATCAAAAAATAACATGAGAGAGGGCATGTGGCTAGGTTGGTGGAATATGTCTAGTATGCTCAAATCCCCAGCATCCCATAAAGCAGGCATGATGGTTCACGCAATCCCAGCACTCAGGAGGAGGAAATCGAAATTCAAGGTCATCTTCATTCACATACTGAGTGGAAGGCCACCATGGGCTGCTTGAGACTCTGTCTTGAAAGAGAGAAAGGTGAGGGAAGGGAGGGGGAGCACTGAGAGCGTGGTGGCTGGACGTGCACACAGACCCTGGGACTGACCTCTAGAGCTCCAGAAAAAAAAATAAGAAAAGAGAAAAGAAAAACTGATGGATAGATACAAGACTGAACAAGGCAATTTCTTAAAATGTCAACTGTACCATCTACAGGGTCGATATCTGGGTGTTCACTGTACAGTTCTTCCACTCTTCCCTGTCTAAAACTTCAATAAGAGAACTGGAGTGATGGCTCAGCGGTTAAGAGCACTGGCTGCTCTTGCAAAGAACCTAGATTCAGTCCCCAGCACACACATGGTGGTTAACAATAGTCCCTAACTCCAGTCCCAGGGGACGCAACATCCTCTTCTGGCCTCAGTGGTATTGCATGAACAGGTGCACTTACATACATCCAGGTAAAACACTCACATAAAATATAAATAAATAAATAAGTTAAAAAGTTCAATAAAATGTTCAATGGGGATGTATGCTATAGGTGAAAATATATTTACACCACAGTCCAATCATTCAAATCACAGTCCTGTAACTTAATAGCAGGATTCTTCAATGGCCTCCTAACTACAGCTTCCTCCAAGCAAAATGGACAAGCACATCTAACAGAGCTGTTGTAGGGATTCATTGAGATAAAATTCTTGATCCAGTGCCTAGCACAGTAGCAGCTGTTTTGTAAATGTTAGTCCTCTGGCTCAGAAGTCAACACATCCACAAACTGGGACAAATCTTTAATAAAATATAAAAAGAAAAATAATATTTTAATCTTGCTGTACCTCTAGGGAAATTAAAGAATAAATTAATCATGCTATTTTTACAGGTAGAGACCCTGACCTCCTAGCAGTAGGACACTTGGAATTGCATGTGTAAGGGAAGCGACAGAGGTCATCTCCTCACCTCTTCTCCCAGTGGCCAGCGTCACCGCCCATGAGAATTGGCCCAGGTAAGTGACATGTTCACATCAGGATGGATAGGAAACAAAGACAGAATTTCACAAGCACATGGAAGCAATGTGCAAGAGCAAAGAGAAAAGCCCTGAGATCTGTAAAGGCGAGTGACACGTTGCCAGAGTGGGTAGGCACGAGACTCTCCGGGCTTTTAGCATAATTACATGAGCTGAGAGATGGCCTCAGGATCGCAAATAAAAGCCTCCTATTGAAGCTGATACCACTTGTTCAACTCAAAGATGTCTAGTAGGCCACCACATGCATGTCACATCTCTGATTTGAAAGGTAGAAGGAAGGCACTGGTTGGTGACAATGCCCAGAGAGGAGGAGATGATGACCTTCACCTTCACTTATATCAGCAAATAAAGTCAGTGCTTACCCAAGAAAATGAGGTCTGGCCCACTGAAAATGCATGAAAGGGTTAATTATGCATCACGAGTAAGACATTACAATCAATGGAGATGGTAATTTTGTGGAAAGCATCTCTGTGTCCCTATGAAATTGTACATTTAGGATGATAGACTTCAAGCTATTTTAGACTGCTTCCACCCTCTCTACTTGGAAAGTTCATTCCCTTGGACATAATTATAAACCCACTTACATGATTGGCCTATTAAGCCTAGGCTTTGAACTCCTTGTAGACCTCACATACTGCCCGTGTAGGGTATGCGTATCACCCATCTGTGGATAGGAACATCACTGGACTAGGACAGATTGCATCAGCGTAGAGACAACTGGGCACACCAATTCCCAACTCACTACAGCGTCAGTAGCCTGAAATCAGTCCTGATAAAAGTCTTTATACCAGTAAATTAGTCAATGCTGGGAATCAGCCGCCTGTCACCACCTCCAACCCCCAGAGGTCAGCTTGCCAATGCATGGACCTGGTTTTTGTTTTTTCTTTGTTTTATTTTGTTTTTGTTTTGTTGAGACAAGGACTCACTATGTAAACTCTGACTGGCCTGGAACTTTCTATAATAGACCAGGCTAGCCTCAAACTCACAGAGAGTCACCTGCCTCTATCTCCCAAGTGCTAGGATTAAAAGCACACACGGCCATGCACAGTAGATCTGATTTTTTATTGCTATTTTGGAAGAGGCAAATTTGGGGACATGTGCTCACCCCACACCATCTACTTTTCAACTGAGCCCTGGCTCAATAGGGATCAAGCTAAGAAGCCATGTTTGTGCCATGTCCCCCTTTCCTTTGGTCTCTGCATCCCTAATTCCACAGACAAGGCTCCAGCCCCTGATTCTGCCTCCCAGGAATAAGGCAAAGTGGTAGCTCTTCAAAAGGATAATCCTGTCACCTCTGGCTGCGTAGAGCACCCCAGCAGGTGAAGCCCTGCGCACAAGTTAGCTACCAGGGAACAAGAAGCTATGTGTGGATTGGGATAAAGCCAGTTTACAAAGGCAGGTGGACCCAGCTGTGGAGAGCTGGATGAAGCCTATTAGACAGAAAGACAATATCCTCAACTTCCCAACTTTCCAGTATGCTATACGGTGAAGCATCGAGGATGGACAATAAACTGCTTTGGTTCAAATCCTGCCTCTGACACTTAGCCATGTGACACTAGAAGAGTCACAGCTAAGTCGTTCTATTAGTCTATGCCTTGATCTCCTCATCTGAAACCAGGGCATTAATAACAGAACCTACTTTAAGGGTTGTTGTGAGAATTACATGAGCTAATAGCTAATAGCTAATCTGAGTTCACCTGACCCAGCCAAAATCCATCCCTATTCTCAATGTGTCACAGGAGGTTGTCCTTATGGGAACGAGCTTGTATAGCTAGGTATATAATCTGTTCCTTAGTCAGAAAAGGATGGGAGTAAAAACCCCAGGACTATTATACAACCTTTAGCAAATCATTTCCTGAATGCTCTCCCTATCTTGTGAGATTTAAATAGAGAAAAGGAGACTGAATACCTCAATAATTGGGAGGTATGCTGAACTATGTAGAATGTTACCCCTTTAGGAAAAAGTAAATATGGTACATTATCCAAAGAATAGAAAGACACATAGGACTGGAGGAAGGGCTTAGCGGTTAAGAGTGCTTGCTGCTCTTGCAAAAGACTGGAGTTCAGTTCCCAATACCCACATTGGAGGGCTCACAACTGCCTCTAACTCCCGCTCCAGAGATCCAGCACCCTCTTCTAGCCTTCACAGGCACCTGAACTCACCTGGCACACACTTAGAGACATACTCACATACACCTAAACATAAAACTTTTAAAAATGAAGAAAAAAGAAGTGAAAAACACTTATGTTACTAGTTAAAATACTGGTATTGCTGAACCAGAGAAAGAAGTATTTCCATCCCACTTAAGGGTCAGTGTTTGTGGGATTCATCAACTTGCTTCATGTGTTCATCTCCAATATTAATAAGTTAATAATAAAAAACTGCTCAGGGCAACTCCATGGCCCTGATTTTTAAAATACTTCCAACCCATTTAATTATATTCAAAATAATTCTCCTAATCCAGACCCTCCTATGCTTTTCAAAACAAAGACTCGTTATTTGCTAATGAAGTGTGTAGGATTCAAGATATTTTTGCTCAGCTCTTTTTGACAAGGACTTACAGGCTGCGCTATTCATCGCCACACATTTTCTTCTCAGGCGCCCCATTTTTCTTCAGACTTGCTGGATTTGCTGTTGACATTTGGTAAATAAAGAAGACAAGTGATGGAGGAATGCCATTCATGACCAGGATTATGGGAAGAGAGGCGGGTCTGGGGGAGCTAACAGAACTTTAGGCATTTATTCCATTTCACATCTCAGGAGTAAGGTTAGAAAGAGTCTTGGCCTTTCTATTTACTAGTACTCTTATATGCCAAAACCATGTTCTGTTTCTGCTGTCAGAAGGTTTATCTTTTCAGCTAAGAATGGATTGAACGTATATAAATCTAAATCAAATTCCTCTCAAGGTTAGGACACAGTAGACAAAGCCTCAACTGACTAGACAGAAGGCAGGCATGGCAGTGACCCTGGCCTAGGTCAGCAGCAACTACTTGGCTTCATTTACATCTATATTAATTGGTTTAAACAGTGTGCTTAGGGGCTGGAAAGATGGCTCAGAGGTTAACAGCATTGGCTACTCTTGAAGAGGATCCAGGTTCGTGTCCCAGCATCCACATGGCAGCTAACAATCAGCCATAAGTCCAGTTCCAAGGAATCTGACGCCCTCTTCTGGCCTCTGCAGGCATTTCATGACACATAAACACTTGCATACATGCACGCAAAACACTCAAACACATAAAATAAAAATAAAAAATAGCCAGGTGTGGAGGCTCACATCTTTAATCACAACACTTGAGAGGCAGAGGCAGGCAGATCTCTGTGAGTTCAAGGCCAGTCTGGTCTACATAGTGAGTTCCAGGTCAGCTGGGGACGACAGGGAGACCCTGTCTCTAAATAAATAAATAAACAAATAACAAAACTGAGCATGATGCTTATCCACTCTACACGGTGTTCAAAGGGTCTGTGGTTTTCCTTAAATACCTGTAGGTATATGAGCCAGGGAAGGAGTGAGGAAAATAGGAATGCTGGTCTAAGCAAATATTTTACTTCCAGCTCTGAATCTGGACTGGGGTCTTAAAGCTACTTTCTTTGATGGGAAAGACTTTTCCATCTTTCCAGGAGAACTTCAAATTCTCTTATCATAAGGTAGAAAGAGGACCACAGATATGCTGTTAAATGAAACAGTAAGGTGTTAAATATTACACCCTCTCCGCCTCAGAAGTTAAGCTGAGATATGTGGATGGACAGAATGTTTATAAGAAAAGAAGTCTAGCGGCCTGAGAGATAGCTCAGTGGGTAAAGGTATCTGCTGCAAAGACTGATGACCTACGCTCGATCCCCAGAATCCACATGGTAGGAGAACCAACTGCCACAACTTGTCCTCTGACCTCCATGAGGGATGCCATGTCATGTGTGTATTCATATACACATACATACATACATAAATGCTATAATTTTTTTAATATAGAGACCTTGGAAGGACCTGAGGTACCCTCTTCATAGCCCAGTCCTAGAGACTGGAAATGCGGCCCACATGGCCTTTCATATTTTGCTGCATAAATTTGTGCATAGTTTGAATTTCAGAGTATATGTTACTCTCATCATTTTTTTCAAGTAAGTATTAGTGTTTATTGGTCATCCTGAATTCCCAATCCCTCTACTTCCAAACAGTATACTATATAAACAACTGTGTTCTGCATGATCCTGGCCTGTCTCAGACCAGCTAATTAATAGAACTCCTTACAGGTTTAATGAAGAAGGTAGCTTCTCTAATACATGTTTATATCCATTGTCACTTCTAAAATAAGAGAAATCATAGACATTTCCCCAAACAGACATTCTAGAGCTCCAGCATGTAGGGGATTAGAAATGATTTTTTAAATAGAGGACTTGTAAATAGCAAAATTAGAATTGTTCATTACTGAGTTGGCATTAATGATTGCTATTAGTTCGTGTATGAGTCTATTGCCTGCAGGTACGTAAGTGAACCAGTGTTGTGCCATGCCTCTGGAGGTCAGAAGAGGGTGTCATATTTCCTGGAACCGGAGTTAGGAACTGTGTTGTTGGCCCCCGTGTGGGTCCTGGGAACCGAACCTGGGTCCTCTGCAAGAGCAGCCAGTCCTCTTAATAGCAGAGCCATCTCTCCAGCCCAAGACTACAGATCTTAAAGGAGAAATAATACCAAGTCTACATAAACATTTCCATGAAACAAAAGAGGAAATACTTCTTTATTTTATAGACCAGTATTACTTTTATACTAAAACCATGTGAAACTTTTCCATGAAAAGCAGACAAAAGACAGCTGAGAATTAAAAAAGAAGAAAGAAAGAAAGAAAGAAAGAAAGAAAGAAAGAAAGAAAGAAAGAACGAAAGAAAGAAAGAAAGAAAGAAAGCATTGGGTTAAAGACATGGCTCAGCAGTTAAGAGCCCTTGCTGCTCTTGCAGAGGGCTCAGCTTCAGTTCCCAGCACTCACATGGCAGCTCACAACCATCTGAAACTTTCCGGGAAATCCAGTGCCCTCTTCTGGCCTCCACAGGCACTGTGCACATATAAATGTTTTTGTAGACAAAGGATTCATCACTTAAAATAAAATTTTAAAAAAGTGCACCCGTGTCCATGTCATGCAGTATCTGTGGATATCAGAAGAGTGTCAACAGTTGCTAGCCACCATGTGGGTGCGTCGAGAGTAGCCGGTCATCTCTCCAGAACCAAGCACAGCACTTTAAAAGTTCCTTAGAAAACCAGATCCAGGAAGAACACACAACACGACTAAGCTGGAGTTTATCCCAGGAACAAATCTAAAATCAACTAGACTGTCTTTTTATAGGCTAATGAATAAAAATTTTGTGAACATATGAATACGGAAAAATTCCATACCCATTCAGGATAAAAATTCACAGCAAACTAAGAGGAGAATGCCCTCACCAAAGTCTCTGCAAGACTAAATAAAGCTACAACTAACATCATCCTTCACATGAAAGACTGACCATGTTCCTCAACTGAATCTATGCAACGATGGCCATACCTTGATTCCAATTCAGCTACGGACTAAAAGGTCTAGCCAGTGCCACAAGGCAAGAAAGAAGCAGGCACAAAGTTGAAAGAAAGAAAACTGCTTTTAATTACAGATTCTATTTAGAAAAATCTTCAGGGTTTTACAAAAAGATATTAAAACAAAGTGATTTAGAAGGATTGCGTAATATAAAGTTAATATTTTTGAAAAGCAGGGTTTGGTGGCTCATGCCTTTAATCTTAGCACTTGGGAAGCAGAGGCAGGCAGATTTCTGTGAGTTCTAGGCCAGTCTGGTCTACATAGTGTGTTCTAGGCCAGCTGGGGCTACAGGGAGACCCTGTTTCAACAACAGCAACAGAAAAGTTAGTATTTTTGAATAATAATTCTGTATCCCAATAAAATAGTTGAGCACTGCTTACTAAAGTCTTAAAAAACATGAAATACAAATGTACATATATAAATATATATTGAATACTCTAAAACACTGATGAAAGAAAATTTAACTATATGGGGACCTACAAGCCATGGTGGCCAACACCTGTAATCTCAACATTTGGAAGACTGAGGCGAAAGAATCAATGTTTGAAATCAGCCTGGTCTATATAGTAAATTTTTGGCCAGCCTGGGCTATAGAATGAGAACTTGCCTCAAAATCAAACTAACAAATATGTAAATAAATAAATAGTAATCACACCATCTGATTCCAAGAGTTATTAAGTTAAAACCGTGGGACTCAACTGAAGGTGAGTTTCCTTCCCTGGGGACACTTGGCAATGTCTGAAGACATATCAGTTTTCATAGCCGGGGAAGGGAGTTGTTATGAGACTCTGTTATGCAAAGATGAGAAATAACACTAAAAAAACCCTACAATGCACACTGCAGACCCCCAACAATTAATTACCAATGTCAATGGTACTAAAGCTAAGAAACTGTGGAGCTAGAGAAACCAAGATGGTTTTGTGTTGTCACAGGGAGAAAAATATAGATCAATAGAACAGAGTAGAGTCCAGAAATAAACCTCATGCATGTGGTGCCAAGGAAAGTCAATGGAGCAGGGAAAGTCTTTTCAAAAATTGGTACCACAGCAATTAAACATCCATATGAAAAAAATTAACCTTGACTCTTACCTTGTACAGCACATAAAAATTAATATGAAATGGATCACAGCTCTAAAAATGAAGATGAAAAACATAAAACTTCCAGAAAATGTGTGGTGGGCAAGGATTTCTCTCCTAGCCCCTCCCCAACAATCAAAACAAAAAAACATAATCCTTAAATTTAAAAGTTGATGAACTAAAGCTAATCCTCAACTTTAAAACATCTTTTCTTTTTTAATTTTTTTAATTAATTACTTTTTAAATGTTATGTATATAAGTGTTTTGCCACGTGTATGTATTTGCACCACATGCACGCAGTGCCCACAGAAGCCAGAAGAGGACATCAGATGTCTTGAAACTGGAGTTACAGATAGTTGCTAGCCACCATGTGGGTGCTGGGAACCAAACCCTGGTTCTCTGCAAGAGCAGCCAGTGCTCTTAACTGTGGAGCCATTTCTCCATCCCCAAAACATTTTTTTCTTTGAAAAATACTATTAATAAAGTAAAAAAGAAAAGACATAAACCAGGAAAAAAATTCAAGACACGTATCTAATAAAGGAAGTCCAGGACAACATAAACAAATATAAGAAAACAAAAAAAAAATCCAACTTTTTTTAATTTGCAAAAGATTTTAACAGAGTGTTCAAAGTAGAGCTTGTAGACAGCAGGGAAGAACACGAGACAGGACGGAACAGGGACATCACTAGTCATTAGAAAGATGCAGACAAACCCACAAGATGCCGCTAACCAGCCATTAGAGTGGGTGAGAAATTAAATTAAAAGGGACGAAGGCTGGCAGTTGAAGTTCCAGTGAGAGTAAAAAGGAGCAGGTAAGACTCTCTCACACATGGAGTAGGGGTGCAAGATTATGTGGACACTTGGGGAAAGTTTGAAAACTTTTATAAGGTTTTAAACATAAACCTAACACTGGACTCAGGATTCCAACCTTATTTATCCAAGGGGAATAAAACTAGACAAACAAAGCCTCCTTTGTCAAAAACTGCAAACAATGAAAATGTCCACCAACATACAGAAGTAACTGTGGTTGTTACATACTATTCTGCCATTAAAAAACCAGGATTAATGATACAGGCAGCAGTGTGGATGATGTTAACTGAAAGAAGCTAGACATGAAAAGTTAGACACTAGTGATGCTACTCATGTGACGTTAGGAAAAGCAAAATAAGAGGATGGAGAACAGACTGGTGGCTGCCAGACTTGGGGCTGAGGGACTGACCAGAGAGGAACAAGAGGCAACTTTTGTGGGGTAATAGGAATGTTCCATAACTGGACTGTGATGAGGATCCAATGTATGCTTCTGTCAAAACTCCTCACCAGACATAAACATATCTTTTTAAAGAAAGTTGTATTTATTTATTTATGTGTGTGAGTGTTATGCTCACATGGATACAAGTGCCACAGAGGCCCAAAGAGGGCATGAGATAGATCCCCTGGAACTAGAGTTGTGGATGGTTGTCAGCTGCCATGTGGGTGCTGGGATTCAAACTCAGGTGTTCTGTGAGAGCCATCTCTGTATAAATTACACCTTAGTAAGTTTGGTTTACAGAAGGAGGAGGAGTTGGTGGGAGAAGGAGGAAGGGGAGAAGATGGGGAAAATGCAGGAGGAGGAGGAAGAGCTGGAGATGTAGCTCAGTTGGTAGCGTGCCTATCTGTCATGCAGGAAGCTCTGGGTTCAATCCCTAGCACCACATAAATGAGGCATGGTGGCAAATGCCTGGAACCCAAGCACTCAAGAGTCAGAGGCAGGAGGATCGAAAATTCAAAATCATCCTCAGCTACACAGTGAATCTGAGGCCAGCCTAGGCTACATGACACCTTGTCTCAAAAAGTGAAAAAGGAAAAGAAAAGAAAAAAAAAAATAGTGGCTCATGGGTATGCTCTTTTTGTACAGCATGGCATTTCAGAACTTTGAATTAATTGGTGACCTTTGAAAACAAGTAGATTGTGGGGGGTTCTTGAGAAGTCAGAACCATGGCCCTTGGGGTCCCGTCTCTCACAGGCTGCTGCTAAGCACTGGCCTCCTCCCTGGGCAGCACTGGCACTTTCCGTGTTACCACATCCCCTCACCTGATCATTCGTGGGGGTCTTTCACAGACCTGCCACTCCACCATCAGTTGCTTGAGGACAGGGGTCAGATAGGCTTGTTCTCTACTGAACCCAGCACAGACAGAGCCTGCTATTCACCAGGTGCTTGATAAATACCGTCCAACAGTGTGACTTCCCTCCCTCCCCGACCCTGCCCCCGGCTACAGTGATTTGATGATAGCCCCAATGCCCAGGTGCTGACAACTTCTTTGGTCCTAAAGTCTCCAAAGAGTTGCCATCCATGGCAGTCATCCCATAACCTAGAATAATGTGTCCCTCTGTGTGTTTAGAAACCCTCTCTCATATGTTGTCAAGCAACGAAAATGTTTTAGGGTCATTCCAACTATTCATTTTTGTTTAGAGAAGAGTAGAGTTGTTGTTTGCTTAAAAGAGAGAGAGAAAGAAAACCACAATATGGGCTTAAAGGTTAATGAGAATGAAAAGGGGCATGCACGCTCACTCAGCACGTTCCCAGACCACACTCTGGTAATGAAAGACTTGGGGTAAGTCAGCTTCTGCAAGCTTCTTTGGTTATCATTCCAGAGTTTGTACAGTGATGTTAAGTTTTGAGGGGGGCGGGATGTGGGCCAGAAGTGGACAGCTAGCTCTGTTTTGTGCCAATATTAAAGTACAGCTCTGTTGGGATCCGGTGAAGATCATCTTCAGTTTGTGAGGAGTGGGGTGAGAGAATAGCAAGAGCCAATAAAGCACAAAGTGGTAATAATTAGTATAAACAGTTAAAACTCCAGATGTATTTGCTTGGGCATTTATATTTGGCCTGGAACTCACTTATGTAGACCACCTGGCCTTGAACTCACAGAGATCCGCCTTCCTTTGCCTCCCCAATGCTGGGATTAAAGGAGTGTGCCACCATGTGCAGCATATTTTGTTATCTTTAATGCTTTAAAAAAGTGTGAGTACATGAAATTATTACCACCCCCATCTTTTTGTTTTCATTTGTTTTTGACTGGTTTACTGGTTTGTAGAGACAGGAACCTACTCTATATCTCAGGCCACCCTCAAACTTGTGGTCTTCCTGCCTCAGCCTCTGGTGTGCGCCAAAAAACCTGGCTTTATATCCCCATCTTAACTGGGCCTTCGTGGACCCAATTCCCCAATTCTTCAACTTCTGTCTATAGAGAAAAGTTTCAAGAAGCCAGGGACGGCAGTGATGTGTGCCTGTAATTTCAGTGCTCAGGAGTCTAAGCCTATATAGAGAGACCCTGCCTCGAAAACTGAAAGAGTGGGGGATTGGTACTATCTCAATTTATACCAATGCCTCCTCCGCCTTCCTCTCTTGAGCCCACTGGAGACTTTTGAAGTCACTGGAGACTTTGTCTGTGACACTCTCAGAACACCCAATACCTCCAGTTCTGCAAACCCGGTGTGCATGGCTCATCATGATACCTCAGCATCTTGCAAAACAGATCACTCCCTCCTCCGGATGTTTCTCTGCTTGGCTTCCGGCGGAGCACGTTATTCTCTTCTTACCTCCATCTTTCACTGATCCCACTTCTCCTTGAACCCCTACATTTCACAGTGCCCTAGACTCACTGCTCAGATCTCTGTTTGCCACTGCTGTGCCCCAGATTCCAGATACTTGGTCCAACCGACTGGCAGACAGTTCAGCTTGAAGAAACATTTCAAGTTTGCGAACACCAAATGAACTCTAAATCTCCCACCCCAAACCTCAGCCTCCTGACAACTTTCCTGTTTTGGGTAATGGCAAGTTCATCTTCCTGGTTGCTTGATCAAACTTCAAACCTGGCAGCCCTATTAGTGCCTCTCTTCCTCTCATAGCCTCGAACCCCATCACATAATTCCGTCAGCTCTATCTTCAAAAGATGTTTGCAACCACACTTCCTCCACTCTCCTTCCTGGTATGACTGTCTAAGCCACTTCCATCCTCACACAGGATTTCAACCACAGCCTCCAGCCTGGCCTCCCTGCCTCCCTCCTACCTACTGTCTTCTCTCTCACAGCAGCCAAGGCAATTCTTTTAGAACTGAAGTCAGACCGTAGCCCTCAGTTGGCTATTTTTGTGTTTCACCATCTCATTTAGAATAAAATAGTGGGTGCTCACCAGAGCCAGCAAGTGCTGCCTGATCTAGCCACGGCTCCCTCTTCGGCATTACTTCTTACCACTCTCACCTGGGCTGGCCAGTTCTGCACTGTTCTCCCCACTGCTCCTCATCCACCTCAAGCCTTGCATGTATCTTTCCCTCCACCTGGAGAGTTCTTCCCCAGAGAGTCACTGTGTGGTCTCCATTCCCCAGTCATCTCATCCCTGGCCATTCCTTTGCCGTCCAATATAAATCAGCACAGGTGTGAGGACACCAACCTCCTCCCTGACTTATTCTCATCACAGAACTTATCACATTTATTTATTTAGCCACGTGTTATTAAAAGGGGTCCAGAGACTGCAATCATCAACATTCTTAAGCACCTGTTAAAAATGTAGAATCTCAGGCCTTGTCCCAGACTGACTGAATCAGAGCCTTGGTAAAGTTTAGAAAGCACTAAGCTAATTGTCATAAAAATGGTAGCTTGTTTTTATTCATTTACTACACGCTCAGGATACTGAGGTACTGGAATGACTGAATGAACAAAGACAGGCAGGAAGGAACAGGTGGATGAACGAGTAAAACGTGGAATCTATGAATGAAACGGGGCTCCAAGTTGGAGATGTGTACAAGGAGGTTGGGGAAGAATAAGACAGACGAGCTGGGTCAAAAGTTATCTCCCTTCTATGTTGACTGACTTACATTATCACTGGCATCTGTATAAAGTCTTCTTTCAAAGTGTAAGTGCATTCCCCAAATAAGGCAGTCACTCACAAGTTACTGCGAACTATTTAAATGAAATAATATTGTAATCTAACACAGAATCGGCCAAATTGAAGGGGGAAAATGTAGGAAAGTAAAAAACTCACTAAGTCCCTGTTCGTGTTGCGTATCACCACAGGTGATAGGGAGGCAAAACTGGATGGAGAACTAGTGAATTGGCAGGAGAAATCGCTCCGTGAGGAGGGTGCAGGGGAGCCACAGAGCAGCACACAGGCCCTCCTCCATCCCGTGCTCTGGCCACAAAGAATCCTTTCGTTTCCTTTGGCCTGCAATGCCACCATTCGCTCTGATAATCCGCGTTGGCCCTTCAAAGTCCACCCTGCCTCCCAGAACTGACTGCAACCTCGCCTATTAGCTATGCTCACATAGAACGGCACTCCAGTCCCTCTCAATGAGGGACTTCTGCTAAAGGGTGCTCCTTATTCGCTTTGGCACCCCTACACGGCACAACATCTGGGCATAGCAAACATTCAGGTATTTTCTGCCATTTTATAAGAACAGCAAGTATTTATTGAGCATCTACTGCACACCAAAAACTGTTTTAAACTTGAGTACATTAATTCAGTCACGCAATCATCACAACCACCCGATAAGATTAGAGCTTTTATTATCTGCATTTCACACAGGAAAAAGAAGGAAAGGCCAGAGAGGCCAAGGTCACACTGAGCAGAGGCCCACGGAGAAGGAGCACTGTACCTGCACACAGCAGATACACTAGGTGTTTGCAGTCTTCTGAAGAGGGCAGCAGCTAAGACTGGGAAGTCAGGTTTGACCTTTACCATTTCTGCCTAGAGCCCAGATGGCAGAAGAGAATGGAGGGTGTCAGCCTTCAGAAACTTTTTTCTGATATAAGTGATTGCCAGTCAGCAGGGTTCCATGGGGAAGGAGCTAAGGAAGGTGTCCGCCAGAGGGAGGGGGCCACTGAGCCTACCAGTGGCCTTTGATTTATGTGGAAAAGTGAAGGGTCTCTGATTAAAGCAGGAGATGGAGTAGAAATAGGCTTGGAAAGCCCATTTGTTGCAAAGCCCATTGCAACAAAGGTGCCGGGCAACAGAAACAGTATTTTCTGGAAACAAATCTGTTTTGCACATTTTTTTCAACCAAGGCAATCAGCCGTTTTAGCCTTGGTAAAAATCAGGGAACGGCAATGATGCAGATGACAGGCCTATAGCCAGTCAGCACTTTAAGCAGAATGTAGAGGTCAATGATTCAGCTTCTCAGGTAACTGGCATGAGACACGTGCTACAGTAAGGTCCTGTACTGAACCACAGATACCCATTAGAGCAAGGTGGCCAGTGCAAAGTCAGAGGTTACCAGCAAAAGTCATCTATTCTCCTGCCTCGGTCCTGACATTGCCTTCTCCCACAAACCACTTAACATCTCCTGCATGAAACAGGACTCTCCCAGGCTGGGCAGAAGCTGTTGAGACGGGAAACCAGAGAACATATGAATGCAGGCTGAGGTCAGACTGAACACCCCAGTGTTCAGCTCTGTCAGGTAGAAGCCAGCCATGAAATCAGTGGTGAGGCCACAAGACACCATGGCAGCTTGTGGATCCACAGGTGGCATGGATCACAGAAAACTGAGCATGAAGGGTGACGGCAGAAAGGGTGTCCCCAAAGCAGAAAGGCCAGTGAGGAGGGAAAAGCGATCAACATCTGCTCAACGACTCTCCCCATCGTCCTAGTCCTGTGTCCTCACGCTGGGTATGCTACAAGAAAAAAGGGGAAAAGAGCCCCAGCTAAGACCAAAAGAAGAGATGGGAAGTCCCCTAGGTTAGGGTCTGGCTGTCTGGAGGAAGAGTGGAGCAAAGCCAGAAGTTCAGAAGGGGCCGGGTATAAAGGCCGGCAGGGAAATCAGATATTCAAAACCTGTCCTAGAAAATCGGCTGACATCAGGCTGAATGGGACAATACACAAATTTCACATATTACAGATGGTTGAACAGTTTTCAGTCTCTGCACTCAAATGAACAACATCCAAAAAGTGAAAAGCTCTCAAACGATTTACAAAGCTATTGAAGAATCGGAGGCATGTCAAACAAAAACTTTGTGTTTCTGAGCCAAAGGACACTAAAGGATTTACATATGTTTTACTCAGGACTTAGTTCTCAACCATCATGCCACATACATAAAAATGGGGGATCAAATTCTCTGGCAGCTTGACTACTGAACTTTGGAACCACCAAAATCACAAGAGAAAATCCCTTGACAGTCATTTGCACACAGAGACCCCCTTATGTCAGTGGCCTTTGAAGTGAATCAAAGGAAAATGACCTTGAATATATATATATATATATATATATATATATATATATATATATATGCTCTTATTTAAGTGTGTGCTCTTTCATAATTGGGAATTTTAATCTGATGTGGACAAGGGGAGTACACAGACAGAGGTCCTCCTTAGTCCTCACTAAAAACCTCGGAAACAAATTACCTGGGGTCCTGTGCCTTGATAAACTGAACATGCCTAGGGCCCAGAATTCCATCACAAACACAAAAGCTCACCCTTTACAAGCGCCATAGCAATCATTCTTGTTTCAAAGACGATTGCTGACTGTGCAGTGTAAGTTTTGAGGCACTTTCATAAAATAATTCCACACAAATGGTTACAACAGATTTCACACAATTGTCCAAGGAATTATAGAAACCTGTTTTTGAGAGATTCTTGGAAGTCTGAAACCAAGCATGATTGTTTTTAACCCGCCTCCTGCAAATACTGGATTATATACACTTGATCAATGTCCGAACCTTTTGCAAAATGCAATCAATTATTTTAAATACCTGCTTCCCCCAAAGAAAAAGAAACATGCTATTAGCACAGAGGAAAGTGGTATTTCGGAAGCCGGCAGGGGAATTGTTCAAACTCTTCATCCATTCCATGCAGTTAAGACAAAGTGGACATGAGCAACAGGACGCTCTAAATGCAGTGGACGGCTCCATTCGAAACAGATCCCTTTTACAGTGACCTAAACGCGCCGTGGCTTTGCCGAAATGAAGCGTGATTGCGGGACCACTAGCAAGCATCTGCAACTTGTCCAGAAAGCAGGCATGAACGTGCCTCTTCTCTCTTCCCCGCCCACGGTGCCCTCCCGAGAGACAGATTTCTGACAGTTCTCCCGCTGTTGCAACAGCTAAGCGCAGGGAAAAGCCCAGCGCGGGTGCTGCCAAGAGCCCTCCACCCCAGCCACCGGTGAAGTGCTGCGGGACCGCAGCCCGCCGCTCCAGACCCCGCCGGCAAGCGCTTACCCGGGTCGGCCCGGCCGTGCCCCGGGAGGGCGGCCAGCAGCAGGAGTCCCAGCAGCAGCGGCCGCGGCGGCGCATCCTGGGACCCGCGGGCCCGGCGGCTCCTCACGCCCTGGCAGCGCGCGGCGATCCCGCGGGTCCCGCCGAGCCCTCGCTCCGGGAGCCGGGCCCCGGGGCCCCGCGCCGCCGGCCCGGCTCCGCTCGAGCCCTGGGGCTTCGCCTCCCGCGGAGCCATGGGGACCTTTCACACATCCAGGCCGCTGCCTCGCTCCGCACCGCGCCGGGGAGCCCAGCCCTCGGCGCCACGCTCCTCACCGGGCATCTCCGGCCATGGCCCGGGAGCCGCGGGCTGCGGGGACGCTGCTCGTGCCGCCTCGGCCCCGGGCGGGCTCGGCGGAGCCGCGGCTTCACGCGCGCAGGGGTCGCGGAGGCATCGGGCTCCCAGGCGCGGCGGGGCCGGGACGGGCGGCGCCCGGGTCCTCTCCCGGGGCCGGCGGCTGCAGCCCCAGCCTCCGCGAGGCTGCGAGGCGCGGGGACCCGCGGCCCTGATCGCGCCGCCCGCTGCCGCCCTGCGCCCGGGTCCCTCTCGCCTCCTCTCGCTGGATCGCTGCTCCGCTGCGCTCCGGCTTCCGAGCTCCGGCCGCGAGTGCTACTGCAGCTCGGAGCGGCGCTTCATTGACAAAGAAAGCACGTAGCACCGGAGCGGGCGAGGGAGGCGAGGCCGAGGCGCGCGCGCGCATCCCCGCGCGGAGCCATCACCCCCCACCCACCCCGCCGCGCTCCTGCGCGCCCAACCCGGACCCTTCCCGGCACCACCAAGGTCCTCGAGGGGGCTTCCCCCGCCCAGCGTTCCCTGGATCTCCAGGAGGGAAAGTCGATGGGGGAAGTCGTCTGACCAGGGCAAGGTGGTACACATGGTCATGGTCAACGTGAACAAGAAGCTAGGAAGGTCTTGAGCTTGGACCTCCAGAGGATGAGCTGGAGAGCTTTATGCCGGTTGCTCACTACTTCTCTAAGGGGTCGGTCAACACCTGCATGCCAGATAGTACCTAAGAACTGAAACTGTGTGGCCTACTTGAAATAGAACACTGGAGCGAATAAAGCACATTATACATATTTGGTGCAGCCATACTACGTAAGAGGCAGTGCACTGGGCACACCGGGCATTGGGACAGCTGCAAGGCTTTTCCAGAAAAGTCCTTCCCCTAAAACGGGACAGGTGGCCAGTCACTCCCCAGCGGGACAAACAGGCAGAGTCAGCTGAACTGCCCTTCTGCACCTACCCTTGGCCTGCTAGGAGGGCCTTGGGCAGGCTACCTAGTTCACAGGTGTCTAATGCATCCTTAAGTCCAGAAGTCCAGTCAAGCATCCGTGGCTTGCCAGCTACTATGTTAGGCACCAAGCACACAAGCAGAGGGAACATTCACCCTGTGAAGCTCAAAGACTGTTTATCCAACAATATTTTTTTCATCCAGTAGTGTCTATTTATATGCCAGGCCTTGCTCCAGACACCGGGACAATGAACAAAATCTCTGTAGGTAGCAAACTATCAGGCAGTGATAAGCGCTGCAGAGAAAAGGTGGGGTAAAAGAACGGAAAGTGGGGAAGGGGCATTGCAGCGTGAAACACCTTACTGTGAAGGTGACATTCGAGTAAAGACCTAGAAGAGGGGACAAGCCGCGTGGAGGAAGCATTCTGGATAAAGGGAACTGTAAGAGCAAAACCCCCCGAGGCTGGACACGCATGGTGTTCACAGAGGCCCAGCACGCCGGCCAGTGGTCTGGAGTTCACTCTCACTTGTGCCGGTGGGAGAGAAGTAACACCATATTTCACAGAGCATCCATTTCAGTGTCTAGCTTGTAAGAAGCCAAATACATGCTGTCATGAGTTTCAAATTTCTTAAAATGTAGTAATATGGGTTGAATATCCCTAATTTGAAAAAACAAAATTCAAAAAAACAAAACCCCTGAAATACTCCAAATAAACATTTTAGTGTTGTATCGGCACTCAAAAAGTTTCAGGGCCAGCTGGGTGTGATGACACCTGCCTTGAACCACAGCACTTGGAAGCCAGAAGCACCCAGATCTCTGTGAGACGAAGGCCAGCCTGACTACATAGCAAGTTAAGTTCCAGGCCAGATGGGACTACAGACAGACCCTGTCCCAAAAGGGCCAAAAAAAAAAAAAAAAAAAGGAAGGAAGAAAAAAAAAAAAAAAGGTTCAGAACTGTAAAGAAGGGCTCAGTGAGTACAAGGGCCAAGTCTGACAGTCTGAGTTCCACTCCTGGGACTCACATAGTGGAAGAAGAAAACTGACTTCTGCAAGTTGTCTGCTGGCCTCCATATGCACCCCACATAGATGATAGATAGATAGATAATAGATAGACAGATAGATAGATAGATAGATAGATAGATAGATCGATAGATAGATCGATAGATAGATGATAAATAGTTTTTTAAGGCCAGGAAGGTGATAAAGGAGATTGGAGTCAAGCCAGACAACCTGAGGCCCACATTGCGAAGGTAAGAGCTGGCTCCAGCAGGCTGTTCTCTGATCCCTTATGCAGGCAATGGTGCACGTGAACATGCAAGCACATACAATGGAATACTTTGAAAAACTAAGGAAGAACTTTTTCTACAGTCTCAGATTTTGATTTCAAAATTTCAGATGGGACGTTGAACCAATAAAGTTCATACAAATATCCCCCAATTCAGACAACTCTGAAAAGTGCAGCTCTTCCACCACAAAGCACTTTGGATAAGGGAGAGTCATCCTTCTCTGCTGGGGTTGTGACTTAATCTTTCTCTTCAAATAAATTAATTCTACTGTTTTGGGTTCTTTTAAGAAACTCTTAGGGACCTGAGGGATGGCTCAGAGGTTAAGAGCACTGGATGCTCTTGCAGAGGACACGAGTTCAAATCCCAGCACTACATGGTAGTTAACAACCATCCATAACTCCAGTTCCAGTGGATCTGACACTATCTTCTGACCTCCTTGGGTATTGCATGACACAGGTGCACTTACATACATGTAGGCAATATACTCATACACATAAAAATAATTTTAAAAGGAAAAAAAGAGAAATTTTCAGTCTATTTGAAGTCATCAGACAAACTGCAGTCATTTGAGACCCCACAAGGAAAGCTCATTCATGGTGTACAGTCAACACTGCAGGACTCGAGGAGTGGCGAGGAGTGATCCCAGAGATAGGCAGCTGGAAATTTGGGAAGATGGCAGACAGTCCAGGCAAGGACAGCTGCAGCTATCAAGAGAAGTGTTTCCAGAAGGGATAGAGAGGGAAGAAGGAGAATACAGGCTTGGAGGGGCGGGGTGCTTCATTCAAAGCCTAGAACTCACCATGGAGAGGCAGGGTTGCAAAGAGCGGGAAGGACACTGAGGCGAGTTCATGGAAGGTTTAGACACATTTAGGCTTTTCCTTGGAGGAAAGGGAGAAGGTTAGTCACCTGCAGGAACACCAACCCCACACACACCAAACTCGTGTAAGAGTTAAGGACACAAAGGTGGATGTGATGAGGTAGAATGCCACAGCTGTGGCCAGCTGTGATTCCAGTTGGATTAACATGGAAGGGACCGAACTGACAGAGTTGCTGGCCTAAGACATTAAAGATCCAAGAGGGGAGACTCAACCCTTCATCAACATTCTCAATGAGCATTTAAAGAAAGGAGAGACACTTTGGAGCCACTGTCTCAGGACAGAGAGTTGCAGATCCATGTCCTGTGTTCCAGATGGGAATTTCCCCTGGCTATTTCTCCTCTGATTTAGAGAAGATACAGATTGCTTTTCAGTTTCTGGTAATATTAGGTTTGATGAATCTGCCCTTCCCCTCCCCTCAACAGGCTAGGCTCTAGACCAGACACCATGTTATCCCTCAAGAAGCTCACAGGCCAGTGTGCAAATCGGCACATGGTAACCACTTCAGAGAGACAAGGTTAAGCATGCAAAAGAGGTATGTACAGATCAGCCATCCCCATGGGAACAGAGATATGAGCAGATCACTCATCCCCATGGGAACAGAGATATGAGCAGATTACCTATCCCCATGGGAAAATGGGCACTTCTGCCTGGAAGAGGATGAGAGGCACAAGAAGAACCACTGAAAGCTGAAGTTTGCCAAGCACAGCAAATGTTCAGGTAAGAAGTTGTGAAAGGTTGCAGCATTTAGGTGGGAAAGGGAAGGTATCCAGTGAGGGCAGCTCAGAGGGGACTTAGGGAAGGGGATACCCTGCTTCAAGATGGGGGGCATATTGGGAGCAGATGTTGGAAGTCTGGGGTGCTGGGCTCCAGAGTTTATACCTTATTGTCATCCAGTCATTAGGGAGCCGGGAGAGGGGTTTCCTGCTGGAGCAGGAAGCTTGGTTAAACTTTGAAGGGGGTTGAGGGGAAAAGACAGGGTCTCACTGCATAGCCCAGGCTAACTTGGAGCTCACTATGTAATCTAAGCTAGCCTCAAACTCATAGCAGTCTTCCTGCCTCAGTGTCCCAAGTGCTAGGATTACAGGCATGAACTACCATGCACAGTTTTGAAGAGATTTTTTTATTGATGAGTCCTTTTTGATAAACCAAACCCTTGTGTAGACTTAAATTTATTTTCTAATAACTGTATGACTGGGAAAATCCCAGTCTCTATAAACCACATTTATAAAATTGAGATGATGGAACTCCCACATGAGTTTTTTTTAAGGATTGAGTTGATACATGTCAATCATTTAGATGTACACTTGACACACAGTAAACACTCAATCTTATTATATGGTAATCGAAACCCTCTTAAACCATAAACATTTGTGTCCATTTTAGTCTTCATAACTGGGGCTTTGGGACTTTCCCTGTGTATAATTTTATTGTTTAAAGCATCAAGCTGGGCGTGGTGGCGCCTGCCTTTGATCCTAGCACTCAGGAGGGAGGTAGAGGCAGGCAGATATTTGTGAGTTCAAGGCCAGCCTGGTCTACATAACAAGTTCCAGGCCAGCTGGGGCTACAAAGAGACCCTGTCTCAAAAAGACCAAAACCAAAAAGTCAGTGTCATTTGCAAGAAGAATTTTATTACTTAGACTGAAGACCCTATCTCTGAGTAGTAATTTCAGGCCCTGAATTGAACTTTCTGCCATTATACTGAGGGTGTACATCTGGACATGTGCTCGCTTTCTTTTTGCAATAAGCAGCTGTTGCTCCCCTAGTTCTAATCTCATCACTGACAATTCTAACTCCAACTTTTTCTTTCCTGTGGCCAGGTCAGTTCTGAGTGCTAGAGTGCAGTGAGCTAAGCCTGGGCCCTACCCTCACTCAGCTCAGCACTGACAGTTAAACGGGGGAGATGAGCAAACACACAGAGCTGTCTCTGCTCAAAGTAGGTGGAGTGTACTGGAGGATCAAGACAAGCAGAATGCCGGGATAGGCTGCTGGACAGACAAACAAAAATGCACGCTGTGCTGGGAATGGAAGCCTATAAATCAGTGTCCTAAAGGGCCATGGGTTATGCTTCAGATAACTTATAAAGTCCTCATTTTAAAAATGAAAGAAAATTTTTATTTTTATTATTTAAAATTGTGCATATATGTGTGTATGTATGTATCTCTTTCTCATGTGTGTTTGTGTATATGTATGTACACAAGGCTGCAGGTGCCCTCAGAGGCCAGAACATGTTGGATCCTCTGAGCTGGAGTTACAGGCATTTGTGAGCCACTAAGCATGGTTCTGGGACCTCTGGAAGAACAGTGCATGCTCTTAACTGCTCAGCCATCTCTCCAGTCCTGGAATTTTTTGTTTTTCTAACAGGACACATTTTATAGAGAGCCCATGAGACCCAAGACCCCAGGCAACACAAGGTTGTGGGTTGTCCATCTCCTCCAAGAATGGAAGGAATTTTAAACAAAATTTTATTCATAATTTCTCTTGCTTCTGGTACCCCTGAGAAAAACTAGATGTAACTGGGATGGAACATTTCAGGGCCCTTTCTGCATTTCACTGTCCTGGACTTCAGAAAAGTACTTTACACACTGCATGGGTGTTCAGCAAACAGAGTACCCTGGAGGGCAAAAAGATGCAGTTGAATTAGCAATGCCAGAGGGTGGAGGGGAGCATTGGGAGAGTTCTAAGCAAGGAACTGAGTGTGCTTCAGGGACATTCACTCTGCCTGTCCCCGCAGAGTGCACTTCAGGGAAAGTGAGACGAAAGGAGGCTGCAGAAAAGCGGGTCATCTTGGCTTCCTTTTTCCCTGATATCTTGACCTAGTTCTCTAAAAACAACGTCTTATGTTTGCCCCAAGGCCCAAGAGGACAGGCAGGCCCAGCAAGGCACTGATAACACCCACCAGGACCAGCTGTCTGTCACCAGGTGGGTAAGGCTTAACTCAGTCCTCACCCTGGCCCTGGCCTGCAGCCTACTGTTTTTTGACTTGAACTTGACTTCCATTGATGACATTTCAACTCCCCCAGGTTCTAGCTAATTATCCTCTAAATCCTCCAGTGAGAGACAGCAGCATATTCTTTTCTTTTCCTTCCTTCCTTTCTCTGTTTCCTTTCCTTCCTTCCTTCCTTTTTGTCATCCAGGGCCATTTTATCTCAATGTATCTGTTGCCTCTGGGACTCTCTCATCACAGAGCAGGGATGTGGTCCTCTGTTGACACTATGAGGCTAGCTCACTTTTACTGTATCTTAAAGAAACAGTTCTTACTTTGCTGTATTAAGCGTTTTTAGTCAAGTCCTCTGGGGTAGACCCTAGGACTGGCCATAGAAAATGCAAATGATTTACCACCCAAGTTCAAGCTCTGACTCCATCACCTTATAACTCTGTTACCTCAGCATCCCTTCCAGAAATCCAGTCTCATACCCAGAGATACGACCTAAGATGTCAAAGTGTCTACTCGAGATGCCAAGGTATGTACTCAAGACAAATAAAAACATGTTTCCACAAGTATTTCTATATAAAAATTTGTAGTAGCATTATTCACAATAGCCAAAAGTGGAAACAGCCCTAATGCCTATGAATCAGTGAAAAAGATAAAAAAGTTTGGTACAACATAATACTATTCCTCAGTAAAAAGGAACAAAGTACTGTTAATATGCTATAACACTGATGAACCTGGAAGACATTATGCCAAATGAAAGAAGCCAATCACAGAAGTCCACATATTATATGATTCCATTTATATGAACTATCCAGAAGAGGCAAGCCCAAAGAGACCAAAAGCACATTCTTCTTTGGTACTAAGGAAGTAAAAAAGTGGATTGACCAAATGATACAGTTATTTTCCAGGGTGATAGAAATCATCTAAAACTAGACTGTGGTACTGGTTATACAAGCAGGTGAACATCTGTTAACGTAAATCCTACAGGAGATGTGGTAGATATGGAACCCAAGACCTTACACATTCAGAGGGCACACATGATCTGAGGAACAGAGTTGCCATTAGCTAGGACCAATATGAAGTACAAGAGATAAGATTATCGTTTTCAGCTCCTCAGACCTTGGGGGTCACTTGTTATCAGGGTAAAATCAGCCCAAGATGTCATTCTCAGTTATTAGCAAAAGGACACAATAGAGTAAAAAGAAAAAAAAAATGAATGTTACATTTTTAATGAAAAAAATCACTGAATTGTCAAACATTCTCTTTACGGAAACCAAGGAGCTATACAATTAAAGTTGTGGGGCTTATTAACTATTCTGGTTATCTGAATACAAGTTATGAGTTTAAATATGAGCTTTGGCTCAATAGCTCTGGCTACCTCATCCTTCCTGTGAACCTGAGTCACAGCCCCATGTTCGCCTAACTTGAGTTAGGGAATTGAGGAGAAAGTACTAAATGTTTATGCGTATTATAGAGATGGGCTAGATCTAGTTGTACCAACTTGTGAAAGCTGATGATTAAATTTTCAGAATTTTTGTGACCTACTTGTTAAACAAAATCATTATTTTAAAATTGGGTCCATAAAGTTACAATTAAAAACCATTGTTGATAGAGGTAGAAAAGGCAGCACTCACGATCCATGACTCCAACATGCATGGATTTCACTAATTTGCCTACAATACAGATTCATTTTTAGTTGCCACAGCATAGTAATATCAATGGCTACATAAATACAAACTTCATTGCTAACCCTTCAGTCTACATGTCACTAATACACATCCTTTGTGAACAGTTGGCCAGTCACGTTACAACTTTCAAAGAGTGTCAGTTACCGATCATCACTTACCTGTCCTTCAGTTCAGGACGACAGCAAAGTGTGTGGCTGGGCAATCTTTTGGTCTTCCAATGACAAGTCTACATAACATTTTACAAAAATGGATAACCAGGGGACTGGGGAGATGGTTCAGTGTAAGAGCACTTGTTGTGAAAGTCAGAGAATGTGAGTTCAAATCCCCAGGGCCCTTGCAAAAGCTGTACAGGATTGTATGTGCCTATAACTCTTCTGGTGTCAGCATATGTAGGCAAGGGTGTGCACACACACACACACACACACACACACACACACACATAAAAGATAGAATTGGGGACTGGAAAAATGGCTTAGTGGTTAAGAACACTTGTTCTTCCAGAGAACCCAGATTAGATTCCCAGCACCCACATGGTGGCTAACAACCATCCTTAACTTCAGTTCTGAAGGATCTGACACCCTCTTCTGGCCTCCTCGAGCACTGCATGGTATACTTACATGGTACATGGCCCGTGGTACATTTACATACATGCAGGCAAAACACACATAAAAATAATAATTTTTTTAAAAAAAGAGAATTGTCTGACAAAGACAAAAGAGAACAATGAAATGAAAGATGATCAAGGTGGCAATGAAACTGGATTACAATGAAAAAGCACTCAGAGAACCAGTGGCTGACTTTAGGAAGGTGATATGTGTACTGTTCAAGAGTGTGGCAAAGTGCAATCAACTTCCTTTGATTCTCTTATGAGAATCAATATAGAATTTATAATGTCAAATACTCTACATTTTATATTATGTGATACTGTGTTCTTCCTATCAGTTTATAGCAGAGTTGTAAATACAAATGCATGCACCCTTTCCTCCCCTTTCTCCACTGGTAAATATTTACTGGATATAGAGGTTGTAGTAAAGTAAAATACTTAAAGGGTTAAAACTTTAAAACTGCCTTTTCTTTTCCTGTGGTATCATAAATGAACTACTGTGTCTTTGAGCCTTTTCATTTTTCTTCAAAATAAAGTAAAAAATAAGGAAGGGGTTGAAGGGAGAATAAGACCTGTAAAAGGCTCTGCTAAATCTAGTTATTGAATCACTCTGACTCTTTTCCTTTTCACCCTCCACTCCTAAAGTGACCAAATCCTGTTTTATTTCCCTTGCCAGAGATAAAATGAACTACATATTTTTGACTCTGTGGCAGGTCTACAAGGTGGTAGAGACGGATGGATGGATGGATGTCTTCTTTGATTTCATAAAACAATCAGTTTCAGTGTAATTTAAGGATTCAATAACTTGAAGTACTTTCATTTTTCAAAAAAATGTTTATAAAAGTGGCAAACTTCTCAAACTGTACTGTCCGTAGGACACATGCTACAGCGCCCTTATATCTGTTATTTTCTTTAGCTATACTATGGAACCAAACTTGAAAGGAAAACTATTAGCAAACTCTTTCTCCCCCTGCTGGCCAGTATACAACACAACACTATACTGAACAGAATGAACAAATGTCAAAACTGAAAAAATCACCAGCAAACCAGACACTCAGACCACTCAGGACTGCAGCAACTTGTTTGGCATATACTATATTTTTTAAAAGTTAATCTTTGAATTACTTTCCAACATTTGTTTTCTCAAAAAACTAGAAGTCAGTGTCCACTGGGTCTGCCCTGCCAGGTTCACTTGCTGATTCTCCAGCTCTCTCACTTAACAGAGTAAACTGAAGCCCAAACTTGCTCTTAATTAGACCTAATAATCAAAATAGCAAGACAGATGAAATTTATGCCTCCAAAGTTCATTCAACAGATGATTACTAAATTGATTCCTTTATTTACTTAGCAAATGTTTTATTGCCTACTGCCTGTCAGGCACACAGCAAATGTCAGAGATACAGAGACTACAAGATTAAAAATGATGCAATTCAGAGTTCTTTGTGAGAGTAATTAAGCATGATTAAAGGGATGAGGGGCTATAGTGCTGCCTCATACACACAAGGCTAAACAGAAGTATAGAAAATCTATGTAAGAAAAAAAATGTGGGGCTGGAGAGACAGCTCAATGGTTTAAGAGCACTGGCTGCTCTTGCAGAGGATCCAGATTCAATTCCCAGAACCCACATAGTGGCTAACAGCCATCCATAACTCCAGTCCCAGGGGATCCAACACCCTCTTCTGACCTCTGCAGGTATTATTCAACAGGTGCACTTACACACAGGCACGCAATACACTCATACACAAAAAATAAAAATAAGAAAATACTTTTTTTTAAAAATGTGAGTTGATCCAACACCCTCTTCTGACCTCTGCAGGTATTATTCAACAGGTGCACTTACACACAGGCATGCAATACACTCATACACAAAAAATAAAAATAAGAAAATACTTTTTTTAAAATGTGAGTTGATCCAACACCCTCTTCTGACCTCTGCAGGTATTATTCAACAGGTGCACTTACACACAGGCACGCAATACACTCATACACAAAAAATAAAAATAAGAAAATACGTTTTTTAAAATGTGAGTTGATTTCTCCATCCTTAATAGGATAAAACTACTTTTACATTAAAAAAATATTTTACTATTTTTATTTTATGGGTATGCATGTATGGCCTGCATGTATGTAAGCATCCTTGTGTCGTTCAGTGCCAAAGGAGGACAGAAGAGGGTGTCAGATTCCTTTAAACTGGGTGGGTGTTAGCTCCAATGTGGGTGCTGAAATTCGAACCTGAGTCTTCCACAAGAACACTAAGTGCTCTTAGCAGCTGAGCCACCTCTCCAGTCTCCACTTTTACATTTTTATATTTACTTTTTAATTATGTATGTGTGGCAATGTGTGTGTGTCGGGGGTGTGTGTGCATGTGCCTATTGGGAGTCCAGAAGAAGAATGTAGTGTTGGATCCCCTAGAGCAGAAGTGACAGGTGGTTATAACCTGGGTGCTGGGAACTGAACTCAAGTACTCTGTAATAGCAGCAAGTGCTCTTAATCACTGAGCCTTCTCTCCAGCTCCCCAGTCACTTTTAAATTAAGAGTTGGGGCATTAACATGTTTGAGATTTGTAAAACAGGCAAAAAGCTTATACTACAAATTCAAGTAGACTAAACTATAATCTGGACTGGTGAGATGGCTCAGCCAGTAAAGGCACTTTCTTCAGAAGCCTGAGTTTGATCCCAGGAACCCAAGTAAAGGTGAGAGAGAACCAACTCCATAACGCTGTCCTCTGACCTCACATAAGCAGTGTTGTGAATGAATGTGCATGCTGCATGCAGCAGGTACACACACACACACACACACACACACACACACACACACACAGGTTTTTTTTAATTAAGAAAAAATGAAATATCAGAATCTAAAATTGCCTATGTGTATATTAACTGTTTGAAAACGTTGCAAGATTTTTTGAATTTAAAAAATTAAGTTTTTAAAACTCCATTTTTCTCAACTTCCCAAGCATATTGCAGTCATGTATCATTTTCTATGATAGAAAATGCGAAATGGTATCTTATTTTTCAATTTCCTATGACTATATCATCAGATATAAGCATAAGTTCAATAAGAAAACAATGCTGTCACAGAATGTAGGTCCAAAAATTAACTTGAAATGAACCATAGGCCTAACATAAAAGCTAAAACTATAAAACTTCAAGACTACAGGAGAAGGTGCTTACAACCTTGCAATAGGGAAATGCCTTATGAAACAAAAAGCAAAAATCATAAAAGAAAAACGGTGTTAAGTTTGGATTTCATCAAATTCAAAGCTTTCACTCTTCCAAATACTGTGACTGTGTTAGACTGAAAGGAAGCTGGGTGCAGTGGCACACAGGAGGATATGGAGTTCAAGGCCAACTTGGGCTACACAATGAAAGACACCACCAGCCCGCAATCCAGGCTAGAGGGTCTTAGCTTCTACTGTGGCCTGCAGTCTACTCTTCCTGGGCCACTCACACTGGCCTTTAAATCTCATCCATTAGGTTGCATTATTTGGTAATTTACAATTCACCCACAGCTTCTCATACGTATGGAGCTAAGTTCACACTCCTTTCTTTGGCAAAGGCTGCAAGCCCGCCCCCACAGAGGCATTTCCCATTCACAGCATCCCATCCACTGCTTCCTGACACAGTGGTCACCGTCCTTTTTTGTTCATATTAAAAGCTCCTGTTTAAGCCTTTGTACTTGTTTCTCCCTTGCTTGGTTAGTCGACTTGCTGAAGCAATGGCATGCCTCCTGCCACTTAGGGGCTTGTTCAACCACTCCACGCCCCCAAACAAGCCTTCTGTTTAGTTCACTGACAAATGCCCAACACGTGGTGCTTGGAGCATATAATGGTTGATAAACATTTTTAATGACTCATGACATGTGTATGAGATGCCAGGTCCTGCACTGGTGCTTGCTGGCTGGGTTAAGTGTGCCGCTCAAAGACTTCATATCCTGTATACTGTATCTCCTTCAGAAAGTTTCTACATTCCCAGATCCACTTAAATGGCTGAACACTCCTTGGTAGTCCCCAAAGCTGTTTACTTTTAAACAAATTGAAAAATCTGGATTAGGGACTGGAGAGATAACTCAACTAGCTGCTCTTACAGAGGACCCAGGTTCGATTCCCAGCACTCATGTGGTGGCTAACAACCATCTGTAATTCCAGGTCCAGGGGATCAAATGCCCTCTTCTGACCTCTGCAGGCATGGGTGCACCTACCTACACTCAGGCAATATACTGATGCACATAAAATTTTTTAAAAAAGGAAAAAAGAAAAAGAAAAATCTGGATTATAGCCAGGTCTAGTGGTGCACACCTTTAACTCCCAGCACTTGGGAGGCAGGGGCAGGCAGACCTCTGTGAGGTCAAGGCCAGCCTAATCTACATAGGGAGTTCCAGACCAGCTGGCTACAGGGAGACCCTATCTCAATGAACAAAAATCTGGATTTCATCTAGATATAGGACGAGTATTTGAGACTTAATGACAATTTCCTAGTTTTTAAGACTCTAACTTCATAACTATTAAAGGAGTGTTTATGAGGCTATCAGGCAACTAGGATGTTCATATTCTGCAAGGTGTAACTAATTCTGGTATTCTGGAATACTGTTTAATAATAATAATAATAATAGTGTTAAATAAAGTGACACCTATATACCTTATACCTGCATATATACTGCACAGGCAGGCCTGTGTCCTCCAAAAGCTAAGACCAAAATATACATAGCAGTGCTATTCAGAATACCTAAATGGGCAAAGAACTTCAAATGATCATCAATCATGTAGATAGTGGTGGCATATGCACACAGAAAAGGACTGTAGAGCCAGATAAATAAATGTAATTGTACATAAATAAGTTGTTGAATGAAAAAACAAACACCCAAAAGTTCATCATTTTATACTTCAGTCAAAACATTATGGGGAGAAATATGTATGCACTGGTGTGTTCTAGTTTAGCCCTAGGTTTATCAAAATCACCAAGACAAAACCTCCTAATCACTGTTGTTCTGGTAGAATTCTCTCCCCTAAACATTCCTAGAGATCTTTCTCTAGTGTTGTTAGACATTTAAGGAATGAGGTAGTATTTGAGAACGTAATTGAAACTGGCTTATGACAACTACCTTCTTTCAAAGTGTCATGTTTCATATTTCAAAAATTCAAGTGACTCCCTATTCTCCATCCATTCATATTGAACAGAAATACTTCCCTCAAAAATATCTATGAAAACCAAATATTCAAGAAAAATGGGCCATGGTTGTCTTGTGGTTGTAGGTTGCATACTGCATCAGACTTCAGTTAGAAAAGAACAGTGGAGAACTGATTAGTTGTGGTTAGTCTGGTTCCTATCTCAGATTTGTATTCACTAGGAATTCACTGTGGGCAAGTTACCTAAACATGTACCTGTGCCCTTGTTCATGTACCAAAATTATGAATACCAACTTACAGGTAGCTCTGCATGTTAAAATGAAATGTCAACAATTAGGAACTTGGTAATACCCACTTTTCCCATCCCTGGCCTTAAGTAATCCTGAAGTGGAAAAAAAGTCAGCAAGCTGTTTGCTGCAATATATATATTTTAATTCAAAGTGAATCAACAGTAATACACCATAAATTCTTATTTTGACACTCACCAAAATAGTCACCTGGAAAACCCGCTTTTTGTGACAAAGTACAGAAGGCTTGGTCACATTTAAATCACTGAGAACTAGAGAGAAATACTATCGCAAACTGTAATAGACATTACATCCATACAAATTTTCCCAGTCCTTATTGTAATATTGCACAGTGCAACTGCTACATGGTAAACTAGTGTAGCATAGAAGTCAAAGCAAAAGCAAACAAACCAAAGAAAGAAAGCCACAAGAGGAAAACTGTTAAACAGGTAACAGTTCAAACCAAGTCATCGAATCCATATCACTGGGATCGGTAAAACAAATCTTCCTACACCTTGCAGTGTATGATTGAACTTGTACTTAACTCAAACTAAGTTTAAAATTAGCAGTAGAAATCTTAAAATGAAAAGCTTTTGCTAATAGAGTAACATCTTTAATTAATACCCTGAAGAAAAAAAATCTAAATATCAAGATAACTGATTATTCATTTTCAAATTATAATAGCACACAAATATGCAACTTGGAAATCATGCAGTGTTTTATTTAAGAAAACATTAAAACAAAACAAAAAAACTATTAAAATAGTTTTAAAGGGAGTAAAAATTCAGATTCTTCTACCAATATGCTAAAATTGGACTTTAGTGGGATTTTGAAGCTTTTAATTTTTAAATATATTAAAAAGTCCATGATTGCAATGAATTAAGAGCAGTACACTTTACTGGGACATGCCTTTAGTAATCATTACTTTACTGTGGTATGAAAATGTTGACCATTACCATTTACTATCAGTTTAGCAAGGCTGCTCTGGTCATGAACTTAAAAACAGAAAATACATCCTTTCAGACAGCAAGCATGGCTTGCCATGGAGCTTTTGTAACTGTTGTGATACAATCATCCTTGTACATGGTATTTTTGAAATATCCATCGCCAGCACTGAATCTTTTCCAATCATCAGTAATCTGCTGGACCATATAAATAAAATGAGAAGGCTGTGGGGGCAGCAAGGTTACTTAAATAGCGACTCCATAAATGTGTCATCTGTAAATAATCTTTTAAATTAATCTCAGTCCACTCCTTTTTATGTGTATTATATATATTTCTATTTATATAAAATGCATAGAATCAATTACTAAAAACACTGAAACTTGTGGGGAAAATCAAGTCCTTCATTTTCAGTGTGACTAAAAATGTACTGCTGGTTTTACTTTATGATCTAATACTGTAATTTTTAAAATCAACTTCAGGCACATTTATGTTATTGATGATTATTAAATAAAACACTGCTGTGTTAATGGAGTAAAGGAAAATTTATCCATTATTAGCTTATCACCAACGCTGTACTGGAGTTGTACTAGTGGTAAGGAATTCACTTATTAAAGAAATGCTATAAATCCAAAACATTTGGAGTTTTACACTCAAATGCTTTGCACTGTTGATTCCAGTAAACGCTGTAAGAGTATATTCCAGATTTTTAAGGAAAAAAATTTAAGTCAAACCTGCAAGATACAGCTTTCTCAAGTGTCTACAATGCCAGTATGAAAATAAAAAAATTAAGTTACATTGATACATCCAAGTTTTTTATATGCAGTGATGAGCACAAACATTAATAGAGATAAAATACTGATGCAAATGACACACCTCAAAATAACATATGCAATTATTTCCATCATTTACAATACAGTAGTTACAATGACACTCCAAACAGAAAAGCAAAGTTAAAAAATCAAAACCCCAACTTCTATTTCATGTAATTAGACTTATACAGAAATTAGAAGGCTAAATAACAACTAGTTAATCACCTAATTTCACAGCTATCTGAAGTGGCAATCGTTATATAGCAGCTTATCTATGATACATTCAAGATAAATGATACAATTATTACTTGCCTGTAAGCTAAAACACAGCCTTGGTTTAATACCTTTCCTTAAATTCCACCTCTACACTACAATATACTTGAGGTCTATGCAAAAAGTAGCTACCTTTTATATAAGAAATGGATGATTAAGTCTTTGGTGCTGTAAAAGCAACTTCATTTAAACATCACCACCATCACCACCGAGGGGAGGGGAGAGGAAAACCCAATACACACTTTCTAGGAGGAAAAGCATGTAATTTCTGTCCCTGACGGAATGTATTAAATAAGCAAACACCACCAACAAGCAAAACAAGTACTACAATGTAAAAATACTTAAAAAAAATAACCAAAAACCAAAAACCTTCTCACATGCATAAATGAAAAATTGCACACAAAGAACTCACATCTTTTCAAGCTTCAATAGTAAATATTCTGCTACTACGTATTAAATACTGCATGGTCTGCCCAAGCTAAGATGAAACCACGTCATGAATCAATGAGTATTTTGCATTTTCTTTCAATATCTACTCCAAGTCATGCCTACTGCACCTCTAAACATTTTATTAAGTCCAATTATACAGCAAACACTCCCAAAATAAACTTAGATTGTATTGCAGTTTCACTTAACATATATAAAATGCTGTGCTGTGACAGGTATCAACTATCCATTAGTTACTGAATCAAGTTCTCTTAAGTACTACTACTGCTTGCTTTTCTTGAAGCTAGATCATTCTGAAAAAAATCAGACAGCAGAATTCAGCTACAGCAAACATGCTGCCCTCTTAATAAGGAAAAAACAGCTACTACCTGAAACCATACCACCCAAAACCAAAACTGAACATTACTCTACTGAAAGAAAACCAAAGAGTAGGTCTGAATATTAAGTGCTGCAGTCCTCAATGTTTATAGATAGGTAATAACTTGAACAACCTCAAATATTTAAGGCACTATGTGTGGGAACGGTTTACAATGCAGCAGAGATATTAGAACAACATTAAGAGCAAAGTCTAGGCAACGTTTTGCCCATGCAAAAGACACATGCAAATGTAAAGAACAATAGCTCAATTTCTTAGGTTAAGTGACCCAACATTTATACACTAAGACACAGATAATACAATTCATTTGTATGCTGTAATTCTGACACATGTGCATCTGTTGCTCTAAGTCTATACACAGAATGGCTTCCCAAATGTGGACGTGTCTTGCACTAGTTAGAAGGCAATTTTATAAAAAATAGCAGGAGCAAAAGTGGACTTCTGCTCCCATAAGTCACCTGTCTAGAGTTACTACATAAGAAGATAACATGACCAAAGACAAGTTATACCAAATGTGCAAAACACATTAAAAGTGAGATTTTTTTTTTAAAGCTCAAAGTTGTTTAAATTGCACCCAAGTCTACATGATTCAAAAATAATTTTCTTGTGCCATGGCTAATATTTATTAAATACCATGTTTTTATTTTTAATCAAACGTTTGTATCATTGAGCTTCCTCAATATACTGTTTTTGAGTTTTCACATATATGGATATTGGCTGAGTTTTGTTGGACTCAATGGAAATCCAGTATATGCAGGTGATGCTGCAATGTAAGAATGTGGAGGGAAGATTGGTTTGTACTGAGTCTGATGAATGGTTGGGGATGGTAACAGACGGGGATTTATGCCCACTGGGACTTGGTGAAGTATGCCACTGGGATGGGAGATATTGTAAGTTGGATGCTGTAACATAGGTCTTGAGGTACACGGAGAGGTTAGCAGGTGGGCCACTGGTGCAGCACTACTGAGCGTAGCTGACGATGGATATGGAAGTAGAGTAGGTTGTCCTCCGAGATGCGTACTCCCAGCCAGATGGGCATGTACTGCTGTGTGGTTAGGGCTTCCGTGAGAAAGAGTGAACGGATTACTGGTAACACTAGTAGGAATATAAGCTTGCTGTCTTCGATGCCCGAAGTTTCCATTCCACTCTTGATGCCCAGATCCAAAATGCTGAACCTAATCACAAGGGGGGGTGGGAGGGAGGAACAGCATAGTTTAGATCAAAAAAAGAAAAAAAGGCCTGTGACTGATAGTTCATACTAGATCTCTCAGAATCTATTTTACACTAAAGAAAAGAAAATATATTAGCATTAACATTTTATTATTTTATGTGTATGAATGAGTGCATTGCTTGCATGTATGTAAGTGCACCCATGTTGCATAATGCCTGCAGAAGTCAGAAAAGGGTGTCAGGTTCCCCTGGAATTGAAGTCATAAACCGTTTTTAACTGCCATGTGAGTGCTGGGAACCAAACCTGGATCCTCTACAAGAGCAGCTGGTGCTCTTAACCACTGAGCCGTCTCTCCAGTCCCAGCATTAACATTTTCATGTATATTGCTACATACTGTGACATTAGCACTGTAAGTACTGCTGCTAGTACTGCTATCCCCCATTACAGCGATAATGTGTGCAGAACTAAAGCAAAGCTTAACAATCATATACACAATTTTATTAAATCTCAAAACAATTCCATGATATAATTATTCCCATTAACTCTGCTCCACACCATGGCTATGTTAGTGGCAAAACCAGGATGTGAGGCATATTGAAGACAAATAATTTTCTTTCCCCAAGTGAAATAAACTACCAAGCAGTGTCAAATAGATGGAAGCTGCCCTGTAAGGTCAAATGATTGCCTCTACTAACACACAAGAAATGGAACCACCCAGCTAGGCATGTACATGCCTGTAATGCCAGAACTTGGGAGACAGAAGCAGGAGTCTAAGTTTGAAGGCATATTTGGGTTACACAGTTCTCTGTGAGCATGAGCTACATAAGTTGAGACCTTATCTGTGAGAAACACAAAAAAATGAAAAACAGAAATATGGCCACAAATCCAATAGTCTATGTTCTTAAAATGATCTAAGACAAAAAATACTGATGAATTCTCTAAGAAAATCTAAAAAATATAAGGAGTCAAATGGGTTTTACAGATAACATGCTTAATTAGCCTATTAGGCAGATTGTTCTTCAGTCTCTTAGATTAAAAAAAGGGGAAATTACTAATATTGCTTAGGGTTTCAAAATCTTTTTTTTTTTCCTGAAAGACTGCCAGCTTGGCATAGTGGTGCACACTTAGAATCACAGCACTTGAAAGTCTGAGGCAGTAGGATCCAAAGTTCAAAGTCGTCCTTATAAAATAAAATAGAAACACCAGGGCCAGGGAGATAGTTCAATGGGTACAGTGTTTGCTCTGCAAGCAGGAAGACCTGAGTTCAAATCCTCAGCAACCATGTAAAAAAGCCAGGTGTGGTGGCATCCATCTGCAACCCTAGCACTGCAGAGTGGAGACAGGCAAACTCGGGCTCACAGGCCAGCCAGTCTCACTGAAATGCTAAGCTCTAGGTTTAGTAAAAAGATCTTGTCTCAAATAATAAGAAAGTGGCAAAGAAAGACATCCAGATATCAACCTGTAGCTTCCACAAGTGCCCATACAGGCAAACCTGCACATATAAGATTTAAAAAAAATAAAGTAAACCAAAATAAACTTGAACCGCAAAGACTTACAAATGCACAATAAACACACCTGGCTGAAGTTCACGTGCTGCTGCTGGAATGCTGATGTCAGTTTTTGCTGACGATTACCCGAGGCACAAGGCTGGTTCAACTTTCCTGGGGCAGGTCTTCCTTTTGTTAATGGCTGGCATGTAGAATCTGGCAATAAACACCAGGGGATTAGGGAGTAGGTACACTCTCCTCCTTTGATGAGACTAGGGAAGTGTTTATGTATTTTACACAACAGCAATTTAAGAAACTTAATTTTAAATGTAAAGAGAAAGCTATGACTTCAAAGCACTGGGTGATGTTTGAAGAGATTCGGTCTTCCTATACAATACAAACAGCAGGTCAACGTAGGAATTTGGAGAAGATTTTTGAAAATTTTGATCTCTAATAGTCCTAATTTCAGACCCAGAGAACTAGGAGAACTTAGATTACCTGTGTTGACCATGTGCTCATCAGCATTTAATCCACTCTCCGTACCCACTGGTTGCCCTACAACAGTGCAAACATCTGGCTTGGTTTCTGTGTCAGCAGAAGTAACGAGTTCTGTGTTTTCATGAGCATCCTCCACAAAACTGCTCTCTGCAAATGGACTTTCATGCCCTGAAGAATCTGATGTTGGAGAGCCATCCACAGTCTCACAACCACTTTCTTGTTCATCATCTGACATACTATAAGAAAAAAAATTAGATAGATAGATAGACAGGATAGATTTATTTTATTAATGTGTGTGCAGGTACCTGTGGAGGTCAGAGGAGAGTGTCCAATCTCCTGGACCTGGAGTTATAAGCAGTTGTGAGCCACCTAATGTGTGGGCTGGCAACCAAACTCAGGTACTCTGGAAGAACAGAAGTGTTCTTTAACTGCAGAACCATCTCTAGAGCCATCATTTAAAAAACTTTTAAATGTTAATAATTTCTAGCACACTAATGAGACTCTTATTCAGTTATTTTATATCTGAGTCATTTTTTCTTGCCTAATGTTATTTTTTTCGTAGAATTTCTAGACTATATATTCCAACTGATAAAACAAATCTGCCACTTCAGAAATATGTTTTTGGCACTTAATTATTTTCTCTTTTCCTTCCTATTTGTTCCCTAGTAGCAGTTCATAAATTCTTTATAATTCTTCAAGATAAGAAGCACTGTTCCGCCAGTGTGGTGTGGTGGCACACGCCAGCATTGGGGCGGCAGAGGCAAGAGGATCTCTGAAAGATCAAGGTCAGCCTGGTCTACACATTGAGTTCCAGATCAGCCGGGGGAGACTCTGTCTCAGAAAAATAAAAGATGGGGCTGGAGAGATGGCTCAGTGGTTAGGAGTGCTGGCAGCTCTTGTAGAGGATCTGGGTTCAGTTTCCAGCACCCATGTTAGCTAACAACCATCCTAACTCCAGTTCCAGGGAATCTGAAGTTCTCCATGAGCACTGCCTGGTCCTGGTGCACTTTATACATGCAAGCAAAATAATCATACACATAAAACAAAAATATTTTTTAAAAAAACCCAAAAGACAAAAAAACAAAATAAAACCAAGGAGTACTGTTCTAGTGAGTGGGGAGATAGCTCACTTGGTAAAGTGCTTGCTATGCAAACCTGGGGATCTGACTTTGGATCCCTAGCCCCCACACAAAAATGCAGACAAGCAGCACACAGCCATAATCCCAGCACCAGGGAGAGAGACAACAGTGTCCCTAGAACTTCCTGGCCAACTAGTCTAGCCAAATCAGAGAGCTCTAGCTTCAGTTTCAAAAAGGTAAGTAGAAAGTGATTAAAGAAGACATCCAGTGTTGCCTTCTGGTCTCTAGAGACACATATACACACACACACACGTGTGCATGCATATAAATATATACACATTAAAAAAACAGAAACAAAAGGGGCTGGAGAGACGGCTCAGTGGTTAAGAGCACTGACAGCTCATGTAGTTGGACCTGGGTTTGATACCCAGCACCCGCATGGAGGTTAACAACTGTCTGTAACTCCAGTCCCAGGGGATCTGACACCCTCTTCTGACATTGCACAACACAGATACACTTATATACATGCAGGCAATATACTCATACACATAAAATAAAAAGTAATAAATATTTTATAAAAAATACAAACAAAAAAGAAGCATTGTTCTTTCTAGATGATTTAGATGAAATGCACAAACATGTAGGCATGGAGTGTAGATATTTCAGATTCAACTCTAGGGATCTGTGTCTTCCTGACCTCTATGCAGGCCTACCCACAGTCCTGAGTATCTTCTGACCCTCTTAATCCTCACAAGACCTCACTCCTTGGAATTTCCACATCATTGTCTATTTTAATCACTCATTTCCTAACAATTAGGAGAATTTATATGTCTATTTTGTTTTTACTTCTACACCTTATTTGTGTACTTAAGTGTATATGCACATTTTATGTGTGTCCAATTTATGTGTCAACTTCTAAGACACATGATAAGTAACCGAGAAGAGGCTGTATTAAAACTTCTTTGAGGGGCTGGAGAGATGGCTCAGCAGTTAAGAGTACTGGCTGCTTTTGCAGAGGACCAGGGTTCGGTTCCTAGCACCTATATTGTGGCTAACAACTATCTGTAACTCTAGTTCCAGGGAACTGTAACTGTTTTAATGAAGAAAATGATTACCAAAGCCTCAAGCTTACAAAAAAATGATATATTTCAAAACCTGGAAGAGAGTAATCACTGTGGTAAAATGACAGATGGTTACTAATTTACATAAAGTGAGAAATAGGCTTTTTAGCAGACTTAGTATTTATTACACACTACTATTAAAATTCTTTTACCTGTTTGGCCTCTTACAAGGAGATGGGCTGGACTGCCCTGAGGAGCTGGTGCTCAGAGTACTATCAGGACTACTCAGTGAACACATCCGATCAATATTCAAAGTGCTCTGGCAAGCTTCACAATCTAGACTACCTTTACATCTAGTAGAAGAGGGAAGGGAAAACATGAGTCAAAGCCGAGCAGACAAAATTCACATTATTTACTTAGAAGCAGGAAACAGTTCAGAATGAGCTACCTAGACCAACACTGATAAGTTCAGAGAAAAGACTATGATTATATTTAGAAAATGCCCTCCATAAAGAGCCTGGTTGTCTTATTTGAAGGCTTTACTCCAAGGGACACTGACAACCGCAAAAAGCTGATTTTCTACCCTAGAGAGGGTACTGCTGTTGCTCCTGAAGGCTGTACATCCTGCACTTACTCTCTGAGTGAATGTCTTGGTGATGTCTCTTCATCATCAGTGTCACTGCTAATGGTGATCACACTCACTGCAGGACTTGGGGAGTCAGCGATGATGATGGTTTGCCGCTGCTTATCTGAAACCGATGAATCTTGTCTGACAGATGCTGCAAAGCAATCTCTTGCTTCTCCTTCTGAGGTATGATTGTCCTGCGTTTCTACACAACTGACTTCCTCAACATCTTTCCCACTGATTATCTTTGGAGAAACAAATGCTGAATGTGGGATATTGGTATTCTGCAGTGAATTACTCCTGTAACCAAGGAATAATTTGTAACTTTATCATCTAAATACAGAAATGACATTTTTCAAAAATATTTTATTAAACCAAACAATGCAAACTTTCATTTGTTCATGTATGGAACACACTGACATATCATGAGTTTTAGTGAATTATAAAACAAATATCTCTAAAATACTGGTGTGGTTTACATTTTATATACATTTAAATGGTCATTTTTTTGACGTATGTGATACCTGACTATTTACAGTTGCTACATTATTGGTAGATAGAAAGTCAGAGGGCAATAAAGACAATCTTACCAACTGAAAGCATTTATTTCCTTTCTTCCTGGCTCCCATTCCATTAGTTTTACCAAAATACCTCTGAGAAATTAAGAAGGGAGCTTGCTTAGTGTTTATAACAAAGCTATAAAAGAGGACATTTGAATACAACACTGACCCTCTAGTGTACATGTAAAATTCATTTTAAAGACTAATTTCAAAATGCAGAGAAATGTAAACCACTAATACCAACCTGTTCTGGCACAGTTTATTTTTCTTGGTAGTGGCAGGCTGAGGCCAGACAACATGTGCAATGCCCACACTAATAGGCTGAGGTGCTGATAAAGTTATCTGATTGGTTAGAAGAGGCTGTGGCATCACTGAGTTGTAATGACTGCTGTGTGAAATCATTTTCCTATAAAGACAGTTCAGAAAAGGTGAATCTCCTCTTGATGGTGATTTATTTTGCTTACTATTCATAAAGAAGTACTTTTGGTTTATGCTTACCCCCAGTCTCCAAGCCTCTGTGAACCGGTCATACAATCAGAGGTTAGTGTTGCAGCAGCAGGAGCCATGGGTGTTACCTGTTGCCAGGCAGGTATCAGCATCTGCTGTGTTCTACCAGACCACGTCTGATGGAATCAGAAAACAAACAAAAACTAAGCTTCAAATAATAAATTCAAAATTCAAAAATGTTAAAATAACAAATAGCAGTAACAAAAGTTAAAGACCATGACCTGCACCACCCAGGTTACTCTACTTTCTAGAAGTACAGCTGACGTATGACTTGTATTTATGTGAAAGGAGGGCACATATAGAAAAGAATAACGAAGCATGACCAACCTGTGAGAGAACTCCTGGTCGGATCTGCAGTGGCTGTACAGCTGGGGCCTGAGTTACAAGCGGAACTGTATTGTCTACCCTTATAGAATAACTGGTGGGTTTACCATGCGCTGCAGGAATACCTGTGAATATAAGTCATCCAACAAGATATCTTGTTTAACTTATACAATTATTTTCAATGTATAAAAAGGTTTAAATTCTGATTGAGATTATTCCAGTTTCTACATAAAACTTTCCTAACACTAACAAAGTCACCTATTAGTAAAGAGAGGTATTTCCTTTCTATTTTGTGGTAGGATATCCTAAATATTGGTGCGAAATTACTACTCCTGTCTTCAAAAAAAGTGCTACAAAGCTGAATGATGAAGTTTGCTATTATAGCTTTATTTTCTTTTCTAATAGCTCCTCTACTATGATAAAGGAACTGGAAAGGTGGACTCAGGCTCAACATCCTGGTAATCTAGAAGGTACATGTGCCTCTTTTTCACCCTACACTCAATCATGTCTTTGATACTGTGCCAGGATCCCATACACTTGTTATCAAAAGGGGATATATCATGTTTCACAATTCAACAGACATTATCGTTTACATGAGGGATGGGAACTGGAGGATTTTTGAATGCCATAAACTCATATACTTGCTACCATACTTCAACTTCCAAAGAAAAAGCAAAACAAAACCAAGCAAACAAATGAAAAATGCTACTCTGCCTAATTTGATGATATGACAATACTTTGTCCAGTATGACATAACAGACTAGTGTCCCTAATACAGAGTTGCTGGAATTCCAAAAATAAACACAGTACCATTTCTATAAAGTGCCATGAAGAAAAAGACAAAGAAGGAGGTGGCCTTGCCAGTCACATTAATTCTATTTATGATAGTATTGCTCCTCAATGTATAACAAGCCACTTTACAAATACTGAATCTTACAATACTGAATAATACTAAATAATAGTATAGTAAATAGTAGTATCAAACCCCAACTTGGCATCTTGACAAACAAAATTCTGGAATATCTTCTAAGATCAGAAAACACTGAACTATAATTGTAGACTCCTCTGTATCATAATTCCAAACTACTATAGCAATTATGTAGATACCATTTAAGAACGCATCATTAGGCATTCAGCTGTATGAATAGCTACAACAATTTTTTAAAGTTGCTCAATACTTAAATCAAATTAAAATTTCAAATAGATAGCCTTTTTAATCTAGAAATCAGACCCAGAGATGGCCAAGATATCACTGATCCAGGCTATTTCTTATACAAAGGGGAAACAGGTTAAATAGACACGCCTACAGTGACTGTATTTCCAGGTGTCCTGATTTAACATCAATCTTTCATTTAAATTGCACAGGATTGCCATTAAGTTGTACATAGTCATTTAGGGTCTCTGTTGCTCTGAGATGAGAAAACCTAGCCAAAATCTTACCAAAGACCCTAAAACTTTTTATGCTGGCTATTCTAACTGAAAATTTCACTGCTTTCACCCTCTAAGATATTTTCCAGTGTGAGAATGCATGGCTTCTTCAAAGGTATTCTGTACTCATCCCACTTAAAGATTTACTTTGCTGTTATTAAATAAGGGACATATCCATTTTGGTCAAAATCACTCTATTTTCTACCTCCCAAATAACTAAATTCCATATTTTTTACCCAAGCCTAGGTAAAGAGCATTGAGCTGGAGAAATAGCTCACTGGTTAGGAGCATTTGCTGCTTGGAAAGAGGTCCCAGGTTCAATTCCCAGCACCCATATGGTGGCTCACAACTGTCTGTAACTCCAGTTTCAGGGGTTCCAACACCCTCTTCTAGCCTTCACAGACACTAGGTATATATGTAGTACAAAGACATACATGTAGGCAAAATACTCTAGTATATAGAAATAAAAATAAAACTTTTCAAAAAAAGGAGTATTAACATTTTAAGTCTAAACTCCTTTGATGAATATTTTAAAGAACTTAACAAGAAGGAAGTAAAGAACTGAGCTCTGAGGCTATGGGTGTAGCTCAGTGGTAAAGCGCTTGCTTGGCATGTGTGCACAAGGTGATTCTAGCATTGTCAGTCCCCAAAGGAACTAAGCACTCGGTCACTTTTGTTTGGCAATGACAGAAAGACAATATATACTCATCCAAACATCTACAGCAGTGATTTCCAATATAGGACGATGCACAGCTTTCCAAGCTCAGTAGTTTCTATTAAGGTATTTTATGAGGTCATATTCTATAGGAAATACAATTGTCATGTGGTATATTTTGTTAATGATGACTGCAATGGAGCACCAATAATAAAGTATTACTGGCCTAGAGGCTACCAAATGGTTTAAATTCAAATGTAGCACTAAATTATGCAATATGTTTGATCAACAGATACCTAAACTTCAAAAATTAATAATGCAAGATGGGCACAGGGGTGTATGCCTACAATCTCCCCACCCAAGGAGTTGAGGCAGATGGATACTGAGTTCCAGGCCAGCCTGGGCTACATAGTGAGGCCATATCTTAAAGGGAGGAGGGGGACCCGACATCATGCCTATACAGAATTCTAAATGAAAGCATACCTTGAATAGCTGGGGGACAGATAATCAGGGTCTGATGAAAGGCATCACCACAACCAAACTGTGCAGTTCCCGCCTGCAGAGGTATTCCATGGTGCACAACTGAATGAGTAGATGTGGCTAATGCCTGAAACAATCAATGTACTCCAGGTTATGCAGGGCAGTACTCTGATTGCTATAAATATACTATGAATCCACACACATTTCAGAAAATAAAAACTAACTTGATTCTTTTTAACTCTATTTTTGGTAAGAGTTGTGGCCCCAAACATCAGACAAGGAAGATACTGACTGAGATTGAAAGAGGAAAGGAAATGAAATTGGTTCAGCAGGTATGCTCTCGTTTGAGATGGAACAGAATAGCCATGCCAAGTTCTCACTTACACTAAATCTTCTGTTCATATGATGCTTCTCTACCACCAAAGACTTTTAAAAGCTATAAAGTATGGCCAGGATGGTGGCACATGCCTTTAATCCTAGCACTCAGGAGGCAGAGGCAAGTGGATCTCTGTGAGTTCAAAGCCTGCTTAGTCTACATAGTGAGTTCCAGGTCAGCTAGGGCTACGGGGAGATACTGTCTCAAAAAAGTTATAAAGTTTTACTACTGTAAGTTCTTACCTGACTTCTTAACGTTCCAATTTTAGTAAAGTTTGCGGTCAGAGTAGCAGCACTAGATGATACAACTGGTCTTAAGAGTGAAGTTTTACTGTGATTATTTATGTCACATGAATTTGGTTGGGACTTACAAACATCCATAATATGAAAACAGGACTTTACACTGCACAAGAAAAAGTGGAAGATATTGTAACATTATTTCAAATACCAAATCATTTAATATTACTGTATACTAAAAGAATAAAAAATTACTTAGAAAAAATAAAATTCTATGACTTCTTTATTTCTAATACTTTTTCTAACATGAAATCCTATAAGAAAAATAACAAAATAAATATACATTATGTTGATAATATTTCAGAACAGTAAATCAATATTAAGCAGTTTTTGATTGGCACACAATAGTTTTATGATTCCCTCTATACACACAGAAACCACTAAAGTAATGGTACCAAGTATGTCACCGTCATGTTATTTTCAAAGTAATTATTTATGGAAACCAGTAGGGTATTTTAAATGTTTGAGAGAAGTATAAGTTTTATAAAAATACCAATACAAGGGCACTTCACAATAATGAATATTGATTTATTCTTAAAGTAAAAAATTTTAGGTAGTAACTGACGTTGTTTTAAGTCATGGAGTACCTTTATTAATTTAAGTTAGCAATAAAGTAATGGGTTTCAGTGTGGCATTTTCATAGAGTCACTATACTTCATTTTTAAGTCATTCCCTGTCTGCCTGCCCCCTTCTTCCTCCTAGAATAGTCCTCCCTTTTGCTCTCAAGTCATATGAGTTCCATTACACTCTCTTCTTCCCCCCTCATGGCCCCTTTCAACCTTCAAGAACATTTCTTTTTATTTCTGCTAACCCAGAAAACACAAGTCTAGGACACAAAAACATCAGCTATTTTGTCTAAGGAAACTCTGACAATGCCTTCAGAACCTGAGCATCTCTTCTTTACTAACTCATAACGAAGCCCTCCTTTCCTTCCAGAATGCAGCGGAGTAAGAGGAAGAATATGGAAAACAAAAGATAACAGAGCACAATACAGAGTTACAGGTCCCAAAAGAGGACCTGTGAAAACAGAAATATGACTTAAGAGGGAACCTCTAACATTTCCATCTAACTCTCTTCACTGTTCCTGTAAGAGCACCATATAAAAAAAAGAGAACTACTCATTCTCATTTTCAGGGAGGTACTTGAGAGAAAGAATTAGACTGGATTGGATTTGTGTTGTTAATTCTACTCTTCCACTTCTTAGTCTACACAACCTTCACTAAGTTAGCTCAATCTCTTTTGACTCAGTTTACTCATATTTAGTGAAATGATTTCATTTTTCTAAGATACTGGTTTTCTACACACCTATCATTATTTTTCAAAAACCAATATGAAGAATTATAAAGTGACATACTGGCTGCTGTGAGGGAAATCTAGAAGATGCTTCATATTAACAAAAGGATGGTTCAATGTCTCAACTGGAGTAATTCTTAAATCTGCATCAATCAGCAACATTTTCTTCAACAGACTAACAAATTCTCTTCTATCAGCTTTCTCAGCCAAAAGATCACTTCCTTCCAAATCCATCACTGTGTTCACCTATGGTATAAAAATTTCAAGTCATCAGATAAAAATAAGCCACAGAGAAATGGTATGTTAAAATTTCACAGCTTAAAAAAATAGGAAAGTAAGTGAACTACAACTGTTTGAAACAAACAACCAAAATTCATAAATCCACAAAATCTTCCAAGGTACCAACCAGGATTCAAAGCAGGGAGAATTTTTTTTTTAACTTTATTATTACAGAGAAAGAGAGAGACAGATACTGAGTGTCTGTGTGTGAGAGCAAACGTGGAGGCATATGCTTTCTCCTTCCACCTTTTCACGGGTTCTGAGGATGGAACTGAAGTTTACCCAGCCACTCCTTTTACCTGCTCAGCCATCGCTACAGACCCAAAATATATTTCTTTAAGTTGAACAAAAATCTATTCCTACTAAAATAGGAAAAGAAGTCTCCTTGTCAGTCTTCCTCTTGAAGAGAAAACTTTAGTAAGTAACAGCATCTGCAAATTGCAAATGTAATAAAGACTACAATTTGGTACCTCAGAGTTTGAAAACTTGTATTTAATTCAACTTGAAACAGTTAAACACACTGAGCACTCTTAGAAATTTAGAAACTGAACATCATGTTTCAGCATCCTTGGCAATCAAGGACCACCTTAAGCACACAAGATTAACAATGATGACCATGGTACTCACATGCACTATATCATCCAGACTGTTGAATATGTACTTTCTGGCTTCTTTAGACTTCATTCCTGTCTCTGCCTCATGCTCTTCCAGTGTCTTATTACACATATCAAAAAGGAAAATAATATATCATTATATCACATATAAATTTCTATTCCTTTAATCCTGACATTTAGCCTAATACCAAGCATAGTAGTTTGAAAAGAACAACAAAAATGCACTTAAGCACATAAACAATAAACATGGAGCCCAGCATGGTGTGCATAGAGGTAACCTCAGCACTCTGGAGGTTGGAGCAGGAAGAGTTCTGGAGGTCAGCCTGGACTATGTAAGTGAAACCTTATGTCAACTCTATCTCAAAGATGTAAGAAATCATGTTGAGATAGGCGGAAAGTGATTAGATTCAGACCTTATCCTATAATGCTTATTAATGTATAATTGAGTGTAAAAACATGTAAGTACCTCATACACATAAAAGCTTTAAAAATCATTACAGGTAAGTTCACTATACTGTTAGAGAATGAGCAATAAAATAAAAATAGGCATGGAAGGTACTATTTATATATATGAGGCATCTTAGAAAAATGTTTTATAAATATACTTTTAGTGAATTACCTTTAATCTCCAACCAGAATGAGACAAATCTGTTTCCCTGCAAAAAAATCTTGTTGATTTTGTACCCACATTTAACAACTGTTCTCCTGGTAAGCCTTGAGTCTGAGAAATGTATCGAATCTGAAAAATAATTTAAAAAAAACAATTTATTCTTTCATGTGATAGACATTAACTGAACACTTTGATCAGACACTATGCTAGAAATCAGGTTAGAAATAAGAAAATACCATCTGTGCCCTCAATGAATTCATAATCTACCAAGAGACATTTAAGGAAAGAATTACTGCACAGCACTTTAATAGTCACAGTAAATGTAACTAAGGAAACAGAGAAGCATACCTAAAATAAATGAGGTAGGAGGTCCTTGAGAAAACTTAATCTACATTAAAGTTATGTGTATATCTAGAAAATCAAGAGAAGGAATCTACATGCTCAAAGCCCGGAAGTACAAAGCTTCTATAGGGGAGGAGTAGCAAGAGATGAAATTATCCTTGGTGGGTAGGGAGGAGGTAATGCTGGGGAGGGGGACTGAATCTATGGCCCTGAATACTGGACAAGAGCTTTACCACTGAGTTATATTTCCAGTCTAATAGAACTAACATTTTTAAGGTGATGACTAAGGATGGGAAAAAAGCAAGGTCAGAGTAGACATGAAAGGGGTCAAATGAAAGGGGTCTGAATGAGAAACTAGGGTAGAGCTACAGAGCAAGGATTTAGATTGAAAGATTATTGAGGAGAGGGAGGCTATGTGTAATCATCTGTAGAGAAAGCAGCATGGTTATAGATGAGCTCTCCCACCTTGGGGCCTCTGAACCTTGTGTCTCTTCGGTTTGGAACACCTGTCCTAGGTATCATATGGTTCTCTTCCTTTGGATCTGGCTCAAATGTCACTTTATTCATTGAGCCTTCTAAGCCAATAACCAATAGCTAACTCTGCCTTACCCAGCAACCCCCATCTTCCTAGCTAGATTTTTCTCTATATGGTATGCTATACTTTTCCTTTTCCTCTTCTTACTCTAGCCTCCATTGATATAGGTTCCACAAAGGGAGGGACTTTATTTTGTTCACTTCCATATTTCCAGCATCCATGATAGTGCCAGGTATACATTAGGCCTTTAGATATAGGTTGCCACATTCAATGACTGATCAGTACAAAATAGGCACAGGCTTTTAAAAGAGAAAAATAGCTTGGGATCAAAATGGTTCTTCTATTTTCTTTCTTTCTGGTTTAAACTCAAAGATACATGCTTTGCTAAGTAGTCCATCTTGTCCTACGCCTTCTATTTCTTTTCTCTATGAATTCTTTATCTTCTAACAACAACAATAAAGCCTGCATTTACTCAACTCTCTTTTCTTACTCAGTTAAGAGCCTTAAATCAAGAGCCTATTTAACTTCCATCTGTATCATAACACACTGCAAGCTGAACTTTCATCAATCTTACAGTGCTAAACAGTAGCCTCTCAGTAATGTACACATTCAGTTGTCACCTTTAAGACCCTTTCTGACCTTTTGTATACAGGTGGGGGTGACAGAGACTTGCTATGTAGCCCAGATTGGCCTCAAACTCACAGCAGTCTCCCTCCCTCAGGATCACAGGTGCTGGTTACAGGTGTGAGCCACCACCACTGCTTTCATTCCATTTTCATACTATTGTCAATCTTATTTTTACTAAAATTTCCATTCACTCAACTTCCACAGAACTTTTTTTCTGGTCCTTTTTCTCCCTTTTGATATTCTTTATCTGCATTCTTCCATTGTTCTTTGTGACAAGGCTTTCTAGGCTTGCAATTTCCTTTCTTCCCCTCCAAGTTCCAAATGCTCCCAGTTTTACTTCTAAATCTTTAATACCAATCTTTACTTGTAGCCCTGTAGCTCTAAACTCACCTGTTTGACACTCTCCTCCTAGCTGGAGTTTAGGATGTATGAAGCTGACCATTTCCTTACTCAACTCACCCTCACAGTGGTTAATTCAGAACATGTAATTTGTGCCAGTTAATTATTTCTCCCTCATCAAACCAAATATTTCACCCCCAAATACAAACCCTTATATTTCCCTTAGTGTGACACTGTTCAGATGTGTCCCTTCTTTTCCACATCTATTCTGGGTCTACAATTCTGCATTACACAGTTTTGCAACTTGCCTCATTATTCTACCTGCCTCCAGTTTCCCCTAGTGTCCCCGTCTACCCACCCTCAGTTCATTTTTCACACTGCTACGAGCCTGTGATGGTCAGTGTGAATTGCCAGCTTGACAGAATCTAGAATCATCTGACAGATGGGTCTGTGGCCTATGCCAACACTAGACCCTTCTGTTTGCCAACACTAGACCCTTCTGTTAAGTCCACATTACCAATTAGATTCATTTCACTCAAGTGCTATCACTTTCTCCCACTTTCTAGCCCCCAAATAACTGAATACCTTATTTTAAGAAGATGGAAAATAGAAAAAAGGAGCATGGAAAATCAACAACAATTCAATTTCAAAACTGCATGGATGCATCAGATGCTGAAGATACGCAAAAGAATAAAATGTGGTAGCAATTCCAAAGCACATAACTGAGAATGCTCCACAAAGGAAGCAACTGGCCTTTCCTCTTCCTCCTCCTCTGATTCATAGGCACATAATTCATAAATTGGCCTTGTACACTCAATTACAATAAAGTATACAAACTGGATTTGAACTATTAGAATGTGAAGTAAGAAGTATCAATTAGTGTTAGAGCATGAGCAGAAGAGTTGCAGGAACACCTGGAAGCTGATGTACATGTAATCTAAGCAGAGATAAGGTTGAGCAGAAGCTCCTAGAAGCAAACGAGGATCAGAACAGATAGAGCCTGTGAAGAGAAGCAAAGTCTCACTGAAGTCCAGCAGCAGAGTGGAGTGCTGCCCAAGCCTGATAATTCCTGCAGTGTGGCCTCAATTCCAGAGCACTTTCAGTTTCAAGTGCACAAAGCCCATGCACTATAGTTTTAGTCCTGATTTTTGTGACGATCCACACATATTAATAAATGCCCCCTTAATTCAGTTTAAATAGGCTTCTTTACAATCCAAATGGCCTAACAAAAAGTTGCGATCTTCAAAGACTTGGTTGTTGTTGATTCATTTTGTTTTCTTTGGCTGGGTTCTTTTGATGTGGCGTTGAAACAGTAACTGGTTTTTGTTTGGGGGTTTTTTAAAACTGTCATTTCTTTTACTTTTTTTTTGAGATAGGGTCTCCCTATATTGTAACTGGCCTAGATCTCACAGAGATTCACCTGCCTCTGCTTCCTAAGGCATGTACCACAATGCCCGGCTTTAACTATCTTAAATAAGACTTTAAATTGCAAGATAAATTTGAATATAAATTCAAACTTTTAGAGTCTATTTAAACTCCAATATTTTGTAAGAAGAAACATTTACCAAGTAAATACTGTCCATTTGTCTTTAAAAAATACTTTTGAGGGCTGGAGAGATGGCTCAGCAGTTAAGAGCACTGCCTGCTCTTGCAAAAGACCCAGTTTGATTCCCAGCGCCCACATGGCAGCTAGCAACTGTCTATAACTCCAGTTCTAGGGGAATTCAATGCCCTCTTCTGACCTCCATGGGCACTGCACAACATAGGTGCACTTACATGCAAGTAGACAATGCACTCATACACATAAAATAATTTTTTTAACAACAAAAAAAACAAAAACAAAAACAACAAAAAAAAACTTTTGACCAAGCATGGTGGCCCACACACCTTTAATCTCAGCACCAGGCCAGTCTGGTCTACATAGCCAGTTCCAGTTCATCTGGGGTTACAGAGAGACCCTGTTTTAAAAAACAAACATTGCTAGTTCTAGGCTAGCTGGGGCTACAGGGAGACCCTGTCCCCAAAAGACCAAAAACAAAACCACCTTTTGATTTCCCTGGCAAATATAAGCTAAATACTATAAACTGAAACAATAAGACAGGTAGGAATCCAAGTGCAGAATTTCTTGGTACTAGGGTCTTCTCTATATATATGTGTGTGTGTGTGTGTGTGTGTGTGTGTGTGTGTGTGTGTGTGTGTGAATGGAAATGAAACAGACATTTAAAAAACATGACATAGAATAAATTCTCAGCATGGTTAGTACCTAACTGTTTAAAATCTAAAATTCAAAGAGAAATCCACCATGAAAAGGCTTTAAAAAGTTGGGGCATTGGAGCTAGAGAGATGACTCTAGGTACAAACAATGCCACCTGCCAGTCATGGTGGCACATACTTTTTAATCCCAGCACTTGGGAGTCAAAAGCAGGCAAATTTCTGTGAGATCTAGGCCAGCCTGGTCTATATAGCAAGTCCCAGGTCAGCTGGGGCTACAGGGAGACCCTGTCTCAAACAGACAAAACAATGAACTGAAGCACTGAAGGCTTAAGTTCAAATTCCTAGAACTCATGTAAAACCAGGCACACAGCATGAGCATCTGTAATCCCTGCGGCACAATGGAGAGATGGGAGGCAGAGACAGGAGAATCCAGGAATTCTGGCTAGCCTAGCAAACACAGCAGAAAATGAATGAGTGAGTGAGTGAAAAAGAGATTGAGGAAGACACACTACATCTACCTCTGGCATCCACATGTATACATAATTAGATGCACATATACAACATTTTTAGAAAGAGAGAGATAATAAAGGAGTTTTTTAAATCTATGTGGTGGTTTGAATGAGAATATCCCCCACAACCTCCAAGTATTTGGACATTATGTCCCCAGTTGGTAACAGTGTGTTGAGAGGTTTTAGGAGGTGTGGCCTTGCTAGAAGAAGTGTTTCACTGGGGGTGGGCTTAGAGTCTTCTTAAGCCTTGCTCTCTGCTTCCTGTGCCTGTTTGAAGATATGAGTAGTCCTCTTTCTGCTCCAGCCACCTCTTGTCACCATGCCTCCCTCCATGATGGACTCTAATTTCCCTGGAACCCTAAGCTTGAATAAACTCTTCCTTTTATAAGTTCCCTTGGTCACAGTGCTTTATCACAGCAACAGATAAACAGCTAATAAGGAAGTTGGTACCAGAGTGTGGGCTGTTGGCTGTAAAGAACCTGAACATGTGGGTATATGGAAGAATTTAGATTAGAAAAGTCTTTGAATGCTGTAAGAAGAGCTTAATGGGCCATTCTAGTAGAAACCTGGAAGAAAGTAGTGCTGAGAGCAATGTAGCTCTAAAGGGAAATAAGGACTTAAGCCACAACTGGATATTTTGGCAAATAGTCTACCTGCTATCTTCCCAAAGCCTAAGAGCTTGCCTGAGGCTAAGTTGAAAAGCAATGCACTAATTTTTTTGGTGGAGATTTCAACAAAATCTAACGTAGAAATGGTGGTGTGGCTCTTAATGGTTAATGTTATGCAGATCAACAGTGAAAAAGAGCAAATGGTGTTCAAAACGAAATGCAGAACGTATAGATTGAAAAAGAGCATAAGGAAGATTAATATTAGAGTCAAAGCCTGTGCTGAAAGCGAGGCTCCCTTTGATAAGGCATAGCAATATCACACTCGGCTAAGCCTTCAACTTGTGAAAGGAAACTGCCAGAGTGGTTTTCTACTCCTAGAAAACAACAGCATAGAAAAGCCGCTAGTAATATGGATGAAGTGGGCCAGAGTTCATACCAGGCTGGCAGCCAAACCTGACAGTATTGTTCACACAGTGCTGCCTGAAAGATTCAAGAGTGAAATGCTCATTGGTTCATCCTCTGAGGTTTCAGAGAGCCATACAGACAGTGTGCAGCAGGGGTGTTCCTGCATAAAGAGGCCCTGACCGGCCATGAGACCCTGATAGGTCATTGCATGAAGCTGTGAAGGTGAAGCCTGGTTCACAGTGGAGACCACAAGATGATGTTTGAGATGCCAAGCTGTGAGACATCTGCCAAGGAGGGCTGCATACACCCTCTAAGAGAGAGATTTATGCTGCACATAGCAAAGATGGAGAGGCTGAGGCATCTAAGCCCTTTGGAAGTAAAGTTTCAGAAGTTGGATATGGAGCTACTGGATTTGGTGTTTGCCCTGCTGGTCTTCAGTCTTCTTTTGGTTCGGTATTTCCTCACTATGTCCCCATTCCTCCCTTTTGGAATGGGGATGTGTACTCCATTCCATTATATGTTGGGAGTATGTAATTTGTTTTTTGATTTTACAAGGGTTTACAATTAAGAGATTGCCTTGAAGAGCTGGGCATGGTGAAGCATGCCTTTAAAACCAGCACCCAGGAGCCAGAGGCAGGCAGATCTCTGTGAGTTCCAGGTCAGCTGGTCTACAGGGAGACCCTGTCTCAAAAAAAAAAAAAAAAACATGTACATGGTCATAAACCTGTGGAGAATGGAATGCCTCCTACCCCCACAGGTTCCGAGTATTTGGACATTTTGTCTGCAGCTGGGGGCACTGGTTTAGGAGGTGTGGCCTTGCTGGAGGAAGTACTACTGAGGGCAGGCTTTGAGAGTTCCTAAGCCTTGCTCTGCTTCCTATGCCCACTTGAAGATGTGAGCTGCTCCAGCCACTTCCTGCCACTATGTCTTCCCATCAGGATGAACTCTAATTACTCTGAAATATAAGCTCAAAAAATTCTTCCTTTTATAAGTTCCTTTGGTCATGATGTTTTATCACAGCAACAGAAAAGTAGATAATATAGGCCAAAAAAGAAACTTTTCCCTAGTGATTAAAATTTTGTTTTTAAAAAGATACAGTTCTACTGTTAAGAACTTTTTCACCTTCTTTGCAAACTGAAGAAAGCCTAAAGTTTTCTGTAAGGTTAAGTAAGGAACAGACATAATACATGAACACAGGTTAAGAATTAGGAAGGCTAATGGTTGTTTATTTGGGCCATTGAGATAGCAACCGAGCCTTGAGTTTGATCCCTAAAACCCACATGGTAGAAGGAGAGAACTAATTCCTGCAGGTTTTCCTCTATGTATATGTGTATAGAGGCCCAAGGTTGACATTAGGTGTCTTCTGCTCCCTCCACTGCTGTCTACCTTCTTCACTGAAGAAAGGTCTTTCTAGAGCTTGTAAATATAAGTTACTCTGGCTAGCCACCTTGCTCCAAGACCCTCTCTGCATTTGGGATTATGCACACCCAGCTTTTATGTCGGTTCTAGGGATCCAAAGTCTAGTCCCCATACTTGTGAGGAAAGTGCTTTATCTACCAAGCAATCTCCCCAAACCACTTCTCCATAATCTAGATTTCTCATCCGTAAAACAGAGGCAGTGTGTACTTCACAGAGTTATAAGCTTTAGATGAACAATAAACACAGTAATTTCTCGATCAGAAAAGAGCTCAGTAGTATTACTGAGAAATATCTTTATTGCCAGGCATGGTGGCACACACGTTTAATTCAGCATTCTGGAGGCAGAAGCAGGCCAAACTCTGAGTTCAAGGTCAGCCTGGTCTACAGAGTGAGTTCCAGGCCAGCTGGGGCTACAGGGAGATCGTCTCAAGAAGAAAGGGAGGGAGGGAGGGAAAGGAAAAGGAAAAAGGAAAGGAAAGAAAGATCATTATGGTCCACTGTCACTGTGTGGCAAAAAATAACAATATATTTTTAAGACAATGTACTAGGGCTAGATATAATTCAGTAGTATAGCACTTGGCTCAATTCCAGCCCCAGGAAAGAAAAAAAATCATATATTTTTAATGACTATGTTAAAAGTAGAGTGAAAACTGCAACTATTTATAATGCCCTAAGATAATGACTTTCTTCAGTTCCTTTGGAGGTAATGAAGACATACTTTATAAAAATTTTGTTCATCTATCTATACAAGATAACATCTGTACTAAGTATGGTCATTTGTTTTTATGTTGTTTTTTTGTTTATTGTTTGGGCTTTTGTTTGTTGGGGCAAGTGTCTTAGTTTTTGTTTTATTTTTACAGAATTTAGAAAAATTTTACAGAAAAACTTGGGTTAGAATTTCATCTTTAAAATTACCATTTGTAGAAGGGTGATTCCCTAGTTTTTCTCCTCTGTATAATGGAAAGAACACAATAACTGACGTTTTTAATCAATACTAACAATCAGCTGTCCAGAACAACAGTTGTGAAGTTCACATCAAGCACATCATGAAATCACCACTAGATGGCTTCCTGCTCCAGAGCGCTATGCATGCCACAAATAATCCAGAGCTACAAACATACTTGTAGCAGTTGGCCACTGCTCTGGTACTTCAGCAGCTATGGGATTACTGGACTCTGGTTAGATTTCCAAAACTTTCAGAACTAGCAATAGTCTAACATCTGCATCAAATTCGAAGTTAACTAAAAACAAAACTGTCTTTTGGAGGCAGTATCCCAAATATAAAGAAGGCAAAAACAGACAATTCAGAAAACCTGGCCTACAAGAGAAGGTCCATGGTAGAAAGTTACTGAAAGTTAAGAGATTAATGTCAACAATATCATCGTATATTAATTATTAATACTAAGTGCCTTTAAGAATCATCTCAGGAACATTTACCCCACCCAAATTAATTACCTCTCACATTCCTTTTTGATATTTATAATCAAGCTATGAAAATCAGAATCAAAACACAATATATTATACACCTGATTATGTGATGTGTGCTTTAAAATGTTTTATTTTCTGCTATTTTCTTGCTTATACGTTAAATAGGTCTGGACAAAGGGTCTGTAATTCTAGCACTTGGGAAGCTAAGGCAGGAGGATCATAAAGTTGAGGATAGTCTGAACTATATAGTAAGCTTCTGCTTCAAAAAAAGTAAATACTACATCATCTAAATAAAAATTATAATTTATTCAATATATGTGAAGAAAAGAATAAATGTTTTTACAAAACTATTGTGAGACCTGTGGATTTTAACTTGGCCTATGAAAATTTACTTAAGCTTTATAAAAAAAGTTTCACAATCAAGAACTAAGGTGGGTGTGGTGGTATCATGCCTTTGCCTTTAATCTCAGCACTGGAAAGACAAGTGAGTGGCCGGTGGATCTCTATGACATGGAGGACAGTATGCTCTACATAGCAAGTTCCAGGCAAGCTGGAACTACAGGGAGATTTTGTCTCTAAAAACCAAACCAAACCAAAATCAAGAATTAATGTTAAGTGAGTTTAAAATCCATACGATCCTAGGTTTGGGCACTCTACGAAGATGTTCATGTTTTGTATATGTAGAATCAGGCAACCTCTAAGTCTACTATTATTCTTATTTTCTGCCAATTCAATCTGATTTCTTACCTGATCATATTCCAAGGCTCCTGGGTAGAGAGGCCATCCAAGAAATAATTCTGCAATCACACAGCCCAGTGACCACATGTCTATGGCTTCACAAAATGGCAACCCCAATATAATCTCTGGAGCTCTGAAATTTAAAAAAACAAACAAACACAAAAACCTCAGAATGTTTTTCATTTTAGAGAACTCATCTTCTGTTTATTTTACCACTTCACTGCAATCCTTTTCCCACATGAAGACTTCTGTGTTAACACTTTAAAAAGAAGAAAAAATACAGACCTTGCTTTTTAAGCCACAGCGAATTAGAAATAATATACTGGAAAAAATGTGGCAAAACCATTAAATATATACCCAATGATATTAACAGAACTGAAAACCAGACAGTGAGAGGTAAGACCAAATAAAAACAAACAAAACTTTCAAAAGTTAAAAGTGGCTCTAGACCTGCATATTACTTCAGATCACAATAATAATAGTCACACAATTAGAGTCATTAATTAGTCAATCACAAGACAAGTTTAATATAGTCTGCTTTGAAAGGTAGAAATGATATAGAGTAAAACATTAAAATACATTTAAAAGTTAGAACACTTTGATCATGGTCTATGAGATCATTCTCATAAACTATGCTGCTACTTTGTGTGGTTTTCTTATGAGAAGTCTTATGTCCTACGAGAGCCTCCATGGGTAGCTACATAATTGCAAAGGATGCTATACACATCATAGTTATCTTAGACCTGTGTACACAGGTGTGTGTGTGTATGTGTGTATGTGTATGTGCCTTACTTTAATGCCATTGTGAAATTCCAAAGGAGTTGCAAGAACAATACAATGAATATTTTTCCCCTAATGACTTGAGAATAACTGGCTACATTGCTGTATACTTTTTCTTTCTTACAAACACATATATTTTCCTGAATAACCACAACATGATCATAAACATCAGGACATGAACATGGATACAACTCTGCCATTTAAATCTCAGACTTTATTCCAATTTGACCAATTATACTAATAATGTAAGGTCAATGAGACCACACAGCAGGTAAAGGCACCTGTCACCAAGCCTGACAACCTGAGTTTGACTCCCAGAACCCATAAAGTAGAAGAGTTATCCTATGACCCCTACACATGCTCTGTAACACATGTATGTACTCACCTGCACACACACAGACAATCAATATATATAATGTCCTTTCTGGTAAAAGGAGCGACTGAGAAGTACATATTTATCTTTTAGTCATTTTTTCAATGTGACATACATAGTTTTAGTCTTTCCTTGACATAAAATATCACAAGTCTGTTATCTGCAGAAATGTCCTGAGTGTGCATGTGTCTGAGGATTCATCAAAAGTCACTTTGGGTTATAAATCTGCTAGGGGAATGTTGTCATCTTATCACAGTTTATCAGATGACATGCAATATTGCTGTTTCATTAGGAATTTTCACTCATCACTTGACTAATGTGCTATCTGCCAGATTTATCCAAGTTCCTTCTTTTCCCTCTAAAATGAATTATTCTATAGTTTCAATGTAAAAACAAATATTCCATTCCTATTAAACACTGGAGTTAAGCATGTTGTACACACCTATAATATGACAACTTAGGAGGCTGAGACAGGAATACAAGTTGATGCTCGTATGAACTATATAAGCAACATCCTGCATCAAAAGTAAATAAATACCCTTTACATTTATTCTTTATTTCCCTCTATGAGGACAGATTAATGAATTCCTATTTTGTTGAGTGGGTTATAATCTATCGCTATAATTATCTTGATACTAAATATTCCCAGATTTGACCAGTTGGATCTTCCTCAAATTTTCGTACTCATTCAACTTGGTCTAGCACATTTCTTTAAGTAATGATTTCTTTACTTTCTGACAACAAGATATTCCAGGCTCAAGTTCTTTCTTTTCCATAGCCCTAGAAGCAATCATTTCTCTTAAGGATATCTAATGTTTCTTTTAGTGGAGAATAGTGCTAGGAACTATAAATAAAATAATGAAATCCCAATACATTTATTCACCAATCCAACACAATGTGACCAAAGTCTTTCCATTTAGCCATTCACAACATACATTTTTTTATGTATGTCATTACATGTAAAAGGTGGGAAGCAACATGGTAAAGCACTTACAATCTAGATTACTCTGCTAGAGATCTGAGAGTTATAGTAGTTAGATTTACAATAGAAAATAAAACTTTACATTGGTGTGGTAGCTCACATCAGTACTTAGGGTACTGAGGTAGGAGGCCTGTCATGAGTTCAAGGCCAGCCTAGACTATATAGTGAGTTCCCAGTCACTCTGGACTACAGAGTGAGATGCTGTCCCCCAAAACCAAAGTTTAAAACTAAAACTACGTATTAGAAGAGCAAAATGTTCATCATCATGAATAAAGGCATCAAATTCCATCACTGGACAAGTTAAATATATTTTTGTATTAAAAGAGTACAGCACCCTGGCATGGTGGTACACACCTTTAATTTAATCCCAACTCCAGAGGCAGGTGGATCTCTGTGAGATCAAGACCAGCCTGATCTGCATAGCAAGTTCCAGGCCAGATGGGGCTACAGAGGTGCCCTGTCTAAAAAAAGGGGAAGAGGGTAACAGCAGACCTCTGTGTCTACAGACATTATTTGTGCTTTGTACATAGACAGGGTACACATTAAACATGCCTACTCAATGAGCAGTCTGGTAAGGCCTGAAGTCTCCCTATAAATAATCACTCAATTAGAATCCCACCAAATCCAAAATTTAGGCCATTTGGTAACAAAACAATCTATGTTTAAAAGACTGGTTCTTTCTCTGCTCTGTGTTTTTAGTCAAATTTATCAACGTTCATTAAAAGCAAATATTCTGTGTCTCTAAACACTTGAAATACAGCTTAACACTGAAAGTTGGTAGAGTGATAGAAGAATTTAAGTGAGTGAACAGAACTGAATGGTTTCTTTGGCTTTTGCTAGAATACTATGAAGTAATGCTCACAATAGATGCTTCATGTAAGCCAAGCATCACTCAGAAAAGACAGCTAGTAATGGAACATCTCATTTGCTTTATTCCATTTTTACCTACTTGATAAAGTCAAATGTTCAATTACTAGCAAAGGAAACAACCCTGTTAGGAAAAGGGCTGTCTTAGTTTAGCTGTTTAGTATGTCTAAACAAGTACACTTACAGTAAACAGGTGTCTAAGGTTATCATTATGAATGCCACTTAACTATGAACTTGTATGCTGATTTAATACTCATCAAGAAAATATTAGGCTACAGATGTACCTAAGTGGTAAAGAGCTTTCCTAACAGCTTTCCCATGCTGGAAGAAAGGAGGGCCAGAAACTGATCATAACATGGCTCCCAATTTAAGTGTTTTTATATACAGTGATTATGAATATCTGATCAGAGAAAATGATTCATTTCTCAAAGTTAATAAATGACAACATGCCTCAGCTACTTAAGAGTTTAGTGATCTCCAGGCATAGTGGCACTTATCTTTAATCCAAGCACTCAGGAGGCAGAGGCAAATGGATTTCTGTGAGTTTGAAGCCAAGCCAGCCAGGGCTGTAGAGTGAGACTCTCTCAAAAACAAGGACAAGACTATATTCTTAATATTCCTTTTTAATTGCTTAACAGTTTCTATTTCATTGGATCCATTCTTTAGGTAGTAGACATTTGGCTGTCTGCACTTTCTGGCTATTTGTTAAGTGACAGATTGAAGGTGTAGCTCAGTCTGGTGCTGTGCTTGTCGATCATGCGAAGCCTAGATTTGATGTGCAGTAGAGCAGAGAAAAGGGAAAGGGGGAGAAGAGCACGAGGAGGGAGAGGGAAAATGGGGGGAGGAGACACTAAGAAAGACCATGTCAGTTCACCAGGTTAGAGTGAGAATATGTACTCCCATGCTGAAGGTGAGAACAGAGTGTTTTACCCAAGTGCTGTCTCAGACAGAACTTCCCATGTAAGAAGAAAATGTTTTGATGGAACCACATTATCCAAAAGTAGAAAAGCAGGAAGCAGTGGTTAAAGTAGTATTTTTCTGGTTTGTTCAATGTAACACAATAAGTTTTGCATTAGTCACTTTTCCGTTGCCATGATAGAAACACCGACCAAGGGAACTTATAAACCGGAGAGTGTATTTAGTTTATGGTTCCAGGGGATATTAAGAGTCCATCATGGTGGGAGTCATGGCAGCAGAGGTGGCTGGAGTAGGAGCAGAACCTAAGCTGGCACAGGAAGCAGAGCACAAATGAAGATCTAACAAAGCTTAAGAACTCTCTAAGCCCACCCCCAGTGACATGTTTCCTCCAACATGGCCACATCTCCTAAGAATTTCCAAATAGTGTCACCGACTGGAGACAAAATGTCCAAATAGAATCTATGAGGGTACATTCTCACTCAAACCACCACATTCTACTCCCTGGCCCCCATGGGCTCATGATCACACAGAATGCAAAATGTATTTAGTCCAACCTTAAAAGTCCCCATAGTCTTTACCAGTCTCAACAATATTTAAAAGTCCATAGTCCAAAGTCTCTTCTGAAACTCAAGGAAATCTCATTAACTCTAAGCCCTTGTAAAATCAAAAGACAAATTACATACTAGCAACATACAATGAAACTGAATACGCATTCCCATTCCAAAAGGGAGGAATGGGTGCATAGTGAGGAAATGCGGGACCAAAACAAGACTGAAAATCAGTAGGGCAAACACCAAATCCGGTAGCTCCATGTCCGACTTCTGGGATTTTACTTCCAAAGGGCTTAGAAGGTTCAGCCTCTCCATCTTTGCTGTGTGCAACATACATCTCTCTCTCAGGCTGGTACCACAACCTGTATGCAGTTCTCCTGGGCAGATGTCTCACAGTTCTGGCATCACAAATGTCTTCTTGGGGTCTCCACTCCCAGCCAGGCTTCACCTTCACAGCTTCATGAAATGGCCTATCAGGGCTTTTTGGCCTGTCAGGGTTTTCCTTATGCAGGGACACCCCTGCTGCACACTGCCTGGCCTTGGTGGTTCTCTGAAACCTCAGAGGAAGAACCTATGACTTCTTCATATTTCATGTCTTTAAAGCCAGCACCACGTGAGAAACACTATCAAGGTTTGGCTGCAAGTTTAGGATGGACTCCAGCCTACTTTTATTCACTTTCAAAGCTTTTCTCTTCAGTAGTTTTCTAGTAAAACCCCCTGCAGCACTTTCTTTTAACAAGTTAGAGGTTTAACTGGGTACGGTCTTGCCCTCAAGGCACTCTCTCCATTGTTTAAGTGCAAATCTCAAGGCTTCTCCAATAACTTTAATCTCCTTATCAAAAGAATCCTGTCCTTCAGTACATAGCTTGGCTCCAACACTAACCTTCCTAGTGCTCATTTTTTAATCCATACTGTACATTCTATATTTCTTTCTGCCCTATTTGTTCTTTTTCACTGTAGATCTGCATAATATTCACCATCAATAGCCATGCCACCATTTCTGTATTAGGCTGCCTTGAAATGTCCTCCTTCAAAGAAATTAGTCCACCGCTTTTCAACTTAGCCTCAGGCAAGCTTTATGGCTGTGGGCAGATTCTAGCCAGACTCTGCCAAAATACCCCAATTGCTGCTTAAATCTTTATTTCCTTCTGGAACTACATTGTTCTCAGAACTACTTTCTTCCAGGCTCCAACTAGAATGGCCTGATAAGCTCTGCTTACAGCAATCAACTGCTTTTCTAATCCAAACTTGCAAAGATTTCTACATTCCTCTAAAATCCCATATGGTCAGGTTCTTTCCAGCCAACACCCCACTCTGAGTACCAATTACTGTATTAGTCACTGTTCTGTTGCTGTGATAGAAACACTGACCAAGGGAACTTATAAACGGGAGAGTATATTTAGCATACAGTTCCAGAGGAATCAGAGTCCATCATGGCGGGAAGGCATGGCAGCAGAGGTGGCTGGACTAGGAGCCACCTAAGTGCCCACATCTTCAAGCTTGCATAGGAAGCAAGTAGCAGTTGGAGAGCTGGCACAGCTTAAGAACTCCCTAAGCCCACCCCAATGACATGCTTCCTCCAGCATGGCCACACCTCCTAAGACCTCCCAAAACAATGCCACCAACTGGAGACAAAATGTCCAACTACTTAGAGCCTATGGGGGGCATTCTCATTTAAACCACCATAAGCTTTAATGATTGAGCCAATCTTTGGCTATTTACTCCTCAAACATCTAGGATACTAAAAGTTCTTACCCATATTCTGACATCCAATACAAAGGAACAGAGGAAGTGGGTAAAATTTCCTTTAGATAAATTTCATAAGAGCTATATATTATAAAAAATAGGGAACCTATGAAAAAAAAGCTCTAGAAAAATAAATACTGGAGCATAGTACAGAAACATTGCTTTCCATAAAGACAATCATCTCCACAGAAGTGGATTTAGAACACTCGTAAGCAGAATTTTACCTAAGATTTAGTATTTTCATTTTTAAAAGTTTTGTTACGCATGCTCATGAAAACCAGGCCATGTAAGAAGAAGGGCTTGTTAGGGAGAAGAGGGTTTTCAGTGAGAAAAGGGGGGACAGAAGAGGACAAGGGAGTGAAAATGACTGATTAATTATGTACATTAACGAAACCGCTATGGAATAACAACACAGACATAACAGAAAATTCTCTGAGGGACTAGGTAAAAAGTGTGTAAAATGTAAGATAGTATACACACTTCTTAATCAAGTCATCCTCTGTCTGATTCACATCTCTCTTCTCAAACGTCCATCTTCTTTTCATCCCCACTCCTGACCACTGTTCTTTTTGAGTTGTGTTTGTATTTGTCTTTTTTGATACAGCAAGTTGGATGTAGGGCCTCACACATGCTGGATAAAGACCTATACCCCCTGAGCTGGTCTCAAGGTCACAATTAGCCACTATTCCTCCACATGCTGGATTTTCTTGACTTGTGTTATTTAGCACAGTTGCTTGTGTTCTTCTGCTTTAAAGACAGACGGCCAGGAAAACAATGTGCTCTCCCCACTTCACCCCTCTACAACCCTTCACTGGCCCCATTTCATTTTTCCAATGTTTAAACTCTGTGCTGCCTAAGTTCAGACTTAGGAACCCCCCCCCCCCGCCCTCTCCATTTTCTTCCCCTGGGTGATTTCTACAAGTCATACTTTTAAATGCTACCTGTATTCTTTTCAAATTTATATTTATTTACTTTGTATGTGCATCCATGTGCACACATATGCCACAGCACACATATGGAGGTCAGGGGACAACCTGCAGGAGCTATTCTCACTTTCTACCATGTGGGTCATGGGGATCCAACTTAGGTTATCAGGCTTAGCAGCAACTCCTGAGTCACCTTGCTCAAAATGTATCCTTAAGATTCTAGAACGTACATCTCCCACCCAGGCCTTTCCTCAACCTGGATTTGTATATCCACTTACCAACTCCACACCTAGTCTCAAATGCCTACTAGGCATCTCAAATTGAAGACATTCAAAAAGAATTCTTAGTTTCCCTAAACACCCTCACCTTCTAGTTTTTCCTGGTGACCAGTCTATCCATTTGAGTTCGTGGTCTCCAAACCCAAGAAAGTCAAACATGCCCCTTCTCTTGCACTTGCCACATCTACTTGCAAATGCCACCATCAACAAAATATATCCAGAATTTGACCATTCTACTCCGTCTTTACTTCCATACTACTTAATTCAGGCTCGCATTATCTTTTGTTTAGATTATGTCAACAGCTTCCTAACTGTACTTGCTTCTGTCCTTGTCTTCTTCCAACTATTCTCCATCTTGCAGCATGTAATAATATAACCCAAAGAACACTCCTTACCTCAAAAATTCTTAGTAGATGCCAGGTGTAGTGGTTCATGTCTTTAATCCCAGCATTGGTGCTTGGTGGGGCAGAGGCAGGCCAATCTCTAAGAGATGGAGGCCGGCCTGGTCTACATAGCGAGTTCCAGGCCAGATGAGGCTACAGGGAGACCCTGTTTCAAAACCACAAACCCTAGTAGTTTTCTATCTCAAAGATTCCTCATAGCCTCCAGCCCTCAAGTACACCAGGTATTTTTGGCCATTCTCTCAACTGCTTGTGCTTGATCCAACTTCAGTGGCCTAAACACCATTTCAAACCTGTTCAAAACTATTAGACCTAGAAGATGTTTCCAGGCAGAAAGATCAGGATTTGATCCCTTCACATTTGTCTTTCTGCTCAAAGGTCTTTTATTACAGAAACCTGCTTACAATCTTAAATAATTAACACCATCATATTGTGCTTGGTTTTCCTTCCTGATCCTGCTTTGTTGCTCTTTATAAATCTTTCAGCAAGTTATGTATGTTTGCTTACTAATCTCTTTCCCTCCTGCTCTAAGATATAAATTTTGTGGAGGTACAAGAACTTGGATTTTTTTTCAATACTATAACTCCAGCACCCAGAACACTGCCTAGCACACAGCAGGTACTAATTATCTGTGCAATAATTTTAACAAAGCCTTTGTAATTCAAAAACTAAGAAATCTTTTTGTTGAATCAAATATCTATCCTCAATAGGTAGCAACTAAAATACTCTTACAAGCTGGCCACTGTGCACTTAAGACAACTGAGCACCTTAAGACTATATAATAAAAACAAATGCCATTTACTGAGCTTTACCAGGTCAGGTGCCATGGAAACAATGCATTGTCTTGTTTAAAGAAAATGTTCTACAAACAAATTACTGTAGTGTTCTTCTACCTCAAAATCAAAAATTCAAAGAAGACAAAAAATAAAAATCAGGTAAGCAAAATATTCCACATAAAAGAATCACTGGTTTTCCCTGAGTACTGCCTACCCATAGAATCATGGGAAGTGATATTGTTTTTGAAGCAACTAAGTTTTGAAGTTGTTGCTATACAACAGAAGATAACAAATACACTGTCCAAAACTATCAAGGAAATAGTGAGGCTGTTTGTTTTTTAATGTGTATGCATATGCTGCCTGTATGCATGTAAGTGCACCATGTTATGCAATGCCCACAGAGGACAGAAGAGGGCATCAGATCCCCTGGAACTGGAGTTATGGAGGGTTGTTAGGGATTAGAACACGGGTCTTCTGCAAGATAGCCAGTGCTCTTAGTCACCAAACAATCTCTCCAGTCCCTCAAAGCCAAGTCTTTTAAAGATTCATTTTATTTTTTAGCTGGGCATGGTGGCATATGCCTTTATATCCCAGCACTTAACAGGCAGAGGCAGGTGGATCTCTGTGAGTTCAAGGACAGCCTGGTTTATCTAGTGAGTTCCAGGACAGCTGGGGCTACAGGAAGACCCTGTCTCAAAAAAAAAAAAAGTTTCATTTTTAATTATGTATAGTGTGTCTTGTATGTATGTGTGTACACTTGAGTGCAGTGTCCAAGAAAGGCCTGGGCCGTCCAATCCCTTGGAGCTGGAGTTACAAGTGGTTGGGAGTCACTAGATTTGCGTGCTAGGAATTAACTCTGGTTACTGCAAGAGCAGTAGGTGCTCTTAACTGGAGTTATCTCTCTATCCCGAGGACTGAGATTTTAATAACTGATTTCTAATCTTTCGATATCATACCACCTCAAATTATGAAACTGACTCAGAAAAAACACAGGAACCTTAATTAACAAAAAACCTAGAAGCTGGTACAGAAGTCATTTTTATCAATTCTGCTATATGCTCATCTTTTTTTTTTTACAAAAGACAGGAATGTTAACTGACCTCTGTTCCTAAGAATGAGAAACATGATACTACCTGTTACATGCCTTTTAATGACTAATTGGTGGTCCTTAATTTTCAAGGACAATCAAAAAAAAAAGATGAAAGAGAGAAAGAACAACGGAGGGGGGAGGAAGGGAGGGGGGAGGGGAGGAAATTTTGGTGTGTAGTGTTGCTATCTCCTCTGGGCTGGAAGTGACCATTGCCATTAAAGAGAAAAGAGGTTGTGTTATGATGACCTACAGGAGACCTTGAGTTGCGCAGACACACACACACACACACACACACACACGCGCGCGCGCGCGTGCAGAATGATACAGGAGATATCAAGGTCTCAAGTATGGCCCTCTTAACATTTCCTCTTAGGGACAGGGCAGCATAAAGACTCTCCTCTGAGAGTCTAACCAGCACTTCCTTCTCATCTGGCCATATGCTTCTAGAAATGTTTAAATTTAGAAGAAATTTCTTTTAAAATGGACTGAGATGGGTATGGCTTTTCAGTGGTGCAGTTACCCTTGAGTTTCCCGTGTTCCTAGGAAACTCACTGAAAGTCACCACACTGAACTTCAGAGTATTTTTAAAGGTGATCATCAATTGCTTGTTTTTAGTTTATTCTTTCACAACTTCATACAAATGCAACTGGATCATATTCATGCCCTGCTATCATCTTTTATCCACCCTCCCAGGCAAACTCCTTCTTCCCAACAAGTTTCCTTCCTACTTTTCATTCCATATAAATTTTTTATAAAATATATACTAACAAGGGTTGGGAATGTAACTGTCAGAATATTTACCTAGTATACACAAACCCAAGAGTTCCATCCTTCAAACTGCATAAACATGCATGGTAGTACGTGTCTGTAATCCCAGCACTTTGGAGACAGAGGCAAGGGATTAGAAAATCAAAGTTATCCTCCACATCTAGCAAGTTCCAGGTCAGACTGAGATATATGAAACCCTGTCTCCAAAATAATAATAACAACAACAATAAATAAAAAGTAAAACTCTGCAGTCGGGCGTGGTGGCACACAATTTTAATCCCAAAACTCGGGAGACAGAGGCAAGTATGTCTCTGTGAGTTCAAGGCCAGCCTGGTCTACTCAGTGAGTTCCAGACCAGCTGGGACTACAGGGAGACTTAAAAAGATCAAAAAATAAAATAAAATAAGAGAAATAATAGCAAGTTCTTAACATTACTGTGAACCAGGTAATAAGTATAACCCTTCTATTTTAGAAAATGGATATTCATACAACTCTTTTTAACAGATGAAAACAGACACTAGAATAAATAATTTGGCAGTGAGAAGTACATATTGGGGCTCAAATCAAGTTGTATGTGGCCACAGTCCATGCTTCTAACCAGTACAAATTAAAATACCTAATTCTTAGGATCACTAAGACCATTGGGCATTTACTGGAAGTTATGCTATTCAGATGCTATATTTACCAATAATGTTAACACATTATCTTATTTACATTATGTTTCTCTGGTTTACATCCACAGTTTCTGAGCCACTTGGATTCAAATTGTAGATAATATACCTCTTTACCTCTAAATGCTTCGTTTAATGTATACTTCCTAAAAACAAGGTCTCTTATACAGCTACAAAACATTTGTCAAAATCAAGAAATTAACATTAGCACAATACTATTATTCAAATTTGCAGGGGGTTGGAGCAATGGTTCAGGGGTTAAGAGTACTGGCTACTCTTGTAGAGACCCTGGGTTAGGTTTCCAATACCTATATGGCAGCTAACAGTCAGCCTTAACACCAGTTTCAGGGGATCCAACATCACCTTTTGGCCTCCATGGATATTACATGCATGGATGTATTTATATATATGCAAGCAAAACACACACATAAAAAAAATCAGTAAGTAGAAACAAAATTTTAAGTTTACAAGTTGTAAATAATACCTTCCTCTCTAGCAAACAAGAAATTTAAATAAATAAATAACCCAAACTCTATGGCACAGGGTAGGCTAGAGCCACTCTGGGCAACTTAGTGAAAAATTGTCTCAAAATTGGAAAAAAAGGCAGACATGATGGCACATACCTCTTATCTCAGGACTTAGGAGGCAGAGGCAGGTGGATCTCTGTAAGATTCAGGCCAGACTGATCTATATTTTGAGTTCCGGGTCAGCTGGGACTAGAGGGAAACCCTGCCTCAAAACAACAACAAAAAAACCACCAACAAAGAAACAGAAAAAAAAGTGGAAATATAGCTTCAAAGATATATGTGCTTGCCTAGCATGTAGGGGGCCCTGGATTCAATCCCCAACACTGTAATAAAAAACAAGTAAATAAATGCCAGACTCGGCCCTTTTGGTTCTGTTTATCTGGAATAGTTCCTCCATTTATCTATATTTGTTACAATTTATCATTTTTTAAGACCATACAGATTAATTGCTTTAAAAATATCACTCAATATCTTTAATGTTGCCTCATAAGAACACTGATTATGTTGGGCATGGTGGTGCTTGCCCTTAATCCCAAGCACACAGGAGGCAGAAGCAGGAAGTTCTGTGACATACAGGTCAGCCTAATCTACATAGTGTGTTCCCGTCCAGTTGTGGCTACAGGAAGACCCTGTCTCAAAAAGACAAAAAAAATAAATAAATAAAATGAACAATAAACAAAAAAAGAACATTGATTTTATATATTTTCAGCAGAAATACCACATGATACTACTATACATTTAATTTATCAAAGAGTATACCAGAAAAAATTCCTACTATTGATGTTCACGGAATGCCTTTTAATGTTTCTCAGAACAGGTTATTATTTATCAGAATAATCAAATAAAATGAACTTACAGAGAAATGAATTCAAATGTCAACTAACAGCTGCAGTCTCTAGAACTGAATCAAGTTACGTACCTCATTACAGCCTCAATTGATCCATCTGCAATGAGGGACTGCTTTGGTTTGGATATATCCTTTGTACCAACAGGTTCATTCACTGAAAGTTTGGCTCCCAATGTAGGAATGAAGCCTACTGGAAGGTAATTGGGCTTCCATCATGAAAAGATTAATGAGGAATGGGTCAGATGCTGGAGTGGGTCAGGTATGCAGGAGTAGATCTAATCTCCTGGAACAGATGGTTATAGAAAGGTCAAGGCAGGCCCTCCCCATCTCCTCCTGGCACTTGTGCCCCTTCTGCATGAGGTGAGTTCCTTTTCCACTTTTCATGCCGTGGCACAGTTAAGCAGACCCACTCCATGACATAGGCACAATATTGTTTTGTACCTTTAGCTACCAGAACTGAGTCAAATAAATTATTTGGCTTAAGAAATGCCCAGTGGCTTAAAAAAAAGTCTAAGACAGGAATAACTTTGCCTTCCCAGATTATTATGGCAATGAAACTAAGAAAAGCAAGCAGCATATAATTAATCTCCTTAAACAAAAATGCACCTGAAATTAAGAGTGCCAAAGAGTTTTCCCCGGTGTTAATAAATAACAGTGGCACCACAAAAACTTCATGTAAACCCTGCAATAATAAAATGTGCATTCTACGAACAGTCCTGACAATATTTACATATTTCATCTCCTCTTTTAAGAAAATTAGAAATTCCTTAAGATCACTCTTATAAGAAATATTCAATAGGCCAGTGAGATGGCTCAGTAGGTAAAAGTGCTCACAGCACAAGCCTGATAACCAGAATTCAATCCCTGGAACCCACAGTGTAAGAAGAGAAGTGACTCCAGAAAGCTGTCTTCTGACCATCATACACATGCCATGTGTGTACATATGTACCCACACAAATGATACATATAATATGATCAAACAATAAATAAAAGATATGAAATTTAAGAAGCATTCAATGAATACCAAATATTCAATTAGATGTAATGCTCCCTAAAATATATTCCATTTTAGTAGGTTTTAAATGAAATTCTCAGATATTGGATAACCTACAAAACAGCTAATTGCATGAGGCAACTTGTGAATCTAGACGATTGAGAAATAAAGGAATAAAAGACGAAGCTTATCTAAAACAACACTCTACATGATTTCCTACTAGAACCACTAATCTCCAAAAATAACAGCTCTAAAAAATGGTCAGGACGGACTGCAAGTTAGATTCTACAGAACAAAGAAAATTAGAGAATACAACTAGAAAAGCTAGATAATGCACAGACAGCTTCATGCACAGATTTTGAGTGATGATATATAGCACAGGCTCATATGTATAACAAAGGTGTACTCTGGTGCAGGATGTACTTAGGAAGAGAGGTTAGAAGTGTGAAGGGAGGAAGGATGTAGAAACTCTGTCCCTCTTATTTAATTTGCTGTGAATCTGAAGCAAAAAACAAGTATCTAAAATACAAAATCTATTTTTTTTAAATCCATGTGAACCTAAAAACAGACAACAAAAACTGGAGGGAACAATGTCCCATCACAAGAGAAAACATTATTAAACTGAACCTTACATTTCCTTGAGATAGCTATTGAAAGGTCTTGGGTTTCGGGTTCAAGAGGAACACTGAGGAAGATTGTCTTTTGGGATAAGAAGTTTGTTAGGTGGGCTAGAGAGATGGCTTCGTGGTTAAAGAGCACTGGTTGCTCTTGCAGAGGCCTGGGATTCAATTCCCAGCACCCACATGGCAGCTAACAATCGTGCATAACCCTAGTTCCAGGGGAATCTGACACCTTCTTCTAACTTACTCCACGTGCACTGCATGACAGAGGTACACTTACACACGTAGGCAATACGCTCATACACATCAACTAAAAATAATAATTTTTTTTAAAAATTAAAAGTTTATTGGAAGTTACAAACTCCATGGACACACAGACAGACAGACAACAGCATAGTGGGGGCTCTGAGGACAGTTTTCAGGACTAATACTGTAGATAACAGACAGCATGGCAAGGGCTCTGAGGAGACTTCAGGCACAGGAAACAGAGAGAGGGGAAGGTTTCTCCCTGACTCGTAGGTAGCAAGGGGAGGGAAGAGAATTCCAGGGAAAGAGTGTGCAACTCTGAAGATGGTGGGTGGCAAGGAAGAGAAACACAGATAAACCAGTGCTCATTATGTGGTGGGAAGATGTGCTGCCACTGGTAGCCCTCCAAGCCGGGTGATCTAGTCTGTAAGCTTCCTGGGAAAATGAGAATGACACCTGTGATTCTCCTGGAACCCAGAAACCTAGGGACACACAGATAGACAGGATCTAGGTACGTGGGGTGTCTGTCTCTCCCTGTAGAAGCAAAGATCTCAGAATCCACTATGAAGATGGAAATAGGAAAGGTTAACTTGAGCAGTATCCCATCTCAGATTCTAACAGTAAGGCATACAGGCAGAACAGAAAGCAGTAGCCTAGAGCCTGCAACTGTATCCCACTGACCTGGAAAACCAAAAAGTACAGTACAGAAATGGTTATGGAAAAAGTATCCTGGTAGATTACCCAAGCTTTCAAATAAAATTACAAAGGGGTATACCTAGAAACAAAGGTAAACTGAAACAGACCAGAGTCCCTTGAAATGACAAGGGACTCTACCTATCTTCTATAATAAAACTGAATTCACCTTAGAGGAAGATACTATTGTGCAAGGTCCCTAAGATATCCCAGTCCAGTAGAGCTGTCCAAAACAATGGAAATGTTCTCTGTACCATGCACCTGTACATGTGGGCACTGAGCACCTCAAATGTAACTAATGTGACTGAGGAAATTAATTTTTTAGTTTCTTTCCTTTTAAGTAAGTTTATATTTATACTTAAACAGTCATAAGAGCCCACTGGCCACCACATTAAATAGCACTGCTCAGAACTTTTCATGTCCACGGTTCCATGCTAAAGCACAAAGTTCTCACCCTCACAGAAAATATAATCAAATGCCAAAATCCAAAGGGAAAGAAATCAGCAGAAACCTCCCCACAGCTATTCAGCTATTGAAACTGTGAAATGAGCATTTTAAAAACATTTAAGTGATAAAATAACAAAATTTCCCCTAGAAAACTAATTCTAAAGAGAATAAAAATTATTCAAGTGTATGTCCACCTTGACTTCTAGGTATCTTTAATGCCTTTTTTAAATATAAAATTTACCTTCACAAAAGACTCTATGGGCTAACAAGATGGTGTTTCAAGCAAAGGTACCTGCCACCAAGCTTGACAAACTGAGTTCAATCCCCAGGCCTCACATAATAGAGACAACAAACTCCTACAAATGTCCAATGACCTCTACAACTTCCACATGGGCCCATGAATGGCCAAACACATACACACACACAACATCAATTATTGAATGCAACAGTAATAAAGAGCCTATCTAAATTTTTCTGTTGCTAATAACAAAATACCACAGAGTAGGTAAATTACTAAGAGGTTTATTTTGGCTGTTCCCAAGATTGCATAAGCATCACATAGCAAGGGACAGGGAAAATCTGAGAAACCTAGCCAAGACGACTTATAGGAGCCCCATTTTTTTTTTGTAAATATTAATTTATTTATTTTGCGAGTATGTGTCTAAGTGTATGCATGTATACCATGTACATACTGGAGGTCAGAAGACAGTGTCAGATCCCCTAGAAATGGAGTTATAGACAGTTGTTAGCTACCATGTAGGTGCTGGGAACCAAGTCCAGGTCCTCTGCAAGAACAGCAAGTATCTTAACCATCAAGCCATCTCTCCAGTCCCTCGGAACTCCATCCTTGAGATAATCCATTAATGCATTAATCAGATAAATGGATGAATCCATTCCTAAAGAGAGAGCCTTTCAATTATCTGTCAGATAGTCTACCTAACCACACTGTTGGGAGGACTAGAGAATGCTAGTCAAACTCAGACCCCTGTGGATGCTAGCCAAGCATTCATCACTAAACTAATCCAAGTTCTAGTCCCAGTTCTTAATATATCATAATTTTAACATGCATTTTCTAGGGAATAAACCATACTCAAATCATAAAAGAACCATATAATTCATTTTATGATAAGCATGCTGAAATGCTTAGCAGCACAGTGTCTAGAATTTATTCTGAATTTCATTGTAAGATAAAGATGATAAACAGAGGGAAATATATAAAGCGAAATGTTAACTGTTGAATCTAAATAGTGAGTATATGCATATCCACTGTATAATCCTTTCAAGATCTTATATTTATGGAGTTTTGTGCACTGAAAGCACTATATTTTCCAAGTTCTATATTCCCAGCATTCAGAAGGAGGAGGCAGGAAGATAAAGAGTACAGGGCAGAATGTAAAGAAAGAAACAAAACAAAAGAAAAAAGTTGCACAGTGAAATATTGATGAGGAAAGGAATCTTTAACGATATGTCAACTTAAAAATATAGACTGAAACAAAGAAAAACCGAGATGGAAAATAATTTTAAAGAAAATGGAAGACAGACCTAGTGAAGTACTCCTGTGATCCCAGCAGAACACACACAATGCTTAGAGCGAAAATAGACTCATACATGTGGAATCCTAATTTCTAAAAACTTTGTCACTCTAGCAGAATAATAAATGGTGCTCAGTTAAGGAATATCCACAAAGGAATAATGGTGGCATTTTTTTTTTGTTTTTGCTTTTCTGTATGGTCTTGAATTCAGATCCTTCCAGTGCTAGGATGACAGCTATGTGCTGTCACATAATAGAAAGAATAATGTGTTTTTAATCCCTACCATATACAAAAGAAAAAAATTTCACATAGATGGAATTCAAATATTTAAACAACAGCTTTTCCAAGAAAACATCTTAGTTATCCTAGTGTAGGCAAAGAGTTCTTAAGTAACAACCAAATGGCATTAATCATAAAGAACATCCATGGAAAACAAAACTGAAAGATAGAAAAAAAAAACAAAACAGAAATAGCCCATGCCACTATATTGAAATAAAAATCATGTATTCATTTAACATAGTTAAGAGTGAATATGTCCTGTGCACAGTTGCTTGTGTCCCAATCTCAATACTCAGGAGGCAGAGACAGAGGATCATTACAAGTTTAAGGCCACCAACGTCTCTAGAGTGAATTCTAAGGCAGCCAAGGATAGACCCTGTCTCAAAACACACATACCAACATCACCACCACCACCACCACCCCCAGGAACTAGGAAAGCAAGGTCAGTTAAAGTACTTGCCTATCATTCATAAAGCCCTGGGTTCCGTTCCTAGCACCACATAAACTGGGCATGATGACATATGTCTGTAATCTTAGCACTAGGGAAGTGTAAGCAGGAGGATCAGACTCAGGAGCATCCTTGGCTATAGTGAACTGAGGCCAGTGTAAAATATAGAGATTTTGCCTTAAAAAACAAATGGTAAAGCATGGTAGTGTCTGCCCTTAGTCCAGTATTCAAGAGGCAGAGGCAGGTGGATTTCTGTGAATTCAAGCCCAGCCTGGTCTACAAAGCAAGTTCCAGGCCAGTCAGGGTTACATAGTAAAATCTTGTCTTAAAAAAGCCCAAGTAACAAAGTCACAGTTAGACACAGGAGCATGCATCTGTAATCACAAGTGCTACTCTGGGGAGATGAGGGACAGAGTCCCAGAAAACTAGGGAGCTAGCCTGTCATATTCAGTGGCAAACAAGAGACCTTGTCTCAATCAAGGACGAAGTCAAGGACTGACAGGCACCCAATGTTGTCCTTTAACCTCCACAAATGCACTGTGGCACAAGCAGATTATAGTATACATACATCCTTCATTCATAAACATGAACATGCATATACACATTAGACACACATTCACCATCAAGTAACAATATAAGACACAGAAGATATCTTCTAAAGTTTTATATTGAGACTGTATTTTTAAATTTCAGGACTATGAATACAGCTCAGTGGTAGTACACTTGTCTAGGTTCACAACTTCCAGCACAGGGGGAAAAAAAAAACTTTTAAGCAATCCTTGAGTCGGTCATAGCAACACACACCTATAATTCCAGTTGTTGGGAGTTAGAAGCAGAAGGATTAGGAACTCAAGCTCATATTCTCATATTCTCAGATATATAATTGTTTGGAGCCAGTCTAGACTAAATGATCCTTCAGCTCAAAAATAAATAAAATAAAATTAGATATGCTTTAAACAACTTGAGTAAGAAAACTAAGCACATAAAAATATAGACAAAAGTCACTTCATAAACTGTTTTGTGTAGAATACACAAATAGTTAATAAAACTTGTCATGGGTAGGAACTATATGGTGTGTTCATGTTATAAAAGTTTAGCAAGCTACATGCTTAATATTAGTGCACTATAAATTATACTCTGCTCCAATAAAATGGTTTATAAGAAATGGATACATTAAGCCATCATTGGTGGTAAACACATACAATCCCAGCACTAGAAAGGCTAAGGCACTAGGACAGAAGGACTGTGAGTTTAAGGCCAGCTTGAGCTACACAATGAGTTTACAGGTCAGTCCGGACTACAGAACAAGATCCTGTCTCCAAAAAAGTGCATTAATGCACACAAATTTAACCACATTATATAAGCTGTTATAGATCTGGCTTTGAAGAAGAGCAGCAGTATGTATACTAAAAGTAAGCCACCAACAAGTGACTATGGGAGACTCCCTAGTGCCATGCCATTGCCACTGTGTAATTTCTTTATAAACCACGTGACTCCTCTAAATGTATACAGTCCTAAGACTTTATTAAGTGCTTTACATGCATTATGAATCCAATCTTCACAACAACCTTTGAGGTAGCCATTATCATTTTACAGATGAGTAAACTGAGGCTCAGAAAGGTTAATACTTGTTCCAAGTGACACAGTAAGTAGGAGAATCAGAATTAAAAGCTAGCAAATTAATATGCTAACATAATTAGTTACTTGTTATTACATAGAACCATCAATTCTAAGTATATTATTTTTTAAATACTACCCTTGACTGAAGGCAAGATATTTAATACCTCATTATACACTACACACACACACATACACATACACACACACACACACACACACACACATACAGAGTGTATATGTATATATTTAATAACATGTTTTTAAGTCTGAAAATAGAGCAAAAGGTACTGAGTCTCTGTGGCTACCCTTAACTAAACATGGAGATTAAGGTATGTATTTGTGTGTGCAACTTTATGGTTTCAAAGCACACAGGCAAACTTCTGACAATATAGGATGAACTAGATGTGGCAGGAACAATGAGTCAAAAGGGCAAATTACTAACAGTGTAGAAGTCCAGATCAGAACAGGATATGGAGAAAAGTGGGGCAAAATTCACACACAGGACTATTTCAGAGGTAAATCAATAGGATTTGGACACAGAGGTATCAGAAAAACAGGAGGAAAAAGCTAAGCAAATGATCCTAGTTTCTAATCCTTGCATAATCAGGAAAATGGTTCCATTATTAATCTGGACCAGTGATATGGGAGAAAGATTAACTGCACCTAAATTTAATGACATCTAAATAAAGATTATTCAAGAGTCAGAAATAGGAAGTAGGCATTCAAAGGAAGATATGGATAGAAAGTATTTCAAGTTTAACACTGAGACAAAAAAGTAAAGTGAAATCAAGGAGAGAATAAGATGTCCAACAGGGAAACAGAACTTTCCGAAAAGGCCCATGACTGAACCTTAGAGAGAAGGAACAAACTTGGTCAGAAAAGAGAAAGAAAACCTAACAATATGATGTTCAGGAAGAAGCAGAAAATTTTAATAAAATGAAGCCTAACTAATAAATGGCAGATGACCAAGCCAGATTCAGCCTTAAATATATACATATATACACACACAAATTCATGCTATTTGAAATTAACACACCATCAGTATCCTCTACAAAAGGAGTTGCAGAAAGAAAGGGAAGATCCCTGAGGGAGAGTGGGATACGATGATGTAAAACTGAGCTCAAATCATAGTTCTGCTGCAATTTGTTAGCTGTGTACCAGATTAAGTTGCTCAACATATCTGAGTATCAACTTCCAGTTAGTTAAATGAAGATGATTACTACTTACTATGGATATTCTAAGGACCGAGGGAACTGGTAAGTATTTTAACATAATGATGAGGACTAGGCAGTCAATAAATGTCACTATTTCATTTTTTATTCCCTTTCCCCCCATAAAAAAAAGTACCTAGCAATAACAAATGACACAGAAAACAAACCTACACATTTTAAATGTTATGAAAGTGATTAAAACAATTAAGATTTTCTATTTTTGTCTGTTCAAAAACACACATTTAAAATCAGAAGGCATTTTTGTTTTCTTTATTTTTAAAGATTTCTTTTAATTTTTTTTTTACTTATTTATTTTATGTGCATGAGTGTTTTGTCTGAATATATGTAAGTACATGCATACAATGCTAGTGGAGACAAGAAGGTATCAAATCCCCTAGAACTGGAGTTACAGATCATTATTAGCTCCCATGTGGGTGCTGAGAACTGAATCTCGGTGTTCTGTACGAGTAGTCAGTGCTCTTAACCAGTGAGCCATCTCTCCAGCCCAAAAAGACTTCTTTTAGTGTCAGGCATGGTAGCATATGTCTTTAATCCCAGCACTCAGGAAGCAGGGGCAGACACATCACTGTGAGATTGATTCTAGCCTGGTCCACACAGTGAGCGCCATTCAACTGAAGGTACAGGGAGACCCTGTCTCAAAAGGAAACAAACAAACAAAAAAGGACATTTTTCTAGGCATGAATGAGGAAAGGGAAGAGGAGACGATGATGATGATGATGATGATGATGATGATGATGATGATGATGACGACGACGACGATAGGGTCTCAGGTATGCCACAGAAATTTGTAGCTGGATGACCTTGAACTCCTGACCCTCCTGGATGCTGTACTACCACAGCTAGTCCATAAAGAGCTGGAGACTCAACTTAAGGCTTCCTGCATATTAGGCAAACACTCTACAAAATAAGGCACACCCCAGCCCAAAAGGGAAAGTGGAAGTATGTTTTGGTAAAATGCATATATCTGCTGATCTAACAATATTCCTCCTAGAAATATTATAAAAATGCACCTATAAACATGTAGGCTCACATGAGCAGATACCCTATGGCATTATCTGAAAATTATATCCATCTAATAGAATAGGTTTAAATAAAGTGCAAAATATATTTTGTAAAATTATAAAACGAAGCTACAATGAAATAGAAAGCTATTCTTAATTTCACTGCATATATTTTCTTATTAAGTTAAAAAAGAAATCTTCACAGGGGCTGAACAGATGGCTGAGTGGTTAAGAGCATTTACTGTTCTTGCAGAGAACCAAATTCAATTTCCAGTACTTATGTCACATTGCCAAGTGTTAACTCCAGCTTCAGGGGATTTGATGCCCTCTTCTTGCCTCCAAGGGCACCAGTACTCGCATGCACAGACCAATACACATACACATAATTTAAAATAAAATAAATGTTTTAAAATAAACTTACAGACTGAAGAGATGGCTAGGACTTTAAGGGTACCTATTCCTCTTGTACAGGATCTAAATTTGATTCCCAGCACCTACATGGAACAGCTCACAAATGCATGTAACTTGGGGCAGGAGAGATGACTCAACAGTTGAGAGCACTGGCTGCTCTTGCAGAGGACCAGGGTTTGGTTCTCAGCACTCACATGGCAGGTAACAACAGTCTTTAATTCCAGTTCCAGGTGATTCAACACCGTCAGGCCTCTTCGGACACTGCACGACACAAGGGCACTTACACATATGCAGGCAGTACACTCATACACATATAATAAAAAATAATAACATATTTTTAAAGGATGAAAAATTTTTAACTAAAAAATAAAAATGCATGAGACTCTGATGCCTCTGATCTCCACAGCATCTGTGTCCAAATACATGCATACATACACATACATGTGCATGCACCCAATTTTTAAAAATAAAGTAAGTTAAAATCTTTTTAAGCTTTCATAATTTAAAAGCTATTAAATGAAGCAATTTTTAATTCTAAATAAATATGTACAATTCTTGTAATTCAGTGTGTTCTTACAAAGAAACATTTGTTCTATTTAGTGTTCAAATCTAGCACATATGAGAGTCTCTCTCCTAAGTAATACAATCTCATCTCAGCAGCTGATACCTAAATTATTCACCAGCCAAAGAACTGGCACCTTTCCATGGTAACACACTTGTTACTAACCTTCAGGATACTGAATTCCAGTCAGAAGAAGGATTCAAGCTCAGAAAGCTTCCAGGGGTGTGAGGTAAGGCTGACATCTAACTCATGGCCTCATTCCATTCTATTGCCACAGTACATTCATGAGGCGTTATGCACCTTTAAAACAATGCTATACATAGTCCAAGAAAAGCACTAATAGCCTTTGAAATTAAAAGCTTTTACTGAACAGACTAAAAGGCCATCATAAAAGACTTCCTTTAAGTTATGTGTAACCATAATAAGTATAAGCAGTTTTAGCATACAGCCTTTCAAACCCTAGAAACCATGATTAATAGGTCTGGCTTACACGGTATTACCTTTATATTCTATATTTTATCACTATGATGCACAGAATTAAACTCATCTATGATCAAGCTTTAAAAAAATGCTTCTGCCTTACACCTGAATAGTAATAGAGCATGTATACATAACGTTTATTACTATTACATAAAACCTAATGCTATATCTGTAAGACAAAAGTATAGTAATAGTTCTAACTTTACCCATTTATATAAAAATATATTAAATTAGATTTTCATTCATATAATAAATCAATCAGTAATATAAATTAGATTAAAATTCAGAGTTTCTAATCTCCTGATCCTGCCCCAATTCCATATTATTCATCATATTTCTTCTTCAGGTTATTGAAATCTTTTACTGAATCACATGCACCAAGTTATCATCATATAAAAAGAAATAAGTGGGTTGGATGTGGTGGCACACACCTTTAATCTCAGGACTCAGGAGGCAGAGGCAGGCAGATCTTTATGAGATCAAGGCCAGCCTGGTCTGCAGAGTGAGTTCCAGGCTGGCTGGGGCTACTACAGCCTGTCTCAAAAAGATCAAAAGTAAAAGGTGGGAGGAAGAAGAGGAAAAAATTAAGTTAAAATATGAACATATAACAGGGAGAAAGATTACATGGGAAGCATTATCATATCATATCATTTTCTGTTTACTTCATCTAAGGAAGAAGAGCAGGAACCAGAAAGGAAGGAACCCAGATGCTTTAAGTGTCAGACAAACAGGAATCACAGAATGTTAGAACTGAAAATGGTCTTAGATAACCTAAGATGATCTAATACTTAAATGTGTAGACTGATTCCAGTGCTCCTTCCAAATGGATGAGATATTATTCTTCTCTCTCTTTTTATGGAGTTTAGTCCCTTAGATACAATATCAGAGATCTTGTCTAAAATATATCCCATGGCACAGAGCTCAAAGACAGTACTGTAAGCAAGTTCCTAGTAAGGTACTTGGCTCCAATATTTTAAGATTTTTTAAGAAAATAAAAATAAAATATATGCACTAAATCTACTTGTTAGCCAGTGTTCTTGTGGTTAGCAAAAATAATTGTTTAATATGAATGAAGTTAGGAAAGTGTTCAATTTCTGCTTACAGTAAGAGAAAATTTTTAACAGTGAAGGATGACTGGAAACAAGGGGTCCACAAGCTTACAAAAAAAAAAAAAAAAAAGATGCTATCCTCAGAAAAACGAAAATCTGAACCCCAGTAAGTAGCAAGGTTACCTCACAGTCACTAGAATAGCTAATTAGGGGCTGGGAGGGAGAGTAATAATGAATGAAAATAACAAGATCCAGAGATATGGGACACTGGATGTCTGCTACAATACTGGTGAGATGGTAAAATGTTATGGAAAACAACATGAAGAGTCTTAAAATGTTGAAAATAGAACCACTACATGAATCCAACAATTCTACTATAGGATATATATACCTAAAATATTTGGATGAAGGGTCATGAAGAGATAGTTGCACCACCATATTCATAGCAGCACCAAACACAAGAGCTAAGAGACAGAAGCGATCCTGAATGTCCATCAAGTGGATAAATGGCATAGAATATGGGGCATATACACACAATGGAATATTACTTAATCTTATCAAAGGAACAAAATCCTGTTATGTGTCACATTAGAGATGAAGTTTGAGAATGTTATACTAAATGAAATACATCCACCATAAAATGACACTCCATTTAGATGAGCTATCTAAAGTGGTCAATTTGATAGGAAGACAGAGTAGAATTGTGGATACTGGGAATTGGAGAAAGAGTTGCTTAAAGAATACTTTGAGATTTGCAACATGAAAATGTTCTAGAGACCTGTTTTACAACAATGTGAATATACTTAATACTTCTGAACTATTTACTTTAAAATAGTTAGGATGATAAGTACTTTTGAAACAGGCAAAATTAAGGAATATTTTCTATACTGAAATAGTTTGGAGGGGCTAGTGAGATGACTTACAGAGTAAAAACACCTGCCACCAAGCCTACTGATCTAAGACCCTCACAGTGAAGAAGAGAACCGACCGACTCCTGCAAATTGTCTTCTGACAAGGTCAGCTCTGGCTCATGTACCCAAATAAAGATATGTAACAAATAGTATTACTAAAATGCTAACCCAAGAGGACAGCAGAGTTTACAAATATAGCCCTCCTGTCTTCCTAATACACAGAGAACACTACTGACCAATGTTTCCAAGGTAGAACATACAAAAAAGGATTAAAGTAAAAAAGAATGCTAAAGAATAGTTTTTAGAAGTAAGATGATAAAGGTATAGAATAGATGCCTGGGTCATATAACATTCTGCAGGACTCCTCAGATTTCTAAACACTAAGAAACACAATTTTTTTCTGTCAAGAAATTAAGACAGATTTTAACACATTTCTGACCAACCACACTTATCTGCTTCTTATTATACAAAGCTTCAAACACAAACCTGAACCCTCACCCACTAATCATGGCCCCAGCTTCAAAATTATTATCAATCAGGAAGTCTAATAAAGTTAGGTGGACAAGGTAGAACATGTCTCCAATCCCAGTACTCAGGAGATAGAGGAAGAAAGTCAGGAGCTCAAGACCACTTTCAGCTACACAGTGAATTTGAAACCAGGCTGGGCTATGTAAAATCTTGTCTAAGATTGTCAAAATGGATGAGCTTTAGGCAGGTAGAAAGTCCCTGACATATAACTTTGTTTATAAATACATCAGCATGTAACTCTAAGAGGCACTCTAAAAATAATAACCACATAGTCACTGCCACACATCTCTTAAAATTCAAAATATTTTCCTAATATCATCTGACCCAAACATTCTCTTCTGCTTTATCTCTTTACAGTTCGTGTGTTCAAATATGGATCTAATGAACATAAGTTCACACATGTCATTTCTATTAGAGTATAATGATCAATCTAAGGAAGCATACACAGAAAAGTTATACAAATATACTGTTAATCAAAAGCAAACTGCAAGACAGAAGTTACTTGGTACATTTACTTTTACATAAATTGCAACATTTTACATGTTAATATTTATATCAAGAAAGAATAGATAATTCCAGAGGATGAAATTACAGTATATACCAATTTTTTTAAAACCTAACCATCCATTCTGGATAATCATAAAACAAGTCAACCTAAGATATGTATCTTTTTTTTATTTTATGTGTATGAGTGTTTGGTCTGCATGTATAAGTGCACCCATGTTGTGCAATGCCAGAAGAGGCCAAAAGAGGGCACTGGATCCCCTGCAACTAAAGTTAGAGACAGCTGTTAGCTACCAGGTGAATGCTGGAAACCAAACCCAGGTCCACTGCAAGAGGAGCCAGTACTCTTAACCACTGAGTTGTCTCTCCAGTCCCAAACTAAACTATTTTAACTTTAAAAAAAAAAGTATCACTGTAACTTATCTTGAAATTTTAAAGGACATGTTTCACTTTCTCTAATTCAGGAAATCAATCTGAAATATATTTATGAACAGAACTACCATACCACCTGTTATACCATTCCTGAGAATAAACTCAGAGACACCTGGATATGCATGTTTAATGTTACTCTAGTAACTAATAGAAAGAAAATGGAACCAGCTTAGATATCCATCAGCAAATGGATAATGAAAATATAGTACACATAACTGAATTCAGCTGAGCCATAAAGAAAAATGAAATTATGAAAGTCTTAGGAAAATGGATGGAGCTGGAAAATATTGTATTAAGTGAAGGAATCCAGATTCAGAAAGACAAATACCACATATTACCCTAGCTTCTAATTTGTAAATGTGTATTTATATAGGAGTAAATGTGGGTAGCGGACAAGAAACTAGAAAAGGGCCCATGAGAGGATCGAAAAAAGAAAAAAATGGCTTTAAAGGAAAGAGATGGGGGATAATAAAATACAGGTAACAGGAATGGGAATGGGAAGGGTACTGACTGGGGACAAATGGTACAAATAGAGGGCAGAGGGAAGGATGGTAGAGGGACCAATCAAAAGAAAGCATTATGAAAATGCTACAGGGAAATCTGTTACTTGTTCTATTAATTAAAAAATTGGGTATGTGGCAGCTAGAGAGATGGTTCAGTGGTTAAGAGCACTAACTGCTCTTGCAGAGGACCTGGGTTTGATTCCCAGCACCCACATGGCAGCTAACAACCATCGGAAACTTCAGTTCCAGAGTATTCAATGCCTTCTTCTGACCTCCCATTGCACAATATAGATGCACTTCCACACATGCAAACAATACATACACATAAAATAAAAATAATAAAAAATATATTTTAAAATCTGGGGACGTGATAGTTAGTGCACACATTTCATGCCTCAGTACTCTGGAGGCAGAGACAAGAAGATCTCTGTGAGTTCCAGGTCAGGCAGAAATACACAATAAGACCCTGTCTTTAAGAAAAAGAATTAAACTGGGTGGCCTGGAGGGATGTCTCAGTGGTTAAGAGCACTGGCTACTCTTGCAGAGGACCTGGGTTTGGTTCTCAGCATCCACATGGCAGCTAACAACTGTCCATAACTCCAGTTCCAGGGGATCCAACATCCTCTTCTGACCTCCATGGACACTGCATGACACAGGTGCACCTACATACATGCAGGCAATACACTCATACACATAAAATAAAAAATAATAAAATGAACATAAGAGCACACACTATGTGTGTACATGTGTGTGTGTTGTGTGTCCATATATATATATATATATGTTCTTTTATATATATATATATATATATATATATATATATATATATATATATAAAAGAATGCCAATTTTCCTTGTGGTTTTCTGTTTCTAAGTGTAGTGTTTTAACATTCAGCAGAAATAAAATACACCTTAAGGACTAGAGAGATGGCACACTGGTTAGGAGTACCGGCTGCTCTTGTACAGGACATGGGCTCAGTACCCAGTACCCACATGGTGGCTAACAACCATCTTTAACTCCACGCTGAGGGAATCTGACACCAGTAGGGAGATGGTTCAGTGGGTAAGGGGGCTTGCTGCCAAGCCTGATGACCTGAGTTGGATCCCCAGAATTCCTATGGTAGAAGAACCAACTCCTGAAAACTGTTACTCTCTCACCTCCACACATGCACCATGGCATACATACACACATACAAAATACATGTCAAAAATTTAAGATTTACAAGGCTAGAGAGATCGCTCAAGGGTTAAGAGCACTGGCTGCTCTTGCAGAGAACCGGGTTTGAGTTTCAGTACCCACATGGTGGCTAACAACCATCTGCAACTCCAGTTCCAAAGGATCTAGACACCATCTTCTGATCTGTACAGGCACTGTATGACATGGTACACTTACGCACATGCAGGCACTCATACACATAAAAATTTTTTTTTATTTAAAATTTACAAGTCTACCTATAATATTTCATTTAAAATAAAAGTCCAGAGGCTGGAGAGATGGCTCCACGCTTAAAAGCATGGCTTCTTTGTGAACATCCACATGGCAGCCAACAATTGTCAATAACTCCAGTTCCAGGAGACCAACACCCTCATCTGGCCTCCGCAGGTATTGCACATTCAGGTACTTCTTACATGGGGCAAAACACTCATACACATAATAAAAATAAGTAAAATATTTGAAAATAGATAAATAATAAAATACAGTTTAAATCATGAAATTTTTATGTGACAAGTAGGAAAATGGGTCCCCCCAAATCAGGTATTTATCTAATTTCATACATGATTTAAGCCAAGAAGCACCATCAATCATAAAATCAGAAAGTCAGAAAAGGTTTTAACAAAAAGCAAAATCAATTGACACAAAATAACCAAATATATCTCACACTCATCCTTTTTCCTACTCTCTTTACCCAAGTCACAGCTTCTTTCTTCTCTATGGAATACCTTAATGCCTCCTTCCTGTTTTCCTACTGCTACTACTTTTATTCCAGCTCCTTTCCTTCTCTGAACAGTAGCCACAGGAATCATCTAAAATCATATCATGACTTCCTTCCAACATGACTACCATGAACTCACTAAACACAAGTCTCACTTTCAGATTCCTTACCTACTAAGTCCTTTCCCACTTGGGAGACCACATGGTTCTCTCCTCTTCTTGGGGTTCTCACTCTATTCACCATGGATACTGGGCTCCCTTCAGGCCTCTGTTTAGGGAATCATGTTTGTAGAGCTTTTTCTCTGTCTATCCAATAAAAGTATGTCCCAACAAATATTTGGAAAAGACAATATTATATCCATAAGAATAATTTCATCGTGGGTTTGGGATCTAATATCAAAAAGAGGCTGGTGATGGCTCACACCTTTAATCTCAGCAATCAGGAGGCAAAGGCAGGTGGATTTCTGACATAAAGTCCAGCTAGAGATACACAATAAGATCCTGTGGGGGGAAAAAAGTGAAACTAAATGTTAAAAATATAGAACTGAGGGGCTGGACAGATGGCTCATGGGCCTGATAAAGGCCCATACTGTCAAGCCTGGTCTCCTTAGTTCAATCACTGGAAACCACATGATTAAGGGAAAGAACCAACTCCTGAAGGTTGTCCTCTGACTTCTATACATATGCCATAGCAAGTGGGGAAGGGGCACACACACAAATAAAAGTAGCAAAAAAAAAAAAAAAAAAAAAGTGCCGACTAGACAAGCATGAGGACCCTAGTTCAGTTGCCCAGCACCCACTGCAAAAAGCCAAGTGCAGCTCAGAAACCTGTAATCCCATAGGAGGATCCTGAGGATCTGGCCCCATCAACAAGTTCCAGGTTCAGTGAGTGACTCTGTCTCAAAAGACAAAGTGAGTTGGGCATGGTAGAACACATCTTCAGTCTCAGCACTTGGGAGGCAAAGGTAGGCAGATCTCTGTGAGAGTCAAGCCAGCCTGATCTACATTTTGAGTTCCAGGCCAGCTTGGGCTACAGAGAGACTCTAACTCAAAAAGACTAAAAGATAAAGTAAAATTGAAGAAAAAATAAGGTAAAGGAGCTGAAGAGATGACACAGTGATTACCAGCACTGGCCCTCTTGCAGAGAACCTGGGTTCAGTTCCCAGCACCCAAAATGACAGCTAGCAACAAATTACACCTCCAGTCCCAGGGGATCTGATGCTCTTCTGGCCTGCACAGGCTCTGAAGGCACTGGTGTACTAACATTCAGACACATACTTATACACATAAAATAAAAATTTTAAAGCCCAAGAACCGCCAAAATAGCTGGAAGAGAATAAAGTAGAAAGGTGAAGGAGATGGTCAAACTTTTTTGAGATTACCTCTTTATAGAGGTCTGATTTTTTTAGGACCATTTTCATGTTGAAATCAATCAATCAACTAGGATACAGGGGATTCAAAGTGCAATACAAACAGAAGCAAATGGAATAAACCACATTTCAAACAAACAGCATAATCAAAGTGAAGGGAGGGAAAAGAGGACTGGGGAAGAGATAGCCTAAGTAACTTTGAAAAACAGTATTTTTACTTCATGGATTCTAAGGCCAAAGAATAAGTATTATAAAAGAACTGTTGTAAAAGAAAGGAATGAACCTGAGATACCAGAACTTCACATACCAGGATGAAGTCATAGCTTTAACATACAAACCTACAGAAATTCATATCATACACCAACAGAAACACACACACCCCATTTATTTTCTAATTTTACCATGAAAAGGGCCTAAGAAAGCATACCAATAAAACACTTGGCATTAGCATGGAGAGCTTATTTGCTAAATAACCATTCTCAAACAAAAGAAACAAGCAACCACAGAAAACTGACAAACTCAGGGCTGAGGCAGGATGAATAGGAGACAATCTAGACCACCTCGAGTCAGAAAGCAAGCACTTAAGGAAGGGAGAGGCCATACCACAGGGGTTCAGGAGCAAGTTTAAAGGGGCTCTTACTGGGTAACCTGGAGTAATTTGCACAGGAAAACAAAGGGTGACAAAAAATAGTCAGTAACCCATTGAACAATTGAGTCCATGAGTCCACACTGCTACAACTGAAGTGAAAAGAAAATTCTTCACCATAGAACAATTCCCCAAGAGAACAATGGAATGGAAAAAAAATCATCATTTTTAACAACCCGAACCACAACTGTTAAAGGGCAGGTTTGTCAGCAAATACGAAACCTGGCCAGTGAAATTAAGATAAGAAGCAGCATACACATACAGTCCAAAGTATTAGTCCATAAGATGTTTGTCAATCACAAAGAAAAAAGTATTAACATCTTAGGAAAATCGTGTAGTCACTCTCTCAAACAAAAGGGCAAAGTTAACATTAGCACTAATGGGAAAAACCAACCTCATACCACTTCTGTGAAGTTCTAGCTGAAAACAATGCAAAATCTGAATCTAACCCTGCCAAACACCAGACAAACCCAGACTGAGGAACAATCTATACAAAAGAACTCGCCAACACTCTTCAAGTGTCAGGTCAAAGCAAAGAAAGTAGGGCATGTTGGTGCACACCTTTAATCCCAGCACTTAGAAGGCAGAGGCAGGTGGATCTCTGTGAGATTAACACCAGCCTGGCCTGCATACTGAGTTCCAATCCAAGCCAGCCAGGGCTATGTATGAGACCCTAAAAACTCTGAAAAAAAGACTAATTAGCTAACAGTATTCAACTGGTTTTAATTTCCTCAGATCAAAGGGTATTTTGAATATTTCAAACAGTTCACTAGCCAGGTATGGTGATATACTCCTGTAATCTCAGCACTGGGAAGGTAGAGGCAAAAGAATCAAGAGTTCAAGGCCACCCTCAGCTCCACACTACTTCAAAGTTAATCTGGGATACATGAAAACCTACCTCAAAAAATAAAATGAAGAGGCCAGAAAGATGCTAGCCATGAAGGTCTGACACACTGAGATCCATCCCCAGAACCGATACAAAAAGCCAGATGTAGTGGCAAGCATCAAATTCCATCACTCAGACAAAATAGGAGGCGGAGACAGGAGATTCCAGAAGCTGGCTAGCCTAGAGTACACAGTACAGCAGCAGAAACAAGAGACACCCTACCTCAATAAGGTGGAGGTCAAGGACTCCTGAAAGTTGTCCTTTGAACGCACAAGCTGTGACATATATACACCCACAATTACACAGAGACAAGCACAGACACAATAAATGAAATAAATTTAAATTAAAAAAAATAAATAAAATTTAAATGTTCATTAAATCCATATTAATGATGTGAACTGATTTTGAAAATTGTATGGAGGCTATGCAAGAAAATGCCCTAATAAACTTTTACTTATTATTATTTTGTGTGCATTCACATGATATGTTTGTGGGCACACATGTGCAGGTCAGAGGACAGCTTTCAAGAGTCCATTCTCTCCTTCCACTTATCTCTGAATTCAGGGAATCAAACTCAGGTGGTCAGGCTTGCATGCCAAGTACTTTTAAACACTTAAGGAATCTTGTAAGTCTATGAATATCCTTATGTCTAAAAATATCTAGAAAATGCACACTGAACTATTCAGAGGTATAGGGGCTTTGCAACTTAAACTTATTTTTTAATTCTATAGGAAGGTGTGCATGCGTGTGTGTGTGTGTGTGTGTGTGTGTGTGTGTGTGTAGAAAGAATGTACGGAGAAACTAGGAAGGTAAAGCATTAAAATTTACAACACTTGGGGAATAGTATGAATAACTTTTTATGTGTCAAAAACATTTCAAAGTTTAAAAGTCAGGGGAGAAAAAGCCAAAAACATAAAAAGCCCTTTCTATTAACCTCTCTCCCCATGAAGTATTTACTTCTGGTATTTGCCTACTCTAGATTGCAAGCAAGGCTGGAGCTCTTCCTAGCTGCTCAATGCATCCAGCACAATGTATCCCAATCTACTGGCAGTACATATTTTGAGCAAAAGCCCTAATCATTGACCCTGCTGTAATTTCAATTCCTCCATCTTTCACTGATAAGTCATTTTTTAAAATATTTTATTATTTTTATTTTATGTGTATGAGTGAATTATCTGTATGTACATAAGTGCATCTTTATCATGGAGGCCCATAGAGATCAGGAGAGACCTTAGAACTGGAGTTACAGTGATTGTTAATCACCATTCAGGTGCTGAGAACCAAACATGGGTCCTCTGCAAGAGCAGCCAGTACTCTTAACCATCTTCCCAGCCCCCTAATAAATCATTTTAAATCTCCAATCATTCGTGAGTAAATATATAGAATGTTATATGTCTAAAAATGGATATCTAGTCATAAGAAGTGAACATGCTACAACAAGGACGAAATCTGAAAATATCATTCTATGTGAAAAATGTCAATCAATAAGTACCATATACTGAACCAGGCACACACCTTTATTTCTAGCACTCAGAGCAGAGGCAGGTGGATCCTCAGAGATCAAGGCCTACCTGGTCTACATAGTGAGTTCCAAGCAAGCTAGGGCTACAGAGACCCAGTCTCAAAAACCAAACAGAAAGTATCACATATTGAATGCTGCATTCCTATAACATGTTGAAAATAGGCAAATCTATCCATATAGAGTAGATTGGAGATCAAATGGGACAGGAGGGTGGAAAGGTTAGAGAACAATGACTAAGGAGCCTAGGGGCTGCTTTGGGGGGGGGGGGCGCACATAAATGTTCTAAAATATGATTACATTAATCAATGTAGAACTATAAGTATAATAAAAAGCCATTCAATTTTATGCTTTAAATGAATGAAGCTCAAGGCCATCCTGGAATATATATAAAGTAAAACCTTGTCTCTACAGCACCATTCCCCCAAAATAAGAGTTGGGAAACAAAGCACAAACTCAAAGTGCTTTGAAAAGAGGGGCTGGAGAGATAGGTCAGACGTTAAGAGCACCGACTGCTCTTGCAGAGGTGTCCAGTTCCCAACACCCACATGGCAGCTAACAATGGTAACTCCAAATCCACGGGATCAGACGTCCTCTTCTGATCTTGAGCACTGTATAACATGGGAGCACTTACATGTGTGCAGGCAATACACTCATACACATAAAAATAATAAAAATATTTTTAAGTGTTTTGAAAAGAAATGGCACTACATACATACACAGTATTCTATTATAAAGTAACCTACCTGGGCACAGTGGTACACACCTATAACCCCAGCAAGAGGCACAGGCAGGAAGAGAAGTCTGGGGCCAGATATACATACATACAAACATACATATACATACATATATATATATACATATATACATACATAAAGTAACATATATAAAGTATTAATTATTTTATGAGTCTTTCTATATGTCTTAATTCAGTTACAGGAAATTTAACCTTAATATTTCTAGGTCTAAGAAGAAAGGAGATTTGAGTATGCTCTAAAGAGGAACTGAGGTCTAATTGTTCATCATTCCATATATTTTTGTAATTATCACAGGCATAAGAAGCTCTCCCTTCCCCAAACTGGGGGATGGAACTCTCGCTGGGTGTGTGGTCTGTCACTGTGCTACACTCTTGGCTCTAGAAAACATGTTTTACTTCAATAACAATTAATGCTAAATTAGCAATATAGCAAAGAATATAACTGCTAAGCAGGTTACTTTACAGTCCACTTTCCTGTCTCTGTACTTTGAAATAACTGAGAACTATTAAAATTATATATCTGAGAAAAAAGAAATTCATGACCTGAACAGTGTCAGCACATCTCATAGATACAGCACCTTCTGCTGCTAAACCTTTTTTGCATTCAAAAGCCCTACGTGTTCTTGACAGAAACCACAGTCAGGCAGCTGAATTTAGAACATGCTGACCTTGAGCAAATCAATGCCCTTAGCATGTACTTCTGGCTTCTGTCACTGCAGGAGCTAGACAGCCTCACCATCTATAGTAGTCAACTATTTCTGGCCAGTGTCCCCCATCTATTTTAAGATATCCCTACTACATTCAAATGGGTAATACATAAACCTGTGTCTAAATGAAAATCCTTCACCTTAGTAATCAGGTTATACCTATACTGTGCTTACCTTGAAAATATTTAACATATTTTCATTTAAACACAAAATAATCTTTTTTAACAAAGAGTGAATATCAAGTACAAGAAACCTTTGCTTATTAACTAATCCAACTTGTAAGTAACCTAGTCATAAGCTAAGACAGAAAGGGCAGGGCTCCAAAAATAAAGTGCAAACAAATATTAAAATCAGTAGCTATCTTTTTCATGCAAAAATATTCCAGACATTAAAATAGTTCCTAATTAATAAGAATTATACTACATTTTTGCCAATCTACCTTAATACTTACTAACTGTTCTAACTACCATATAGCTTCAGGTAAATTATTAACCTGAAATTTATATATAAACACAAAATAGAAATACTTTATAACTTCATTCCAAAGAGACTAATATTTGTGCAAGGGTCTAATGCTAGAGAACAGTATCATAAAATATTTAGCATTTTAGATGGCTTTTTAAAGGCTTCTCTTTACCCTTCTCAATGAGCATTAAAAAAAAGTAATTAAGGTTTTCTTTTGTTTACTCTCATCTCAAAGACTTCAAGTAATGAAAAGGAAGGTAGGTATCACAGAGCACTAAATCTGATATGCAGAATAATGCAGGACCCAAAATACAATAAGGTCATTTGCTAAAAGTGAACTAAATATAGGGTCCAAGCAGCTGGAGCTGCAAGTTTATATAATGTGCAAGCTGGCTACTAAAAGCTCAGAAACTTCAGTCTATAATGTCCAAAGAGAAGGGGTAAGGGAAGATCACTATTTTTTTCATGCAATTAAATAAGATCTTTAAATCATTTTTCCAGAAAAAAGTTAACTAAATGTTAATCTTACCTTTCTTTAAACTGAAAAAAAAGTTGTTAGAAGCACAATCAGATAAATCTAATTATGTGAAATTAAATAAGATCTGTTACCTTACTGCAACAGCAAATTACCCACTGACTAAACAGTTTTAAGAATAGTATCTAGCACTCAAATACTAGAAACTATACATTTCAGAATATACAAAAGGTAATACACAAAAGACTATAATAAATCAGACTAAGTATAAATATAATATAAATCAGACTAAATCCTAATACATATTTCAATAAGGTTGACTGTGACTAAATGACAGGAACATGGGATTTCCTTCTGATAACCCAAGAGCAAGGTATATACAGTTAATTTTTGTAGTGGTTAATTTATTTCTCCTTTATTTTGTCCAAGGTCTTATAATTACAGACCTAGCACAGATGTGACACCCAGTTGTTAGGTCAAAGTTTATGGCCTCATGTAGTAGCAGCTTCTGACAATAAACTGCATTTTCCATCTATTTAGTACCTTGTGAATCATCAGGAATGCTGTCAATACTGCTCCTCTGTTTACCCCCTCTGTGTCAGAGATCATGGGGCTCAAGAATCCACCAAGACCATCTAATCATCGATGATGTAATAAAAATAATCTATTTTCAAATTTATAAAACTGAATTCAAACACATTTTCATATTCAAAGGAATTTTTACTATTCAGCGCCTTGGTAATGACCAGCTAGCACCTTAGACTACTGTACTTCAGGCTAGTATTACATTAATCATATTTGATAGAAATTGCTATTGTCTTCAATTTCCTCCACACACATACAAACAGCACCAAATAACATTACTCATAGCATGTATAGAGAAAAAAATTCATGGCAGCTATATAATGTTCTGAACTAATAATTTTCCTAAATGTTATTATTATATGAGATTATGCCTTTGTCTCCAGAACCAGTGAGATGGCTCAGGGGGGAAAGGCACTTGCCACCAACCAAGCCTGATGACCTGAATTAAATCCCTAGGACCAACATGATTGAAGGAGAGAGCTGACTCCCACAAGTTGTCCCAGGACTTCACATATGTGCCATAGCATGCACACCCATGCGTGCACACACACACACAATAAAAAAAATGTTAAAAAAAAAAAACTTTAAAAATAAAACAACAAAAACAAACTTCTCACAAGCACTGAAATGCCCAAAAGATACATATAGAAACTACTGAAACAACACTTTTTCAACATTTAAACCCTTGTGATCATCATGTTATTCATGTATCGTTCCTTCTTGTCTTCCATTAACAATAAAAATAAGGACCTGGAGAGATGGATCAGCAGTTAAGAGTACTGGCTGATCTTGCAGAAGACCCAGATTCAGTTCCCAGCACATGGTGACTAACAACCATCAGTAACTTCAATTTCAGAGGATCCAACACCCTCTTCTGACCTCTGTGGGCACTGCATGATACCAGTGCACTTACATACATGCAGGCAATATACTCATCATATACATAAAAATATTAATAAACAAAATATTTTAAAACAATAAAGACAGCCAGATGTCTTTAGTATAGAACTAGTGGAGATTTCTGTTCTCCTTTGGGCAATGTTATACCTTGATTTTTCAAATTTTTTAAAACCTCAAATTTAAATATATCTTATTCATTTCCTTATTTAACTAGCACAGTCTAACTATATATATATATATATATATATATGTATATATATATATATACATATATATATATATATATATATAATTCCACTGAGCAGAAATCCAGTATTTGTTTAACAGCCAAAAAGTAGTTGCTGCCTACCTGTAGTACCGAGATTGTAGATACGTTGAACAAACGGTCTTTGATACATGACTGGCCGACCCAAAGTCTATTACTTTAACCCTGTATGGCTGTCGAACAGGATCCACCAACATAATATTCTCTGGTTTGAGGTCAGCATGAATTAAACCAAGGCCTTTTAATTTTTTCAGTGCAGTGGCCACTTGCTGAAGAATAGGCCGGATCACTTTTAGTGGCAGAGGACTGAATTTATTTTGTTTCAGAAAGTCATACAAGTTTTGTTCAAGCATCTCAAACACCAAGCAAGTATGGTTCCGGTGCTGAAAGCACTCATAAGCTCGTACAAAGTTATACTCATCAGCATTTTCAGTACTGAGCCTTGCTAAGATGCTCACTTCTATTTGCCCTTGGCGTGCATAAGAAGGGTGATTCTTCAAAATTTTGATTGCTACAATTTCATTTGTCCCTCTCTTCCAGCATTTAACAACCTGGCCAAAAGTGCCTCGACCAAGAAAGTCAAGGACTTCATATGTGTTCTTCATAGAGCACAAGACTTCGTGCTGTACTAACTGATAATCGCCTTCTCCGGTGGTACAATTCTGTTTTGATCCTGTGGTAGTTGTCACAACTGTCACTGGATTTCCCATGTTGGTTTGCAACATTGCAGGAAGTATGGACAGTTCATCAACAATCTGCATCGCGCCGCTGTGATTATCCAACTCCTCACTCTTGCGCTTCAAACCACATCGCTGGGGGCCTTCTAGGAAATGTAACCTGTTCCGCCACACCACAGCTGGATGTGCCTCCACTCCAGCTTGCTGTGCTTGAGTTGCTGTGACCTTTGTAGCACCGGCAGTGTTTTTTACAACAACAGCACTTGCCTGCAACGAAACTGCACTTGTCTGCAATGAAAAGCTGTGTCCTCGAGGTTTGCTAAATGGTATCTTTGTCTGAAAAGCACTGCCCTTTGTGGGCAGATGGGAATTTCCAAAGTTTCTACCATTCACATAGGTCTGTGGATAGTTTCTTTCTTGGAAAACACAACTGCTTGGCTCTACTTTGAGTTTCTTCACACTACAAAAGGCACTTGACTGAGTTTGATAAACATATGGTGGGTAGATCAAGACTTGTGAGGCCATACCTACAGAAGGAGAAAGGGAAATGTAAGCCACAGCACAGAATTTTTTTCTCAATTTTAAATTGTAGGAAGAAAATTTTTCAGCTTCAAATTCCTAATTTGCTTTAAAAAATTAAACTCTATTAAGATTTTTCCCCTAGGTAAAGATTAAGATCTTCAGTATCTCCATGTGAACTCATTAGTATTTCACCTATTTGGGGCATTGCACAAAAAATTGGGGAACTATTTACTGAACAGTACAATGGTCAAGTTAAGCAGTAGAAACCGTGCCAACTATTGTCTTCTGAAAAGAAAAATATAATTCTCTAAACCGTATACCTGTGGCAAAAGTGAAATATTTTCACCAAATTAAAATCTAGAACCATGGACTAGAGAGACAACTTAGGTCAACTAAAATAAGGTCATAGGGTTAAGAGCACTTGCTGCACAAGTATGAGGACCCGAGTTCAGAACCCAGCAACTATTGAAAAGCTGGATGTGGTCCCTGCATATGCATGTAACCCAGCACTAAGAGGGGCAGAGACAAGAAGATTGCTGGGGCTTGATGGCTGCCAGCCTAGCTGGAAAAATGGGAATTCCAGATTTGGAGTGAGACTCTGCCTAAAAGGTATGAGACGGGTGGGAGCTGAGGAAAACTCTGACAACTTTCTCTGTTCTCTGCACATGCGTCCTCACATGCATACACACATGCATACATCTTACACTCACACAAAAAAATTATGAACACCCAGAAAATACATATTATGTAATTTATAAACAGAATGAAAAATACAACTATGCATATTTTAAGAATATGTATTATTCTTTGATCATAAAGGACATTACACTATAAAGCTGGACATGGTGGTGCACTCCTTTAATCCCTGCACTCCAGAGGCAAACGCAGATGGAGGCCAGCCTGGTCTACATATCAAGTTCCAGAGCAACAGGGAAGCCCTATCTCAAAAAGAAAGAAAAAACACCAAAAAGAAAAAAAGGGGGGGAGTGGTATTATACTACAAAGACAACTTAGAAACCTTCTACCCGTTACCTTCATGCTGTCTCTCTAACTTCCAGAGACTAAATGACATTCTATGGATTTTTTTCTTATAAGCCAAAAAAGATGTGAGGTTAATGAAAGTAAAATATCAAACACTCTAGCTATACTACCATTAAGTACATAATGATTTTGTAAATAGTATCTGACTCCAATGTAACATAGATACAAAAAAGGATTTTAACATTTTATTTGACACAGCTGACTTTCTTCCCTATGACCTTTATTTTATGAACTTAGAATTCATAACATTCAATTCAGCAACAGGTGACCCATGTACAAAAACTCAAAACACACAACAAATCCTCAGTACCACAGCTTTAAAAAAAAATACAAAGTTATTTAATCTACCATCCAACTACTAGTCTACCAAAAAACAGTATGTAAACATAAGTCAATAGAGCCACTGGATAAAATCATTTTAAGTAATAGTTCATGTTCTTTACTTGTACAAAATTACCCTTTACACATAAACAACTAAATATAATAAGCATGTAAGCCAGAGAGAGGAAGTTTGCAAAATGTTCATTTTTTATGTCCTCTGCATCTACCCTTGAGCATTTTGTAAACTCCTTTAGATCCTGAAACATACATACTCACCACTCACCCTCCAAGAGCAAGGCATTTCAGACAGTCACAATAATGCCCCTAACTCTTCCCATTTACATTCATCACATTGTACCTGTAGGGGTGTGTGTGCATGTGTATGTGTGTGCATGTGTCTTTCACAGTGGTTCTGAATCCAACTATTTAGGCTGCAAAGTTGATATTCAATAAATTTAAATGGTTCTATTAAATTTAAAATACCTTTAACTAGGCTGAGGCTTATATTCACCTCAATTTTCTTATCCGCTTGCTGCCCAAGCAAGATAAATGGAGCTCAGTCCTAGCACCCAGCTTTTTATGTGGGTGCTACAAGAAAGTCGGGCTTCACTGTACTTCTATTAACATTAGGGCAGTGGATGGTAGAGACAGGAGAATTGCCAGGACTTGCTGGCCAGCCAGTCTAGCTGCAACCTCAATCCCTAGGTTCAGAGAGCCACCCTGTCTCAGAGTAAGGTGAAGAGTGATCCATCAGAATACCTGACATCTTCCTCTGTCATGCACACACACACTCAAACCCTCACACTCATTTATACACATACACACCATATATATACAAACAAAAATTTATTCAACACAATTTTTTAAACCTGTACTTTATTTAACTGTGTTGTCTGGCTATTTTAACAAATTACAACTGGCAATTGTTTTTATCTCAGAAACCACAGATCATCATCACTTAAGTAATATCTTTAATATTAAAAATACAAGAGCTTAAAATTTTTTAGAGTTACCACATATGGAGGAATTACTATGCAATTATTTAATGAATGCTTTTAATATTTTGTTTAGTAATACCATTATCTTCCCAATTTGCTCTTAAAAAACCTAAAGCAGGGCTGGAGACAGCTCAGCACTTAAGAGTACTACTGTTTGCTCTTACACAGGTCCTGGGTTCATTTCCCAGCACCCACATGGTGGCTAATAACCATCCATAAATCCAGTTCCAGGGGTCCTCTGCAAAAGCCGCTATCTCTCCAGTCCCTAAATTTTTTTTTTTAAAGACACTAAAGCTAGCCAGGCATGATGGTACACGCCTTTAATCCCAGCATTTGGGAGACAGAGGAAGGTGGATCTCTGTGAGATCAATACTAGCCTGGTCTACATAGTGACTTCTAGGCCAACTGGAGCTACAGAGAGACCATTTTCAAAAAAGAAAAAAGAAAAAGAAAAAAAACTAAAGCTAAGGCGATAATAATGGCTCAGTGAGTAAACGTACTTGTACAAGGCTGGTGACTTGAGTTCAATCTTTGGAACCTATATAATAGTAGATGCAGAAAACCAACTCCACAAAGTTGTCCTCTGACCTCAACAAGCCAGTCATGGCATACACATCCACACGTTCAATGTGTGCAAGTACACACACACACACAAACTCGAATAAAAATACAAAAAAGGAAAGAGAATTAAAGCTTAGAGGAATCAAGTAATTGGCCCAAGTTCTCAAAACTGTGATGTAAAAGTAAAAAGTAACTCCACCACACCTGATATAAAAGACAGAATTTACAACTCCTCCAACTTCCTAAGTTTCTTGTGCACAACCTACGACATTCTGAAGTTGTCCTGATCTTCATAAAAGTCAGACTATTTGTCCAAATCTCCAGTTCTGAAATATTTTCCTTTTCAAAATTATACTTAAGATATCTATATAGCAGAAAATTTACAATTTGAGCTATTTTCAACTTTACTCTTCGGTGGCATTAAATGCAGTTACAATGTTCTACAAGGATCATCTCCATCTACATACTTGCCCTTTTTAACTACTGAAACTTTGTATTAATAAGCAATTATTCCCTATCCTTCCACCCCAAGACCCTGGCAACCACCATTTATTTTGTGTTCTATGAATTTAACTATTCTAGATACAGCTGGTAAGTGGACACAAGTTTGCCTTTTTATGACTTACAGAGTATCTAACAAGGTTCATCCATATTGTGGCATGCAACAGGATTTTCTTCATTTAAAAAAATTTATTTTTATTTTATGTGTGTATGAGTGTTATACCTGCATGTGTGTTAAGTGCAACCATGTCATGCAGTGCCCACGGAAGACAGAAGAGAATATCGGATTCCCTTGAACTGGGGTTATGAGCAGTTAGCCGCCATGTGGGTGCTGGGGTTCAAATCCAAATCTTCTACAAGACAACCATCGTTCTTAATCTCTGAGCCATCTCTCCAGTTCCAATTTTCCTCCTTTATAAGATTAAAGGATATGTGTATATATGTGACACTGTATTTCTTCATCCATCAATGAACACTAGGATTGCTTCTACTTTTTGACTACTGCAAATAATGTGCAATGAACATGGGTATACAAGTATCTCATTTTTTTGTGTATGCACACAGAAGTAGAACTGCAGGGTCATTAAGTAATTTCACTTTTACTGAGTTATTAACATACTGTTTTCCATTGCAGCTCAACAATTTCCTATTTTCAACAGCAGTACAAAGGTTCTGATTTCTACACAACCTCACAAACACTTCTTGTTTATAGTAGTCATCCTAATAGGAGTGAAGTGGGATCTGTCTTTGCTCTTGAGTACTCCTACACTAACACTTACAGCTTGATGTCATCAATAGCTTAACAAGTAATCTGCTCTTTCACTTGAGTTACAGATAAAAATATGATACACATTTTCTGAGGAAACTCATATATTAAGCTAAGCATAAGCAAATCACTGAGCTCTCCCCAGTTTCTTAGGCCATTCACTGAAAGTAAAGCAATTATTAAATTAATAAAAACATCAAGGCTACAGAAATGGAGAGATGGCTCGGCAGTTAAGAGCACAGGCTGCTCTTTACAGAGGATATGGGTTTGGTTCCCAGCAGCCACCTGGTGGCTACAACCATCTGTAACTCCAGTCCTAGGTTATCTGAGGCCCTCTTCTGACCTCAACAGGCAATGCAGATATGGGTGCACTTACATGTAGGCAAGGTACTCACACATGTAAAATAAAAATGAATTTTTAAAAATCAAGCCTAGTGTGAAAGCACACACCTATTAAATCCAGCATTTGGAGCTCAAGACCAGTTTTGGCTACACAGAAATTAAGGCCAGCTCTTATGGCCAATCTGAGCTACATGAAATTGTCTGAAAAAAAAATCCAAGTATAAGACTCATAATGCAGGTACTTGGGAGGTTGAGGCAGAAGAATTATGAGTTTAAGGTTTGCAGGGGCAACTTAATAAGATCCTATCTCAAAATTTAAAACAGACAGACAGATGTGGGTCAAGGGAAGCAAGCACTGGAGGGCTGAGGAGGTGGCAATGGCTTACAACTTGAGTTTGATCACCAGAAATCACATTCTTTAAAAAAAGAAGACATGGTAGTGCAAGCTTGCAACCCCAGTGCTGCGGAGGTGAAGACAGGCAGATATTCAAGGCTCACTAGCCAGCCAACCTACCCTTGTTTAGGGCTAGGAAAAAACAAACAAACAAAACAAAACACAGATCTCAAAAAAAAACAAAGGCTGGGGTCAATCAGACGCCTCAGTGAATAAAGCACTTGCAATGCAAGCCTTGCAATTTGATTTCAATCCTCAAAATCCATGTAAAGGTAGAGAGAACCAACTTCACATAATTTTCTCTAGCCTATGTGCACACTTGCACAAGCACATGCACTCACACACACAATTTTTTTGAAGGGGGATCTTCTTGAGACAGGATCTCCCTAAAGCCCCAGCTGACATGGAACTCACTATGCAGACCAAGCTGGCCTCAATCTCACAGAGATTGGCATCCCGAGTGCTAGAATCAAAGGAGTGAATCACCACCCCAGCTAGAATAAATTTTTAAAGCTGAATGGTACCTAAGGAATGACTCTTTAGATGGTCCTATGGCCTACACACACACACACACACACACACACAGAGGTAAATAATAAACCACTTACCTAGCATGTACAAAGTCCTAAATTCAATCTCCACTACAACAAAAGTAAAAAATTCAGACCTGGCAAGATGGCTCTGTGAGTAAAGACACCACAACCTGAGTTTGATCCCAGGAACCCACACAGTGGAGAGAACCGACTCCCTCAAGTTGTCCTTCAACCTCCATGTGTGCCATGGTGTACATGCATTCACATAACAAACACAGTCAAACATTTTTTAAATTCTTAAAAATATGATCAGTATTGAAGAGTTTTGCAATAATAGGTGGTATAAATGAAAACAAGCAAAAACCAGGAAAAAAAAACAGATGAGGGAGAACATCAATCAATGGTCCAATCCCAGCTTTAAGGTCTAATAAATGACATCAGTGATTGGCACAGCAAACAACATTGGTGCATTAGTGGCACTTTTATCTTGGAAGTAATCAACAGCCACCTAATTGGACTTAAAGTCCACCCAATAGGAGGAAACTCATGTGTGGTACTGTAAACATAGCCAAACACACATGGCTGGAAAGCTCATAGATCCTAGAGATAAAGCTACCTCTCACATCGCCAGACAAATATAATTTCTTACTATGTGAAAAAAAAAATGGTTCCTTATATTTATAGACAAGTACCCCAGTCACCACCCATCAAAGAAGCTTTTTTTGCAACAGAGATTACAAAGTTCCAAAACTGGACACACACATGCATTGTGCATGAATTGCCCAAGCCTAAGTGGTACATCCACAATGCAACCTCTATACCTACAGCTCATAGAACATACAACAGGGGTAAAGAGAACACTAATGCATCTCTCAATTCTCATCAATGAAGCTTCATCATGCAAGAGAGGGACAGGAACACAAAAAGTCACAAAATGTCCAAAGTGTGAATTAGCAGTCTACAGATGTGGGTCTTTGGACAGGACTCCTAGATTAAGCTCTACCCACCCAGGGCTCAGGGACCAATGTGGAAGAGAGAGCAAAAAGATTGTAAGAGCTGGGAGGTGGGAGGGAGGGGTGTATGACCATATGGAAATGGAATCCTATAAGGTTCCTGGGACCTTGCTCACATGAACCTACAGCAATGGTGTCAACATGTACAAGACCCATGCAAACTTAAGCAGACAAAACCCAGCATAGAACTGGGGAAATACGCAGCAGGCCCCAATCTTAGTTGAAGAATTATTGGCAGGTGATTACTGCTGAGTGAGGAAGAGCCTATCTTCTTAAGCGGAGGGACTGTGGATGGGCTAACAAGTGGATGAACTTGCACTGAGGGATGTAGCTTGACACAATAGGCCTTGACACTGATGACAGAACGTGTGGATTCCAGTGGAAAGGAGAGGAACTGTGGGAGGTTGCTAATGGGAGAAAGGGGGACAAAGATGATTGGGATGTTCTATGTGAAATAGAAATTCAATTAAAAAAAGAATAGAAAAACATGAAATTTGCAAGAACTGGAAAAAAAAATATCCTTTAGTATTGTTTGCATTTACCTGTGGAACCTTTAAAAAAAAAAAAAAAACACCAAAACATATGGGGCTGGAGAAATGATTCAGCAGTTAAGAGCACTGGCTATTCTTGCAGAAGACCTGGGTTCTAATCCCAGCACCACATGGCAGCTAATAATCATCCATAACTCCAGTTCCAGGGATCCAACGCCCTCTTCTGTCCTCCATGGATATTGTACAACATGGGTGCACTTACATACATGCAGGCAATACACTCATAAAGTAAAATTTTTTTTTAAAATTTTAAACAGATAAAAAATTTTAGAAGGGTATCATGTTTTGTAAATCCCACACCCGAGAAGGCAAGGCAAGAGCTTTACTACTAACTCAGGGCCAGCCTGGGATACATAAGAAAATAATGTCTTAAAAAAGGGAGGAGAGGACTTTCTTTAACTTAAGAAAACAGTTCAGGGCACTAACAGATTATTCCATAATGAACAGAAACCAAAAAAAAGAATTAAATGTGTAGACAATACTTCATAACTATTTGGGGAATAGGACTGCTTTTGTTTGTGGGGGGATTGTTTTGTTTAAGACAGGGTCTACCTGCAGCCCCAGCTGGCACGAAACTTACTATGCAGACCAGACTGGGCTTGATCTCACAGAGATCTACCTGCCTCTGCCTCCAAACTTCTAGGATTAAAGGCATGTGCCATGTGGTAGTTTGAATGAGACTGTCCCCCATAGGCTACAAGTATTCAGACATTTTGTCCCCAATTGGTGGTGCTGTTTTGGGAGGTCTTAGAAAGCGTGTCCACGCTGGAGAAAGGACATCACTGGGGGGTGGGCTTAGAGAGTTCTTAAGCCTTGCTGATCTCTAGTCACACTCTGTTTCCTGTGCCTGCTTGAAGATGTGAGCATTTAGCTTCTGAGTCTACTCTACCTACCTCTGCTGCCATACTTCCCCGCCATGATGGAATTTTGCCCTCTAGAATCGTAAACTAAATAAATTCTTGTTTTTATAAGTTCCCTTGGTCAGTGTTTCTTCACAGCAACAGAAAAGAAAGTAATCATGCCACCACCACCCCCCAAATTTTTAAAGCTAATATAAAAGAAAAAACTGCCTCAATGAAGACAAGTTACCTTAGAGGTATTTCTGTTCCAATGGAAATAACCAAGCAGTAAATTTTTGATACTATTAACGAAAGACAAAAAAATAAAGTTTAAAGTTCCTAATCTTTTATTTATGAAAATAAAGGACATAGAAACTGCTAGTGCTGCATCTGACATCAAACTGATAATGTAGTAATAAAGGTCCATTAAAAGAAAGCTCCTTTGGTCAATAGAATACTCTGGACCTAGGTGGAAACCTAACAACCCAGTGATTCACCTGGCCAAGGGACCTCCCTTGGTACAGAGATAGGAGGAATAAGTAGTTCTTTCATGAGATGCTGTACTTTTCCTTCCCAGAATCTCCAACCCCAACAGCAGTCCTTGTGAGCTGAGCAACCGTGGGGTCGGGCTGGGTCTGTCCACCTTTCTGAGTCCTTACTCAGGAAGGCACAACTTTTCTTTTGTCTTTGTTCTCTCTCTTTTGGATGCTAGTCAGAACCTAAGTATGCTTTTTCTGATACTTTGGGTTTCCTTGCTCTTCCTCTAAATCCCCCTCCCCACCATGTGGTTGTTTGTGCAATAGGTGTCTGACCTCCATGCTGGGCTTGGCATGGTTTTCTTTTTTCCTTCTCTCTTCCTGGCATCTGCTGAGATTCACCACTTCTCTGTCCTAGGGGATTTTTCATTTAAACGCTAGTAAAATTATCCTTGAACGTCCATTTGAATCCATTCTTAAATTCTTTTATTACTGAGGTGAGGGGGCATTCCAAGGAATCATCTGGTAACCACGAGGGATTCCCTCTCCAATTCTAGTAACAAAATAGTTATGTTTTAGAAGAAACTGAAGACAGCTAATTGAACAGTAAAATAATGTGTAAATTGCTTTCACTTATAAATTTAAAATTCTATGTACTATTTTTCAAATAATCAAGTTAGTTTTTTTAAAAAAAAGAAAAAAGGCACATGCCCATAATCTCAGCATTCAAGGAGATAGAGGAAGAATCAGGAGTTCAAAGGTATCCTTGGCTACATAGCAAGGGGGGAGTCTGGGATTAGAGACAGCATGTTCTGTTACTTTGGGAGTTTAGAGACATGTGGTCCAGAATGGTCTATACCATGCTAAGAGGAAGCTTTCAAGAAGGAAAAGAGACAGTTTAACTATCTCCAGTTAATGATTCCCCAAACTGTAATCATAGACTGCACACCATGTTATATTTTTGTCTTTCTATATTTGAAATTTTGTACTCACATGCTCTAATCATTCTCCAACTAAAGTGCTTGAACTTTCTTCAAGAAGACAAATACAAGAGTGTAAAAATTCTTCAATTTTAGATATTTATATCTTTCCATTTCAAAGACTAAATACAAAAAAAAAAAATTGAGCCTCTAAAATGTCTCACTACTTCTCTACACCCAATCAGCCCACATACAGATTTACATTTTTATCCCTTTTAGTTTAAAGTACATACTACATTTTTAACAAATTAATCAATCATCAACCTTTGAAGGAAAAAAAAATTTCTTTAAGAAAAGGACTAGAGAATTGGCTCATTGGTTAAGAGCACTGGCTGCTCTTGCGGAGGATCTAGGTTCTTAGCATCCACATGGCAGCTAACAACCATCCATAACTCAAGTTCCAGGGGATCTGATGCCTTCTTCTGGGCTCTGCAGGCACTGCATGACATGGGTGCCCTTACATATAGGCAAAACACCCATTCACATAAAATAAAAATAAAATTTCAACAAACTTAACACCTGTTATTCATCCAATGACATTAGAAATAAAATTAAGTCATGAATATGGAGAAGGTATTTGTAGAACAAATAACTGACAAAAGATCTGTTGTGGGCAGCAGTTTCAGCCTTCTCTGAGTGACTGTACTCTCCACACCCTCTTCCCCAAGGTTCTAGGTTGTGTATGTCAGTCAGTGGCTTTGCTTATGTTGGGCTTATGCTGGGCACAGAGGAGGTCTCTGACATTTGCAGATTCTCTAGAATGGAGTTCTCACCTTACCTGAGGGCCAGCTATAGTCTTGTTCCCATATGTGGCCCTGGGCACTCAGGCCTTGACGCTAGACCTTTACCTTTCCTAGGCACCAAGAAGTTTTCCATCATTTTCTATAACTCTTCTACAGCCCCAGTATACCTTCTTCACCTGTGTCCTCCAGAAAATGGAAAACATCAAAATGTACTTCTAGAGATAAAAAAAAAAAAAAAATCACAGTGGGAAGTTTAAAAAAAAAAAAGTACTTTAATAATTAACTGATGTAATTCTAAACTAAAAATATGTAATTGTATTTTAGAATGTAAATTCACAATTCTATATGCCCACTATAAGTTTTTAGTACTATTTATTGACAAAACTGTACTACCAAGTTTCAACAATGCTGTGAAATTTCTCACCCTTCCTATGAGTTTGACATTCATTCCCTTTCCAAATTCTCCAACCTATACAAAGTCTTTTAATGTAATCATGTTATTTTTTTAAAAGCAATGCTAATAAAAATTTTTTTGAATAAAGAAACAAATCTAGTCATACTGTGGTTGGCAAAGCTCAATAGAAAACTGGACAAATGACATAAACAGATAGACTCACAGAAAGGAATTAAGCTAAAAAACTAGGTCAGAAAAGGGTGTCAGATTCCCTGGAACTGAAGTTACAGACCATTGTTAATTACCATGTGGGTACTAAGAACTCAACTCGGGTCCTCTTCAAGAGCAGCCAATGCTCTTAACTGCTGAATCATCTCCCCAGTCCAACATTACTAGTTTTAAGATGAATGTCAAATTCAAAATGCTAAAAATGGAGGGTGTGCATGTTACCACCAATGAAAGAAGAACAGAACAAAATAACATGAATGATAATGTTGATTACACACACATATAGACATTAAGGAAACATTCTTTGCTTTTAGAAAATTGGGGGTAAAGAGACATACTGTTGACAACGTATTCTCAAATTCAGAAAACAAGTAATAAAAACCAGAATAAATTTAAGAAGAATAAAATGTTAATGTTCGAAAGTTCTAGATAAAAGATATACAGGAATTCTGTGTGATATTCTTTCAACTTTTATTTAGGTCTGAATTTTTAACACAGAACAAATTAAACAGAAACAATTATTCGTCAAAATTAAAGACCTTGATGGCAGTCATAAAACAGTGTCTGTTTTTAACAAGGCTGCTGTTCACTATGCATGAACTGTTTAAGCAACTAAAGTCTCAAGATATCAGCCATGAATCCCAGGGATCACTGGCCAGTCTTTGTTTTGTTTTAGGCTTTTTGAGACACCATCTTTTCTGTGTAGCTCAGGGTGTACTCAAACCCATAATCCTCCTAAGTCAGCCTAGTCAGTTCTGGGATTTACAAACATGTGCTACCACTCCTATCTTGCTTGTCAGCTTAGGATTAAAAAAAATCATAAACAGTGAATGTAACTATTTTATTCTTATTTAATTCTTAGTTTTTAGAACTTTTGGTTAGTATGTAACTTCATTAATCCACAGATCACTACGTGATCTACTATAATTTTTATAATAAAGTTTTTTTCTCTCTCTCTTTTCACAATATTGGGGGTTGAACTCAGGGCCTCCAACATGCTGGGCAAGCCCTTCTCCTACTTAGCTATATCCCTAGCCTTCTTGCTGTTTTTATTTTGAAACAGTCTCACTAAGTTGCCCTAAGTTCAATTTGTTGCTATGCACCCTGTAGGCCTTAAACCTGCAATCTTCCTGCCTCAGTCTCCCAAGTAGCCAAGATTACATACAAGACTAAACCATGAGACCCAACATTTCATTCTTGAAAAGGCATAGAACCATACTAAGCTATACAAGGCATTATAAATAGAAGATACAAAACAGACCTGCATAATCAGTAATTTTCAGACAATATAAGTAGTGTCGAGTCATAACTTGTGTCACTGCTTCATTACTTTGTATATATTTATAAGACAAGACATGATGATCAGGCATAGTGGTACATACTTTTAATCCCAGCCCTGAGGAGACAGAGAAAGGCAGATGTTTGTAAAATGAAGGCCAGCCTGGTCTACATAGTGAGTTCCAGGCAGGCTAGGACTAGGAAAACACTGTTTAAAACAAGTCTTTTTTGGAAATATCAGGCAAGATATACAGAAAATAAGCTGTTCATATGCACAGGAACAGTTTAACCTCTCAATTACCAACTATGTGGCATTATTTTGAGTGCCTGCACCATTAGTGTGCTCTTTTGACCACTACACTATCCAGGCAATTACTCTGAACCATGTCACACAAACATGTCCATGTAATTGAACATCACATATTATAAAGCTCCATAAACTGAGTCTGGTATCTAAGGTGCCTACGAAACATTTTATTTGAAAATACTGAAGTGTTGGGTGCTTTCCAGCAGTATTGTGAACATGGCATCTAGAGAATGTGTTGACTATGACACAATCGGCATGTTAAATAACAGGCTTCATCTGACTTAGCAAAACGCTACAATTTTTGGAACAAAAATGACCTGATAGACATTTCAAAGGTGCTAGAAATCACCCTACCAGACCAAACCTGTACTTAATCAAGTCTAGAATATGGATTACTCTTACTAAAGAAGATCATTTCCTAGATTTTTTAAAGTTACATTAAACAATAAAATCATAAATCGAAATACCTACAAGACTAGCTGAAGATAAAGAGTTTACCTCATATTTTCATGAAATAAACTTTAAATAATTAAAATTTAGTCTATAAAACTTGTTTGAGCGATGGAAAGATAGCTCAGCAGTTAAGAGCACTAGATGCTCTTGCAGAGGACCTAGGCTCAATTCCCAGCCTCTGTGGCAGCTAACAACTATATGTAACTCCAGTCCCAGGAGATCCGACACACTTTTCTGACCTACTCAAGCAGTGCACAACATTGGGTGCACTTAAACATATTCAGGCAATACACTTGTACATAAAAAAAAAAAAAAAAAAAAAAAACTGGTTTGAAATGTTTTTACTTAAACTTTTCATATACTGACCAATGGATATCTACCAATGGATTATCAGACAAAGGATTTTTTTAATTTTTAAAAATTATCATGCAAAGCAGCAGGTTTTTCCTTATGGCATATTCATACATATTGGCTTATCCTCCCTCCCACACCTCTTTTTTTTCACCTCATCTCCCTGCTCCCAATCCCGGACTAAACCCTTCCACCCCAGTGTCCCCTTTTCCACTTTCGTATCACCATTGTTTTATTACCCACCACACTTTCTCCCTTAAAGCCTCTTTCTCCGCTTGTGGGATCCTTTCTATATTACTGGCATCTATACATACCCACTTCCACATAAATATCCACACACATAAAATTAGAAGCTATGGAACTGGGGAGGTGGCTCAGTCAATAAAGTGCTTGCATTTAGAACTGAACTCAGATCCCCAACACCTGTATGAAAGCCAGCAAGACAGTGCATCTGTAACCCCAGGCAGGCAAGTGGAAATGGGTGCATCCCTGGAGCTCACTGGTTATCCAGTCTAGCCAAGTCCAAGAGCTCTGTGTTCAATAAGAGAACTGTTTAAAAAATAAAGTACAAGCTTGGTATGGTGATACATGCCTTTAGTCCCAGCACTAGAGAGGCAGAGGCAGGCAGATCTCTGTAAGATCAAGTTGCAAACCAGCTGGGACTACAGGGAGACCCTGTCTTAAAAAGAGGAAGGAGAGGGGAGGGGAGAGGAGGGAAAGCGGAGGGGGAGGGGAGGGGAGGGGAGGGGAGGGGAGGGGAGGGGAGGGGAGGGGAGGGGAGGGGAGGGGAGGGGAGGGGAGGGGAGGGGAGGGGAGGGGAGGGGAGGGGAGGGGAGGGGAAAATAAAGTGGAGAGCAATTGAGGGAAATTCCTGATGATGATATGGACTCCACATACATGCTCACACATGCACAAAAACAAACACAAATATACACAGACACAAATTAGAAGCTAAGATTCACATACTAAAGAGATCATGCAGTGTTTGTCTTTTCAAGTCTTGATGATTTCACTTAATATTTTCCAGTTTCATTCATTTTCCTGAAAGTTTCATAATTTCATTTTTCTTTATGACCAAATAAATTTCTACATGTATAGAACCACATTTTCACTATCCATTCATCTGCCTATTGACCTATAGTCTGGCTCCATTTCCTTGCTATTGTGAATAGGGCAGCAATGAACATTCATGAATATAAGTTGGGCAGAGGCAGGTGGATCTCAGTGAGTTCAAGGCCAGCCAGGGCTATGCAGTGAGACCCTGTATCAAAAGGAAAAGCATAGATGTGCAAATGTCTCTGGGTACATACCCAGGAGTGGTACAGCTACATCATATTAATCTACTTTTAGTTTTCTTAGAAACTGCCACAGATTTATTTCCCTAGTAGAAATCAGTTTATACCCCCACCAACAGCAAGTAAGGGTTTCTCTTTCCCCACATCCTCACCAGCATTCTGCAGTGCCCGTAGACATCAACTCCCCTGGAATTGGAGTTACAGTCAGTTGTTAGCCACCATATGAGTCCTGGGAATCAAATCCAGGTCCTCTGCAAGAGCATTCAGAGCTCTTAAACTCTGAGCCATCTCTCCAGCCCTGTCACTTATTTTCTTAATGATATAGCCATTCTGCCTGGGGTAACATAAAATATCAAAATAGTTTTGAGGACAAAGGTCAAATGATCTTTTTCAGCATAATCTGTTTCTAAAATAACTCAACAGATGTGGTCAAAGCATAGACTAACAATTTGATCAAATGTCCACTGCTGACACAGCAATCAATGAAAAAAAAATTATGGATAAGACCTTGCAAGAGCAAATGAGTAAAAGGTCCACATGAGCATTTATATAGAACACAGGACAAGTGCTACTAGTACTGACTACCCCAAACAATCTTTTAAATTTTTTGTTGTTTTATTTTCATTTTATATGTATGAATGTTTTATTTGCACATGTGCAAGTACACCATGTTCATCCAATGCCCTCGGAGGTCAGAAGAGAGCATCACATCCCCTGAAACTGGAGTTACAGATGGTTGTTAGCTGTCGTGTAGGTGCTAGGATTCAAACCTGGAAAAGCAGCCAGTACTCTTTAATTACTAAGCCATTTCTCCAGCCCCTAAAGACTGATTTTGAAAAAGAAAACAGATTCTGGTCTTTCCCATAATACTGCATTCTATATTTGTATATCATTCTAATATATGTACAAGAACTGAACAGGTGTGATGGTACAAGCCTGTAATCCTACTACCTTGGAGGTACAAGCAAAGAATCAGGAGTTGGAGCCAGCTGGCCTACATGAAACCCTGTCTCAAAAAGCCAAAGTGGTGGCTGGAGAGATGGCTCAGCAGTTAAGAGCACTGTCTGCTCTTTCAGAGCCCCCAAGTTCAAGTCCCAGCACCTACGTGGCAGCTAACAACAACCATCTGCAACTTCAGGTCCAGGGGATCCAATGCCCTCTTCTGACCTCTGCAGGCATTGCACAACATGGGTGCACTCACATACATGCAGGCAATATACTCACACATAAAATAAAAAATAAAAACTTTTTTTAAAAAGTCAGTGTTCAACATTTGTCACGTGCATATTGCCAACCACAGATGGTCTTTTCCAATGACTCCAGGATCAGGTCCAACAACAGGAAGAACAAAAATGACAGTTATGTTAAGAAAAATAACAAACTTAAGACAAATAAATAAATTTGTCTTACTTTCACAACAACTTTAAAAAAGGGACCAGGCAGAGATTTATAACATGTCTCCCTAGAAGAGCCTTCAGAAAAGCTAAAGAACAATATAATTTACAAAGACCTAAAGGGAAGGAAGGGGCTTTTCAAAATAATACCTTAAACAGTCAGGTCAGTCAGTCCTTAGAAGTCCACTGGGACTGCATCTGTTTGGCTCTGACTTCCTCCAATCACTAACTTTTTAAAGTCACACATCACTAGGCTACTTCCAATAAGCTGAGTACTCAAAGGTCATATATTTCTATTTTTTACTACAAGCATCATAGCAAAACTGAGTTCTAAGGCTACAAATATAGCTCATAAACAGAGCACTTCCCTAGCATGCAGGTTTAATTCCCAGTTGGAGAAAATTTAAAAATAAAAAATTTGTTTTACCTTCATATAAAAAGCTATACTACCAGGCTTGGGAGATGGCTCAGTGCGCTGGTAAAAGTGCTTTCAAGCTGACAGCTTGAGTCTGATCCCTGGAACTCATATAAAAAACTAGATACACAGAGGCAGGAAAAATAGAGACCTTACCTCAAGAAAGTGAAGAGTAGGAATCAGCTCATGGAAGCTTTCCTCTGACCACTACATACAGGCCAAATTCTCAGACACGCACATAAAATAAACAAAGTCATACTACCAATATGTGATCCAAGGTTTTCTATATATTTATAAGTAAATATAGATAAATATACACATGTTATAACCGTATAAGAAAAACTTATTCAAATTTATCTGAATGAAGAAATTTCTGAATAGCAACAACAAATACAATGAGACAAAGCCAGATCTGGTGATACATGCCTTTTCATAACTCCAGCACTAGAAAGACTAATAAGCCAAGAGGGCTGCCACAAGGTTGAAGGCACCCTGCCTTTAAAAAATTTTTTTTAATTAAAAAAAAAAAGAAAGCTATTATTTATTCACTGAACCATGAAAACTAAAAACCACTAAGCCAGTACCATGACCTATAATCAAATTGCAACAATTAATACACTAATGCAAAGTTTAAAAATATTTTAGTAGGGTTGGGAAGATGGCTCAATAGGTAAAATCCCCACTGCAAAAGCATGAGGATCTCAGTTCAAATCCCCAACACTTCATGTAAAAGCGTAGGCAAGGCAGCAGGTGTCTAGAATCTCAGCTCTAAGAAGCAGACAGAAGGATCCCAAGGGGTCTCTGGACAGCCAGTCTAGCCAATCAGTGAGCAACATAGTCATTAAGAGCCTCAGTCTCAAAAAATTAAGAGTAATAGAGGAAGACACCTGGCCTCCACACATGTATACACAGACATGTGCATATACACTATTTATATTTGAAAATGGTAGAGTTTCAATGTGGTGATCACCTTTTTTCTTTATTTTTATTTTATGTGTATGAGTGTTTTGCCTCGATGTATGTAAGTGTACCCATGTCATGCTATACCCACAGAGACCAGAAGAGGGCACAGGAGCCCCTGGAACTGGAGTAATGGACAGTTAGCTGCCATGTGGGTGCTAAGAACTGAACCCCTATCCTTGGTAAGAGTAGCCAGTGCTCTTAACCACTAAGCCTTGTCTCCAAGCCCCCATGATTATCTTTAAATTACTCAATTACTACAAAATTATAAAATGGTCAGGTAAGCACCTCTTTCCTTTCAGTCATTTTAATGTGCATTTATTATATGCTTACAATCAAAATAAATGTAAAATTCTATATGCCAATTTGTTGAGTTTTTGTTGGGGGTGGGGATTTTTGGGTTTGGGGTGGGGTTTGAGGCAGGATCTCACTATGCAGCCTTGGCTGGTCAGGAATTGGCTATGTAGACCAGGCTAGCATTAAACTCACGGAGATTCACCTGTCTTTGCCTCCTGAGTGATACAATTAAAGGCAGGTGCCAACAGACACAGTGAATTTATTCTTTTATAGTATACCCTTTTGTTTTTAAACATATATACTAATTATACATAATGGGTTTAAGACATTTACATACAGGTACATAATGTATTTTGATCATATTCACATACACACCCTTCCCCTCTCTTGTCCTTCTCTCTCCATCTAATCACCTTCCTCTTCCCAACTAGCCCCACTATTTTCATGTCTTTGTGTGTGTGTGTGTGTGTGTGTATGTGTGTGTGTGTGTGTGTGTGTGTGTGTGTGTGTATAACCCAATGAGTTTCATTAGGATTGTTTACAGGAACATAAGTGAGAGATTCTTTACAGCAGCATGAACACCTTATCAGTGACTATACCACAGAAGAAAATGTCTCTCCCTCCCCTCTCAACCATTAACTGTGTATAAATCCTCAAGGAGAAGTGGAGCCCCATGAGTCTATCCTCCCTTCCACTACAGTGTGTACAAAGGTCCAATCTTGTACAGATCTTCTGCAGGTAATGACAGCTGTTGTGAGTTCAAGATTACAATAGGGATAGATGTTCAAGATGTGGCTAGAGAGATGCTCTCGTAGAAGACCCAAGTTCCCAGTACTCCACATTGGGCAGCTCACAACTGCCTAAAACTCCAGCTCCAGGAGACCCAATACCCTCGTCTAGTCCCCACAGGGACCCAATATGTGAAGCAGATACATACATACATACATACACACACACACACACACACACACACACACACACACACACGTGAATTAAAAATATTTTTTAAGATTTATTTTTACTGGGGGCTGGAAAGATAGGTCAGCAGTTAAGTGCACTGGCTGCTCGCAGAGGACCCAGATTCGGATCCCAGCACCTACAAGTCTGTTAACAACCATCCATAACTCCAGTTCCAAGGGACCTGGTGCCCTCTTCTGACCTCTATGAGCATCACATAACACGGGTGCACTTATATACATGCAGGCAATACACTCATACACATAAATTTTTTTTAATGTAAAAGACTTATTTTTTATATGGGTGAGTGTTTTGTGTATATACATATATATATATATATATATATATATATATATATATATATATATATATATATATATAGGAGCACCCGTGCCTGCCATGCCTAAGACCAGAAGATGGCATCAGATCCCCTGAAGCTGGAGATACAACTGGTTGTTAGCTGCTATGTGGGTGCTGGGAACCAAACCCAGGTTCACTGGGATTATAAATATATTATATTATATATATATTACATATATATAATTACCATGGCTGGTTTAAACACTTCATTTTATCAAGTCGAAATAAACAATCTTAAGAAAGTTAAATGGGGACTGGACATGGGAGCACATGCCTTTAATCCCAGCACACGGGAGGAGGGGCAGGTGTATCTCTAGGACATCCAGGCTAGTTTGGTTCAGATAACAAGTTCCAAGCCAGCTGGGATGACAAAGAGTCCTTGTCTCAAAAAGATTAAAAAAAGAAGTTAAATGGGGGCTGGAGAGATCACTCAGCAGTTAAAGAACACTGACTGCTCTTCCAGAGAACACAGTTTCAGTTTCAAACAGCCACATGGTAACTAACAAACATCTATAACTCCAGTTCCAAGGTATCCGATGCCCCCTTCTGGCCTCCAATGGCACTGTACTACACCAGTGCACTTACATACATACACTGATACATGTAAAATACAATACAATACAAAAAAATTTAAAGTAAGTTAAGGGGGCTAGAGAGATGGCTCAGCAGTTAAGAGCACTGGCTGCTCTTGCAAGGATCCTGGTTCCACTCCCAGCACCCACATGGTGGCTAGCAATCATCTATAACTCCAGTTGCAGGGGATCTGATGCATTCCTCTAACCTCCATGAGGATTGCTCGAAAAGGGTGCACTTACATACATGGAGGCAATACACTCAAACACACAAAAATAAAGATAATGTTAAATGGTGTTACACTTAAAATTTTTCTCCTAGGCAGTTACGAACTCAATACACAAAAAAAGTACAATATTCATAGCATTTGGCTCATTTCACTACTTGCTCAAAGCTAGAACAGTGGTATTCTCTTTACACATAACACAGTATCTTTGGATTTCATTTTACCTGCTACAATAAATTTTCATTTTTTGTGAACAAAGCCTATCCAGCTACCAAAAAAAAAAAACTATATACAAAGGAGATTACAAACTCACTATTTTTGGATTCAGAATTATTCTAATTTTATATTTACAACAAATATAATATGTACTATCTCAACCAAAATGACTACAATTGGCCAAAAATAATTTTCTCTCATTTTATTTTAAGAATGTAATTAATGGGAGGTTGGAGAGATAGCTGAGTGGTTAAAAGTACTGGCTGCTCTTGCAAAGGACCTGAGTTTGGTTCCCAGCATCCATATGTCAAATAACAACCATCCAGTTCCAGGGGATCTGACAGCCTCTTCTAGCCTCTTCTGGTACCACACATGCAAGCAAAACACTTATACACATAAAAATAATTTTTTAATGTAATGTAGCCAAGCTGTTGTACAGAACTCTCCTCAGACAGATGGCATCTTTCTGAGTACAGCTGCACTGTCTTTCTAAGATTGTCACAGCTCGGCTTGCTTGTTGACAGTCAACACCCTGCATAGGAGGGGCACAGAGTGTCACAGAACCCTGAGTATTCAGCCATACTTCCCAACCTGTGATGAGCAACTCCACCCTAACTGCACCTGGCTTAGGGGAAGAATTAGAGTATATAGGCTGGGGAAGACTAAGGGACAGTCATTTTATGAAACTATTGGGCAGCCATTATCCATACTTAGGTGAAGACTTTCCTGTTCTGAATTGGGGGAAGCACTCACACTCATAAGTAAACCCCACTGCGCTTTAAGTAAACCCAATAAACTCACTGGTTTCCCAGATTGCATTTTAGTAGAATCATATCTAAGGTTTCTCATTGGGACCCAGGGAGGCAGGAATAAATAATGTTTACACATACACATACACAGAATTTTAGCAGCACAAACATAGTGACACATGCCTATAATCCCAGGCAGGAAGATCATAAATTCAAGGTCAGTCTAGGCTATAAAAGAATGCAGCGATTTATGGCATCACAGCTACTAGTTCCAGAGAAACATAACCTGTCATTTTCACTGAGATTCAGTTGTTATGCTCTATTTAATCTCAATTAATTACACATTTAAAGTCCTAAAAACATTTTTCCTGTGATAGGGTCTCCCTGTAGACCCAGCTGGCTTGGAACTCACTATGTAGACCAGGCTACTCTGGATTTCACAGAGATCCACCTGCCTCTGCCTCCCAAGTGCACCACCCCCAGCTTTCAGAATGATTTTAAATGATACTTTTGAAGCAATGCCTCTTGAAAGCTATATCCAATTTTCAATGAACTCTGACCTATTGGCTATTTAAAACTGCAGCATTATATATCTAAAGCCATATAGCTTACTAAAGCTCTGTATCATTGAACAGCACAAAGTCAAAGCATTAAAAAAAGGAAATTTTCAGGCTTTCATGTAACTGTTTTTTAAGTTAGGAAACATTTTGTAAGCAAGTTATTTCCTGCAAATATTTTAAAGTTTCACTATTTTGTTTATAAAAATTCCAAAATATTTTGTACAGTTATGAACAAAATACACCAAACTATGGAAGTAATCCACATCTGCAACATCAGAACTTGGGAAGATCGGGCAGGAGAATTACCATAAATTTGAAGCCAGCCTCAGTTACCTGAGCTGCAGAGAAAAATGTGAAGTTGAAACAAACATTTTTAACTTTGTTCTTTTTTTGGATACAGGGCCTCCCCAGCTGGCCTGGAACTGGCTTTGTACACCAGAATGGCCAGACTCAAAAAGAGATCCACCTGCTTCTGCCTCAAGTGCTGGGATTAAAGTGCTGAAAGAAGGCAAGAGAAGAAAATCATTTGAAAAGCTGAAGTCAAAGATGATAGCTAGATAGGTTATCTCACAAGGCTGACTGTATAGCAGAAGGACCAGCTGAATCTTCAAGCTACACCATTTTTCACTAAGTACAACTAAATGAACTTGGGACTCAAGCAACATAAGCATACAAAGCACAGCAGACTTTGGTCTCCCAAATCTAATTAAACCCAGCTCTTTCCCACACCTTCCCAATCTCCCCACCTTACCGCTCCCAGCTCCTTCAATACCTCATTCCCATTCGGTCTCTGACAGGAGAAAATTTTTCGTTCTTTTAGAAAATTAGAGAAATTATTTGGTTCACTGTAACAAAATATCTTTTTTAAAAAACAAGCTCTCGTGTACCACTCTGGAATTACATACATGTACAAACACACCTGGGTTGTTATACAGTGTTGGGGATAAAACCCAGAGCTGCTAGACAAGTGTTTTACCAACTGAACTACATCAGGGGCCCACAATACATTTAAGATTAAAACAAACAAACAAACAAATAAATAAATAAATTGGGAGTAGTGTCATATACTTTTAATGCCACTACTTGGGAGGCAGAGGCAGGCAAATCTCACTTCAAGGCCAGCTTAGTCTACATAGCAAGCTCCAGGCCAGGCAGGGCTACACAGTAAATCCTTATCTTAAAAAAAAAAAAGAAAAGAAAAGATAAATCTGCTAAAACAAAAGCCACTCTAAATATGACTGCCAACATTCATTCCATGCTTAGGTTCTTTCAATTCCCACTGGCATAAGAACAACAGAGACCCCTAGGTCTGCAGCACAAGCCCTGGTATCTCAGTAGAGCAGTAATTATGTGTCCTTCTTCAAGTTGTATTAAGTATCTTAAAGGTACTAGGGCAGATTATAACTTTCAAGTTGAAGAATACAGAACCAGTGAGAACACTTAAGATAACTGGTTACTCTTACGTTTATATCACATACTAAAGTTGTCCCTAAGTCTTCAATGAAAGTTGTTTTGTTTCACAGAGAGAAACACTACTCCTTAAAGAGTGGGGAGAAAGGGAGTACATTTAAACAAACACACAATAAGATTCCTCCCTTGTATCAGAGTTCTAGCAGTTGGTCCTCCCAAGTACCTTCCAACTTAAATCTGCAATATTGTTTAGGTCTGAACTCTGGACATTAAGAAATTAGAACAGCTGCAACCCACAAGTTTCTCGAGAGTATTTATTTTGGCAGCAACATTATAATCATATATCAAGTTAGTCTGTATTCTCTAATAACTACAAGGCATAAGAACTTGTGGAAAGACATTTTTAGAATAGAGAATTTCCAAGTTCTTAGAACATCCTGAAAATTAAACATATTGCCATGACATCTTTTCACATCCAAACTCAGTGAAGTTGCAATGGAAACCACATTTCTAAATCTTTGAATTAACCACCAATGGTGCAACTCTCATCTACTTTACATACAAGATGAAGTGTTTCACTGGAAGCTGTTTTTCATCTAAATGGATGTGAATCAAGTTTGAGAAACAATTCCACATTGTGAGATTTACATTTTCTCCTTCCTCTTCTCCATGTCTTCAGTGTTCATGTAGCAAATATTGAAAAACAAAAATTCAATCATTAGAGCTATTTCATAGCTGTTGCTTTTTGAAGTTGGAAGAAAGCAAGCCTTGAGTACTTTGAATTAAATAAACATCTACATGTCAAGTGCTCTACCTGCTACAGCAACCTACATCTGTAATTTGTAACCCTACTTTAGACAGAACAGTCAAAAAATTAAAATAGTATGATTTACAGATTCTTTTCAAACATGTTTACAAGAACTATCTCATAGACACCATCTACTTTAAAGTGACTCTAAAAACCCCAGGCCCAGAAGCCAATGACTGGTTTATAAACAAGAAAATGACTAGTTCAGAGGAAAAGGTATTATGACAATAAGCTAAGACTGTCTCACCATGTTATGATCTGCTTGCCTAATACGTATGTTTAGCTACTGTAGTCAGCAATGTCCAAATAGAAATTTGAAACATTTAATGGCCAGTTCTGTTCTAGACTTCAAGCTCATCTTACCTGTTTTAAACACAGCCTTTTTGTTTTCCATCTACAACTCTTAAAAAATACTTTCTTCTTTGAAAATATATTCCCGAAAGTGAAAAGTAGACCTAAAGAATTCTCACCAAAAAATGAAAAAATGGAATGAAATACCCAAATATTGAAAAAGCGGATATTTCTGTACAATTATGTAAAAAAAGTTAAAATAATCAAGATAATTAAAGAAAAATAAGTCTCATACAGGTTAAGCACTAAATTTCACAAATAAAGCTCACTATGCTTTCTGAATGTAGTCATAAGTATACTAAGAAATATTCTGTTGATTTAAAACAAAGAACTTAAGCTGGTTTAATTTCAATTACTGATAATGAAGACATAAAAGACTAAAAGAAAACTTTTAAAAGGTCAATCATTTTTTGCTTACTTAAAATACTAAGCTTAATCATGACCTACCTAAACCTTATCATTGCTCATTGTATAAAATTAGCACTGCACTTGCAAACATAAGCAGAATCTAGACTTATCAAACATATGGTGAAACTTGCCCAATCTCTGAAATATTAAATGTGAATGAAGCACGAAAATATTTTTCATGGTAAACAATAACAAAAAAAAACAAAAACCGATCCAGAAGAAATGTTTTCATCATCGGGAAGGGAACCTGTTTTAAAATTTTTCAGGCACTCAGCAATTAAAATCTTGAAATTAAGCGGAATTGAATATAAGTACTTCCACTTCACAGGCTGTAATTTCAAAGCAAAAACCTAAAATAGAGAACAGAAAAATAAAAACCATCCGACTTCCAAACTCAGAGGTACACAGAAGCACAGGCTGGTTTACCAGCTAACTTTTCCAGTCCTGTACCAGACACCAAAATAAAGTTAACAATAAAAGCAGTCATGAGATTTCCCGGTAAACCGGCCGATAATGTGAAATCTGAAAAACTCCGCTAGCGCTGCTGCTGCTCTAATAGAAGCTGCTCAGAAGCAGAGAACTGACAGGTGGAAAAATAAATTCCCTAACATGCCAGCAAGAGGCTGTGAAAACACGGTTCAAGGACTGAACATGTTGTGACTACTCTCTAACAGGTCCAAGGTAATTTACGCACACCCTTCCAGCTCCATTCCTCAAGCAGAGATAAGATGGGGAAACAGCCACATACCATTTTACAACAGCCGTCTCCCCCCAGCCAGGAACACAGACATTCTCGCTCCAAGTCCTTTCCGCCAACTCCTCCCCGAGCGTCAAGGGAAGCCAGGCCGCCGCCGCCGCCGCAGCCGCCGCCAGCGTAACGAGAGAAGCCGGCAACAGCCCCGCCGCGCGGCCGCCACGCCTTCCTCCCGCCGCCGCTGGGGACGCGGAGCCGCGGCTCACATTTCTCCTCCCCAACAATCACACGCACGCACGTCCCCGAGTTGACACCCTCCAAACCCGCCGCCCCGCGACGCCGGTGACGGGGCCACCAGGCCTCCCCGGCTCAGCCCCCGGGCCAGGCCGCTCCGCTGGGTGGCGTGCGTGCGCGTGTTTGTGTTTGTTTCCCATTAATGAAAGGAACCAGGTCTCCGTAGTGACGGCCTAGCGCGGCGGAGGGCAGAGAGGCCCCCAGTGGGACCCAACAAAACTTCGGTTGCTGGGAACAGCCGTTGCGCAACCTTGGCGGAGGGGGAGGCCCGGACCGCCCTGCGCGGCCAAGGCGGCTTCCCCAGGCTGCGCCAGCGCGCGCCCAAACACGCGCGGGCCCCGCTCCCGGCCGCCTCGGGCCTGGCGTGCCCGCGGCCTCCCGAAAGCCGCCTTGGCCCGGGCAGTCCACCGGAGCTAGGCGGAGCGGAGCGCCAGCGCTCGGAGGACCAGGCGGGCCCCGCGGAGGGGTCGGTCGGCCTCGAGGCCCACGCCGCCCGGCTTCCCCCACCCCGCGTGTGGACGCCCTCGCCCGGAGGTCTTACCTTCCTAGAGGCCCGCGCTCTCCCCGCTTCGGGCGGCCGCAGCCCTGAGCATGTCCGGGGTGGGTCGCGGGGGCCGTGCCGGGGACCGGGAGCAAAGCGCTTCAGCAGGCGGCACCACCCAGCCGGGGCTCAGCCCCTCTCCGCGGCCGCTGCCATCTTGTCCTGGCGGCTGAGAGGAAACGGCGAAACACCCTCCCCCGACTGCTGCTGCTGCTGCTCTGGCTGCCGAGCGCCGGGCCCGTCTCCCACATCTTCCTTCCCGGGGACCTGGGGTGGGGACGGATGGACTGGGGCGAGGGGCGGTGACGCGCCGACCCGAGCTGAGGCCTACGGGATGCGCGGGATGCGGGGCCCGCGGCGGTTAGGGCCCATCCCTCGGCGGCGGGGCTGAGACGACGCGGAAAGCCGCCCGCCAGGCCGCGACGCGGGGGCCCGCGGCTCCGTCTCCTCAGGGCGCCGCGCAGCCGACAGTCGTCACCGGGCAGCTGCCGCGGGCCGCCCCGATCTCGGGCCCCTCCTCCGCGCCCGCCGGCTCGGCCGCCGCCTCCGCAGCGCCACCGCCCGCCCGGCCGCGCTGCGCGCCGAGCCCGGGCGGCCCCGCTCCGCTCCGGCCGCAGCGCCTGGGCGAAGCCCCTCCCCGGGGCCCGCCCGCAGCCGCGCCCTAGACGCTCGCAGCCCGCCCGGCAGCCCGCGCGGTTCCAGGCTTGAGTTAGCTCACGCCATCCCTCCAACGCAATAGCATCCGTCAGCCCTCCTCTGCAGTGTTGGGCCTGACTCTAGGCCCGCTGTGCCAAAAACACACATTTAAGGAAAGATCCTAACACCAAGGAAGGGGTTCAAATGCTGAAGCAGGATTTTACAGGCCTTCCCAGATCCCGCCGTCGTCATTCCCCTTCTTCCCTTTTAGAATCTGTTTCCTGGCAGTTTAAGAGTCCAAAACCAAGGAAAGGCAAAATGTTTTGTCAAATAAACAATCTATCTAAAAAGGGCCTTTCCCGCTCCCCTATTCCAAAACTGCAGAGAACCAGCTTAAAGAATGAGGGACGAATTCTCTTGGAAATTTCCCACACGCACCCAACAGTCTAAAACCCGGTAATGGGGAGGCAGCCCACCTCTACAAAGATAATTCTCCATCGAGTTAGTCCCACACCCAAAGGCTAGTTTCCTCGCTCCTAGAGACTAGGAAATCGACAGAATGGCCCATTTCCACCCACGTAATCATAGAACCATGGAATTTGAGATGAAAGAATCTTACTGATGCATAGTCCAAACTCTCATGCTAAGACAGGGGTTTAAACAAGTTTCGATGACGTGAGCAAGGTCATAGAGCCAAGCCTTAGTGCTCACTCCCTCTTTCCATCATCCTAGGAAACAACTGACCTAAGCAACCCACCATTAAACAGACCTATTTTCTTTGACTTGCTTCGTCTGGGTCCCTTTGTTCTGAATGAATGTTTAACCATTGGCAACCCGAGTACCTTGCTGGACAAAGAAGTGTCCTTTGCTTCTTAATATTTATACGAGGATTGAGTTTACACCGATGTATTTATCCCCACACATTTTCTATTGCAGCATCTGGGACAGGATAAAAGGAGTAGCAATTTGCTGCATATACAATCTTTTACTCGTTTTGTAACCTACTGCTTTTCAAATTGAGAGAAGAGGGTTTTGAAAGTGAAAGGACTTAGTATGCCTTGAGGCCACTGAAAATAGCTTTGCCAGTGATAAGTGTTTTCCTCTAGGTAGAGAGGAACCAGTGAAAATTCAAAAATAGAAGAAACAATGACTGATTTTCAGAAAGAGGATATGCATTAACTGGGCATGGTGGTGCATGTTTGTAATCCCAAAAGGATCAGAAAATTCAGGCTCGCGCTTGGAGGTGGGAGGGAGGCTCGCCTTGAACCCCAGCACTCGGGAGGAAGCGGTTTGGAAGATACCTGTGAAATCAAGCCCGCTGGGACTATTGGGAGACTCTGTCTCAAAAAAAAAAAAAAAAAAAAAAAAAAAAATTCAAGGTCATCTACATAAGGCCTCATAGGAGCTATTCCTTTGTATTTAGCATTAACTTTGAGGTTGTTTTTCTTTTTTTTTTAAGGCAATAATCAAAGAATAAAAATCACTACTAAAAGAAGAGAAATTTTTTCAGGAAAAAATATTCCCTTAGAACTGTAAGTTTTCAGAACCTTTGCAGACATTTCTCTGGCCTTCTATTTGTGGATGGCTGCATTTATGAAGAGGCTGAAATAGAGGTATGGAGGGCTTTCCCCCCTTTCTGCTCAGACACAGAACATTGATCCTCCCTCCCTTCTCTATAAATTCCAGGAAGGAATTCTGTCACCTCTTAACATCACGTTACCAGTGAGTAATAGAAACGACTAACAGTGAAGGCTGGTAAATAAAGACGTATTATTAATTCAAGCCCTCTTCCACATCATACCTGTTGTCTTCTAACCTAATCTCTTTAAAGCCTTCCCCTCAAATCTATTCCAAATGGAGACATCCAGATAAGCTTTCAAAACCCTGATGAGGCAACTTTTTTAAGTTTGTTTGAAAAAAAACAAACAACAACAAAAAAAAAAACTAACCTGTGTGTGGTGGCTTACTCTTGTAATCCTAGTACTCCAGAGCCTGATGCAGTAGGATCTTCAAGAATATGAGGCCAGTTTGGGCTATAGAGTGAGTCCTGAGCCAACTTAAGTTACTAAAATAAGAAAGAGAAAGAGAGAAATTCATAGCGCCAAATTCTCTGTAAATTTAGGCTACTTCAGGCCTGGTGGCACAGGCCTGTAATTTTAGTTACTCAGAAGGCTAAAACAGGAAGATCTCAAGTTCAAGTTACCCTGGACTACAGAGTAAGTTCAAGGCCAGCCTCAGCAATTTAGTGAGGGCTTGCCTCAAAAAGTGTAAAAGATCTAGGGAGGTGCTGGGAGATGGATCAGTCCTAAAGTTAAAGACCTTAGTTCAATCCTAAACATTCATTAAATATATATATATATATATATATATATCTCCAGCAATCCCAGTGCTGGAGAGGCAAAAGAGGTACCCTGGGTCTTTGCTGGTCAGCCAGTCTAGCTGAATTAGTAAACACCAGGTTCACTTGGAAACTCTACCTCAAAGGGACAAGGCAGAGAGTAATAGAGGACACCTGATGCCTTCCTCTGGTCTCCAAGCACATGAATTGCCCACACACATGTGGATGTACACAAATGTGTGCACATATACACAAAAGAGTAGGGGACTGCAGAAGCGCCAAGAATATAGCTCAGTTCCCAGAGTAGTACTTGCCTACCATAACCAAAGCACTGGGATGAATCCCCAGTTCTGCCTAAAAATCAACACAGTGATACAAAGCTGTAATCCCAGACTTGGAGACATGTGGGGGCGAAGGATTGTGAGTGGGATAGAGAGAAGTGCAATGCCATTCTTGGATCTTTGACATATCCTCAGTGATAGAGCACTTGCCTGGTATGCATGAGGCCCAAGGTGACCAAAGGAAGTCAGAGGAAGTCACTTTGACCTGAAGTACTACAAAAAGGGATGAAGGATTTTAAAAAGCAAACTTTTCACTCAAAAATATTAAGGCCAGACAGTGGTTCCAGGCCTGTGGTTCCAGCTACTTGTTGGAAGGGGAGCAGAAGACAGTGTGGAGAGATGTGCAAAGTGGGCAAATACCCAGTTGCTCAAGACCAATATGGATAGTGTGTTAAGACCACTTCTCCCTGACCAAGTCAAATTCCTATATGATAGCTTTGCTTTATAGTAATGGCATTTACCTGAACTGTAATTTTACCTTTGTTTTCTGGTTCTTTCTCTGCCTCTTTCAGTAATCTGAATGAGCCACTCTTTTTTGGTCCTCCATTCTATACTCAGCATAGACGGGAGTGTACAATGGATATCAGCAGAACCTACTACATAGGGGATCCAGGGCAAAGTAAAAGAAAACAAAAACCAGCAAAGTTCCTCATTCAAAAGTGATTAAGAATTTGGGGCTGGAGAGATGGCTGTGATTAAGAGCTCTTGCTCTTCTTACAAAACACCAGGGTTCATTTCCCAGCACCCACATGACAGCTAATCACCATCCATGAACTCCAGTTCCATAGAATCTAATGCCCTCTCTTATCTCCAAGGGCATTGCACAACACAGGTACACCTACCTACATGCAGGCAATACACTTATATTCATAATATTAGAAAAATAAAAGAATTTGAAGTCTGTCAGCAGAAAGTAAAACCAAGCTCAGGGACCCTCTCAACATAGACTTGTACAGTTACCTGGACTCAAGATGTGATGAATTAGTGAAAGCTGAGGTTAGAAAGATATATAGGAATGAGCTCAGACAAGGGGATATAAGAAGCAGGATGCAACAGAGCCGTCATTAGTCCCAGCACTCAGGAGGCACAGGCAGGTGGATCTCTGTGAGAGTCTGAGGCCAACCTGGTCTGTATATAGAGTTCCAAGCCATCCCAGGGCTGTGTGAAACCTTGTCTCATATCACAAGAGACAGAGGAGAGGTGGTGGTGAGGAGCAGAGGGGAGAGAAGAAAAGGGAGAAGAGAAGAAGAGAGGAAAGGAAAAGAACCAAGGCAGATGAAAAGCTATGCAAAAGTCATATAGGAGGGGCTGGAGAGATGGCTCAGAGGTTAAGAGCACTGACTGCTCTTGCAGAGGACCTGGGTTAGGTTCCCAGCACCTACACAGTGGCTAACAACCATCTCTTACTCCAGTCCTGGGAGAGACTGTCGCTCTCTTCTGGACTCCACAGGCATTGTACAACACCAGTGCACTTACATGAATAAGTCAAAAAGATTTTAGGCCATATCAGAAAAGGGCAGTAGAGAATACAAATGTTAAGAGTATGGAAAGTCAAAGCAGAGGATAGTGGCTCTGGGGCTGGGTTGGAGCTGAGCTTTATCCCACCACAAAGGAAGCTAGGAAAGGGTTTAGGGAGGAGAAAACAAGACCAAAGCAGCCACTTCCTGTAGGAGGGAAAAAGTATCAGTCGAATCCACTTGTTTCTCCTTCTACTTATTTTTCTTTGAATAAAAGACAAAAGCCACACGGGTCTACACTTGTGCATTAAGACTCTCCGTAGAACTTTGCACTCAAACTTCATCTACCTTCTGTCTCCTAACTCCAACTAGTGTCTCTCCAGTCCTTCTTTCCTCGGGTGCCTGGATCACCATGCACCTGGAGGAACCTGTCCCCCAAAGTGTCCCCTCAGCTCCTTTCAAAACATACCTCCAAGAGTAACCATGACAGGATCTGGAAAGATGTCTCAGTAGCTAACAGCCCTTACTGCTTTTCCAAAGGAACTGAGTCCAGTTTCCAAAACATACATGGCATCTAACAACTGTCTGTAACTCAAGTTCCAGGGTATCTGATACCTTCTTCTGGCCTCTTCAGGCATTGCACATACATGGTGCACTTAACATTCATGCAGCCAAAAGACTGATACCCATGAAATAAAATAATAAACCTTAAAAAAAAAAAACTTAAGCTGGGTGTGGTGGCACATACCTTTCAAGGAAAAAAGAGTAACCATAACTTATATGTGGTTATATACACACATAAACTCTGTATTTGAACTTTCTCCCCTAGCACTGGAAATTAAACCCAGTGTATTATATCACTCTATCACTGAGCTATGCCCCAGTCACTTAAAACAATTTTTTTTTAATGTATGAATGTTTTACCTGCATGTAGGTATGTGCACCATGTGCATGTCTGCTGCCTGCGGAGGGCAGAAGAGGATATCAGATCCCCTGGAGTTATGAACAGTTGTTAGTCATGTGGATGCTGGGAACTGAACCCAAGTCTTCTGCAAGAACAAGTGCTAGAGACTGCTGAGCCATCTTCCCAGCGCTCCCTCCACCCGCAGTCCCTTTAGTCCCTTTTTAACTTTTCAGGCAGGCCTTGAACTCACTTTGTAGCCTAGACAGGTCTTGAACTTGTGATCCTCCTTCCTCAGCAGCCCAAGTTTGCTATAATCACAGGCCTGCACCACCAGGCCCAGCTGAACTCAGTATCTTTCTGTCCTTCCTGAGTAGCAACTCTCACGTACATTTTCTGTCTCCCTCCACAAGGAATTATTTTTTCTTGCCATTTGTTAGTTGCTTGATCCCCCACAGTCTAGAATAAGAACTCAATAAATATTTATAACATGAAAGAATACATTTTATGTGTAAGCAAGAAGAAGCCCTCTGCAAACTCAACTTGACATCACCCACACGTGGCATCTGCAGCCTCGCTTTTTAAAACCTCTTAGGTTTCTCCTCACCTCCAATATGACTCTACCCAGGAGAGGCCAATTCTGCTTGCACTCATCTCTACTGAACTGCACACAGGGGTCAGCATAGGAAAGTTGCCCTCCACAGCCTTAGAACACCATGCTGATGTTTCTATTCAAAGCACTGCAGTTTCCAGAAGAACCTTGGAACTCTGTCAGAGCCTGAGTCATCAACCCACCCACTTATCTTCCTCGAGGAAGTTGGAATTTGAGCAGTTTTGTTGTTGCTGTTTTGTTTTATTGTTTTCTACTCTTCCTTTGGCCCTAGGTATTCTTTCTAGCCTTTAGTCCTTGGAGACCAAGGCAGGATGTGCCTAAGTCAGTCAAAGAGCTCCCTAACTACAAATCTGGAAGGAAAAGTTTGCCTGGGAGCCTTTTCTCCCTCCCTCGCAGGAGGTCCTGGCTTCCTAATGCAAATAATCTACCTTCTTCCTAGAGACCAACTTTGTATATCTGGGCCTCAGGGAGGGGCAGCTGAGATAGAAAAAAAACCCATTCAAAACAGAAGCTGGCTGTTTCTGCCCATATTTGAATAGCTAAAAAGCCCACCAAATAGCTCTTTCCAGCCAAAGATATTCTCATTCCCCCCCTGCCCCATCTCCTTTCTCCTCTCATCCTTTATCCCTAGCCTTGGCTGGCCAGGAACTTGCTCTATAGACCAGGCTGTCCTTGAACTCACAGGGATCCACCTGCCTCTACCTCCCAAGTGCTGAGATTAAAAGCTAGCCCAGTGTGATGCTTGTCTTTCTTTAAAAAACAAGTAAACTAGACAGGCAAGATGGCTCAGTGGTAAAGGAGTTTAGTGCTAAAGAAGTTTGCTGTCAAATCTATCACTAGGACCCAGGTGACGGAAGGAGTAAGAAACGTTAAAGAGAAGCCTTTTCTGTCAAAGAAGGTAAAATTTTGGTTTAGGACAAGAAATTTAAATCTTTTAATCCCTACCACCACCCTGTAAAGCTTGTGTTTATGAAAAGTCTTGCTGCATTCTCAGAATCTGAGGGTCTGAGGCAGTGAGTTTTTTCCCTTTGTCAAACTCTTTCCCCCGTCTTCATTTCCTTTGCTCTGATTCTTTTAAAACTAGCCAACCTTGAAACCGTGAGGTTGGACCCTAGTCAACAGGGAAAAGACACAGTACTCTTCTTGTGTTAGGGGAGAAGAAAAATTAAACTTCAAGATTGGGTATGCTTGCTTGATCCGAATGATGCAATGCACCCTTTTGCAACAGTAAAAACTGCCTTGTTGAGTTACTTTCCCTTGACCCTATGTTCTTTGTATGGTATCAGTGGAGTCCTTGGACCTCAGATTTCATTTCTAACAGAGGGAAAGAAGCAACTCACTAAAGTTGTCCTGTGACCTCTACATATGCTTTGTGGAATGTGCACACACACACACCACATACACATGTGCATGCATGTGCACACACACACATTAAAAGTTAAAAAAAAAACTAGGCTGGGTGTGGTGGCATAGGCCTATAATCCCATCTACTCTGAAGAATGAGTTAGAAGACTGTAAACTTAAGGCCAGCCTTGCCAAGGACCCAGGTTTGAATCCCAGCACCCACATGCCAGCCAAAACTCTCTGTAACTCCAGTTCCAGAGGATCCAACACCTTCTTCTGACCTCCAAGTGCACTTACATACATACAAGTAATCATTCGTACATATAAAATAAAAATAACAAATAAAATATTTTTTTAAAAGACTTTAATGCCAGTACTCAGGAGACAGAAACTGTCAGATCTCTGAATATGAGGCCTGGTGGTCTACATGTACCAGGCCAGTCAGGGCTATATAGGGAGATCCTCTCTCAAATGATAGATGGATTAGATAGATAGATAGATAGATAGATAGATGGACAGATAGATAAGAAAAAAAAAGCCATTCTGACTAATATAGGTAAAAGTGACATGTATTAGGAGACTAGGAGATGGTAAAGTTGGACCCCAGCACCCTGTAACCACGAGATGGGTGAGGTGTCATGCCAGTAATCCCAAAATGAAGGTGAATATAGTCTCTAACGCAGACTGGCTCGCTAGACTAGAAGAACCAGAGAGCTCTGGGTTCAAGTGAGAGGCCCTGTCTCAACATATAAGAGGGCGGGTATTTTAGGAAGACACCCCATATCAACTTCTGGCCTCCACACGTACATCCATCCTCACACACACTTTTCCCATACACATGCAAACACATGCTCCCACACCACACACAGAGATACGTGAAAAAACATAGTATTCTATTCATCTTGAACATTCACAGCTTCATTTTATTCTGGTGCTACAGTCAGCATAAAGACAAATCCCACAGAGTAAAAGTCATTCTTGAAAACTACCTACATTATCTATAAAATAGAATACTTGAGTATTTGTTGTTTTAGATCTACAACCTGGTATAATACTGTGTACTACAGATAGTAATAGATTAAAAATTCCTTGTTTCACCTCTAGGAGCAATTTGGGATTTTATTTTTATTTTATACAAAAATTCATATATATAATTTTTATATATAATATATGTGTGTATATATTGAGGCAGGGTCTCACTGTGCAGTCCTGACTGACTTAGAACTTTGAAAGTAGACAGGCTGGCCTTGGCCTCTCAGAGATCTGCCTGCCTCTGCCTCCCAAGTACTGGAATTAAAGGTGTGTATCACCACACCCAGCCAAGCAGCCAAGCTTTATAGTCTTAAATATTTGACATAAATGACTGCTTTCCACTAATTACATTCTTGAAAAAAAAAATATGTAGTCATTGGGTTAGAGATTGTAAAGCACTTGCTGTGCAACCATGAAGACCTGAATTTGGATCCTTAACATCCACATAAAAGCCAGGCATGAGGAGAGGCTGAAGATAGGACTGAAGTAGTTAAGAGCACGTTCTGCTCTTCTAGAGGACCCATGTTTAGTTCCCAGACCAACAATGAGTTGCTCACAACCGCATGTAAGTCCAGCTCTGGGGAAGGTGAGGAGTGATATGATGCTCCTGGCCTCTGCCTCACATGCACCTAGCTACACACAGACACACATACATACATATAAGTTAAAAATAATAAAAATAAATCTTAAAAAAATACTGATCCAGATTCAGTGACATTAACAACAACTAAAGCCAGGTGCAGCAATGCACTTTGTAACTCCAGTTCTGGGAAGCCAAGACAGGCAGACCCCAGGAGCTGGCTGGCCAGTCTACCCAAAACGTTAAACTCCAGGTTAATGAGAGACTCTCTCTCAAAAAATAAGGTGGTGCCAGCAAGATGGCTCGGTAAGGAAAGGTGCTTGCCACCAAACCCTGTAACCTGAATTCGAGTCCCATATCCCACATAGAGGAAGAAGAGAACCAAATCCTGAAAGCTGTCTTCTGACTTTCACATTAGTGCTGTGATATTTGGACATACCCACAAACAAACTAAAGAAATGTGATTTTAAAAATAAGGTGAAGAACAGTTAAGAAAGATATTCTGGTTCCTCTTCTCTTTCCCTACTTTTTTAAAAGATAAGGTCTTCCGGGAAGCCCAGCTTAACTAGAACTCCCTGTGTAGTAGACCAGGCTGCCCTTGATCTCACAGAGATCCACCTGCCATTGCTTCCCAAGTACTGGAATTAAAGGTGTGAGCCACCACACCCGGCCTGAGGAAGATATTCTGATGTCAACTTCTGATCATCACAGATGCCCACACAGACAAGTGCACCCACACATGTACACATACATACACGTGCACACTCAAATAAATATGTAGTCATAAAGAATCTCACAATTCCTCTTTAGATGAGTTAAAGTAGAGTACTGTGTTTCTAAGAAGCCTCAGCATCAAATCATGGCTATCACAGACATTATAATGGAAAAGGAAAATAGAACTTTATAAGGCTCTAAAATAGCACATAGACCAGCATTGTGGCATGCCTGTTATTTCCAGCACTTGATAGCTAGAGGCTGGAGGATCAGGAGTTCAAGGCAGGTCTTAGCCTTTCTTAAAATATTTTATATTATGTGTATGAGTATATATTGCCTACATGTGTGTAAGTGCACCCATGTCGTGCCATGTTTGTAGAGGTCAGAAGGCTTTGGATTCCCCTGGAATTAGACTTATGGACCATTGTTAGCCACCATGTGGGTGCTGGGAATTGAACCTGAGTCCTCTGAAAGATCAGCCAGTGCTCTTAATTGCCAAACCACCTCTCCAGCCCAAATAAGTAAAATTTTTAAGTGGTAAATAGATGGGTTGTGGTGGCACATCCCTGTAATCCTGGCACTTTAGAGACTAAAGTAGAAGGATGAAGTCCATGGTCAGGCTAGACTACATAAAATAAGAAACTAGCTCAACAAGACAAAAAATCAACACATGATGGAGCGTTCTCAAAACCCCTGCTGTCCTATCTTTGTTTACAGAAGAAAGAATAGAGATTCAGTTAAATGAGAGCAGACGTTTAGACAGGCTCCATTACTTACCCAAGACCACACAGGTACAATCTTCTGAACCCAGTCATCCCAGTGATACATCAAAATAGCTTCCTTTATTCCCAAAATATGAAGTCCCACTTCATCCCCAAATTTCTTCTTCCTTCTCTTTACATCTGAGCTAGGGAAGCAGCTCCAGTTGCTCAATATTCAATTCTGCCTGTCATCTCCAGGTAGTAAATGCTCCATTCCTTCCTTCAGAGCTCAGGTGCCACAGTGCGACATATGAGGAAGTAGGCCAGAACCATCCAGCACAAGCTGTGCTCACTAACAGAAGTGGCAAGTTCAGTCATGCACAGTCATGTAACAATGACAACAAGCCACAACTGCAACAAAGCCCTGCCCACTAACAAAGATTGTTCCGGGATGGTGAAATGCCAGGCACTTAGGAGAAATTCGTTAGATAAGAATCTAACCTTATACAATACCCTGACCTGCCTCACATACCTGTCAATGCAGCTGTTCCAGGGGACTGGAAAAGGGGAGTTGTTCTCACAGTGATAGTGTAGATGCAGCCAGAGCAGATGAATGTGGAGATAGCTATGCCCTTAAGACTTCTAGACCAGGACCCACGAGATGCCTCAGTGGGAAAAGATACCTGCCACCAAGCCTGACATTGTTAAGGTGGATTCCTGAAAGCCACATGGTAGAAGAAAAGAGCCAGCTCCCACAAGTCGTCCCTGACCCCTCCATACATATGCCATCTCTCTCTCTCTCTCTCTCTCTCTCTCTCTCTCTCTCTCTCTCTCACACACACACACACACACACACACAAATAAATGCTTGTTCTAGAACAAACAACAGAAAGGTAAATTTGTGAAGTTCAGGGGCTGGGAAGATGGCTCAGTGGATAAACTGTTTGTCTCACAACCACGAGGATCTGAGTTCAGAACCCCAGCACCCACACAAAAGCAAGGTGGGGCAGTGAACATATAGAACCCCAGCTCTAGAGTGCTGGAGACAGGCAGTTCCTGGAGGCTCAATGGCCATCCAATTTAGCTGAAACAGTGAGCTCCAGATTCTGTGACACACCATCTCAAAACACAGGACAGAGAGGATTAGGGGGAGATGTCAGCCTCTGGTCACAAACATGCACACACGCGTATGCACATACATATAGGCACATACATTTTGTGAGATTGTGCTTTCTTTCATGGTGCCCTGTATAATGCATTTCCCTTACATATCTCATTTCCTCCCTACTTTGCTCAAAGACACCCTCCAAAGTGCTTGAAACTCTGATCTAGCGACTCCAAGTGTCCCTGCAACAGTACTGTTTACACCTGGTTCAGAGATGTTTAGCAATGAAATAGCTCTTTGATCAAAATACTCATTCTCCAAGAAAATTCAAGTTTGGTCTTAGAACAGATATACTATTTATTTGGGTTTATTGTTTGTTTGTTTGTTTGTTGTTTTGTTTTGTTTTGTTTTTGAGACAGGATCTCACTATTTTCCTGACTGACCTGGAACTCACAAAGATCTGCCTACCTCTGCCTCCAAGTGCTATGATACTTTTTTGTTTCTTGAGGCAAAGTCTCTTCTAGCCCATGCTGGCATTGCAATCATTTCATAGCTGAGGACGTCCTTGAACTCCTGATTCTCCTGCCTCTGTCTCCCAAGTGCTGAAATTACGGACATGTACCTTCATGCCCAGCATAAAAGTGTGCTATTTAAGCATTTTTATCTTGTGTTTTAAAACAGACAGAGTAACCAATAGGCCAAACAAAGCCTTCAATGGAATAAGAAAAAGACACTTTTCAAGAGACTTTGCTTCCATCTGTCAGAATTATCCTAATATACCAAGTTTATTAATACAACACACTTCTGCCATCTGTCAAAAAATCATAATAAACCTTCAAATCTGTGTGCCTGTAGCATGAAAATGGCTTCCTTTGTATACTTGACTCTCCTAAAAAATGGAGAAAAGACAATAGGAATAATCAGGTGAGTCCCTCAGCTGTGTGAGCTGGGACACATTTCTGGGACACATTTGAACACATACTGTTCAAAACATTCCTATTTTTAAAACATTGTTTCATTATTGTATATTAGCTATCCATAATCATGAGCTCCGTTATGACATTGTCATATATGTATATCATACATTTCAATCATATCCCCCTCTGCCTTCTCATGTCTCCCTTCCGCTCTCACTGATCCCCTTCCTCTTACCAACTAGTCCCTTTCTACTTACATGTGTCTTCCTTTTGGGGGGAAGAAGTGACCCAGTGAGTTTCATTAGGGTTTATAGGAACATAAATGAGGGTCTATTCACAGTACCATGGGCACCTTACCAGAGGCTACACCACTAGTGAAAATATCTCTCCCTCCCAGATTAACTACCTATGGGTACTTGGGGAGAGGCGAGGTCTCCTGAGTGTCTCCCCCTATTTGGAAGGGAGGTTTGAGATAGAGTTTCCTGTAGCCCAGGCTTGCCTCCTACTTGCTCTGTAGCTGAAGATGACCTTGAACTTCTTTTCCTCAAGCCTTCACCTCCCCAATAGTATAATTATAGGTGTGTGCCACTGTGCCCGGTTTTGTATTTTGTTTTCGTTTTGTTTATGCAGTACTGGGTATTGAACCCAGGACTTCATGCATGCTACATAAGCAGTCTCCTCACTGACTTGCTGGTTTTTGGCTTTTCTTTTTTTGTGCTGATAGGCCTCATGCATGCTGGGCTGGGACTCTGTCACTGAGCTACATACCCATTTTCCCTCATTTTGAATCTGACATAATATCTTCTACCTTGCAATGAGGCTCAGAGAATGTAAACCTGATATGTGGCAGAAACAATGCAAAGCTTCATCCATTCTAAATGATAGAGGGTATCACTTCAAACTAACTGGGAAAGATTGAGTTCAGAGTCCCAGAGCTTAACCTATGTCCCATTTGAAATCAACTCCAGACGTGGGGGAAGAACAAGGGCATCTGAGCTACAAAAGGAGATGTTTGCCTTTCTTCAATACTGCGTCCATCTCTTTTTGAAATAGAATCACATTCCATAGCCCTTCATCCCAGATTGGTCTGGAACTCACTACATAGTCCAGGCTGACTTTGAACTGCCAGCAATCTTCCTGCCTCAGCCTGGAAAATGCTAGGATCACAAGCATAAGCTACCACACCCAACTCCTCTTCTCTCTTTTATACAGAAAGAAAGAAATTAGTCACTCACAATTTAGTTCTTGTTTTTGACATTTACTGCATTCAACTTTTTAACAGCATTACAGTTTTTGTTCAGCTTTTTAACAGCCAGTTGTTACTGAGAAGAGAATTGCTATGCCCTAAATACAAAATCCCAAAGTCTATTCTGGAGTTATGCCCCAACCAAAAAATTTAGAGTCTTAGCTGTCTGGATTTTTCTGCATTAGTAATCAAGAATAAACTAAAATTGTTGCTCAGGCTAAATACACATCTTCCATTTCCCCAGCTGATCCCAATGTGCCTGATTTGCCTTCAGTAAATATAAATATAGTTATTCGTGTCAAGTGCTTACTACCTGTAAGTTTAAGTAATATAGCACTATGATTATTCATAGTAATAATGGCTTTGGGTTTTTCGTTTTGTTTTTCTTTAAGTGTTGGGCATAAAATACAAGGCCTCACACAAGCTAGGCAAGGACCACACCCCAACTCCCGTGTTTGCTTGTTTGACAGATGGTTTCCTGTATCTCAGGTTGGTCTTGAATTCACTTGACTTTGAACTGCCGACCTCCTGGGTGCTGGGATTATAGGCATGTACTACCATGCTCTGTTTAGGTAGTGCTGGGCATCGAACCCTGGGTTTCTTGCATGCTAGGCAAACTCTCTACCAATTGAATAAACTACATCTCCATTCTCCAGGTTTGTTTTTTAAAATATCAAATGCTGCTCAGTATGTTCGGTCTCCACAGTTTGTTTTTTATGTGGCACAGATACCTGCTCACGGCTTTGAAAGAGCAGAGGGACATTAATTATCCTAAAATTGCTGTTGGAATGAATATACCAATACATTTTCTTTCCAAATAGAAAAAGTATATATTTGCAAAAATTAAAACACTAAAAAAACAATGGAAGGCATCATGAATAGGCCATAAAATTATGGGGGAAACAATCAAACAAAAATGCAAACAATTAAAATTAGGCCTTTTCTTACATAGAGTATAGTTCAAGTTGCAGTAAAACCAAATAAAATGTGCAACAAAAATTAAACATCCTTCTAATTAGCATACTGAAAATTATGGTGTGAAGGTCAGTTTTGGTCTGTACTCAGACAAAAAAATTTCATTCAAAATGAAGAAGATAACTAATTCATTCTTTTCATGGTTAGTAGAATAACCAAAGCTGTACAAAGGAAAACTTAAACCATTTATATAGTAATTTTATTTAAATATAACTTATAATTAACTATTTTGATGATAGACTTCTTGTATTTTTTCACTAATGATATTTCTTCATCTATTTTTATTTTATGTGTATGAGTGTTTTGCCCACATGTGAGTATACTACATATGTGTGATGCCCACAGAGGTGATAAGAAGGCACTGAATCCCTTGGAGCTGGAGTTACAGATGGTTGTTAGCCACCAGGTGAGTGCAGGAACCAAAGCTGGATCCTCTGCAAGAGCAGCCAGTACTCTTAACTGCTGAGCCATCTCTCCAGCCCCTTGTTTTGTTTGGTGTGACAGGGTCTCTCTGTAGCCTCAGCTGGCCTGGAACTGACTATTTAGACCTGATTGGCCTTGATCTCACATAGATCTGCCTGCCTGGAGTCCTTGGATTAAAGGCATGTGCCACTTTACCCAGATGCTGTTGATATTTTGATCTAATTCAATTGGTATGATAGGAAAATAACATTTCTCACATAAATGATATAGATTTAGAAAAAGATTGGCTTATAGCTTGGGCTGTATAGTAAGTTCAAGGCTAGCCTGGACTCTACAGAGAGACACTTGTCTCCAAAAAGGAAAAAAGGAAGAAAGCAAGGAGGGATGGAAGGAAAAAAGAAATAAAGAGAAAAGTCAATTTAATCCCTTCCTAATTATATAGTACATTCAGAAGCAAAAGAAAAAAGTTCAGAGGTTAAAGATATATTTATTCAAATACATGAAAAAAAAAAACCAAAATAAATTTGTTTTGTAAGACCAGCAAGAGGCTAGAAAGACTTCTAAAGCCTCAGAAGTTAAGAGCACTTGCTGCCCTTCCAGAGACCCCGAGTTTGGTTCCCAGCACCTACTTTGGGCAGCTCACAGCTCCCTGGAACTTTAGCTCCAGGGGATCCAGTGCCCTCTCCTGGCCTTCAACACTGTCCATGCACATGTACCAGATACTCACAGACACATATATATACATAAAAAAGGATCAGCAAAAAGGATCGATACTGTCATAATTTATAGCTGTACCTGCAGTTATAGATAACTTGTCTTTTACTCTAGAAATATTTAAAATAAAATGTAAAAATCTAACAGTTTATCTTTACCATAACAATATACTTCTATTATTGAAAACAAAAATAATGGCTGCAGACATGTATCAATGGTTAAGAGCACTGGCTGCTCTTGCAGAGGACCCGGGTTCATTTCCCAGCTCCCATGTGGTGCTTAACAACCATCTGAAACATCAGTTCCAGGGGATCCAATGCCTTCTTCTGATCTCCTCGGGCACTGTACACATGGGTGCACTTATACACATGTGGACAATATACTCATGCACATAAAATAAAAATATTAAATTTTAACATATTAAAATAAAGAGACAAGACTATGATCTGTTTTAGTATTGGAAGTAACTAACAATCTCCAGTGCATACTTATGCATCTATTATCTTTTATATCTGAGATATTTTCCTCAGTCAGTTATGTTTTATTTTCTTTAGGTTTGTTGAGAGTTGGAGAGCTGTGCATGTATACACATGTATTTGCGGGTGTGCTCACCCATGCATGTATATGTGGAGGACACAGATCTACATTGTCTTCCTCAATCACTCTCTGCCTTATTCTTTAAAGATTTATTTTATTTTTAATTTTGTGTGTTCATGTATGTGTGTGTGTCTTCATGTGGGCATGTGCAGGTGCCTGCAGAGACCAGAAGTGTTGGACCTGCTAGAGCCTGAGTTACAGGTCGTTATGAATCACCTGATGTGGGTGCTGGGAATAGAATTCAGGTCTTCTAGAAGAGCCGTATATGCTCTTAACCATGAAGCCATCTCTCCAGCCCCTCTATGTCCCATTTTTGAGACAGGATCTTTCACTGAACTCAGAGCTCGCTGTTCCGGCTAAACTGGCTAGCAAGCAAGCCCCCAGGATCAGCTGTCTCCACTCACAGCATCCCTGGAGTTACATGTGCTCCCAGTATGGGTCTGAGAATACAAACTCAGATCTTCATGCTTTTACAGCAAGCACTTTACACAGCCCATGAATTTGTTTTTTGAGACAGTGTCTCATGCAGCCCAGACTGACCTCCAATATACTACATAGCTGAGGCTAACCCTGAACTCCTGATTCTTCTTCGTCTACCTCCCAGGTATTGGAATTACAGATGTAGGTCACCAGGTCCAGTCACTGATATTCTTGCAATATCTTGTACCAAGGGACTTTCAGGACTGGGTCACAGATTAGGGAACAGAGTCTTTTATAATCTCTCAGTTAGAGCTATAGTGCCAGACCCACTTCGTTGGCTGCCTTTCCTAAATATCTCTACAGTTTAATCTTGGTTTAGTCTCCTTAGCTACAAAAGGAAATAATAGAATGATATATACTTCACAAGGTTGCTCTGATGATTAAAAGAGCTAACAGCTTTGACATACTTGGCACATAAGAGAGTAATGGTTGGCTGCCATCATCATCCCCAATCTTATTCTTTTGTTCTCATCTCCCAATGCAGCATCTTCACATGGAGCCAGAGGAATCATTTAAAGACATAATCCAGCTGGGCATGGTGATTCACACCTGTAATACCAGCACCTGGGAGGCTAAAGCAGAGAAGGATTACTTTCAGTTATGAGACCAGCCTGGACTACATAGTGAGATCCTATCTCAACCAACACAACACAAAACAAAACAAAAGATATAACCTAACTCCATTTCACAAATATGAGTTGACCAGTGCATTCATTCATTTTTGTTTTATGTGTATGAGTGTGTTACCTGAATGTATGAAAGCGCATTAGTGCTGTATGATGCCCACAGAGGTCAGAAGAAGACATTGAATTCCCCTGGAACTGGAATTACAGATGAGTCTTAGCAGTCATGTAGGTGATGGAAATTGAACCCGGGTTCTCTGCAAGAGTAGACAGTGCTCTTAACCACTGAGCCATTTCTCCAGTCCCTGCATTCGTTTTTTAAAAGATGTTCACAGACTAACCTTAGAGGATCAGGAGATCAAGGTCAACCTCTGCTACACAGCAAGTTCAAAGCCAGTGTGAGCTAATGTAATGAGATCCTTTCTCAAAACAAAAAAAAAATCCCACAAATTATTAGATGCTCTTCCTTTCAAGAAAAAATAAAAGTAGAGCCTAATTTCCCTATCTTTATATGTGGGCTGGATTTCCTGACTTGTTTTTGCTGTTGTTTATCTTGATTTTGTTTTGTTTGCTTGTTTACAGTAGCAGGATTGAACCCAGGGCCCTATACATACTAAACAAGTGCTCCACCACTGAGTTGGAATCCCCAATGCCTTTTATTACTTTTATTTTGAGACAGGATCTTGTCATGTTTCTGTTGCCCAGGCTGGTTCCACCTGATCCAGTCTTCTGAATGCAGGAATTACAGGCTTGGGTCACTCTTCCTGGCTTGGAACCGGTCTTTGATAAATAAAACGAAGAGGAAATGATGGTATGCAACTTGAGATACTGTGACTATCACTTTGCCATATTAGGTTATAAAAGTCACTGCGGCTGTCACCTAGACATCTATCCCTTCCTCCTCCGCTAGTGTTTCAGCATGTTCCCCCCCAAAAATGTTGAGAATAGCCCTATGGAGGAACTCAGTGGTGAGAAACTGAAGTCTTTGATTAGTAGTCTTATAAAAGAGCTTGAAAGATCCTCCAGCCTCTGTTAGTCAAGTCTTCAAGTGAGCAAGCTCTAGCTAACAATGGAGAAATAGCTTAGTGAACAAAATGCTTGCCATTCAAGCAGGAGGTCCAGAGTTCAAATCCCCAGCACCCATATAAAAGTTGGGCAGGTTATAGCTGCCTGTAACCCCAAGACTCAGGAGACAGAAATAGGAGATAGCAGAATCAGTGAACTCAATTTAGCGAGAGACCCTGCTGCAGTCAATAAATCGGAAATCTATCAAGGAAGACAACACCCACATGCATGCATACACACGTGAACACACATACACATATATACTCATACATATGCAGACAGCATACAATACACCATGCACACGGCCACATACAGAGTACACCTCTGAGTCACAGCTACCCAGCCTAGCCTTCCTGATTATAGAAGTAGTAAAATAAGAAATGTTTACTATTCTAATCCATTAGGTTTGGAGGATAATGTGTTCCACAGAAGCAGATGAATAAACCCATTCTGCATGTTCTCAATGACGTAGAAGCAGAGCAGACCCAGTCTGTGCCCTCACATGACACTTAAATTCCAATGGGGCTGGCACAGTATAAACAAATGAAGAAATAAAACCAGGTAACAAAATGTACTCTAGGGAATACAAAGCAGTAGACAGAGTACCTGGGGACTGAGGGGAGAGCCAAGGATGATGTCAGGGATTTAGATAGGATGCATTTTCTACATTTTCTGTTTGAATTTTTAATACCAGACTCAATTTTAGAACAGTTTTAAGGTTACAGAAAAAAACTGAGAACATAGTACATAAAGTTTTTTCATATCACCTTAACAAAATTTCCCCTTTTACAACACTTTACATGGGTATGGTACCATTGCCACAATAATGCACCAGCATTGACACTTTATTATCAACTAGTTCATTAACATAGTTTATCCAGTCTTCTTCAGTTTTGAGCTAACATCTTCTCAGTTCCAGGAGTGTGATCGAAGTATCACATTATACTTACCAGTTACATGTTTTCAGGCTCTTCATTTCTGGGACAGCTTTTAAGACTCCTTATTTTTCTTGAAAGTTCTGGTCAAATATTCTGTAGGCTGTATCTCTTCTGGACTAAATTTGATGTTTCCCTCATAGTCTTCTCAGGGGACACCACTGAGGTGAAATGTTACTTTTATTATGTATTAAGGGAATGGGGGAACAACAATATGATTAGTGACTTTAAAAAAAATTTTTTTTTTACATTTATTTACAGAGGCCACACATACAGAGGTCAGAGAATAACTTGCAGGAGGAGCTTCTTTCCTTGCACCATGTGGTATTGGGGGATCAAACTCAAGTTATCCGGCTTAGCAGTAAGCATCTTTACCTGCCCAGCCATCTTGCCAGCCTATATGATCAATAACTCTTAATGCTGACCTCAATCTCCCGGCTAGGGCAGTGTTGGTTAGATTATTGCACCATGAAGTTAACTTTTGCCTAAGTGCCCCTTGGACACTATATTTTTCGGAAGTCATTTGTATAGCTCACACTTAAAGACTGTCTTAGTCCAGCATGGTGGCTCCTGCCGGTAACTACGGGACTAGGGGGACCGATAAAGGAGGATTACTGAAGGTTAAAAGCCAGCCTGGGCTGCAGGTGAGACCATTGCAGGCAACAAAACAAAACAAAGCTAAAGTTTTTTGTTCTTCCAAGCCTGAGGAGCTATACAAATTATTTTAAATGCTTTTTTTTTTCTTTTCTGTTTTTAAGTTAGCATATGAAGTAAGGGGTTTTATCAGGGTGTAACAGCACATATGCCAATAATTCCAGAACTTGAGAGGTAAAGCAGGAAGACTGGGAGTTCAAAATCATGCCCTGAAAAGCATGTTTAAAACGTTAGTCACAGGCTGGTGAGATGACTCAGTGAGTAAAGGTGACACCTGAATTCAATCCCTGGGACCCACATAGAAGGAGAGAATTGACTTCTTCAAGATGTCCTTTGATCTCCTTACAATGTTCTAGCACTCATCCCCACACCCCATGCACACACACAAAAATAAAATCTAGTAAAAATATTAGTCATAGTCAGGCCTGTAATATTAGTTACCTCAGAGATACTGCAGGAGAGCTGAAAGTTCAAGACCAGCCTGGACCACTGAGACCCTATCTCAAAATAAAAAGAGGGCTGAGGAAGTAGCTCCATCTTACAGAACCTGCCACACATGTTGGAAGCCCTGGGCTCGATTCTTAGTGCTAGAAAAAAAAGTTATGAAAGAAAAAGTTCACTGTGCTAGAAACAGTTTTAAATATTTGCCCATGTTTTCAGATGCTGGGTGGTGGTGCATCCCTTTGAGCCCCACACTTAGGAAGCAAAGAAAGATTAATCTCTGTGAGATGGAGGCCAGCCTGGTCCAAAAAGCAAGTTCTAGGTCAGCTGTGGCTATAGGGAGACCCTGACCGAATAAACCAAACCAAACCCAAAACAACCAAGATGACTGGGTATGGTAGCATATGTCTGTAATCCCAGCTGTCTGGAGGCAGAGGCAAGAGGATTTCCCATGAGTTTGAAGCCAGGCTGGTATACATAGTGAGTTCCAGAACAGGCAAGGGCTGTTAGTGAGACTCGGGTGAGGCAGCCAAGGATAGCAACAGTTTAGCAACCTCCAACTCCATTTGATTTGGGCTGTGCACAAATCCCGCTCTAGGACCCTCAGTAGCATGTGCAATGTACATACACACCCCTCTCCTAACAATGTAGCTTGTATTCAATCATATGCCAGTTCTATCCAGGTACAAAGGAAGGGAGATTCATCAGGTCTCAAGTAGTTTGGGGTCCATAGACAAACTGTGTGTTCTAAGGGAACATTTAGGGAGAATCCCTCTTTACGGTCTTATGTCTACACATACTTGGGTATGTATCTGATTAAAGTCAGATGTATTATGCAGTGGGACATACACAGTGAAGGTTATGTAACTGAAGCTTGTCAATCAAAATAGAAAACTGCCTACATCACAGGCCTTAGTAACCAGCCCTCCTTCCTTTAGACCTCATAGAAGACTCTCACTCACTTAGCCTGCTCTCATACTTGATAGCATATTTCTTTCTGATTTGTACTATCTATCATTTTACTTTTGAATAAAGTTTCCTTTCCTTGTGTCCCTGTATTTCAGTTCCTTGAATTCTACATTAGCAAACCTGAAAACACCTATTCCAGATACCAACCATTAGTAACAAAAAAAAAAGCAAAAGCAACAACAGAAATGACAACAGAAAAATTAATTCATTACTTATTACAGAGACTATGAGGGAAAGTCCTACAGAGAACAGAATTTTGAGGTAGATCTCCAGCCTGTTTTTTAACACAATTTTGATATAAAGGATGACAAGCTTGGGCAGAATATTATAGTGTTTAAAACTTATTAAAAATGCTAACAGGCAGCTGTTAATTATCATAAAGACTACTGGGGTTTAGAGGCACATACTTGTAATCCCAGTGCTCAGGAAGCAGAAGCAGATGGATCACTCTCACTTCTAGGCCAGCCTGGTCTAGAGAGCATACTCCAGGCCTGCCAGGGCTACACAGTGAAACACTGTCTCAAAAATTTTTAACTAAAAGACTAAACTTGGGTGTTTAAAACACCATTCTATGAAATAGCATGTTGTTATAAAAATACAATGATTAATGACTTCTGTGGTGGTTTGAATGAGAATGTCCCCCATAGGTGCTAAGTACTGGGACATCTTGTACCCAGTTGGTGGCGCTGTTTTGGGAGGTCTTAGAAGGTGTGGCCATGCTGGAGGAAGCATGTCACTGGGGACCAGCTTAGAGAGTTTTTAAGTCTTGTCAGATCTCCAGTCGCTCTCTGCTTCCTGTGTCTGCTTGAAGATGTGAGCACTTAGCTTCTACTCTGGCCACCTCTGCCGCCATGCCTCCCCGCCATGATGGACTCTTGTCCCTGTGGAACCGTAAGCTAAATAAACTCTTGATTTTATAAGTTCCCTTGGTCAGTGTTTCTATCACAGTGACAGCAAATTAATACAACTTCTAACTCTATGATTAGAAGAACAGAAAAATATCCTTTTTCTTTCTTTTTATTTTCCTTCCTTATTTTTTTGTTTTGTTTTGTTTTGTTTTGAAACACCGTAGTCCAGGCTGGCCTCAACCTGATGGCAGTTCTCCTACCTCAGCATCTAAGATCTGGGATCAGAGACGTGAGTTACTATGCTTGACTACCCTTTTTGATTTAAGGGAAATAAGTCAGTCAAACAGATTACAACTGATCAGAATTAGATTTGTTCACTTTAATTCAGCCCTTCTCTGTTTCTGATAATGTCTAAAAAAATGATTAAGCCCAACATGATGGCATAACCTGGTAATCGCAACATTTTGGATGATGAGTTTAAGGGTAGCCTGAGCTACATAATGAGTTCCAGGCCAGCCTGGTTATTTAGCATGACCCTGTCTTTAAAAAATTGACTTTCATACAAATTCCCCCATAAAACTTCCATCACATTATTTATGAACATAAGCAACTACATATATCTAATTTTATACAATAAAATTTTGTATGTTATATAATTAGTAATATGTTATAAATATATCATTTTATATAACTCATATTCATTGTCCCCACTATTCCCTCCGATTCCCCCAAACACACCACCCTCCCAACTTTGTCTTTGTTTATTATAACGCATTCCATTTACTGCTGTCTGTATGCACATGCGTATTGGGCTGTCCACTGGCTCATAGACAACCTGCCAAGGACTACACTCACAAAGAAAAATGGCTCTCCTTGCCCATTGGCCAACAATTAACTTCCAATTTCTCCTCAGCTAGGGGTGGTGTTTCCTGAGTCACTCATCTTTCCTGTTTTGGATTTTTTTTTAAGTAATTTTTTAAAAATTTATTTTTATTGTTTGTGTATGAGTGTTTTGCCTGTATGTATGTAAGTTCACTACATGCATACAATGCTCACAGATGCCAGAAGAAAGCATCGAATTCCTGGAACTAGAGTTACAGACAGTTGTGAGGCGCCATGTGCTGAGAAACTAACCTGGGTCCTCTGCAGGAGCAACCAGTGCTCTTAACTGATGAGTCATTTCTTCAGCCCTGATTTTGTGTTTTGAGACAATATCTTGCTATGTAACCTAAGCTGGTCTCAAACTCCCACTTCTCCTTCCTCTGTCTCTCTAGTGTTGGCATTACAGGCTTGTGTCATCATGCCTAGTATTTTTAATCACATCTCTGAATTTTAATCTTTCTTTTAAATTTTTAAAATATTTGTTTGTTTGTGTGTCAGCCTGTGTGAGTTTTTTTTTTCATGTGTATGAGCATATTGCTTATGTGTATATAAGTGCACCAATGCCCTTGGAGGTCAGAAGAAGAGGTCAGACCCTTGGATCTGGAGTTAGACCATCATGTGGGTGCTAGGAATTCAACCCAGGTCCTCTGCAAGAGCAGCCAGTACGTCTCAGCAGCTCTTAACTGCTGAGTCATCTCTTCAGCCTATGCATGAGGTTTTTGGTTGGTTGGTTGGTTGGTTGGTTGGTTGGTTGGTTGGTTGGTTGATTGGTTGTTTTTTCAGACAGGATCTCCTTGTAGCCCCAGCTGTCCTAGAACTCACTGTGTAGACCAGGCTGGCTCCATCTCATAGACTACATGCCTCTGCCCCCTGAGTGCTGGGATTAAAGGCATGTGGCACCATGTCTGATTTTAGTGTTCATGGGTTTTGTGTACCATGTATGTGAAGGAGCCCTCAGGCCAGAAGAGTGTTTTGGAACCCCTGAACTGGAGTTATAGCCAGCTGTGAGCCACCATGTGGATGCTGGGAAAGAAAGAGCAGTAAGTGTTCTCAACGATCAAGCCATTTCTCATCCCCTTTTTAAATTTTTTTGTTTTTTGTTTTATTGAGAAAAGGCCTTACTCTGTACCTGTCTGGCCTATAACTCACTCTATTGCCCAGAGTTGCCTAATGGTCAAGGGAGTACTCCTGTCTCAGCATCCTGAGTGCTAGAATCACACACTGAGACATAACACCCTAATATTTCTTTTAAAATATTAAAAATTTCAATTGGTACATATTAACATCACATTTATAGAACATAGTGTGACATTTCAGTGCAAGCATACAGTGACTAATTGTGTTTCTGTGTGCACAAGTATCCACATACATGCATACACACATAGTCAATCATTCTCACTGTTACTCCAGTCCCCTTCTAAAGCTGATACAATCATAAATTATGTAGGTACCAATCTAAGCAAATTAGGACATGTTACTTTTCCCGCATTTGCAAAGCAAATCCAACATTTTAAAACAGCCTACTCCTGCTTCATCTTTTGAAATGAGGAAACAGATGACTGGCGGAAGGAAATCCTAGGCTAGATATTTACGAATTCCTGAGACATCACAGTTGCTGTGTTGCTTTGTAAAGCAAGCAAGCCTTATCTAAGCAATCATAATGACTAATTGATGTGAGTGCATGAACATAGGCAGGGAATTGGATACATATCTAACAGATTTTTATCAAGGTCTTTTTTATTTAGGACTCAGTCCAGAAATCTCTGGTGAGCTATGTGTGTATATATGTGTGTCTGTAAATGTGCACATGAGTACTGGTACACATGGAGGCCAGGTGGATCTCCTGAAGCTAGAATTACAGGTGGTTGTAAGCTACCTGACCTGGGTGCTGAGAATCAAATTCAGGTCCTCTGGAAGAGCAGCTCATGTTCTTATATGCTGAGCCATCTTTCCAGCCTGATAAATATCTTTCTAAAGGTTAATTTTCTTTATAGAGACCTCCTAGGATTGTTGAAAGTTCAAGGCCTGCCTGGTTACACAGTAAGATCCAAGGCAGTTTGGGTTACAGAGTGAGATCCTGTCTCGAAACAAAGAGATCACCAAGAACAACCTTACAGGTTAATAGTACCATTTACTAAGTGACATTTTTGCTAGAGTTTTCTTGTCAGAACGGAAAATAATAATAATAGGCGGAGAGATGGCTTAGCACTTAGGAGGGCTTGCTGCTCTTGCAGAGGACCCAATTTTGATTCTCAGCACCCATGTCAGGGTACTGAACTCCAGCTTCAGGGGATCTGACATCTCTTCTGGCCTCCTTGGGTACCTGTACACATATACAAACACACACATAGACACTGAAAAATTAAAATAAACTCTTGAATAAATGCAAAAATATTCTACAAAGTAAAGGAAACTAATTTGTAAGCACTGAGTGGAGAAAGGTTTTGAATTTTTTATTCTGAATTATGATTGGAATCAAGATCCTTGGTATTTAACCTGTGGTAACAAAGGTTAGCTTTAATTGCTGCTACAATGAAAACAGTATCTTCAGCTGGGTAAAGTTTACCTTCTGATAGTGAGTTCTGTCCACCTCACAAGTTATAGAATAGTTCTGTTTGAGCCTGAATACCAGGCTGTGTTATAGCTGTGCATCTGTCTCTGGGAATTAAGTTACAGAAGGCTAACATTGTTTCTGTTTCACTTTGTTTCCATGTTTTCAAGTTCATAATGTAACCTGCTGTTGAGGCCAGCACTTCCATTATTTTGTAGGATTAGTAGAAGCTGGAGAAAGAAAGAAAAAAAAAAGGAAAGAAACTATAAAAATAATTTTTTAGAAGACTGACACTCATGAAAAGCACAGATCAGTTAAAGTAAAACATCCAGTATTGGAACAGTTTGTCCATGTAGTAAACAAACTTTAATCAGATTGCTTTAGTTCATAGGGCACCATTGCAAATGTTTTGGTTGTTTGGGCTTTTTAAGATTTATGTTTATTGTTTTTTGGTTATTTGGTTTTGGTTTTGGATTTTTGTTTTGTTTTGTTTTGAGACAAGTTCTCCCTGTAGCCATGGCTAGCCCAGATTCACTATGTAGACCCAGCTGGCCTGGATCTCACAGAGATCCTCCTGAATGCTGGGATTAAAGGTGTGCACCACCATGCCTGTGGAGGGCAGAAGAGCACAACAGATCCTATGGAACTGGGATTTTGGATGGTTGTTAGCCACCATGTAGGTGCTGGGAACTGAACCCAGGTCCTCTGCAAGAGCAGCCAGTGCCCTAAACCACTGAGCATCTCTCCAACCTGGTTCTTTTTCTTTCTTTTTTAAAAAAATAGCTCACAGAATCCAGTATGTGCTGATCATATACTCCTGGGTGTAGGACCATTACTGGAATGTGGTTGATCTACCAGGGGCCATACCCTTAAAGAACCCCAACCCCCAGTCATCAACTGTCAATAACTCCTCAGCTAGGAGTGAAGGGTCCTGAGTCCTCTCCCTCCATCAAGCTATTCTCTTAAAAAAGCAAAAGCTCCATCAGAATTCCAGCACATGGGGAGAAGCTCCTGAACCTCACCAATAGCTGAAGAACGTTGGCAGTTGAAGGGGAGGGGCTTCTGGTAGGTTACATGCTCCTCCTGTGGATGGTCCTATACCCATGCACATACAGACAGCACTGCTTGGTTATGAAAAGAGGACATGCAGTTAGGAAGGGGAGAGACTGGAGGGAATCTAAGAGGAACTGGAGGGGAAGTTTGGAGTGGATACAATCAAAATATTTTATGTGCATGTATGATATGCTCAAAGAATGAATATACAGTGGTTTGTTTGCTTGTTTTGGGTTTTTTTGAGACAGGGACGCCCTATAGCCACAGTTGGCCTAGAACTCACTATGTGGACCAGGTTGGCCTCAACTTCATAGAGAGCTGCCTGCCTCTGCCTCCCTAGTGTTGAAGTGCTGGGATTAAAGGGATGTACCACCATAGTCAGCTATGAATGCAATTTTTTTTAAAAGAAAGCAAAATCTAAACAATGAATACCCTTCATTGTAGGTCCATCCACTGGAGGCTGGTTAACCTACCAAGAGTCCTATCCTTGAAAGAAACTGTCTCTCCACCTCCCAGAAGCCATCTATTGCCAAAATTTCTTAGGTTAGGTTGGGGTTTTTAACCCACTTCCCCATGTCTATGCTTGGGTTTGTCTGGTTTGAGGTTAATGGGACTTGTGTATGATGTCACCATTGATATGAGTTCATATGGGTAGCTAACCAACTGTCTGGAAAACTGTTTCCTGTGGTTCCCTGACACCCCCTCCCTTTCAGAATGATCCCCGAGCCTTGGGAGGCAGATGTTTGATACTTAGGGATGAGTACTCTGCAGCCTCTTGCTCTCTTCACATTGGCCAGTTGTGGATTTCTATATAAATCAACATCTGCTGAATAAGGAAATTTCTCTGGTGAGAGTTAAGAGATGCATTAATCTATGGGTATAAAAATGTAATTAGGAGTCAGTTTAATGTATTTAGTAGAAAACTAGTATTAGGTCATCCTGTTCCCCGCCTCCCTACTCCACACTGCCCGAATGTCCTGTAACCTGTCTAGCCTCAGGTTCCTAAGCCTGATCTGAATGTTACATACGGGTCCATCTTATGACGTGAACCTAAAATTCAATTTGAGAGTGGTTGGTTGTTCCCAGAATATATATGCCACTATTGCACCAGTGGGCATATTTTGCCAGAACAGTTATTATTAAGGTTCACAGGCTTCACAACTGGATAAGGCTGACGATTATTTTTTCCTTCCAGTAGCATGCAGAGCACTTTCCAGTACCACTAACTGGTAAAGAGGAGGCTCTGAAGTCAGTACCAGCTAGATTTCTCCTTGTTTGCTCTGTAGCTCATGTATGCAGTGTTTTCAGTAAGAGGGTCTTACCATCAAGTACTCATGGGTAACCAAGAGCAGAGGTAATGGCCAATATTGTTTGAGGGCCCACATAAAAGATATATATATATCCATGTATTCATTATCTTTATAATACACTTTAATTCACGGATCTCAAACACAGTCTTCACTAATCTGTTTTTAAATAAGATTTATTCTTTAATTTCTTGTTTTTATATGTATGAGTATATTGCCTGCATGTATGCAAGTGCACCCACGCCATGCTATGCCTATGGAAGTCAGAAGAGGGCATCAGATGCCCTTGGCACCAGGGTTACTGATGGTTGTTAGCTACCATGTGGGTGCTGGGAATAAAACCTAGGTCCTCTGTGACAGGAACTAATGCTCTTGCTGACTAAGCCAACCACTGAGCCACTCTCCAGCCTGATTTGCTTTATTTTTATTTAAGCTGTGTGTGTGTGTGTGAAAGAGTGCACTTGCCCATGGAAACCAGGTTAGGGCATCTGTCTCCCACAGCTGCAGTTTTGTGTGGTTGTGAGCCACCCTATGTGGTTCCTGGGAACCAGGCTTGGGTCCTCTACAATATCAGCAAGTGCTCTTAACCACTGAACCATATCTCCAGTCCATCATCTACTTTTTTAAAAATTATTCTCTTGTCCAGAGCTATGCAACTTATATAGCAGTAGTCACACATTTGTTCCCTTTTTGTCCCTTAATTTATTTAAAGAATACTGCTTTTGAGCATTTGCAGTTTGAAAGGTCATTTATCAAACAGTCCATCCCAACATACCATTACTTACTCTAGAGTTCTTTTCTTGACAAAAATATACCTAAAGCACACTACACTTTTTCGTCATAAAGCAATAAAGCCAAGCCATCTAATTAGCAAAAGCATCTTCCCAGTGGCTCAGTTTGTTGAAAGTAGAGCTTACTGTAAATTCAAAATGTTTACTGTTGTCTTTTAAAATGTTGAAAACATTTGCAAAGATGACTTTTTAGTTTGTTGGTTTAGTCAAATGCTTAAGATTTAAGTCAGAAACAGAATGCAAAAATATCCTCAGTAAATAAACTAATTCAGCAAACATTTATCAGAACTGCTTGCTTGCCAAGCCTCCACTTAAAATAAAAATTTGCAGCTCTTATCAGAAAGTGAAAATGTTCAGGCACTGAGGTACTCTGATATCTAGTTGCCTGTCACGTACATGTTGACTAAAGTCCACAACTGGAAAACGGCCTTGAAGAGCTTTAAAAGCTCAAGAAAGAAAAAGTGACATCATCCTTTCACTTCAACCTCACCAAAACCTCAGAGCTAAATTTTATTTGAGTTTGTTTTTCTGACTGTTGGAAATAGGTTGGTTGCAAAAGAGGTGTCAGATTGCTTCTCTATGTCAACTTCAAGTTCAAATTTAGGAAGCTGTTCTTTTCCTACCAGAACATGTTGTACAAATTAACAATAGATTTCTAAGCCATAAACATATTTTAACAGCTCTGCACTTTGCCTATGTTGTTCTTTTCCACATCTATAGGTACTCTGTAGAAGTCATTTTTACTCCCATGATTTACTGGGAGTAAAATAACTTAGCAGAGCTGTAATTTGGAAGAAAATGTTTGAAAGACAACAAGATGTTCTTGGTTGTGTGTGTGTGTGTGTGTGTGTGTGTGTGTGTGTGTGTGTATGTGTGTGTGTGTGTGTGTGTACATGCACACATGCATGCATGTTCCTGTGTATGCCTATGCACACTGAGGCCTGAGTTCAACTTCAGGTGTTGTTCCTCAGGAACTGTCATCTTGTTTTTTAATATTTTGGGGTCTCTTATTATGAGGCAGTGTCACATTACATAGCTTTAATTGGCCTAGAACTCGCTATGTAGACCAGGCTGGCTTCAAACTCTCAGAAATCTACCTGCTTTTGCCTCCCAAGTGTTGAGATTAGAGATGTGTTATCACCATATCCAACAGCACTGGGATTATGAGTACATGCCACCATATCCTGCTTTTTAAACAAAGGTGATGGGGAATCAAACTCTGCTTCTCATGCTGTATGGCAAGCACTTTATCAACTGAGTCCCATGTTCTTGGTTTTCAATGTTTTTAATATTCCTGGGAATGAACAGTCTTTCTGTTGTATTAATTACTTTCCTCATTTCTGGAACAAAATACCTGACCCCCCCCCACCAAAAACAAAGCAACTTAAAGAAGGAAGGGTTTCTTTTGGCTCACAGTTAGCTACTACAGTCCATCATGGCAGGGAAGGCATGACTGTAGGAGACTGAGCAGTCAGTTGCAATGCATCCACATTCAGGAAGGAGCAAGTGATGAATGCCAGTTCTCCATTCTCAGCTTGTGTTCTCCTCTTTATTCAGTCTAGGATGCCAACCTATTGACCCCATCCAGAGAGGTTCTAACTATTATAATTAACCTAATCTAGAAAGTTCCTCAGACATGACCTTAGTCTTGCTGTTATGATGATTCTAAATTCCATCAAGTTAACAATCAAAATTAACCATCCCATGTACTAAAGGTAAGCAAATGTTGATTCTCATTATGATTCTTCTATTAAATTATGTAACTTGTGCTTAGCAAAATCCTAAAGGAATTGCACAAGACAGGTGCATTGTTTTATGTGTATGTGTGAGTGCCTGTTTATATGTATATGCATCATGTGTGTGACTTGTGCCCTCAGAAGCTAGAAGAGGGTATTGGATTCCCTGGAAATGGTATTATAGGCAATTGTGAGACACCCAACCTGGGTGCTGGGAATTGAACCCAGGTCTTCTGCAAGAGAATCAAGTGCTCTTAACCACTGAGCCATCTCTCTAGCCCCTAAGAAAGGTAAAGATTCATGGCCCCCAAAATTGTGAAGTTAGGGGATGGGGATGTAGCTCAGTTGTTAAGAGTACTTACCTAGCATACAGGAGACCTTGGGTTTGAGCCCCAGCACCACATAAAATCATCGGCATTGGCATGGTGTCCCACCTGCAATCCCAGCACTCAGGAAGTGAAGAAGAAAGATCAGAAGCTCAAGATCATCCTATATAGTGAGTTCAAGGTCAGCCTTGCCAACATGAGATCCTACCCCCAAAAGGGGGGGGGGGCGGGCATAAAGCATGAAATAGTGGTTGGAGTGGAACACGTAGAGTGGTTAGAGTGTCCCCCATGGCACAACAAGTTGAGGGGAATGGGTGGCTATAGAAAAGGTATGAACTCACTGGGGAATTGAAAGATGGGAAGTGTGTTTTTAAAAGCTGGGGCTTTTTGACAGTCTGTGGCTTTTTGACAGTCTGTGGCAATCCGTCTTTCCTGTTTCTCAACTCGTGTAGGTCTGATCCCAGGAGTCACAGTTGAGACACATATCTTGAATTAGTATCGCATGTTATTTTCCCACTTTGTGAAGGCAACGACATCAGGTGAGCCTGGAAGAATGAACACCTCTAGATTACTTCAGCCTTAAGAGAATTCTTTTTTTTTTCCTTCAAGTGTTTGGAATAGGGTTCAGCAATGTAGCCCAGGGTGGCCTTGAACTCACTGTGTAACTCAGAATGGCTTAAATTTGTAATCCTCCTACTTGAGCCTCCCAAGTGCTGAAATTATAGACATACACGATCCCTGATTATCTCTTTCTCCCCCTCCACCCCTCCTACTCTCCCTCTCTTGGTTTTTATATTTTGTTGGTGGTGGTGGTTTTGGTGAGGTTTTTTGAGTGTTTCATGTGGCCCAGGCGGGTGTCAAGCCCATTGTGTAGCTGAGACTGGCCTAGAATTTCTGATCCTCTTGCCTCCACCTCTCAAGTGCTGGGATTACAAGTATGCAGTATGCACCACCAAGTCTGGCTAGTCTCTTAATTTGAAAACAAAGAAAGCTGCAATTTTATAACCATTTGTAAAAGGTCTTTTTCATTTGGGGTTCTTATGCCATTATTTGGAATTACAATGGATTATGAAGCATGTTACTGTCTGTTGAACACTAAACGACTTTCTAATGTTCATTTTGAAAACCTATAATTCTGGCATGAAGACTGGTACCAGCAGCTCAATGACATTTTCTTTGGGTGCATGACAGATATGGTTTTCCATAATGATGAATGAAGAAAGGCATATGTTTCTGAAAACCCCTTTACAGCTAGTAAATTAGTTTGTTCCTTAGATCTGAGAGAACCATAATTAAGTATTCTATTTAACTGTGTTTCCCTAATTAGATTATAACCATTATCATTTATGAAAACTTAACACTCAAGCAAATAGAAATCTCTCATATAAGCAAAATAACCAAAATGATTTTATATGAACAACTTCCAAGAAACCCTCAAGTCAAGGTGTTTGTTTCAAGTTGCTTCTGAGGCTCGAAAGAAACACTTGAGAGCAGTTGCTGCTCTTGAAGAGGACTGAAGTTCAGTTCCCAGCACCCGTATCAGGTTACTCTCTACCATCTCCACAGGATCCAATATCCTCTTTTGGCCTCCAAGGGCACCTGGATGCAAATGACATACACACAAAATAATATATAAATATATTATACATAAATAAATATGAGTCTTTAAAGTCGCTTTTTATCTTATAAAAGACCCTGAGTTATTGCTACTATTTATAAAGTCCAGTGCAAGTTCTTCTCCCCCATAAAACTCTTTCCAAAGACCAGCTGAAAAGCTTCCTCCTTTCCCTGAATTCATTCTGACATAGAGATATTATCTTTTAGCTTGAAACTTGGAGGTTGATTGAGATTTTCAAACTCTTGAAACCAACTTGAGGCTCACCCTCTAATCCTAGCACCTAAGAGACTGACCAAGAGGATCCTGGGGCTAGTGAGACCCTGTCTCAAACAAACAAAGGTTTCAAACATTTTGGAATCTGAAATCCTGTTTCCTTGTACCTCAGCTAAAATTTAGTCTAAGGATAGGTCCATTTTAGCAGAATATATCTTGTGTCAGGCATATTTAAGAATTATAAAGACAGAACCAGGTGTGGTGACACATTCCTTTAATCCTAGCACTTAGGAGGCAGAAGCAGGTGGATTTTTATGAGACTGAGGCCGTCCTGGTCTTCATAGTGAGCTCCAGGCCAGCTGGAACTACAAGGAAACCTTATCTCAAAAAAATGAAAAAAAAATCATAAAGACAGAGTTAACTGTTCTGCAGCTGAGGAGATACCTCAGTCGGTAAACTGCTTGCTGCTCAAACCTGAGTTTGGATCACCAGCATCCATGCAAATGCTGGGTGGATGAAGTGGCCTGCCTGAAATCCCAACCTGAAGCAGGCAGAGAAAGGGGATTCCCAGAGCAAGCTGGCTAGGCAGACTAGCCAATCACCAGGCTCTGGATTCAAGTAAAAGACCTGCTTCAATAGATTGTGTGATCAAGGAAGACACCTGATGTCAGCCTTTGGTCTCTACACACATGCACACACACACATGCATTCACACAGAGGCAAATATATGTGCACATGCATGATCAATACATCTGCATAAACATTACATATACATGTGTAAAAATAATAAAATAAAATCAGCTAAAAATTTTTAAAGAATTAACTCTCCCTTTTAATTTACTTTTTACAAAATATTCCTATTCATTCTTTAAGAGTTTCATACAATGTATTTTGATCATATCTCCCTAATTTTGTTGTTGTTATTTAGTTTATTTAAATATTTTTCAGACAATTGTGAACTTACAAGTTGTCCTAAGTAAGAGAACGTAATTCTCCAGTGTATATTTTATCCAGCATTCTCCAAATGAACTAACTTTGCAAAGTTAGAATATTTCACTTTTGTGGCAGAATCTAGAGCCTTGAACATGCTCCCAGACCTTGGAATAGCTTTATTTTCTCCCACCCCATCTCCACCCACACCCCACTGCTGATTGAACCCTGGGCCTTGAACTTATCAAAAACTATACACCTAATCTGCATTTCTGGCCCCCTCCCCTTTTAACTTCTCAAACTGTGATTTTTTTATATCTAGAATTCAATTAGGTGCTTTATATTTTCTAGAGGGCTCAGGTGAAGGCACACTGGGGCTGTAGAAGAGTTATAGAAAATGATTAGAAGAGGATTCTCTTGGTGTCTGAGAATGGTAAAGGTCCAAGAAGGTCAAGGTCTAAGTGCCCAGGACCACATGAGGAGTCCAGACCACAGCTGGCCATCAAGGGAAGTAGGAAGTCCATTCTTGAGAATCAGTCATCCAAAGACTAGAGTCTACAAATGACAGACCTCTCCTGTCCCCAGCATAAGCCCAACACAGAGGCAAAGTCACTACTATGTATAACCTGGAACCTTGGAACCTCGGGTAGGGAGTTTTGCAGAGTGCAGCTACTCAAAGAATGTTGAAACTGCTGCTCAACATCAGAAAGTCCTTTACTCTCAAGTCCGCTCCACCATCAGCCTACCACCAGAAGAATGTGGAAACATGGCTCATGGGAGAAGACCACATCTCCAGGTCTTCTCCCCTCACAAGAGGGGACCACAACTCTTTTTCACCAGAGGGGACCGCAGTTCCGGGCTCATGGGAGGGGACCAGTATTTATTTATTGTGGTGCTGAAGATGGAATGCCAGGCAAGTGCTGTACTACTGAGGTATACACACAGCTCTCAAACAGTCCCTTCTTAGAAGCAAGGAAACTGAGGCACAGTTTGAAATAAGGTGATCTGAAGCCAGGTCCAGTCTCTTAGCTACTTCCTGATGGAAATATAAATAAATATGTATAGACTGGAAAGTAAAAAAAAAAATGATGCTTTATTCTATTTTGAATGAAAATTATGTCCACTTGAACAAGGAACCTTTAAAGAGTCACATCTGTGAATAATGGTTACAAATACAAATAAATAGTCTCTAAACCAGGGCACAATTATTTAATAGAATATTATGCCTAAATATGTCTTTTGAAAACTTCTATTTATTCAAATCCTGTACTCTATGAACTAGAATTTTGTAAGAAAATGCTAATAATTAAGGATAAATAACTTTCATTTTGAGATAGGGTCTTACTATACAGCCAAGACATTCTTGATCTTTGCCCTGTAGCTCAAGCTGAACTTAAAACTCAAGATTATCCTGCTTTTGCTTCTGAAGTGCTGAGAGTATGGGTGGGTGTTACTACTCCTGGCTCAAGAAATAACTCTTATTTCCTAACACTCTAAAAATAAATGCCTAACCTGACTCTAGACTACACAGAATGTTAGTGAGAATTTAAGGTGAAATCACCATTCCACTTGTGTCGTGATCAGTGGGAAGGGTTAAAGGCATGATCCAGTATTTCACATTTCCAAAAGTTTGTTTCTGCAACACATTGTGGTCATGGTCTATTTTTATACAAGCCACAGGGAATAAGAACTGGGAAATATGCCTCTAAGGACACAAATTGGAGTAAGGTTTTTTTTTTAAGTCAACAAGTACTTCTTGAGTCTTGTGAACTGAAAATTGTACTAGACACTTTGGGCATTGCAAAAGAAGCATAAAACCTAATTCTGTGTGCTTAAAAAGAAAACAGAAACTTAAGCATTCTCAAAATACAAGTTCATTTTTTTAGTCAGGTATCTCACATGTGATGGGGGTTCATTAAATGTATAAATATGTAGCTATATCTATTTTTTGTTTTGTGTTTGCTTTTCTTTGAGTTGCGGGGGTGGGGGGTCTTACATATTTAACCCAAGTTGGCCTTGAACTTACAATCCTCCTACTCCATCAGCTGAGTGCTGGGATTATGGGCATGTGTCATCATGCCCTGCTGTGTTGCTATATTTATAAATACTAAATGGTATGTGACCTTAGATGACAGTTACAATAGGCCAGGGGAGAAAAACTGGGGCCAGAAAACAAGTCTTCCGATGTCTGGGATTCTAACTAGTATGAATTATATCCAGAATGTAGATATTTACAGTGTACAACTTTAAAACACTCCATAGAACAAATGCCATTAACTGTCACTCAAGAACCTTAAGTGACCCCGCCTACATACTGTTTTTGAGTCCTTAAAACTTCCTTTAAAAAGGGTAATTGCATAACTTTGATAAAATTGTTTAATAGTTTTTTAATTCTTCCTGTTTTTTCCTTCTCTTTATGTGTGTGTGTATGTACATGCTCATGGAGATTAGAAATTAACGTTAAGTATCTTTCTCTTTTTTTTTGAGACAGAGTCTCGCTGTGTAGACCAGGCTGGCCTCCAAGTCAGAAAGATCTGCCTGCCTCTGCCTCCTGCTGGGATTAAAGGTGTACACCACCACACTTGCCCTCTGCCTTATTTTTCAAGACAGGGTCTCTCATGAACCTAGAGCTCATGATTTCAGCTAGACTGACTGATCAACAAGCTCCCAGGATCCTCACTGCTGGAGTTACAGACACATGCCACTATGTCCTGCTTTTTACATGGGTGCTGGGAGTTGAACTCAGGTGTTCAAGATTGTGCAAGCAAGCACTTTACCCACTGAGCCATCTTCACAGCTTTCTTTCCCCTTTGCATTTGCACCTATTTAGGAAAATTAAATGCAACTTAAATTATATTCTAACATCAATGTAAAATTCTGTGTAAAACTCTCCTCAAACAATTATTTAACTCTTACATATTATAAAAAAGTCTCAGAATTTTGGATGAGGGGTACAGTTCAGTGATAAAGCACTTACCCAGCAGGCACAAGGCTCTGGGTTCATTTCTTATCATCAAAAAAGAAAGAAAAGTTAGGCTGTGCATGGTGTCACAGCACTTGGGAAGCAAAGGCAGACAGGTCTCTGTGAGTTTGAGGCCAGCCTAGTCTACATAATGAGTTCCAACACAGCTGGGATTACAGGGAGATCTTGTCCAAACACACACACACACACACACACACACACACACACACACACACATACAACCCAAAAAACAAAAAGGAAAGTTCAGGTTCTTATATTAATATTTGTTTTTTAAGATTTTATTTATTTATCTTTATGTGTATGCGTGTTCTGCCTGCATGTATGTAAGTGAACCCAGATCATAAAATATCCATGGAGGGCAGAAAGTGCTGTTGGATGCCCTGAAACTGGGGTTTCGAACACTTGTTGGCAGCCATGTAGGTGCTGGGACCAGAACCCCAATCCCCTCCAAGAGCAACTGGTGCTCTTAACCACTAAGCCGTGTCTTCAGTCCAACATTAATATTTGTAACAGGCTTTTAACATAATATTTGTTAATATTATTACAAATAATATACTCATTTTTGTTTCTTTTCTAAATATTTATTCACGGCGTTACTTCTCTGTGAGAACACAATACAACTCAGCTTCATTGACTCAGTAACTTAAAATTTCCCAAACCCTTATGAAGGAAAAATTAGACAATATAAACAAATAAAAAACAAATTGGAAACTAAATTTAGCTGTGAGATGGCTGGCTGACTCCGTCAAAACAAACTGAAGAGACACAAGCAATAGCTAGATTTACAGTAGGAGCTACTACATAAAATGACCTTTAAAACTCTTAAGCCTACACTTGTGAAATAGCTCAATGGGTAAAGGCACTTGCCACCAGACCTGAAGACCTGAATTTATTTTCCAGGATCTATACAGTAGAAGAAGAGAACTGACTCCCCTGGGTTGTCTTGTAGTCTCCATATGGGTGCACACACACACACATACAATAATTTTAATTATTAAAATAAATGTTTAAACTGTAAGTCTGAGTCTAGAGAGTAGCTTCTTGTTAAAGTGCTTGCCTAGCATATGTAAGGCTGGGGTTAAATCCCCAACACCACAAACAAAACAAAACAAAACCCTCAAAACCCCCAAATATGAGAATTGTTCATGACTAACAGCTCATTAAAAGCTGGGGTGTAGCTCAGTGGTAGATGAGTTTATCATGTATGAGACCCTTAGTTTGATCACCTGTACCATAAGCAAAACACAAAAATATTCAGTTCTTTCAAGTTATACCCTTTGTGTTGCAAAGTAGACCTTGATATTTTTCTCTCAAAAGTTTCAAGTAGCACAGAAGTTTATGGAATAACATTTCAAAGTGCCTCTTTGTTTCTGCTTTATTTATCACCTTTACTCATTATTATTATTAATATATTTATTATTTGTTATTCTATTTATTGCCTTCTCAAAATTACCCACTGTTTTTGTGGTCAGCTGGACACAACCTAGAGTCACCAGGGAAGAGGGAACCTCAACCTGAGGAATTTCCTCCATCAGACTGGTCTCTGAGATTCTATGAGATATTTTCTTGATTGCTCATTGATGTAGAAGGGACCAACACTCTGTGGGCAGTGCCACCAGTGTGGTGTGGCACAGAGTGAGGGTGGGCTGGCATTATATAAGAAAGGTGGCCTACCAAGCCTGAGGAAGCGAGCCAGCTTTCCTCTGTGGTCTGTTTCAGTTTCTGCCTCCAGGTTCCTGCTCTGAGTTCCTGCCTTGGATGAAGTATAGCCTATAAAATGAAATAAATTCTTTCTTCCTTAAGTTGCTTTTGGTCATGGTGTTTACCACAGCAACAGAAAGTAAACTAGAGGGGCTAGAGAGATGGCTCAGCAGTTAAGGCCACCGACTGCTCTTGCAGAGGACCTGAGTTCCAGTCCCAGCACCCACATTGTGGCTAACAACTGTCTGTAACTCCAGTTCCAGGGAATCTGATGCCCTCTTCTGATCTCTGTGGGCATTGCATGACATGGGTGCACTTACACACATGCAGATGCACTCATATATATGTATATATATATATATATATGTAATAAAAATAATAAAATATAATAGATATTTTTTAAAAAGAAAGTAAACAAGAATGCCCACTGTTAGTATTTAATGTATAGCCTTATGATTCATTCTCTCTAAAAATGTATACATACTTGTTTTACTTACTTTTCTTTTTTATTTTGTTTTTAAGTAATTTGAAACTTCCAGGAAACTTATAACTATAGTATAAAGAATTTTCTCACCCAAATCATTACAGTAAGATGCTGGGGCTAAAGAGATGGCTCCGTGGTAAGAGTGCTTGCTGTATAAGCATGAGGACCTGAGTTCAAATTCACAGCATCTAAGTAAAAAGATGTGTGCACGTGTAACCCTAGCACTGTGGTGTTGGAGACAGGAGGCTCCCTGGGCTTGCTGGTCTTCAGCTTACCTCCAGGCTCAGTGAGAGACCCTGGCTCAAGGGAATAAAGCAGAAAATGATAGAACAAGATACCAAGATCCTTCTCTGTCCTCCTCAAATGTGTGCATATATATGAGAGAGAGAGAGAGAGAGAGAGAGAGAGAGAGAGAGAGAGAAGATGCTAGCATAATGTCCTATTACCAGCTACTCCAAAGCTTAGATATATATTTCTACATACATGGATCCTGTATAGCCACAAAACAATCAAAAGAAGGCCATCAAGATGCCTCATCAGGTAAAGACACTTGCTACTAAGCCTGATGACGCGATTCAATCAGGGACCCACGTAGCAGGAGAGAATTGACTCGCACAAGTTGATATATTTAAAAGAACATGAGATCTGGTGGGAGATCATGAGGGAGTGCAGACAGTGGAGGGAGGGCTGAATATGATCAAAATATATTATATGAAATTCACAAAAATTCAATTAAAACACTTTAGAATATCTTTTTAATTTTTTGACAAGCTCATACATGAGCACTGTATTTACATCACCTCCACCCCACCCTCGCTTCCTCCAGCTCCTCTCACAGACACCCCAACTCCCTCTCAACTTCATGCCCTTTTTCCTGATTAATATTGTTACATACACGTACCTATATAGAGATATATACTGAAACCATTTAGTGATGCTCATGTGTACCTATGTTTATGTCTGACCACTTGGGATTGGATAAACTATCAGGGAGCTCCTCTGTGAAATAAAATGATTCTCCCTCCCTCAGTAGCCATTAGCTGTTCATCTATAGGTAGACCTTTGTAAAGTTCTCCCTTCCACATTGGCATGTTATGCAGGTTTTGTTTAGTTTCTTGGGTGTAGTTTCTCTGTCATATCTAGAATGTACCATTTAGCAGCAAGAGTCCTGGTCCTCTGGCTCCACCCTCTCCTCCATGGTGTTTCTTGAGTCTTAGGTATGTGGTTTTGTGTGGTTTCCCTCTAGATGTTTCACTTGTGGCAAATTACAGTCCTTATTCTGTTTTGACCAGTTGGAAAACTTTGTAATAGTCTCCATCTGTAGCAAAAAGATGCTTCTTTAATGATTGGTGAGAGCTACATTTATCCATGAATAAAAATAAAACCACATGATAGCAGGGCGCCATGGCGTACACCTTCAGTTTCAGTACTCGGGAAAGAAAGACAGGCAGATTTCTGTGGTATCAAGGTCAGCCTGGTCTACATGGTGAGTTCCAGGCCAGCTGGGGCTACAGGGGGACCCAAAAAAAACAAATCAAAGAAATTAAATGATATTATTATTGACACCATTAATTAGACTCCATTTAAGTTTGATTCATTGTCAAAGTGTGGTGATTTGAATGAGAATGTCCCCCACAGGCTACACATATCAGGACATTTTGTCCCCAGTTGGTTGCGCTGCTTGGGGGCAGGTTTAGAGAGTTCTTAAGCCTTGCTGAATCTCCAGTCACACTCTGCTTCCTGTGCCTACTTGAAGATATGAGCACTTAGCTTCTGGGTCCACTCTGGCCACCTCTGCCACCATGCCTCCCCGCCATGATGGACTCTTGCCCCTTTAGAACTGTAAGCTAAATAAACTCTTCCTTTTATAAATTCCCTTGGTCAGTGTTTCTATCAAGCAACAGAAAAGCAAACTAATACATGAAGTATTCATTTCTGTCACATGTTTCCATTTAGCTATGTCTGTTCCATGTCTGTCAGCCTGAAAAAGTTTCTTAATCCTTCTTGGATTTTCATAACTGAGACACTCTTAGGACAGTTGGTTAGAAGTCCCTCATGTTGTGGGACACTGTGTGTTCCTGCTGTCTCATCTGAATGAGCTCAGCTGTATTTTTGACAGGTATTTAACAGAAGTGACTGCAAATTCCGATTGCTATGTGTCAGGAAGCATTCAATTTCTACTCCTCTTTTTATTCCTTTGTTTGCTTTCTCTCTTAGAGTAATCTATGTTAAGATTTTATTTTCAGTTATGTGTACATGTATAGTCTCTGTGATTGTCTATAGTGCCCATGGAGCCAGAAGAGGGCACAGGATCCCCTGGAGCTGGAGTTAGAGGCAGGTGTAAGCTGCTCAAAATGGGTACTGGGAACAGAACCTAGGTCTTTTGGAAGAGCAGCAAGTGCTCTTAACTGCCAGCTCTTCAGAACCAAGATTTTATTTTTTTTATTTTGTGTGTATGTGTGTAGGCCTGAGTATGTATATGTGTGCCATGTGTATGCAAGTGCCCAAGGAAGCCCGGAAGAGGACATCAGATTCCCTGGAACTAGACTTACAGGTCGTTTCCAGCCAACCAATAAAGGTGCTGTGAACTGAACCCTGTTCTTCTGCAAAAGCAGCAAGTACTCTTAAACTCTGAGCTATTTCTACAGTTTCTTTTACTTTTTGAGATGTTTTACTGTGTATCCCTGGCTGACCTTGTGCTCAAAATCTTTCTGCCTCAGCCTCCTGAGTGATGTCATTACAGACCTGTACCACCATGACTGGCCTATTTTTCCTACCTAACGATATTTATTGTGTTCACTAGTGTCTACTAGATTTCTCCATTGTGGAGTTATGTGAGTGGAGTGGGGTGATATGGTCTTGCATATGCTAGGCAAGGGATATACCACTGAATTACATCTCTAACTCTTTATTTACTTAATGTATATTTATTCTTATTTTATGTGTATGACTGTTTTGCCTTCACATATGTATGTGTACCATGTGCATGTCTGGTGCCTGTAGAGGTTTTAGATCCCCCTGGAACTGGAGTTGTAGATTGTTGTGAACCACCATGTGTGTGCTGGGAACCAAACCGAGATCCTCTACAAGAATAGCAAATGCTCATAACCACTGAGCCATTTCTTCAGTCCCTTTTCTCATTTTAACTAAGCATTTTACATTATTCAATTATATCTCCTGCTATCATATAAATTAGATTCTTTAAAAAATCAATAATTACTACGGGGGAAAAATCAATCGTTGTGCGCTTTCGGTTAAAAAATACATTTCTAATTATTGTAAGTCTACCCTCAAGTCACACAACGTTCTGCTCCACATGTCTTGCAGATACCTTATGACAGGTTCTTCCCAGGTCCCTCTCCGTCTTTTGTATTATTGCTGTCATTCGTTTCTCTTCCCATACTCTAGAATCTCTCAGTCCATTCTCACTATTATTGCTTTGAAGAGCTGTCTTTTGGCAGGCTGTGGTGATACTCACCTGTGGTCCCAGCATCAGGAGGATCAGGGGTTCAAGGTCATCCTTGCCTACATAGTAAGTTTGAGGTAAGCCCAGGCTACACAAGACCCTGTGATGGTTGGTATTGATTGCGATCTTGACAGTTCAAAGAATGACATAGAAGACAAACTGCTGGACATGTCTCTAAGGGAATTTCTAGATTGTAGACTCTAAATGTGGGTAGTACCATTTCACAGGCTGGAATTCTGGACTAAATAAAAAAGGAGAAACTGAGCACCAGTATTCATCTCTCTTTGCTTCCTGGTTGTGGATGACATGTGACGAGCTGCCTTAAGCACCTGCTGCCCATCATGATGAACTGTACCCTCAAACTGTGAGCCAAAATAACCCTTTCTTCCCGTAGGTGTCTTTTTCAGATCTTTTATTATAGCAACTTGAAAAATAATTAAGATATAACCTTGTCTCAAAAAATCAAAATAAGAGGATTGGGAATGTGACCCAGTGGTAGAGTGTTTGCCTAGCACATGTGAGGCCCTAAGTTCAATTTCCAGCACACACACACACACACACACACACACACACACACACAAACAAATCAGCATAAAACAAGTCATCTTTTAAATTAGTTATAAATAAGAAAAGGAAATGTTTAATTTTCATATCTCAGGTTCTTCCCTTATAAAAATATGTATGTCTAGGTTTCTGATTTACGTGATTTACCTTCTATCTGAGGCACTTATTTTGATGTTTTTAAATAATTGGTCTACTTGCAATCAGTTCACTCACTTTTTGCTTGTTTGAGAATGTCTTTATTTGTCATTCAATTTTGGAGAATAAGGTCATTGGACATGGATATTCTAGGTGGATATTTTTCAGTATCTTCAATATTTCATGCAATGCCGGAGAAGGTCAGAAAAGGGTATCAGATCTCCTGAAAGTGGAGTTATGGACAAGGTTCCCTGTGAGTGCTGGGAACTGAACTCAGATCCTCTGCAAAAGCAGCTGGTGCTCTTAACCACTGAGCCATTTTTCCAGTCCCTCTTCTCAGTGTGTTTATTATTTTCTGAGCCCTACCATGTGAAACCAGTTCCTCATCTCCACCCCAACTCCCTTTCTCACATAGTTGCTTTGTGACCTGTCATTTCTGACCTTCCAGCCAGCAAACAGAGGCTCTTTTCTCCCAGGCTCCAGTACCCCCCTCAGAGCCCATTCTGTAGTCTGTGCACCCCTGAAACACCACTGGGCATAGAGCCTAGTCTGAAGCTAGGTGGAGACACAGGACTATAATCCCAGCACTTGGGAGATAGAAGCAGGAAGATCAACTACAAGGGTTGCCTGGGCAACAAGACAACAAAAACAAAAATTTAAAAACCCAGACTGAACCACCTGATCAATTTTAAAAACTATTTCATTTTTAATTACGTATACTTGTGTATGTCTATATTGGGGTATGTGCGCATGAATGCAGGTGCCCTCGAAGGCCAGAAGGGCGTCAGATTCCCTAGAGCTGGAGCTACAGGCAGTTGTGAGCTGTGGGTACTGGGAACTAAACCCTGGTCCTCTACGAGAGCAGCAAATACTTTTAAACTTTCAGCCATCCTTCCAGCTGCCCTGATCAATTTTTTAACTTCAGTATTCACTAAGGGTCTACCGCTCTTCACTGTTAAAGAGGAAGCGGATTACACACTTCAGTTAATCACCACAGCAAATTAGCACTACATCCTAAATATCTTTGAGTAGTTCAGCTGGATTGGAGCCACAGGGTGAGGGCCAGATTCAGTTATTGATTACTGGGACTGTAGAAATGGCTCATAGGTTAGGAGCACTGGCTGCTCTTTCAGAAGACCAAGGTTGGAATCCCAGCACCCAATGATGGCTAACAATCATCCATAACTCCAGTTCTAGGAGATCCAATGCCTCTATAGACATTGCATGACACGGGTACACTTACATACATGCAGTTATAACACTCATACACATAAAGTAAAAATAAATAAACCAAATGAATAAATAAGTTATCAATTCGTGCCTGTTCCCCACTTTGATAAACAATTCCTTTTGGAGTCTGACACAAAAGGAAAACGATATAAAAGGGAAAATATTCATCTTCTAAAATGGCTTTTTAAATTATTTTTTGAGACAGAGTCCATCTATGTAGCTCTGGCTTGCCTGGAACCTGATATGTAAATCAAGCTGGCTTCAAACTTGTGATTCTACAGTATCCCAAATGCTGGGATTAGAGGTGTGAGCCACCATGCCGGGCTGAAAAAATGATACTTTAAGATGATCTCTCTTGGGGCTGGAGAGATGACTCAGTGTAAGAGCACTGACTGTTCTTGTAGAGGACCCAGGTCCTATTCCCAGTGCCAACATGGCAGCTAACAACCATCTGTAACTCCAGTTCCACGATATCTGATGCCCTCTTCTGACCTCCAAGGGTTTTATACAACATGGGTGCACTTACATACATGTAGGCAATACACTCATACAAACAAAATAAAAATAAGAAATAAAATACTTTAAAATGAACTCTCAGTTTAGGTAGCAAATCTTTTCTATGAAAACATTCACCATTCCTAACAACAAGCAGGTCCTTTGTTGGTCTAAAATTTAAGTGTAAAATAAAGCCCGCATCGGCTAGAAAAGTGAGCTGTGTGGCTTTGCTAAAAGCCTCTATGGACAGGTTCATTAAAATTGTATTAAGAAAATTGTAAATGATGCATTTGATTTTACTCTGCTTTTTTATGTGTGGGTGGGAGTATGATTGACAGGGTCTCATATAGTCAAGCCTGGCTGGAAGATGCTTTGTGGCTATGTTAACCTTGACCTCCTGATCCTCCTACCTTCAGCCTCAGAGTGCTGGGATTACAGGCCCGTGACACCACGCGCAGTTTACCACTCTTCTTTTTCCTTCTCCCCATGAAAAGATCCAACTTTTAGCACTATAAATTGTTGAAAATCTTCCCGCAATTTGGTATTAGATATGAAGAGTTATAAAAGTGTTCATAGCCTTTGACCTAGTAATCCTGCTCTTGGCAATATGTTCCAAGAGAAGCATTTCAAATTCATGAGACTGAAGCCCTAGCTACGGCAGCAGTGTGTTAAAAACAGCCCGGATAAGCGACAATAATAGCAAAAGAGAAAAGTAAATATGGATTATTTTGCAACCACTAAAGTTTATAATTATGGAAACTATGTGGTAACTTGGAAAATAGCTCCTGGGATAATGTTACTTGAGGTAATCCCGAGACATATGTATACATGCTTCACAATTCAATTATTTTAATTTGTGCATTCAAAATGAGGAGACAAAGGGAAACATGGAAAAATAAAAACAGGATGTTTAGACAGTGAGATTGTGGAGGTTTTGTGGCTTTTAAAATTCGCTCTAGTGTTATACTACTATTGTTTGTGCTATTTAAAAAAAAACAAGGTGTAGTAGCAGAAGATCCAATTTTGTTTTCACTGAGTTTAAAAGGATGGGAAGATTAATTCACTTCTAGGTTAAATTGGGAGTCAGAGTGTCCACAGAGGTGAAAAATCATCATCATCATTTCATTTCACATGACGGAACATTTACCATTTTCTAGACATTGAATTAAGAATTAAGAGCCTTTTCATGCAATTTACACCCTTAGTTAAGACCTGTTTACTACAATGGCTAGTAAAATGGCTCAATGGGTAAAGATGTGTGCTGCCAAGCTTGGAGATCTGAGTTGCATCCCTGGGACCCACATAGTGAAAGGAGAGAACTGAGTCCTGAAAGATGTCCTCTGACTTCCACGAGCACACAAGTGTACACACACACACACATTGAATAAATAAAATATAATGAAAAAAAGCTTTTAAGGGAAAAAAAGGACATGTTCTGCATAAAACTTTAAAATTATGTAGCTTGGGGCAGGGAATGTCTTTCAGTAGTAGAATGCTTGCCACGTATGCAAAGAGGCCTGGGTTTAATATGCTGCACTATAAAAATATATATATAAGCCAGGCATGGTGTCTCAGATGTATAATCCCAGCACTTGAGGGGCCAAAGCAGGACTACCATGGATTTCAGACCAACCTGCACTACAGAATGAGACCCTGCCTCTAATTAAATAAATGAATAAAAATATATAAATCATATGGCCAACTACCTGACTGACATCTCTTCTGGATGTCTTGTAGCCATCTCAGATCTAGCATGTCCCAACAGAATTTCTTTACTTCCGCAAACCTCTCTGTCCGTAGCTTTGCCCGTTTCAGTAAGTCCAGCTATATCTGTGTTAGTTACTTCTCTTTTTGCTGAAATCAAATACTTGACAAGAAGCAATTTAAGGGAAGAAGAATTGCTTTGGTTTACAGTTTAAGGGTACAGCCCATCCGACGTGAAAGCATTGTACACCCCACTGCAGGGGTAGGAGGAGCTCACTCAGAATGGATCAGGAAACAGAAAGAAAGGGGAATGCTGGCTCACAGCTCACTGTCTCCTCTTTTCCCTTGGTTTTCAGTGCAGGACCCCAGTGCAGTGGATAGTGCTACCTGCATTCAAGGGAACTCTTCCCTCCTTAGTCAAACCTGTCTGGAAACACCTTCAACTATGCATTCAGAAGTATGTCTCTGAGGTGAGCAAATTCAGTCAGTTTGATCATGAGGATTAACCAGCCTGCCATTGCTCAAGCCAAAATACTAGGACTCATACACTGAATCTAAAGCAATCTTACCAACTGTACATGAAAATATGTCCATATTTTGAACGTTTTAACACCTCCATTTCTAGTACCTTGTTCCAAATAATCTGTCCTTCTCAGGTGACCAGTGTCCCTGCTTTTACACCTTCCCTTGCTGTAACACATTCTTGTACATGGAAATATCCAGAGGGACCCTTGAAAAGCATTATCCTGATCACGTGTCTCTGTTCAAAATTCCCCAAGGACTTCCTATCAGACTCAGAATAAAGGCAAAATCTAACAGTCATCCTCTGTGTCATAGATGCCCCTTGACCTCAGTGTCCTCCCCTTCTGCTTGGTTCCCTTCGAATCATTTCACTCAGCATCACCTTTCCATAAAAATCCCCGTTATTCTCCTGGCTAGGGACCTTTGTTTTAGGATCTGCTTAGCCTCTCCCTGTAACACTCCTACTCACGTGTCCGCATGCCTTGTTCTTCAGGCCTGTACTCACAGTGCCTCAGTAACGCCATCCTGACCATTCCCTTACTAAATCTCCCTCACTGTCTTATTTTTTTTCTGCAGAAATCATTTTCAAAGTGTTATATAACTTATTAAGTCTATTGGATATAGTCTTTGGATAGCTCTTTGAAGACAAAAAATTTTTATAACTACATTGTTGCCATTTGACAAAGCTAGGAATATTCCAGAAGGCCAACTCCAGGACCATTATGCTATATTCCTAAACTCCAGCTCAGACCCATGGAAGAAAAAGTAAAGCTAGGGCAGGCACAGTAAGCATGAACTGCCTACACTAATTCTTGCTGCCTGAATGTGGTCACCTGGAGCCCTAAGCAATTTGTCTCCACGCTGATGCTTTCTAAAATTCTTGTTGAAGGACTGGAAAGATGGTTCAGCAGTCAAGAGTTCTGATTGCTCTTTCAAAGGACCCATGTTCAGTTCCCAGCACCCATATGGGCTGACCATAGCTGACAACAATCCGTATTTCCAGTTCCAGGGAATCCAGTGCCCTCTTCTGGCCTCTGCAGGCATTGCACACATTTGGTGCACTTACATACATGGAGGCAGAACACTCACAGGCATAAAATAAAGATAAATAAGATTAAAATGAAATTCTTATTGAATCCAACTGAAAATTTTTGAAAAAATGAAAATGAGATTTGATGGAGTAAGGGAATAAGAGGCAGTAAATCCTGTGTCTGTCAGACTTTTCCTACTACAAAGACTTTCTTAACTAGGACTGCAGTTTTGTGCAAAGGTCTGAAGATGCAAGAAACCAGTCTTTGTTCTTCAGTGTCAGATATCAAACAATCTAACTGCCTTTCTTCCTTTCCCAGAAAGCAGGCCACTCCACCCACCCCCGACTTGTAGTTCTCTTTTTCTCTGGGACAGCATTGATAAGAAAGCACATTATGCTGTAACCTTGCAACCTCTCCCCCTTGTAGCTGAAAGACAAGTTTATGATCCTACTTAGTTCTTGCCTCTATGCCTCTTGGTACATAGGCCAGGCCAGGTTAGATCATATGGTATGTGTAAGATTTGGTTCGGTAGGAGACCCAGCAGAAATGGACAAGAGACTCCGCAGAGGAGTTAACAGGACATTTATTATTTAAGGCATGGGGCTAGCTCCTCAGGTCGCGAGTGAGGAAGCTGGCCTGCTCATCTTGGGGGCTAGCCTCCCCAGGTCTCAGGAGATGAGGAAACTGGCCTGGGCCTAGCCTCCCCAGGTTGGGAAATGAAGCTTTGCTTCTCAGTAGGCCTTTTTATGGGGAGGGCATCCCCATAACATCTGATTGATGTTCAGAGGAGATAGTTAACACTTGGTGTCAGGAAGCTGCAGGTCAGTCCCTTTTCACAGATGTTTGTGAATTCTGGAAGTTTGGCTGGAGTCACCAAGGTATCTGTCAGTCCTGAGTCCTGGAACTGCTGGGGGGGCTTCCTTTCAGTCACACCTTACAGTATGAAACTTGCCCAAACCCTGAAAACTTTTAAGAGTCAGAAATCCTCTTTGTTCTCAGGATTCAAAGGGAAGGCTCTCCCTCCAGTTAAGGCCCCTATGGCTATCCTCATTGCATTCCCACTTCAAGACCTGGTCATGGCTGTCTGTGGTTGTGCCGCTCTCCTAATAAAGTTCACCCTAAAGGATAATTTTTGTGCCAACATCTTTCTTGGAGTGTTTTGTTTTGCTTTGTATTTTGTTCTGTTTTGTTTAGACAGGGTCTCCCTATAGCTCCAGCTGACCTAGACCTTACTATGTAGACAGGCTGGCCTGGATCTCACAGAGGTCCACCTGCCTCTGCCTCCCAAGTGCTAGAACTAAAGGTAAGGGCCACCATGCACAGCTGCTAGCACCTTTCTGTGAACTTGGAGCTCTTTTCTTTTTTAAAACAATCATGACTACCCAGTCCGATGTTTCCGGCAAGTGGCTTACTCGCTTTGAGCTTGTTTCCTTATTTGCAAATGGTAATACATGGTGTAAAACAATTACTGCAGAGATTTATAGAACTAATTGCGGGAATTTTTTGTGCCTCTACCCAGACATATTAAAATCATATATAAAGCCTGAACTTATTTTAATTAATTTTATTAATTAAAATTTTATTGATCTGCGGTTCTCAAAGCAAAGGCATTTTGGGTCTTGTAGGTGCTTCTTTAGATTATATTGTGCAGCATAAAACTTTCATCTTGGGTTCTTCTTCTAGCCTTGAGCACAGGCCCATACTTGCTCTTAGCATGCCAGATCTCTTCTAGACCACTCTCTCAGTCCAGACCCACCCACTGTGTCCAGAATCCTGTACTCAGATCAGCTCAGTTTTTCAGTCTAGTTTGCTGGAGCCTTCACAGGCTGTCTCCACTTGCCATTGTATTCCTCTGACCAACCATCTACCTTGGCTGTCCCTTCCCCAAACCTGCCTTGGATTTCTGTAAGCAGCCTTCTTCCCTAGTAAGTCTGATCCAGCCCACTGCCTCCCGAAGGCCCTCCCATCTGAGCAACTCCATTCTCCCATGTCCCACATCCTATTCTTCTAGCCTTAAGCCTTGGGCACAGGCCCAGTTTTGCTCTTAGCAGCCTAGATCCCTGTCCTAACCTTTTCGTACAGACCTGACACACTGCAACCTGTACTCAGATCAGCTCAATTTTCCAGTCTCGTTTGTTAGAGCCTTCACAAGCAGACCCCAGCCCCAACTTCCTATTGCATTTCTGAGACAGCTTTCTACCCTGGCAGTCCCCACAAGCAACTTGCCTTGGATTCTGAAGACCTGCCTTCTTCCCTGGTAAATCTGATCCTGCCCATTGCATTTCCACTCCCGTACTGCTTCAGCAACTCCAAACTCCCCCAACCAGCATCCTGTTCTTCAGTAGCCTTGGGCACAGGCACATTCTTACTCTTAGTCTGTCCCCATCTCTGGACTACCCTCTTAACTCTGTCGAGCTGTGAGCTCACCAAATTGCACTGTGCTCATCCGCCTACATTGGTACCATCTGCAGCCCCTCCCAATGCTGCAGGACTAGGCTTCTGTGCCATTTTGTTGGGGCTCAGACCTTTCCAGAATGCCTGAGAAAGCCTGAATTCAGCCTCTGCCTAGCAATTTTCCCAAACTGTGCTGTGAATGCTGGAAAGAGGAACCCAGACCTTAAGAGAGCACCTGAGAACATCTGATCTCACCTAACCTGTGCCTCTAAGGAAGTCTGGAGCAGCTGGGGCTAGAGCCATCAGGCCCCTCCAATATAAAATAAAAAAAAAAGAAGCTTTGGCCAACCAGCTTCTCATACCCAATAAGAAAATAAACAAGTCACATCAAGTATACAAACAGAATCAGACTTCAGCTGAACAAAGGAAGACTTGAATCTCATATCAGAATCACAAACAACAAAAGAAATACACATGCCAATATCAAAACAAAACAAAAAAAAGAAAAACCCAGATAATGTATCTCCATCAAACAATTTCAGTCCCATAGAAGAGTGAGAACCCCATAGAGATAACCCAGGACATGGAGTTTAAAGAACAATCATAAACATAATCAAAGAATTCAATGAATTTAAAGAACACACAGAAAAATCAAAGAAATAAAAGAAGATAGAGATAAAATTATGACTGAATTCACAAAAGAGATAGAAATACCGAAGAAAACTCAGGCTGAAATGAAGGAGGAAGTGAAGAACCCAGTAAGTCGATATCAAACAATGGGAGAAAGCCTCACCAAAAGAATGAACAAAATGGAAAACGGACTGTCATGATTGGATGATAAAACTGAAAAATCGGAGCACCCAAGCAAAGATTATGGAAAAATTTTAAAAACACAGGAATGAAATATGCAGGAACTATGGAACACCATGAAAAGACCAAATTTATGCATCATAGGCATGAAGGAAAGAGAAGAATCTCAGGATAATGGTATTGACCAGATCTTCAAGCAGATTGGAGGAGAAAACTTCCCCAAAATAAGGAAATAAGGATATGCCCATAAAAATACAAGAAGCACATAGAACACCAAATAAACAGGACCAGAAAAGAAGCTCCCCACACCATACAATAGTGAAAACACTAAATGTCCAGAACAAAGAGAGAATTCTGAAAGCTGCAAAAGAAAAACAAGTGATATAGAAAGGAAACCCCATCAGAATTACAGCTGACCCTTCAATACAAAACTGTGAAAGCCAGAACAGCATGGACCAAAGTATTTCCAGTCCTAAATGACCATAGATGCCAACCTAGAATATTTCATCCAGCAAAAATGTCTATTATAGTTGAGGAGAAAGAAAAACCTTCCATGACATGAATAGGCTGAAAGAATTCATGTCCAGAAAACCAGCTCTTCAGAGGATACGTAAAACAATACAAAGAGCTAAGGAAAGGAACTATACCCAAGGAGCAACAGAAAGAAACTAAATGAAAGTATAACTGAGGAACCACAAACAGAATTTAAAATGATGGGAATCAATGTACCTTTTTAAATAATAACTTTAAACATCAATGGACTAAACTCCCCAGTCAAAAGACACAGGCTAGTTGAATGGATCAGTAAGAAACACATCTCACCTTCAAGGATGGGCACTACCTTAAGGTGACAGGATGGAAAAGAATATTCCAAGCAAATGGCACTAAGAAACAAGAAGGAGTTGCCATTCTATTATCTGACAAAATAGACTTCAAACTAAAACTAATCAGAAGAGATAAAGAAGGTCACTTCATGCTGATCAAAGGAATAATTAACCAAGAAGATAAAACAATGATGAACATATAGGCACCAAACTGTGGTGCACCTGACATCATTAAAACAGTAGTACAGGATTTTAAGACACAGATTCATCCCAAATCACTAATAGTAAGGGACTTCAATACCCCACTGTCTCCATCAGACACATCAACTGGACAGAGAATAATCAGAGAGACTTCTGAATTAAACAATACCATACATCAAATCGACCTGACAGACATGTATTGAATATTCCACCCAGGCACCAAAGACACATTCTATTCGGTACCTCATGGAATTTCTTCAAAATCAATCACATACTGGGGCACAATCAAACCTCAACAAATACAAAGGACTTGAAATAATTCCATGGATTCTATCACACTGCAATGCAATAAAGCCTAAAATCAACAGTAGAAGAAGCTCTAGTAATTGCACAAACTCATGGAGACTAAACAACACACTGCTAAATGATGAATGGTTAAAAAGGAGAAATTAAGAAATAAATAAAATTATTCCTGGAATTAAATGAAAAGAACAATACAACCCAATAAAACCTCTGGGACACATTGAAAGCAATCCTAAGAGGGATGTTTATAACTCTAAGTGCCATTAAATAATCAGAAAGAGCAAAAATGAATGATTTAACATTGCAACTCAAAAATCTTGAAAGGCAACAACAAATGAAACCCAAACCCAGCAGACAAGAAAAAAATAACAAAAATCAGAGTATAAATTAATGAAATAGAAACAAAGAAAACAATACAAAAATCAATGAATCTAAGAGTTGGTTCTTTGAAAAGATAAATAAGATAGACAGACCCTTAGCCCCGTCAACCAAAAGAAAGAAAGAGCAAGTCCAAATCAACAAAATCAGAGATGAAAGGGGGAAACATCACAACAGACAATAAAAATATTCAGTACATTATAATGGAATACTTTTAAAACCCTATATGCTATTAATTTTGAAAATCTTAAAGAAGTGGATGTATATCTAAAATCATGGGACTCAGCAAAGCTAAACCAAGAGGAAATCAACAGGTTAAACAGACCCTTAACATATAAGGAAATTCAAACAATAATATAAAACCTCCCAATCAAAAGAAGCCCAGGCACAAATGGATTCACAGCAGAATTTTACCAGACATTCAAAGATCTATATCCAATAATATTAAATTATTCAAAAAGATAGAAACAGAGGGAGAACTCCCAAATTCCTTCTATGAAGCCAGCACCATACTAATACCAAAACCAGGTAAAGATACAACCAGAAAGAAAAACGATAGACCCATATCCTTAATGAACATAGATGCCAACATTCTCAAAAAAAACAAAACAAAACAAAAAAAAACTTGCAAACTGCATACAGACACATATCAAAAAGATCAGCCATCATGAACAAGTAAGCTTTATCCCAGAGATGCAGGGGTGGTTCAATATATGTAAGTCAATAAATGTCATAAAGCATATAAATGGACTCAAAGACAAAAATCACATGGTCATCTCAATAGATGCAGAAAAGGCCTTTGACAAAATTCAACATGCATTTATGTTAAAAGTTCTAGTGGGAATTGGATCAGAAGGAACATACCTCAACATAATTAAAGATATATACAAAACCCCACAGGCAACACCATTCTAAATGGAGAAAAACTGGGAGCATTCCCATTAAAGTCAGGAACCAGACAAGGCTGTCCACTATCTCCACTCCTTTTTTTTAATATAGTGCTTGAAACTCTAGCTAGAGCAAAAAGGCAAGAGAAGGAAGTTAAAGGAATACTCATTGGAAAAGAAGAGGTCAAATTATCCCTTTTTGCAGATGACCTAATATTATACCTAAGAGATGCCAAAACTTCCACCAGAAAACTCTGAGGTATGATGAACACTTTCAGTAAAGTGGTAGGTTACATAATTAATCTATAAAAATCAGTAGTCTTTCTATATACCAATAGCAAGCAATTGGAGACAGAGTACAAAGAAACCCTCCCGTTCACAATAGCCTCAAAAAAAAAAAAAAAAATCTCAGCATAAACTTGACCAAAGACATTAATGATCTCTACAATGAAAATTTTAGATCTTTAAAGAAACAGATTGATGAGGACACCTGTAGAGTGGATTGCTTCTCTGAGGGAAAAGGTGGACAAACACCCCTCTCAGTGGTATCACCCAAGACGTCCTTGAGCAGAAGATGAGGAGCTGGGAAAATCCTATGCCCCACCCGCCTGGTCTATTGGCCTTGGATGTGAGAAGGGGAGGGGCTAAAGATATTTAAACTGGGGGCGGCAGGAGGCCGGCCCTTCTCTCCCCTTCCCCATGGGCCATTAGGATCTGTTCACCGGGAAGTTGCAAGATCCCAGCCATGTGGACTTACTAATGGAGCTTGCGGAGGGGAGGGTGGGCGCCTGTGTTCTGTAAGTAACCCCTCACCCAATGCTCTGTTAGTAAGCCCAAGTAAACTAGCTAGAACCAATTTAACTGTGACTGGAGAACTTTGTGTGTTTGTTGCGAGGCCTGGGGGAGGGGGACCCTTTGGGTTGCAAGCAGGGAGAGAGAGGCAGGTTAAGTTAGTCCGCCTCTCCCAAAGAGAAATTTTAATAACAACACCAGAAGATGAAAGGACCTCTCATGCTCATTGATTGGAAGAATTAATATTGTGAAAACGATAATCCTACCAAAAGCAAAATATAGATTCGCAGTCCCAATCAAAATCCCCATGACATTCTTTACAGAATTAGAAAAAAAAAATCTTAAAATTCATTTGGATGCATAAAAGACCCTGGATTGCCAGAACAACCCTGAGCACAAAGAACAATGCAGGAAAGATTACTATACCAAATTTCAAACTATATTACAGAACTATAATTTAAAAAAAAAAACAGTATGGTACTGGCACAAAAATAGACCTGTAGACCAATGGAATATAATTGAAGACGCAAACATGAGTACATGCAGTTTCAGCTGCCTGATATTTGACAAAAGGGCTAAGAACACTCACTAGAGAAAAGGTAGCATCTTCAGCAAATGGTGCTGGCAAAACTGGATTTCCACCTATAGAAGAATGAAACTAGACCCTTATCTTTCACCTTGTACAAAAGTTAACCCCAAATGAATCAAAGACCTCAATGTGAAACCTGAAACTGTTAGAGGAAAATGTTGTCAGCAACCTACAAGATATAGGTGTAGGAAAGGACTTTCTAAATCAGGTAACAGTTGCTCAGGAAGTAAAGTCAATAATCAACAATTGGGACCTCATTAAACTTAAAAACTTCTGTACAGCAAAAGAAACAACCAAGGAGGTGAAGAGAAAACCCACAGAGAGGGAGAAAACCTTCACCAGTGACACATCTGACAGAGGTTTAACATCCAGAATATATAAAGAACTCAAAAAACAAAGAACCAAGAAAACAAGTGATCCAGTTAAGTGATGGGCTAAGAATCTGAGCAGAGAGCTCTCAAAAGAGGAAATAAAGATGGCTAGGAAACATCTTAAAACATGTTGAACATTATAAATAATTGCGGAAAGGCAAATTAAAAACACTTTAAGATTTCATCTTACCCCAGTCAGACTGGCTAAGATCAAGAGAACAAATGATACCAAATACTGGAGAGAATGCAGAGAAAGCTCATGCACTGCTGGTAGGATTGTAAACTCATGCAACCCCTATGGAAAGCAGTGTGGAGAACTCTTTAAACAACTAAAAATGAATCTACCATTTGACCTGGTTATACCTACCATTCCTTGGCTCATCCTATTGCAGAGATAGTTGTACCATGTTTGTTGCTGCTCTTTTCACAATAGCTGAGGGATGGAAGCAACCTAAGTGTCCCTCAACTGATAAGTGGATAATGAAAATGTGGTACATTTATACAATGGTATTTTTACTCAGAGGCAAAGAAAGAAGAAATCATGACATTTGCAGGTAAATGGATAGAGCTAGAAACTATTATGCTAAGTGAAGTAACATAGAATCAGCAAAACAAACGATGTATTTTCTCTCTCATTTGTGGATCCTAGCACCAAACCCTTATATGTGAGTATGCATCCTGATGTAACTGCAGGAACCAGGAAAATGGAAAGGAACTAGGGAGGCAAAGGGAAAGAAAGAAACTAAGAGAGAAGAACAGGAGATAGGTGTTACTAAAGGAGAAACAGATAAAAGGGGAGTATTTAAATGAGAGAGAGGTTATACAAGGAACTATAGGCATAAAGGGAAAAAAGGAGCTCAAGAGAGGTGGCGCCTACGGAGACTGATGTTATCAAGGGAGAAATATGGAAAATGGGCTTTAAATGGGGAAGACATGGAGAGAAGGTTAGATGGGGGGGGGAGGGGTGAGGAATATGCCCAGCAGAGGGATTTATGTTAGTCTAATAGCCTAATGACAAATTCCACATACAATATCTCTACATGAGCCCATGTGCATAGCCAAAGGCTATATAACAAGAAACAGTGACAAACAGGAGAAAGCTTCCTTTGAGTTGTTGGCCAGGATGGTCCAAGAGACTCCCAAAATTACACAGGCTACTGCCATGGCCCTTGATTGCCTCCCAGAAGGCAATCACTGAACACAGGACATACTTCAGAGACTGGATTTGGAGCAATGGAGCTGGAACTGACCTGGAAGTCACTTCCCCTGAAGGCTAGCTCTCATAGCTCTGGAGAGCACTATGCAAGTAGCTAAGGAAGAACATCAATCAATAGCCCAACACCAAAAGCTTCACGATCAAATAACCACATCGATGACTGGCACACCATCAATACTGGTTCCACAGTGGCTCTTTTATCTTTGGGCCAAATAATAGCTACATAATTAGTATTAGAGCCTACCCCATAGGAGGAAACTCGTGTGTGGTACTGTAATCACAGCCAAATACACTGGCTGAAGAGGTCACAAAGCTTAGAGAAATCCCAAAGGCTGTCACATCCCTAGGCAATGTAACTTCTTACTAAATGCAAAATATATATCCTTATATTTACAGTCAAACTCCCAGTCACCACTCATCAAAGAAGCTTCTTTGCACCATACAGAGGCTACTACAGAGTACCACAGCTGGTCATACACAGACGTTGTGTGTGAATTCCCCATGCCTAACAGCACATCTACAATGCAGCCTCTACACCCAAGGCTCACGAAATATAGAATGAGGAGTAAAGAAATCACTAATGAATCTCTCAACTCATTAATGAAGCTCCCTCATGCAACAAAGGGCCAGTAACACAAAAAGTCAAAAATGGCTAAATCATGCAGATTAGGAATCTGCAGAATGTGAGTGCCTGGACAGGACTCCTGTATTAAGTTTCACTCACTCAGGGCTCAGGGACCATTTCGGAAGAGGGGAGGAAAGATTTTAAGAGACAGGGAGAAGATACATGACCATATGGAAACAGAATCCTACAAGCTCCTGGGACCTTGCTCATATGAACCTACAGCAACGGTTTTGGCATGCTCAAGATCCATACAAACTCAAGCAGACAAAACCCCAGCATGGAACTGGGGAGATGGATAGGATACTCCAACCTTTGCTTAAGAAACATTGGCCACTGATTATCGCTGGGTGAGGGTGAGCTAGTCGTTCTAAAGCAAGAGACTTCGGGTAGGCTCACTAGACCTCAGTGGATGAACCTGCACTGAGGAACATTTGAGGATGCTAACTTGACACAATAGACTTTAACACAGATGAAAGAATGTATGGATTCCGGGGGGGAACAATTGGGGCTGACAGTGGGGAAGGAATATAAATATGATTAAGATTGATTGAGATGTTCTGTATGAACACAATAATTCAATAAAAAATATTTTTCAAAAAACCTTGGAAGGAAGCTCATTAAGACACAGAGTGCTCCAAAGGAAGGCAAACAAAAGATGTTCTAAGGTGAGATGAAGCATTCCATCCTGCAACAAAGCTCTTTAAAAGTCAGTAAACAATAACATCAAAAAGTCACTGAAAACTGACCAGAGTCACCGATCCTTTCCTCCCCAGGCATATATAAGCAGTATATATGCCAAGAGACACTCAGATAAACTCAGCTGCCTAGACGGAGTTCAGATCAGCTGAGCTACTTAGAGGAGGCTCAGACCAACCAAGCCGTCCGGAAGAGACATTCTCTAACCTGCCCATTTGCTTGAAAGTTATGCAGTGAACTCCAGGTTTCCAGGTTACATGAGCCATCCACCCGCCAGGCTGGGGTGGGTTTTGGTGATGCAGTTCTCTTTGAGTCATTTCTGCTCTTGTAAGTCAACCCCTCACCCCTACTTCTGTAAGTAACTAAGTAATCCCAATAAAACTCATTGGCTCAACAGGTTGGATTTCGGTCATATCTTTACTTTGATCTACTGTTTATTCCCACTTGACCAAGTGAGCCACAGCCCCAGCCTACATCTATACATTTTTTCAGAGTTGTTTGAAATTTTGATTTTATAATAATTGATGCTAAGAATGAAGCTTTACATAAATATGTAATACAAAATGCCAGACCATTGTGACTGCCCTTTCAAAAACTGTTGGAAATTCTATCCTAATCTCAATTAATTTAATGATTTTTAAATGAAACATATCAGCAATTTATAAAATTCTAACACTCTAACACAATACAATCTAAAGATATACTAAAGAGATATGTACATACTGAGGAACGATGGTAAGAAAATATTTTAAATCTTCATTTTCCCCAATTAAATGATTATGTTTCTATAAGAGCAGAAGAATGTGTATGTTCATTAAAAACACTGCAATTCGTTACATACAAGTCTCAAATCTGAGCTGAGGTGCTTCAGGCAGTGCTCATTGGTGTTGTGTGTGACAGCATGTACAGAGCATAGCTAGCATGCTGTGTGTTCAGGATCAAGACTACAGTGACCCTGTGGATTGAATTAATTTTTGATAGTTGTGCATGCATTCAGAAACCTTTTTCTACTGCCAATATTTTTGCATACTGAACCATGGACACACTTAGAATAGTAAGATGCTATGACGGACTGGTTTTGCCTGATTGATCAAAGTTGTGTTGCTGTCAGATTTCATTTTCTGTTCCAGAGAAGGAAAGAGGAGAAGAAATCAACAAACAGCTTTCTTCCTTTTAATCAGTGACTTTGTTTCTTGGTTTCTTTAATTCTTGTTTTTGAGACAGAGTCTCATTCTGTAGACCAAGCTGTCCTGACTCACTGTGGAGTCCAGGCTGGCCTCAAACTTGCAGCAGTCCTCTTGCCTCAGTCCCCTCAAGTGCCAGGATGACAAATATGAGCTCTATCCTTGGCTATAAGCAAACAACTCTGAAGTTGCACAAATCACTTCCACTCCCAATTCCATTGGCAAGAACTTAATCACTCAGCCACATCAAACTACAAATCTGTCTACCTTAAGAAGGGGAAAGAGATTTAGGAGAATAATTGGCAAGTCTTCACTGGATTTTATTTCAGGTCTCGGGTTTTATCTTGGTTTAGCTTAGCTTGAGTTTTTGAGACAAACTCTCACTATGAAGCTTTGATAGGCCTGGAATTTGTTTGGTAGACCAGGCTGGCCTGGAACTTATAACAATTCTCCTGCCTCTGCCTTCCAAAAACTGGGATAATAGGCTTGTACCATCCAACCCATTTTCTTAAACTAATTAATTTTTATTTTCTGTGTATGAGTGTTTTGCCTGCATATATGTATGCAAGTATACTTGTGTTTTTGCAATGCCCATGAAAGCCAGAAGAGGCAGTCGGACTCTTGGACAGTTGTTAGCTGCCATGTGGGTGCCAGGAACCAAACCAGGTCCTCTGGAAGAGCAGCCAGTGCTCTTAACCACTGAGCCATCTCTTGAGCCCCTGTTTTATTTTTTTTAAGGCAGCATCTTTCTATGTCCCTTAGGCTGGCCTCAGGTGTGCACCAACATACCCAGTTTCCCCGTCTCCCCCAGTGCTAAAAATTTAATTGAGTCCAAGGCTAGCACTTTGCAACTGAGTTGTGTACCCAGCCCTATAGCTCCAATATTCTGGGGGTTTTGTAAGACCAAATGTTCTCAGTGGTATACACCTAGATTCTTCACTTGTTTATGATTGCTTTCATATGATGTAATAGAAAAAAAGTATTTTCAAACAAAAAAGTTTTTCATTTGTTTACTTGTTAGTTAGATCCTGGGGATTAAAACCAAGACCTCACATATACTAAGCCTGTGTTCTATCAATGAGCTATACTCTAACCCCAGGATAATTTTTTTGCATTTCATTTCTTACTTTTCATTACAGAAGTGAAATACAGACAAACAGGATTTCAGAGGTGACAATGCAAAAATCGAAGAAATCCAGACACCAGTAAAATGTTTTGCTGGAGAAAAATAGATTTAGGAATTTGTAAGAAAGGCCCTGGGGACTGTAAGGCTGACTTAAGGTGGCAGCACTCGGAAGGCTGCCTGAGAAAAGGGTCCCTAGGGAGGAGTAGTCGGTGTCCCAGAATGAACTTGAGGGCACAACTGAACAGTTTAATGAGGGTTTTATTAAATTTTATTTTGTGTTGATGCAACCCATCAGTCTGTTTTCTCTGCAAGGCCCTCCTTGAGTGCCTCATAGGATGAGTTTTCTTTTGAGAAATAAAGAGGAGCAATGAATTGTGCCCTAAGGGTAGAGTGAGAAGGAACAGAGGCTGTCACTGGGTTATGTAACACTGTAGATGCGTTCCTTTGCCTCTTTTATGAAAGGAAAAAAGGAAATAAAACATATACCTGACAAAAAAATAAAAACAGGCAGGTTTTTATGCCTCCTGAAGCATGCGTCTGCCATGCCTGACCACAAGACCACAACTGTCAGCCTCGACTACAGCAGCTGCACACAAGGGGTTTTCTGTGGAGTTTCTTTCCACTTCTGGACTTTCATGATTAAAGTCATGTTAAATGGGGTTTAAGTGAATGTCATCAAACACAATTGATTGGTTTGGTGGTACTGTACTGCAAAGGCAGATAGAAGCAGTGAAGAATCTAAACAATATAATTTAATCAGCAAACAGAAAAACCAAAGAAGTGGGATATGTGGTGAATTAAAGGCCAAGTGCCTTTCTTGGATAGAAAATCCCACTCTGGACACATGGCTTAGTAGGTTGAAATGCTTGCCTTGAAGTCCTGACAACCTACTTTCAATGCCTGGAACCAAAGTATAAAGCCAGATGCAGTGGTACACATCTGTGAGCCCAGCACACCCACAGCAAGATGGGCAGTAGAAGCAGGAGAACAAGCTAGAAGTCTGCAGGCGCGGCGCAGCGCAGCGGTAGAAACAGCAGGAAAGACCCTGCCTCAGAGCTGTCCTCTGACTTCCGTATGTGCTTGGTGACACACCCCACCCGACGAACATCACGTACTCACAGAGGGACAATCATAATCAACTTTCAAAGTCACAGCAGGGTGGAAGGAGAGAACCAAGTCCCTCAAAGTTACCGCTGAGCACGTCTTCAATCCCAGCACTTGAGAGGCAGAGGTCGGCTAATCTCTGTGAGTTCAAGGCCAGCTTGATCTCTATAGGGAGTTCCAGGCCAGCTGGGGCTACAGAAAAACTCTGTCTCAAACAAACAAACAACAAAATACAAAAAAAAAAAAAAAAAAGAAAGAAAGAAAGAAAAAGAAAATTTACCTAACTCTACCAGTTCTTCATTCTGTGCCTTCAATTATAATTTTGCTTTTGAAATGAACATCCAGGGACTGGGAATGTAGCTCAGTTGGGAGACTGCTTGGTCAGAGTACACAAGGCCTGAACTCAACCCCCAGCACTTCATAAACAAGACATGATGTTGCATATCTATAATCTCAACACTCAGGAAGTAGAGGAGGACCAGGAGTTCAAAGCCATCCCGTTAGAAATGGGTCTGCGGTCTCAAGAAAATGACCACATAATGCAAAGCATTTAGGCAAGGTAGAAAATTTTACTGCAGGAAAGTGCCAAATCAAGTAGGCAAGCACACTCAACAGAGTCCTGCTGGGTTTGTATTTCCTAAGAGCAAAGGAGTCCTGTGTCTCACTCTGAGTGGCCAGAGAGTTGGCTTTACTTTCTTATGTGATTAGCTGACTTAAAGCAGTGCAGTTGATAAGTAGAATGCAATTTTCAGTACTGAGTACAACCTTAAGTACATATTTTGATTTCAAGAAGTGTTGACCTTGGAGGATCTGCCAAGCAGTTTCTTCGCAATTTTTTTTTTTACATAAAGTTTTGTCTTATTTAACCCTCTGATAGAAAGATAGTACATTTCTTTTCCTTTCTCACAACCCTCAGCTACATACAAAATTCAAGGTTAGCCTAGGTTACATGAGACCCTGACTCAAAAACAAACAAACAAAATTATACTGGCCGGAGGGATGGCTCAGCGGTTGTTTTGCAGAGGACCTTTGTTGACTTCCCAGTACCCATGTCAGGCAGCTCACAATCACCTGTAACTCTAGCTACAAACGATCTTATGCCCTCCTCTGACCTCCATAGGCACCTGCACACATGTGGCATATGTTCACATAGACAAATATATACATACATATATATATATATATATATATATATATATATATATATATATATGAAAAATAAAGCCTGGCACTGTGGTACATGCTTTTAATCCCAGCACTCAAGAGGCAAAAGCAGGTGGATCTCTGTGAGTTCAAGGCCAGCCTGGTCTACATAGTTATTTCCAGGCCAACAAGAGACTATCACAAAAAACAAAATAAACTTTAAAAAAAAAAAAAAAAAGAAAGAAAGAAAGAAAAAATAGCATCCCTAGAACCCACATGGTGACTAACACTTGTTCCAGGGGACCCAACACCCTCTTCTGACCTCCAAAGGTATTGCATGACTCAGGTGCACTTATATACACGCAAGCAATACATTCATACACATAAAATAAAAATTATAAAAAAGAAAGAAAGAAATTAGCAAATGTTTTGGCTCTTACTTTATAAAAGACAGGATCTCAGAACATTATTATATAATTGAACAAGTAACAAATACACATGATACAAAAATTTTTTAAAGAATTTTTTATTTTTTAATTACATATATGACTGTGTACTTGTGTGTAGATTGGGACACATGAGTGCAGGTGACCTCAGAGGCCAGAATACAGTGTCAAATCTCCCAGAGCTGGAGTTACAGGCAGTTGTAAGCCATCCCATGTGGGTCCTGAGATCCAAACTCAGGTCCTCTGCAAAATTTAAAAGACAGAAGAAGCTATGCAGTGAAATGTCTGCCTCCACATCTCTTTTCTCAACCTGCTAGAAACAAGTGCCAATTTCTGGGGTATCTTTGAAGAAGTATTGTCTGAATATATGTGTTAAATAGGGTGCCCTGAAACCCTTTCCATATTTGTTTTACCTGTGCATTAGATGTTGAAATCAATAGATACCCATTCAGTCCCATTCCAAAGAAAGTGATTATTTCTCAAATAGCACTTATCAAGGCTAGAATCCTAAAGTGGCTTTAGAAACCTTAATGGATACTGTAGTATAAAAGGTTTGACATTAAAAGAGCAAAAAGATAGAACATGATTGTGTCATATGTATACATTTTCCTTGTACCTGTTGGGGTATTTCCTCTTACCTTAATCTAAAAGAAGTCTTCAGAAACACTAACTCTGACTTCCTGGTTACACTGCAGACTAGCAGCTGCCTCTGTGTGACAGTGAAGGGGAAGTCAGAATAAAAAAGTACATTCCGTTCCAAAAATGGAAAGAGAGGAAGAGCTTCAGACATTCACAAAAGTAGTCATGAGATACTTGAGAATGTGGAGAAACAGACAGGTGACACGATGAAAAGAAACAGGCTGCAGCCACTGAAATAGCCGAACTGACTCTGATTCATATTAACTGACTTTTGCTTACCCTGTGGTTCTGCGAAGCTTCCTCCCCTGCGGCCAGCCAGCAGAACCTGTCCTGTGGGACACTGACAATTAACCAGGCAGAATTCTGAGCCCTCTCCCAGCTACACCTACATCTCCAGGGAGTCCATTGTTTCTACAGTTCTGAGAAATTTGCTTTTCCTAATTGAAACTTAGAAACTAATTATTAGCTGAAAACCTCTTTGTTAACTGATCTGCCCCTGGGCTGGTGTAACTATAGTAATCTGATGTAGCTATGTTATTGGCTTTTTCCCTGGCATGATATAATTGTGACTTTATAAACCCTACTCTGCCTCCCCTCAGAGTCAAGGGTTCTTTGGGGCATAAGCTCACTCTCAAATGCCAGCCAAGTGCTAATTAAAAGATTCTTAACTCGACCATCACTATGTGGCATTTCTCTGTGCCACACACTCAGTATCTTCCTTTCCAGCACATTTCCAGATGTACAGCTATCAGGCAGTGAGAGGGCAAACAGAAGCCTCATCCAAAAGGTAAGCCGGACAGCACTGATGAAAACACACACACACACACACACACACACACACACACACACACACATTGGCAGTCCTACCCTCAGGATGAGCCCACAGTTCCCATAAGCCTTGAATTCAGGTGTGGATTTTAGCAGAACAGTATTTCTCCAGCAGATAAGTCAGTAATGGCGAGGAGTTTCACCTGTTGCTGTATATGACTCTAGGGCACTGACTGGTACCATCCTTGTTTAAAGCTTTGCTTCCTGGGGGCTTGAGAATAGGAAATACCCATAAATCAGGAATTTGAATTTAACCTGAGTGAGAGACATTCCTGGGAGCCAATTGTGGAAGCACATAAGCTAAAAAGTGCAGGTAGCAGGTGGCTCTTCTCAGACAGCGAAATACATAGGGAAAGAATACTGGACTCTCAGTGACCAGGGACAGAGTTCATCAACTGAAAGTAGCAGGGGAGTTTGATAGTCTGAGCCTGAGGTCAGCAAGTGGATCAGCCTCTGAAACCAAATTATACTATTTGCTAGAGCAGAAATGAACTCAGAAGTTCTGGGGAATAGTTGACATCCACAGCTGTATCCCTTCAGCGTGGTGACTAATCTTTAGGAGGTCCTGACAGTATGAAGACAGAGCGTGTGTGAGTAGAGACACTCCTCAGCTACAGTGTTACCCACCCCAGTGGATACGAGCTGGGAAGGCTCAGGAGGGTGAAAAATCCTGCCCAACCCACAGACTGGAAAGCTAAGTGTAACCAGCAGAGGTCCACTGTATACAAAGAAGCGAAGATACTTACAGGAAGACAGCTCTGACAGACACTGGGCATTTGTCCAATGCAGGCTGCACATCAGCAAAAAACACAGGAAAGATGAGGCTACAGATTCAACTGCCCTTCTATCCTCCATGCTTATAACTGACAATCTCTAATTTTTGCAGACCTAAAAAGAAGCCGCTCCAACAATTCTTTTTTTTTTTTTTAATTCTTCCCCTTTCCTTCCCCTCCTCTTCTTCTTCCTCCTCCTCTTAAAACAGAATCTTACTGTTTCTTCTTTTAATTTTTAATTTTGGGCCTGGAGCAATGATTTAACAGTTAAAAGCACTGTCTGCTCTTGAAGAGGACCCACGTTCAGTTCCAAGCATCCACATGACAACAAACAACTGTTTATAACTACAGATTCCAGGGGATCCAAGGCCCTCTTCTGACCTTCATGGGCACTGCACGACATGGATGCATTTACATATATGTAGACAATATATTCATACACATAAAATTAAAAATAATAAATAAAAATATTTTAAATTTTAAAAATTTTATCTTATGTGTATCAATATTCTGCCTGCAAGCATACAAGTGCACCATATGCATTTGTGGTACCCAAGGAGGCCAGAAGAGAATGTCAGATCCTCTGGAACTGGAGTTAAGGACAGATGTTAGCTGCCATGTGCTGGGAGTTGAACTTGGATTCTCTGTAAAAGCACCCAGTGCTCTTAACTGATGAGCCATCTCTCCAGCCCCTCTTTGTGTAGAACATTCTAACAGGAGGCATGAAAGGAAGAATAATTGCTTTTTTTTTTTTTTTTTTTTTTTTTTTTTTTGAGATGGGATCTTCCTGTAGTCCAGCCTGGAATTTGACCAGATTGGCCTTGATCACAGAGAGATCCATCCACTTACCTCTGCCTCCTGGCTGCTTGTATTAAAGGAATTACAATACTTACGTTTCTAAAATTCAATTTGCCCAAATCAATTTATAGTACATGAAACTTTGCCATGACCTCTTAGATAGAAAGTACTGGAAATTAATATGAAGGTCAGAAGTGACCACCATGGGCAAAGCTTAGTGTTTTCATTCTAACAGTTTTGTGAAGTGTTGGTATGACCTGTGAGATTGGGAAGACTTCAGTCCTTTGAGATTCTGAATTCAAGTTGCACAGTCAGTGACACTCAACTTCTGTCTCCTCTCCCTTTGTTTTCCTTTTTTAAACTTTTAGTAATATTTTGACTTTTATTTTATTTTTATTCTATGTGTATGAGTGTTATGCCTGCATGTGTGTAAGTGCACCCATGTCGGGCAGTGTCCACAGAGGAGAGAAGAGGGTGTTGGACTTACGCTGCCATGTCAGTGCTGGGATTTGAACCCTGGTCTTCTGCAAGAACAACTAGTGCTCTTAACTACTGAGGTATCTCTCCAGTCCTGACTTTTGGTGTTTAACTCTTATGTTTTTATTATTTTTAAAAGCGTATTTACTACTACTATTTTTTAAAGATTTATTTTTTATTTATGTATATGTGCGTGTTTCTGTAAATGTATGTCACATATGTGCAGGTGCCATGGAGGTCAAAAAGGAGCATCAGATACCCTGGAGCTGGAGCTGCAGGCAGTTGTGAGACACCCAATGTGGGCACTGGAAACCAAACTCAGGTCCTTTGAAAGAGCAGGAATCACTCTTAACCTCTGAGCTATCTCTCTAGTTCCTATTTTTTATTTTTGGGACAGGGCCTCATATAGCCCAGGCTAGACTCAAACTCCCACTCTTCCTGCCTTCACCTCTTGAGTCCTGGGATTATAGGCATGCACTACCATTCCCAGTTTTATGCAGTGCTGGGGATTGAGTATGCTAGGCAAATATCCTACGAACTTAAAGAAATCATCATCCTTGAAATCTTTGCTGTGTGTATGTATGCTTATGTGTGTGTGCTTGAGTATGCATGTGTATGTATGCTTATGTGTGTGTACATGTGTATGTGTGTGTGCTTGAGTATGCATGTATATGTATGTGTGTGTATCTGAGGCCAGAGATCAACCATAGATGTCACTATTCAGTTACTCTCTGCCTTGTTCTTTGAGACAAAGCCTCTCTTCTTCACCTGGAGCTTACTTAGTAGCCTAGGTTCATTAGCCAGTGAGCCCCAGGGATCCATCTATCTTTCTCAGCAATTTAAACAGATCCATAAAAGATCTACCAACAAAGATGAATTCAGTGACTTATCTTACCAAATCTTTAAAGGGGGCTCCAATGCTTCTTAAGTAGAAAGAAAAAGAATACTACCAAATTCATTGTAAAAGCTATTGTTTTCTTAATACCCAAACTTGATCAAGACACACACACACACACACACACACACACACACACACACACACACGAGAGAGAGAGAGAGAGAGAGAGAGAGAGAGAGAGAGAGAGAGAGAGATGTAATGAACATAGATGAAAAAATTCTCAATAAAAATCTTGCAAACCCTATCCAATATCACATTAAGAGAGTGGTAGAAGGAGGTGTTTGTTGGCAGTGGGCAGTGGACTTGAGTCCCAGTTGGGTAAAAAAGATACATTGTGGAGTGAGGCAGTAGAACAGAGCGGCTTAGGTGGCACCAGGACCCCTGGCCCAGGGGAGAGGGTATCACTGTACCTGGAGATTCTGGGAGGGAGTGATTCCAGAAACTGTGGCATAGCCCAATCCTAGAAGATATACCTTTAACCTTTAAGTTAGAGATTCAACCCTTAGGAAAAAAAAAACAGAGACCAGTGAGGTCAAGAATTCCTAACGTTTTGACTTAGTCTAAACTGGTTACATGTCTCCTTAGAAAAGAGGAAAAGTACTGGTCGCCTCTGGCTCTAGCTCTCCTTTGGAAGATGAGTCAGAAGACAGTGATGGCTGGAACCCAGATTCAGACTTTTGTTAAGAAAGCAAAGTCATCAAAGAGAAGGTCCTCGAGCAGGTCCTACCATTCCAGGATTCCCAAGGTCCACCTTTTTTTTGTCATTTGCAGGGCCTTGACAGTGCTATACTGTTTGAGAAGATGAAGCTCAGGGATTCTCTCTTCGATCTGGATGGATCCGGAGTGGCATCTCCATGGTTCCCGACATCCCTGATACATACCAATCCCAGCCCCCTGCTGCTCTGACCCCAATGCCGCTTTCCTAGGGAGACTGCTCACAGCCTTCTCAGAAGAAAAACAGAAAGAACTGAGAGTTGGCCCCCGGAGGCAGGGCTAGCTTCTAGATACTTCTGAGGCCTCTGGCTAACTCCTGGGGATGGTAAATGATGTCCCAAATCAAGAAACAGACTCTGAAAAAAGCATAGAGTGGATAGATTCTCACCTCCTGACATTTCCTGAACACTCCCCCTCTACCACCAGTGATTCAGAGTCTGAAGAGAGCTAGAAGCCGTAGCTCCTGTGTTCCCAACACCCCTGAAGCCTGGCATCCCCCCTCCCAATGATAGTGAGACTGTGAAGGCAAGAAAGTGAGCAGCACAGAAACGAGCTAAGCTAGAAATAGCTGTGGGTCGTGGGACTCCAAGGTAGGATCAGGGGATGACTAATGGGGCCTGATCATGTGTTACTACTGAAAGCTTGTTGCTGGTTGGCTCATGACTGAGTGCATATAAATTGTGTGGCACAGGTTTACACCTCTCCTGTACTAAAATTGTGAAGACCAATGCTCCTGACTTCTTTAGTGTCAGAAATACAAGGAACTGTGGTCAGATACTCAACAGTTAGGGGCTTTTCTCAAATCTGGAGAACTGCATCCTAAGCTGGAACCTCTGATGATGTGACTTGGGAACTGAGCCTTGTGGGCCTGGACTTGGATCCAGAAGACTGTTTCTAATTCAAGGGCAGAATTTCCAAGAGACTTGTTTGGAAATGGGTGTCTTCTAGTGCATCTTTCCTGCTCTGTGGACTTGAAACTGGATCCATTGCAGGTAAGTGGGGAAAGGCTGTCTGGCTCTGTAGATACAATCTCTATCCTTTGGATCTGACATCCCTCATTCTCAGGGCCAAGGCTGAAATTGGAATGTAAAGGGATAGTTGTCTATAAAAATATAGAGTAAATATAGTAATTCCCATCCTCGTCCTTTCCTCTATCTCAATCCCCATTTATTTTCTTCTATATTGATTGTATTTTTAATTTTGAACTTCCCCTTTTTCAGCATGGCTACTCAAGGGTGAAGTGCCATAGACTGGTAGAGCAAGAACAGCAAAAAGGAGACAATTACCACTCACCTCTTTTGTTTTTAATGACATTGGCCAGCTGTTTGTACTGACAGTCTGCATGTAAATAAAGCAGAGTGGGCTGCTTTTCTTTTCTTTTTAACATTTGTTTTTATCCTATGTTCATGAGTGTTTTGCCTACAAGTATGTATGTGCACTATGTTCCTGGTGCCCATGGAGGTCAGAAGAGGACATCGGATACCCTGGAACTAAAGTTACAGATGGTTGTGAGCGGCCATGTGGGTGCTGGGAGCCGAACCCAGGTCATCTGCCAGAGTATCAAGTACCCTTAACTACTGAATCATCTTTCCAGCCCCCATTTGTGTTTTGGTTTGTTTAAAAAAGAATATATGAAGATCATATATAGAGCTGGAGAGGGGGCTCAGAGGTTAAGAGGTCTTCCAGAGAACTCAAGTTCAGTTCCTAATACCCACATCAGGCAGAATAATCACTTGTAACTTCAGGTCTATAGGACCTGACACCCTCTTCTGGTCTCCACAGACACCCTTACACATGTGACATACACTCAGACACACACACACATAAGTAATTTCTTTTAAAGAAGATGATATACCATGACCAAATTTGTTTCATCCCAAGGATGTAAGAATAGCTCAATATGCAAAAATTAATAAATACAAGACAGCATATAACTAGACCTAAGGCAGAAATCACATAGAAAAGGTCTTTGACAAAGTTTGACATCTCTTCATAATAAAAGCCCTGAACAAACTAGGAATAGAAAGAACATTCTTCAACATAATAAAAGCTATATATGAAAAACCTATAGCCTGTATTATACTAAATGAAGACTGAAAGCATTTCCTTTAAAATTAGAAAAAGGGACTGTTGAAAAGATGGCCCAGCAGATAAGAACACAGGATGCTCTTGTAGAGGACCCAGATATGGTTCTCAGCACTCACCATCCCATAATTCCAGTTCCAGGTGATCTGATACTCTCTTCTGACCTCCACAGGCCTTGCATGACATGGGTGCCCTTATATTCGTGCGGGCATAACACTCGCACACAAAATTTTAAAATAAATAAAATAATTTTAAATAAAATAATTTTTACATAAAAGCTGCAAAATTACGAAAGAAAAAGTCAAATTATCCCTACATGCAAATGACATTTTCAGCAAGGTGAGATACAAAATCAACATTAAAAAATCAGCTCTTCCACATACCAATAAAACACTTGTTGAGACAGAAATCAAGACAAACAAATCCCATTCACTGGAATTACTCGGATGCAAACCCTGTGAGCTAGAATACCAACCAACCAGGCAAGAAATGCCCACTAGTGCTATAATGGCATAACTTATATGGGGGTAATCAATTGTTTTCTGATTGGATTTGAAGCCCATTCCACAGAAGGAATTCATGCGTATTACTGTAAACCTTGTCAAAAAGTAGTAGTAAAACTTCTGCTGCTTTCCTAAATGGACAGGTAAGAAACTACCTTCTAAATATTTACATTTGTACCCATGGATTTGTGTTTCTCACAGGCTCCACAGAGGAGCTTCTGTTTGCAAACAACAATAATATAGGGATTCAGAAGTGGTCAAAGTCTGAGAAAAGTGACTGTCCTAAATAAAGCATCTATATCATCCCCTCCAAGGCTCAGGGAACAAAAGAAAAGATAGAAAGAAGCTGGAAGATGGGAAGGACTCCTTGTAAGTTGTCTATAATCAAATACACAATCCCCCACCCATGTTCAGGCAGTCAACCTTAACTAAATGGAGTGGAGTGGAGGAACAGGAAGAGGAAGGGCATGAATGTATAAGGGAGGACTTGTTGCAAGGGGTTCTGTGGGAGGAAGAAGGCGATAAGATAAAGGGAAGGTAATATGCTCAAGGTGCCTTAAGTGTGTGTGAAATTGTGAAAGAATCAATAAATTTTTTAAAAGCACATTTGCAAGATAATACAAGATAATTAAAAAGTAATATTTCTGGGGCAGACAGTTTGAAAAGACACTTCCACCAAACCTGATAGAAAGAGAACTGACTCATGCAAGTTGTCCTCTGACCTTTATATACACACGTGCATGCATACATAATAGATAAATAAATAATAATGTATAAGTGTAAAGAAAATACCTAGGGAAACCTAACTGAAGAGGTGAAAGTCCTCCTTAATAAAATTTTAAGGTGGTAAGGATTAAAAAAAATCAAGAAAACCTTAAAAGATTTCTCATGCTCACAGATTAGCAGAATTAATATTGTGAAAATTGGCTATTGAATCTACAGATTCAACATAATCTCCTTCAAAACTCCAGTGACGACACGTGGGGTATGGTGGCATACACCTTTTATCCCGGTACTTGGGAAGGCCAAGGCAGGCAGAGCTCTATGAGATCAAGGTCTTCCTGGTCTCCTGGTCTCCATAGCGCATTCTTAACCAGGGAAACCCTGTTTCAAAAAGACAAAGTGTCAATGACCATATTCATACAACTTAAAAAAAAAATCATACATGCACAAAAGATCCTGAGTAGCCAAAGCAATGCTAAGTAGAAAGTGTAATGCTCTTTGTAACACCTGATCTCAAATTATGCTACAGAGCCACAGCAATAAAGACTGCAAGGTACTGGACAAAAACAGACATATAGACCAAAAGAAATGAATAAAAGACCCAAAATAAACCCACACAGTGACAGCCATATAATTTTTTAAATACATTTTAAATTTTTATTTATTTATTTTTATTTGTATGAATGTATTGTCTACATGTGTAAGTGCACCCATTTCATGCAACACCCTTAGAGGTCAGCAAAGGGCATCAGATACTGGGGAACTGGAGTAACAGACAGTGTGGGTGCTGAGAATCAAACCAGTGCTCTTAACTGCTGAGCCATCTCTCCGGCCCACAGCCATATAATTTTATTTGTCCTTAGAATACAGTTATTATACAGTTCACATCCTATTATCTACTGTACAGTGCTGCAGGGACGGCAAGTAAAGCAGGACACTTCTGGAGCATGAGTGGAGGTCCCATTATTGATATTACAAAGCAGAGGAGGACTAATAACAACATGTATAGATAGAGCATGTTCTCTCATTTATCCTCCGTTAGTAACAGGGTTTTCAGGTGGAATAAAGTGCCCACATGACCCCTCTATGCTCCCGCTGTCACTACTCCCCTTCCATCTAGAAGATATCACAGACTTGAGACTGGGGCTTAAGATTTTCCTGGCCTGAGTCAGATGTCAGGTATGGGACCCATCTTCCTGATTGATCGAAACGAAATAACTCATCATCATATTTCATAAGTAGTTCCCACTGGCCATTCCGCTCCAAAGTATAATATTCAAAGGGAAAGTCACTCAGCATGTGGGGACAGAATATGAACTTATACTTTATCCTTAGGTCCATCACTAGCTGCCGCAACTCGGAAGAAACAAGGGAAAATTCCTCTGGACCGAACATAGACCAGCGTCCTTCCTCAAAACTCGAAGGCACGGGGAAGCACACTTGCCTCAACTGGCTCATCCTAGCAGTGCAGCGCAGGAGGTTCTTCAGAACAGACATGGACATATGGTTCCCAGAGCAACTGAATGTGGTAAGACGGGAGCAGGAATCCAGGGCAGGTAGGATGCAATTAATGTGGGAATCATCGAGGTAACATAAGTTCAAGACAAGGGTCTCAAGAGTGCCTGCCATCTTCTCGAGCAGAACTCGGAAGGGCTGAGGACTGAAGTCGCACATATCGATGCTTCTCAGAGTCAGGTGCTTTAGTTGACCCGTGCTTGGACACTCAGCGAGATGCTGCAAATCTGATTCGATAAGTGGGCTGCCCTTCAAGTAGAGGGTCTCCAAGGGAGTGTGACTCCTGAGGATCCTGTGTAGCTGTCCTTTAAGGAAGAAGACGTCACATATATAAATCTCCCGCAGATTCTCCAGCTTCCGTAAATGAGCAGCGTACATACGGGAATACCCCTTATTTTTTCCTACAGAAGTGTAGTACTTCATACGCTTAAAGGAAAACTTGTGAAGTCTGCTCATTCTGCCCAGGTAAGGAGCAAATATTTTCATGGTGTCTCGATGAAAAAAACTGTCCACATCCAGCTCTTCGATGCTCTCAAGGTGCACAACCCGCAGATACTTCTGCATTTTGTACATGGAATCCGACAAAATCTCTAGTCTCTTACAGTACAACTGGACGACCTGTTTCCTCATCTTCACCCAATGCAAGAGGTAGGCTTGGAAGTCATCAAGAGGTTCGTGTTCCCAGGTGATGCAAAGGTCTGCAAATATCGTCAAGGACTTTGTTCCGATCCCAGAACCAGGGCTCCCTGGTTTCAACTCACTGCGAATCTCTGAGCACTCACGGGCTATGAGTCCACACTCCATCTTCCAGAGTTTCTCATCCCCCTTCTGCAAACTGAGCACTTGCAGTTTCCAGTCGCTGGGGCGATCCTTCATAGCAAGCAGCACATCAATTCCATCTAGGATGGCTTGCAAAGTTTCCAGATGGGGTATCTTCATCAGTGTCCCCAAGGGCAGGTAAGGAAATGGCCAGGCCTGTACCATTGACCTCAACACATGAGTGTGCCTCCCTCTAAAGGCCTCCAGGAAAATCGGTAAGAAGAATTCCATAGGAAGGTCCTGCAGGGAAGAGGGGTCCAAGGCCTCATCCCTCACCAGGCTCCGACTTGCCAGCTCCAGGAGTGTTGGTGGGATCTCCAAACTCATACTGAAGAATTTGCAGGCAAGTTTTCCAGATCCAGATGTCGCAGGTAGGGCTGGTTGACTCCCAGAAGATTCAGGCAGTGACTCCAGGCTCCAAAACCCAGACTCTCTCCTTTCTCTTTCTAAGCGTCTACTGGCCTTTCCTCAGAGCTCCCTTTTTAACCCCTCCGTGGCAACCACCAGTGTCCAATCAGAAAGCAGGATCTGGTAAGATTCCTGAATCTCCGCCCACTTTATAATGGGTTTCAGCTTTATCCCATCTGATGGAATTATGTAAGGTTTGGAAGGGAAGATACAGTGACAGTGTGGACAAGGTCAAGGCCTCACTCAGCCAGGACCTCAGCTTCACTCAGGAGTGACTGTCAGGATCATGAGTGTGAGAGGAGGAAGGTCTAAGAGGCTAAGGACATAGAAAAGTCAGCAACTGGATGTGGCATGGTAAAAGAACTTTAGATCACATCAAAACATGAACAGCCAGGTGTGGTGGAACACACTTTTAATTCCAGCACTTGGGAGGCAGAGGCACGAAGATCTCTGTGAGATGGAGGCTAGCCTAATCTATGGGGAGACCCTGTGTCAAAAAAGGGTCTCTAATCCCGACCCAGTGGACAGAGAAACTAAAATGTGGATAAAAATGTGAAGCCAGCCTAGTCTGCAGAGGGAATTCCAGGCTAATCAGGCCTACCTAGTCAAAATAAATATAAAACAAAATAAAAAAAAGCATGTGAGTGTGTTATTGAGCCAGGTGTTTGTGAACAGTAATCTTAGCCACAAGAAGCTGAGGCAGGAGGATGACTATTATGCCAGGAATTTAGCAGCTTTCTGAGAAACATGGATAGTTTGTCTCAAAAGATAAAACCAAAATTAAAGGATTATAAAATGAAAGACAGACTAAAAATAAATGTTCAGGGAGACAGGGGTCTAAGCTGTGACTGTTGGCACACGCCTTTAATCCCAGCACTGGGGAGGCAGAGGCAAGTGGATCTCTGTGAGTTCAAGGCCAGCCTGGTCTACATGGTGAGTTCCAGGTAAGCTGAGACTTCAGGGAGACCCTGTCTGGAAAGAAAGAAAGAAAAAAAGAAAGAAAGAAAGAAAGAAAGAAGACAATAGGTCAAAACAAACAAAAAGAAATGAATGAAAGAAGGAAGCAAGTAAAGGAAGGAGGAAGGAAAAACAAGAGAGACAGAGACACAGAGGGAGAAAACACCATATAATTTTTGGCAAAGATAAACAAGTACATTGGAAAAAAGACAACCTCTTAAACAAATGGTTTTGGAAAATACTGGATATCCACATGTAAAAGAATGAAACCCAAAAAGATAATGAATGGATCTGGGTGTGTTTGAGAATTAACATATCAACATGCTGAAAGCATTGCACACAGCAGAAATTGGGACGGATGCATGACCTTGGGGAATGAGATATTCTAGAACTAGGGATAAAAAGGCCAGAATGTCTGTTAAGATTAAGATGGAGTCAAGCTTGTACCAACTGAAGCTGGAGAAATCATTTTGAATAAAATTGTGGATAGGACAGAGTTCCAGGACATAGTTCTAACATGACAATTCCACTGGCACAGTTCCAGGAGACAGACAAGAAATATCTAGGGGAATACATGTTCTCTGAGTTCGGATCTACTTTTAATAACTATATTTAAGAGTTAAACTATTATTCAGGTAATTATAATGTTGGCATGGTAACACTGCAACTATTCACAACAGCTAAGATATGGAACCAATTTAGATCTCTAACAACAGAAGAATATATAAAGAAATGTAGCACATATATTCAATGGAAAACTTTTCAGCCATAAAAAGATCAAAGTTATGTCACTTGCAGGAAAATGGATGCAAGTGGAGGTCATTGTGTTAAGTGAATTAAGTGAGTCTTAGAAAGACAAATATCATAAGTTTTCACTCAGATGTGACTTCTACTCTTAGAATTTTTTAAATTACATTTTGAGTGTGGGTATGTGTGTGTGTGTGTGTGTGTGCCACAGCTCTCATGCTATGGTGTTTCTGTGGAGGTCAGAGGAAAACTTGCAAGAGTTAATTCTCTCCTTATACCATGTGGGTCCTGCTAACTCAGGTCATCAGATTGGTGACAAGCACCTTTGCCATTTAGCTATCTTGCTGGCCTGATTCCTAGATTTTGTATAGGAATATTATGTTATATACATAAATAATGCATATATATATGACATAAAAGTAGAACTGAAACTGTCTAGAGAGACAACAGAGACTAGAGGGAGGGGAGGAGTGGGAAATATGTTCAATCTGCAATACATACTTGTGTGAAAAATGTCCTTATGTGACAGATGTGGTGGCCCAGCACTCAAGAGGCAGAGGCAGGCAGATCTCTGTGAGAACAAGACTAGCCTGGTCTACATAGCAAGTCAAGTTCTAGGCCAGCTGAGGCTACAGTGAAACCCTGTCTCAAAAAAAAAAAAAAAAAAAAAAAAAAAAAAAAAAAAAAAAAAAAAAACCAGCCACAGCAAAAAGAAGGAATAGGAAAGAAGGAAGGAAGAAAGAAAATGCCTTTATGTAACCCAGTAATGCATCATGAATTGTAACCCAGTAATGCATCATGAATATACACAATGGAAATTTTAGAAAATAATAATAAAGAAGCTTAATCATGTTTAAATACAAAGTGACAGAGATTTCCCAATGTGACTTCCTGGGGGGATATAAGAGCCCAGTGGAATGTATATTTTGTAAGTCATCTAAGATGGTTAATTTCACTAATCAACTTGATGGGATTAGAAAACACTTAGGGGGTCAGTGAGATAGCTCAGGCTTGCTACCAAGCCTGATGATCTGAGTTTAGTCCCAGAAACTCACAGGAAGAAAGGGATAACTGACTCTTGCAAGTTGTTTTCTGACATCCACATTCAGGCCTTGGCACATGTATACACTGACATACACACACACACACACACACACACACACACACACACGCACAAATAATAAATAAAAAGTTTTAAATAAGTAACACCTAGGAAATTAATAAGGCACACCTTTGATTATGTCTGTAAGAATGTTTCCAGAATGGTTTAGCTGAGGAGGGAAGATATTCTGCATGGAAGTGGTCCAAAAATTAACAAAAAATATAGAGGACACCCCACCCATTCATCTCTCTGTTTCCTGGCTGCAGGTGCAATGTGACCCGTTGATCATGCTGCCTCTGCCGCCATACCTTATCACTGTGGTGAACTCTGTCCCCAACTGTGAGACCAAATAAACAGTTTCTCCCTTAAGTTGTTCCTTATGGGGCTAGAGCAATGGCTTATCGGTTAAGAGCACTTGCTACTTCAGTTCCCATCATTAATATGGCAGCTCACACCCACCGAGAAATCATTCTTCTGAATGTTCCAGGACTGTTTGTCATAGTCAAGGCAGAGCTGAGCTGGAGCAAGAGATAAGTGCCAATTTGTATGTGGGTTTAGAGTTTTCATTATTTCACTGGACTGGCCAATGTGATTATAGAAATGAAACTATTATTGGAAACAAAAGTGTTCAGGGACTTTTTGTAACCTCACTGACGACCAAAATAGTTATGAGGCATCTACACAAAATTTCCTCCAGCGTTCAAAGAGTCATTGAGAAGAAAAATAAAGTTGCTTATTACTTATATCCTAGTTTCTTTAAAAAAAAAAAAAAAAAAAAAGCCAGGGTCTTCTTGTCTTGCCCAGGCTGATCTTGAATGTTTGGGCTCTAGGGACCTACCTGCCTCAGCTTCCTGGGATTAAAGGTTCCCAGCCCTGTGCTCATGAGGCATTGCTTGTACCATACTTTGCATATGACGCGTATGACTCATGTAATGGAAGTGTTTGAAAAGCATATATGTGCATACCACACATATTGCTTTATACTTTCCTTTTTTATCATAACTGCCTAGCTCTTCCTCATGGGTACTTATAAATTTACTGCATTATTTTAAACAGCTGCATAGTGGACCATTTTAAGGTTATACAATTATTTATTTTGACCATTCCCTTTTAGAATATTAGTCATCTTAATTTGTGAAAATAAATGTCTTAAAATAAAGAAAATAAATATGTATGCTATGTATGTTGGTACATACCTATAATCCCAGCATTCAGGAGTGTCAGAAAAACCATGAGTTTGAGGCCAGTCTGGGCTATATAACAAGACTCTATCTTGAAAAGAAAAAAAAAAAAGTATAAAAGAAAACATTTTTTTTTTAAGACAGAGTATCACTATGTAGACCACACTGGCTTCAAAATCACAGAGATCTACCCATCTCTGCCTCTGCCTCTGCCTCTGAAGTGCTGGGATTAAAGGTGTACACCACCATGCCCAGCCAAAAGCAACTATTTTAATACTTGTACTCTAATTAAATACATCCCATTTTCTTTTTTTTCAATACTGAGCCTTCACAAAGTAGGCAAGCGCTCTAGCACTGAACTACATCTCCAACCCTCTTTTTACCTTTTATTTTGAGACAGGCTCTTGCTAGGTTTACCAGGCTGTCCTTAAATTCACTCTGTAGCCCAGGCATACCTTGAATTTATGATCTTCCTGATTCCACCTCCTGAGCAGATGGTATTACAGGCCTGTACCACCAGGCTCAACTAACACATATTTTCTAGTTACATTTTTATTTTATTTGAAAGATATTTCTATCTTGAAATTTAAAAGATCTTTATCTCTAAAGTTCAAAATAATCTATGTAGCATTTAATTATCTACTAAATGAATGCTATTGATTGAAATTTGAAACTGAAAGCTTTCAATATTAACTGAAACCCTTCAAATTAAATTAATTCTGGAACTCTGGCTGAGCAATATGAAAGTATTTTTCAATTGTTCCAAATGATAAAGTTTTGGGGTTTTGGTTTTTTAATTATTATCATTATTGTTGTTCTTATTATTTCGTTGTTGTTGTTTGTTTTTGAGACAGGGTCTCATGTAATCCAGGCTGGCCTCCTGAACTTAATATGTAGTTAGGACTTGTTGTAAAACTTCTGTTTCTCCTTTCTCCACCTCCCAAATGCTGGAATTATTAGTATACATCATCAGGTCAAGTCTCACATAATAATGTTCCCAGGGTTTTTTTGGTTTGTTTACATTAATTAATTTATTTATATTTTGTACCATGGGTCAAAAAACAACTTGAAAAAAATCACTTCTCTCCTTTCATTACATTGGTTCCAGGGATTGAACTCAGGTCATCAAACCTGGCAACAAGCATCCTTACATGCTGAGCCATCCCACTGGCCCTCAAATAATAATGTTTTACTACTACCTAAAAGGGGATATATGGATCAGATACTTATTTTTAAATTAATTTTTTGTCTGTTTCACTTTTTTTATATATCAGATAGTTTTCAAAATTCATCCCTAATGTTAGCTCATTTAATCCTTGCAAGAGCCCTAGGAAAGAAGAGGCTTGATCTAATTTTTCTGTTGGATCAAAGGACATTGCCAGAGACAGCATTCTAAGGAATGAACATATCATTTCCAAGGGAAAAAAAGATAAGCACTTGGATGTGGAAAAAAAAAAAATTCAAGATGCTAAATGAGTCAGCTTGGAATGGAGGAGACCTAGTATGAGGCGGTTGAAAGCAGTCTACAGAGAAGTGCTCTCCCATTCTCACCTGGGTGATTGGGAAGGTATTGGCCTGCAGTAGTCTCTGGGATGAGTGTGCTGAGAAGAGTTAGGACTCGTTTGGAAAGCCCCACACTTGACCTAAGAAATCCAAGGTGCAAACAGGCTACTTTTAACTCTAGATAATACTCTTTTAAGAGCACACATGAAATTTATAGACTACTTATGACTATGTTACTATATTTTTTTGTTTGTTGAGGCGGGGTCTCATCTCACTCTGTCCTAGAACTCACACACTACGTAGACCAGACTTGCCTTAAACTTGTAGCAATCCTCTTGCTTCTGCTTCCTCAGTACTGAAATTCACATACATGCACCACCATGCTGGTCAGACTAATCTAGTTAAGAATCCAACCCAGAGAAAGCTCAGATACCTATAGGCCAGGTGGGGGCTGTAGAGTACAGGAGGACAGAGTAGCCAAGGGAAAACTGCACACTTTGTTTTGTTTTTTTTTTGATACAGTGTCTCTTGTGGCCTAAAACTTCCTATGTAGTTGAAGATTACCTTGAGCATCTGATCATCCTGCCTCCAACACTCCCAGCTAAAGTTCTAACACTTTTGTTGTTTGGAGACAGGGTCTTATGCAGCCCAGATTAACCAGTATTTGGCTGAAGTCAAGAATGACCTTGAACCCTTTCCTGATCCTCCTGCTTCCAGTTTTGGAAGGCTGGGATTACAGGCCTGTGTGTCACCACCCTGGTTTATTTGGGGATCAAACTCAGGCCTCCTGCATAGTAGGACAGCTTCTCAATCAATTGGATAACATCCTTTTGTTTTTGAGACAGCATCTCAATAGCTCAGGTTGGCCTCAAACTTACTGTCCTTTTGTCTCAGCCTCCCAAGGCCTGGGATTATAAGCTACATATTTCCTTTTGTTTGCATTTTATTTATTAATAAATATATGTTTGTGGGTGCACATACCATGGCATACATGGGACCATCAGAGGACAATGTGGAGTCCGTTTTCATCTTCCACGTTTTCATGGGTTCTGGGGATCAAACTCAGGTCTTTTTAATCATCAGGCTTGTGAGCAAGTCCCTTTACCCACTGAGCCACCTTACCACTAGTTCCCACCCTGTTTTTTTGAGACAGGGTCTTCCTGTGGCCCCCAGCTGGCCTGGAACCTGGAACTATGTAGACCAGGCTGGCCTCAAACTCACAGAGATCCACCTGCCTCTACCTCCCAAGTGCTGGGATTAAAGGTGTGTGCTACCATGCCTGGCCTCCATACTTCATTTTGACATCATCCAACAGGCTCTTTAGTTGTTTCATTATATAACTCGGCATACCACAATCGTGTGTACATAGTTAGCACCTACTCTAGGGAAAAAAAAAAGGGGGCATATACTTGAAGCAACAGTAAATAAACATTCTGAAGCTTTTGTTGTTTGTTTCTTTTGTCGTTTTCTTTTTTTGACAGGGTTTAATAGAACCCAGTCTGGCTTTGAACTCACTATGTAGCCAAGGCTGACCTTGAACTCTTGATCCTCCTGTCTCTGACTCCCAAGTGTTGGTATTACAGATTGTGCCACTAGGTCTGGTCATATTGGTTTTATTCTTTACAGATTCTACTGGGAAGTCAGACACATGAGGTTGGACAGATCCCTTACAAAGGATGCATTTCTGACAGTGGCAGAGATAGTGGACTGTAGATTCGTCCCAGTATTCTGCTCCTGCAGCGTGTAAACAGCCTTCATGTTTGTTTTTGGTCACAAAAAGAAAAGAGGGGGAAGAGTCAGCTAAGCAAATTGAATCAGACCATAACCAGACTTGGGTGGGACGAGGTGAAGGAGGAACCCCAGGAAATAGAGCAGGTGGTGACAGCTGTGTCGAACAGAAGACTGAGTGTTGATCCCTTCGGAGCCAGCTCAGAGCAAGAAAGTGACTCTGCGGGATGTGGCCCAGAAGTAGCACTGGACCTGGGCTTCTCTGCCTTGCCAGTGAAGTTCTGGTACAGTGCCCATTGATAAACATTTTTAAAGCAATTAAAAATGGAGAAATGATGAAATCATACCTGGTTGGCTAAAACAGCTAATAAAAATGACAATTGTGTGGCTGACTTGAATAAATTTGATCATTTGGTCACTTGTTTTGATTTATCCACATATACTCTCAAGAGGCTGCCACCCTGTAACAGAAAATCAAACTCCATTTTTCTCAGAGGAACTTGTAGTCAAGAAAGAAATGTGCAAGAATGGCCTAACCATTATTTTCTCTAGGAGGCAGTTGTCCTCAATTTATTTTCTTCCTCTGCTACATAGCTAAAATTTTTGCCTTCATCTTAATCGTACCCAAAATAATCTTCTAAAAACAAAGCAATGAAAAGTCATAAGGAGGAAAAGAAGATGGCAAATTTTCTTTCCTTTACAAATATGAGAGTTTGTGACTCGTTATAGAAAAAGGTGAGACTTTTACATCTCAATACTTCATACATATTTCATATGGTTTTGCTTGTTCGTTTCAGAAATTCTACATATATGTTACAGGAAAGTAAGAATATGTGTCTTCTATATTCAACTTTATATCTCATAATTTGGAAAAAACATTTTATTATTTTATTTTTCTAGAAAATGCACAAAAGAACTTGAGGCAGCACAAAAGAACTTGAGGCAGTGAATGATGATCAGGAACAACATCAATTTACATATATGCCAACCTGTCATACCTCTGACAATTTCAAAGAAATGAGAGATACAAGAATAAAAGTTTCTAGCAGGAAGAAAGATATTCTGTGTGTATTTTTACCAGTGAAACAGTACACTAGACCTCTAAGTAATGGTTAATTACATATAAGAAGATTTGCCTGATAAATCCTCTGCATCAGACTTAACCAGCAGCTTTTATCCAAATTCCTTATTAGGTCATTTGAAGGCACAATAAGGTTTATTAAGCAATTCTTATTTTTCAAAAAGGAGTTAAATATGTTGTAATGTGCTGCCAAATTACTTAGTAGAGATCAAGCCACCTTTTCAAAAATGTTTCTCTTAGAAAGGATCTATAGTGTTACCAAAGTAATTCTAACTAGAATTTAAAAATCTAAATTTGAGATGACTGAGGAAATAAGGAGCATAATTTGAGATAAATTTAGGCATTCCCTTTTTAGATGCTTAGCAAATTGTGGTTTATGTATGACAAAGAGATTTTGCTCAAAAATAAGTGTATTGTATTAAAATACAGATATTCCTTACAGATCTCTCGCTCTCTCTTAGATAAATTTAAAATATTCCAGAACGTGGCATGTGGGTGGCGCATGAAGGCTTATGGAGTGAGCAAAACAAACTTAGGAACAGATTTTAAAAAATAGATTAAGTGTTTTCTAAGCTATTGCTTGCCTACACCAGCCAGCTGAAGGCTTTAAATAATTTAATCCCTACAACAACTGCCAGCTCCAACTGGAAGCCTTAAACAAGGACTATATTCACCCTGGGCTCCGACAGGTGCAGTCTAATCTCAATTCCCTAAATCTGCTACTGATCTAGGTTTCTACATTCAGAAGTAGGATACTATACTCTCAGACTCAACAGGGCATTAATTAAATTAATCCAAGTGCCTTTTGTCTTGTTCCATCTTCCATTCTCATATTACTTAAGACATTCTTTTATTTTTCTCTGAAGGAAATGCTAGCACAATATGGAGCACATGCGGGTGTCTTCAAAGAGCCTTCCTGTAACAGCTTTAATTTTGGAACCCATTTCAATAAATTACTTCCTATTTATTTACTATTACTATTATTATTGTTGTTGTTGTTGTTGTTGTTGTTATTTTGGAGGGCCATGCATGTGCCACAGTCAATGTGTGGAGGTCAGAAGACAACTTTCCAGAGTCAGTTCTCTCTATCCAGCACATGGGATCCAGGTATTGAACTCAGGTCATCAGGCTTGTATGACAAGCATCCTTACCCACTGAGCCTAATAAATTACTTTCTTCCTAATATTATTGCTATTTTTATCCAATTGACTTTTATATATTAACACCTAGTGCCAGAAAAAAAATGTTTTACTTTTTTACACATGTATAAGTTGTATGAAAATATGCTTGTCACAGACTTACTCTTTATGGAGATAATTAACATATATTTAACTTTTAATAATCAACCAAGATAACATTTCCTATCGACTAAAATCAGAAAACCAAAAAAGAAAAGACTATTATGCCTTTAGTAAGCAACGTATTATGAGATCATGTTAAGACCTTTGCCAGACAGGCAGTGAGAAGAAGTTTAAATATCAGTACCTGCTGTCTGGATGTCTGCAAAAGAGTGAAATTTGCCCCTTACCTTCCATTGTGTACAAAAATTAAGCCAAAGTGAAGCCAGGTATGGTGGTCACACCTGTAATCATAACACTTGGGAAGTGGAGACAGAAAAATCAGGATTTCAAGGCCAGCCTTAGCTTCATTATGAATTTGAGTCCAGCCTGGTCTATATGAGACATTGTCGTAATTTTTTTTTATTAAGTTAAAAATGAATTAAAGACCTAAACATGAAGTTTGCTATGGTTATAGACACCTGTGGACCCCATTACTCTTGAGGATGTGATAGGAGGATAGCCTGGGCTCAGGAGTTCAAGACCAGTGTCGATAACATAGCAAGACCCCAACTCAAGAAATGAATAAACAAATAAGGAAAATCTTCAGGACATGGGATTTTGCAAGTATTTCCTGGATATGAAACCAAAAGCATGAATAACAAAAGTAAGAATAGACAAATGGGACTATATCAAATTTAAAAGCTTCTATGTGTCAAAGAATACCATTAACAGAATGAAAAATAACCTGTAGAAAGAGAAAATGCTTACATATCATGTATCTGGTAATGGATTTACATCCAGAATACATAAGCAACTCCTGCAAATCATCAACAACAAAAGCCTAATTTTGAAATACTTTTATTTATTTGTTTGTTTGTTTGTTTATTTGTTTATTTATTTATGTGTTTCCTGCATGTATATAAGTGCACCTGTGTTGTGCAAAGCCCTCGGAGGCCAGAAGGGAGCCTCAGATTCCCTGGAACTGGAGCTACAATCAATTGTTAGCCGAACAATTAACCAAACCCAGGTCCCCTGTAAGAGTATCAAGCAGAACCTTTGTAACCACACAGTAGCCTACAACTGTTCCATCCAAGCTTCTTTCTCTTCTTCATTGGAGATCAGATTAGATCAGGCTAGAAGTTCTACCAGCCTCTCTTGATTTGTTGCCTATTCTATCTTACAGAGTTTTCCCATAAGAAACTTCTTGAATATTTAATCTTGCCTAGATGAATATAGAGATCAAAGGCAGACCAGTCAGAAAGCAAACACAATAAACTAGGTGAGAGAGGGCTATAACTTGGAAAGAATAAGAATAAGAGGAGTGGAGAAGCCCGGTACGGTGGCCCATGTGGATAATCCCAGCATTCAGAACGCTGGGGCAGGAGGGCTGTCTCAAATTCGAGACCAGCCTGGGCTACAGAGTGAGACTGTGTTTCAACAAAACCAAGTAGTTAACCAAGTAGAAGTTACCGGAGTTTGGATCCCACGTTCCCCAAAACAAGCAAGGAATAATTCCCATTCCTGTAATCCCAGCTCCTAAGAGGGTAGAAGGAGGATATCTTGTTTACTTGCTTCCAACATAGCAAGAGCAAAAAGTGCTCTTAACTGCCAAGCCATTTCTTTAGGCCTTGTTCTGCTTTTTGAGACAGAGCCTCACTGTCCGGCCTAGAACTTGATACATAGACTGGTCTCAAACTCACAGAGATTTACCTGCCTCTGCCTCTGGAAAGCTGGGATTCAAGGCATACACCACCACACCTGGTTTGGTTTTGGTTGATTGTAGGGTTGGGAGATGTGTTTGCTTGTCTGTGATAAAGTCTTTATGTAATCCTGACTAGCCTGGAACTTGCCTTGTAGCCTTAACCCACCTCAAATTTGTGATCCTCTTGCTGCTGTCTTTCTAATGCTGGGATTAAAAGCATTCCCACTATTCCAGAAAAATGGGGAAAATTGTTTTGGAGTCAGGGCCTTATGTAGTCCAGGCTAAAGTGGAAATTTTTTAGTCCAACACTGGAGAGGCTGAGGCAGGAAGATTGTAAGTGTGAAACCAGCGTGGACTACATCATGAGATACTGTCTAATACATATATGTGTATATATACATAATTTCCTTTATATACATAATAAAGGAAAATAGTAACAAAATTCATAACTTACATCATATATATAAGAAGAAGCATTCCAAAATGTTTACAATTATTAAATATAGGTAGAGGACATAATGGTATCCTACTATTCTGTGGTGTATATGTGTATGTACATACCTGTGTGTGTGTGCGTGTGTGTGCGCATAACCATGTTATTGGAGATTAAATCCAGGGCCTCAAGCATGCTAGAAAAGTGCCAGAAGCCACTAAGCTACACATCTGTCCCTTGTTTTATTTTGAGATGGGTTTCACTAAGTTGTCTCACTAAAACCACATCTCAAACCCATGATCACCCTGCATCAGCCTCCCAGGTAGCGATATTAAAGGCCTGGGCTATTATGCCCAGGTATACTATTCTTCTAACTTGTCTGTGTGTTTGAATTTTTTCATTTTTTATTTATCTCTTGTGTCATGTGTGTATGAGGAGGCGGGGGGGGGGGGAGAGAGAGAGAGAGAGAGAGAGAGAGAGAGAGAGAGAGAGAGAGAGAGAATATGAGGGTTCCCATATGCCAAGGCACAGATGTAGATGCCAGATGACAACCTTCAGTAGTTGATTCTCTTCCTTGATCATGATTTCTGGGGATCAAACTCAGGTTGTCAGACTGGAGCCGCAGGTACTTTTACCCGATAGCCATCTGACAAGCCATTTGAACTTTTATTTTTTGAGACATAGTCTCACTATGTAGCCCTGGGTGGTCTAGAACTCACAGAGATCCTCCTGCATTTGCCTCTGCCTCTCAAGTGCTAGGATTAAAGGTCAGATGGGGCTGAAGATGTAGCTAAGTTCGTGGAGGGCTTGCCTAGTATGCATAGAGCCCTAAATTCAATGGCATAAAATCAGGCATGATGGCATACACCTGTAATTCCAGAATTTAGGCGGTAAAGGCAGAAGGATCAGGAGAGTTCGAGGCCATCCTTGACAACATATTGAGTTGGAGGCCAGTTGGGCTACTTGAGACACTGTCTTTAAAAAGCAAAATAAGGGGCTAGAGAGATGGCTCAGGGGTTAAGAACACTGGCTGCTCTTGAAGAGGACCTGGGTTCAAGTCCCAGCACCCATATGGTGGCTAACAACTGTCCGTAACTCCAGTTCCAGGGGATCCAACGCCCTCTTCTACCCTCCTCAGGCAGTGCACTTACATATATGCAAAGCAATACATGTATATACATAAAATACTTTTTATAATTTATTTGTATATGTGTGTCTTGCATGAGTTTATGTGGACCATAAACATGCTGGTACCCATGGAGACAGAGAGTGTTGGATCCCCTTGAGCCATCTGATGTGTGTCCTGGGAACCAAACTCAGGTCCTCTGCGAGGTCTGTAGACTAGGTTCTCTCCTTCCACCTTTATATGGGTTCTGGAATCAAACTCAAACCACCAGTTTTGAGAAGCAAGCACCTTTACCTGTTAAGCCAGCACCTCATTCTCAAGTTGGCTGGATTTAGAATCATCTAGAAGACCAACATCTGGCCACATCTGTGAGGATATTTCCAGAGCGGTTTCACTGAAGAGGGACGACCCATGCTTTACATGGGAGGTACTATCCCATGGGCAGAAGGCAGAGACTGAATAAAAGGGTAGAAAGTAAGCTGAGCATTCATCTCTGCTTTCTGACCTCCAGTGCAAGGTGATCCGCACTGTTGGATTAACTTTTTCTGAAGGTATGTGAACAGATGTCTGCTCACCCCACATAAGGCACCAACAACAGATAAAAGATTCCACCAAAGTCCATCTTGGCAAGCAATGAGTTTATTTGGGTTATTTACAGAGCATGGGTGACCCCAACACAGTCATATCACTGAAAAGTCCACCCCAACACTACATAGATGGAGTCTTTTTACCCGCTTCAAGTAACCTTCCACTGTTTATATACCCTAGCACCTCCTGAGACCTGGTGCAACTGGAGCAGAATTGTATAGAGCTGGCAGGGAGGTGCAGGAGGGAATAACTAAGCTCTGGTAAGGGGCTAGGATCTGCTCTACGAGGGAACATCAGGAGGCTGGATCTTGAGGGCGGCTTGTGAGCAGTCTCAGCTGTGATGCTTCAAAGACAGAGTCATACTCCTGCCACCACTAGGTAGTCCTGGATGACCTGGAACTCACTACGCAGACCAGACTGGTCCCCAACTCAGAGATCTGCCTGCTTCTGTCTCCAGAATGTTGGGGTTAAAGGCATGTATCACTATACTCATTCCCCAATAGATTTTTAAAATTACTTTATTTATTTATTTATTCAGTGGGAGGTATGTAGACATCCGTGACAGGGCACCTGTGTGGAGGTCAGAGGACAGTCTTCAGGAGTTGGTTCTCTCCTACCATGTGGGTTCCAAGAATCAGATTCAGCTTGTCAGGCTTTGTAGCACAAACCTTTACCTGCTGAGCCATCTCACTGGCCTGCCAATAAGTAGTAATATAAATATATGCAGGGACTTATTACAGATTGAGTTTCTATAGTGGTGGTGGTTGAGAGTCCCACAACAGGGCCCTTAATGATGATGATGATGTAGTTCAGTTCAAGTCTGAAGGCTTCAGAACCAAGGAAGCCATTGGTATAAAATGCAGCTTGATGCCAAAAGTCTGAAATCTGGGAATGGTGTCACTGGTATAGATGTTGAAGTCCAAATATCTGGGAATCTGGACTTCAGTGTCCTGGGCAAGAGATAAATCTGTGCGAGCTCTCAGAAGAAGCAACAGACCAAGTCACCTGTGTTTGTCCTTTCCCACTTCCATCCAATTGGATGGGGCCTAATCACACTGAAGGTAGACCTTCTAGTTCCCTAGGACTCACATGCTAATCTTGTCCCGAAATACACTCAAAACAATGCTTTTTCAAGTTTTTAGATATTCCTTAATCTGATAAAGTTGATATCTAAAAACTAACCATCAGAGGGTATTTTATCAAATACTGCCAAACTGTTTCCCAAGTTCCTATGCACTTTGGCTCCCACCAACAGCAGATGAATTCAAGTTGCTCTGTCTTCTCATCAATACTTGATATTGACAGGTGTGTGTGTGTGTGTGTGTGTGTGTGTGTGTGTGTGTCTAAAGGTTTATTTTTATTTTATGTGTATGGGTATTTGCCTATATGTATGTATATGTATCATGTATATTATGTATGTGCCTGGTGTACTTAGAGACCAGAAGGATCCCATAGAAGCAGAGTTACAGATGGTTGTAAGCCACCATGTGAATGCTGGGAACCTATCCTAGGTCCTCTGTAAGACCTGCTGAACACCAGTTGTTCTATTTATTTAATTTAATCTTGAGACAGAGTCTCACTATGTAGTCCTGGGTGACCTAGAACTCACTATGTAGACCAGGCTGGCCTCAAATTCACAGAGATCCACCTACCTCTGTCTTTGCTTCCTGGGTGCTGGGATTAAAGGCATGTGCTACTGTGCCCAGATTTTATCTGTTCTTATTTCATCAAACAATTCTTTCTGAAATAGGATCTTACAATGTAGGACTGACTGAGTTGGAACTTGCTACGTAGATCAGGCTGGCCTCCAACTCACAAAAGATCCTCCTCCCTCTGCCTCCCTAGTGCTAGGATTAAAGGTGTGGGCCACCATGCCTGATGACCTTAAACTTTTTATTTCCTGGCCTCTACCTCTCCCGTGCTGGGAATGGAGGTCTGTGTAATCACTCTGGTCAGTTTACTGAGTTTTGGATATCAAACTCAAGGTTTCAAGCATGCTATGAAAACACTCTCCCAATCGAGCCACATCCTCAGCCCTCATAGATTTTTTAAAATTCTTTTTTTAGATTCCCTTTTGCTCAAGAAAAGACACTTGTTAACAGTTGGCTGGGGTTAGGGTGAATGCTATAATTAAGGAAGCTAACAGAGATAAATGAGCCACACTGGCACAAAAAATATGACCTCACTGAGAGAGTTTCAAGGAACTGGCTCAGAGATAATAAATATATACTTCCTGGAACTTGCTTTTTCTCTTTTTTACAAGTGCTTTCTCTTTAGTCACTGAAGTATGAAGACACTTTATTCTCTCTAGACTTCCAGTAGAACTGTATGTGCCAGGGAGAGTACATTCCATCCTCTGTGTACTATGACTAGTAAATAATGAAATGGCCATCAGACAGTACAAGTATTTTTGGCCTCATACAAAGAATTTAGAAGTGTCTTTGGATGAAAGTCACCACACATAATATAGAAGAAGTAGTGTGCTACTGTGCTGAGTATCATTACAGCAAGATTATGAGGCATGCATACTTTACTGAGAGCACTTTGTGGGTCAAATTCATGTGTTGAAAACAGACATACATTTAAAAAATGTAAATTTATGAAGACTATAGAGGGTTTTTTCCTCCCAGAAAATGAATAAATCCTTTATACAGTTCCCATGACACAGGATAACACTACAATGCAACTTGTGGAAGCAAAGTTCTAACTTTTTTTTTTTGAGACAGGGTTTCACTATGTAACCCTGGGTGGCTTGGAGCTTGCTATGTGGACCAGGCTAGTCTCAAAGTCACAGAAATTCACTTGCCTGTGCCTCCTAAGGGCTGGAATTAAAGATGTGTGCCACCATGCCTGGCTAACAAATAGTTTTCAATCAGAAAATTCGGTTTTTTTTTTTAATTGGTTTTAAGCATCTGGTCATGGTAGCACAGGTCTTTAATTCCAGCACTTGGAAGAGACAAGTGGATCTCTATGAGACTGAGGCCAGCCTGGTCTACATATCTAGTTCAGGTCATCTGACACTACAAGGAGACCCTGTCTCAAACAAAAATTACTTCTAAGCTTCATGTGGTGGTACATACCTGTAATGTCAGCATTTGGGAGATGGAGGCAGGAGAATCAGGAGTTCAAGGTCAACCTTGTCTACATATCGAGTTTGAAGCTAACCTGGACTACATGAAACCTTTTTTCAAAATAACAGCAGAGCCAGCAAGACAGTTCAGCAGGTAAAGATACTTGCCACTAAGCCTGATGACTTGAGCTGGAGTCCTGAGTCCCACATGGTGGAAGGAGAGAACCAACTCCCTAGGACTGTCCTCTGACTTCCCCATATATGTCAAAACACACAAGTGCTCTCACACATACACACAATTAAACAACAGCATCAACAAATTTACTTCTATTTAAAATGACCAGAGAAATGGCTCAGCGGTTAAGAGCACTGGCTACTCTTGCAGAGGACCTGGGTTCAGTTCCCAGTACCCACTAGGTGGCTAACAAGTCTGTAATTCCAGTTCCAGGGGATCTGATGTCCTCTTCTGGCCTCTTTGGGCATCACATGACTTGGGTGTACTTACACACATGCAAGCAAAACACTCATACACATAACATCAAAGTAAATAAAAATATAACAAAAAGTTAGATAAAATGAATCATTAGGTGAACAGGCTCACATAAAAAGTGAGCAAGCAGAGGAGAAGGCAGAACACAGCTGCAGTTCACAGCTGCTTAAGCCTGTTGTCTTTCTTCCCCAGCAGCCAGGGTGGCACCTTCTGGGACGATGGAAGCTAGCCAGCACGGAGGATGCTTTCAGCTCCATTCCAACTTCATTCTTCTGCATCTTGCCACAAATGTACATGGTATCTTCAGCAATAAATACCCACCTCTCTCCTTTTAAAACCAAAACAACCCTCCACAGAAGCAGATTTATGTTTGTCTAATGTGTATTACACTGAGAAAAACATATGTGCATGACTGATTGTGGGAAATAAAAGCCTACTTTCTTTCCTTCTTCTTCACCGTCCCCCTCCTCTCCTCTTCTTCCTCCTCCTCTTTCTGGAATTAAAAAAGAGATTGTGGGAAATAAAAAACCAACCAATCCTTTCTCTGTCATAGCCCAGGCTGGTCATGAATTCATGGAAATCTTCCTGCCTCAGCTTCTCTGAGATTACAGGTCTATGCCACCATGCCCAGCATAAAAAAATCATTTTTTAAAATGGTAAAAATGATAATTTTTGTTTACTTGGTTAGTTGGTTTGGTTTTTGAGACAGGGTTTCACTATGTAGCCTTGGCTGTCTTAGAAGTCACTGTGTAGACCAAGCTGCCCTGGAAATCAAAGCACTCCACCTGCCTCTGCCTCCTGAGTGCTTGGATTAAAGGTGTGTGCACTAGGCCCAGCTCTAGTATTTTATCCAATTTTCCCCAAGTGCTGATGACTGAAACCAGAAACTTTTGAGTGCTAGACAAGCACTGTAGCTCTGAGCTATACCCCCAGTCCAAATTTAAATTTTTCTGTTGTCTTTCCTTTCTTCCTTTCTCTTCTTTCTTTCTCTCTCTCTGTTTCTTTCTTTCATGTGTGTGTAAGGGGTAATAGCTGATACAGCCTCTCTCCATATTATCCAGGCTAGTCTCAAGATCTCTCATAATTTTCATTTTATTTGAGCTCAACTCCTTCATCAGCCTCTTGAGTGCTGTGGCTACAGGCATGTGCCATCACAGCTGGACCAAATTTAAATGTTTGTGTGTGTATATACTTTGACTAATTTAGCAGTTTTCAAAATATGTAGAAAAACGAATATAATTGAACAATACCTAGATGCTTTAAAGTTGATTATGTCTACTTAGCTTAATTTTAAATCATTTTAACTGAAGCAAGAGAATCAGATTAAATTTTAGATGTAAAAAAACATGCTCACGCAACATTCTAATTTGAGATAAGCTGGCAGGCGTTCTAGTCAGTTTCATCATGTATATGGAGAATTCCTTTCTTGGGAATGCTACACATACTTTAAAAATAAAATCCCAGTTATATCTGTGTGCCTCTCACACAGGCTTTTAAAATATTTGCCCATCCCTGTACATAGCCGAAGTCATGAGCCTGTCAACCTTTTCTGTAAAATAAATGAAAATATAAAAAGAAGAAAGAAATGGGAAGAAAATATAGCTACAGATTAAGGAGCTTGGCTGTACTTGATATATTTAGTTTTATATATAAGTGTTTATAGCAAGAATGACTTACATCCAGTCTGTGATGATCAATTTTAACCATGAGTTTTAACCAAGAAATAACTGGCAAAATCTTCAAAGAACTGTTAAAATCCGAGCAGTCGGTTAACAGTGATTTCTGTTTAATTGATTTTGTTTCTCAGATTCTAAACAAAAGACCAAAATTAGTGTTCATCCCAAAAGATATTTGTAGGTGTTCAAGGTGAAAGATAGCATGTAATATTGTTTCGGAGTGCCCAAAGACAGCGATTGCTCAGCAGTTTAACTGTTGCCAAAAAGTTTCTAATACAATTCTGATTGAAATTACAAAAACTTAGTTCTAAGGGGCTGGAGAGATGGCTCAGTAGTTAAGAGTACTTGTTACTCTTTCAGATGTCCCAGGTTCAATTCCCAGCACCCACATGGCATCTACTACCATCCATAGATCGAGTTCCAGGGAATTGAACATTCTCTTCTAGCCTCTTGAAGGCATTGCACTCATGTGGTGCACTTACATGCAGACAAAACACTCATACGCATATAATGAAAATAATAAGGGGCTGGAAAGATGGCTCTGTAGTTAAGAGCACTGACTGCTCTTGCAAAGGATCTGGTTTGGATTCCCAGCACCCACATGGCAGCTAAGAACCATCCTAACTCCAGTTCCAGGGGAAATCCAATGTCCTCTTCTAGCCACCACAGGAATTGCATGACACAGGTACCCTTACATACTTGCAGGCAATACACTCATACACATAAAATAAAAATAATAAATAAAATACATATTTTAAAATAATAATAAATAAATAAACTTTAAAATAGTTCTGGCCCAGGGAATATATCTTGGTGGTAAAGTGCTTGCCTAGCATATGAGGGGCTGTGGGTTTCATCTCCAGTATCAAAAATAAAGAATTCTTTAAACATATAGTTGGATCATACTTTAGAATTCTTAAAGTTTTATTTGTTTCTTTTTTGAGACAAGGTTTTGCTATGTAAACCAGACTAGTCTCCATCTCAGAGAGATTCACCTGCCTCTCTCTTACTCCAACGCTGGAATTGAAGACATACACCATGGTACCTGGCTGTTTGTTTTTCAGAGACAGAGTCTCATATAGCCCATACTGACTTCAAAGTCACTATGCAACCAAAGTTGACCTTGAACTTCTGTTCGACCTCTTCATACTGGGATTACAGGTTTTCACAGGCGTGCCAGGCTTTAATTGAGTTTGGGGGAAAAAAAAAAAGCAAGCAAACAAAACAGTGGGATTACCACGTTTGTTCAATCATTGAGCATAAATTGTATTTGTCTGCCACCTGGGGGATTCATGGAAACACTGCAAGTGGTGGCTTTCTCCACAAACGCCCCCTCCCCCAGGTCTCACTACACAGCCAGACTGGCCCTCTAAGTCTTGGATACCCTCTTGCTTCAGTCTTCAAAGTTCTGGGATTTTTTTTTTTCTTTAAACATAGTCACATTTTAGTTAAATCGGGGTTTATGGGTGCTGAGTCAATATTAGTGGGACAATTATTAAGATGGATGTGGGAAGTCAGGCATAGTGGATGGAGTTATTCCCAGACCCTCAAAGAAGAGACTTGACTTCTAACTATTGTCCTTTAACCTTCACATGGACACACACACATACACACACACACACATCATATACACACAATAATCTGGTAGTAAGCACTTGGGAGGCAGAGGCAAGTGGATCTCTGTGAGATCAAGGCCACCCTTGCCTACATAGCAAGTTCCATGCCCACTGGGGCTACAGGGAGACCCTGTCTCAAAAAGACAAAAAAAAAAAAAGATGTGGGGCTGGGAGTGTAGCTCAATAACAAACTTTGCATGAGAGAGCTCCAGTTTCAGTCCCCAGCACCTCAAGAAACAAAAATGGAATCAGAAGTCTCTGGCTCTTGCTATAGGAATGTCTAAGATTTAAGAATATCTATAAACATTTACAAAGTCAAAGTCATTCATATTCTCCTCGAGGGATATTTTTCTCTCATGAATATAACATGGAGTTTTTCAGAGGCTAAGGAACATGTGAACATGCTGAATTTAGAGACAATATGAGAATTCAGCTATTTCCATCAAGCCAGCTATTAGAGAAGTCTGCAAAATGTTATTCTCATCACTAAAAATTTTCCTTCTGGGAAAGTCATTTTTCATAAAAATGTAATTTATGTCAACTTGTAATGACTTCACTGCTATTTAATAAGTATGTTCATATTTTATCAATGTAATTTAAAATTTTTATGATTATTGTATATATTGATGTGTGTGTGTGTGTGTGTGCACGTGTGTGCAAATGTGAAGGTTAGAGGACAATAGTTGAGAGTCAAATCTCTTCTTCAGGGACCTGGAAATAACTCCATCCTCCTATGAAGAGTGTTAACAGGCCTGTTAACCCCCTGATCTTGTAGAGGTCTTGTGCTACAGATGATCACAGCTGCTCTGATTAAGATGGTAACAGATATATTATATATGACCAGAGGACAGCATTACACAACAACATTTGACTCACTATTCTCTCTTTTGTTTCCTCATATTCACTTGATAAAATTAAAACCCTAGGGGCTGGAGAGATGGCTCAACAGTTCAGAGCACTGACTGTTCTTGCAGAAGATCTGGGTTCACATTCCAGCACCCACATAGCAGCTAACCACCATCAGTAACTCTAGTTCCAGGGGATCTGACGCCTTCTTTGAACCTCTGTAGGCTTTGCCCGACACAAGTTCATTTACATAGATGCAGGCAATACACTCATACATAAAAAATAAAAATAAAAATTTAAAAAGTAAAGCCTTAGAAAAACTACCTCTTCCCTGCTATTCCCTAAAAGTTCTTGTGTAGGCTGAACACAGCTGGAGGAACACACACAGCCAAGCTGGATGGGCTCACTGAGTTCTGCGACTGGAAATCTCAAGGGGGCCCTGTAACTCCCCTGGTGGTCTTATGATGTCTCTGGTCAGTATGCTCCCACCGTCTCCTGAGGGAAATAATTACAAAGAATTCAAATCTGCTCTATCAAAAGAATGATCATAGGAGGTCTAGAAAGATGCCATATTGGTCAAGAGTACTGGCTGCTCCTGCTGAGGACCCGGGTTGGGTTCCCAGTACCCACATGGTGGCTAGCAACTATCTGTAACTCCAGTGCCAGGGAATCCAATGCCTTCATCTGGCCTCCATGGGCATTGCATGAACCTGGGTCCTCTACAAGAGCAGTCAGTGCTTTTAACTGCTGGGCCATGTCCCTAGCCCTAAATAAACTATTTTTTTTAAAAGACTAAATGAATCTACAGTAACATTCAAGAACAGAAATTTTTTAAAAATTACTTTCCATTACTTCACACAGGTATTGAGTAAAACATTTTAAGCTGGACCTAGTGGTATAGTCCTGTAATGCAGTGCTTGGAAGGCTGAGGCTGGAGGCTCACAAGTTCAAGACCTGCCTAGGTTAGAGAGTGAGTTCAAGGCCAGCCTGGTCAACTTCGTGAGAACTTGTCTTAAAATTTTTTTTTAAAAAGGTGGGGAGGGGGCTTGTGATATAGTTTAGTGGGATGACTCTTGCCTATTTTGTTTAAGGCCAAGGGTTTAATCTTCAGTACTGAAAAAAATTGTTGGTCTTTAGTGGGAAGTTTAAGCATCTACCCTGCTTATTACTTGGGGAACAGGGAGCTGGTACTCTTTGGAGGTTCCCCTGCAGTTATTTCCTTGCTAGCATTAGCTGAGGTAGTACAAAAGCACACCTATGGCATATTCTTGACAAAAATGCACCACCACACTTAACTCTCAAAATGTCTTTTAATAAAAATTTTTAATTAAATTAAATATTTTTAGAGAGTCTCTCACTATGTAGCCTTGGATGTCCTGGAATTCCCCATGTGGACCAGGCTGGCTTCCTATCTCATAGAGGTCCATCTGCCTCAGTCTCCTGAGTGCTGGGATTAAAGGCATGAGCTACCATGCCTGGCTGATTTCATTTAATCTTAAACAGAACAAGGTACTATTCCATTTTTTCATGTTTTATTTAAATCGCAGCTGCCATTCCTATCTGTAGGCAAGGAAACTGAGATGGAACGAATGCAAATTGCTTAATAGTGAGACCTTATCTCAAAAAACAGAAAATTGGGGCTGGAAATATGGCATAGCAAGAGCACTGGATTTGGTTTCTAGCACCCACATGGTGGTAGGATACCCTCTTCTGGCCTCCATAGGAACTGTAGTGTAAGCACTTGCACATACATAGTACACATATATGTGTGCGTGTGTATGTGTATGGACAGAATACTCATACACACAAAACAAAAACTTTTTTTAATTAAAACTCAGAAAATCAAAAACAGAAAAATTTTTACAGGGCCCATAGAGAGATGCACTGAGATAGACTGAGATGATTTCAGGTACGTAGGTCTTTAATAACACCAGTCACTCTATAGGGAAAAGCTGGCAAAGGGGATCTGATAGCAATCCATAGAACAATGGAAACTTCTTACTTCTATAGACTTTAGAGGGGAGAGATCTCTGAGTTTAGAGGGGATGGATCTCAGTTTAGCAGATTAAGCAAGGAGTTTCAAAATTTAGGAAGTTAATTCTATCATTCCATCCTACCTTAAGAGTTTCTACACACTAGTAGTTTAACAGGTTATGGAGGGTACTAGGTAGAATAAATGGCGAAGCTGATTCCCCAACTGGGCATCTGTGATCTAACCAGCAAGGTGGCCTGCCTGTAATGTCGGTGCTGCTCTAGAAATGAGGGCAGGAAGATCAGGAGTACAAAGTAATCTTCAACTACATAGGGAGTTTGCGGTCAGCCTGAACTACATGAGACCATGTAGCAAAATTAAATAGGGCTAGTAAAGTGGCTCAATGATGAAAGGACCTGCTGTCAAGTCTAAAGACCTGAGTTTGATACCAGAGACCCACATGGTAGAAGGAGAGATATCTCAGGGGTTAAGAGCACTGGCTGCTCTTGCAGAGGACACAGGTTCGATTCCCAGCACCCAAACAGTGGCTAACAACCATGCGTAGCTCCAGTTCCAGGGGAATCCAACGCCTTCTGACCTCTGCAGGCACACACAGGTATACTTACATACATGACGGCAATACACTTATACACAGAAAAAAATGTAAAAAGAAAAAAAACTTTTAAATGTATCACGTGATCTAGGGATAGATGCACACAAGTTATTTTGCATTTCCCCCTTAATTTCAAGTATATATTTTTAAACTTTTATTTATATATTTTGTGAGTACAGGTGTTTCCCTGCCATAGTGCCTGTGTGGTGGTCAGAGGACAACTCCTTGGAGTCAGTTTTCTCGTGTCCCATTGTAGGACACAAGTATCAAACTCAGGTCTTCAGGTCAGCAGAGCAAATACCTTTATCTGTTGGCCCATCATGCAGGCAAATAGTGGATACCTTTCTAAGTCAGTAATTATACATTAGCAACAGTTAAAAGAACTGATACCCCATTGTAGAAAACGCTCCTGACACATTTCGTCCTCAATTATTGAATGTTGCAATGACTGTTAATATGTATCTTTTCCTCATGTGTCATGCGATCATCTGAGAAGGGAGATGGGAACATGAAAAGTTTAGAAACTGAAAAAATAAGGTGTAGTTTACATTTAAACATAGGGTACTGCAGACAAGAAAGATGGAACGGTACATCTTATGATGATCCGTAAATGGAAGTTCGTGAAGATTTGATTTCATTTAATGTTTAAACTATTTTTATTTATTTATTTATTTATATTTTATGTGTATGAGTGTAATGCAATGCCTTCAGAGGACAGAAGAGGGAGTTGGATCCCTTGGAGTTCTGAACGGTTGTTAGCCACCACGAGGTGCAAGAACAGCTAGTGCTTTTAACCACTGAGCCATCCCTCCAGTTCCAATTTCATTTAATATTTTGAGATGGGGTCTCCCTGTAGCCCCAGCTTGCCTGGAATTCCCTATGTAGACCAGACTGATTTCCAGTCTCAGAGAGATCCACCTACCTAGTGCTGGGATTAAAGACATGCTCAACCGTGCCCTATTGATATCATTTAATCTTAAACTGAGCAAGGAATTGTTCTCGTTTTTCATGTTTTACTTAAATCGCCGCTGCTATTATTATTCCTATCAATAGGCACTTTAACTGAGATACAGAGAATGCAAATTGCCCAGGTTACTTCTCTAGTGAAAAGAGAAGCCTGTTATGTTTTTTCGCTTTTGTTCGAGACAGAGTCTTCCGATAGCCTCCGTTGGCCTGGAACCAGAATGGCCTTGATCTCACAAGAGAACCGCCTGCCTCTGCCTCCGGAACGCTGGGAATAAGGAATGCGCCACCAAGTCCAGCGAAAAAGAGAGATCCGGATTCAAAGTCACATTGGATCCGCACTATTACCGTCTCCATGCAGACAATAAACAATGGTGAGATGCTAAGCTGAAAGCCGAGTCTGGCAGAACCGATAAGGGGATGGTGACAGCAAAACTTAATAATTGGCTTATTTGTTCCTTTCGTTCTCAAGAAAAGAAGCAAAACATTAGCCGAGCGAGCTTTGATGGACTCCTGGTCAACTATGGAGGCATTCAACAGTCCGCGCTGCTCCCTAAGACGGTCAGTTTGCCTGAACCGAACTGACTGGCAGTCAGGCTTCTATCGGAAGGAACCCCGCTCCAAAACTAGGCAATTAAGCGCGCGAGCTTCCAGACCAATAAGCGGCGTCTTCCTGGCCACCACAGGGAAGCAAGACTGCGGCGCGTCACCAGCCCGGGACCGTGACGTTAGCGCGGGCCTTGCTCCCGCCCCCTGGACTCGCTCTGCGCCTGCGCGCCTTCTACAATCGAGCGTTGAGCTCTCGGCCCCGCCCACTGCCCCGGAAGTGAATTCGGAAGCCACTCACACCCCCTCAGCCGGCTGGGGCGCAGCCATCTTAATTCATATCTGAGTGGGCGGTGGCGATTCCTGTGGCGGGTCCCGCTCCGCTGGGCAGGGGGTAGCTTCACTGGTTTTCGGGGGGGTTGTTTTTAGTTTAATTTTTCCTTTCTAGCTTCCCATTGCGGGCCCGCGCGTACATTGTAACCCTCTGAGGCCATGTCAGGAGACGCAGCGGCGGAGCAGGTGAGGATCTAGAGCTGTGGGGCCTCGTGGCGACCTCGGCGGTGCGGGTGAGAGTGCCCCAGCCGGGTTCACGGAAGGGAGGGCTGCGGAGGGCTGGTGGGCGGCCGGGCCTCGGGACGGTGCTGGGGCTGGGTCCCTCCTCTGGGCTCCGGGTATTTTGGCCCCGCCGAGGCAGTCACACGGACAAGTGTTTGGCGTAGACAATAGCTGGGAGGTTACGTGTTCCTGTTGGACTCCTGGCAGTTCTTGGGTCGGGACGCTTGCTTTTATGTTATTAGTTTGGTGTTCAAGATAATTACGTGTACCTGCCGTTTTCGTAATTCGTGACGATACTTCCCTTACCCCGCTCCCCAGTTGGAGTTCCCAGAAATTGAGAGGTTACTAGTTTGGAGACGGAACAAATCTGGAAAAATAGGCCCTCGAGAGAGCGAAGATAGAAAAAAGCAGTCTAGAGGTAGAGCACGGCTTGGCCGAGGATTTGGGGGAATTTTGGGGGTTTTCTTTGCCCCTCCTCCGTGCAACATTTCATTTTCTATTTTGCAGCTACACAAACACTGCAGAATTAGAGAAATCGAAAATGGGTTATCTGTTCTGGTCACTATAGACAAAAGCATTTGAGTGGTAGATGTGAGTGACATTTACTTTAAAATTCAGATTTTTAGGGAAATGTGACAGCACCACCCCCCACTTTGCTGTCTCTGCCTCTTTCGTTTTGAAATAGGGTTTCACTAAGTAGCCCTAGCTGACCTCGAACTTGCGGCAGTTCTGTAGTTTGGGGATTAGCTGAGAAGAGCGGCTCAGACCACCATGCCCCGCGCTCTTGCTCTTATTCCCCCAGTTTTGTAAGAGTCTTTTCCTTTTACTGCGAACGACGAAACTGATCTTTTGAAAGATGTCACCAAATGTGGTCTCTTAACTAGGATCCTAGCATATTCAGTTATATATTTATATTATGTAATTGTATAGCGTATAAAACTAGAGTCCTGGTTTGGAAGCTAGTCCTGCAAAGTCCTCAGTTTCCTGAAATATCCATTTGTCATAGCAACAAAATATACCTAGATTTTCGTTTTTTCAAGTTCTTGACTTGTAACATGGAAACTTATTGGAGGTTGGCCGATGACATCACAGGGTTGCTTGTTATTGAATAGTATAGGTAACTGAATTTTATGTTAGGAAAGTGAGAAAAATTCTTAGGTACTTGTTTGACGACTTAGATTTCAGTCCTGAAGTCTTAGCAGTGTTTGCATGTTATCTAAAGTTAGGATGCCCAAGAATGTATTGACTTTGAACTGTTTTACCAAAACTTTATTTAACTCCTTTTTTCTGGACTAGTGTTTTTGTCTTCTGAAAGTGAAGGAGCAGTATTGAGGTTTCATTGGATCGTTCTGATATTCATTGTTTTATCTAAAGTTGTAAAGACAGAAATAACGGCATGGCTGTGTTCGTTTTAGAACTGTGACTGTGTATTTGTTTTGATTGGCTCTGTCTGACCCTGCTCTCATCCTTTACCTCCAACTGGAGACACAACCTAGGGCCTTCCCTACTTATGTAGACAAGCACTCTACCACCAAGCTTCAGCCTCAGCCCAGATCTGAATTAAGGGAGAAGATTGGGTAGAAAGCAGATTAGACAAGTACTATGTTGGATGATGTATTTTTTGGACCTAATTACTTTTTTCTGGTTGATAAATTTGTCTGTAATAGCCTTTTCTACTTCCTTTCTGGTTTAAGTGATATTTAGCATAAGACAGCTTGAGCATGTACACTTGTTTGCTTTAGTATTTCTGAGGAAAACTGGACTTCCTCTACCCTATTTGGCAATAATTGCTCTAAAACAATTGATCTGTGCTTAGTTTTTTTTTTTTTTTTTTTAAGCTACAACAGAAACGAACTTTAAGCAGAGACTTTATTCATTGAAGATATTAGGTTGTTGCAGGAAAGAAAGGAATTTTTGATTGTACTATTGCCAAAAACAATTCATAGTTTTAAGCTTTTGTACCTCAGATTGATGGATAATTTTGGATAAAATCAAAAGGAAGAAAATATGCCACTGGACTTTTTTTTTAACATTTGACTTACTGTAGTGAATTAATATCTTGACAACGTTTATTTAAAAGAGTCTTGTCTTTCAAATTCCAACAGGTTAAGATTTTGCTTTTTGTGGGTGTTTTGTTTTTTTGGAGATGGTGGTAAGAATTTGCAAACCCTCACACACATACACACCCCTAATTAAAACTTCTTTGAGTTTTTTTATGTTTATGAGTATTATGTCTGCATGTATGTAAGTGCACACATGTCGTGCAATGCTCTCAGAGGACAGAACGGCAGTTGGATTCCCCTGGAACTGAAATTATGGATGGTTGTTAGCCGCCATGTGGGTGCTGGGATTTGAACCCTGGTCCTCTGCAAGATCAGCCAGTGCTTTTCTCTTAGCCATGTCTCCAGCCCCCCACCCTTTTTTTTTTTTTTTTTTTTTTTGAGACAGACTATTAATGTAGACCTTTCTGGCTAGCCTGGAACTCCTAGAGATCCTCCTGCCTTTTAGTGCTTGGATTAACAGCTCACAACACCATGCTCATCTTTTTTGTTGTTTTTTTGAGGCAGTAATATATTCTGTAGCCCAGACTCCAGACTGGCTTTGAACTCCTGACAGTCCTCTTGCCTCGGCCATCTAAGTCTTTGGGTTATAGATATGATGCACCATGCCAGGCTTGCCGCTCTCATTTTATTGTGCAAAGTTTGTGACACAGAAAAGTTAAAAGAATAATTCAGTGAACACCTATTGTACAGTTTTCACCAAATCTAATGATTGTGACACGTTTTGTCATGTATATGTTATTATGGTACATATTCTGTATTATGTATGTATCTATCTCTATTTTTTTAATATGTATGAGTGCATTGCCTGCATGTAAGTAGGTGTGCTCGTGGAGGTCAGAAGGTGTTGGATCCGCTGGAACTGGTGTTATGGATGGTTGTTAATTACCATGTGGGTGCTGAGAATCGAACCCAGGTTGTCTGCAAGAGCAGCCATTGCTCTCAACTGCTGAGCCATCTCTCCACCCCTCCCCCCCCCTTTTTTTTCTTGATGGTGCTGTGGATCAAACCAAGGTTCTTGCCCATGTTAGGGAAGCTTCTGCTATTGAGTTAAATATGACACACATTTCTTTGAAAATTGGTGTGTTATTTCAGTCCCAACTAGTTCAGTATTTTTTATTTAATGAAATTAATGCTATTATATAACTAACATGCCATTATCCCACTCAAAACTCAAAATTAATAGTTATAACCTTTTTTTTTTTTTCTTGAGACAGGGTCTTGTATAGCTCAGGCTGGCCTCAAACTCAGTTTGTAGCTAAGGGTAATCTTGAACAGATCCTCCTGCTTCCACCTCTTAAGTACTAGGCTCATAAGCCTTTGCCACCTGGTTCAGCAGCTATGTTTCTTACATAGTCCATATTCAGATTTCCCCAGTTGCCCCAAGAATGTGATTTATAAGACTGATATATAGCTCAGTGGTAAGAGTACTAATTAACATGCACACACAAAGCCCTGCAATCTCAACTTGATGATTCCCCGGCACTGTGTAAATCAAACTTTGTTTTAAAGACCTGCAATCCCAGCACTCGGGATTGTGAGCAGGAAGATCAGAAGTTCCATGCCATTATTGGCTGTATATAGTGAGTTTGAGGACTGCCTGGGTTACAATAAGTACCCTTACCCCTCCCCCTATTTTTTTATGGTATTGTTTTTAATCAGAATCTAATCTAGGTTGCCTTTGAATTATTTATGTATTTACTTATCTCATAATTAGTTCCCCTGTTGCACTGCACCCTACCATACATATTCTTTGTTTAAGGAGATAGAGCGGTTACATTTTTCTGAAGTTTTTTTGTTTGTTTGAGTTTTGGGTGGTGTCGTTTAGTGTATCTTGAGAATTTATACGTAGGTCTGTACTCAATTTTGGTAATTTTGAAATTAAATAATCCTGAATAGAATATGGCATTACAATTTAAAGACACTAAAAATTTTTATTACAGTTGAGTGAGAGAGATATCAAGAAATCTCATGTGCCAGAGAGAGAAATCGAGTTTGCCATAGAGGGCTTGTGGAAGTCAGAGGACAGCTTGCAACAGTTGGTTCTCTCCTTCTGTTGTGTTGGCCCTGGGATTGAACTCCCGTCGTCATCAGTCTTGATAACAAACATCTTTACCCCATCTTGCCTGCCCAAAAGACACTTTTTAAGCTAGATGTGGTGACATACCCCTGTAATCTCAGGCCAGCCTGGGCCCTCTTCCCCACCCCCACTTCTCCTTTCTATGTTTTAATATTAATTTTTAATTATGTGTATATGTCTGGGTATGTGCAGATTCTTGAAGAGGCCAGAAATAGTTAATTCCCCCTGGAGCTGGAATTAGAGGTAGTTGTGAGTCTCCCCATGCAGTTGCTGGGAACCTAACTTGAGTCTTCTGGAAAAATTAGTATTCACCCTTAACCAGCCTTCTGTCTTTAAAACAGGATTCTGTCTCTTTTAGGAAAAAAAAAGGCAACACTGTTTGCTTGCTAGATTATTCTACTACTGATGATTGTTAAATTTGTTCACTTGTTTGGGGTGATGAGTGTTAGACGTCTTCACTGGATTGTTTCTCCCTGTCAGTGATCGTGTTTTTTTCAAGAACCTTTTGCCCAGTTATCAGTGGTAAACTTGGAGTAAATTGGTTAATACATTGGAGGTAACAAATGATTTGTTTATTGAGACAGAATCTCACTATGTAGTCCAGACTGTCTAGGAACCCTTATGTAAATTTGACTGACCTAGGTGTGTGTGTTATTACTGTACCCTTTAATTCCAGCACTTGGCAGGCAGAAGCAGGTGGATCTCACAGGCATGCCTGGTCTACCTAGTGAGTTCCAGGCCAGCTGGGGCTGTAGTACCCACATCAGGTCTATACCTTCTTCTGATCTTACGCCATACAGAAGTAAAAATCTTGTTTAAAAATGATCCTTAATTATGGATGTGAAAGCTAAACAAAACTAATGAATGGTAAGAGCCAGGTATGGTGGCACATCTATTCTCCCAGCATTCAAGAGACTGAAGTAAGGGAATGTTGAGGTGGAGGCCAGTCTGAGTTGCATAGTGAATCTTTCTCAGGAAAAAAAAGTATCATTTTGTGGTGTTTTTAGTTTTTTTTAAAATGGGGTTTTGCTGTGTAGACCAAGGTGATCTGGAACTTGTGTTACTCCTGCCCTTGTCAGTAAAAAGTTCTCAGTGAAGTCATAAGCTAGTATTTTTCTATTAGTGAAAAAGAAGATAGAGAAAATAGGAAAAAATATGATCTGTGGTATACTTAATGAAGAAAGAAAGTTAAAATCCTTTGAAACCTAGTTTATTTTGTTGGGTAAAATTAGTGCTTAGGAACTACTTGTTCAAGGGCAACAGCATTGCCAGACAATTCAAAAGTCAAGGTGAATGTCAGGTGAATGTGAGAAGATTGGGTAGAAAGCAAATTAAACAAGTACTATGTTGGATGATGTATTTTTTGGACCCAGTTACTTTTATCTGGATAAAATCAAAAGGAAGAAAACTGTGCCACTGGATATTTTTTTAACATTTGATTTAACTGTAATGAATTGGTATCTTGACTGCTTTTGTTTAAAAAAGCAGGGTTTTTTTTGTTTTGTCTTTCAAATTCCAAAAAGTTAAGATTTTGCTTTTTGTAGGTGCTTTGTTTGTTTGTGATTGGGTCTTTAAACTCCTTGATATCCTGAGCCCTCTTGTGCTGGGATTATGGGCATACCCAGAGATTGAGATCCTCCTTCCTTCCTGTCTGTCTGTCTCCATATCTTTCTTTTTCATCTTGCTTAGGGCGAGCTTCCTGCTTCAGCCTTCCAGTGGCTAGGATTATAGGTACACATTACAACCCAGCTATGATTTTTCTTCTCATTAGAACCTTGAGCCTCATACTTGCTGACAAATGCTCTACTACTGAGCTGAGTTTTCTGTATAATGGTTTTCTTGTAGTACCAGACCTTGAACCTTGATTACGCTAAGCTTATGCTCCACAGACATCCCAACCCTTTATTTATTTATATGTTTGTTCCCTAGGGGGTAAATAAGCAAATATGATAATTATTGAGTCAACCCATTACTTGTAAAATTTTATTTTGTTTGTTTTGAGACAGGTTCTCATGTAGACCTGCCTGAATGAAGTTGGCCTTAGCTTATAGAAATCCCCCTGCCATCTGCTCTGGTTCAAATCCAGCTCAGCTCTGTGACAATGACTCTCTGACCCTCTGGAGCCTGGTGTTCTCCATCTACCTCTTGTTTCCTTCGTGTATCTTTTTTGGAGGGTTGTCTTTGCTACCACTCTTACCCCCAGCTGAGGATTGAACTCAGGGCCTTAAACTAGCTAGGCGAGTACTCTACCACTGAGCTAAACTGCCAGCACTACCTCCTGAATGCTGAATTTCTAGAGTTTTTAGAAGTTTTAAGATGGTATAGATTTTTGAAAGAGTTGGAGGAATTATTACCAGATACATGTTCACTTTTCTTGAGAAAACAATTCATTTGCATTGGCAAAGGAACATAGAACTAAACTGACATCTAGTTCTGGGACACTTGTCAAACAATATGCTTTATTCATTGAGCATATAAATTGGCTTGATTGAAGTTCTGCTTTAAGAAAATCATAGAATGCTGCTTTGATCTACTTTTATTTTTGTAAAAAGGTTTTGGAGAAAGGGCTTGAAATATGTTCTGTATTCAATTTTCTTAGTATTTTAACAAAAGTTCAACTAGGACCTCTTGAGTTTGGTGCCACCTTTTTTATGACTACATGATATTTGGAATATGTATTACAGAACAGATTAGGTAATAATCATATTGCTTCATGATGTTCTTTAGGTGATTTTTGTCATTTTATTGAACATGGTAGAATGAGTATACACTTAAACCTATGTGGAATAGTTTGGGGTTGTGGTAGGGTTGTGTGTGTATAGCCCATTAGCCTGCTGCTCTTGCAGCACAATGAACAAAAATATAAGATTAAAAATAAAGTGCAAGAGAAAATGATGAAGTCAGGAGCCAGAGTTGTGAGACTATGGTTCAGTGATAGATTGCTTGCCCACCACGAATAAGGCATTCAATTTGGATCCCAGATACCTTGCATAAAAACATACGAGGAAAGGAGGAGAGACTGGGGAGGGAGAGAAAGGAGGCTGCTTCCTAGCCTAACAGGGCATACTGGTTCAATTGTTTGATATTCCCCATGGTGCTGCAGTTGGAACTCAGGGCCTCATATATGCTAGTCAAGTGCATTTTGTTTTATCTTATTTTGAGACAAGTGTTCTCTCCGTGGCTATGTTGTCTGGAACTTACTGTGTAGCTCAGGCTAGCCTCAAGACAGTCTTCCTGCCTCAGGCTCCCAAGTGCTGGTAACAGGTTTGAGCCACTGTGCCTTACTAAACACTGTTTCATAGTATGCTGTGTCTTCTGACAGGGTCTGGCTATGTGGCTCAAATTGGCCAGAAACTCCTGATAATCTGATCTCTGCTTCCCTGAGTGCTGGTATTGCAGATGTTTGCCACCACACCAAACTTTAAAGTTTTTCTTCCCTGTCCTCCTCCCCTTCTTTCTTTTTCTCTTTTCTTCCTTCCTTTCCCCTCTCCCTTCCTCCCTCCCTCCCTTCCCTCCTTCCCTCCTTTCAGGTCTCCCTGTAACCTCAGCTGCTGTGGAAATTTCTGTGGCTGGCCTTGGTCTCACAGAGATCCTCCTGCCTCTGCCTCCAGAATACTGGGGATTAAAAGTGTGGGCCACCATGCTGAGCTTTTAACTAAAAAAAGAGTATACATTGTTATAGTTGTTAGTGTTTTGATAAGAAGTGTAGTATTATAAATATATAAACTAGTAACATAGTTGTTTATTATCATTATAAAGTATTATGTACTGTGTGTAATTATATGTGCTAGCCTTTTATATGGTTGGCAAGTGAAAGTGGTTTATACTAGCATCACCCCAAACACACCAATAATGCACTAAATTGCTATGGTGGTCAAGATGTCACTAAAATATACTGGAATTCTTCACCATTATAGGCATAATTTGGTATGTGGCATTGACTGAAATATTATACCATATATATGATGGTTTCTCACAGTGGAATCCAGGGCCCACCATAATTTAGATGCTTTATGGTGAAAATAAAGATGTTTCTTGTTTTTAAACTACTATCATATTCTGTAAATGGGCCGAGAATCTTCATTCAAAACATGTACTTCAGGTGATTTTTAAGTAAATGAAACCTTGAAAGCCACAGAGTTCTAGGGAATCAGAGAACTGGATCTTAAATTCATTTTTTTTCTCTTGCTTTCTTTGATAGTTTCACTGACTAAGGAATAGAGTGGCCTTGAATTCAGTCTTCCTGCTTCAGCTTCCTAGTGCTGGGATTGCAAATGTGAGCCACTACACTGAGCTAAAAGTTGCTTTTGTTTTTTAAATTTAAATTTAATTAATTAGAGACAGTCTGTAGCCCTGGCTGGCCCGAATCTCGCTATGTAGACCAGGTTGGCCTTCATTTCACAGAGATCCTCTCACCGGCCTTCATTTCACAGAGATCTTCTCACCTGTCTTCGGGAATCAAAGCTGTGCTCCATCACACTGGACTAAAAGTTGCTTTTAAATATGTACCTGGTTAGAAATAAATGGGGAAGATGCCAATTACATGAGAGTTTTACTTCCTGGTTTTCCCGTCTCCTTAACTGTTCTTAGCATACTCTATAGTGGAAAATATTCTCACTTCTTGCTTGACAAGAGCTTCTTTACTTTTTTTTTTTTTTTTTTTTGGTTTTGTTTGGGGTTTTGGAGTTTTTGTGTTGTTTATTTTGCTTTGGTACGCTTGCTTTTATCATCCTTTCCCCTTCATATTTTTTATGTGTATCTTTCAGATTAAGCTGATCTCTATTTGTTGTTGCTTTGTCTTTCCACCCTGTGTGTCCCAGGGATGGAACTCAAGTTGTTAGACTTCAGTGACAAGTACCTTTACCTGTTGAGTGAGCCATCAACACCTCTCTACACTTCACCCTCCCTTTAACAATCACCTACTAAGGCTTAGTGGCTCATACCTTGAATTTCAGCTCTCTGGAGGCAGAGGCAGGAGGATCTCTGTGATCAAAGCCAGCCTGGTCTACACAGCAAGTTCCAGGCCAGCTGTGGCTACAGAGAGATCCTGTCTTGAAAAAGAAAAAAAAAAATCACCTAATAAAAAATAGTTGAGCACCTGGACTCAAGAGATAGCCCAGCAGTTAAGAGCACTTACTACTCTTGAGGACCCAGGTTCCTAACCCTTCTGTAACTCCTGTACCAGGGAACCCAACATCTTTTTTTAGCCTCTGCAGGTTCCCATGTACACCTGGGGAAAACCTGTTAAGCTGTAACAGGTAAAAACCTGTTAAGCTCTGCAGAGAAATAAGATGGGACACTGTCAGCCTCAGAAGAGCTAAGTTTTGGTTCCCAGTACCTATATCTTGTGGTGCACAGTCACCTGCAAATCCTACTCCAGGGGATCTGATGCCTCTGGCTTCTGCAGACACCTGCGTGCATATGTACATTCCCACACATATAATTAAAAATAATAAAAATAAATCTTTTTTAAAAAGAAAGAAGGTGCTTGGAATTTCAATAAAGTACAGCTCAGAATTTTCCCCAAGACTTTGTGAATTATGCACAATTATATGTAAAGGCTAATAACAGATGTTCTTCCCTTTTCCAAATGCTTAGTTGATGCTGAATTCTTTTCATAAATGTCATCAAAAATTGCAGTCTCCAGATGTGGTAATGCATGTCTTTTATCTCAGTCAGAGACAGGGATCATTGTGACTTCCAGGTCAGCTAGGGCTACATGGTGAGATCCTGCCTCCAGAAAAAATTAAAGTTAAAAATATATATTGTGATAAATTGAAAACAGAACCAGATAATGTCTACTATAGGCATTTAAATACCACAAAAATGTAGAACAATGGGTTGGTATGTAGCTCAGTGATAGAGCCTTTTATTTTAGAGGATACATTTTTCAGAATGTCATTTATATTGGTATTTAAGATGTTTATTTTCTTTGTGCTGAAGTTGAACTTGGTGCTTTATACATGGTAGGTAAGTGGTCGATCTACCACTTCATATATGCCTATCCCAAAAGGTTTATTATTTTTAAATGTGGTTAGTACTTTTAAGTTTTTAATTCAGTTTTAATTTCTAGTATAAACATCGATAGGTAAAGCACACATCTTTAAAAAATCTCTCTGGGTATCTTGGCCAGGCTGGTGTCTCACACCTTTCATTCTAGCACTCTATTTGTGAGGAACAAACAAGGAACAGAGAAACTTTGGAGGCTGGAGAGATGACTCAGCAGTTAAGAGCTTTTACTGCTCTTGCAGAGAAACTTAAGTTTGGTTCCCAACACCCTTGTCACATGACTTACAACTGCCTGAAACTCTAGCTTTAGGGGATCTGACACCTTCTGACCTCCATAGACTACACTAATGTGTACAACCCCCCTCCCACATGTAGACACATAATTTAAAACAAACATAAAATCTTAAAAATAAAACCAAAAAAATATCCCAAGTTTTATAATACTGTTCTTTACAAAAAGCTTGAGAATCCTAGGAATTGTGCTATTACCTATATGCCAAACTTAAGTTCTATTTCTTTGGTAGTTGGTTAGCCTCTTGTGGCTAACCAACAAACAAAAGTTAAACAAGGCAGCCTATGGAATAGGAGAAATATTTTGTAAATCATGTCTGATAAGGGACTTATGTCTCCAACAAATAGAACTCTTACAGTTCAGTAATTAAAAAGTAACCCATTTAAGAAATGGGCCAGGGAGTTGGAGAGATTGCTCAGTGGTTAGAAGCACTGGCTGTTCTTGTAGAGGACCACTCTCAACTGTCTGAAGCTCTAGTTCCAAAGGATCAGATGCCTTCTTCTGGCATCCATGGGCATTTCGTGGGTGTACTCACATACATGCAGGCAAAATCCTCATACATACAAACTAAAAATAAATAAAAAATCTTTTTAAAAAGGCACCATGAGCTGGGTGTGGTAGTGCATGCCTTTGATCCTAGCACCAGGGAAGCAGAGGCATGTAATCAGACTTTGAAGACAGCCTGATCTATACATAGTGAATTTGAAGCCTAGGGCTACATTATGAGGGACCCTGCCCCCCAAACAAGAAAGAAATGGACTGTGCATCAGGTGTGGTGGTGGATACCTGTAATCCTAGCACATGGGAGGTAGAGACAGTAGGACAGGTCATCTTTCACTATATAGTTTAAGGCTAACCTGGGCTACATGAGACTGTCTCAAAAAAAGGAGGGCAATGGACCTGAATAGACTAGCTTGTTCCCCCAAAAGATCTGTAAATGGCATAAGAACATGAAAATATACCACAATAAAGGAGCTCAGAGTGTAGCTTGGTAGTAAAGAATTTGCCTAGGATGCACAGCATTAATCCCAACATGTGGAGGTGGTAGAGGAGGAGCAGCAAAGCTGGATAGGCCCACAATGAAATACCAGTATACACCTGCTAGTATGTTATAATCAGAGAGACAGATAATATTTTGGTAAGGATGTGGAGAAATTAGAACCCTTTTAACATTGCTCTTTGTAATATAAAATAATGTAGTTGCTTTGGAAACAGACTTACAAGTCTTCATTGTTAAACACAAAGCTTACTGTATAACTTATCACTTCCACTACTGGATATATACCCATGAAAAAAGAAACTCAAAATATTTGTACACTATTGTTTATATTATTGTTATTCATAATAACAAAAGTTGTAACAGTTCCATATCCATCCATCACCTGATAGATGAAGGTATAAAAGTGTAGCCTTTCCATAAGAAAGGTGCTTGATATATGCTAAAATGTGAATTTTGAAAATCTGATTGAAAGCCAGAAGGAATAAAACAACTGATTCTGGTGGTTTAGCATGTAATCTTAGCTATTCAGGAAGCTAAGGCAAGAGTATTAGAAGTTTAAGGCATGCTTGGGCAACTTAGCAAGACCATGTCTCAATAAAATGTAAAAAAAAAAAGTGTCTGGGCCAAGGACATCACTCAGTGGTAGAGCACTTGCCTATAATTTGTGAGACTCTTAAGTTCAGTCCCAGTAGTGCAAAAGGCAAAACACCACTGACTCCCTCTGCCCCTCCCACCACACACACTGCCCCCAGCACATACTTTCTGTGGTTTCTTTCTTGTTTTGAGATAGGGTGTCATGTAAACCCAGGGTAGTCTTCATTTACAGAAGTATTTGTAGATGGCCTTGAATTCCTGACTTTCCTTTCTCCAACTCCCAAGTGCTGGGATTAGAGCTTGACTGTATAATTCCCATTTACATGAAATATTGGCATATCTGTAGGGAGAGACAGTAGATTAGTGGTTGTCTGGGGTTGAGGTATGAAATGAAAATGGGAGTGATTGCTAATTTCTTTGGAGGAATTAAATGCTTCAGAATTTGATCATTGTGCAACTGAGTGTATTTATAAAGGAAAACCATTTTAATATACATTTTAAGTGGGTGAATTATATGGTATGTGAACTATGTCTCAGTCATTACTAAAAAAAGTTTAAGGGTTAAATATAGAATATACTTACTGTACCTCCAGACGTTCATTAGTTGTGATATGTGTGTGTTGTCATTCACTGAGAATACAAGAAAAGTAATAAATGAACCTTGGGAAGCAGTGCTGCTTTTTGTGTTTGGTTAGTTTAGGGCTCCTCCTGCTTCCCACTGAAGCATCCCCTCAGGACAAAAGATACTTTATGTTATGGTAATAAGTTGTTGGGGCATGGATAGAATAAGGAAGCATGGGAAGCCACCTGGTCTTTTGCGTGCAGTTGTAACCTCAGTTTATTGCAGATGGGCACTAACAACTTGCCCTGAGTTTTCCTATACAGTAACCTATTTCTTTGCTTTAGCAACAGAGTCCAGAAATAATATAACCCAAGTCCTTCTGGCTTTTTAAAGTTTTTGTAAATTATTGTGTATTATGTGCATTGACTTTCATTATGACGTTTTCATACATGTATATAGTATATTTTGATCATATTCAACCCCTCACGAGCCCTCCTGGGCCACTTCTTCTCTAATCCTTTTCCTCTTCCCATCTAGTTACTGTTCTGTTTTCATGTTGTGCCCCTTCTCCCTTTGGGGGTCTCAATGAAGTTCACTTGAGTTGTTTTCAGTTGAATGGACACCTTCAAATGGAAACCACACTGAAGAAAATGTCTCTCCTTCCTCCAGCAACTATTAACTGCTTATAGAACCCCAGATGGGGCCTAGTAAGCCACTTTTCTCCTGCTTGATGGGATGTTGATGGTCCCAGTCTTTTGTAGGTCTTGTACAGGCAGTCATAGCTGCTGTGCTTTCAAGGGTGCAGTGGCCATGACATGCCAGGGCAACAGCGAGCCACACCACTCCCCACTTCTGGCTCTTCAGTTCTTTGCACAGTGTTCCCTGAACCTTGGAGTGGGTGATATAGATGTTTCATTTACGGCTGAGCATTCATAATCACTTACTCTGATCCATTTATGAGTGTTCACAGTTAATACTGTCCACTGCAAACAGAAGCTCCTCTGACCAAACCTGGCAGCAGCATTAATCCATGGGCCTAAACATAGTTAATTAGAAGGCTGTTTGACAGGTACATTATGTCCATTTAGCAAAACAATAGTAGCTTCCTCACTAAGGCCTTTGACCATCTCAGTCACAAGCTTTTGTTCAGAGTTACAGTACTAGGTTCTCTCTCTCTTTGCATATTTTAAGAAACTGTTCAATTTTCCTTTTTCCTGCAGCTGAATAGAAGATAAAAATGGTATTCCTGCCATGTGTGTGCCAACATGCTTTTAATCACAGCAGAAGTAGGCAGATCTTTGTGAGATCTCCATCAGCCTGATATACATAGTGAGTTCCAGGCCAGCTGGGGCTATAGGGAGACTATCTCAAAAAAAGACCAAAAAAACCCCAAACCAAAACAACAACAAAAAAACCATGCCACTAACTGACCACCCTACTGGTTCGTAATGGATGGTGGAAGGTTTTATATTGTGATATTAAATGTGGTCATAGTAAGTGAGGTGTCTTCTTAACCTTTTAGTTAGCTTCCGTTGTTGACAGAGTTGACTAATTACCTCTGTAGATTATTTTATAAATATTAATTACATCCTTGTCTGGGGAAATGCAAACTGTAGCTTAATTTTGATTTTTTTTTTCCTCTAGATATTTATGTAGTTTTAAAGGTTTCATGAAATTAGATGGGTCAAATCTCCAAGCATTTTATTTATTTACTTATTTATTGAGACAGGGTCTTCTGATTGCTGTGAAACTCAAAGATCTGCCTGCTGGGATTAAAATTGTGTGTGCTGTCAGGCCTAGAAGAGAGATAGAGAATGAGAATGAATATGAATGAGAACATGTTCTTCATATGTGTGATGGAGGGTACATGCTTGCCACAGTGCACATGTGGAGGTCAAAGGACAACCTTAGATATTGGTTCTTACTTTCCACTTTGAGATCGAGGTCTCTCCTTTCCACTAAGGCCTGAAGGGAGCATGGAACCCCCTGGAATTGAAGTTAGGAATGTTTGTGGGCTGCCCAGTGTTGGGTGAGGGAACCCTAACTTTGATCCTGATGGAACAGTATTGCTGAGCCATCTCTCCATCTCTCTACCCCAGATCTCTTGTTTGTCTCTACAAAAGCCAAGCAAGCTGGTCCTGGAGTTTCTGGGGAATTCTATGACTTCTTTTTTTCTTTCCTTTTTTTGAGACAGGGTTTTACTATATAGCCCTGACTGGTAGAGGCAGAGGCAGTTGGTCCAACCTGGTCTACAAAGCAAGTTCCAGGTCAGCTGGGGCTACAGGGAGAACCTCAAAAAAAAAAAAAAAAAAAACAGGAGTGCTGGGATTACAGATATATGCTACTATGTCTGACTTTACATGGTTCTGAGAACTTGAACTCGGGTCCTCACACTTATTCAGCAAACACTTGACCAACTGAGCTATCTCCTGAGTCTTCAAAGCCCATTTTTATTATTAATACAGACCAAAAACTACATTCGTAGTGTTAGCTGTAGCAGTTATTTCACATGTGGCTTTAATGTAAATATTCAGAATAGTATTTATGTTCATTGAACTGGCCATTAGATATATTCATTTTATTTTACTATGCATAAAACTTTGGTTTTAGCTGGAGGTGGCAGTGTATTCCTATAATTTCAGCACTAGTGGTAGAGGGAAGAGAATCAGGAATTTGAGGCCAGCCTGGGCTACATAGTTCAGAGCCATTAAAAAATTTTAATTTATTTAATTTAAAAAAAGCACAGACAGGTCTTGCTATGATTATGAGTGGTTAAAAATTTATTTTGAAACATTCTTAACAGAGCCTGGCTTCTCAGACTGGTGGCAGTCCTCCTACCTCAGCCTCCTTCGTGTTTAGATTACAGATGTGAGCCAAATACTAGTTTTTTACTAGTTTTTTATCTCTATTTTTAAAATAAACAATATGGTATATAACTACCTAATTTTGAGAGGCTAATTTCAATTAAGTAGATCTTGAGATCCAGATGAACACTCAGATACTATAATGCTCTTTAAATAGTTATCACAGTGCAAAATCGAGCATCTATATAAGAGTTAAAAGAAAAAAAAAACTACAGGGGCTAGAAATAGAAGATGGCTGGCTCAGTGGTTAAGAGCAATGTCTGTCTGCTCTTGCAGAGGACCCATGTGCTGGCTAACAACTCCAGTTCCAGGGCATCTGAGACCCTCTTCTGACCTTTGAGGGTATTGCACCACAAAGGTGTACTTGCATACATTCAGACAATACACTTATACACAGAAAATAAAAATAACAAATACTTTTTTAATTAAAAAAAAAGAGAGAAAAAAACTACAGCTGTAAACATGGGTAGTGATTTTTGTTAACGTTTTCTTCCTTGAGAGAGGACAGATCTTAGTGCCAAGAGAAAAATCTCAGCACTCAGGAAGCAGGGGTAGGTGGATCTCTGAATTCAAGACCAGGCAGGTCTACATATTGAGTTTGAGGTGAGCCAGGGGTATATAGAGAGATCCTGTTTCAAAACAAACAAAAAGCAGGGAGAAAGATGATTGCCCTAATTTTTAATAACCAATCTAAGATAGTGTCGGGTTTATTAGGTATATGAGTGAGCTTCTGTAGTACTAAAAAGCTAAAAAATATATATCTTGTATCTACTTTTTCCTTTGTTTTTTTAAATTTTTAATTATGTGTATGTATGTATGTGAGTACTTGAGTGCAGGGTGTCAGATCCCCCTAGAGCCGTAGTTCAGAAGGTTGTGAACCACCTGATGTGGGTGCTGGGAGCTGAACGCAAGTCTTTGCAAGAGCAGTTTGTGAGCCACTGAGCCAGCCAGCCTGTTTTATCTATTTTTTTTTTTTTTTTAAAGAAAGAAATGTAACTTCTAAAAATTTTTAAATTTAGTTTCTTTGTGTCTGGAGGTGGACACCCTGTGGAGGTCAGAGGACAACTGTTTTGGTTTCCAGGTGTGGTCATCAGGCTTGCATGGCAAGTTTCTTTACCTGCTGAGCCGCCTTGCCACCTTCTTTAATCCTTTCCTTAAAATTTAATTTTAAGCTGTTACTCATCTGTGATTTGATGTCATTTTAAGAACTTTGTTTCTTTACAATTTTTAAATTCTACTTTTTGAGATACGATCTCTTGTACTACCCTGGTCTCTTGTAGCCCAACCTGGCCTTGAACGCCTGGTCTTTCTGCCTCTACTGCCAGAGTGCTGGGATTTTAGGCATGCACTACCACACCTGACATTCTTCAGAATTTCCATTGATCATTGTCGTACACATCAACATACAGTTGATTCTAATTTTTTTAAATTTGTAATGAGGTCTGGAGAACTTGCTGAGCGGTTAGTAGTGTGTACTGCTGCTCTTGTAGAGGACCTGCTGAGTTCAGTTCCCAGCACCCATGTTGGGTGGCCCATAACTACCTATTACTCCAACTTTGAGGCATCCGATTCCTCTGGCCTCTGCAGGTATCTGCGTGTGCTGTACACACACACACACACACAAATAAAATCTTTTAAAATGATTATAATCAGCTTAAGTAGTTCAAATCTAGAGATGTTTTGCTTCTTTGTTAGCATTTGCTGCTCATACCCTCCATGTTGGGGATCCAACTCAGCATGCTAGGCAAACAGTCCTCTAGTGAGATGTGCTTCCAGCCTCAGTTTTACTTATTAATTTGCCATTGTCATTTCATAGTTGTTACCTCAAAAACAAAAATTCTGGATTGGGGAGTTGGCTCACTGGTTAGGAGAATGTACTACCCTTTTTGAGGACTGGAGAATGTGAGTTCAATTCCCAGCATCCACATCAGTCAGTTCACAGTCACCTGTAACAGCCCCAGAGGGATGCTTCTGGACGCCTGGACTCACATACAGGCACACATACATGCACATAATTAAAAATAAAACTATAAAAAAAATTCTAGTTTATTTAAACTTTTTGTTCTGTTGTTTTGTTTTTCTTCTTTTATGTCAAGATCTCACTTTGTAGCCTCAAGCTAGTCTGGAACTTACTAAAACTGGCCTTGTCTCATGGCAATCTTCCTGCCTTCAGCCTGCCAGATAATGGAATAGCAGGTGAGAACCACCATGCCTATTTTATCTACTTTAAAGAAAAAAAATTTGTTTGCTTTCTCAAGAAGTAAACCCTTTGAAAGAAGTCTATTTTGTCACATTCAAGAACTCCAACAACAATGTATGGCATATACTAGGCATTGAGCAAGTGTTTCTTAGGTAAATAGTGAAAATTCAGAGTTCTGGGGCTGGAGAGATGGCCCCACGTTAAGAGTATGGATTGCTCATGCAGAGGACCCAGATTCATATGGCAGCCAACAACCATACTGAACTCCAGCTCTCTTCTGACCTCCACAGGCATTGCACAGCATGGGTGCACTTGCTTACATGCAGGCAAAATACTCATACACATAAAATAAAAAATAAAAAATATTTTTTAAAAATTCAGAGTTCTAAGTGTATACAGTGCCCCTTTCCAGTCTCATACAACAGGCTAGTAGCTGTATTTTTTTGTACATCTTCTTGTACAAGTTGCTAGAAGTGAAATTAGGGGTCAGACATGTTACATTTTAGTCAGTGTAGCTTCTTACTTACTTCCCCTCCTCTCAACAGTGTGAAAATGTTGGTTGCATTTCTTTATTTTTATATTATTTTTTGGAGTGTTTAAAAAGTTACTTACTCTTTTCCTATCAGTGATTCCTAAACATTATCTTTATTTTGTTTTTTTCCTGTGTGAGGGGAACAGGCGTCTCCATACCTTCCAGGCACTCTGCTACTGAACTTTTTACTACCTCTAGCCCTTTTTACTTTTCTTTTGGTTTAAGTCCAGTGACTAGTTTTCATTCTAATAAGCTTAGTATCTTGGCACAAATTGAAACTTGATGTAGTTAACTTTACTATTTAAAGGCTTATAAAAGCCTTTTATGCAAAGATACATTTCAATATTTTCTATTTCTTTCATTTGTGTGTGGTGTTTGGGTTTTGTTGTTGTTTTTGTACTATGGATGGAACCCAGTGCCTTTGCACATGTACTTTTACCATGAACAACATCTTTAACCGTTTGCTTTGTTTTTTTCCTTTTAAGTCTTTGTTCTGTTTATTGTGGTAGATTGAATAAAGTGGGAATTTGGCTTTATACTAATAAAATTGACTCTAGTTACTTATACATGCTAGAAGTAAACCATTCTGGTATGAAATGCTGCCTTTATTTTCGTAGTTTTCCTTACGTTGCTGTTTTTGAGTCTTCTTGGTTTCAGTTATTCACTTGTTGCCGTTGCCATGTTACAGTTTCAGATATTTTAACATGTGAGTGGGCTTAGTTTTTGTTTTAGTTTCTTGCACTATTTATAAAGCTTTGTAAACATTAGCAAAACATAATTTGGATTCACTTCACAGCAGTCTTTTAGAACATGTTCAAACCAGGTGTGATGGCTTATATCTGTACTCCTGGTGCTTGGAGGCTTGAGGAAGGAGAATGACCAGCATGTAAAGTCAACCCAATTACATCATACTGAGACTCAAAAAAAAAAAAAGATCTTTCTAAATAAATGCATACTAACCAATAGTATAAGTTACTTTATTCCTAAGGAAAGACTTTATTTCTCCTGGGTAATTTTATTCTAAACAGATGACTTTTACAAAAGTGGTGATTGAATAAATTGTTCCTTAATAATTCTACTTAAAATTTTTTTAATGTATTTTTATTTTCTGTGTATGACTGTATTGCCTGCACATATGTAAGTGTACCCGTGTCATGCAGTGTCCACAGAGGACAGAGAAGGTGTTGGATCCGCTGAAACTGAAGTTACAGACAGTTGTTAGCCATCCTGTAGGAGCTGGAATTTGAATATTGATCTGCAAGAATAGTTAGTGCTCTTAACTTCTAAGCCATCTCTCCAGTACCATAATTCTACTTTAAAAAGGGAGTGATTTATGGGATATAGTGTTGCATGCTTGTAATCTCAGCCCTTAGGAGACTGAGGCAGAACATTCTTAGGGGAAAAAGATAAAACTTATATGTTTATAGACCAGGCTGGCTTGGAACTCACAGGGATTCTCTCTTGCCTTTACTTTCAGTGCTGAGATTAAACGTATGCCCTGTACCATACCCTGCTCTTGGGTTTTGTTGCTGGTTTTGATTTATTTTTCTTTTATGGTATAAGAGGTTTGCCTGCATGTATAAGCAAAGGAGGCCAGAAGAGAGGAGTCATCCCTGGAGTTACAGGCAGTTGTTAGCCACCGTGTGGGTGCTGGGAACTGAAACCAGGTCCTCTGTAAGAGTAGCCAGTGCTTTTAACTCCTAAGCTATCTCCCCTGCCCCTTGATTTGTTTTTGTTGTTGTTTTTAGGACAGGATCTTATATAGCCCAGGCTAGTCTGAAATTCATGTTCTTGTCTCAGCCTCCTTAGTGATGGGGTTTTACAGTTTCATGCTACCATACCCAACTTAGTATGCTTTAAAATGTTAAAATATTTTTGTTTACTGCATATGCCTTTATATAGCCTCTTTTTTTTTTAAAGACAGCCTAGAGCCCAATATGTAATTATGTTGACGAAGATAACTTTGAACTTCTGATCCTCCTGTCTCTACTTCTTCAGTGTTGGGATTACACAATTGAACCAACACACCCAGTGTATGTGGCTTTCGGGATCAAACCTAGGACTTGTGCATGCTAGATTGGCAGTGTACCTACTGAATTACAACTTCCACTATTTATGCAGTTTTCATTTTGCTGTATACAAACATTGCAAATTGTGTCTTTGAAATATCTTTCGTAAAAATTAAAGTCCACATAATTTCATCCTACTTTGTGGCTCAGGGAGACTGATCTAACAGCATTGTTTTCCAGAGCTGGTTCAGGAACCTTAGGAGTAGCTAAAACTCTAGATCTGTGAGTTTATTTCATTAAGAAATCTAAGAACTATGCCTGTAGTCTCAACTACTTGGCTTGAAAGGCAAAAGCAGAATATTGAGCCTAGGAGTTCTAGCCTGAGCAATAGAGCAACACCCATCTAAAAGGGCCAGGGGTCTAAGCATCACTTATATTCTTTAGCTGTTTTGGGAGGATTGAGATAGTCTCACTATTTTACTCTGTATATATAGTTAAGTTGTTCTTAGGTTATTATATAATCCCAAGTCCTGGGATTGTAGGCATGTACAAACACCTCTGGAACCTTTTCACTGTTAATGCTGCAGTTTTTCAGCATTGATGTGACATGGTAATGACAGCAGTTAATATAAAAATCCAGCTACCGTGTTTAAAGTTGGACATAAAACAGATATGCTCATATATAGAAAAAGAGATGTTTGTCTCATATAATCTTTTAAGAGTATGAAGGGAGGGGCTGGAGAGAGGGCTCAGTGGTTGAAAGTACTTATTACTCTTACAGAAGACCTGGGTTCCATTCTCAGCACCTACGTGGTGACTAATAGCTGGCCACAACTCCAGTTCCAGGGGGTGTGACATCTGGCCTCACTTTGGCACTGCACAACATGGGTACACTTAGATATATGCAGGCAAAACACTCATACACATAAATATAAGAAAATAAAGAGTATGAAGGGGTCTTGAAACTATGAAGTTTAAAAACTGCTAGTATTAAATACTATTTATTATGAATTTTTATTGAACAAAAGTATATGAACACTTGATTTTACTCTTTATTCAAGGTAGCTTCTGATGAAATATATGGTCCAAAAAATTCCTGCTCTTAAAATGACATTTTAATGCTTCATTTTATGATAATGGATTCAGGACCAGAGACATTGTTCTTGACTTAAGTTAGGCATGAGATTTTTGAAACAGTAACTTCAGTTTGTTATTCTCTTTTCCCCCTTCAGGCAGCTGAGTATGTCCCAGAGAAGGTGAAGAAAGCGGAAAAGAAATTAGAAGAGAATCCATATGACCTTGATGCTTGGAGCATTCTCATTCGAGAGGCACAGGTTTAGTGAAATAGGATTACATTTCCTTCTCTATGGGTCCAATCACACTACTTGGTTCTGCAGTAAATAATATTTTTATAGTCCTAACATTGTAAATGCTGTTATTGGTTTTCAATTTTAGAATCAACCTATAGACAAAGCACGGAAGACCTATGAACGCCTTGTTGCCCAGTTCCCCAGTTCTGGCAGATTCTGGAAACTATACATTGAAGCAGAGGTTAATATTTTATTTATTTATTTTTTAATATGACATCTGATGAAAATTACAGCATACACTATAGTGATAGAAAAGAAGTTAGGAGAATAATACAATCAGGACAAGGAGGATTTAAATGTCTCTTGCCTTTATTTTGTAAAATAGGTATGAAGGAGTAATTAAAATGAATTTTTGAAATTTGGGTCTTTTACAAGCTGATGATTGTTGCATTTTGGAGTTGCAACAACATTAAAACAGTTTCAATGGTATTGGAGTGCTTTAGCCTTTTATTTACTTGTCATGTGTCAATTTATTGCCTCCTGTGTCATTTATTTAGAACTCATTTTTCTTTTATTCCTATTACAAACTAATATGAATGGAATTATATGAAAATACAGAAATGTTAACTTAGTTTCATAGACTATTTTGAATGTCTGGTGAAATGAAACATTTAAGAGAATAATTTCACATTTTAATTTAGTGAAAAAATGCATGGTTTGTCACTATAGGAGTGTCAATAATTTAAAGGTTTTTTTTCCCCCATATGATAAATCTTACATTATGCAGAGAAAAGCTAATATGTTTCAAACTTTTTATTCATAATTTATCCCAATGATGTTTTGATTTTCTTTTTTTTCTTTTTATTTATCTTGAAATTTAAAGTTTGGACTGTTTAGTTTAATGAATAAGTACCCCATTCTTGAGCAGAATAAAACTTCATTTTGGAAACTGGAGTTAACAGTCAAAGCTACAGTAAGCATTATTTGTCAATACCAACTGGCACTAAGTAATCTTTCACAAATTATAAATTAATGGAATAGAAGAAAGAGATGGAAATAATTGGCATATACACATTAAGCTGAAAATGATAACCATTTCTTTTTATTTGTACTACTTATGCAGTACTTTTGTTAATATTTTCTAGTATAAATTCTCAACATAAGTACACTGAAGCCTCGACATTTCTGTTTTAGCTGAAATTTGATGATCTGTGGGTCTCTTGGATCTCTCCAAGGACTTTAGCCATCAGCAGTACTGAATAGACTTCGTAGCACAATGTCATTTGTGATGTGTCCTCAGAATATTCGGTCCCAACCAGCAACATAAACAGAGGCTACAGTGTACTCATTGAATCGGTGCTATAGTTTAGATTGTATTATTTTGTGGGGAGGGAAATTACTGGACAGTAACAGGAATTGTGTGTGTGTGTGTATGTGAGAGAGAGAGGGGGGGGGGGTTTGTATGCCTGTTTGTATGAATGAGATTGTATTTTAGGTGGAGATTTGTTACTGTGGCCCATGGTCATATTCTTAAGGCTTCATTGTCTTTCCTCTGTAACTATTTCTTGTGTATACTTAAATCATCAAGGTATATGGGCTTGGAACTGGACAGGAGAGACCTGTCTGAAGTAGGCTGAAGGACAGTGCTGCTTCTTACTACTCAATAAAACAAGATCCTTGGATTACCTGCACCAATTTTACATTCTAGTCTGACTTTACAAACACATTAGCTTATATTTAAACTCACCAGAAACAACACAGTTGTTTTGGGATAACAAAATGGTACCTTCTGAGTTAATGAAATTCTTTTTTTCTCCAACATTAAGATACTGACTTTAAGTTAAGCTGGAATGGGCAGTTAGATTCTACATTCTGCAATTATAAACACAAAATTTGTTTCTCCCCATATCTTTCCTAACTATAAATACGATACAAACTGCATTCTAAAAACGAATTTCAAGAAAGAGTAGATATTGTTCCAAGGAGCTGAAAGTTCTTTAAATAATAGATTTGTTTCTACACCTCATACACACAAATATATATGTATGTATAAAAGATATGCACAGAAATATGTATATGTATAAAACATCTATTGATAAAAATGGTACCAAATATATGTATATTTAAATTTTTATATTTCTGATTTAGAAATCATATTAAATTGAATGCTGGTTTCTGAAACACATATCTGAACTGTCTTTTTCTTTTTCATGGCTTTCTCTTTATTTTTTATTTTCACATTTATATTTTGACCCATGAGAGGCTAAAATTTTCACTCAGTGTGGGCCTTTATTTTTCTTGAAGACAGGTAACTTATTTACAATTCTTTTTAAAAATCTGAATTGATAAGAATGTTTTTACATTGCAAATAATTTGTTTACATAACATACTGTATGAACCCTCAAGAAAATAAAGTTCTATTATTACATTGTTGTAACTCAATACTTCATGGTGGGGACGTTACAGTGTTACATTTATATTCAGCTAAACAAATGTAACTTTAAGTATATTAGTTTTTTTCAAATAGAACATACATCTTTATTAGGAAAAAAAACAGTTTGCTTCTCCAGAGAAATTGCTTGCAAATCCTACTTCAGAATATTAGGGTAAAGGAAAATAATTTTAAACTTTTTAAACTTGAAACATGAAACATGAATTGAAAATAAGTACATTATGATCGATTTATTTAGAAAAGAAGTTAATGATACAGTTTTCAAGCTTTTCTCATATCAGTGATAATTAGCAATAGTAATTACCTATATTAAATAATATGCTTTAACATGTCATTCTTAATTGATTACCCACTTAGTTTTTATGGCTACAGTCTAAAAATGTTGGTGGTAAAATTCTGCTACTAAATGAGCATTTAGGAGTGAACTCTTTATTTTTTAGAAAATTTTGAAAATTAGGCCAACATATTTTAGTCTTGTATATAATAAATAGATCATTTTTGCTGCGGGCTCTTGAAATGTTTTGCTTCTACAGTCCATATTTTCTGTCTTAGATGATTTAATAATAAAAGAATGACAGAGTCTAATTATGATTGCCTAGTTTTTATGTAAAGGAAACATTTTAATATGTCTCTGGTTCTGTTGAATTATATATAATGTCTTCAGTGAATTTTAGATTTTTTTTTTAGCTTAAGAAATGCTCTTAGATTATTCTAGTCTCAGGGAGCCCTACAGAACCACTTTTTAACAGTGATTTAATGGGTCACTAAGTTATGAAATTAAGGAACATTAGAAAGTTTTCCCTTAAATCTCTTTCCCTCCTGTGGTTTCTATAGCTATTCATGAAATTAGATGATTATTGTGACAACATTTGAGTTACAATATTTTGTTAGAAATCACTTAGTTTGGATTGAGCCGCATTCATAAGAACTTTTCCGGCTGAAGGATGTTTTCATTGGTAGCTGAAGGACAATGAAGAAGGTAATACTCCTGGTAATAGGAATAATGTATCTGCTGTCTGTGAAAGCTGTAATTCTTTAATAAAGTATATAGAGAATTGATTGCTTTTTTATTTTTAAAAATTTAAGTGTGAATTATTTGCTCTCTACTTGGTTTTTCTTTCCTTATATTTAATAGGTTGTGAAGTATAATTTTCACTTTTTTCAAAATAATCTTACATCTTGGAAGATGGAACATAAGTGACATAAATTGAAATAAACGTCTCCATTCTTGATTCTGTTTTAATGCCTTTACATAGCAGTTTAAATTACTGTACTGTAATGTTTTGTGTATACTGAGCAATGTGATTTTTTTTAATGCAGATAAAAATTATTAAATTATTTTTTAGAGTATGGTAATGCCTATGCTTCAGCTCACAGTCCTTTATAAAAAATCTGTACTACTCTTACAGATCCACTTTTCCTGTTTGTAATAAATGTTGGTCCATGTCTGTGTGATTATTCAGATTTTACTCCAAAACTATGCTTTTTAATCTACAGTTTCTTAAATGCATAAATATAGAGATATAAATAAGTACTTGCAAACACAACTGAGTGATCAGATATCTGAAGGTGCTTTGGATATAATACTGTTTTATAAGTTCAAGAAGCATTTACTATTACAGACAGTAAATTATTTTTGGTTTCATTGAAACATCTTTCCCCCTATTTATCCATTTGTGTGGGACTGATATTTAGGTGTTGTCACTATTACTGTGTCTATTCATTTTTTCCTCTTGTAACCCAAGGCATTTCATACTAAAAACTATTTATAAAAGATGTAGTTACTTAGATAAACTTATAGTTTATATCTTGTAACAAATTGGTTGAAATTGGTTTTCTGTGAAAGTTTTAAGCAAAGTACTATGCTATTAAACCAAATTCCTTTATATTTCTCAACTTTCAAATTTTTTACAGTCATTCATTAATTTGTGTGTGTATGCGTGCATGTGTGCTCACATGTGTGCTATTGCTCACCATGGAGGTCAGTGCCTAACCCACTGAGCTGTCTTGTTCAGCCCTGTTTCTCAACCTTTTAAAGCAAAATTAAGTGTGTCGGGTGTGGTTGGTTGCTCATGCCTATAATCCTAGCATTAGCAGGCAGAAGGAGGAGGATTGTCACAAGTTCTGGGCCAGCTTGTGCTTTTGGTGAATTTCAGACCAGCTGGCCCTACAATGTGAGTCCTGTCTCAAAACCCCAAAACAGAATTAAAACTTAGTATGTATCTGAGAATGTGGGAAAAAATACCTCAGAAAATTTGTGGTACATGTACATTCTAAAATCAGTTGTGAAATACACTATTTGATCATGCAGTTTGAAGTTTTCTTCAAGGTAGTAGTATTTTAGCCTGCATTTCTACATTTATGGAATAACGTATTGCCTAAATATTTTTTTGAAAATTATTAAGAATGTAGCCATTAAGGTCATAGAGGGTAAATGGTATGTGAGTTCCTTTTATCCTGAGAAGTGTTGAGGATGTGCCTCAATATGACACCTGTGAATGAACAAACGTTTAAACTCTTTACAATATCACAAATTAGAAACCTCCATAGTTGGAAATAGAAGTAATTCTGGCACCTAAAAATCTTTTTGGGGTCCAAAACTTGAAACAGGTAGTGTAATTACGTTTCTCTTAAAAAACAAAAAACAAAGCCACTTAAGGCCAGAGCCTTTTTTCTTTTTTTAAGGATGATTTCGCTGTGTAGGTCTTCCTGGCCTGGAACTTATGTAGACCAGGCTGGCCTGAAATTCACAGAGTTCTGCCTGCCTCTGCTTTGCTGGGATTAAAGGCATTTACCTCCACACTGGCATCAATTATTTTAAAGGTTTATTTTTTACTTTTATATGTATTTGTCAGTATGTATGCCATATGTGTGCAAGTACTCATGAATGCGAGAAGAGGGCATCAGATCCCTGGGAGCTGGAGTTGTGGTTGTGAGCCCCCTGATGTGGGTGCTGGGAACCAAACTTTCTTCTCTGGAGGAGCTGCAATTGCTTAAGTCTTAACCACTGAGCCATCTCTCCAGCACCTAAAGTATTTTTTAGTATAGTTATTAAAAGTTGTTAAGTGGATCAGCTTTGAAAGTTTTGGTTTTCTTTTGAGGGAGAGTCTCATATCTGTAAAAAGTGGTACTTAGGGCCAACCAAATGTTGCAGTGAGTAAGCCTGATGACGAGAGTTTGATCCATGGTCCCTATATGTTAGGAGAGAACCAACTCCTGTAAGTTTTTCTCTGACCTTCCACACCCACAAACACACTTACACAAAAGTTTTTTAAAAGCTGCATTTATCTTTTTTGTTTTTCTTTTTGTTTTGTTTTGGGGTTTTGTTTTCTCTTTGATTTTTGTTTTTTGAGATTGGGTTTCGTGTAGACTGGATGCAGACTTGCTATGTAGATGAGGGTGACCTTAAATTCCTTATTCCCCTGTCTCTACTAATTCTCCAAGTGCTGGATTTATAGGCATACTGTTTTTGTTTTGTTTTGTTTTGTTTTTTTTTATTATTGTCTGAGAGTTCCATGGTGTGCAGAAATGGAAGGACAACTTTAAGGAGTTGCCTCTCCCCAGTGTGGGTTCCAAGGATTAAACTCGTTGCCTTGCTTCTGTGGTAAGCGGCTTTACACAGAGTCATCTGACTGGAGTGGTCATTTTTTTGTCGTTTTGTTTTTGAGTCAGGCTGGTCTCAAACTGATGACCTCAGTCTCCCAGATGCTGACGTTGCAGATGTACAATCCTGTGCCCAGCTAACAAACTGCATTTTAAAGTAAAGCACAAGAATGCAGTTTTCTTATTATTACCGAAATGTTTTGCTCTTTGGCAAATTCCTAACAGAAAACATAGGTAGTATAATGGTGTGACTGATTGAAGTCTATGAATGTGTTTCCTTCTGTCTACGGAACCCACAACCATTTTGACAAAAATGATGAATATTTGCCTTGAATACAACTTGAGACACTCACCTGATTTTCTAAGGCCCAGGGGATAATGTGGGTAAGTTGCCATTTTGTACACCTAAGAGACTTCCAAAAGTTTTTTTCTTTGGAGATGTTAAGTAATAATTTTAAAGTCAAATCTATGCCAAAGGCAAGGTTGAAATGCACTTTTGAAATAATGTATTGAATGTTAAAAGATAACAAGACCTAAAGCTGTTTTTTTTAATCTTAAATTGAGATAATTATTTGCTAGAACATGTTCACTTGTAGCCATTGTAGATATAAAATTTAGCTTTTGCATATAACATGACGTTGTCTTTCATTACCCTAAATGTCATGCTTGGGAGATGGCCTTTTTTTGAGTGATAAATCAGTTTCTACTACCTTTCATACTGGATTTGAAGAAGGTTGACCATTTAATATTGATGGTTTTCTTGGATTTTTTTTTTAACTCAATACCATAAATGTTGAAAGTATTGCATATTTTAAAGCCAGAGGACATATTGTTTCAGCTCAGATACAGAACCAAAAGATTAATTTGTTTATCCCCCTCATAAACACGAGTCAGTCAAGTTTCTATTTGATTTAAAGTTTCCATGCGTAAAACCTCTTGAGTTTGCATTTCAGTATTGCTCTTGAACACAAAGAATGCAAAAAAGGAATCTTCAGTGTTTCTGGTTGTCATTTTGGAAGTTGAGGCTTTAGAGGGCAGCAATCAAATCTTAATTGTTTGGCCAAATATTCACTGTATTACTAAGAATAAATGGTAATTTGACTTTTTCTTATTCAGTTAAGAAATACTCAGAATCTGTCATGTGACAAAAATACAACTTTACCTTTTAAGTATTTAATAGAGTTGAAGGTCCAAATTGTGTAACAATCACTTAGTTTAATCTGCCTTTTTGTGCCATAAATTGCTTATTGCAATTTTTTTCTAATAAACCCTATTTTGCCCATCCTCCTGCCTCAGCTCATCTACTAGGGTAAACTACTGTTCCTCAAAAATGTAAGCCATTTTTATAATGTATTTTATTTTATTTTGGAACAGGGTCTTGCCATGTAGCCCTGACTGACCCTGGATCTCATAGAGATCTGCTGGCCTCTGCCTCCCAAGTGCTAGACTTAAAGGTGTGTACCACCATTCCCAGCTAAACTTACTTTGTAAAGTTAAGTCAAAAGTACAGTATAGAATACTCCCAAATGTGCTTCAAATTACATTTGACATGTGGTTTTCAGTTGGTATCTATGGAGGTCAAAGACCCAAAGTCCATGACTGCTCAAGTCCATCTAACCTCTATGTACACTTCTCCATGTGCTTTAAGTCATCTGGATTATTTAACAATATGTAATACACTGTGAATGCTATGTAAATACTTGTTATATTTTGTGGGAGTGATAAGAACAATCCCTATGTTCAATACAATCAGTTTTTTTTTTTTTCTGAATATTTTCAGTCCATGGGAACAGAGTCCACAAATTTAGAGAGCCACTGTATATGCTTTTGTCAATTTTCGTTTTTTTCCCTTGACTCTAGAAAATTGGGTTACAGTATCATGACCTTTAATAAAGTGGTATATTTTTAATGACATATAAGCAAAGTTGTGAAATTCAGGAAATCAGCAATGGTAGTGTAGTTGGCAATATATGTTCTACTTTTGCTATAGCAAAATTTTCAGAATTGCTATAGCAAATTTTTCAGAATTGATATCTTACTCAAAAACATAATTGTCATTTCTCTTTAAACTCTTGATGTGAAAGAGCTCTTCATTTGATGCTTCTAGAATTGATTGGTTTTAGTTGAAAACTCACAGTTTTCAGTGTTACTCTTCCAGATACCATTGTGTTTTTGGCCCTTGATGTTGATAACAGTTTGGGTGGTTTGCTTCAGGTGTTGGGTGATTACTTCACCACACATGTGACTGTTTTTCCTTTGCAAGTTAGTAGAAGTATTGAAGTATGTGGCTGGAGCATACTCTATAGTAAAACAGCTTAGAATACACAAGGCCCTCCCTACCTAGATTATGTGCAAGTATTTTGAGACAGTACCATTCAACTGTTTGCTATATTTTAAATTATTGATAATTCTTACAAATCATTTTTTTTCTACCAAATTAGTGATTTTCAATGTTTCTTTCCTGGACATAAGTCAGTTATGCTGTTAATAACTCAAGTTACTGATGTTTGAAAACACTAATATCCCTCCCCCTTTTTTAAGATTACTGCCATTATTTTTTAAATATTACAGGGTTATAGGTTTTAGTTCAAATATAAAATTATTTGCTCATGATACCTGTCAGGTTTAGTGTGTTCTTGTTTTGTTTTGTTTTATTTTGAAATAGGGCATCATTATTTATCCCAAGCTGGCCTTGAACTCCTGATCCTCCTGCCTCCTGGGTGCTGATACTTGTCAAGTCTATCATGTATCATATGAAAAAGGAGCATAAATTCCTCTCCCTTAGAAACTTAAAGTTTCATAAGGCCCACTGTTTATTACTGGAAGCAAATTTATTGGTTTGCTTAGTTTTTCTCAATTGGCAAGTTGTAAAAAAAAAAAGATGTCTTTTACTTCAAGAAAGATTTATCTAGATATAATTGTGTTGGAAAATACTAAATAAACTTTTTGTTTTTTGGGGGTTTTTTTTGAGACAGGTCCTGAAACATGCTATTTATTATAGCCCAGGCTGTCCTCAAGATCCTTCTGCATCAGCTGAGTGTTGGAATTGTAGGTGTCATCTACCACACACAACTCAGTGCATTATTGTTTCACATTTTTTCTTTAATATTTTTGTTTGTTATTTGGGGACTGGGTTTTATATAGCACTGGTTGGCCTCTGACTTGGGACAATCCTACCTCAGCCCCCTCAGTTCGGTTACAGGCATGTGCTACCATATCCAGTTAAGCATTCAGATATATTCACCAGCCTAGCATATTCCCTAGTGTTCTAGATTCGTTCTGTGTTCTAAATACTGTATTTTTAAAATTTTTGTATTTTTGTGACTTTACATTACTTGACTATTATTTCCAGCACAGATCCTTCTCCATCAAAATGAGAACTAATATGAACTCAAATGTTGCCAATCCGTTATTAACAGAGTAATTGGAAAAATCCAGTGATGTATGTATTCTGAACAAGACTTGTCCTCAAACAACTCTTTGTTTTTTGTTTTTTTGTAGTTTGCCTCTAGCTTTAAAAACAAACAAAACAAAACACCCCATTTACTCTTTTTTGTTTGTTTGTTTATTGTTTTTGTTCTTCTTCTTCTTCTTGAGACAGGGTCTCCCTGTAGCCCCAGCTGTCTTGGAACTCTATGTAGACCAGGCTGGCCTTGAACTCACAGAGATCTGCCTGCCTCTACTTCCTGAGTACTGGCATTAAAAGCTTGCGCCTCCTCCACCCTCTAAATTTTAATGTATTTGTAGTGACTTACACACACTTTTGTAGACCTTACTCAAATTGTGCATGGAATTGTATTTCTTAAAAGTAAACAGGAAACACTTTACATTTTGAGTCTAGATCTCTAGTAGTCCTTGATTTTATGAAACTGGGGAAAATTTTTGAGACAGGATGTTGCTGAGTAACCCAGGCAGACCTTGACCTTTGGATTCCCTTGTCTTGGCCTCTGTAGTGCTGGATTGCACAGGAAGTCCACTACAGCCGATGAGAAGTGTTTTCTAGATTTTTAGGAGTGACTAGAAGGAAGAGACTTGAGCTTAGGGTTTTTTGTTTGTTTGTTTTTTAAGGTTAAAAATTTCAATTGTATCTTGTCAATCAGAGCTCACTCTTAATGTGACTTTAACATATTTCATGTAAAATTGGGCGTGGTAGTGCAGGCTTCTTAGCCCAGATAATTTGGAGGCTGAGGCAGAAACAGTAAGTCTAAAGCCAGCCTGGGCAATTTAGTGAGACTCTGTCTCCAAAGTATAAAGTGTGCTGGGGATGGAGCTCAGTGATAAAGCACTTGCCTAGCAGTTTGAGGCTCTGGGTTCTAACATGTAATATGTATCCTCCACTGCATTTTATGTTACCACAATTTGTTACTCATAATTTACCTTTAGATGTATGATGTGTAATTTTGAGGGTTTTTGTTTTGTTTTTTTTTGAGATTAGAGATTAAGTGTAAACTAATGGTAACTGAATGGCGCAGAGAGGGATTTAAACTCAGTCGTTCAAATTCCCTAATCTGGACTCTTAAATCCTTAGCTACTAAGAAACCTAGAATGTAGTATGTATGTGAAAGTAGATATACTCCAGGTTATGATGAGTTCCCTTTTTCTTTATATTAGTTATGTTCATTAAAGTCTGTCACAGTTTTAGGATACACCTGACAAATATAATTCACCCCCATAAAATTGGGTTAAAAGAATTTTTGGCAAATCTTATAGAATACAATAATTTACGTGCATCTCATGGTTTATATATGCATATGAAATATTTGAGATAGAGTCTTGCAGTGTAGCCTTGACTGACCTCAGCTTCCAAAGTGCTGGCATTAAACAGTGCTCATATCTATGAGCTATCACATCAGATTTACTTTATATAAGGTCTTATCTCAAAAATTCTACTTACTGCTGTTCTGTGTACCTTTTTAAAATGAAAATTGTTAGGATTTTCTCAAAGTTAGGGCATTTTTTTCATACTTATTAACATAATAAAATAGTGATATTCTCTAAGCGATAATGGCAACTTCTGGGATTGTATGTTTTAGTTTTTAGACATTGCCTTTTCAGGTTTTTTTTTTTTTAACTTTTAGTTTTATGTACATCTAATTTGAAGTAGCAGAAAAGAATTTTACACTCAAGGAAACAGATCTTTGCTATTGAGCTTTATAAGAATTGGAAAAAAACACATTTGTTACTCCACCCTCATTGCTGGGGATTGAACCCAGGGCCTTGTGTATACTAGGTAAGTGCTTCACCACTGACTTGTCCCTAACCCTCCTTGTTCTTTGAGTTCCACATTATTGTAAGAATAATCATCTATTTCTTATTTAATGACTAGGTAATTAAAAAGACATTTTCTTAAGACTAAAGTAAAGAGTTCAGGTAGAGTATATTATACCAGTTATACACACACACACACACACACACACACACACACACAGAGGAAACTGTAGCCCAGGCTGGCCTGGAACCTGCTGTCTTACCTCTACTTCCCAAGGTCCAGACCTGTGCCCCCATCAGGTTTGCCTTCTAAAAGGCAAATAGTTGTCTTCATAATTTTCTCTCCAGTTAGTAGAAAAGTCTTGCAAAATAACTTTTCTGGTACAAAAAAACACTTTGTTCACTGTTGAGTGGGAGATTTTTTAATTATTTGAAATTATTAAGAAAAAAAATAGATTGAAGTTAGGGGCACAGTATCTGGTATCACAAAATTCTCTGTAGAGAATGGGCAATTCTCAGTTATTAAAGCCGTATCAGCATTTCCAGTTACCTGGTTTATACTTGATAAAACAGTGCAAGCTGGTCCCAAATGTGTAACAGTTCTGAGTGCTGAGATTACAGATGTGTACCATCATGCCTGGCTTCTGGTTACTTGTGATTTACAATTTATCAGGCCTCAAACTTGATTAACAGGCATGGGAACCACACCCAGAGTGAACTTTTCTAATGTATATCATGTTTTATGTCACTGAGAACTGAAATACGTATATATAGATACCAAATAGTGTTCAGTCGATTCTAGGAAGCTAGTATATTTAAAAATTTTTATTTTTCACCTATAAAACAATTTGCAATTCTGTTTCCCAAAATTGAACTGTAGAATTTTACCTTGATATGTTTAAAGATGTTTATTCTTGGGCATTTTATGGGTAGAAAACTATACTGTAGTCTGCCACTTTTAGGTAGTTTTGTAGACAGAAGCACTGAATTATAGGCAAGCATTCAAGCTTTGTTTTTTCATTGAAAGCCTAGTCCTTGAAAGAACCCTAAAAAGATGAGGTTATTAGTAGAATGAAACAGGTGCCTTTTGATGTGTGTGTGAGTTGTATTCAAGTAAATTACCCCCAAATTACCCAAAATGTTAAAAATATTTTCTAGTAGTACAATTAACTGTTGAATTCATAGTGTTTAAAAAGACGTGGTATTTGTCATGTCCCACACCATGTATTTTTAGAGGTTTTTCGTGACTATGGGTACAAAGTATAAAATACATCTTCTTTTAGATTCTTGATTTCACTTTTTATCAAGGGAGTTATTTCTAAAATTTATTTAACTTTACACTGTCTACTGAGTAAACACATGTCAGATGCTGTTAGTTGCTGTGGACATCTTTGAAAAAATAATTGGCTATAGGAGACAGTTATGTTTGAAAATATGGAGAGGGCAGGTCAAGGAAATCCTCTTAAAGGACAAGACCTTGAAGTATATGAAAAAGTTAGCTGAGGATTCTTGCCAAAGAGAATGACAAGTAGAGACTTGAATTCCTGATCCTCCAGCCTCCACCTCCCAAGTGTGCATTAATGAGGTGCACCACACCTGGCTTAGCCTGATGGATTTTAAGCTGAATTTTGCTCCTCAGCATTCCAGTATTCTAAACAGACTTAATGACCACTACATGGAAATTCTCTCTAGTACAAAAACATGAGCATACTGGCCAGTAGTTCATCTGGAATTGCAGTTAAACTGCTGTGGAGTAACACTGGGGGAAAAATTATGAACATTTGAAATTTCATAATGCTTAAAATGAGGTGAATAGGACTGGAGAGATGATTCCATTCTTAAGAACACATGCTGTTCTTTCAGAGGACCTGAGTTCAATTCCAAGCACCCATGTGGTGGCTAACCATCATAACTCCAGTGAACAAAACTCATACAATAAAAATAATTTAAAAATTAAGGTGAATAATTTTTAGAACAAAAAACTGGGTTGAAATAATTCTGAAAACATGTAAGTTTAGAAGTTAAATAATAAACTTGCTATTCTCAAAGACAAACTGTATATTGGTTAGATATTCTCATTTGGTTTCATTTTTTGACTTTAAGTTTTAAGAAACCGTAAAACTCTTTCCCCCTTTAATTGTATTGATACAGTTTGAGAAGTGGGTATAACTAGGGTAGCTGCATAGGGTAACTTGATTCCTTGAAGTATTTTAATCATGAATAACTTTTTAACTACCTGCAAAGATATCACATACTACATTTCCACTGTATAATCCATTGACAGTTTGCAAATTGACTTATGCACAGAACAAAGCTAGTGCATTTGTTGTATTCTTTTTATTAATGAAAAAATACATGAAACTTGCTCTGCTCCTGGGTTAAATATATATTAATATAGTAGTGTACACTGAAAGGGACAGTGACTCCAGGGGAATATACCACTTGTCTTTTGGTTCTTACTGTAAAAAGTTGAACCATGACTATAAATAGAACAAAAATGTCTTTGTCTTCTGAAACTCCAAATACTTATGGAATACCTAAATACTTAAAATTAACAAAATTGAAAGCACAAGAGTAATAATTTCTAATCACCTACCTACAGAGGGTGATTGTGTACACTTTTTATTCCAGAATAGGGCAGGGGCAGGTGGAACTCATGAGTTCAAGACCAGTCTGATCTAAGTAGTGAGTTCTGTGTCAGCCAGGGCTAATTAGTGAAACCCTAAAAGAAGATAAAGCTTGTAGATCAAGCTCTACATTTTCTAGTTTTATTGTATGAAATTTTTTAAAAATTTAGGACAATTTCCTCAGATAATGATAAGAGTGAGGGAACAGTATTAGTAAGTTCAGATAGGCTGATCAGTAGTTAACTGATAGAAAATTAGTTTAAGAGTAAGTAGTAGGATACTAACATATGGAAAAAAAAAGCAGATTTTGTGGGTATAGGTGCCATAACACTCATGTGGAGGTCAGAAGACTATTTTATGTGTATGAGTGTTATGCCTGCATGTGTGTAAGTGCAACCATGTGGTGCAGTGCCCTTGGAGGACAGAAGAGGGCATCAGATACCCTTGTACTGGAGTTAATGGGCAGTTGTTAGCTGTCATGTGGGTGCTGGGATTTGAGCTCCGGTCTTGTGCAAAAACAGCCAGTGTTCTTACCCACTGAGCCATCTCTCCAGATATCTTCCTACCTTTTAATGGGGATTCCAAGAATCAAACTTGAGTCTCCAGGCTTTGCATGAAGAGTACCTTTACCCAATAAGTCTTTTCACCAGCCCTTAAATATAAAATTTTGATCCAGGTTATGGTGGTTGTAATTGTAGTACTTGGGAGGCTGAGGCAGGATTTGAGTTTGAGGCTGTTCCGGGCTATGTATAAAATCTGTCTTTAAAAAGGGGGTGGAGGGACCCATATCAGGAAATAACTGTTTTTACAACTTGCTCTGTGTGTGTGTGTGTGTGTGTGTGTGTGTGTGTGTGTGGTATATGTGTGCTGGGGATTGAACACAGGCTTCATGTGTGCCACACAGGCTCTCAGTCACTGAACCTTGCGTCAATCTTGTGAACTTTAATTCCCAAAAATTAGACAATAACATTGTTAAGAAGTTTTAGTTTTTAAGTAGCCATTAGTGGTAAATACAGGCTTAGAAAAAAAAATCTGTTTTTATATCTAAGAATACGGAAACTAATTTTTTAAAATTACCTTTATTGTGTATTTGTGAGTGTGTGTGCACACACACATGCGTGTAAGCATGCACCTGGGCATGTGGATATCAGAGGAGATGGTATATGAGTCCCAGGGACTGAACTCAGACAGGCAGGCACATTTTCCCATTGAGCCATATCAGGGACCCTCAGAGACTGTTGTTTTTAATTGTCTAATAGCCTTAACATTTACATGTTTTAGAGAAACATGTAAATGTTTTTTGTTGGTTTTTTTTTTTGACATTTAATATGATCTCCTTTCCCACTTGCTTTCCCTTTCCTGTCTTCCTTTCTTATCCAGACTGTCCTGGAATTTGCAGTCCTTCTGCCCTAGTCCCTGGAGTTCTAAGATTTATAGACATATGCTTCCATGCCTGGTTTTAGAATTACCCTGGTATGTAACATAAAAAGATTTTGTGATCTTTTTAACATTATCAGTTGAAGGTTTTGTACTAATTTACCTAAAATTCCAGAAACTGATACTTGTTGTGATTTAGGGATTAATCTCTTGATTGGATACCAAAAATTTTAAGACATCTACATTACAGTAAAATTTTTGAATTATGTATATATGTACTTATAAAACTTAAGTTTTCACATATTTAAATTATATGGGTTGATTTACTGGATTAATAAGGTATAATATGTATAATTTCCTGGTCTCTTTGACACAATTAATACTGCTTATTTCCATAATGCCAATCAATATGTGACTCTTTAGTTATAGCATTTATATACTCAAAAATATGTGGTCTGTTGAGATGGCACAGTGAATAAAAGTACTTATTGCCAAGCCTTATGACCGAAGTTCAATCTCTGGAACCTTCCCTATGGAAGGAAAGAACTGATTTCCACAAATTGTTCCCTGATCACACATTATATGTTGTACCCACACTCCTATGAACACAAAATAAGTTATATAATATTTTTTAACTAAATAGTTTCAGTGTATGTGAATGTTTTACCTGCATGTATGTAAGTGCACCCATGTCTGCAATGCCTTAGAAGAGGGGGTTGGATCCCCTGGAACTGAAGTTAGGAATGGTTGTTAGCCACTGTGTAGGTGCTGGCATCTGAACCTTGGTCCTCTGCAAGACCAGGAAATACTATGAAAATACTATTTTAACTAGATATTTAGGTTTCAAAACTCTGAAAGACTAGATTTCCATTTTATAAAAAAAGCATAAGAAGTCTATGTTTAATATTGTTTACCATGTTTTTAAATTTTTTGTAATTTTATTTTTTACACAAACCTTTCACTTAAAATTGCAAACATTAAAGGTATCAAATTGTTGGGTTTCTGAAGCATATTTATCTGAAAGTTCTATAATATAGAACATACGATTATTAAATTTTGTTCTAACTTAATGTGCTTTGTGACAGGATCTCTCTTATAGACTTGGCTGGCCTGGATCTCATAGATCCTCCTGCTTCTGCCTCATAAGTGCTCCAGTTAAAGGTGTACGACATCATGCCCAGCTATACCTTAGCCTTTTCCTTGAAGTTTACTATTTCAATGAAGTTTAGAGTGACTGCTTTTCAAAATAGTTTCCTTTTTTTTAACTTTATAAGTTATGTTGAAGGGAAATATTGAGTAATAGTTCTATGCCAAAACTACCACGCTTAGAATGACAGTGAACCAAAAGCACATTTGTGCTATTTTACAAACCATAAGGGGATGAGGAGAGTTACTTTGATTTGCTGAGTGGAATTGGTGGCAATCCTGACATTGGTTCTAACATCCGTTGAGTGTTCAAAAAATCCCAATCCATCAATTTAAGGTGGATTCAACCTCAATTATGTTGTTAGGTGGTTGGTAATTCATGTATTCAAACACTTTCTGGAGGAATGCCCCTATATCTGAGGTTAACCCCACAAATAAGGAATGTGGGGAAAAGAACATTCTAGTAAACTAAGTATGTAAAAAAGCTTCCTATAATAGATACAGACTGCAGAAACTAGGTTTGAGATTGAATGAGGTTAGTAGAAGATTAGACACAGATGGAAAGAGAATTCGAGAACCCAAAGAATCCATTTTGTGGCTTTAAACAGAAAACCGTTAAGATATTTCTTCTTGGAGTTCTAAGTATAGGAGAGGCACTGGACAGAGCCAAGTTTGGAGAAATAAATATTAAGGATTTTCCAGGGTTCCAGACTTGACTCAACACACTCAGGATACTTATTGAACCCAAAGAAAAGTTAATAAATAAATAAATAAATAAAAGCTACACCCAGAAACATGAAGCTAGAGTTAAAAAAAAACAAAACCAGGAACGAGACATAGCTCGGCAGTTAAGAGCACTGGCTGCTCTTGCAGAGGACCTGGGTTCAGTTCCCAGCGCTCACATGGGGGTTAACCACCATCTGTAACTCCAGTTCCAAGGGATCCAACATTCTCATCCGACTTCTGAAGGCACTGCATGACATGGGCATACTTCCATTCAGGCAGTAAACACATAAAGATAAGATATTTAAAAAACAAAAGACCTAAGAAGTAGATGATTTCAAGAAGTCTTCCATCTTAGTAGTGACAGCTCGCAACAAAGGAAGCAAGAGCACAATGGAATTTCCTCTTCAGTATGCTGAAAGAAAATAACTGTCTCTTCTATATTAATGAACAATTGCGAGGAAAACAAATGATCATGTGTGTTTTATGTGTGTGTTTAACTTACACTTAGTAACTATTCATTAATTTATCCTTTTTTGTTCTGGGGAATGAACTCAGCCTTGTGTGTGCTAGTTCTGAACACTGCCACTTGACGATATTAATGTCACTAGCTTCTGTATTAAGATTTTCCACATTTGTTCTATTCAAAATTCTCACGAGACTTAGTACAATTATAATTATAGTTAATGGTATACTTTTAGCTCCTAGTTTTTTTCAGGGCAAAATTGATTATTTGGGAGTTTTGAAATAGGCTAACAGTCTGTCACCCAGGCTGGTCTCAACCTCACTGTGTAGACAAGAATGGCCTTCAGCTTTGATCCTCCTGTGTATACCTTCCAAGACTGGGTAATAACATAACCATTTTATGTGGTGTTGGGACTGAATTCAGGGCTTTAGGTATGTACTGTATTAGCTCATTTACATCTCCACCTTGGTTTTTTTATTTGTTTACATTTTTATGTGTATGAGTGTTCTGCCTGCATGTATGTAAGGGCCACAAGAGGATTTTATATCCCCTGAAACTGGAGTTATGATTGTTAGCTGTCATGTGGGTACTGGGAACTGAATCTTGGTCATCTGCTAGAGAAGCCACTTCTCTTAACTGCTGAACCATCTCGCCAACCACTTTTACTTTTACTTAACTAAAATAAAAGTAGAATTGTAAGTCTTAATTTCCTTCCTTCCAAGCCTTAATTTCTGTCCTTCTTTCTTTTTTTAACATTTACTGTGTGTGTCTAAGCATGCCGTGGTGTATATGTGGTATTTGAGAGGGTGACAATTTTCAGTAGTTAGTTCTCCTACCATGTGGGTTCCAAGGACCCAGCTCTGGTCATCAAGCTTGCCAGTAAGCCAGCCCCCTCACCGACAGAGCTTTCGCCCTGTTCACCCTTGTAAATATATCTTAATTTGATTGGTTTATTGCGAGAAGTTTGTGATTTGTGGCATCAAGCAAGTAGTTTGTTAAAGATGATGTTGCCTTAAAGTTCATTTTTTACTTTTTTGAGACAGTGTCAAACTAAGGCTGGCCATGAACTCTACCTCTCTGCATCACATTTTGAAGTCATTTTTTATTTTATGTGTGTAAGTGTATTGCCTGTATGTATGTATATATGTAAGTGTGCCTGTGGTGTACAGTGCCTTCAGAGAGCATGAGAAGGCATCAGATTCCCTGGAACTAGAGTTAAGACTGAGAGTTAAAGACAGTTATTAGCCATCAGGGAACTGATGGGAACTGAACCTGAGTTCTGCAAGAGCAGCCAGTGCTCTTAACCATGAGCCATATTTCCAATCCCTAAGTCAGATTTTTGCCCTGGCATATTGCTTTAGTAAGATACTTATATGCTTAGTACTTGATGGCTATGACTGGGTGAGAACTTCTAAATTAGTATTCTGGTTAGCATACAAAGAAATGGGTTTAGTCCTAGTACTTGGAAGGCAGAGGTAGACAAGTCTCTGTGAGATGAAGGACCTATTTATTCTACATAGTGAGTTCCAGGACAGCTGGGGCTACAGGGAAACCCTGTCTTTAAAAAATTTAAGAACAAACAAACCAACTAAAAACTTTTACGTGTATTCCTCTGTGTTTGTGTACAGATAACCGCAAGTTCCCACGGAGGCCAGGGGGCATCTGATTCCCTAAAGCTGCTGTTGCAGGCGGTTGTGAGCCACCTGTCTTGGGTACTGGGGTCCTCTGGAAGAGCAACTGGCGTTTTTAACCTCTGAGCCATCTCTCCAGCCCATTTTTCTTTTTTGGTGTTTAAATTTCCAGTGAATGCTTAGAGACCATAAAAGTAATTTTAAGTTAAAAAAATATCTTCAGGAACTGGGTAATGTCTCAAGGTAAAGTGCTACCTGCACAAGCACAAGGACCTGAGCTCTGATACCTAGAACCCATTTAAAGCAGATTCACTGATATGATTCTGAAACCTTTTTCTGCTAAAGTGAAATGGGAGGTGGAGGTGAGAGTCCCTGGAAGCTTGTGACTCCGTTGCCCTATGCAAGGCTGAACAAGAGATCTTGTCTCAAGGTGGTACGGTGGAACACGGTTACTGGAGGTTTTTCTTTGGCCTCCTTTCGTATGCATACCATGCACTGCATGCATATACACGAACACACATGGTACACAAAAATCCTTAACATTATTTTACATTGTTTCTGTATTTTGTACAGTTTCTTTGTATTTTTACAATAGATCTGTAAACTGATGAACCATATAATGTTTTGATATCAGAAGGCTGAGTGTGGTGTTGCCCATCTGTAATGCTGCCACTAGGGAACTGAAGATAGAAGATCTCAAGTTTCAGTCTTGCCTGGGCTACATAGCGAGTTCAAAGCCATGCTGGAGAACTTATCTTGAAACTTTATCAAAATAAAAGTCTGAGAATATAGCCCAATGGTGGAATGCTTGCCTAGCATTCGTAAGACCCAGGGTTCAATCAAAGTATCACAAAAGGGGAAAAATAAGATGTGGGGCGTGATGGTGTATACCTTTTATTCTAGTACTGGAGAAACAAGTAGGAGCATCTAAGATCAGAGGTCAGAAAATAAGATAGCTATAGTGAAAAGTCATGTGTCTGTCAAGAGGCACAAGACCCTTCTTCAGTGACATTATTTCTTACGAACTTTGAAATGTTTAATGCGTGTACATGTGTATTTTTCTCTCCTTTTAGCTTAATAGATGACTGTTACATTTTGGTTTGTACCGTGTATGTGTATGTGTGCACCTAAAGTAAAATGTGGACTTTTTTTGTAAGCACATGATATGCTGTGTTTTATTTAATTTCTCTGCTACTTAAGGACAAACTTGTTTCACTGCATACATTACTGCACTGACTTGTATACATGCCACCCCCATTTGTATAAATGTCTGTAGATTAAATTCCAGAAGTGGAATTGCTCTATCAAGGAGTTTAAGGGCCTAATTGGAATTTCCTTTGTCTGAATGACCTTCCACAGAGGTTGAAATTTAAAATCTTGAAAACATACATCTTCCTATTTCTCTACATGTAGTATTATACTTTTAAACTTTACCAATATTCTTGGGTTAAAAATGATCATCTCACAAGTTCATCTCAGGGAAGTTTTAATTTACATTTCTCATGAAAGACTGAACGTTTTTATTAATTGCATATTAAGAGCTCTCTGGATTTTTCTTCTGGCTATCTTATCTTAGTTCGCTTTTCTTTTTCCCCCTGTATTGTCAGGAACACAGTAGGTAAGTTAAAGGAGACCAAACTTTAGTGCAGTTTGCTATTTAGAAGTTCACTTGTGGAGATGGAGTGGGGGAGTTGGTTGAGACAGGGTCTCATGTAACCCACGTTGAACTAGATCTCCCTCTTGGGCTGATTACGACCTTGAATTCCTGATACTCCTGCTTCAGCTTCCAAAGTTATAGTGGTACAGGCATGTGCTGCCAAGCCTGGCTTAGAAGTTCAAATGATTTGAGAAATGTTTAAATCATTGTGTTAACGTGTTTGTGTGTATGTTTATTGCTTATGGTAGCATCAATGGAGGGAATGATCAGTCATTATGCTCTAAGATGAAAGACCAGTATTTCTTTTTGCTTTGGAACTTTTATTGCCAAACTTTAAATATTCTCTTTCAGCTAGTTTTGTTCTTAGGTTTTTATTGACCAAACTCTTTGACTTCTCCAGAATCTTATGTTACAACTTTTTAAAATTTTATTCATTATTATAATTGTGTAAGTGTGGAGGTCAGAGGATAATTTAGGGATTGAACTCAAGCAAGCAGGCTAGTTTGGAAGGTACTTTACTTGTTGAGCCATCTTGCTGGCCTATGTTTGTAAATCATCTTTGTCATGCAGCTTTTAAGCTTTTTGAATTCTTAGAATTTAATGTTAGAAAGACATGAGAAGATTTGAGTACCCTTGTAAAAATAATTTCACATAGGTTTTCAAGAGCATATCTCTGGTAGTTTTATTTTATTCCTCTGTAATTGATCTGCCTGGAACTTGCTTTGTATACCAGGTTATCCTTGAACTCAGAGAGACTCAGATACCTCCTCCTCCTTAGTGCTGAGATTGGACTTATGACACCACACCCACCTAGTGCATACCTAAAAACAAACACATAGGCCCAAAAAAGAAAGAAAACAAAAATAGGAAGAAAAACTTTTAAGATACCCATTTGGAGAAATACACTCAAAATTTATGCAGTAAGGAGAAACATTGTAAAGTAACTAGTAGATTGTTTTTTAAATAAAGAAAAACTCAAGTTTCAAATTAGGACTTGATCCATTAAAATAAAGCCAGAGTTTCAACTTTGAAGTAATAGTCTATTACAAGGAAAAGGAAGTATGTATAAATCTTCATTCTTTTGTAATTTAGTGTTTTTGACATTTTTGTTGTTCCAAGGACATTTTGTTAGCTATATCAACTTCCTTTGACCTCTACTTTCAAAGTCTCTAATTTCTCATATTTTACACGATTATTTGAAGAGATACTTCTTGAGAAATACAAACCATGTTTCCCCTCAAGAGAATCAGCAGGAAATGGAATTGAATTTTGGTATACTCATGTAAAGATCTACATCATGGAAATTACTAAATTAAGAATCTAGATTGGAGCTGGCAAGATGACACAGTGGGTGCAGGTACTACAACTAAACCTGAAAACCTGAATTCAAATTCCTGGGACCCACATGGTGGAAGGAGAGAACTGACTTCTCCAGGTTCTTCTCTGACCTCCACCCATGTGCACACACACACAATTTTAATTTAAAAAAATTCATTTTTATATCAAGTGTTTTGCTTGCATTGTATGTAAGAGCTCCTATGTGTATAATTCCCATGGAGGCCTGAAGAGGCATCTTATCTCTTGGAAATGGTGGGAACAGATAGCTAGCATGTGGGTACTGGAAAGAAACTTGGGTTGTCTGCAAGAGCAACCAGTGTTCTTAACTGTTTAGCCATCTCCGGCATCATAAACAATTTTTAAATTTTTAGTTATTTTTATACGTATGAGTGTTTTGCCTGCATGTATGTAAGTACCTGTATGTTCAGTGCCCATGGAGGCCAGAAGAGGGTGTTAGATTCCCTGGAACTGAAGTTATGGTCAGTTGTTAGCGCACATATAGGTGGGTGTTGGGAACTTAATCCAGACCCTCTGGAAGAACAACTGCACTCTTAACTGCTTTGCCGTCTCTTCATCCCCATAAACAAAAATGTTTAAAAAATTTTAAATGTAATTAAGTTTATGTGTGTGAATATGTGCACATGGGTGCAGGTGCCCTTGGAAGCCAAAAGAGGTTGTTGAATCGCCTGGAGTTTGAGTTACAGGTGGTTGTGAGATACTGGATATGGGTGCTGAGAACTGAATGTGGGTCCACTGCAAGAACAAAACGCACTCTTAACCCTTGAGCCATTGCTCCATCCCAAGAAATAAATAAAAGTTTTAAGTACCCTTCTAGTTTGAAAAATTATTTTAGTCTAATTGATGACAGTAAATGCCTATTGCTCTCTAAACTTTTTAAGTAATTTTGACCATGGACAACAAATATGTATATTCACATTTATGAATATGCAGACAGCTGGAAGATTTTTATCTACATAATTTAGTATTGTCTGCTACATGTCATGCACTGTTACTTCAAAAAAGTTTTGATGGGATTTTAAAGGTTTTATTTTTTATTTTGTGACAGGGTTTCACTGTAGCCCCAAATGACCTGAAACTCGTTATGTAGATGAGGCTAGTTTCGATCTCCCAGAGACTCACCTACCTCTGTCTCCAGAGTGCTGGAATTAAAGATATGTGCCACCATGTCTGGCTATAAAGTTATTTGTGTGTGTGCGTGTGTGTGTGTGCGTGTGTGTAAGCAAATGTGTGCTTGTGTGGAGGTCAGAAGACATCAAAAGTTTTAATTCGATTCTTGGTCTTCCAGCTTGTTCAGGCAGGGTCTCTTTTTTTCTTGTGCTCTGTAGTCTTCAGGCAGATTGCCTTGTTTCTGCCTCCTTTGTCACTCCAGGAGTTACAGGTGTGCATATCCAGCTTTAACAAGAGTTTGGGGTATTGGATTTGGGTTGTTAGACTTTGTGGCTCATACTTTTACCTGCTGGCCCATTTCCCTGACCCTCATGAAATTTAAAAAATTATGTTGAATCATTTGTTTTCTCATGAATAAACAGAATAATCCTTAGCTGGGCTAAGGAATCTTAAGATTAAGACAGAAATTTGCTATGTAGCCCAGGCTTTAATAAAATTTATGATCTAGGTCTAGGTCATCACCCAGCAACTTTTCACCTTTAAACTATAACCTAGTTCCTCTTAACTTCTGAATCTGTCTATAAAGTCTTAAAGCTTTTTAAGTGCCTTTTTTTTTTTTTTCCATATGGTAGTGTATTTTTTTTTTTGGTTCTGGCTATTGAATCTGAGGCCCATGCTAAGCAAGTGTTGTACCACAACCAAACCCAAGACCTTAGTAATGTTGTACTCTTAAAACTCACTCGTACTGTTCGTACAGCAGTCTATTCTAGGTAAATGCTAATTAACCGTCTTTTTATCTTTTGATGTTATTCTCACTGTTTGTTCTGTAAGAAACTAACAAAGATTTTCAGTATTTGCACATTTGTTTCTTTTGGCTTACCTTTTAGAATTTGAGTCTCACAATTAAATTGATGGTAGGATCTTTCAAATTGAGGAATATAATGACTTTTCTTAAGTTACTTTGGAATTTTGGAACAAATAGCTAGCATGTAGTTTAAGTACAAGAAATGAGGTTGAATAAATTTGTAATTTTGATACAAAAGATGATTAGGAGATTACACGAAAAGTATTTTAAAGGTATTTGCAATTGAGTCATTTAAAGATTGCAAGAGAACACGCATTGGATCATCTAGAATTGTTAACCATTTTCTAGCAAACTAGTATTGCAGAATAATTTCTGTTCTAAAATTAAGAGTATGAGTAATTGATTTCAACAGATTGTGATGTACTATAAATGTTATAGAATAAGAGAAGGATTTATTTTGTAATCACATATCTTTGTTGATTAATTTTGGAGGAATGAGAAAGTTGCTTTGAAAAAACAAATGCAGGGTCTGGGGGTGGAGCTCAACTGGTTTAGTCCTTGAGTAACATTCAAGAACAATAAAATGTGGCACGGTGGTAAATGCTTATAGTGCTCCCTACCAACAGTGGGAGGCAGAGGCCAGCCTGAAATATATAGCAGGACACTGATTGCAAAAATGAAAAAACATTGCAGATTGATTATGCTTTTAAGGGTAATTTTTGGAGTTATGTTGACAAACTACTTACTGAGTTTAGTTAAGTAAAACAAAACTCAGTTAAGTGATGGGTATTGACAGATGCCCTATAAATTGGGGCAAAATTAAATTTAGGCCCAAACTTTACCTTTCAAATATTTTTGTCATTTGCTGGATGTAGTGGTGTATGCCTTTAATCCCAGCACTCTAGAAGCAGAGGCAGGCAGATCTGAGTTCAAGGCCAGCCTGGTCTTCTGTAGTGAGTTCCAGGCCACATGGGGCTATAGAGAGACCCTTTCCAAAAAGATACCCGCCCCCTTTTTTTGTCCTTTAGACCTAGATAAAAATCTGAGAGTATTTAAAATTAGATTTAAATGCCTGCATGTATGTAAGTGCACCACATGCATGCAGTACCTGCAGAAGCCACAAAAGAACGTCAGATTCCTCTGGAACTGGAGTGACAGACAGTTGTTAGCTACCATGTGAGTGCTAGGAACTGAACCCAGGTTCCCTGCAAGAACAGCCAGTGCTCTTAACTACTGAGCCATCTTTCTAGCCTAGTTTTTAACTTTTACATTTAAAACAACGTAGTATTTCCATTCTTCTGTTTGTTTTATGTTGAGAGGAAATTGTGCTGTGTCATCCAGACTGGTCTCAGCTTCCCAAGTAGCTGAGATTGCAGACCTGCATCGCCACAGGTCGATAGAGCCTTTGTTTGACTGATTGAAAGTTTCTAGTAGCTTAGGCTGGCTTCAGGTTTGCTGTGAAGCCAAGAATAACCTTAAACTTTTGACCTCTTGCCTCTATTTCCTTAATTTTGTGCTTACACAGGTGTGCACACAGCAGGTTATATGTGGTGCTGGAGGGTAAACCCAGGGCTTTCTGCGTGATAGGCAGATACTATTAGCTGAAGTATATACCCAGCACTTTCCATTCTCTAGCTTTTGTTTGTAAACTTGTGTATGTGTGTGATGTTGACCCAGGAGTATCATGAGTTTGAAGTTAGCCTGGGCTATGTAGTGATATCCTGTAAAAAAAAAAAAAGCCAAAAAAAGTCTTTATCTTGCACCAGTTACTAAGAATCCATATATATATATATATCCCAGTCTTTTCTTTAAGCCTATATTGTTTTCTTTTTAAAAATAATGTTTACATTTATTTATGTGTGTGTGGATGTGTGCAGGCAGATACCATGGCATAGGAAAGTTGGAGGAAGACTTGGAATCTGTTTTTCCATGCACCATGTGGGTCCTGGGGATTGAAGTTAGGTTGTCAGACTTGGCCAGCAAGTGTCCCTACCCACTGAGCAACCCCACCCACCCTGATTGTTTTTCTAACAATGAGTTAATGTACACAAATTTGTTGAATATTATTATACAAAGTACTTTTAATAAATGCTGCTAGTATTCACCGTGTTTTTTAAAAACTAATTCTAGTTCTAATTAGCCGAGTTGCTTCAACTTTCAAACTTACAATATGTGCTAACTTTTGCATTGCTAGACCCACTTTTTGTATGCATACCCTCCTTTTGATCTGTGGTATATCCCACTGTCCATTAAGTCTTTTTCTTATAATGTCCTTTGACTACTTAGATGTGACTTTTCTCCTATTTCTCTTCTTATTCCAAGTACTTTTGTGGTTTTCTTCCTTTTCCTGGGAATGGATTTTAAAAAAGACTTTGAGTGTGTAATTTTAACATATTAGGTGTTAACACACTAAAAGATGTCTGTACTAACTCAGACATCTTTAGTCATGCTGTCTATTTGAAAATAGTCTGTTTCCTGTTATAGTTATTTCATAATATAGCTAACAGAAAGTAAACTTTACTATGCAGCAAATCATACACATTTTTCATGTTTGTTCCGTGGAAAATTGTTTATTCTGTTGTCCTCTATATTTCTAACCTAAGGGAGCATCCGCTGACACCAGTGACAACAGCATCTTGACTGTTCTTGTGACTAGTTCTCACAGCACTGACCTGTAAACACCACCACTTTTTTGAGGAGTGTCTTTTCCCTGCTTTCATCATTGTATCACCTTCCAGAAGAATCACAAGGACATCCAATTTTTGTTTGTCAACTTTGACACTGATGGCTCCTTATACCCTCTGTAAATGGACTTACGTTACAATTATAAGCCAGCCCATTTTTCCAATGTACTTTGTCAACATAGATGTCTTCTCTATTCTACAGAAAACTAGAGAAGCTCCTGCGATTTCACTGACTTATTCAACCCCTTCTCATGGTGGCCTGGATCCCATCTGTTCAATGAAACTTTGTTACACACAAACTCTGCCTTTTGTAGAATTCTTTCACCAGAATTTTTTAGTACATAGAACATACACAAAGTTATTTAAATTCATTCTGGTGTTGTTCCTAACAATAATTTTATGTTTCCAAATATCCACTTGGTAAATTCTAAGAGCATGTGATGGATATTTTGAGCGGGAAAGGTATTGAGAGTCAAATCTAGAAATTTGAACATGAAAAATCTGTGCTCTGCCACTTGAACTACCTCTCTCAGCTCCCACAAAACCTTTTAGTTGACTCAGGAAAGTAAAGGGTTAATTAGTACCTGATGAGTAATCCAAATAGTTCAAATAGAAGTAAATTTAGTGAAGACCTGAAGATTGTTTTTAGCACATTTAATTGCTGTTATAATTACTTAACTCACAAGAGTCTATAATTTCTGATAACAATTGACAGGTAGTTAATTCTATGACTGAAGTACCCAAGAACTTAAAGTGTATGAGACATCCATAGGTATGGTCAGCCTGGTAGGTCTGATTGGATGAGTACTTTTTTTTTATAGTTATATCTGTCCTTTCTATGTTTTACAATGCTGGGTTTTGGCAAGCACTCTACTACTGAGCTATACCTTCAATCCCATTTATAGCTATAATAGGACATTTATGATTTATAGAAATAATAAAGCTTATAGAAAAATTGGGAAATATAAATGACAAAACTTAGAAATTTTCTGTTTTCTTCTACTGTTGAATTATTTCCACTGAAATAGAACTCTGTGAGTTAAGACTTATTTTCATCCAGGACTGACTTGCCAATGCCTGCAAAGAGCCTACCATGTAGCAGGGATGTTATTATTTGCTGAATAAAAATAATTTATTTGTAGACACTCCTAGTTTTACTTTAAAACTGGGAGTCAAGTACAAAGAAAGACAGTCTCTAGTCACCTAAACAACTTGAAAATCTATCTGTAGTTATCTATCATTTCTATTTATGATGAGTTTTTTTGTTTTTATTTTTAATTTACATATATTTATTATTAGGGGAGATGTGTGCCACAGCATGTATGTAGAAGTCAGAGGACAACTTTTTACCATGTGAGACCCAGGGAATCAAACTCAGGTCATCATGCTTGGTTGCTTATATTCACTAAGCTGTTTTGCTGGCCCCTTTGGTGGCTTTTGGAAACGGTCTCCCTATACAGTTCTGACTGGCCTCCAGGGTGCTGGAATTACAGGCATACAACACGATGCCTATAGATGTTAGAAGCCATTCTTCATTGTTTTGCAAATTCCTTAAAACTATATTCTATAATCTCTTCTAAGGCATGCTTTTTATTGTATGGGGATTGGAAAGAAGCCCAAAAAAAGTGGAAAAAAAATGTTCAGAATAAGAATTTGTTTCCATTTGCTTTCAGCTTTTGTGATTAAAACTAAGGGTTTTTTTGATAATCCGAACTAAAAATCTTCTGCCCCTCTGATTTAGAAATGTAGGTCTGCAATTCTTTTGTCCATCCTTTATTGTAAACAACTGCTGGCCCTGCCTGGACTGTTTGCTCAGTAGTGAAAAGACACACGTTTTGACTTGTTCTACGAGGTGATTGTATGAAAACCTGAGAAGAATACAGATTATTTAAAATTGTTTTGCCTGGTTTTGTGTGTATGTGTGTGTGTGTGTGTGTGTGTTTAAGGACAGGGTCTTACTCTGTAGTCACCTGGCCTTTTGATCTTTCTGTTAGCCTCCTAAGCTCTGAGATTGCAGATATGCTACAGTGTGCCTGCTTCTTGATATTCCCTATGGAATCCAGTAACTTCTGTTCATTTGTCAGATCTATTTTTGAACCATTGAAAATTAATTATCAATGATTCTTGGCAACTTTTTTTTTTTTTTTTCTGGTCTTTTTGGGACAGGGTTTCCCTGTAGCCCCAGCTGACCTGGAACTCTCTATGTAGACCATGGACCAGGCTGGCCTGAAACTCACAGATAACCTCCTGCCTCTGCTTCCCCAGTGCTGGGACTAAAGGTATGAACCACTATGCCAGACAAAAAAAAATGTACTTTTAAAAATTCTGATGTTATGGATTTTTTTTTCTCCTCAAGGAATAAGGAAACAATTTGAATTTATGAACACTGGTCAAAATACACTTGACAGGCAAACCTTTATTCCTACTGAGAAATTGTGCATCAACAGTGCATATAATACTCAAAGAAATATTAAGTGTTCCTACCATTAATTAGAAAAAAATAGCTTTGAGCAGCTAAATACTGTGGCTTCCTTAGATATTCTTATGACAATATTCCAGGTATAGGACATGGCAAAACTGTTAAAAATGGGACCAGAGAGATGGCTCTGAAGTTTAAGAGTGTAAAGGACCTGGGTTTGATTTCTAGCACCCACATGGCAACTAACTCTAGTTCATGACTCTAGTTCCAAGAAATCTAACACCCTCTTCTGGTCTCCGTTGACATTGCTCACACATGGTACACTTAAATTCATTCAGGCAAATCACTAATCTAAAACAATAAATAGATAAATTTTAAGTTGGATTTTACCACAGTGAATCAAATGTTAATGAGGAGCTACTGAAATTTTTTTCTGACAAAGCTTACACTTAAAAAAATTAATCTACTGAAGTGAACATTAGTTGTAAGAATCGTTCAGAGGATCATTTTAGTTTTAAAAGACAATCAATGACCAGCTAATTCCTAAGAAATAATTGTGTAAATTAGCAAAAGACTGGAAATTTTAAGTGGTCAAAAGTATCAGGAAGATATTGTCTACCCAATGTTACCTGTAACTTTTACTGCTATAACTACCATAAATATTTAAAGTTTAATTATTAAAATTATTACAGTTTTCTTATACGTCTATGAATTAAAGAAGCTGCCAATTAAAAAATTTTCCCTCCAAAACAGCTTTTCGTGTTTTCGTAAATTCAGATCAGTCATTTAGGGTAATGTCAAGGTCTGGTGTATAGCTAGGTATTAGGACCCTTGCCCAGCATGCACGAAGTACCAGGTTTGATCTCTGGCACTTCCATATGTTAATATTACAAGCATGCACCATTCTGCCCAGCTTCTTCTAGTTTTAACAGGTATTAAATATGTAATAATTTTCTAGAGGAGGGCCCCATTTAGGATTTCTGATTAAAAACAGAAATCCACATTTTCCAAATTACCTCAGGTGACGCTTTACACATTGAGGTTTGAGAACTACTGTTCAAAGTCCTAAAGAATTTTTTAACTTTTATTTTACATGCATGAGTGTTTTGATTGCATGTATGTAAAATGCACTATATGCATGTAGTGGCCACAGAGACTGAAAGAGGGTATCAGATCCCCTAGAAATGGAGTAAAGGATGGGTGTGAGCAGACACATCGGTGCTGGAAACAACTCAGGGCCTCTGCAAAAGCAGTAAGTGCTCTTAAATGCCGAGCCACTTCTCTATGCCCAGAATTTAAAAAATTTTTAAATTATGTTTTGGGAACAAGGGGGTGCCATATTGTGCATGTGGAGATCAAAGGACAATTTGTGGGAATTGGTTCTCTTCTTCCATTGTGTGGGTTCCAGGGATTGAACTCAGGTTCTCAGGCTTGGCATCATGTGCTTTTACTTTCTGAGACATCTTGCCAGCATCAAAAATGATTACCATTATTTTGGTGCTGAGAATATAACCCAAGGCCTATACATATTAAGTATTTGTACTTCTACTAAACTAAACTCCAGCTTCTTGGTGTTTTTTGTTAGCAGTGTTAAGAGACTGAACTCAGGTTTCATGAATATTAGGCAAGTGTTCTACCACTGAGCTACATCCTCAGCTCAAGATGATTTTATTAAGAGTTCCTGTCACTTAGTAATATATAACATTTCTCTCTGTGTGTGTCTGTCTGTCTCACTCTCGTAAGTCTAGGCTAGTTTGGGAATAAATTAAGATATAAGCAGTATAAGTTAATATAATCAACTTAAATTAGTATACTTTCTGTTACTTAATGACAAGTCTAACAATCTAACTTGTCAAGACAAAACAATGTGTCCAAGATTTTTTTAAGACAGTAGCACTGTTTGAAATTGAGGATGGCCTCAAATTCAGATCCACCTTCCTCTGCTTCCCATGTGCCTAGATCAAAGGTGTATCTATGCTTGTCTGTATGAAAATTTTTATTTTTAACATCCAAACTAAGTTTTAGTTATCTATAAGCATAATTAATTTATAGAAGGATATGAACTAGAATAAGAGTGAATGTGACCAAGAATATTTAACTTATAGGTTAGATGTTATCATATAGCCATTAGTAAATACTATTGACAGTAACACCCTTAGGGAAGGAGGATGGACTGGAGGCAAGCTGGATGAAGACAGGGTCTTGTGCTTCTCTCACAAGAAATGAAATCTGAGCAGGATCTGGATCTTGATTTTTGCTCTTCTGTCAAATGGGGCCAGGTGAAACAAATTTGCTTTTTCTTAGTGGAACTTAATATTCTTTTGTTAATTTTTTTAGCGCCTGCACTATTTAGATACTTTATAGTTTCAATCTTTGGAACAGACTTTTGAAGTAGATATTACCATTCCCATAGTGTATGTGGCAAAGCTGATGATTAAATGGTTGACGAGTGTGCTCATCTTCTTTTCATTTTATTACAATGCAGATATTTATCTCCAAAGCAGATTGATAATTTCTCAAAGTTATTTCAAAGAATATTTTTGACGAGATTATTTGGTCAGGAAGTGGCTTTTTTAGTAAAATGCTTGCTATGCAACCATACAGATCTGAGTTCAGATCCCCAGAACTCAGGTAATGGCTGGACACATCACATTTGGAACTCTAGTGCTAGGAGGCAGAGACAGGCAGATCCCTGAAGCTTATTGAACAGCCAGCCTAATATCCAGGTACATGAGAGACATTGCTTCAAAAAATAAGCTGGAGGGGCTAGAGAAATGGCTTAGCAAGTTAACACTGGCTGTTCTTGCAGAAGATTGTGGTTAGGTTTTCAGCATTCACATGGCACCCATCCATAATGCCAGTTCTCGGGGATCTGATGTTTTCTAGCTTCCATGGACATTGCATGCACATGGGGCTATTGTATACATGCAGGCCAAACACTCAAAACATAAAATAAAAATAAGGAGAGGGCCAGTGAGATGGCTTAGTGGGTAAAGGTGCTTTGTCAACTAGCCTGATGACCTGAATTTGATCGCTGTGATCCACATGATAGGAGGAGAGAACTGACTCCCACAAATTTGTTCTATGACCTCCACACATGTTCTGTGGCATACAAACATATGCATGAACTTACACCAAATAAATAAAGAGTAAATGAACAAATGTGTTTTAAAAGGTGGAGAGGGACTGAGGAAAACAGTCAATACTAATCTCTGGCCTCTACACATAAAGGTAAACACAAAGACACAGAAATAATGAGATTATATCTGTATATATGTTATGGTATTTACTTTCCACTATTGTTGGCTTAATAGAAGAGTTTTCAATATTATTTACTGAATTAATGAATGATGATCAGTGGCCATGTACTCAAGAGACAGAGAGTTGACTTTAAATTTAGTCAAAAGTATCTCTTTCTACTTACGTTTGTTGTGTTAATACCAATTAAGAAAACAATTTTTGTGTAGGGGAAACAACTTATCATTAGATTTTTTTTTTTTGGTCAGGAGACTTTTTGAGACACTGTTGCACAAATGGTCTCAAACTATCCTGCTGCCTCTGAGTGCTAGGATTATAAGCATGAGCTTTTATGCCTCTTTCTAGACATAATTTTTAGTGAAATGCATAAATGAAATCATACTTGTAATACAATCTGGTTTTTTCTCTTCCTCCACACTTAACCACTGTGTCAACCATAACTGTGTTTAACAACTTTATATCTGTTTCCTTGTTTTCCATACTCATAAAAATCATACATAAATATGCATATAGGATGTATTTTTGGCCATTGTTTCATAAAGATTAACTGTGTTACATGTATTATTAACCTCTCAAATTTATGGTGGTTGTAATGGAGATCCCTCCTAATTATCCAGCATAGCCACTTTATTTTAGATGAGTACATACTAATCCATGAGAGGACATCATAATTCATTATACTGTTTGCCTGTTGTGAGCATTAACTTTAGTAATTATTTTTGTAATAAAAATTTACAGTACATAACCTTATACAGATGTTGTAAATAACCTGTTGCTTCTATTTCTATTGGATGGATCCCAAGAATACAATGATTGGGTCTTGTCTCTTCTTTTTCCTTCTTTTCATTTCTTTTAATTGAGATAAGGTTTCATGTATTCCAGACTGGTTTCAAATTTGCCGTGCAAATTTTTTTTTTTTTTTTTAAGTTTTATGTGTATGGGTGTTTTACCTGTATGTATGTACATGCACCTGTGTGTTCAATGCCAGCAGAGGCAGGAAGAAGGCACTGGATCTCCTGGAACTGGAGTTACAGATGGTTGTTGACCACCATGTAGGTTCTAGGAACCAAACCCAGAACCTCTGAAGGAACAGCCTGTGCTCTTATTTGCTGAGTCATCTCTCCAGTCTCCAGTCTTATAGTTATGATCATCCTGCCTCCATCTCCTAAGTGCTAGGATGACAGGCATGAGCCATTACACCCAATTTGTATGATGTTGAGGATCAAACCCAGGGCTTCATGCATGCTTGCTAAGGAAGTACTCTACCAACTGAACTATATCTCTAGCCTGTATCTTTTTTTTTTTTCAGTATTTTATTATTTTACATATATGAGTGTTATGCCTTCATTTATATATGTGCACCCACATTGTGCATTGCCTGAGGAGGCCAGAAGAGGGTGTCAGAGCCCCTGGAATTGGAGTTAGCCATCATGTTGGTGCTAGGAACCAAACCCAGGTCTTCTGCAACAGCAGCCAGTGCTCTTAACTGCTGAACCATCTCTCCAGCTTTCAACCTGTATCTTTTAAAAAATACATAAATGCGCATGTGTGGGTGCCTGTAGAGGCCAGACAAGGACATCAGATTGCTTTGAAGCTGGAGTTACAGGTGGCTGTGAGCTGCCTGACAAGTGCTGGGAACTGAACTCAGGTCTTCCTGAAGAGCAACAAGCATTCAACCACTGAGCCATCTCTCCAGCCCTACCCCCACCCTCTTTTTTTATGGTTGTTAACCAGTGGCTTTCCATGAAGGCTCTGTGTGCTTTGTTTAACAGTGTACGAGATCTGTTTTCTGTATGTACCTTACATTCCTTACATAATTCCCTTTTAAATTTTACCCTTCTAATATGTGTACATTGATATCTGTGATTTCAATCTGTCTTTATCATTTTGGAAGTTTGTACACATTGCCATATGGTTTTTAACTTTGCATCTTGTGGGAATCGTATATTCATGTTTGTTGCCAGTTTTCCCAATGAGTAATTTTGGTTTTCCTGACCATTTGTAAAGACTATGTTAATTTCATCTGCATGTAGGAAGCTGTTGACTTAAACTCATCCTATTTCACTCCCACCCTCAACTCCACTCAACAGCTGGATTCAAAACCTCAGGTTTCATGGGAGTTTCAAAGAAGAGGGGCTTGCAGAGAGTAAAGAGCAGAGACCAAGAAGCTGACCCGTATTAAAACTTGGAGCTAGTTAACTGCTTTTCTACCCTCAAAGGAATGTTAACAAACCAAAAAAGGGGACTGTAGAGATGGCTCAGTGGTTAAGAGCACTGACTGCTTTTGCAGAGGACCCAAGTTTGGTTCCCAGCACCCACATGGCAGCCAACAACTGCCTATAACTTCAGGTCCACTGGATACATTGCCCTTTGGCCTCCACAAGCATTGCATGACACAGGTACACTTAGGTCATGCAGGCAATCCACTCACACAAAAAATTTTAAATTTAAAAAAAAACCACATAGGCCAAGCCTTTCCTACCAAAGGAGATACTTGTTTCTTCCTGGTTCCTTGGCAGAGGATTAGTATTCTCTGATTGGTATCCCTGCTGTCTATAATTACTCCTCAGCTATCATAGAGGAGTCAACTTCTGCCTGCACATCTTCAGTGAATAGGCTGACAACAATATATGTACGGTTTAGTAACCAGCCTAATATAAACTAAAGCTAACAGAACAGAGCAGCTACGACAAACTGGAGGAGAGGAGAGCTATAATAATCACTGGACATAAAATTCAAAGTACAGTACTGCTGTGAACTCGAGCCAGAAGCCATTAGTTTGTGGACCAAATAGAGCAGTGGCTAAATGAAATAGACTGGTGATAGAGCGACATTTAATAGCCTGGAAAGTGAAGCTGACAAACTTAAAATGCTGAGCAAAAAGTAGAAAAAAGTTAAAATACAATCTATTCTACACTTTTGATCTAAGGTGTATAATAGGTATTGTGGGAAGAAAAAGGAACAGATGAAGATAGAGCATGAGTTTTATTAAGTGTCTCTTATTTGGCTGAGTAAAAGGAGGTAGCCAGAATGAGGATCTGAGATGTGACATCAGAGCCTCACAGAACTACATCGATGAGCAAATACGTGTGTTTATCATGCTACAGTGTATTAGTACTAAGGATTTAAGATGCAGATTTGCTGGGCATGGTGGCACACACTTGTAATCCCAGCATTTAGGAAGTGGAGACAGGAAGCTCAAAAGTTCAAAGCCATTCTCAGCTACCTAGTGAGTTTGAGGCCAGTCTGGGATATTTGAGACCCTATCAAAAAGAGGATGCAGGGAATCTTGCCATCTTTGGTTTTAAGTGTGTCACTCTATGTGGAATAAATTTCTTTATTGGCCACCTTATCCTTAAGATCTTAATGTTTTCTAGGAAATCTGCAACTCTCCAACTGAGTTTTTGCTTCTCCTACTGTTCCCTGTATTTGCCCATCTCAAGACTTGTAACCATCTCCTATAGTGACCTATTTCATTACCTTCCCCCAAAATTGTTAGCTCCATGAGGGCAGAGGACCATGTCTGGCTCGTTTTCTTTGGTGGCCCAAAGGCTTAGCACAGTGCTTGCAGAATAGTGACTGAGTACCTGAATATGTATGTGTTACCAAAATTTACAAGTCTGTCTGCACTACTTAGATTGTTCTGGAATAACTATTAGGGGAAAGCAAAGCTTTAAGTAGCTTTATTAGCTCTATTTTGGTAGATATTTACATATTTTTGTATTCTCATAAGTAACAAATTTCTATTCACAAAATTGCAATGTGGGTTTGAAAGCCCATAGAACCAATTTATGAAAGACATGTTTATGATGAACATTTTCCATATTGGATTATATTATAAACTCTATTTTTATTATTTGATTGTTTCCTATTATTTCTCTCTCGCTCGCTCGCTCTCTCTCGCTCTCTCACTCAATCAGACCAGGTCTCATAGCCTAAGCTGCCCTGTTGAACTATGTAGGTAGCCTCAAACTGGTGATCCTTCTGGTTCAGCCTCTAAATGCTGCAATTATAGGTGTGTATTTTCTTGTTTGTATTTTACCCCTTTTAAAAAATTATTTTTGTGTAAGGGGCAATATTGACTCAAGTCATCAGGCTTGGGAGCAAGTGCCAAGTACCCTCTGAGCCATCTCCCCCTCCCTCTCCTTTATTTTTTGCTTTGAGTGTTTAGCTTTGAAGCACAGTCTCAAAAAAATTTGAGGCCCAGGCTGACTTTAAATTCACTATATAGGACTGGAGAGATGGTTTATCAGTTAAGAGAACTGACTGTTCTTGCAGAGTTTAGTTCCCAGCCTCCACATGGCAATTAACAACTGTCAGTAACTCTAGTTCCAGGGGATTACAACACCTCTTCTGCACAGCACAGGTACACTTACATACTTGCAGGAATACACTCATACACATAAAGTAAAAATAATAAAACATTTAAATTCATTATATACCTGGGATAGCCTTAAACACCTGATCCTTCTGCTTCTGCTTCCCAAGTGCTGGATTACATATATATATGTTATTTTTGAAGGGAGAATTTAATAAGTGTATAAATAAATCTATAAAGTTGGTTAAAAAAAGATCAGAAAATAGTAAAAATTCCAGAAACAATGTTTTGATATGCTAAAAAAAAAAAGTAACATTAATCTTATGTTTTTCTTTGTTTCTCTTCAGATTAAAGCTAAAAATTATGACAAAGTTGAAAAGGTGAGTTCTCATAAATATATTTTCAAGTTTAAGAATGTTCTATATAACCAATATGGCAAATATAGTAAAAAATTAAGTTAGTGAATCTAGTAGTAGTTATATATTAATAATATTTACCCAGCTTTCTTAGACGCTTAAATGTTCTTTAGCCTCAAGGGAAATGAACATTAAAACTATTTAGGGATTCCTTTTCACTCCACTGAGTATGGCTAACATCAAGAAAATAAATGCATAGGCCAGGTATGGTGACTGAAACCTTTAAGCCCAATAATAGGGAGGCAGAAGCAAGTGGATCTCTGTGAGTTCAAGGTCAGCCTGGCCTATCAAACAAGTTCCAGGCCATCTTGCACTACGTAGTGAAGCTCTGTCTCAAAAACAAGCAAGGGGTGGGGACTGGAGAGATGACTCAGCTATTAAGAGCACTGGCTGCTCTTCCAGAGAACCACATGGCAGCAAACAACCATCTGTAACTCCAGTTCCAGGAAATCCGGCATCTTCTTATGGCCTCCGTGGGCTTTGAACAACATGGGTATACTTATATACATGCAGGAAAAATATTCATGCACATAAAAATAAATTTAAAAGAAGAGATGGCCCAGGGTTTATGAGCATGCGCTCCTGATATCAGAGTACCAAGTTCAGTCTCCAGGACCTATATTCCCAGGACATAAATCAGGTTGCTCAAACCTCCTCCCTCCTCCAGCTTCAAGAGGGATCCATCACTTCTGGCCTCTGGGTCACTACACCCACCACCACATAATTAAAGTAAACAAAAATCAACAACCAAAAATAATCAACAACAAGTCTATAGCACACCTGGATATATATTCTAAGTCCTATCAGATATTTTCACATCCATGTTTATTGTCACACTGTTCATAGTAAAAGAATTGGAACCACCCTAAATGCCCATTAACAGATGAATAGATAGAAAAAATATAGTAATATACACAATAGAATCATTCCTTTCACAGAAAAATGAATGAAACTAGAGATTACATGTTACAAAAAAAAAAATCTTGTACAAATTACTACATTTTTCTCTCATGGGAATTCTAGGTATGTGTGTGTGTGATGAAATTAGAAAGAATACCAAGAGAAAAGAGGAAGAGACTTTCAGGGGAAGAAGGAAAAATAAGGGTATGGAATGCATAGGCCATGAAAGCAGAGGGAGCACGACTAAGGAAGGAAGGCGAGCAGCAGGAGTGGAAGGGAACAAGGACCAGTAACAGCAAAGTAATAAAACACCTTAATGCTACCCATCACACTGTATGCTTACGTTTTTTTCTTTTAAAAAAAAAAAGCAGGTGAAAAACTTGAAAAAGAAAATAATTTTTAAATCCTATTGACCTATTTATGGTGCTGGAAAGAAAAGAATAATTACCCGCCACTCACCAGACATGTGAGCATGATTTTGTCTAAACTGAAAGGAGGGAATTGATATTTACTTTTTTTAATAAGAAAATTAATTTCTAGCTGTGTATGGTGGCACAGGCCTTTAATTCCAGCACTCTGAAAACAGAAGCAGGTGGATCGCTATGAATTTGAGGCTGCCATGGTCTATACAGAGTGTTCTAGTCCAGTGTAATGAGACCCTGTTTCAAAAACAAAAATAAGAAAAATGAAGGAAAGAAAATTCCTGGAAGGATCTGATTTGGTTGGTTGGTTGATTGGCTGGTTTTTTGAGACAGGATCTTTCTGTAGCTCCGTCTGACCTGGAACTGCCTATGTAGACCAGACTGGCCTCCATCTCATAGAGATTTGTCTCTCTCTGCCCCTGCCTTCTGAGTGCTGGGACTAAAGGAATGTTCCACCACACCTGACTGATTTGGGGGACTTTTTTTTTTTTTTGCTTTTTGTTCAGTGTGTGTGAGAGGATTGCCTGCATGAATGTAAGTGCATCCATGTCATGCAATTCCCAGGGAGGCCAAAAGAGGGTGTGTGATACCCTGGAACTGAAATTGAGGATCGTTTTTAGCTGCCATGTGGGTGCTGGGCCTCTGCAAGAGCAGCCAGTGCTCTTAACTACTCTCCAGACCCCAGATTTTGTTTTTTAATGTGCCATTTCATTCATGTACATGGGAAATTTATTTAACTAGATACTGATAATATTTTCTTACATTTAAAGCTATTTCAAAGATGCCTTATGAAGGTTTTGCACATTGATTTATGGAAGTGTTATCTTTCATATGTCCGAGAAACCAAGGGTAAACTACCAAGTTACAAGTAAGTGAAATCATCATCTATCTTTATTATCTTCTGATTATACTTTATTGTCTTATGTTTAAAATCTCCCTAATTTAACTTCCAAACGACTACCTCTTTTAGACATAGCTTACCTCCTTAGTGAGACAACTTCCTATTTCCATACCTGAATTAATACATACAAAGTTAGGCAGTTTAAAGGATAAAAGAACAGTACATGAGCCTTTTCTTTTTTATTTATTATTTTTATCTTAGTGTGTGAGTGTATTATGTGCATGTGTGTAAGTGTACCCATGTCATGCAGTGCCTGCATAGGTCAGGTGTTTGATTCCCCTGGAACTGCAGTTATGGACATTTGTTAGCCACAGCTGTCCAATGCAAGAGCAGCCAGTGCTCTTAATTGCTGAGCTATCTCTTCAGCCCCATAGGTCTTTTCTTTGACAAGCTCACAAGTGGTAGGCAGAAAATAGTACATTGATAAGCTTAACATAAAATTATTACTTTATATATTTCCAAATTTTTCTATAAACAAAATTCAAATGCTACTTTTATGTTTGAACTGTATACATTTTGATAATTGTTTTGATTTTTGTTTTTCATTTTTCAGACAGGTTCTCTCTCTATAGTTCAGGGTAATCTGGGACATATTTTATAACCCAGACTGGCCTTGAACTCACTTTGTAACCCAAAATGACCTCTAACTCAGGGCAGTCCTCCTGCTTCAGCCTCCTGAATTGACAGTTTTTTTGAGATAATAGGCATGAGCCACCATGCCCAGCTGATGACAGATTTTTAAAATATGTCTTTCATATTCATTTCAGAGAAAAAATGGCTCAAGCTTATGACTTTGCACTGGATAAAATTGGAATGGAAATTATGTCCTATCAGGTAGAGTTCAAAAAAAATTTTTTTTAATTTTTAACTTTAATTTTTTTTTATTTTTAAATTTTATATATTTTATGAGTATGTGTATGCCTGTGTGTATATACGTGCAGCACATGCGTGCAGGTGGTTGTGAGCTACCATGTGAATGCTGGGACTGAATCCGGGTCCTCTGGAAGAACAGTAAGTACTCTTAACTACGGAGCTATCTCTCCAGCCCCTGAGTTCAGAATTTTAAATATATACTTAAGGGCTGGGGATAAAGCTCAGTGATACATAGCATGCATGAGACTCTGGGTTCAATCCCCAGTTCTAAAAAAACACAAAAGGCATTTGTAAATATATACACTTATATTTTAAAGTATCAAAAAAGATATTAACATTTTGTTTTCTTTCTTAGATTTGGGTGGATTATATCAATTTCTTAAAAGGAGTGTAAGTATTTTCTAAAATTTTTAATATATAAATGATTAATTTAGCTATAATACAATTAATGGTGTTTCTTATCTAACCCCAGAGAAGCTGTTGGATCTTATGCAGAAAATCAGAGAATAACAGCTGTCCGAAGAGTTTATCAACGAGGGTGTGTTAATCCAATGATCAACATCGAACAACTCTGGAGAGACTACAACAAGTATGAAGAGGTAAATTATGCCAGATAGTTGATTACAGACTAGCCATTTAAGTTCCATTGTAGACTTAGGGAATCTAGCCTTTCTAGTACTGAATGGTGGTGGTGGTGGTGGTGGTTGTTTTTGTTTTGCTGTGCTGTGGATCAAGCCCTGGGCTTCATGCATACAGGGCAAGCATTCTATTACTGAACTACATTCCAAGCTCACATTGTTTTTATATTGATTATAATGAAAGAACTTGTAATGTTTTTGAACAGTTCGGAAATAAACATAGATGTGCTAGTATCTGTGAAATGTTGACTTTGAGTCCTTTGGATAAATACCCAAGTGTGGGTCTATCTAGGTCATATAGTAGGTCTAGTTTTAATTAATAAATTGTTTTGTTTTGTTTTTCTTGTTTTTGAGACAGGGTCTCCCTGTAGCCCCAGCTGGCCTTGAACTCATAGAGGTCCGTTTGCTGCTTCTGTCTTCTGAGTGCTGGGATTAACGGCATGCAGCAACATGCCCAGCACTTAAAATGAAGAATTTTAAATTATTTAGTAAATGAATAAATACTGTTAATTTTTAAAAATCAATCTGCTTAGTTACTTTTCTATTATTGTGGTTTTTTTTTATTATTTTATGTCTATACATGGTGGGAGGAGCATATGTGCCATGGTGCATGTGCAGAGCGCAACTTTGTGAAATCAGTTCTCTCCACCTTTATCTGGGTTCTGGGAAAGCAACTCAAGTCACCAGACTTGTTTAGTAAGTAGTTTTATCTGCTGAGCCATCTTGTCAGCTAGTCAATTAAATTTAAATATGGTTTCTTTTTTTCAAGGCTGGGTATGTGTTAGTGGTAGAATGCTCGTCTACTTCCTTGCATGAATGAGGTCATGAGTTTGAGCCACAAAAGAGTAAAAAATGTCATTAATAACAATAATTTTCCCCCTAGGGTATCAATATTCATTTAGCTAAAAAAATGATTGAAGATCGGAGTAGAGATTACATGAATGCTAGGCGTGTTGCAAAGGTATGGTGTTCTGTCATACTCTTTAATGATCATTGAATCATTAAAAACATTAGAAAAGCTTTCCTGTCTGATATTACTTTTGATATTTTCAGTCATTCACAATCCTAATTAATGACAATTAATTGTAGTTAACCGCATCATCTGAGAAGATATTTGAAATGAAATATTTGTTTAAGAATGTTAAAAGACAGAATATAGTAAGTTGATTTGGAAAAAATATTTTTTCTTTTTCCTATTTCTTTCCTTCTTTATTTCTTTTATGTGTGTTTCTGGGGATCTAACCCAGGGATTTACATATGTTACGAAGTGTTGCACTACTCAGCCACATTCCTGGTCTGAAAATTGTTTTTTTGGTTTTTTGTTTGTTTGATTTTGAAACACAGTATTGCAATGTAGTACAGCCTGGGTGATAATATCTTTGTAGCCCAGCCTAGTCTTGAATTCATGGGACTTCTGTCTCTGCTTCCCAAGTGCTGGAATTATAGGCATGAGCTACCATGGGTGGCCAGAAATATTTTTCAAGACATAGAAACAGAGAAGATTTACATCTGATTGAAGAAGTCGTTCCTGTTCTTCCCTCAGAATAACAAAGTTCCCAGGGACTGATTTTATGTTGTACACTATTCACTGGTACTCTTAGAAGTTGGGAAAAATAGCCAGTTTGTACAAACTAATTGTAACTTCTCCAAAGATGGCAGTAACGATGCCATCAAATTTCAGGCATTTATGTCTTTCCTCATACCCGTAGCAGTGGCCTCCTGTATCACCTACAGAGACGACAGAGACGGCCCGTGGATAGTCTCTTCACCCACTCCTAGGAATCTTTTTTTTTTTTTTTTCATTACTCCTAGAGGTTTATTTGTTTTTTTTTTGTGGATGTTGGTATGTTTGAGGGGACGGGTTGTTTTTTTAGTTTTTTGTTTTATTTTTGAGACAGGATCTCCCTGACGTTCCCCAATGTGGCCTAGAACTTGCTACATAGACCAGGCTTCGATCTCACAGAGATCCACCTGCCTCTGCCTGGCTAGTATTAGTTTTTTGAAACAGGGTGTCATGTAGCCTAAGCTGGCCTCAAATTCATTATATAGCAGAGGATGGCTTTAAATTTTTGATCCTTCCACCTTCTCCTCCCAAGTGCTGGAATTAGAGATATGCTCTATCAAGCCTGGCTTAGTTTTTAAATTATATTAAAGTGATATTGGGCGTGGGGGAATAAACATTTTAAACAAAGTATATTGGACTCACCAAAAAATTCTAAATGTTTAGGAATATGAGACAGTAATGAAAGGTTTGGATCGCAATGCTCCTTCAGTGCCTCCTCAGAATACTCCTCAAGAAGCTCAGCAAGTAGACATGTGGAAGAAATATATACAGTGGGAAAAGAGCAACCCTCTTCGTACAGAGGATCAGACCCTTATAACAAAAAGAGGTATCAAGATTGGCCCTCCTGGGACTCTACTTGATGTTCTCCCCTTGGGTTACTTGAGGCTCTGCTCCTGTTACCCCAACCCCCAGGCTCTTGCTATGTAGAGTAGGCTGCTGTCAAGCTCACTGTGTTGCTTAGGCTGATCTCCAGTCTATGATTCTCCTGTCTTAGCTTCCTGAGTGTTGGGCTCAAAGGCAATATGCTACCAAACTCAATGACATTGTGATTTTTCTTTCACTCGTATTCTTCATGCTAAAAGTATATAGATGATGTTTATGTTCATCGACCCTTTGTTTTATTACATTTAATCTACTGTTAAGCCAATACAGTATTCGTTTCATATACTATTTAGTTCTGTAAATTTCCATTTTAGTAGTTTTTTGCTGTTGTTGTTTTAAGGCAGAATCTTACCATGTAGTTCCAGTTGGCCTTGAGCTGGCTATGTAGACCATACTGGCCTTGAACTCACAGACATCTGCTGGCCTCTACCTCTCAAGTGCTAGGGTTAAAAGGCATGCACTACCATACACAGCCTCTATTTTAGTAAACTTATTATTGTCTTAAATTCACTATTGAGATTTGTGTGTTATGATGTATTTTCTTTAGATCCTTGTACATGTTTCTTACAGTAGCTATACAGTCCTCATTTGCTAACGCCTACATGCAGTGAACCACCATGGAATTAGTCTCCTTTGACTTCTGACTCTTGGTCACATTTTCCTGTTTCATCACATGAATAAACATTAAAGTCCTTCCATTGAACATTTTATAAATGTACACATAATAGGTTGTAAAGACATTGGATTCTGTTATCTTCCTCAGAGGGATGCTACGTTTTATTTAATAGGAAGTTAAATTACTTATAAACTTTTGGACTTTGTCTAATATGAATCTCACCCACTGTACAGTTCGCTTTGTTTTTTCCAATGTGGTCTGATTTCTACTTCATTCTCTGGTACATTTTAAATATTGGGTTTGGTGGGTTTTGGTTGTTGTGGTTTTTTTTTTTTGCCAGTTGTATATTGTATATGAAAAGTTGGATAGATGGTAGATAGATGATAGATAGATAGATAGATCTGAGACTAGAAGCTAGGACCTTGTGCATACTAAGCGTATGCTGTACCACAGGGAAACATCTCCAGTCCTCAGTTTATAATTCTAATATTCAGGAAGGTTAATCTTCCACAAACCACTTTGCTACTGCTGCATTAGAATTTGGAATTTTACTCACTTCAAATTTTGTCTGCTCACTTACCTGTAGGCCTTTAAAAATACTGTTTCTTTTGCATGTACTTATTTTGCAGCACTGGGGATCAAACCTAGGACCACATGCATGCCAAGCAAGAGCTCTACTGCTGAGTCACATCCCCAGCAGCCTGAACCAAAGTTATATCTGCCTTGTCCTTCCTCACTTATATCTCATTTGACTAGCTCTGCCCCTTATTAGGGTGAACTGTAGATATCAGTTACTTAGTCAAGGCTTTCTTTTTTTTTCTTTTTTGTCTTTTTGCAAGAGCATCTCTCTATAGCCCCAACTGGCCAGGAATATACTATGTAGATCAGGTTGGCCTTAAACTCAGAGAGAGCCTCCTGCCTTTGCCTCCCAAATGCTGGGATTAAAGGCATGCATCACTATGCCTGGCCCAAGGCTTTCTTGTTTTAGTTTTCTTCCTTCCTTCCTTTCTTCCTTCATTTTTCTTTCTCTGTCTGCCTCTGTGTGTGTGAGAGAGAGTGTATGTGTGTGTGTGGCTGTGTGTGTGGCTGTGTGTGTGTGGCAGTCAGGGACAACTTGCAGGAGTTTGTTCTCTCCACCGTGGCGCTTCTGTGTCGGGCTTGGTGACAAGTCCCTTTACCCACTGCACCATCTAGCTGGCCCTTAGCGAAGCCTCTTGAGTCCCTATAAATTTAAGTCATGTTGTGAGTTTCATCAGTGTGCGCTACTCCCTTCACCATAGTACTTGTCTTTGCTTTCTTAGTGGCCACCTGCATATCCTGCATCTTGAACGTTAGAAGTCTTGTTCACTTTTGTACTAGCAGTACCTTGTGCACATTCTAGCATCTAGTTGCTGTTCATTAAGCATTAACTTTGTAAATAATGAACAAATGGGACTTTGAGTAATGGTATCAGAAATCACTGTTTTATTTCTAATTACCATTCAGTATTAAAGACTTATGAGCTTGATAATTTAGTTGTGGTGCTTATACTCATGAATATTTTTGTGCATGTCTTCCCTTAGTTATGTTTGCTTATGAACAGTGCCTGCTTGTGTTGGGCCACCACCCTGATATTTGGTACGAAGCTGCCCAGTATCTGGAGCAGTCAAGTAAATTGCTTGCAGAAAAGGGAGTAAGTATTTCTTCCCCTGTCCTTTTTTGTCTTTTTGTGATTTTGGTAAAACAAGATTTGCTGAAAAAATATAATACCAAATTTTAGCAAGAAAGTGTAAGTATCATGTAGGTTTAAAGTTACACAACATACTAGCAGAGGGGATCTCTTTGGGAGGGGAGGGGAACAGTTAGAGGTGGGAAGGAGAGACTGTAGAAGGCAGTTGTGGGTGATGAATATGAGGAAAGTACACTGATGTATGTATGAAAATGTGATAATAAAATTCATTTTGTATGCTAAAAATTAATTAATGTACAGAAAAGTATGTGTTGATAAATTTAAACTTATGTGAATATAAACTTTAGTAACACACATGATTAAACCTCCTTAGAATTAAATATAATGATTTGTGTGTGTGTATGTGTGTGTGTGTGAGAGAGTGTTTTGCCTGCATATATATAAGTGCACCATGTGTGTGCAATGCCCTTGGAGGCCAGAAGAGGGCATTGAATTCCTGGGACTGGAGTTTTAGACAGAGTACCTATGTGGTTCTTCTACAAATTAAAATAACAGGGTCAGGAGTATATCACTGGATGATAGAAGTTCCTGGGTTCAATACCTAGAAACCCTTCTCTGCCCCCAAAAGAAAGAAATCTCTGGTCATTTTTAGAATCCACAAATGTTAATGTGTATATGCATGTGTTTGTTTTAATAGGTACAAGTAAATAAAATGGATACTTTCTTTTTTTCTTAGGATATGAACAATGCCAAATTATTTAGTGATGAAGCTGCTAATATATATGAAAGAGCCATAAGCACTTTATTAAAGAAGAACATGCTTCTTTATTTTGCATATGCAGATTATGAAGAGGTAAGAAGAGTAAGGGAGCTTTCTTAGGACTTACTTTTTTCCCCCTTTTTTCCTTGTTTAGGCAAGATTTTGTTATATAGCCCAGGCTGACCTCAGATTCTTGCTCCCTCTGTTAATGATGTAATTACAGATGTGCAGCACCTTATCCAACACTTAGAATTAAGATACAGTACTAAATTTTTTTCTGGTAGCTTCTTTGCTAGGCTCACTGCTTTTGTTAGCCAGAGATATACAGTAAATACTTCTTAGTCCTCACATTCTTAGTAGTTTTATGTGGCATACAGACCTATTGTATGTCATGGGAACAAGAATGCAGCCTCTGGGCTCCTTCAAGCTCAAACTTGCTTGTTTTTGAGTGCATTCATACTTGCTTCTTTACCACCACAGAGCCGTATGAAGTATGAAAAAGTTCACAGCATATATAACAGACTTCTGGCAATTGAGGATATTGACCCTACCTTGGTGAGTAGCTTTCTAAATCTTTTTCTTGCTCATCTTTATAGTCTGACTTAACAACAAAAATGTAACAAAAATGTAAAATTCATTGTTTTTGTTGTCTTAATAAATGATGGGAGACGATTAATCAACCAGCTGGAGAGATGGCTTAGTGGTTAATAGTGTGTACTGCTCTTGCAGAGGACCTGAGTTCAGTTCTCAGTATCCATGTTAGGTGGCTCATGACCATCTGTAACTCCAGCTCTAAGGGAACCTAACACCTCTGATCACCACAGGCCCCTGAGCGCACACACACACATTCCCAGAAACACACGTAGACATAATTAAAAATAAAATAAATCTTTAAAGAAAAAGAAAAATTCTGGGACCAACCATCACAGTTAAAATAGAAAACACTGCTAGACGTGGTGGCTCACACTTGTAACCCCAATATTTAGATAGTGGAGACAAAAGGATCAGGAGTTCAAGGTTATTCTTTACTGCTATAGTGAGTTTGAGGCTAGCCTGCACTATATAAGACTCTGTCTCAAAAACAAAACAAGGACAAAAACAAAGAGGGCTTGGGAGATGACTCAGCAGTTAAGAGCACTGACTGCTCTTGCAGAGGACCCCAGGTTCGATTCTCAGTACCCACATGGCAGCCAACAGCCATCTGTAACTCCAGTTCCTCTTCTGACCTCTGCGGGCAGAGGGTGCACTTATATACATGCAGCAATACACTCATACACATGAAATAAAAATAATAAATTAAAAAACAAACAAAGCACTTACATCACCCTTGAAAAACTCTCTTAATGTGCTGCTTTGTTATAAACACTTCACTCTGCCCCAATCAATAAAATTATTGATCTCGGGTTAGAGAGATATGTCAGTGGTTAAGAGCACTGGTTGTTCTTTGAGAAGACCTAGGTTTGATCCCAGCACCCAACTGTAACAGCTATCCATAACTCCAGTTCTAGGGTATTCAGCACCCTCTCCTGCCCTCCTTGGGCACTGTATGACACAGGTGCACTTACACACATACAGGCATAACACTCGTACGCATAAAATAAATTTTTAAAAAAAATCATCGATCTTAACTTTATTGGTTTTCTTTTTACTGCAGCAGTATAAAATAGCTAAGAAAGGCACTTTTTTGAACACTTGACTTAATTATCGGGTTGTTTTGTTTGGGTCCCCTTTTTTTCCCTAGTTTGATTAAGAATCTGTCAATCTCATTTATTTTTTTCAAAAACCAACTCTGACCAGTTCGATGCATTTTCTCTTAGTTTCTAGTTGATTAACTTCTGTCCTTACCCTTATCATTTCTTGTTGTCTACTGCTGTGGGGTTTGGGTGCTTCTTTGTTTTCCAGTGCCTTGAGATACATTACTAGATGTTAACCTATAATTAGCGGTGATAACTGGATAACATTCTGATGATAATTAAAACGACTGAATTATATACTTTGAAAGATTAATTCTGTGGTATGTAAATTATGTCCCAATTTAAAAAAAAAAAATTTTGCCAGGAAAGATGGCTCAGTGGTTAAGTGTACATTGGCTGCTCTTGCAGGGGACTAGGGTGCAGTTCCCAGTACCCAGTGGAACTAACAACTGTCCACAACTCCAGGGAAATAAGGACTTTCACAGGTGTCTCAAAAATAAGCTTAAAATACTTTGGAATAAACCTAACTAACTAAGTGAAGACCTCTACAATGAAATTTTATTTATGTGGTGCAGTATATGTGTATGTTCACCACTGTGAGCAGATGTGCACAACTTGAGTGTATGGGCAGAGACCAGAAAAGGATGTCAGGTGTCCTCTTCAAAAGCTTTTCACCTTATTCTTTTGAGACAGTCTCTAACTGAGCCTGAAGCCCACTGTTTCAGTTGGCCTGTTGGCCACCCAGTGAGCTCCTGGAACCATCAATCTCTGACTTCCAACACTGGTGTTACAGGCACATGCAGCTTTTACTGATGTTGGGGATTCAAACACAGGTCTTCATGCTGTGGAACAAGTGCTCTTATCCACTGAGCCGTCTCCCCAGCTCTGATATTTAATTTTCTATTTTTGTGGTGCTGGTGGTCAGACAGGATCTTGTGCACGATAGGCAAGCCCTTTGCCACTGAAGGAAGTCTTTAGCTCTTCCTTATGATATATATATATATATATTTTTTTTTTTTTTTCTTGCTACAGCTGGCCTGGAACTCACTATGTAGACCAGACTGGCCTAATTCAGTGATTTAGAAAAAAGAAAAATCAAGGCCAGGCATGGTGGTGCATACCTTTAGTCCCAGCACTCGGGAGTCAAAGGCAGAAAGATCTACATAACAAGTTCCAGGCCAGCTGGGGCTACAAGGAGACCCTAACTCAAAAAAACAAAAAGGGGGGATGGGCAGGGGTAAAGGGATGGTTCAGTGCTTAAAAGCAGGGACCAGTCTTCCAGAGGACCTGGGTTCAGTTCCCAGCACCCACATGATGACTAACAGTTGTCCCTAACTCCAGTCCCAATGGGTAGTAGTCTGACACCTTCTGGCCTCTGTGGGTATTGTATGTACATGTGCACTTACATACATGCAGAAAAACCCACACATAATAAAAATAAATGAAAAAATTTAAGTCACTGAATTATATACTTTAAAAGATATACTTTAATTCTATGTATATGTAAATTATGTCTCCACAAAAAAATTTTAATTTGTGCTGGAGAAATAGATGAACAATTAAGGGCAGTGGCAGCTCTTGCAGAGGAACTGGGTTCTGTTCCCAGCACCCACCTGGCAGCTAACAACCGTCCACAACTCCAGTGCCAGAGGCTCCAACACCGTCTTCTGGCTGCTTCCATGGGCATTTTATGCACTTGGTGCACTTACATACATAGAGGCAAAACATTCATAAAATAAAAATAAATCTAAAAAGGTTTTTTTTTTAGCCAGGCATGATGGCATACACATCCTTAGTCCCAACACTCAGGAGGTAGATCTCTGTGAGTTCCAGGCCACCTTGGTGTACATAGTAAGTTCCAGGCCAGCCAGGACTACATAATGAGATCCTGTCTTTAGAAAACAAAAAGAACAACAAAAAAATTGATTTTTAAAATTATCCTGTCTTCCTAATCCCAGGAAAAAGTTAGTTTATAAATAATGTGTTATGTATAATTCTACTTCTAGTTTCTTGGATAGTCAGAATGACTTGGTTAGGTGACCTTCTAATACAGGAAACATTAGCATCGGAACAACTCAGTGCCCTGATACTAGTTGCTACAAGGACCATATTCTGCCTAATTTGTTGAATACAAATAATGTTTTCGCATAGGTGTATATCCAGTATATGAAATTTGCAAGGAGAGCGGAAGGTATAAAATCTGGAAGAATGATATTTAAAAAAGCACGAGAGGATGCCAGAACCCGCCATCATGTGTATGTTACTGCAGCACTCATGGAGTATTACTGTAGTAAGGTAAGTATGAAATATCTAAATAAAGATGGAGTTATTTCCTTCATCTGGGATATATTCCTGAAAAGAGTAGTCCTTCTTTATGCGATTAAACTTAATTGCTCCATTTTGTAAAAGAAATCTTAAATTTATCTATTTAAAATTATGTGGAACATTACCCAGCTCTGGTACTTGCTATTTTATGCCTGATTAAAATTTTCATTTCTTTTCCTTTTTTGTAATTGATTGATTGTAGTACAGGAGATTAAGGCCCGGGCTTCCTGCATGCTAGGCAAACTCTCTGCCACTGAGCTCCAGCTCCAGCCTCTTCTTTTCTTTTTAGATTTCATTTGCTTGTTTGTCATTCATTCATTCAGGCAGTGCTGTAGCTTGAACCCAGGGACTTATATATGATAGGCAAGTATTCTACCACCAACCTACATCCCAGCTTGGCCCTTGTATTTGTTGTTGTTGTTTGGAGACAGAATCTCTGGATAGCTTGTGATCCTCTCAGATACTGGGATTACAGGCATGCTTCACCACAGCTAGCTTTAATACATGTTTTACTGACATTGGTTACTTGGTTTTGTTGTTACTGTTTTGTTTTGGTGGTACTGGGGATTAAACTCAGGACTCTGTGCATTCTAAGCAATTACTTGCTTACTAAGCTACATTCCCCAGCCCTCTTTTCTCAATTTAAAGGGATAGGTTTTTTTTTTTTTCCATTCCTTCATCTGAACTGTAAGATATATATGACAGTATAGCACTTTAAAACTCATATTCTGGCCTCAGACCTCTTGACTGGATTTAGTTCAGCAATTTTAACGTTTAAATTTCCACTTTACTTCTCTTGTACCTTGTCATGTTTCCATGTTGTAGTTGCTTTCTTTCTTGTTTTTTGTTTTCTTCCTTCCATCCCTCTCTCCCTTTTTATTGTCTTGCTGTATAGACCAAGCTGACCTCAGACTTGTAGCAATGCCTCCAGATGACAGAGTTGCAGGTGTGCAGCAATATGCTCAGTAGATAGTGTTACTTTAATATTCTTTTAAGTATGTTGCCAGACATTTCACAGAAGTCAGTACTTTACTGTCTTTACTTCTAGGATAAATCTGTTGCCTTTAAGATTTTTGAATTGGGACTTAAGAAATATGGAGACATTCCAGAATATGTCTTGGCTTATATTGACTATCTCTCTCACCTCAATGGTAAGTTGAATCTATACTGTCATGGTTTCTTAATTATGTACCTGGGGTTTTGTTTTTTCTGTTTGCCTCTTGAATGTCTAACATCATACTGGAACCAGGTACTTGATAGAAATACTGGCCTATCAACCAATGAATTTAGTTACTTAGTTATTTTTAAGATAGGGTCTCCTGTATTCCAGGCTGGTCTTGAACTTACCATGTAGCTAAGGATGACACTAAACTTCTGCTCTTCCTGCCTTTGCCTCCCAAGTACTGGGATTACAGGCTTGTGCACCACCATGACCAACTGATGCAGTGCTGGGATTGATCCCAGTGTGTTTCACACATGCTGGCCAAGCATTCTCCTAACTAAGCTACGTCCCCAGCCCATCAACCATGAATTTGTATTTGAGCAATGGTGGATTTCTCTTGACTCTGCAGAATGGGCTTGAATAAAGAATGCACTGCCAGCACTAGGTAAAGCTGGACAGTGAGATTTAGGAGACACAAAGTTGTCATACTCTTCTCTGGCAACTCTGGGTAATTCTTCCTTTGTCTCCTAGGAGAGAAGCAGAATTTTAAAAAGCCATCTGGGTAGGGCTAGTATTATATAGCTTAGTAATGACGCTTTGCCTAGAAGGAAGGAGGTATAGAACACAGTCCCCAGTGCTACAAAAAAACAGCAAGACGCAGGCTGGGCATGGTGACCCAGGCCTTTGATCCCGGCACTCTAACCCCAGGCAGCGGCAGGCAGATCTTTGTGAGATGGAGGCCAGCCTGGTATACATAGCAAGTTTGGGCCAGCTGGGGCTACAAAGAGACCCTGTCTCAAAAAGCCCAAAACCAAAAGAAATAAAAATCAACAAAAAAGACAACCCCTCACCCCCAAAAGGCTGTAGTTACCAAAACTAGAGATAATTTGTGTACTAAGGTAAAACTCTGAGGTTGTGGGGATGAAAGTTTAAAAGAAATATGTTCATGACCACATTTACTTTTCTATTCTGTTGTGTTAATAGTAGTATAGTATAGTAATTGAATGTGCCAGGCACCATGCTGGATAATTCACCCATATGTTTGTATACATAAAAATTGCTGTAATTATCAATAGTTCAAGATATATAATTTCTTTAAATTTTACTTATTTGTATGTATGTGGATGTTTTCTGGTATGTATGTAAGTGTACCACAAATGTGCCTAGTGCTCACAGATGCCAGAAGAGGGCATTGTTTCCCCAGGAACTGGCGTTACAATTGTGAGCGGCCATATGGGTTCTGGGAACCAAACTCAGGTCCTCTACAAATGGTTAAGGCAAGTGCTCTTAACCATTGAGCTATATCTCCAGCCCTAAGAATATGTAATTTCTTGGCTAAAATAATTTTGTATGAAAAATGGTTTGAGAAAAATTTCATTTACATATAAATATGGTTAGGTGTGTAATCTTAAACTATAGTTTTCCCATTAGCAGCATGCTCATAATACCTTTCATCAGACTGAGAGGATCAGATACATTTTTGCATGTATTTGACTTACACATGGAATGTGGGAAGCAGTCCATAAAGTGATAGTGTTTATGATGACGAGGTAAATGTGAAAAGAGGTACTAAATATTATGACAGAGCCTAGCAGACTGCTGTGGAAGCCTAAAGGAGACAGTTCAAGTTCTAGAGCTATACTGTGCAGTTGTGCTAGCTACTAGACTATGAAGTGTGCCTAGGCCAAAACAGAGCATATACACCAGATTTCAAAGACTAGTTCAAGTTAGGAATGATGGTTGCATGCCTTTAATCTCAGCACTTAGGAGGCAGAGGTAGGTGGATCTCTGTGAGATCAAGGCCAGGCTGGTCTACATAATGAATTCCAAGCAAGCTGGGGCTACAGAGAGAAACACTTTCAAAAATACAAGTAAATAAACAAAAAAGACTTCATTCAAAAAGAAAGAAAATAAAAATACTTTTAAATGTAAAATATCTTAATTTTCATATTATTTGCATGTTGGAGAGACAGCTTGGATATATTGGGCATATTTGGCTCACATTGCATTTCTGTTGGACAGTGCTTTCCTAAAGGGTGTCTCAGAGGAGAGTATTTGAGTTAGATCCTTTTTTCAAGAAAATATTTTATTATTTTTATTTTATGTGTATGAGGGTATTGCCTACATGTGTGTAAGTGCACCCATGTCACAATGCCCAGAGGTCAGAAGAGGGCATCGGATCCATTGGACCTGGTGATCATTAGCCGCCATGTGAGTGCTGGGAATCGAGCCCGGGTCCTCTGCAAGAGCAGCCAGTGCTCTTAACCACTGAGCTGTCTCTGTAGCCCTTGAGTTGGATCTTAAAAGTGGGCACTAGCTAGGAGATAAGAAGGTGTCATCCAGGCAGGGAGCACGTTAAGAGTGACAGCAGAAAGTATGTTTGGAGCAAAGCTTGTGCTAAAACAAAAATAAAATGTAAGGTTTAGTTAATATTTTAAAACACAGTATGTTGCACTGCAGTAATGAATATAATGCCATTTTCTTGGCTGAATACATTTAATCTCTCATGATCTGGCAGAAAACTGAATATCTGCTTAAGGCAGTGAAAACCATTCATTCTGCTGGATTTTTTTTAACTGACTTTATTTTTATTTATTTATATATTGGTTATTGAGATAGAGTCTCACTATTAGCCCCAGCTGGCCTATGTAGACCAGGCTGGCCTTGAACTCACAGAGATTCATCTGCCTGTCTCCTGGGTGTTGGAAATAAGGTATGTATTAGGCTTTTGTTGGATTTTCTTTAAAAACCTTCAGATAACATAAATTTACCTCTTGTAAGTGTACAATTCACTAGTTAAATTACTGCAAGATACTTAAAATTTTAAACTCCTTAGAATTTAACAAGTCCATGTTCACTACAAAGGAACTTCTGATAAGAACTCCATAATTCATTTACTAGTTACCCAATTACCTCCCAACCTAAATATTTTTGTCCCTCTATAAAGAGGTAAAATAGCTTAAGAGACTAAATTGCATCTAAGTTTGTCATCTTTCACATTTGGTATATTTTTAAATTGTGTATTAATTATAATATATATTATATTTTCTTGGCTGAATACATTTAATCTCTCTTATATACACTTATATAACTCATTATTTTTAAAAAGTGAACAGGCTATTTCATTCAGAATCACAGTTCACATTGTACTATATAGCACAGCAAAGAGCTGAGTTGGTACTAAAAACCTAGTGTCTAGTCACAGTGGTCAATGACAGCACAATGTTTCCTATTCTGTAAAAACCAATAGTGATGTTATTTTTCTGCATTGGCTTTTTTGTGAGGATTAACTGAAATAATGCTTGTGGGCTTTTTTCTTTTTTTAAAAAACCGTTGAATTGTAAAACTGTTTCTTTTTAATACTTAAACTTTTCAAATCCTAGAGGACAATAATACACGAGTTTTATTTGAACGGGTTTTGACATCTGGAAGCCTTCCTCCCGAGAAGTCCGGGTAAGCCACTGTAGAGTTTATTGGGGGTTCTAAGGGCAGCACTGTTGCTTGAATTGTCATCTGTGGATGAATGTTTGAGTGTAAACTGCAGGAGCATTTTCCCTTCTGTCTCATTTTTACCTACTTGCAATAATTTCATACTTGCTTAAACTTTTTTATTTCCTATATGATTAGAATTGATGTCATTGTAATTGATTCTTAAATATTTAGAAATTTCTACTTTAGAAATTCATATGAATATTAGAAAAGAGTTGTGAAATGTATCATCTTTACTCAAAAGCAAAGACTCCGCTGGGTCTAATACCTTTAATCCTAGCACTTGGGAGGCAGAGACAGGTGGATCCCTGTTAGATTGAGACCAGCTGGGGCTACAGGGAAAGCCCATCTCAAAAACCAAACACCAAACCAAACCAAAGCAGACTTTCTTTCATGTTGAAAGCTTGTTTTGTGTGTTCTATCCCCACCTTCTGGGTTTAACTCTTAGCAACACAGTGGGGTTTGCACCCAACATACTAAGGTTTTAGCATCTAGGGTCCAGCTTCCAGCTCAGCTTCTAGACACTGGGAAAATTTTATAACCTTGCAGATCCTTACCTTAATCATAAAAATGTCTGCCAGTGTCGTATTGTCAACAGTCATGTCCCAGGTATATCGCAGGCACTCAGTAGATTCCTATAGGTGCCTGGTGGTACTACATCATCTTAGAACACTCTGGATCTTAAACAGCGATGCAGCACCAGTTTGCCCCAGTGCGTCAATCATATCAGATTTGGGGATATATATTTATCCATACATTAGATGAAGAATATCTTCTACATCAAAATTCATGCCGCTACACAAAATAATGGAGTCATATTATTCAGAAAAAATTACAGAATTCTGTCAGTAACTCTTCCGCCTACAGTTCACCCTCTCTCTGGTGTCTCTTATTTGCCACAAATAAGAAGATACGCTCTAGAAAAAAACAAACTCGAAAAGGGCTAAATGTTCAAATATTTAGGATGGAATATTATGTTTATAGTTCACTTTCAGATAGACAAAGCAAGATTAAACAAATAGAGCAAGTTTCTAGCCATTACTATCCCCAAGTAGTGGTAGCTAGGTGACTGTTATGTTGTCCTGTTCTTCTATCATTTGGAAATCCTAAATTCTATAATTCTGTTTTGTCTGTGTGTGGGAATGTGGGTATATGAGAGTCCAGGTGCCTATGGAGGCTGGAAGAGGCTTTGGGTGCCTTGGAGCTGGAGTCACAGGTGGTTGTAAGCCACCAGATGTGGATGCTAGGAACCAAACTTGGGTCATCTGCAAGAGCAGTGCATGCTCTTAACTGCTGAGCATCCCTCAACCCCGGAAGAATTTTTTATAATTTAGAAAAGGGAGAAATTAAGGCATTTTAGAAAGTAGATGACCTGCCTTAAAATAGCTAAGCTGTAATAGCTAAGTATTGTTTATATTTACTTTCTTACAGAGAAATCTGGGCTCGGTTTCTAGCTTTTGAAAGTAATATTGGTGATTTAGCTAGTATACTCAAAGTGGAGAAAAGACGGTTTACGGCTTTCAGAGAAGAGTACGAAGGCAAAGAAACAGCTCTCCTAGTAGACAGATACAAGTTCATGGATTTATACCCTTGCTCTGCAAGTGAACTCAAAGCACTGGGCTACAAGGTATGTACTCAGGAATGAGCTGCCACAGTGTCTTTACTTTCCGAATGTTTTAGAAGAGTTCATGGGTAATTTTCATTCCAAGATCAGTTCTGTAATACGTTACTAATAAATCAAAACTGTCATTGGTTTTTCTTGGTTAATGAAAATTATCTATCAGAAGTAGAACAAAATGAAAAATGTTTGAGAGATAATAGCAAATGCTTTCATTCTGTACCTGAAGTTGTCGGCGCCTTGTATCTGATAGGCAGACAGAAAAGATGTGTAGAAGAAAATCTACAGAAAATGTTAACGGCATGTTAAGCACTGCCTCTTTTTCTAATAATCCCTGTCAAACTCGTGAACCTTTTGAAGGAACTTAAACCACATGTAGTCCTTTTGCATACTTTGTAAGGCATCATGAGAAAACATGGCCTAGTGTTGTTCCCCTCCCTTAGAGTCTTACCAGTTGTCCACATGGGCAATGCAGTGTGGCTGATGTTGCCTGACAAGCAGCAGCTGCTCAGTATGTTTCTCTCCCCTCAAACCAGCAAGATAGGGAGCACTTCCGTCTCCGTAGCAGAATCTTATCAGCCAACATAGGTGCTGATTACCCTTTCTGTAGCTCTCTTGAGGTGTAACTTCACTTAATCATGTTCTTTAACTGAGATGTTAAAAACTCTAAACCTTGAGTTTTCTTCCAAATCACCTCTACTTGGTGGCCAATCTTAGAACTTTCCCACAACAGCTTATAGCCATCCTCCAAAGACCCTACCTGAAGACATAGTCCAGTGATTCTTAGCTGGGGGTGGGGTTGGGTTAGAGCCGTCTTCAAAGCCCTTGCTGAGTATTGAATAGTCTTACCATTGTGAAAGTTCCTGCTTATGCGTCTCCATTCTTTTTCTGTGGTTTTAACCCAATTATTCTCAAGACTGTAGAACTATACAACTCTTTTAAGACCCTTTTTCAGGTTTAGGATTCTTCTGTTCTGCATTTTCAGGACGTCTCCCGTGCTAAGCTAGCAGCTATAATTCCAGACCCAGTTGTAGCTCCTTCTATAGTGCCTGTTCTGAAAGATGAAGTGGATAGAAAACCAGAGTACCCTAAGCCAGACACTCAGCAGATGATTCCATTTCAACCACGACATTTAGCACGTAAGATCCAGTATTGAGACCTCAGTTTGTTTGATTTAAATCCAAGGTGTGGGGGGGAGTGACCTGGCCTTTTCCACTGTAGGTTAATTATTAGACTTAAGGTCACTGTGACAAATGACTTGGCAGTAATCTTCGAACCAGATGAACTAAGAATGCTCTGAAAACAAAATTCTGGGTGACCCAGATTCTAGTTGCTCATTTCAGTGGTGGCAATTTTCAGGAAAGCTGCTGTGTGCAGATTACATGAGCAGCTTGAAACTTACTTCAGTCGTGTTATTTGGCATTATAGCTTCAAATGGTTAGTATATCCCTCTTTAAATTAAATCTGCTGTTGAATAGCTGATCTTAAACAGGGTTGCTGAACGCATGATGTGTGCAGCTCAAAAATAGTTCTTGATGAAAACTTCCTTTAGTTCAGCTCCTGAGTTGCTTTCCATGAAGTCACTTGACTACCTTCCTGCTTCCTAGTGACCATGAGATTGCGACTGCGTTTCCTATCTGACCCATTTGAATTGCTCAAGCAGGTAAAGCTCAAAAGCGTTTTTAATGTCCAGAATAAAGCGAGAGGGACAAAGTCATGTATCTAGGCCACTGAATTTTAGCTTTCTTGTACCGAAACACTTTTTCCCACTTAGTCTGTGTCTGCTTTCTCACAGCTCCAGGCTTGCACCCGGTCCCTGGTGGAGTGTTTCCAGTGCCCCCGGCAGCCGTCGTTTTAATGAAACTTCTCCCTCCTCCTATCTGTTTCCAGGTTTGTCTACTGTGTGCACTGGCTCTGTGGGCTGTAGTGATTGTTTTTCTTTTATATGATGAGAAGTAGCCATTTTTCAGATAACCAAGATTAAAATTTGTTCATGTCATACATAATAGGGTCCTTTTGTACAAGTGGATGAACTAATGGAAATTTTCCGAAGATGCAAGATACCAAATAGTGAGTAATGAAAGCTCCATTTTCAGTGTGGAATTCACACTCCTGTCTCCCTGTCAGGAGAGATTGTTCTCGGCCACTGAGGTCTCTAAAGTCAGTTATTTAGTCTGCAGAAGGGCATTGATGCCCTGCAGTGAGCTGAGCCTTCCAGACTGCGTTTATGTTCTTCTTGCTGCTAAGTAAAATGTCATCAGTGTTCATCTTCCCCATTTATGTGAAATGCACTATCTAATCCAGCTTAGCAGTTTATTAGTTTTAACACCATCTTGTACTTTCATATCAGCAATATTATTCCATGCTTTGCTAGTGACCCAGGTAGAACACATACTCTTTTATGGCAGTGGCATTTCAGACACCTCCATTGTCCTTTCTGTTCCTTCCCAACAGCTGTTGAGGAAGCTGTGAGAATCATTACTGGTGGGGCCCCAGAGCTGGCTGTGGAAGGCAACGGCCCAGTGGAAAGTAACACAGTGCTCACTAAGGCTGTCAAAAGGCCCAATGAGGATTCAGATGAAGAGGAAGAAAAGGGGGCTGTAGTCCCCCCTGTTCATGACATTTACAGAGCGCGGCAGCAGAAGCGAATACGATGAGACCGCGTCCAAACCTGCCTGCCTCTGAGAGGACTGTGACCCTGGGATTCCCTCTTTGCCTCTGAAGTCATATGTTTTAAGAGACAATGCTTTGTTCCAAGGCCTTTGGAAACAAAGTTGTATTGTCATTGGTGCCTCTATCATATGGTTCTTGAGAAATGGATTCTTGAATATGGAACAGACCTATATCCTCCAAGCAAGATTGGGTTTTAAATAATGTGAGAACAGTACAAAATGGCGGAACCACATTTTGTTCCCTCTTCAAGGGTGTCTTGTATGTGCCACTTGAAGGTTTGTGAGGTTTTCCACAGTTTTATTTTAAAAACTGGATGGCTTATGATTGTAAAACATTTTATCACATTTCTGAAAAACAGTTGTTCTCAGTTTGCTTACGTAGAGTCCTGCCTTACTGTTTGTTTTTATTTATGGCAGAGTGTATGGAGTCTGTTTTGTAGTTTAAACTTTTAAAAACAGTCCTTTAAAAAATAAAAGGATCTCAAAAACATGTCTCCTTCTGTTTGTGTGTGGCATATGTATGTATGTATACATAAGTGGGGGGTACATGTTCTCATATGTGCACATGTAGAAGCCAGAGAAAGACTAGCTTTCTTTATAACTTTTTGCCTTATTCCTGTGAGACACTGTCTCTCTGAACCTGGAGCTCACCTTTCTGGTAAGGCAGGCTGGTCAGTGAGCTCCCAGGGTCCACTTGTCTCTGCTCCCCAGTGTGGGGTTACAAGCAAGCACAGTCATATCTGACTTTGTGGGTACTAGGGATTTGAACTCAGGTCCTCACATTTGCATAACAAGCACTCTAACCCAGTGAGCTATCTTCCCAGCCCCTCTTCTGCTTCTTTAAAGCTTTATTACAAAAGCTATGACTATATTACTCAGCCAACAGCATTTACATTCAATGTTACCAACAAAAGGGAAAGTCATCTTACTATGAGGACACTCAGTCCTTCCCTGGATTCTGGTTACTAACAGTAACCTCTCTGAAGAGGCAAATAGGAGCTGGAGATGAGGTTCAATTGGTAGACTGTGGTAGAGTGCTTGTCCTAGCGTGCCTGAATCACAGCGTGAAACAAAATGTGGTAGTACATGCATGTAATCTCAGCACTTGGGAGGTAGAGGCAGGAGGATCAAGAGTTCAAGGTCACTCTTAGCTATATAGCCTTGGGTATATGTTACTTTCTCAAAGGGCAGGGGTGGAGGGCATGGCCTGGTGTGGTGACATACTCCTTTTTTTTTTTTTTGGTCTTTTTGAGACAGGGTCTCACCTGTAGCTACAGCTAACCTAGAACTTGCCATAGAGACCATGCTGGCCACCACACCTGGCTTAATCCTAGCACTCCGAAGGCAGAGGCAGATAGAGCTTTGTGAGTTTGAGGCCAGCTTGGTCTATATAGTGAATTCCAGGTTAGCCAGAGCTACATAGTAAGACTTGTCTCAAAAAAGAAAAAAAGTTTAGCCTGGGTTATATAAGGACATCGTGTTTTAGAGAACAAACAAAAAAAGGAAAACATTTCTAGAAATATTCAAATATGAATGCAAATTTTCCTAATTAAATCTGAAGAAATTGAGATCTTTCAGGAGTTCTTGAAGGACCCACTGTCTCATTCTCTGCCAGCTATACGTCAGAAGTTGCCTAAGTACATCTTTCTCATGAGATAAACACAGAAAGCATCTAAGACAGTTGAAGCCAATTAACCAAATTATAATGAGCAAAAACATGCAGATTAAGTTAGAAGATCCTCCTTTTAACTTATTTCCAAAGCAACTGATATAGAGAACTGATCCTGAAGGAAGGGCTGTGATTCAGAATGTAAGCTCAAACTCAGGAAGGAAAAAACAGCAAAAAACAAAAGGGGCCTGGGGGAGAGCTAGGGTGTTAAATAAGCTCATACTGCAAATACAGTTCGAATCATTTAGAATGTGAATTCAGATGTGACTAATCTTATATGTAAAAATCAGCTTAAACTGTGGCCTTTACTACCAAACTTCAAACACATTATTGCTGTAATGTCGTCTCTGGCATAGAGTTGTCCTGAGTGAAAAGTTGTCCTGAGTAATCCTTCACACAGGTCGCAAAGGCCGGAGGATGTCAGGAGTGTGAGGTCAGCCTGGGCTCTGAGGTCCGTGCCAGGCCTGACCACAGAATAAGACCCTGTCCAAAAAAAAAACCACGCTCTTGTCAGCATATTGACCTTGGTTAATAATTATGAATTTATTTGACAATTGTATAATCATCTGTTGATTGTAGTTAATATGTCAATGTTTAAGAGTTCACTTACACAACAGTAAATAGCTCATAAGTTCTAGTCTAGAGAGTATTTCTGTGCCCAAAGGGAGCATCATTTCGAGTGGCAGCTCTTTTTGACTGTGACACTAAACAAGTGAACTTGTTTCATTTAATAAAAGTTTCAGAAATTTTAAAAGAATAACAAGAATGGTGGTGCACGCCTTTTAGTCCCAGCAGAGGCAGGTGGATCTCTGTGAGATGGAGGCCAGCCTGATCTACATAGTGACTTTCTGGCTAGCGGGGGCTAGAGGGAGACCCTGCCTCAAACAAAACAAAACAAAACAAAAACACCTAAAAAATTATTAGGCTTAAGGGAAGTGAAACTTGACACGTGGACATTGGACGACACTGATTGCAAAATCAAGTGACACTATCATGCCAGGCCTATACATAGCTTACTTCTGGTTCTGGGGTTCAGAAAGCAATATATTTAAACCACATGTGACAGAAACCTACATAAGGTAATTTCAGGTAAAAATCTGTGGCGGCTACCCAGATTCACTTCTAGGACCAGCTGTTTCTGGAAGTACCACTGGTCATCCGGTAGGAAATAGAGCTGAGAGCTTACTGAGCTTGAAGACTATCCCTTCGCCCACCCCATGAAGTTGCTCTGAAAACTATAAATAAGAAAGCTGTACACTGAAATACTCATATGAGGCAAAGCCTGATGGGAATGCACAGTTGCCAAGATTGTAGCTAGATTGTGAGGACCTTCACATCTGAGTTTCATAGCCTGGCACTCATTAGTAGTCACCCACCTATTTGTTCACTCACAAATTTGTTCAGTTCAAATAAAGAGTAGAGATGATGAGAGATCATGGGCAGAGATGACTATCAAGAGGCGAAGACAGTAAGACAGGCCTCGTGTTGAGGTGATGGACGCAAACGCCATTCCTGGCAGTGGGGCAGGAGGGAAGCCTTCCCTAGACACCTGTAAAAACACTCAACTGGAGGAAGGTTGGATACTGTTGAATCTTACAACTAAACAAATGTACACCTAGAGGACGAGGGCGATGTACCCCCTTTGCTGACGATACAGGAATTTATAGCCTTTTTCCATGTACAAAGCATTCTAATATCTATGATCAAATTTAGTCCTAACAGTATCAGAAACATTCCCAATTTTACAACGAGAAATACTGAGGCCTGAGGGAGAAGACAGCTAAGGAAAAAGACTCAAATCTAGATCTAAATCAGAAGCACTGTCCACAGTTCTGTCACTAAAGGTCAGCATCAAAGGGAATGAATGAATGAATGGTCAAGGCCAGTGCTTTCACTTTATAGGTATTAGAAACAGGCTGACTCACCACAACTGCTGTGTAACGTCACTGTGTAGACCAGGCTGGCCTCAAATTCAGAGACCCACCTGCTTCTGCCTCCTGAGTGCTGGGATTAAAGTTGTGCACCACTCACCCACTCCGTTAAGTGATAAGACATCTTACCAGTTGGGTTACATCGTTAAATAAATAATCCCATTTGCAGCTTGAAATTTAAGAAAAACAACTAGTCTGAGAATCCACCCATCTAGCCACTCAAGTGAGAGGCCACAGAACTGAGGTGACCACTCTTGACCTTCCTTCATTTGTTCATGGCTGTAACTCTAAAAGGTGGAAGATACTGACCTAGCCATTAGGTGCTTGGATATATCCACATATGACTAAAATACCACCCAAACAGCAACTTCATGAAAAGACACTTGTCTTCACAAACCTGTTAGGTGGGAAATCAGGTCAGATGCAGACATTATGAAGCCTAAGAATCAAGTCAATTCTGGAGGATAGCTTACACCCCAAAGAATGCTTTGTCTTGGACCTCAATAGGAGCCCTACAATACCTTGTTTCTTTTTCGTTTTCTTTTCTTTTTTTTTCTTTCTGGTAGACAAGCATTCTACCACCAAGCTTTATCACCTGACCCACAAGTAAAATTTAATTTTATTTTCATTTTATGTATATGAGTATATGAGTGTATGTGTATGTAAGCAATGTGCGCACACCCATGTCATGCCGGCAGAGGTGAGAAGAGAGTATCAGACCTCGAACTGGCACTGCAGATGGTTGTGAGCCGCCACGTGGGCGCTGGGAATCAAGCCACGGTCCTCTGCAAGAGCAGCCAGTGCTCTTAACCACTGAGCCATCTCTGCAATCCCTAATAATGTTTCTTGAGCAAATGAACTAAATGAATTTTTTTGTCTCTCACTGATAATTCTATAAGATCTTGGGAAGAAAATTATTTCAGTTATAAAGCAACAACAAAATGATTCAATGACTATTGTGACTATGAACTATGTTTCCTTCATTCTTGGCTTTTACCAGTTGTAGAACTCCATCAGCAGTTTCTGTAGAAGTGCTGAGCTAAGTCTGTGAAGGCCCTTGCTTTGTATGTGCCAGTTTCAAACTGTCCAGTCTCAATTCCATCAGTTTAGGAACTCAGGAGAGAAAAAAAAAAAAAATAAAGGGTTAATTCTCAGAAAAGTTCCAGGGATTTAGGAAGAATGCTCTGGAAACTGATGACTCCACCCTACTGCAGTTAGGGGCAAAGCTCCTTTCCAGAAAGGGTCTCATGTACCCCAAAGAGGCCTACAGAATGCAAGTAGCCAAGGCTGTCCTGGAACTGATTCTCCTACCTGTGCTAACACACACAGCCAAACTTTAATGACTTTCTCAGTGCTTCATGTAGCAGACATTTTTCACTACAAAGGAAAGCCACATTAGAGCAGTAGAACGTACTTGAACACACTTGAAGAAATCACATCCTCAATATAACCATTCTTTGTATTTATTTCTCTTTTTCAGACAGGGAATTGCTGTGTAGCCCAGGCTGACATCCTCCCTTGGCTACCGAGTGTTGAGCTTTCGGGTGTATGCCCCCTGCTGGGTTCACCATGTGTTCATGGAGCCTGGCATAACTGGACAGCTTGGAGAGAAGGGACTGCCCATTCCCCCTCCTTGGGATCATCTGCATTGTTTCACCTGCGCTTCTGGTCACTGGAAGTCACTCCAACTTCATGGCTCTGCTTCTACAATAATATCTCTATCTAAGACACACACAGTATATACACACTTTAAAATACAACAGATCATTCGTGAGATCCAAAGCACTCTCATGGTCACAGGGCACATGAGGAATTCCTGTCACTAACGTACCTTGAAAATTCTGCTCAAATACTGGGGATTTTCTGTTGCTGTATGTAGATTGGTGAGGTTGGGCTATTTGACCTGAAAACACTTTAATTTCTGAATTTCAATTCAGTTAATACATTTGTATATTCTATCACAGTGAACTTTTCAATAAAATCCTATACATTTTTCTTCTTTCCTATTATATTAAACTATATACATATATCTTTAAATTTTGCTCTATAACTTAAGGATTGAAAGTAAAAGAATTTTATCTTCAGACCCTCACAAGTCATTGTTGTCTTTGAAACAGAGTCTCACTATAGAGTCTAGCCTGCTCTTCAACCTGAAATCCTGTTGCCTCAGCCTCCCAAATGCTCAGATTACAGGTAAATGTCGCCATGCCTTGCTCCATAAATCTTAACTACCACCATCCTGGGTAGTTACAGGTAGAACCTGGCCTACAGAGCAGGTTCCAGGTCAGCCAGGTGTATATGCATAGAGACTCTGTTTCCACAAAAACGTAAATAAAATATTGCGTAACTCTGTTATAGGACAAAATAGCTGAAACACAAGCTAGACCAGACAACAGAAGCAATAAATGCATCAAATGCGGGTCAGAGGCTGTGAGACTGTACAGCCCTCTGTCAGAAAATACCCCGAGGGAAGAGGACAGCAAGGAGAGAGGGAACGGCGGTCAGGGGAAGTCATGGCTTGCTCTTTTATTCATGGTGGCTGTCAGCATGGAGTATCTGAGAAAAGAACTCTCCAGATCACAGGAAAGTCCCCAGCCTCCTCGGAAGGGTGCAGCTGCTATGAACACAGCGGAAGTGGAGACACAGGCAGTCAACTGCAGAAAGCTAAGTGTTATCTATAAAACTCAGGATAACAAAAAGCTTCACCAATTTGTAAACGTGCACTCATAAGTACAATCTCTCAAAATAGAATTCAGTGCGTTCTTCAAGTCTTTAACAGAAAGACACAATATTCTTTCCTTTGGAACTGGTGCTATTAAACGGAAATGTGCTACACAGCCGTTTCCAAAGCAGTGCTGCTGCGGGGCCTGCACCTGTGGCCACGGTGAACACTGGGCTGCCCCGCGTGCGTTAGGACCGGAGGAGGATCTTACTGAGGATCGAGTCGTAGTAAGGAGAGAACACCATCTTATTATAGTTGACCAGGCGAACAAATCTCACAGCAACTTCTTCTAGCTCTTTCTGAATGGGACCCAAGCCCCCAGGCACTGCAGGCAATGGCTTCTGATGACCAGAGGCAAGGTATGTTTCCAAGAATGTCAGGATCCGGGATTCTGCGATGGAAAAGTAGAGTGTTGAGGTGTTCTCCTTCAGGGTGACCTTACACACATCTGAGTAGGCTTCAGTTACTACTTTATCAAGCGCTTCTTTGGGGAGGGCTATCCCAGTCACCCCTAGATTGGGTACTCAGCATCTTGCATTTCTGCGGAGTCATCCCATTTGTAATGTTTCTCATCCCTCTAGGGGGCTGGTTTCACGAAGGTGGGAGTCTTACCTGGTTCCTCATTCTCTCTCCTCAGTGCTCTGCACAGTGCCTGGCCATTAAGACCTGACACATTTGTCAGCTCCAAACACATTTGCAATGAACATACGCATACATAAAGAGAGACCGCAGCACTGACATGTTCCGATCTCAGAGGAGCAAGTCACTGACAGCCACGCTGGCTAATGCCAAGGGACATTCACAAAGAAAGAACAAAGCAGGAAGAACAATTTCAAAAAAAGAAAAGAGGAGGCTGAAGAGATGGCTCAGTGGTCAAGGACACTTTCTACTGTTTCAGAGGGCCTGAGTTCAGTTTTTCAGCACCCATATTGAGCGGCTCACAACTGCCTGCTAACTTCAGCTCCAGGGGATTTGATACCTCTTTCAGTCTCTGTGAGTGCACACACACACACACACACACACACAAAAAAAAAAAAAAATCTTAGAAAAAAAGCAATTGTTCACCAGAGAAAAAGAAGGTTGCGTGCGCAGCTCCACAGCAGTGTGTGTTTAACGTGTGCTGGCCTTAAGGTCAATTTCCAGAACTGAAAATATCAGGAGAAGGAAGAGAAGGATGGAAAACAGAAAGAAGGGAGGAAGGAAGATCGCTGTGCCACCATCCTGAGCTCTGTCCTTTCTTCCTGAGCCCACAGGAAAGAGGCCTAACCCCCGTCTTTGACTCACAGTCAGGCCTCAGCAGTAGGGAGTCTGGGAACTTGTCTTACTTAAAGAGGAATGACTTTGACCGATGCTTTTTTTAGCCCACTCCATGTACTTTATCACCCACGAAAGACCTGGTCCAGCCGTCCTTCCTGTAGGTCTAATTACAGAAGCATCAGAGACGTTTACAGTGCTTGAATGGGCCTTTTCACACTGCCGCTTTGCCTCCTGCACTGGGGACCGGCTCCCGTAAAACACACACGCTGACAGCTGGGTGCAGTACTTCTGTTCCTCAAGGAATGTTTTTCTCCCGGTTCCCAGGGCTGGATGCCTCACCCGAGAGCAGTCCTTGTATCACCCCACTGAGGGCGCTATCAGGAAACAAGGTGTCAGGGCGAGAAAGAGCGCCTGGGGCTCTTCCCTGCCTCTCTACCCACCCTGAGTACAAATCTGGGGGATCTGCAGAAGACCCTCGTCAACGACTCACAGGTGAAAATGTGGCCAATGCAGGGCTGGGATAAAGTGGGTTTGAAAAAATATGTCTTAATTAAAAAAAAAAACTGATCTATATTATTTTTTCCTAAAATATTACTTACTAAGAAACCATAGTTTTGAAGTAGTTCTGTCATTGGTCTAGCCTTCTACTCAACCTGAAACATGACCACTGATCATTCAACTTTTGCCTGAAGCCTGTAATTTTCAAGTTTTTATTATTTTTTATTCTTTATTTGCTAAAGAATTTGAGAAAGAGCTTCAAAATTAAATGTGAACTTTTAATATAAAACATTGTATTCTTTGACCAACCAGAGAACATAAACATAATTTTTCTCTCTCCCTGAACCTGGGCTTTATTAAGATATAACTGACAACTGCAGGCCTATAACCCAGTACTTGGGAGGTTAAAGCAGAGGAGTCGTAAGTTTAGGGTCAGCCTAGTTATGTAGCACAACGTATCCGCCCTTCCACATACATACGGTAATCTACCTGACCAGATGTTCATGTTACAATGCATAACATGTAACATGCTGAAGATGTGAAGACTGTGAAATAATTAAACTGGCTAATTAACAGAATTTTTCTTAGTGCCACTGCCATGATAAAAACAGACAATACAGAATATTTGATTATTTAAGCTATTTCGATTAAGTACATATTTATAGCAATTATATATTTAAATATACTTTAGTGTTGCTATTTCAATAGGTATAGCACATTTAAGCTAATATTGATTTTTATGAATAATTGTAAATATCAATAACTTTGAGTTAGGGCTGGATTTTTGTTTGTTTGTTTCTGTTTTGTTTTCTGAGATAGGCTCTCAAGTAGCCCAGCTCCCCTTGAACTCACTATATAGCCAAGGATGAACTTGAACACCTGATCTTCCTGCCACCTCCTCCTGCATGCACAGATTATAGGCGTGCACCACAGCACCTGTGTTTTGTTTGTTTGGAGATCTCATTTTGCTGCCCAGGCTGTCCTGGAACTCCTGAGTTCAAAGAACACTCCTGCCTCAGCCTCCTGAAGAGCTGTGACTATGGATGAATGTGCTCTTATAATAATATACTATTTTTAGTGGTACTTTAAAATTTTATTTAAAAAAACTTTTTTGAAACAATCTCATGATATAGCCCTAACAGGCCTGAAACTCTCTATGTAGACCAGGGTGGCCTTGAACTCATAGAGATACACTTGCCTCTGTCTCTGGAGTGTTGAGTTAAAGGTAAGTACTGAATTGCTTGGCCTATTTTTTTAAGATTATTATTATTTTTAATTATGTGCATGTGTGTATGTATGTACACAGGAATACATGTGTCCATGGAGGCCGGAAGAGCGACTGAACACCTCGAGCTGGAGTTACAAGCAGTGGTTGTGAGCCCCTGATGTGGGTGTTGGGAACTGAACTCAGGTGTCCTCCACAAGATCAGGAAACGAAGCACTCTCAAAGGCTGTAGCATCTCAGTCCCATTATCAGTTGCTCTTAACTGAATGCTCTTTACATGCTGATAGACCAGGAAAGCCCTTTACAGTTCTTTTGGTTTGGTTTTGTTTGGTTGTGTTGTATTGTGTTGTGTTGTGTTGTGTTGTGACTCGACTTCACTGTGTGGCCCTGCCTGGCTTGGAACTCACTATGTAGATCAGGCTAGCCTCAAACAGAGAGCTGCTTGACTCTGCCTCTGAATGCTGGGATTAAAGGTGTGTGCCACCATGCCTGACCCTTTACAGTTATTATATTACTTATTACATTCTTATTCCTCTCTGCAACCTTGTCAGGATGTTGGCAGAAACCTGTCAAGCTACACGGAAAGTGCTGAAACAAGAATAAGTCAAGGCCTGTGATGGCATCTGGCCAGCATGCCTGTCCTTTTGGTCAACCTGATCACACTGGTGATGAATCACTCTCTCCTCACCCAGCAATGCTCATAATCCCATCAAACCTCAGAGTGTTTCCGAGGGTCTGTACACCAGGTCCTGAAGGACTGTGTCCCTGCTGCCTGTCCCCCAAACGTACCCATGATCCTGCGAATGGGGTCGTCGGGACTGGCCAGAGCCTGGATCTGGCCCTTGAGCACAGTCTCCTTGCCCATGGAGGATGGGAAGGATCCACACAGGGAGAGGCAGCTGCTCACCTCCAGGCACACTTTCTCCCCAATGGAAGTCAGGGCATCCTCTAGATGGAAGGAGCTGGAGCAGAAGAGGAGGAGCCAGGAGAAGAAAGGCCTTGTAAGTACAGTGCACACAAAGCCAGCCCTGTCCTAACAAGAGCAACAGGATTAAAGAGTAGCTTTATGTGTTAGGTGGGGATCTGTGTTTTCTTTCCTGTTCCCTTACTGTGTACATGGCTGCTGAACCTATCTGTAACTCCAGTTCAGGCATCCAATGCCCTCTTCTGGCCTCCAGGGGCATTGTACACACGGGTGAACTAACATACATGCAGGCAAAACACTCACACACATAAAAGTAAAATTTTTTAAAAAGAAAGAGACCACCTTTTTGGCAGCTATGGGACAGGAGTATGTAGAATGTGTGGAGAGAAGCAAATCTTTTCAATGAAAACTCTTTTGTATCTTTTGATTTTTTTCTTCATGCTGGCCTCAGACAAGGTAAATACTTTATCAACTGAGGTATATCCCAAACACTCTATATCAGCTTTTGTTTTGTTTTTCTGAGAAAGGCTCTCCAGTAGGCCAGGCTGGCCTTGAACCTGGTATGTAAGCAAAGCTGGCCTTGAACTCCTGATTCTCCTGCTTCCCCTCCAAGGTGCTGAAATCACAGGAATGTGCCACTATGCCCAGCTTATATTAGTTAGTTTTAGAAGAAAAAAATATAATCCAAAAGAATTTTTAAAAATTGCACTTTGATCTCTTGGGGCCCTAGACTCTCAGAGAGCATTCAGGAAACAGTTTCCTGCTGTGGGGATGCATGTGAATAGTACTTCAATTTAACCTATTTTAATAATAGCTACTATTTACTATCACTATGTGCAATTCCAAAGTGACAGTTTTTCTAGACCTGGATCTCCTATACTAGCAAGACTTCTGGGAATACAGGAGCAAGCCCCAGGACTCACTGCTAAAGCCAACTTTGTACAACATCTTAACAGCCAGGGCTTATGTAGGAGTCTAGGATCAGATTCCCAAGGCATTGCTGAAATGGGCTTATTCACTGATTGCTTTGACAAAGCTTTTCTACTGGCAGATCTAGGGAATAGCTCAGGGCTATATATGGGCAAGGGCATCTGGATAGGCCTCAGCCCTGCAGTCTCCTCTGCTGAGTCAACCCCTAGTCACATTGTGCATATGCCCTGTATAGCCCCTGCCACACCCACATGTTGTGCAAGTTCAGCAATACAATCCCTTCACTCTATAAGGATGAGAACGACTGAGGGTATTTTCTTCTAAGAATCTCTGGACTGGGCCTTGTCAGATACAAGGCTTACTGGAACTATTCAAACCTGCCGTATGTGCTGTAAATCATGTAAATCATCTAATGGCTTTGCTAAGGGTGCAGTCACCAGGGATTTCTTTTTTGTTGTTTTGTTTTTACTATGTATTAGTGTTTTGCCTGCATGTCTGTAAGTGCACTGTGTGTACCTGGTGCCCACAGAGGCTTCAGAAGAGGGCATCAAATACACTGGAACTGGAGTTAAGGATGGTTGTTAGCTACCGTATGGGTAATGGGAACTGAACCTGGGTCCTTTGAAGCTAGTGCTCTTAACCACTGACCCATCTCTCCAGCCCCTTGTTCTGATTTTTGAGACAGGGTCTTACTATGTAGCCCTTGCTGGCCTGGAACTTGCTATACCAAATAGCCTGGCCTTGAACTCAGAGAACCTGCCTGTTTCTGCCTCCAAAGTGCCGGGAGTAAAGGCACACCACTGCTGCGGCTGAGACCCGTGCTGCGTAATAAAACACGCAGTACGGACTGTCTGTAAGTGTACGACGGCAGGAAAGCTCATGTCTGTGTGTGCCTGGAAGAGTGACATCTGGTTCTTCTGCGACCTTTCTCCTTGAAGAAACACCTAAGCAAGTGCAAGTAGCTGTCCTGGTAGTCAAGGTATCTGTCACATGACTTTTTTCTTTCCTTCCTTCCCTCCCTCCCTCCCTCCTTCTCTCTTTCTTCTTCTCTCTCTCTCTCTTTCTCTCTCTCATTCTGACAGAGTCTCCCTGTAGCCCCAACTAGCCTGGCCTTGATCTCATAGAGATCTGCCAACCTCTGCCTCCCAGGAGCTGGGATTAAGGTTGTGCACCACCACATATTTCTTAAGGTTGTGTTTTTACTGCTTTTTGGTTGTGAAAGCAATGGGTGGTTTCTTGTTCTTAGGAAAATAAGACTAGGCAGAAAATATGGATTAAGCATAGGGTGAGTTCTATCTTTGAGGTTTTAATTTCAGTTCTATATGTATGTTAGAGTACACTATACTGCTCACAGTAGAAACTGAATTGCTTATAATGGGTACTAATTGGGTACTAGTCACAAACATTTCAAAACCATGATCCGAGAGCCCTGCTAAACCTACAGTTTCCTCTAACTTTGTTGTTTGTTTGGTTTTGGGTTTTGGGGGAACAGGGTTTCACTATATAGCACTGATTGGTCTGGAACTCACTTACATAAACCAGGCTGGCCTTGAACTCACAGAAATTTGCCTGCCTCTCCCTCCTGAGTGCTGGGATCAGAGATGTGTGCTACCATGCCCAGGTCCCTCTAACTTAGGAAAAAAAGATTAATTATTTTTTACTTTAAAAAATATTTATTTTTATTTTCTATGTATTACAAGTGCCTCTGCCTCATGTATGTATGGGCATCCACATGCATGCCTGGGGTCCATGGAGGTCAGAAGAGAACTTTGGAACCCCTGGAGTTGCTTACAGGCAATTGTGAACTGCCATGTGGGTGCTGATAACTGAACTTGGTCCTCTGCAAGAGCAGCAAGTGCTCTTAAACCACTGAGCCATCTCGCTAGCCTCGTGTTATCTGTAATTAAGTGTATGTGTGTTTCTGTGTGGGTATTTGCATGTGAGTACAGGTGCCCTTGGATGCCAGAGGTGTCAGATTCACTGGAGCTGGAGTTATAGGAGTTATTAGCTGCCTGACATGAGTGCTGGGAACCAAACTTGAGTTCTCTACAAGAGCAGTATGTCCTTTTAACCACTCCAGTTCCAGTTCCCTCTAATTTTGACCCTAAACTTCACTGTAGTCTTCACCAAGTAAGCAAAGTCTTCTCAGCTCCTAGATAGTGGTCTTACGCTGGGAGAATCTGCTCCAGTCTACTCTCTGCCACTCTATTATCCCACTGGGGAAGTCCATCACTCCAGGGGCCCCAGCCACTCACGGCAGATGCAGATCCGTAAGAAGAATCTTGACAATCATCTTGAGTTTCTCAGCAAAGTCAGCCCGGTCAGAAATTCCCGGGGCTGCTGTGCTGAATGTAACCAGCAGCACGGCCCCCAGGATGGTCAGCTGCTCCAGATGCAGCTGGAGCTCTTGGAAACGAGACTGGTCCATCAAAACCGTCTGTAATGAACACGGGAAGTCACGGATGAGCAGAGATCCAAGTGGCCAGCAAAGGGAGGTAGGGCTGCAGCCTCCCGCCTGCTCTGCAGTAGCCTCAGGAGTTTTTAGCTTGCCTTCTTGGCTACAGGGCAGCTTTGTGCGATCTCTCCTGTCACCTCAGGGCCCACTGGTGAAAGAATGCAACACAGTACACTACCTAGGAAGTGGTCAAGTCTGTACACTGCTTTTGGCAGGATGATCATTTTCTCTGTGACTTTTATCATGAATGGATCTTGGAATTTAAAACATATTTTATTTATTTTGTTTGTTTGTATTTTATGCGTGTGAGTATATTGCCTACATGTATGTAAATGCACCCATGCCATGCAAGGTCCTGCAGAGGTCAGAAGAGGGCATCAGATTCCCCTGGAACTGGAGTTATGGCTGGTTGTTAGCTACCATGTAGGTGCTGGGAATCGAGCCCCAGTTCTCTGCAAGAGTAGTCAGTTCTCTTAATCCCTAAACCATCTCTCCACTCTGGATGTTAGATTTTGTCAAAGTTTAAGATGAACATGTGATTTCTGCCCTTGAGTATGTTTAAGTGGTAGATTACAATTACAGATTTAGGTATACTGAACCTGCACCTTTGATGTGCTGTGACCGTGTTGGATAATTTTAATTTTTTTGATATACTCTTACATCCAATTTGCAAGTATTTTATTAAGAAATTTTGGTGTCTATGTTCATATGTTCATTTTCTTTTTAGGGTGGGGGTAGGTTTTTGCCAAAAGCAATCTCTAGACTCGACACAATTCCCATTAAAATTCCAACTCAGTTCCTCAAAGAAATCGAGAAATAATCTTAAATTTCACATGAAAACACAAAAAACCTAGGATAGCCAAAATAATCCTGAATAATAAAAGAACTGCTGGAGATATTACCATCCCGGATTTCAAATTATACTACAGAGATGTAGTAACAAAAACAGCATGGAACTGGCCTAAAAACAGACACACTGGTCAATGGAATAGAATTTAGGGCCCAAATTTAAGTCCATGCACTAAGAACCACTTGATGTTTGGCAAAGGGGCCAAAAATACATATTGGAGAAAGGACATCATGGTCAACAACTGGTGCTGGTCAAACTGAATAGCTACATGTAGAAAAATGAAACTAGATTCCTATCTCACACCATGCATAAAACTCAATTCCAAGTGGATCAGGCATAAGATCCAATACTATGAATCTGATAGAGGAGAAAGAAGGGAATACATTGGAATGTAGAGGCACGGGAAAAGACTTTCTGAACAGGACTCTGATAATACAGGCATCACGACCAACAAGTAACAAATGGGACCTCAAGAAACTAAAAAAGCCTTTGTATGCAGAGGATAGCATCATTCAAGTAAGAGTCAACCTAAAGAGTCAGAAAAAATCTTTACTAGGTATACCTCTGAGAGAGGGTTAGCATCTACAATATACAAAGAACTCAAAAAAGTAAATATCAACACAAAAACCCAATTAAAAATTAGGCAAGGGCCAGGCATGGTGGTTTCTGGCCTTTAACACCAGCACTTGGGAGGCAGAGGAAGACAGATATCTGCGAGTTCAAGGTTAGCCTGGCCTACATAGCAAGTTCCAGGCCAGACAGGGCTACATACTGACTCTGTCTCAAAACACTGAAAAAAAAATGGGCAAGCAACTAAACAGAGTTCTGAAGAGATGAAATATAAATGGCTGAGAAATATTTTTTTAGATATTCAATGTCTTTAGCCATCAGGAAAATGCAATTAAAACTACTTTGAGATTTTATCTTACCCTAGTCACAATAGCTAAGATCCAAAAAATGAACAATAAATACTGACAAGAATGTGGGGAAAGTTGAACACTTATTCATTGCTGGTGGGAGTGCAAACTGACATAGCTACTGGAAATCAGTGTGGAGATCCTCAAGAAGGTAGAGCTAGGACTACCACATGATCCAGCCATCCGACTCTTAGGCATATATCCAAAGGATTCTATATCCTATTACAGAGATCATGTTCATCCTCACTCACTGCTGCTCTATTCACAACAACCAGGAAATGGAATCAGCCTAGATGTCCATCAACTGATAAATGGACAACAAGCACACAAATGGTACATTTACACAATGGAATAGTATGTAGTTGTTAAGAAAAATAAAACAGGGCTGGAGAGATAGCTCAGCAGCAGTAAGAGTATTGGCTGCTTTGGCAAAAGACCTGGGTTCGATTCCCAACTCCCACATGGCAGCCATCTGTAACTACAGTTTCAGGGGATCTGATGCCCTCTTCTGACCTCCATGGGCATTGCAAAACATGGGTGCACTTAAGCACATCAGGCAATATACACTTATACAGAAAACATAAAAATAACAAATATATATATATATATATATATTTTTAATATAAATGAAATGAAATTTTCAGGTAAATGAATAGAACTGGAAACAATCATCTTGAGTAAGGTAACCCAGACCCAGAAAGATACACATCACATGTTTCTCTCATAAGTGAATGCTAGTTTTGAATCTTCAGATATTTGCTTCACTTGGAAAATCCACAGAGGTCAGGAAACCAGTAAGGGGCTATCAGGGTGGGAGCTTAATGGGAGAGGAGACAGATGCAGGGGCACAAGGGGAGGAATAATGGAATAGGAAGGGTTACGTGGGGCGGTGGTGGGCTGCAGGGCAGAGGAGGGAGTGTGGTCAGGAAGAGCTAACATTAAAGGCGCTTGGAAAAAGTCATTTGGAAACCTACTACCACAGAAACTTTAGAATATATATAATAAAAATAATTCAAATGTGGTTACCCTATAATGGAGGACACTACCCCTACTAGACACCACAGGCTAGCGATTAAAACCCCAATGCATGCAGGAATAGACTCCCTCTTTTGGAGCTGTTGACCTGAGGGGGAGGGCTCCTATAGACCCTCAAACAATACTGACTATGGACAATGCTCTTGGTTACCCATGAGAACTTGCTGCTAAGACCCTATTGCTAAAGACACTACATATAGGTGTAGTAGAACAAACAAGGAGAAATCAGGCTGTTATTGACTTCAAAGTTTTGTCTTAATGGTTTCCATAGTGTTGGAAGGTGCTATGCATGCTACCAGAAGAAAAAAGGAATCATTAACCTAGCCAGGCTGTGAACCTTGCAAACTACAATAGCAACTGGCCTGGCAAGACATGCCCATGGGTGCAATAGTGGCACAAATGTTACTGGAGTAAGCAACTACCTTCTGATTGGATTTAAGGCCCACCTGACAAGATGGAGCCATATGCAGCACTGTTTCCAGGCCTAGGAAGTGTGGCTAGACAGGTTACAGGTCATAGGAGAGAACCTACTATTATTCTTCTTCTATATGGAACTAGTATTAAACTGATTCCTAATAACATTGTTATGACCATAGATGAGTGCATGTCTGAGTTCTCACCAGAGAAACTTCTTCTTGTAGCAGATGGTGATTAACATAGAGATCCACAACTGGTTAATGTGCAAAGAATAAGAGACTGCAGAATACTTAGTTCTGTATAGGACACCTATATCACACCCACTCTTTCTAAGGCATAGGAATCACTGTAGAAGAAGGGTGGAAAGACTGCAAGAGCCAGAGGTGGTGGATGACAAGGAAATGGCATTTTCTAGACAGCAGGGCAGTTACAGCACCAGTGACACAAGACCTACACAAGCTCATGCCAAAATCCCAGCATGGAGGTGGGGAGAGGTGGGCAAGAAACCCGAACCTTCCTGCAGAGCTACTGGAACTGATAGCTTCTGGGAGAGGGAAAGTCTGTTTGTTTAAGGGTGTGATGATAAGTAGGTTGATCAGGCTCCTGGGGATGGACCCAAACTGAAGAACATTTGGGACATGGATCAGACTCGACAGGGCTTAAAACATAATAATAGATGACATGAAGGTGGGGGTGGTAAGGCGGGGCAGAGATACTAGAGGGGGTTTGAATAGGATCAAAATACATTCCATGAAATTCTTGAAGAATTAATTAAAATACTTCTTAGAAAAGAATCAGCTGGGGGTCTGGAGAGAGAGCTCAGCAGTTAAGAGCACTGGTGCTCTTGCAGAGGACCTGGGCTCTGTTTCCAGCACCCACATGGTGGCTAAGAATTGTTCATAACTCCAGTTCCAGGATACCCGATGCCTTCTTCTGACTTCCGTGGGGACTCCATGACACAGGTGCACTTACACACATGCAGGCAATACACTCATAAAGATAAAAATAAAAAATTTTAAATATAATAACAATAAAAGAATCAACTAAGGCAGGCCTGGCAAGTCTCCTTAACTCTCTGAGGCCAGTGCAAAAAGGGGGTTCCTGCTTTGCAGAGAAAAATGAAAAAGATTAGGCAGGCAAAGAGACTGACAGAGTTACAGCAGAGGAAAGGGCGACAAGGACCAGGCTAGCACAGCCAGTGCTTACTAGCTTGTCCAGTACTGTCCAAGGGCTGAAAGGAAAATGGTCAAGTCCTGTGACCACATTTTTGTTCCACACAAACAAGAAAGTCACCTATGCAGCAGTAGCGAGGAGGCATTCCCTGAAGGCAGGGCCTCTCTTTACTCATCCTGACCCATAGCACAAGGGAGTAGATTAAGAACTGGCAAATTAGCTGGTATAGTAGTTCATCCCTATAATCCCAGCACTCAGAAGGCTGAGTCAGGAGGATTGTTTTGAGTCTGAGGCCAGCCTGGGATACAAAGTGAGACCCTGTCTCAAAAAACAAAACCAATAATAACAAAAAACTCTGGTAAGTGAATAAAAAAAAGAAATGACAAATGGAGCAGGACTGACAGCTACACAGGGTCAGCTGAAAGGTGGGCTGTCGTGACTGCCTCTCACATGACAATTTGTAAGAAGCTAAGATACTCCAAATCCGGAGCTGAGATATTTCAGATCAAGAAATTAGCAATTTAGGGTCAAGCTGGGCACAGTGAGCCCTGTTTTAATACTAGCTCTTAGGAGGCTGGTACAGGAGGATCAATAAAAATTTCAGGTCAGCCTGTGCTACAGTGTCTAAAAAAAATATAGTTTAGAGTCAGAGTCCAAACATCTTAGGAGGTAAAACTGTCTCTGAAGACTGAATCCCGTTATTAAATATCCTTGCTGCAGTGGACTTCCCAACAGTCTCTTTCGGTCCCCCTTTCTACCCCGCCCCCCTGTACATGGCTACAACTTCACTTTGGCACTCTGGCCTCTCAACAGTGTGTAGTATTTGACTTCAGGATGCAGAAGACTTCCAAGGATGAATTCCAAGAACAGATATAAAGTCTTGGTGAAAAGCATTATTTTAGAGAAATGCCAGGTCCACTCCAGAAGGTCTTATGTCACTACTCAGAGAAGAACACTTTCCAACAGGTCAACACTGTCATCAAGATCCCCCTTTAGTACAAACAGAGAACTTATAGCAAGAAGTGAAGCTTACAACTTTTTGAAAGAAAAAGAACATATGAGAATGACATTTAGAGAAGCAGCAGGAACTGAGACTAGGAACAAGAGCGATGACCTCATGGAGACAGGGCACACACCAATGAGCCAGGTCTTCATCCGTAGTCATTCAAATGACTGCTGAGCTAGAAACACCTGAAAACGAGAGAAACATCCCCCTGCGTGGAAGGGAATGGAGTGTTTGCAGATCAGCTGTGAAACAGTACAAGGGCTTGGACCAAGATGAATGCAGAGGATGAAAGCCTGACTGGAAGTTCTGCACACAGCTGGTGGGGCTGTTGAGTGATACCGCTGCTGTGAAAGAGCTCAGCCGTCTCTCCAACTGTTCAGCTTTGAGTCACCAGCAAATGTAATCCTAGATACACAACTGAGAGAACTGAAGCCTCATGTCCACACAGGATCTGTACACAGATGTTCACAAGCGCATAATTCACAAGAGCCAAAGTGGCAACAATGAAAACATTCAAGAGAATAAATGAAATACGCTATGTGGACACTACGAGATACAGCATTCAGCCTGAAATCGGAAAGAAATGCTGACACGTACTGCAAGGATAAGCCTTGAAGACATCATATGTCAGGCACAAAAGGATAAATTGGGCATGATTCATGCATGTAAAGTACCTAGGGAGGCTGGGCAGGTCATGATAGCATTTGGGAGGCTGAGGCAGGAAGACTGAGAGTTCAAAGCCAATTTGGGATGTGCAGCAAGTTTGAGAAAAGCCTGGCCTATATGAGGTCCTGTCTCAAAAAGCCAGAGTAAATAAACAAACAACAACATATAAATAAAACAATAACTAAAAAGTCCCCAGCAGAGTCAGATTTGCAGCCTTGCAGGAGCATGGTAGCTGTCAGAAGTAGAGGCGAAGTGTGGAATGACTGTCTGATGGGTAGCATCTTAGAGTCTGCGAACAAGAAAATGTACTGGAGTTAGAAAATGGTGAGGGCTGTATGGTGCTATGAATATACTTAATTCCACTAAACTGTACACTTAGAAATGTCCAAAATACCAAGTTTATGGTATATTTTACAATTTAAAAATACAGTGAGAGGAATGTGAAATGGCTTAGCAGGTAGACATTTGCTGACAAGCCTGAAGATCTCAGTTCACCAGTGGAACCCACATGATGGAAAGAATCAGTTCACGAAAGCTGTTCTCTGACCACATACTCTCACACATACCTCTTCCCCACAAAATAAATGAAAAAACAAATAATTTTTTCTGAGTATAATGAAAAATAAAAGTGATAAAGAACTTACATATGGGGCTGGAGAGATGGCACAGTGGTTAAGAGCACTGACCACTCTTCCAGAGGACTCAGGTTAAATTCCCAGCACTCACATGGCTGCTAACAACCATCTGTAATTCAATTTCAAGGAGTATGAGGCCCTCTTCTGGCCTCTGCAGGTACTTCACACGTATGGTGCATTTATAAACATGCAGGCAAAATCCTTATACACATAAAATAGAAATAAATAAATAAAAATTTTAAGGTATGTAAAACATGAAAGCCAAGGGAGGTTACTTGGGGAGAAAAAGGGGACAAGCAGGAAGAAGGATGAGAGACAAGACGGTAATGAGGGGTGAATATGAGCAAAGCACAATCGATATACATGAAAATGTCAGAATGAAACCATGGTTTCCTACACGGAAAATTTTATGAACAAGTCATTGCAATTTTTTTAAAAAGAAGACGTTTTTATTGTATAAATTGTATCAGAATAACAGGATTCTTTTTAAAAGGCTGGGCAGCATGAGACAAAGCACGCACGTTTAGACCACCTAGCAGCGCCTACCTCAGGGAAAGGTCTCCGAAAGTGGTCCCATTTCAAAAGCTTCAGATATGCATAATTCTGGATGGCAACAGGCGTCAGCATGGGAGCATCCCCAGAGCCAGAAGCCTCTCCCCCAGCTGGCAGGGCATGTCTGTACTTTTGAGTCATAAGTTCATGTGAGGCCTCCTCTAGCCACTGGGTGACAAAGTCCAGGGAGTCTGGAAACAAGGCTGCAAACATTACTATGCAGGAACGCTTCTTAATTACCTTAGGAAAGATTATTCAGATACTGAAACACAGCATAGAGAACGATCTTTGGAATCGATAGAACTCAATCCAAATCACAGCATTGCTCATCACTAGTTGCATGAACCCTGGATAAGCCATAAGGTATCTGGATATCAAATTCTTATCATAAAGATATGGGCTACATGCCTTTTGATTCTTAGACTGACAGAGGCCCTAGTCAGGCCTTGCCACTCTCTTCCTCACTGTCCTCTCCTGATCACTGCATTAGGGCTGGAAGTCCTGATGACTACAGCTCTTTGAGATGATAAAAATTCTGGCCAGACAGATGGACAAGACGCAGCCAGAGACTCCTCACACCTCCCCTCTGAGAGCAGCTCTTTCCTTGTCTAGGTCTTACACATGCCTGTGTCCAGTATGTGACACACTGCACTGGGAGTACAGTCAGTGGGCCTTCAGGGGGCTTTCAGGGGTGTGCTGGACAGCTTTAGTTCTCAACTTGACACACCCAAGTTGAGGAAGCCTCAACGGGAGAACTTTCTCCATTGGACTGGCCTGTGGCCATGTCTGTGGGGTATTTTCTTGATTGTTGAATGATACGGGAGGCCCAGCTCACTGTGGATGGTGCCACCCCTGGGCAGGTCGTTCAGTACTATATAAGAAAGCAGGCACAGCATGGGCTAGGGAAGGAAGCCAGGAAGCAGCATTCCTTCATGGCCTGTGCTTCAGCTCCTGCCTCCGGGTTCCTGCCCTGAGTTCCTACCTTGTGCTCCCTCGAAGATGAACTGTGACCTGGAAGATGTCAGTCAAATCAACCCTTTCCTCCCCACATTGGTGTGGTTGGCGTGTTTTGTTATAGCAATTTAAAGGAAACTAGAAAAAGGAGCTATTATGCTCCCCCTGCTTTCTAGGCTGATAATGCAGCAGGTACCCTAAAAGAACAAGAGGATCTTGTCCACATTCTAAACAACAAAAAAAAGTGTCTTGGTCTCAGAAGTGCTGCAGCTCCGAGGCCCACCTCCTTCAAAGCAGCCAGGCAGCTGCTGTCAGCTCTTCCCTGATGCAGGAGGATACACCTCTGTTCTCTGCACAAAGGTCTCCATTTGATCCTGACTACTGACCCATCTGGTCTCACTCTGCCTTTATCCTTCTGAAGCCTTTCTGTGTGGCCCTGAGCTTTGAAAACCTTGAACTGGTGGACAAGTACTTGATGACCAGGGACTATAGCTAGGCTCCTACTTCAGCAGCGAGCCCTTCACTGCACCTGAGCTTCTGGTATCTGACTGTTCCACTGAGGCTCTTTAGCCTGTAAAACCATGACCCTGGGTACCTCCTGCGGGGTACCATAGCACCAGTTAGAGTCTGAGTCGCATGCCGGCCAGTCTTCCACAATTACTTCTACTGGCCTCTTTTCACATTCCTCATGGCCCCAAGCACCCATCTTGAGGCTGCAGGATTCAACTTTGGGGGTACTGACCTAACCAATCTAGTCAGGCCACACCATCTATCCAGACACTGCCATTTCCATCTCTTCATAAAGCCACAGCAAACTGGAGCCCAAATGAAATTCATCAAACACCACATCTGAAAACATCCTGAAACACAACAGCTTTAGATTCTCAGCAGTTTTGTTTCCCTACAGTCATCTCAGAGGTTCATAAAAATGCCATTTTCTTCCTAGCACTTAGGAGGCAAAGGCAGGAAGATTGCCACAAGTTTAAAGCCAGCCCATTTTGTACAGTGAATTTCAGGCCTGCCGGGGATACATAGAAAAACCTGATCTCAAAAACAAAAAATAAAAACAAACATTGACTTTTCCTGGTTGTGAAAACATATAGAACAGAAGTGAAATTTCCTGCTATTCCCTGTAAGGAGAAAATTTAATTAGTAAGATATTTGTCATGATTTTAAGATTAAGGCCCAAAATATAACTTATCTGAAACTGGTGTTTTCTTTGTGGAGAAAACCACTTAGTTTAGTAATCTTCATCCTCTTTCATTCTTATACTCATATCCCATCCACACAGCTCTTTCTTGTCAGCAGAGTCTTATTTGCTGGTTTTTAAAAATATTTTATTTATTCTTTTTATTTTGTGTGTATGAGTGTATTACCTGTATGCATGTAAGTGCACCGTATTGGGCATTGTCAGAAGAGGGAGCTGGATCCCCTGGAACTGGAGTTACTGATAGTTGTTAGCCACCATGTGGGTGCTAGGAATCAAACCCGGGTCTTCCATGAGAGCAGTTAGTGCTCCTAACCACTGAGTCATCTCTCTGGTCCCTGAGTTTTATTTTTAATATTTCAGAACTCTGGATGTAGTCTCAGCATCTGGTGATTTTCCTTCTTCAATTTCCACTATCCTCATACACGATTTCAGCTTTGTTTTGAAACAAGTATCATTATGCAACATGTTATAGCAACTAAAATGAAAAACAGAACAAAATGCCAATGATGAAAAAGCACCACAAAACATTAAACTTACTGGGCTGTTTCTCCAGAACCTCTCGAAACTTCTTCCTCTCATATTCAACTGACTGCTGCATGAGGTGTGGCCTAATGCTAGTGACAGCAAAGTTTGCCATGTCCACTTTCATTAGGTCCAACACAGAAAAGATTGCCCTGAAAAAAAGAAGAAAAGATTTAAAACCAGGCAGAGGTGAAGTAAACATAGTTTAAAGGAAAAGAGATAAGGGCTCATCTTAAAAACAGCAGCAAGAGAAGTCTGGAAAACTATGAGAAAAGTAAACTGAAAACAAACTTAGGGGCTGGAAGGATGACGCAGTGGTTAAGAGCTCATACTGCTCTTACAGAGGACCCAGGTACAGTTTCTAGCACCCATATCAAATGGCTCACAATTGCCTTAATTCTAGCTCCAAGAGACTGGATGACACCTCTGGCCTCTGGGAGCACCTACACTCATCTGCACATAAACACACACACACACACACACACACACACACACACACACACACACACACACACACACTTAAAAATAAAAGAACAAAGAAAAAAATTGGGAACCAAACAATTAATGGCCTGAAATATTGCGAAATCTTAAGATGATTCTTGTTCTCTCACCCTCCCCTTTGCCCCTGAGGCCTGACATTGCTTCTCCTGCCCAGAACTTGTTCCTTGGTTCGGGGTTAGCCCTCATGGCAGCTAGGACAGAGCCTGCAACTTAAGCTGAACACTCCTTGGTCTTCACACTTACACAGGTGGCTTCATTTGCTTAGCAAAGAAAGAAAATTAACTCCTTTTTTTCTTCCTTGTGGCATAGTTGCTAGTTCACACTCTGAACATACCCAAGAGACAGACTCCTGACTTGCTACACAGGATACCTTCTACTCTGGCCTGCACAATGACCAATGACCACTAAGAACTGCTTAGTGCCTACCTATAGGAGGTGGTTAAGAACCCAAGGTTCAGGTATAGATGTGGCCCTACACAAAAGTAGGAACAGGATCAAATGTCCTCCCAGGTCCAGGTCTGAAGGTCCTTTAGAATGTACTGCCGTCTGGACAATGCTCGAGTGCGGGAGTAACCCTTCTCGGCATGCTGAGCCCTCCCCCGTTATACTGCCCATCTCTCAAACCCATCAGCAGCCTGTTGTCCCTACTAGAAAGCACTCCCAACAGTCCTCCAAACCCCACGTACAGGCATGCAGAGGCATCAGAAACTGCTCACAAGGAAGCCTGCTGACTGGAAGTAACCCCAAACACTCCTCACATAGTACTTTCAGAAATCCAGATCTCTGGGATGGAAAGATGGCTCAGAAGTTAAAGGCACTTGCAGCTCTCTCAGAGGATGCCAGTTTGGTTCCCAGCACCCACATCAGGCAACTACCTGTACCCCAGGTCCAGGGGTATCCAGCATCTCTGGTCTCCTGGGACACCTGCATTCACATGCACATACCCCAACAGAGACACAGACACAGGTATACACAATTAAAAATAGCCAAGCATGGTGGTACACACCTTTAATCCCAGCCCTAGGGAGGCAGAGGCAGGTTGGTATCTGTGAGATCAAGGCCAACCTGGTCTACATATTGAGTTCCAGGCCAGATGGGGCTACAGAGTGACCCTGTCTCAAAAAATAAAGTAAAATAATAGAAAAATGTCTAAAAAATAAACAAATAGAAACAAAAACACTTGGATATCCAATTTTCTTTTTTAAAATTTTTAATTGAATTTTTAGGAATTTTAGACAATATATTTTATTACATTTATATCCCCTCCCTTATCTGCACCCCCTTTCTAAGCCCACACCAAATTTCTGTCAGGTTTGTGTTCTCAAATGACCTTCAAAGTAGGTTCATCCATTGGAGCCTGGTCAACCTATTAAGAGTATCACCCTTAAACATGACTAATCTCCCTTTCCCAATAGTCATCAATTGCTAATAGTGCCTCGATAGGGTTGGCCAATTCCCCAGGGATTTTGTCTGCGGAGAGCTTGTGTGGGATCCAAATTTTCTTCAAAAAATAAAAAAAAACTGGACAACCTGAGTCATCACAGCCACAGTCAGCTGGAACTACGAAGTACTGCTAGCTGCCTTGTTTATTGTCCATCCATTCTTGAGACAGTGTCTCACATGCAGCCCAAACTGGCTTTGAATTTAAGATCCTTCTACCTCAGCCTCCTAGTGCTGGAAAAACTAGTGGCTTTAAGTGGTTAAAAACCCGACATTTCCATACCTGAAAAGGGGCACTATTTCCTTAATGTCCTTTAGTTTCTTAACTTCCTCATCTCGAGCAGGTGCACACAATGTCCCCATCATTCCAATAATAAATTCTGCCAGCTTAGAAATGTCTAGGGCCCCATTCTCTGCTTCCTGTTTTATCAGATCCAGATCCAAGACCTCTGTTATCTGGTTTCTTAGTCTAGTGTGTCCAGGCAGCAGGAAAGACAACAGCGTCTACAAGACAGCACAGCTAAGTTTAATCAGAGTCTTAGTCAGACATCATTTTTCATTATACATAAAGGAATGTATAATTATCCAAAATAAAGATTTACGAACTGCTACTTTCATGTTACATGCATTTTTAGCCTCTCATTCAACAGAATCCACAGAAAACAAGCTTGCAAATCATTTAGAATAGCTATTTAAGTTTCCTTTATGCTCTAGGAATCTCTTGGACACGCACAAAAAAACTGAGATTTTGTTTGTTGGTTGATGGATTTGTGTTTTTTTTCTGAAACAGAGTCTTACTGTACAGCCTAGTTTGGCTTCAAACTAGACATCCTTCTGCCTCAACTTCCCATGTGCTAGGATTATAGGTATGTATTATCATGTTTGGCTAAAAATGGCTAATGAAAGGAAAAGGAAAACACATTTACCACGAAAGTCTGTGAGGCAGCCACTGATTCCAGGTTTTCAGATATAATTATTCTTCAATATGATTGTTTTTTTAAAAAAATTATTTGTTATTTTTATTTTATGTGCATGAGTGTTTTGCCTGCATTTATGTAAGTGCACCTGTGTTGTACAATGCCTGGGGAGATCAGAAAAAGGTGTCAGATCCCCTGGAACTGGAGTTACAGACGGTTGTTAGCTGTCATGGGTGCTGGGAACCAAATCCAGGTTTTCTGCAAGAACAAATGAATCATCTTAACTACTCAGTCATCTCTCCAGCCCTTCAATATGACTGTTAAAGCCACTGCAAAAAGACGTCCTTCTCTCTAAAGCCTTTTCTGTCCCACAGATGAAATCACTTTTTGGCCACATTTGAATGTATCTATACCTGTTAAAAATTTATACATACTCTACATTTTATAATACAAGTAATATGAATTTTTCCATTATTTACAAAAGAAATGTCTTTATATTATCATGGCTTGGATGAAATTTTAAAAAGGCAGAGGTGCTAAGCCAAAAATACTCAATCTAAATTTCTTCAAGTAATTTAATTTTATGAGCCTCAGTTTCTTTAAAGTCTTCCTGCATGCCAAGCATGGTGGATGAAGAGGCAGGCAGACCTTGTGTCTGAGGCCAGCCTGATTTACATAGTGAGTTGCAGGCCAGCCAATGCCACATTGTGAGACCCTATCTCAAAACAATAAAACAAGTCTCCGGGTAAAGTAACAGAGAGGCCTGGTGAATATCTCCTAAGTACAATTCACTCTTTGTCTTACCTCTTTGATCTCGCCTACAAGTTTGATGGCATGGTCATAAGTTGGGGGGTCTTCACTTAGCTGAACACTCAAGCAATCCCAGAAAGCTTTATGTACAATCTCCTTTACTCTCTTCTCCAAGCTGGAGACAACAGAAAAAAAAAAAAAAAAAAGACAAAACAGAGCCTCAAATCACTTTCATTTTTTATGTTTTATTCTATGTGTATGAGTGTATTGCCTGCACGCATGTAAGTGCACCTGTGTTGCGCAATGATGACAGAGGCTAGGAAAGGGCATCAGATTCCCCTGGAACTGGGAGTTATAGATGGTTGTTAGCTGACATGTGGGTGCTGGGAATTGAACCCAGATCCTCTGCAAGAGCAGTCAGTGCTCTTAACCACTGTGCCATCTCTCCAGCCCCCTCAAATCACTTTCAAACTCATAAATTCTAGGACTTAAAGGGTAACATCTTAAAACCTGTAAGAACCAAGGAAAGATATTCAAACAAACTCGATCTAATGATACATTTTACTCTTAATGATTTTTTTAAAGATTTTTATTTCATGTGTATTTGTGAGTGCCTGCATGTATGTATGTACACTATGTGCATTCCAGGCCCATGAGGCCAAAAGAGGGCACTGGATCCCCAGGAACTGGAGTTACAGGTGGTGGTGAGCTTGCCATGTGGGTGCTGGGAACAAACCTGGCTCCTCTGTAAGATGAGTACTTAACCACTAAGCCATCCCTCCAGCTCCTGTGAATTTTCTTTTTACTAAGTACCTCTTAGGAAGAATAACTTTCAACTTATTTCGTAGTCAACATGAATCCAATTAATAGCATAAAATCATGCTATATAATAAAAAGACTGGAAAATTCAGAGTTACTAATTTTTGTTCTCTGATATCAGCAAGCTCCTAAGACATGCACACTTATGTGGTTTAAAATAACAATTCAGAGATCTGGAGAGATGGCTCAAGGGTTAAGAGCACTGGTTGTTCTTGTAAAGGATCTGGGTTCAGTTCCCAGTAGTCACACGGAGTCTAACAACTGTAGGTAACTCAGTTCCAGGGGATCTGATATTCTCTTCTGACCTATGTTGGCTCTAATATGCTGGAGTCTCTACTGAAACTGAGGCTGCACCTCCCCAATGGGCTCTCCTGGCCTCTCAGGGTACAAAGCCTCAGATTCTCTCCATGACTCATTTAATGCTTGGAGTCTTAACTGCAACTGAGGCTGCACTTTTACCAATGGCCTTTCCTGGCCTCTTACAGTGCCAAGCCTTACCTGCTCTCCAGGATTCCTTCATGTTTTTGAAAAACCAGGAGACTCTTACACATTACCAAAGTTCTGATTCCAGCTTGAGATGGAGCCTCAAGTACCCTCTGGACCACAGCATTTGTATGCTGACCTTGAGGAAATGCTTCCCAGAAGATCTGAACTCAGTGAAGCTGGTCTCTTTAATCACAGCTTATTTTTTAGCCCCAGTTGACCAGAAATCACAGATTCTCCTTTCAAAATATCACACAAACAGCCCTGATAGTCTTTGCTTCCCTTGAAACTTTACAAGCCAGGCCTCCATCATCCAGTACCTCCTTCAGCATTATCATCCAAGTTCCTACAGAACAGCTCTCTGAGCTCTAAGCACTCCCCAAAATATGGTCATGTCAGTCACAGCAATATTCCACTTCTGGTACCAATTTCTATCCTAGTTACTATTGCTTTGACCAAAAGCAACTTGGGGAGGAAAGGGTTTATTTTATCTTAAGTCTCCCAGGTCACAGTCCATCACTGAGGGAAGTCAGGGAAAGAACTCAGGGGAGGAATCTGGAGGCACAGACCATGGAGTATAGCTCCTTATTGGCTTGTTTCTTTGGCCACTGCTCAGCCTGATTTCTTATACAATACAGGACCAGGTGCCCAAAGATGGCACAGTCCACATTCAAGAAAATGCCACACACAGAAATGGCCACAGCCCAGTCCAATAGAGGAAATTCTTCAATTGAGGTTCCCTCCCCCAGGTGTGTCAAGGTGACAATTAAAGCTATTCAACACATGTTCAGATAGTCATTCCCAATCTTAGAGTATTTTTAGCACTACTGTGCAAAAGGAAAAATTGTACTTGAATACGCTGGCATCAAATAAAGGAAACATTTCCAGAGCTGGAAAATGACAGTGTTCTACTAAAGAAGTTAACTCACCTGTCTTCTGGTAATTCAACTGGTTTAATCCGAAAGTCTCCATTTACTACAATTTCATGAGCTAGGGCCATGTTGGTGACTCCTTTCGCTGTCTCTAGAAGTTCTTCCACTGTCACAAGTCGAGGAGGACTAGCTGTAACAGACACCCAGTGTAAGAGACTTACGTCTATAGACTGGAATTTATGTTAAAATAAGGAAAAGACAATTGTTCTGGTGCAAGAGGACAATTGCAGTTATGCCTATATTAAAATATTTCAACATTTCAAACAGCAATAGAATTTTGAATCCTGAAAGTAGTAATCATTTATATAATACTCAAAACAGTTTTTATTAAGATTGTCCAGTGGAAAACCATTACAGTAAACTAAGATTGAAAACTTAAATGACAGGTTTCCATTATCCCAATAAACTCGGGATCTATGCTCCAACTCTACTGCCTTTCCTAAAAGATTGTCTTGTCTGCTTCCATAAGCAGTTCACTTTCCCACTAATGCTGTGGAAGGACTACATTTCCCCAATTTTAACAGCAAGGTGAAGGACATCTGGGTACAGATGCTTGACTGACTAGGACTTAACATGAAGTCCTTAACTGGATATGATGGAATGCATGAAATCAGGTGAGGGGATATGCAGGAGGGGGTCAAAAGTTGATTAAGAACTGTAGTATGAAATGCACAAAGCTCAATAAAATTTTTTATTAATTTATTTTTATATTATGGGTATGAATGTTATGCCTGCATGTAAGTACACTTGTGTTGTACAGTGCTCTCAGAGGACTGCAGAAGACATTGGATCACAGTTGTTAGCCGCTACGTGGGTGCTGGAATTGGAACCCGAGTCTTGTGCAAGAACAACTATTGTTCTTAATTGCTGAACCATCTCTCCAGTCCAGTAAAAATATTTTTCAAAAATTAAACAGCATTAAGTCCTTTAGGCTTCAAGCACTGTTTAATCAAGGTAAAACCCCAGGGCCAGCAAGATGACTCAAAAGTAAAGGCACTTGCTGCCAAGTCTGATGACCTGAGTATAATCCCAAGGACCCATATGGTGAAAGGACAGAACCAACTTCCACAAGTTGTCCTCTGACCTACACACACTCACACACACACACACACACACACACACACACACACACACACACACATTTATATCGAAATGCAAAAGACTCAGAGAATAGCTAGAACTATTTTTGAAAGATTAAGGTTGAGGGACTTATACAGATTTCAAGACTTTCCATCAAATTATAATCATTAAGCTGGTTGTTCTGGCACACACCTTTAATCACAGCACTTGGGAGGCAGACGCATGTGGATCTCTGTGAATTCAAGGCCAGCCTGGTCAACAAAGAAAATTCTGGTCCAGTTGGAGCTACAGGGAGATCCTGTCTTAAAAAGAAGAACAACAATCTCCCCCACCCCCCAAAAAAATTATCATCAAGACTGTGGGTTTTTGCATATACATACATTTAGATTATGAATTAATTCTTTCTTCCATGATAAAAACTAATTCAAAGTGGATTACAGACATAAATGTACAATAAAAGAGCTAGAAGATGAAAATTTTTGCGATCTTGGGTTAAGCAACAATTTCTTAGGATACAAAAGCTTAAACTATAAAACGAAAAAATTAGGAGCTGGAGAGAGAGCTCAGCAGTTAAGAGCATTGGCTGCTCTTGCAGAGACCTGGGATTCACTTCCCAGCATCCAGATGGTCACTAACAACTGTCTGTAACTCCAGTTCCAGGGGCTCTGATGCCCTCTTCTGGCCTCGTCAGGCACTGCATGTTTGTGCTGCACTTACATACATGTAGACAAAACACTCATACACAAAATAAAAATAAAATATAACAACATTTTTAAAAAGAAAAAAACTGATAAATTGGATTTGTATTAAAAACTTGTACTCCATGAAAGACTCTAAGACCATTGAAAGTACATGCAAAACATGTACCCTGCTATATAAGAAACTCACAGTAACAGAAAACAAACCAATAAAAAAGAGGGAACTAAAGATTCAAACACATATTTCTTTGAAGATGTCTAGTAAATACATGAAAAGATGCTTCATGTTATACAGCTGTACTTGACCCCAGTGTCCTGAAACAAGATTTCTTAGGGTTCTTTCAACTGGGTCTGCAGATGAAGTGATAGTTTATGAAACATACAGATCTTCACATGACCCTCTTCAAACAACATGAAATTGATGAGGAGGTTCTGCTGCTTTTAAAGAGTAATCTGATGATAAAGCATATGTGGTTGAAGCCGAGGCCAGCATTAAAACTATGTCATCACACTTAAAAACCTAAAGAAGTAAAATATAAATGAAAAAATGTGCAAGTTTAGATTAGAGATAATTCTCAGGTATACTGAAAAAATTAAAATTTTTATTGATTTATTTTAATTCTTTTTATTTATTTATTTTTATTTTGTGTGTATGACTGTTTTGTCTGCATGTATGTAAATGCATCTGTGTTGTGCAATGCCCCTGGAGAACAGAAAAGAACATTGGATCCTCTGGAACTGGCATGAAGGATGGTTGTTAGCTGTTATATGGGTGCTAGAAACTGAACTCAGGTCTGCTGCAAGAGCAGTATGCACTCTTTAACTATTGAGCCCCTCAAACATCAATATTCAAAATCAAACGTTATAACACAATCCAAAGATATACTAATATATGCTAAGGAGTAATGATAGAATATTGTCTTTGTCTTCTATAATTAAACCATTATCCTACTACAAAAGCAGAAAACTGTATGTACAATAAAAACTCTGTAATTCATACACTGAACAGTCTGGAATCTGAGCCAAGATGCTTCAGGCAGTGTCCACTGGTGTTTGTACAGCAATTTCCTTCCAGATAAAACCATCTTAGACAACAGCTAGTTAAGATACAGGATGTTCATAGCTGGGAGTGGTGCACATGCCTTTAAATCCCAGCACTCAGGAGGCAGAGGCAGGGGATCTCTGTGAGTTCAAGGCCAGCCTGGTCTACGTAGTGAGTTCCAGGACAGCTGGGGCTACAGAGAGAACATGTCTCAAAAAGACCAAAAAAAAAGAAAAGATACAGGATGTTCAAGGAGAGGAGAGGTGAAACATTCCATCCTGCTGGGAAGTTCAAGACAGAGCATATTCCAAAGGAGTGAAATATTTCATCCAGCAGAGAAGCTCAAGCTCAGAAAATAAACAACTCAAAGGCTTAGTAAGTTGCTGTAACTCACCAGATAACTAGTGCCTCCCTCCCTAACTGTATATAAGAGGCAAGGACTACTGAGAAGCGGTCTCAGACAAGTTGAGCTGCCTAGAAGAAACTCAGGACAGCAGAGCTGCCTGGAGGAAGCGGACAGCAGCTGAGCAACAAAGAGACACTCCAACCTGTCAGGTTGCCTGCAAGTTATGCAGTTCACTACAGGTTTCCAGCTTTCCAGAGCTGTGTCACCCATGCTGAGATACGCTTTTGGTGATATACAATTGTCTACGGGTCATTTCTGCTCCTGTAAGTAATCCCTCACACATACTCCTGTGAGCAACCCCAAGGAACTCATTGATTCACCAAGATGGACTCCAGTGGTATCCTTGCTTTGGTCTTTCATTAGTGAATGATGGGGTGAGTCGATGTTTCTTCATGTCTCCCCCAAGAGTAGTGTCATACAACTGGCACTGCACAGCACGATGGCATATGAGGCACAAAGCAAGCATGCCATGTGTTCAGAAGCAAGGCCACATAAGCAATGCAGGCAAGTACTACCAGAAACACCTTGGGCTCATTATGCCTTTGATGTTTAATGGATTTTTAGTTGTTGAGAATTCAGAAACTTATTTCTATTGCCAAATGTTCTGTGACCACTCTCCCCACCCCCAATTTAAAATTAATAAATAAATAAAAAGAAACTAGGATCTAGGTGTGGTGGTTCATTCCTGGTATCCCAGAATTGGGAGGCTAAAGCAGAAATGCCACAGTTCAAGGTCAACTTGGGTTACAGTATGAAGTCCTGTGTCAAAACCAAACCAAACCAAACCAAACCAGAGGTTTATTTAGCTCACAGTTTTGGAGGTTCCAGAACATGGCAGTAACATCTGGTAGGCTCTAATAAGGACCTCCTGGGAGACTGCATCATAATGACAAAGATACACACAGAAACAAGTACATGGGGAGACAAGAGCCAGAGAGGGGTGCAGGGGCCAGACCCATCTTTTCCCTGTTTTTTAAAAATTATTTATTTTTATTTTATGTGTATGAATACTTTGCCTGCATATATGTAAGTGCACCCATGTTTTGCAATGTCCACAGAGGTTGGAAAAGTGTTAGACTCCTTGGAACTGTGTGAGCTGTCATGTGGGTGCTGGGAACTGAACCCGGGACCTCTACAAGAACAGCCGGCACCCTTAACTGCTGAGCCATCTCTACAGCCCTAGGCTTTTCCTTTTATAACAACCGCTCTCTCAGGAACTAACCAATGTTCTAAGAGAACAGCATTAATCCCTTCCATGGGCAAGGCCCTCAATGACTTAATACTTTTTCAGCGAGTATCATTTCCTAAACGTTCCAGCACCTCACAATTACCACACTGGGAACCAAGGCTCCCAAGAACCTTGAGTGGGGAAAAACCATATCTAAGTCATAGCAGACTTCTATGAGAATTTAATGAATGCTTCTATACTTTGGTTAGAAAAAATGCTTATGTACACAAATATTAATGTACTGTTTAACTATTTCTGGATTCCTTAAAACTTGATCATAGATTCTAGTATAAATACTTTTGCTTTAGACATAACCATATATAATTTCAAATAATGTAGCTTAATATTAGCTTGATCTTAATTGAGAGTCATGTCATTATTGATAGAATGCCAAATCAGACCGTCACTGAAGACATAAAACAAAAGTCCTCCTTTACTAGAAACCATAGGTAATAAGAACATCATGTTAGCTCTACACATCTTATGTTAGTCAGTTTTCCACTGCTGTAAGAAATACTTGAGATAAATCAAATCAGTTTCTTACATGAAAAGGTTGTTGGGTATGGTAGCTTATAGCTGGGATTACAGGTACAACTTTGGAGGTTGAGGTAGGAAGACTTCCATGAGTTTGAAGCCAGCTCAGACTACATATTGAGTTCCAGGGAAGCCTAGTTTACAGAGCGAGACTCTGTCTTTAATAAGAAATGCTGGGAGCTGGGCAAAGTAGCACACTCCTGTAATCCCAATACTTGGGAGACAAAGACAGGAGGATCAAGAATTCAAGGTTATCCTTGGCTACATAGAGAATTTGTGGCTAGCCAGGGTTATCCCTGGCTACATGAGGTCATAGCTTAAAAACAAGCAGGGAGGGGTGGCATATAGTTTTGGATCTTCTAGCCCAAGATCAGGTGAATCTAGTCTTTTGGATCTGTGCTGAGGCAGCACATCATGGCACAGACTGCATAACTGAACAAAGTTGCTCAACTCATAGCCAAGAAGCCAAAAAGGAGGACAGGGAAGTGGCTGGGGCCCCAGTATCCCCTGTAAGGGCATGCTCTCAGTGAGCCAACTCGGACACTAACTCCTAAAGGTTCTATCACTTCCTCATAGTGCCACAGGCTGGAACCATGCTTTTAATATATGGGCCATGGAGGACATTTCAGATTCAAATTATAGTATATCCACATCATTGTGATCCTGGCATGAGAAATACAAGAGATGGCATATTAATAATACTGATAGTCACTAATGTTTACTGAGCATGAACTATGTTCTAAGCAATATTCTAAGTGCTTTTTGTGAATTCATTTTATCTTCACAACTACCCCAAGAGATAAGACTCATTTTAAAGAGGCTTAAAAATCTTCTAACTATATATTTCAGAGACAATAACTAACAATGCATAATAGGTTGCATTGATATAGCATGCTTCTCTGGAAACAAGTTAGTGCTAGTTTATCAAAGTCTACGTGATCATAAACCATAATAAAATGGTGCCTGCTATTAGTGCTGTAAGAACACTATGTTGACTGACAAATTATTTAGGAACAGCTTTATTTTAGAAAAACATACCTCAAAACCCCCAAATGTTTGCTTTTCTTCCTAATCTATAGAGTTAATGATTTAAAATTTTTACTTATTTATCTATCTATTTATTTATTTATTTATGCCTCTGCCTCCCAAGTGCTAGGACCAAAGACATGCTACCACACTGATCATCTACACTTTAAGGAGATAACATCAACACAGGCATGCTTACACTATAATATACTCTCTTAAAACTTTTTCATTTCTGGACTCACTTCAGAAAGTTCAAAAAGTGTTCTTAATAAAAGACATGAGCTGGGGCAACTGTTGGGAATACATGCAGAAATTGCCAGCTTTCATCTACGAGGCTTATTCCCTACCAGGGACCTAAAATGATCTCACTTAGCATACCGACTCCCCTCTACCTCAGGAAGTGGATTTAGGGTGTGGTAAATCACTCACTCTTTTTTTAACCTGTACAAACTTAGTCCTGGTTCAAATGGGCCTTAGATTTTTCACTCTTAATTAAAGCTACAGTTTGTACTCAGAGTACTTCAGGGAAACTGAAATGCGCCTGAGTCTAGAGAGACAGGAACATTCTAGAACCTATTCCAAACTGAAAACCCACCAGTGGCGAGGTTGCCAGTTGGGAAACCACTGCTAGTCTCGATTGCTAATGATGAACAATGCTGTCAGAACCTAGTTTGGGGTCACACACATGAGGAAGCTGTTTGGGAACAATGATAGTAGTACTTTTAGCCAAAGTCAAATTTGCTTACAGTGAGGTCTTCCCACTCTCTGGGGGCTAGGTGAATCCGACTTTATTGTTTTCTGTAAAGCTTCATCAGAACATTCCAGAGCACCTTCCAGGCCTTGCTCAGAGTCATTTGACTTTGATTTTCCTGCTTCATTTATATGGGACTTGTCAAGGTTTTCAGACATTCTCAGTTAAGTTTATTCACTTTCCTAGGAAAGAAAAAACAATGAGCCAAAAATGTTCTTGTTAAGTCGCTAATAGTAACGTGACAGGGGCAATTCATTACCGTGAGCTTTAGTTTTCTAGTCTGTAGAATAAATAGGTTTGCTAAGATATTATCTGTCTGTAGTATTCTACTTCAATGATTAAACAGGTACGTCATCAATTACAACATACTTGTAATTTATCAAGCTAATGGAACTAAGATAGAGAATATACCTGGATATTTTTATCCTGAACCTGAGTAACATATCACAAGAGCACAAGGTTTTAAACTGATAAAAGACAACACCATAAACTGCCTGATTCTGTTTTAATAACAGGGAGTGGTGATTTGCTCTTGAGGGTTTTGCTGTTTGTTTTTCTGAGACAGTTGTCCTTAGACTGGTTGTGTCGCCCAGTCTGGCCTTGAACTCATGATCCTCCTTGCCTCAGATTTATAAATACTGGGACTACAGATGTGTATCACCACACCCACCTTAAACTTACATTCCTTTTTAAATTTTTTATCATTATTTCTGTGTGTACGAGTGTACTGTCTGCATGTATATAAGTATACCCATGTCATACATTGCCTGTGGAGGTCAGAAGAGGATGTCAGATTCCCTGGAACTGGAGTTACAGATGGTTGTTAGCTGCCAGTGGGTGCTGGGAACTGAACCCAGGTCTTCTGAGAGTTCAGTGCTCTTATAGGAAAAGTCTTGGAAAGCCAGGCCTGTTTACTCACTTTTGTAATCCTGGCATTTGGGAGGTGGAGGAAGGAGCAATTTCAAGTCAGTCAGTGCCACATAAATTTAAACAACAACCCCTAGACAACAACTAAACACTTCAATAGAAATACTGCTTCTACTCACTTTCTAATACATAGTCTGGGGAGATAGTTTCTTAATTCTATCTTATAGATAAAAATAATGGGGGCCCCAATTTTAGCCAAAGAACTATTGGGTAGCTGATAACCACTGGGCAAGAAAGAGCTGATGTTTAAGGGAGTGACTCTAGATAGGTTGACTAGACTAGTGAATGAACTTGCACTAGGGAATTTCAGGAGACACTAACTTGATTTGATGGGCCTTAACTCAAACGACAGAATGCATGAATCCAGTGGGGTACTATGGGAGGGTGCAGATGGGGAAAGGAGTGTGAAAAGGCCACAGATGGTATGTATGAAATACACAAAATTCAATAAAACAGTAATTAGAAGTGGGTGGAGAGATGGCTAAATGGCTGGTTGCTCTTGCAGAGAACCTGGGTTCGATTCCCAGTACATACATTGTGGCTAACAACCAACAGTAACACCAGTTTCAGGGGATTTGGCACTCTCGTGTCAACTCCAAGGGCATGCCACAACACAGGTGCACTTACACACATGCAGCAATATACTCATACCCGTAAAATAAAAACAATAAAATTTTAAAAAAAAACGAGGGCTGGGGTTGGAGAGATGGTTCAGTAGGTAAAGTGATTGCTATAAAAGCATGTGGACCTGAGTTCAGATCCCTCGCACCACGTAAAAGTTAGGCATGGTACCAAGCCTCACCTCAGCACTGTCAGAGCAGAGAGGTGAACTAGGGAGGAAGATACCAAAGTTGATCTCTGGTTCCTACGCCCATGCACAGATCAGCACACACACACACACACACACACACACATTAAAACATTAAAAAAATAACTGGAGATGATAAACAGCACCATTTAGACTCTCATGAAGTGTTTAAGAGGAATGGGTGGGACATACATTCTTAAGTTGTTGCCAGTTGACAGGATAACTCATGAATAAAGCAGGAAACTGAAAATCATAATGAATATGATCGGGTGGGGGTTTCTGTTTTATTAGTTGACAATAAAAACAGGATTATCACCTGACACTTTAGTTTGGACTAGTTAATAAAGGCGTCTGTTAATTATATTGTTTTTCAAGTCCTCCTCACACATCTCTAAGAGCATGTTGAATTACGAAAGACAATTGCTTCTGCATTTACAATACTGAAAATAATTAACATTTCTACCTTTAGCTCTTTGAAGATTACAAATTATTGTCATAAACACTAATTACACTATTACACACCTGGAAAGTAATCAAGGGATCAAAAGAAATAGTCACTGTTTTAAAGAGGGTTGGCAGTCTACATGTTGGAGAAGAATCACTTGGTATAATTATCTGAAATCTCAGCAACCTCCATTAAATAGAATGAAGTCACTGGAATTGACATTTTTCACATTTTTCAGGCTGGTTGTGAAGGTTAATAACAACTGTAAACTTGATATGTAGAATCACCTGGGAAAAGAACCTCTGGGACAGACTGTCTAGATGAGGTTGGCCTGTGGGCATGCTTGGAGGGATTTTGATTATTTTAGTTGAGGTGAACAGTCCAATTTCATGGGCTGGGTTCTGTTCAGATAAAAAGGGCCAGGCCTTGTGGTGCACATCCTTAATCTAGTCAGTTACGCGGTACCTGACCTGAATGCTGGGAACTGAAAGCTCCTCTGGAAGAGTGGTAAGCAGTTTTAACCACTAAGCCCTTTCTCCAGCCCTGTCATTTTTTTTTTTTTTTCATTTAATCACAGCAAAGTTCTGAAGAAAAAGTAACAAAGACACCTGTATTACTAATATAAAGGTTGTTTTATGGTTTGTTTGGTTTTGAGACACTGCTTGACTAGACTGAAGCTGGCTATGTAGACCAGGCTTGTCAGGAATTCAAAGAGATCCACCTGATTCTGCTTCTTGTGTACTGAAGGCGTGGGCTATCGTCCCTGCTGTATTTTGTCTTTCTGGCTCCACTATTCCTTCTAATACTCATTTCTTCACTGTTGGGTTGGGAACTGCAACAGAATCCTATGTATAACATTACGTACACAGTCTATGAGAAAAGACAAACTCATGTCTTATTACATCCTCTTCACATGCTGAGGGGCAGCCCAGGAAAGATGAAATATTCTATTCAGTGCACAGAGGAGTAGCCTGGGTCTCTAATGCTCAGCTCAGTAGACTCACTGTGCCTTTAAGATTTCTGTTCAGGTTCTGCCAGGATACTTCCTTCAACCTTACCAGTGTTTACACTTCTCCAAACTCCTGCAGGGCAGATTGCTAGACACTTGACATTTGTCACTGCCTTAAATTTGAGTCAGAACATGCTCATTTAAATAAGAATGGAAAGATGAAAATAGAATAACCAGAGACAGACATGCTGGCATGGAGGCACAATGATGCTCCAGCCCAGGCATGACATGGCTATTCTGAGTATCAGAAAGAGAAACTACTCTTGCCTGACAGCAAGTTGAGAAAACCTTACCAGCAAAATGTGACCTGATCTTTGAAAGAAGAATTTCACTCAGTTATAAAATGTCTGGAGGGGAAAGAGAAGGTGAAATTTGGGTATTTCATTTAGATGCAGAAGCACATGGCACATGAAAATGGAAGTTTCAGGTGGTGAAGACAGAAAAAGGAGTTGGGGTGGGATGGGAAGTGCTAGTTTATACTTATAAAACAAACAACAAAAACCTCCCTGCTTAGATTTTGAACTTTTCAAGGGTGCAGACATCCACATTTGCTTAAGTGTATCCTCCCCCTCCCCAACAGATACCATCTGTTGAGAAACATGAATCTCTGTGTCATCTGGATGATGTCAATGTACTTGGGAGAGGTTGCTCAAGGTATTTAGGGTAGCACAGTACCTCTGGTTTGAAGCTGACAATGCTTTTAGTAAACGTGATCAATTTTTTAAAAATATCCTATTCTCCGCCACTAATGAGGTTCGATTCTGGCTCTTTATTGGCTGTGTGACTTCAGTTTTCTTCTCTGCAAATCAAGTTACCTGCCTCCTCTTTCGGAGTGGGGGTGGGGTAAATCCGGGGATTGTGGCTACCACAGGATGGGTACACAACAACCTCTCCACAACTGGAAACTATAATCAAAGAGCTGTAGGGGCCATTGCTCCCATTCATTCATTCATTCATTCATTCAACAACCATCAAACCCTACCGTTCCTAAAAAGGAAACCGAGGGGCGGAGGATTTCAGCACTTGCATCTGTCAGAGCTCTGCACGCGGGCCCAAGCTGGTGACAAAAGAAGTCCCCAGAAGGGGTCTTTCAGTGAAAGATCTTTGTCCACTGGCGCCGGGAACCGCTTCCTCTGGCGCTCAGCGCCCTCAGTCCAGCGTCCAAATTCGGTTGTAAACAGCTGTTTGGACGGGCGAGGGAGCCACAGGGGCGCGCCGGGAGGGCGGCTTGGAGGGTGGGCCTGCACCCGCCCGGCCCCCGCTCCTCCTCGCCTCCACCCGACATCCCTGACACCCAGCCGAGGGGAACAGACCAAGAAACGCCCGAGCTTCCGACCTCGCGCCTCCTCGGCGGGCCCCGCCGGCCTCCACTCACCTGCCGCGGCGTCGGCGATCTCCGTGCGGTCGCTCGCGCTGCGAATCCCGCGGGGTGTGCACGGCGGAGGGGCGGAGGCGACGCGCGGCGGGCTGGACGCTCAGAAGCCACCTCCCTCGTCGCGCTGCCGACGGGCCTTTCGGACCGGCTCGGGTGGGCAGCGGCCACCACGGCTGGCAGCTCCTCCGCGTCGGGATGGGAGGCTGGTGTGAGTCCGGACACGCCTGCCCGACGCTGGGCGGCGCCATGTTTCCGTACGGACAGTTGGGCAGCTCCTCGCCTGCCGGCGAACGGGTTCGGAAATTGGTGCCTCGGAGCTGAGTGGAACCACGTTTCAGTGTGGAAAAGCCGGAACTGAGTTTGGAGGGGCGCAGGTGTGAGCTAAGGGTGTCTCCGGGCTGCGGGAATCTGTTTGCACCGCGCCGGGAGGCGCCATATTTTCGTACGGAAAGCAGAGGCGCAGCAGCCAGTGACGGTTGGGCGCGGGGAGAGGAAAGTGCGGGGAAGGCACGGAGTCAGTCAATCGAAGTGGAAGGACAGGCCCTTAGGAGTCACCATCCACGCCTGGACTTTGACACCTGAATATTCCATCATCTTTGTAGCCACACCAAGTTTGTGCCCTTGCCCTCATTTTGACACGGCCCGAGTCGGTTTGGATTCTGAGTCCTAACTTCGTGAGGCGACTGCAGGGTTTGTGTAGGATAGCCAGACCGGCTGATGGGGTTCCGGGGAGAGCTCGGCGCGGGGCGGGTCGTTCCACAAAGGAAGAACGTTTTCCCAAGTATCACGTAAGGACAAGTCCATTTGGGATCTCTTCGCCCTTGATCTGGGTAGTTAGGATCGACATAATCTTGGCGCTAGTGTACAAGTTGTAGCACCAAGAAAACTGCGGGTTTTTAAATTTTTTTTCACCTGTAGCAGTAAAATAGCAAACTACGCTAACAAAAATACTTTTTTCTATCGTGCCCGATCTTAATAAAAGACTCATGACCTAACTGTTCATTTGTTTAAAAAAAAAAAAGTTTTATAACTGGGCATAAATGATGCTGCCTTAAAGTCTCCTACCTGTAACCTATAAAACTTGCTTGATTTAATAACTAGAGAAAAATATATGGGTGGGGTCAGTGCTTTCAAACATTACTAAATAAACCACATGTAATTATTCCTAAAATACTGAAGCGTTGCCAGGAGTGGTGGCACACACCTTTAATGCCAACACTTGGGAGGCAGAGGCAGGCTGATCAGTGAGTCCAGACCAGCTAGATCTCAAAATCAGTAAGTAAAAAAGTATATAAGTCAATAAATCTTGAAGGCTGAGTGTAATACAGTACCCTCACACCATCACCAGATGGCACATTGTTTTTTCCTTTAAAAAATAAAACAGAGGGCCTGGAGAGATGGCTCAGTGTTTACTGCTCTAACAGAGCCCGAGCTTGATTTTAGGCACCTACATACAGTGGCTGACAACACCTGTAATTCTAATTCCAGGGATTCTATGCCCTCTTTTTGGTCACTAAGTACCTGAATGCACATACACAGACAGAGACACAAAGACACACACAAACACAGAAATTAAATAAGGAAATTAAAAAATAAAATAAAACAGGACCAATGACATGGTTCAGTAGATAAAGTCACCTGCTTCCAGGCCTGACAACCTGAGTTCCATCGAGATCACTGGGACCCACATAGTGGAAGGAGAGACTAGACTCCCAAAAGTTGTCCTTTGACCTTTACTTTGGGCATTGGTGCTTTTGTGCCACACACACACACACACAAAAAAAAAAACCCACTATAAATTAATAATAAACCATTTTGTGCTGCCAAGAAGACTCAGCGCATTAACATAGAAAGAGAGAACTGACTCCACAGTTGTACTCCGACCTCCACATGTGCGGTGGTTAACATGCCTACATATATCATACACACAAATAATTCTCAGATGATTCATTTTAGAATAAAACCAGCGGCTGGAGAGATGGCTTAGTGGTTAAGAGCACTGATTAGATTCCCAGCACCCACATGGCAGCTAACAACTGTCCTTTAACTCCAGTTCCAGGGGATCCGATTCTTCTGACCTCTACAACATGGAGTGCATGACTGCACAACATGGGTGCACCTACCTACAAGCAAGCAATACACTCATACACATAAAAATGTTAAAAACAGAATAAAACCAAACAAAAACAAGATACTCAACTGAACCTGTTTGGATTCAAACAAAACATTAATGTTCCTAGTTTGGTACAGACATTCTAAAACTATATCATCTGAAAACTATATGGGTGATGCCAGGCAAAAAGTATGCAAAGCTTCCAGGTGATTCTAACATGCAACTAGGATAGAACACTCATGGACCCTCCCAAGTCTCCCTGGGAGGGGATACTGACAATACTAAAACCAATTTGGGATGATTCATCCTTCATCTCTTGATAGTTAAAAGATTTTTTTTCCTTTAAATATTATAAACATTGTTCCAGTTTGATCTTTGGTTGCAAGGACTGGAAACTCAAACCAGCCTCACTGCAAGGCTGCAGTCTGGGAGTAGAAAGGTAGCAGCTGTCTTAGAGGTGAGCTACTCTGTCCCTTTGTCTTATAACCTTCCCTTCTTGCTCCCTTGTTTTCTTAATTGCTGCTCCCTCATACTTTATCTATGTAATTTGACTGGCCAGGCTGATTTTGGTGTAAGTCTGTCTCATTAGTCTACCAGAGGCTGCCTTTGGATGAGTTTGCTCAGTCTTGGTCTACTCTACTGAGGTGGAGGCAAGCAAGTCACCTAAGCTTTGGGTGTACATATGGGGATGGTCCTTAGACATCACAGATGAATGAGAGCGGACCGAGCAGTGACCGCAGGGCCATCGACGCAGAAAGCTTGTCGAAGTTTCCCGGGTGGCCTGAATGGACCCACAGTTTGGAACTGACAATGCCTTCAGGAAATACGGTCCGTTTTCCTTAGAATATCCTACCTTTGGGCAGGCTAAATAGTTCAGTGGGTAAAGGTGCTGGCTATAGAGCATAATGACCTGAGTATGACCCCTGGAGCCTACAAGGTAGAAGAACTGAAACCAACTCCCACAAGTTGTCTTCTGGCTTTCACATGAAGTCCATGACATTTGACATAATTTTTAGAGTCCTATCCTAGCCATGGGGATGCACACCTTTAATCCCAGCACTCAGGAGGCAGAGGAGTGGATCTTGGTGAGATCAAGGCCAGCCTGGTCTACATAGCAAGTTCTAGATCAACTGGGGCTACAGGGAGCCTCTTTCTCAAAAAGACTATGCATGTGTGTGTGTGCATGTACACACACACACACACATATATAATAAAAATCCTATTCTTACTTTGAGCTAAGCTGTGGTATTGTTTTCTGATTTTGTTCTTTCTTCAAGACAAAGTCTGTCTGTACAGCCCAGGCTAACCTGCAACTCAGTCTTCCTGCTTCAGCCTCTGAAGTGCTGAGATGGGACATTAACCACCATGTCTGGCTTTAAACTGTGGTTTTACTAGAATGTTTTCCATGGAATTATCAGAATGTTACTTCTTTAAAAGCATTAACTAATAGTTAGAAACTAAATGTTTCTGCTTTCCCCTGAAGGTGTTAGTTTTAGTTGTCAAATAATCATGCCTTAATTATGTGCAAAACAAAGATCGCCAAGCAGATAGCATGCAGCCGCTCTGCCAACTATGTGGATCTCACCAGTTTCAAGAGGCTGTTTAGGAAAACCTCCTCTCACACTTAAGACTTGAACTATTTTTTCTTTCATCACTTCTAAACAAAGCTGCCTCCCCTTTTCTTAAATATGCCAAAAATCCTGACTTTCCTTGCTTTATTAGAACTGGTATCATTTATATTATAAATAGTTCTCAACCTTCTTCCACTTGAAGACTAGCCAGTATTAATTTTTTTTTTTTTTTTTTTTTTTTTTTGAGACAGGGTCTCTCAGATGGCCTGGAACTCACTATGCAGACCAGGCTGGCCTTGAACTCAGAGATCTGCCTGCCTCTGCTTCCAAAGTACTGCGACTTAAAGGTGTGCACCACCACTCCCAGCTAGCCAGTATTAATTATAACAGAAATAAAGGATCATTACTAGGATGCAAGCATACTAATGCATCAGTTACATTTTCCTTATCTCTTAAATTTTATGTGTATGAGTGCTTTGCTTGTGTGTAAGTGTACCTGTGTAATACAGTGCTTGCAGAGGCCAGAAGAGGGCTACAGTTCTTGGAGTTATAGACGGTTGTTAGCCTCCAAGTTTTCTCTACCTTATTTAAGAGGCAAAGCCTGGGGAAGTACCAGTTAGTAGAGGGTTTGTCTAGCATGCAAAATGCCCTGGGTTTAACCCCCAGCATTTCATAAAGTAGGTGTGGTTGCACACACCAGTAATCCCAGCACTTGGGAGGTGGAGGCAGAAGGAACAGAAATTCAAAGATGCCAGACATGGTGGGATATACTAGAGATCTCTATGAGTTTGAAGCTAACCTAGTCTACGTAGTGAATTCCAGGTCAGAAAGGGCTACATAGTGAGGCCCAGTCTAAAAAAAGAAGCTTGAGGTCCCCCTCAGTCACTCTGGGAGCCTGAGGTCACTGTGCATATCAGCTGTAATCCTAGCAACCCCGTGTCAAGGTGGAAAGAAGAGAAAGGAAAACTGCCTGGAAGTTAGAGGGCCAACTAGCCAGGAGTACAGAGCGGCGTGCAGAAACACAGCATGGCACCTGTGTGCCTGCGCTCACCTCTCTGTCTCTCACACACTGACTGAAAAAGGACAAAAATTTAAAAAGACTAAGATAAAATATAAAATCCACTCTCAAATAACATTTAAAGATGAAAATACTTAAAATTATAGTGGTGTTTCAAATTGTATTATTACCGTATATGCCTTGTAAGTATAGTTATTCCAGAATAATCACTAAGTTAATTAAAACATTGTTTAAAACTTTCACACTAATTAGCAATTTATAAGAAGTATAAGACACAAAGGTAATGAAGGATTAATGTACTTCTTTAGTGTCTCCATCAATTGCAATTTATGAACATTGTTTGGATTCTTATTTGAACAAACTAAAAGTCATTTGAAATCATCATGTAACTAAACCGGATTCCTGTTAAGTGCTTTCTTATATAAATATACTACTTGTCATATCATCTAAATCCTTATGATTTTCTATATTAATTAAGCACAATATATTATAAATCAACTCATTTAAGAGGTCAGTTCTTAACAAAAACACCATCTAATAGTTTCTGACACATAGGGTTATAAAAAACATTTTTTATTAAGTACAATTTTATATTTAGCATTTCCAAGCTTACAAACATCTTTAGGATACATAATTTGCCCTTAAAATATACAAAGTATATACAGACATTAGAAACTTAGTCTCCAAAATACTCAATAAAGATGTCAGGATGACACTTATAGAAGTAACCTAGCAGTTTCTTCTTTTCTTTGGCAGACAGCTTTGAATCCTCATCAATGGTCTTTAGTAAGTTCAACAGTTCATCCTTGGTTGTCTTCTGTGTACTGCTGGAATAGTCACTCTGATCAATTCTCTGGCAATAAATATAGCCTTAAGGTTTAAAAGCAAAGTTTAGTTAATGATCCAATCCCTCAGATTTAACTAGAAAGAAGCAGAATGTTCATATTTTTTTTTCTTTGCCACTCTATAAAACGCATTGAAGATGATCAGGAAACCCTGAATCTGTTTTGATATAGGAGGCACTCTACTAAGTCCAGAAAAATTCTGAGGGAATGTTTCAAATTTAGTTGAAATTACTTAATTGGAAAATACTTTCAAGTCAGCACTAGGACTTTGTCTTTAGAATCATGAACATATTAAACCTGGAAGTGGAGGCATGTGCCTGTAATCCCAGCACTTGGGAGGAGGTAGGAGGATCAAAATTTTGAGGTCATATTTGGCTACATAGCCAAGGCCAGTTTGGGTTACAATGAGACGGTGCCTTAAAAAAGATCACAAAACTAATATTCATTCTCAAATTACCTGCGTCTTTATTTGGATCTCTGCCCTTCTGTATGGCCATAAGCTTAATACTGACAATTTTATGTACAGTCCCAGGAATCTTAGGAAGAAGGGAAACAAGACATTATTCAAATGCATTTTAATCTCTGCACAAGTGATCTGTTCCAAATGAGTCAAGTAATTACTCTCAGAATTTACCTTGAAAACATCTTTTTGGTGATCCATTAAGAAGAGTACCAGAAGATCAGTTTTGCCTTTGGATAAGTTTTTATTGTTGACGATAGCTTTTGAGAATACCCTTCTTACAACCATCCGATTGTCGCTCTATAAAAAAACACAAACCCCACACTACGTGTTTAAAAGGCTATGTTGAGAAGCAAGGAAATATTAAGTATGAATAGCCACCATTCATTTCTGCATACTTGATGCTGAATTTATGAATCTTACAAGTATTAAGGACACTGAATACAGTTAACATTGAACAAGAGACTTACTTCTTTCTGTAATTTAAATTCGGAAGGATGTGCTGCAACAGCCATGAAATAAAGTAGTCTTCTAAATTCTTCTCTATTTTGGGAATTCAGAAGCTTCAGAAACAGCTGTGTAGCTTCTAATGCTATTTCAGTCTTCCCATTTACTATAGCCAAAAGAAAAAAAAAAGCTTTTAATTGACCAAATATAACTATATTCAAGCAAACAAAACTCAAGTTAGTTTATGCTAGGTAGCACACTTATTCAAAATTATTTCCAAAAGTCAAAACAAGACTGGAAACTAAAATGAATGGCTGGGGTCAGCAAGATGGCTCAGCAGGTAAAGGCACTTACCTCTGGGGCTGACTGACCTGAGTTTGATCCTCGGGATTTACATAGGGGAAAGAGAGAACCAACTCCAGCAAGGTGTCCTCTGACCTCCACATGTGCACCATGACATGAGTTTACACAGGTGCACACACATACACTTAAATAAATGTAACTTAAATAAAAATATAAGGAATGATCAACACAATAGGTATTGAGACCAACTCCTGGCCTCAAACGGGAACTCAATATTCTAAACCTGTAAGATCTGATCAGAGATGATCTTAGAACTCTTGGCTTTGTGAATCCCCATCTTGTTTCTCATTAACTGAATACTCTTTGAGAATACTATGCATATGATGCTGATGTATGCAACTCTACCTGAGAAAAATAGAAGAGATCTCTGAAACTTCCAATTTGTTTTTTAAAACCATGTGAACAGTCTGGATCAGCAGAAGAGAATGAGCAGTGTGTGACGCTCTGAAGAGACCCTGAGGAAGTGGGGGTTTGCTCATAATTCTTCCAAAGACCTGCTACTCTGTGCCTAAGCATCTAGTAAATGACAGCAGCATTTTCCTGCGACAGACACAAGTTTCTGTACAACTTTCAGAGTTTGGTAAAGCGTCAAAGTGAGCCCTAAAAGTTCTAAAATAAACATACTCTCCATAGATTGAGACCTACTCCCAGCTTTACATACCACTATTTTGGTTAATACTGAGGGCAACTGACTTTTTCCTGTTTTCTCCCAAAGATAAAATCTTGTATCTAGTAAGATCTTACTCACCCAGGAGTTCTGCAATCCCGTTATGCACATCACATAAGTGATTTAATAGAGGTTCCCTAGTACTATAATATTTGCCAATAGCATCAAACAGAAGTTCCTTCACTAAGTCTGTTCTATCTGGCTGCTCAGGAAAACTTCTGCTTATGTCCACCACCATCTGGTCGGGAAGATATTCCAAGCAGTCAATCGCTGCAGAGAGCCATTCATCTTCCCTGCGTCAGGGAAAGAAGGTTATTTTAAAAAACAAGGAATAACAAAATGATACACAGTATCCAATGCTATTATTTCATGCTTGCTACCAGGATAAATTTCTACATATTTAAGTTTAAGTTGCTTAGGCTCCAAGGGAGACTAGATCTCAGAACTTTTTTTGTTTTTGAGAAAAGGTCTTGCTATATAGACTAGGCTGGCCTGGAAATCCCAATCCTCCAATCTCCTTAGTGCTAGGATTACAGGTATGTGATAGCACATCCTGCTTCAGATCTGACTCCTAAAGCTGTAATTCTACAATACAGTGTTGCTAACCTCAGAGCTAGAGCTAGGTGTATGACCTCTCACTTTTTGGCTATGACTGACTAGAGTAAGATAAAGTTTCAGAGTAATAAAATATCAATTATAGCTTGATAAGGTGGCCCACGCGTTTAAGACCAGCATTTGGGAGGCAAAGACAGGAGAATATGAGTTTGAGGCCAGTCCAGTGTACAGAGTTAGTTCCAGGCCAGCCAGGGCCACAGAGGGAGAATCCTGCCTTAGACAGATAGAAGATAACTGAACTTTTGATCCTCCTGAGTGCTAGGAGGGCAGGATTCCACCACCATGTATATTATTCAGGTCCTGTTAGGACCCAGGGGAAATACCTCAGGCAGGTCACTTCACATCCCTAGATATCAGCTTCATCAGGTTTACAAAAAGATGCAACTCGATGACTGACTATTAAGGTCATTTGTAGTACAAATTCTCATTCTGAATTTGAAAATTAATCATAAAATGCTTTCACATGTTATTTTAGGTTATAGAAATAGAACCTTGTAGAATGTTTCCTATTATATATGCAGAGTTTAATAACTAATATATTAAGATTAACTTAAAAAATTTTTAATTTTTATTTTGTGTATTTTGCCTGCATGTATGTAAGTGCATTCATGCATGCAAGGTCCTCAGAGGCCAGAAGAGGGCGTTGGATCCCTGGAACTGGAGCTGATGATGGGTGTTGGCCAGACCAAGTGGGTGCTGGGAATTGAACCCTGGTTTTTTGCAAAGGCAGCCAGTGATCTTAACCACTAAGCCATCTCTCCAGCCCTAAGATGTACTTTTTCACATAAGGCTTTAAGCTACCTTTGACACTCAACTACTCATATGAACAGTTTGTTAGAATGCAGAACTAGGAAGTACTAAAAAAAAAAAAGTAAATTGTATCACTTCAGATACTTTCATCTCCTTAACTGGACTGGAATATCATCTACTAAGGCAAAACAACTTAAAAAATTTAATAAAGAAAAAACAAACCTCTAATAATTTTACTCATAGGAGTATTTCACATTATGAGGAATATAAAACTCTTAAGCTAAAAAAAAAATCTTAATTCTCTTAGTATTTCAAGTTAAACCTTCATATCTTAAGACTTATATTCAGAATGATAGTTGAAAAGTTATAGTACTTTAGTAAAGCTAATTAGAAAAAACAGGCATTCTAAAGGAGTATATGTACAGTCAAAAGATTCCAAGAACTTGTCAAATCTGTTCATTTTATTTCAGGTTTGTGAGGAATCTTAAGGGACCAATCAACCTTTCAGTTTTTATTTTAATTAATTCATTAATTTTGGTTTTTTGAAACAGGGTCTTCCTATAGCCCCAGCTGGCCTGGCACTGGTGTGGCTATATAGACCTGGCTGACCTCCATCTCACCGAGATTCCCCTGCCAGTCTCCTGAGTTCAGAGACAGCCTTTCATCTTTTTAAATAAAAAATTTTATATTTTACTTTTTTTTTTTTTTTTTTTTGAGACAGAGTCTCATATAACCCAAGCTGGCTTCAAACTTGCTGTTCAGCTGAGGGTAACCTTGAACTTCTGATCTTACCTTCACTTTCTGAGTGGTAAAATTACAGGTCCCAACACATCTGGTTTTAAATCAATGCTGAGGACCAAATCCGGGGCTTTGTGTACACTGAGCAAGCACTCTACCAACTGAGCTATACCTCTAGCCTAAGTCCTACCTTTTTGTTTTGTTTTGTTTTTGAGACAGGATCTTTCTATAGCCCCAGCAAGCCTGGAACTAAGTAGACCAGGCTGGCCTCAATCTCACAGATTCTCCTGCCTCTACTGGGACCAAAGCCATGCATGTGCCACCACACCTGGCCCAACAAGCATAATTTTGTTGTTCACATCCTTAAAAACATTAATCATATCAACTGATAATTCACATACAACCTTAAAAACAGAATTTAAGGGCCAGGAGTGTTGGTGTGCGCCTTGAATGTGAGTTCCTGGTCTACACAGTGAGTTCCAGGATAGCCAGGGGTATAGGGAGACCTTGTCTCAAAGGAAAAAAAAAAAAGAAAAAAAGAATTTAAAGCTTATCTTAACATCATCACCTGTAATCTACCTATAATATATTGAGATTATGATACAGATTTGCACATACTGAGAGTCACCATAAGCCTTGAGAATCCCTCGATCCAGATAGTTACTGGTGTTGACCATGTCAGGCTGCCTCTTAGGTTGAGGAAGTTTTGGTAAAACATCTTGCTGTTTGAGTAAGGAGTCAAGAAATGGAAGATCTACAAGTTGTAGTAGACGCGCAATTGTCTCTTCTTGCCATACTTCATTAATAACTACACAGCAAAAATGACAAAGGAAAAAGCAATTAACAGTTACTGTATCCTCACTGCACTATTTGTCTAGGCAGGTCTGACTTATTAAATTTGTCAGAAAAAAAAAGAGAGAAGAAAAGCCAACTTTATTTATGAAGTGCTTTCTTAACAACAAAGTAAAACAATCCAGTATTTGTTTAAAGTGTAGGAGAATACGCTTTGGACAACAGGAATTCTTTTCATTCTTTGTATTATATAAAGCAATCTGTCAGAGATAAGAGATCAAGTCATATAACATGTTAATAAGGACTTTGGAAGAAAGAATGGTTCATTCAATCTCAAAACTCATTTGAAACTATTGGCTGCAGAGGTTTCGACTAAGGCTTTCCACAGCCAGGACGGGGGAAGGGAGTGGAGGCAACATCAGGCTGCACTTCACTGCCACAGAAGAACGAAGGGTTCTGTTAATGTTTCAATGTGATTTTCAAATTTTCATTTCACCTAATAAAATCTTAGGGAAAGAAACATCTAAGAACATACTTTAAGAATCTATATGCAAAACATTTTAGATTTGAATCTCTGCCAGTTGATAGGACAAAAGTCAGTGTTCAAGAGTTTAACACTGATGTATTTGTTAAAGATAATAGACTTCTGTTAAAATGTAACATAAACAGCTTTAGTACATAGTGCGGGCTTTCCCTGCACTTTGAATATTTAAATTCTAATAAAGGTTAAGACATGGTAAACAACTTTATTTTAAGCTAGTCTTCTACTAACCCTGCATCATCTTTAGCTTACCTCGTGGAGACAAGGCGGCAGACAGATTTACATGAGGGGAGTTGGCAGGCTTTAAACTCAGATTTTCCCACAGATCCTCCAAACTGTCCGACTTGATACCAGATGACTTAAATAACGCATCTGAGTACCTACAATGAATTTAGTATGCAGAATGATTTAGTATTAGAGAGCTACAAGTGCCTAGAGGGAGCATTGTTTTCAAACAACACAAATGCAATAAAGTATTTTTTCAAAAGAGCCTCTTATTCAATCCTAAAATATATATTATCCTTTTGTTTGCTTGTTTTTTGAGACAGGGTAGCCTCAAACTCACTAGCTAAGACTGCCTTAGTCCCTGCCTCCACACCCCAATGCCTGTGCTTAAAGGCCTGTGCCACCACACCCAGCTCTAAAATACATTTACCTTAAGTAAATTCTCCTGTGAATTTTAGATATCACTTAATGACTAAAATTTTATCAGTGATTTAAAAACTACAGAACACCTGACTGAGCATGCATGGTGGTAAAATGTACACAGCAGCCTTCGGGAGGCAGAGGCAGGAGAGCTACTAGCTCATGGAGAGCTTGATTTGCTGGCCATAGCAAGTTCTAGGTCAGCTTGGGCTCCACAGTGAGACCCTGTCTCAAAACAATCACACAAACAAAAAGAAACCAAAATAAGAGTGTTTATCTCAGTATGAATATGAATATTTCTGTTTGCCAGAGAAATATTAATATGCCTTCACTACCAGACTAAGACCCCTCTAACAATGTATGTAAGTATGTACGTATGTGTGTGTGCATAATGATCTTTCTAAAAAGTCTCCACAGTTGCAAACTCCTAAACATTTATGGTTCCAAGGATTCCAAGGGTTTCAAGTAAGGCACGATGACTGCATGGACCATGCAGTGTCTCCCACGGCCTACATTACCCTCTCATTTCCTTTGTATACAGAGGTAAACTTCATTGTCTCAGTTAAATATTTGAGATACATTAAGACCCTCATTTAAGGTCAGTTCTGAATCAGAGCTTCAAATTACTGTCACTTCTGCAGTTTAGCTGAGAACAGAAGGGAAAAGATAAGTGTTTTTTAACTTCTCACCCATGTTCATTTCAGTCCTTATTCTCTCCTCGGTCTCACTTTAAACGAGCCCCTCTTCTCGTGCTGTTTACCGCAGCCCACATCTGTAGACTGCAACGGATTCCTAACTAGTTCCCTTCTACCACAGAGCACCACCTCCAGTCCCCAATGACCTTTCTGAAATCCACCACATCCTGCTAAAAATCATGCTGTGGCCTTCCCAAAACCTGTATGACCCAGTCCTAAGTTCCTTAACATTGGGCTCAGTGGCACACACCTGTAGTCCCAATTACACAGGAGGCTGAGGTAGGAAGATGGCCTGAGCCTAAGAGTTTTGAGCTAGCCTGAGCGACATAGAGAGAGCTCATGTGAAAAGCAGGGAACGAAACCAAAAAAACCTTCAATTCTTTTTTTGTTGCTGATTTTGTGGGTGTTGCTTTGAGACAGGGTCTCCCTACACTTTACTGTGTCATATGAAGCCCTGAGCACTGTGGCTGCCACATGCCTTTCATACTTTGCCATGTGCCACTCTCAGATTCCAGAGAATCTAGGATCTGGAATCTTTCTGCCTGCTTTTGCCTTCTCTGTTCTCACACCACTTTGTGAATACATTTTCCAACATTTCATACTGTAACTATAACTTGAGACAGAAAAATAAAAAAAGTTTGTTGACACTACATAATGTAATTCTGAACAAACGAAGTCTAGGAAATACTTGATAAAGTTAACAAAATGTCACTCTATTTTATCAAGTTTAGCAGGATTCAGATTTTAGCCAAAATGATTGCTTACAAAGATACACACACGCATTTTATAGTCAGAGTCTCATTTTAAAAAATAGAAAAAAATCTTGCTCTTATCCACATGACAAATCTTATGCTATAAACTCACCCAGAAGGTGAATATATTTTGTTCTCTTTGCCCAGATGACTGTCTTGGTTAGGTACTGTTGTGAATCTATAAAGGCTGCAACTACTATCTTCAAATGTAGGCTTTTTGTCTTTTCCAAAGACTTTGGTTGGAACTGCTTCAAACACTTTGTAGTCCATAAGAGCCTGACACACTCTCACCACTTTGGCTCGTGGAATGTCAACGTCACCAAAATACTTATTCTGAATTAGGTGAGAGTAAACGACATCAACGGCTTCTGAGCCGATGAAACAGTCATTGTGGCGTTTTAAATGGTGCCTCCGTCTCTTCACTTCTACTTGGGTCTGAAGAGTGTTTATAATGCTGCTCCATACATATGTGGCTCCAAATGGCTTCTGGGCCACACTGAAACCTAAAGGAGGAAAAAAATCCAAGAAACAGAGAATTAGTGTTAGTACTTTATTCGTTGTAATGAAGTCGAAGCAATCCTTCAGGACATAGCAATTTCCAAAACCATTAATGAGGAGAAAGTATGAGCACAGATTAGTAAAATATTGCAATTAATGGCAATTTGTTTAAAAATTTAGTACCTGCTCTATAGTGAATACTGTTCTATGTACTAGCAACAGTGAACAAAATAAAGTCTGTTCGCATGGATTTATAGACTTCATGGGCACAAACAAACAATACATAAGTGTTCAATCAGTGCTAAAAAGAAAAACAGCTCCTGTATTCCACACCTGTATTCCAAGCCCTGATGAAGGAGGATCAAAACTTTGGAACAAACCTGGGTTACACAGTGAGACTCTACAAAAAGGAATGAGAAAGACAGAGAGAGAGTGGGCGGGGGGGAAGCAACAGAGTAAAAGAATGCCATTTTATTACATTTATTTATTTAAGGGGGGCATGCGTGGAGGTCCAAAGGTAACCCATAGGAGTCAGCTTTCTTTTTCCACCATGTAAGCCCAGGGATGGAACTCAGTCAGGCTTAGAGGTAGTGCCTTCACCTACTGAGCCATCTCACAGGCCCAAGAATGCCATTTTCAAAAAATACTTTATTTGTAATTTATTTTATGTGTATGAGTGTATTGCTTGCATGCATGTAAGTGCATCCACGTTGTGCAGCCCCCAAGGAGGTCAGAGGAGGACATTGGATCCTGTGGCACTGGAGTTAGGAATGGCTGTCAGCTGCCATGTGGGTACTGGGTGGGAATCGAACCTAGTGGTTAAGAGCAGTCAGTGCTCTTAACCACTAAGCCATCTCTCCAGCCTCTGAGAATGCTTTAAATGGGATATCAGAAAAGAATTTTCTGTGGTTGAGAATTTGGCTCAATGGTAAACTGCTTGCCTAGCAAGTGTAAGGCTCTGGGTTCACTCCCCAGCTTGGGTGGGTCGGGGGACAGAGACAAAAACTAAAAACAAAACAAACCAACAAAAAAAACAAACACCTAAGGAAACTAGAAAAGACTTTTCTGATAAAGCTGTATCTGAGCACGAACTGAAGTAAAATCAGGAAACAAGTTGTACAGACATCTGGGGGAAGAACAGAGAATAGAAAAAGGTCCTGAGGGGAGCATACACTGTGCCAGAACAGGAAGGAGGCCAGTAAGGCCAGAGTGGCATGGGAGGAAGCAGTAGAAAGTGAGATCAGAGAGGAGACAGGTCAGCAGTCATATGCAACCAACTCTATTAAGTGTCCCACGTAAGTTATCAGATCTTCAACAGCAACCCTATGAGGCAGATAGCATCTCTACTTGAGATGGAAAATAGATTCACAGAGGTTCTGTGCCACCTCCAAGTGTTCAGAAATTCTTCTGGATTCACTTGTGATCTATATAACTTTGAAGCTTTGACCTGCCCTGCCACACACACAGAGGTTGCAAGAACAAACTCTTATTTTTAAAGCTTCCTGTTTTGCAGGCTTATAACTTAGTCACCAGACCTGATGACCTATGTTCGATCCTGGGACCCATATGGGGGAAGGAGAAAACCAACTCCTCACAAGTTGATCTCCGACCTCCACATGTATACTGTGGCATGCATAAGTACCTGTATACATACACACACACTAAAATTTTCAAAAACTTCCTATCATATTTTTCCTTTGTAAATTATTTGGTAAAAATACAAGGAAGAGAAGGAAAATCCATCAAAAAAAGAGAAAATGGGCCTTCGGTTTTAATAAGCCAACAGAAAGAACTCTAGCTACCTAACTAATCATATGCTCAGCAGCTCTGGGTGTGTTGCCCTCTCCCCTCCCACAATCTCCCACGACCCCTTCTTTACAAAGTGTGTGCTCTTTTATGCACTAACCTTTTCACGATTCTCTGAAAATTCAGTAGTCCTAATTTAAGTCCCTATTTTTGTTAAAGATTTACTTCATTTATCTTCAGGATTCTCTTGGAAGAGAAACCAAAAATCACTTCCTTTCAGAGAGTCTGGAAGGAAAACAATATGCATCTGTGCAATAGTAAGGAACACGGAGCCATAAAGAAATCACTGCCTGGAAAAGAACTATCTTCTACATTTAAAAAAAGATTTATCTATTTGTGTGTATGTGTACCTGCAAGCATATGTGCATGTGTGTGTTCGAGTTCACAGGCAGAGGCATGCAGGAGATACCCAGATTGTTTTGTGGGTGCTGGGATCCAAACTACAGTCCTCATGACTATGCAGCAAGCACTCCTAGCCACTGAGCAGTCTCCAGCCCCTCTTTCTACATTTTTAACAATAGAGAACACATAGGAAAACATAAGGTAAGTTCCCGAGGAATATTAAAACTCACTTTTAAAAATTATTTTTAAAAAACATTTTGTATGTGTATATATCTGTTGGAGAGCAGAGGACAACTTGTGGGAATTGGCTTTTTTCTACCATGTGTATTCCAGGGCTTGAATTCAAGTCATCAGGCTTGGTGGCAAGCACCTTTACTGGCAGAGCCATCTCACCTTAATGCAATGAAGACATAATTTTCTCCCTGCTCCCCACTAGGGACTAAGCCGAGGGCCTTGGTTAGTGCATGCTCAGTTCGTGCTTTACCACTAAGCTATACCCTAAAGCCATGAATTTTAAGTGCCTCATCTGGAATTCACCTTGTGCTGAAGTGTAAGGAGCACACTACGTCATACTCTGCGTTACTTTATCCTGTGATTTTGTAACTCTTAGCAATTTTAACATTTTCATTATGAAAATATACATAAAAGTCCTTTGCTGTTTATCTATAGACTTTTCATTCCAAAGCAGATAAGGAATTTATCTACCCATTATGATGTTACTTCAAAACAATCAGTGAGATTGTTTTCAATCTTTAAAAAAAAAATCTATTTAGCTGGGCATGATGACACAGGCTGTCACCCTCAGAACTTGGGAGGCAGAGGCAGGTAGATCTTTGTGCGTTCCAAGGCAGCCATGGTTACACAGTGAGACCCTGTCTCAAAAATCAAAACAACAAAAAAGTTTCCTATTTTAAAACAGAAGGTAATTTCTAGGGCAGTACCAAGCAAGAGAAGTAATCGCCACCAGTCTTACAAATATATATGCAAGCAGTTTCAAGAGTCAAATAATGGAGAATGGGGCTGGAGACACGGCTCAGCAGTTAAAAACACTGGCTGTTCTTACAGAAGACCCAGGTTTGAATCCCAGGACCAACACGGTGGCTAACAATCATCTGTAACTACAGTTCTATGGGAATCCAACACTCTCTTATGTCGTCTATGGGTCTACATGACATAATGCACTTACATACATGCAGGCAATACACTCATACATGTAAAATAATAAAATAAAGATGATGGAGAAAAACTAGATAGAAAAAACTAGAACTAGATACATTACTAGTACAGTATTTCCTGCTTAAAAAGCCAGAATCAAGCATTAGATGGAACTTCAAAATAAGTACAGGTTGGGCTACAGAGATTAATCAGCAGCTGAGAGCACTTGCGGTTCTTCTAGAGTTTGGTTCCCACACATACCAGGTGGCTCATACCTCCTGCAACTTCAGCTTCAAGGGATTCGGTGGCCTCTTCTGACTCGGCAGGCACATGCACACACACACAGACACCCCAAAACAGTACAGGTCATTCTCGGTGTCTAGAACTCAGGATTAGGTTTACTGTCCCAGACACAATGACCAATAAGAGTTAACAGCCAATATTATTTTTGTTTGGTTTTATAAAATATTTATTCACTTTTTATGTGTATGACAGTATTGCATGCGTATGAGTACACCTGTATTATATCATGCAGTTCCTGTGGAGGTCAGAAGAGGGCGTGGGATCCCCTGGAACTGGAGTTACAGATGGTTGTTAGTCAATATATGGGCTCTGGGAATCAAACCCAGGTCCTGCACAAGAGTAGTCAGTGCTCTTGTTATTTTGAGACAAGATCTCCCTGTAGCCTCAGCTATGGAACTTGCTATGAAGACCAAATCTGGACTCAAATCTCACAGAGATCTGCCTGCCTCTGCCTCTAGAGTGCTGGGATTAAAGGTGCATACCATCATGCCTGGCCTCAAATATTTTTGCTTGTTTTTTTTCTGGGTCAGAGTCTCAGATAGCCCAGGCTGACCGAGACTTCCCATGGCCAGTAGCAGACTGGCCTTGAACTCCTGATCCTCCTGCCTCTGTCTCTTAAGTGCTGAGATTGCAGCACTTGCCCCAGTACACTGGGTTTCAAATTTTCACTGTGTCCTTAATAACCAAACCTAACATGAGTACATATGACAGACTGTGTCTCTCATTTAGTTCACAGAATTTTTTCTGTTAAAGTTAGTAATAATAATCCTATGTTCTGTAAACTTAGGCTCAGTAAGTTAAACTTGTCCTCAGTTACATAGCTGGTAAACAAGTATTTTTTTCTACTACTTAAATATATTAAAAGTTAGTAACCAGCAGCTGGAAATATAGCTCAGTTGGCTGGCCCTGGGTTCAATACCCAGTACCACTTGGTACGGGCCTGTACTGGACAGCAATTTCCTTCAAGCTAAGACTCAGAAGTTCTAAAGAATGCTCATTAAGACTCTGAAAGTAACAACTCAGAAGTCTAAGAAAGTCCCTGAAACTGGCCAGATGCACTAGTCCCCTACTTCTCTAAGATTATATAAACAGCAAAACCTGCTGAGGAGGCAAAGACCAGCCCAGATACCTAGAAGACAGAGACCAGTAGAGCTGCCTAGAAGAGGCTCAGACCAACTGAGTTGCCTGCAAGTTGTGCAGTAAGCTCCAGGCTTCCAACTTCCGTGAGCTGTCACCTATTCCAGGGTGGGCTTTTGGTGTTACAGCTGCTTGAGTCATCTCTGCTCCTGTAACCCCACACCCATACTTCTGTATGTAACCACAATAAAACTCACTGATTCACCAAGTTGGACTTTGGTGGTATCTTTACTTTGGTCTCCCTTGGCTCTTATCTGGAGTGAGTAGATGTCTGTTCACATCTTCCCAGGAATACTGTCACACTACAGCCTGTTAGTTCCACATTCAGGAGGTGGAAGCAAGAGGGCAGAAATTCAAGGTCATCCCATGGGCTACATTAGACCCTGTCTCAAAAAAAAAAAAAAGAGTAGAGATAGAGATAGGGAGTACCAGATAGAGATTTAGAATCCATCTTTCTAGGGTTGGAGAGATGGCTCAGCAATGGCTGCTCCTGCAGAGGACCCAGGTTCAGGTCCCAGCATCCACATGGCAGCTAACAACCATTCCTAACTCTAGTTCCAGGAGACCTGACGTCCTCTACTGTCCCCTGAGGGCACTACACAACACAGGTGCACTTACATACATGCAGGTGATATACTCATACATATAAAATAAATAAATTTCAAAAAAATACTTAAAAAGCTGGGTGTGGTGGCATATGCCTTTAATTCTAGCACCCAGGAGGCAGAGGCAGGCGGATCTCTGAGTGTTCAAGGTTAGCCTGGTCTACATAGTGAGTTTCAGGACAGGTGGGACTACAGAGAGACCCTGTCTCAAAAGCAGAAAAAAAAGCAAAGAATTCATCTTTCCTTAGAGATTAGGATTAATAATGAGAGAACCGAAAAGATCAGAAAAAACTGAAAAGCTTTAAGATTTATGAACCCCCTACCCAAGGTACTTATAAACACTTAGTAGCCACTACTTCCAAAATAAGGCAGAACATTGGGATTTATAATAAATACTATCCACAGTGCCTAGGAGTAAGACTGCAAATAAGACAATCAAGACTCAAACCTAGAGAGGTCGGATTGTCTTTTGGGCATGAGTGAAACAGACTTTAAGACCAGCAATTTTCTCTTCTTTCTAAACACAAAGGCTCAGTATGTTTCCCAGGCTGGCCCAGAACTCCCGGGTTCAAGTGATCCTCCTAACTCAAGCAGCTGGACTACAGGCATTGCCACCACAGTGCTGGGACAGTGATAAAGATGAAATAGCTGAGACACTTTGCCACCAGCAGGTGAGCACCCAAACCCTAAAAACTAAGGCAAAGTTGCCAACTCACTCTGAAAGTAGTAAGACAACTGAAGGATGAGCAGGGGGTAAAGAGCCCAATGAGCATGGAAAAGGCTTAAGAATTAAGAAGGAAAGAATACATTTCCCCAGATTAGCTTGCTACTTAAATGTAGGAAATCAGGAAGTTTTACAGGTTGGATAAGACTGTAAAAAAGATTAAAGAACAGGTTAGAGCAGGGCAGTAGGCACCTGTGCACCACATAATGTTTCCAGAGTCCTCCAGGCATGATACAATTCAGCCCTGTCAGGCCCTTCTGTTCTCACTGACCATTAATTCCTAGCCATTGCATTCCGAGATATTTCCCCTCAAGCATCACCACCCACAGACCCAAACTCGCTCAAGTTCATACAGAGACTGCAATACATAATGTATCCTGGACTTTACAAGTCAATGTGCCAAAACCCATACCAGGATAACCTGTTTTTGTTAAGTGGTGACTTCACCAGCTGACTACAGATCCCCCACATGCTGGTTAGAAAAGTGCTTATCATTGTCTTCCAGAGCTGAAATGTATGCTGGAAGAGTAAGACTGAGTTACTGTAATTTCTAGATAGTATTCAAGAAATCAAAAAGTACACAATGATTTCTGTAAGTCAAGCAATCAGAACTTAAGCTACAGTTTCTCCTCAAACCCCACTTGCATATGAACTGGACAACTCATTAAATTCTAAATCTTGGAGCTTTCTTTTCTTTTAAAGACAGGACCTCATTATCTATAGCCTTGACTGGCCTGGAACGTACTGTGTAGACCAGGCTGGCTTTGAACTCAGAGATCCATCTACCTCTGCCTCTGGGATGCTAGGATTAAAAGGACTGCACCACCATGCCCAGCCTTGAAGCTTTCTTATTTAACACTTGGCTAAACATCCTAAAATATGACCAAAGGAATCTAAGAGTCTAGAGATAACGCTTCAGTAGCTCTAGATAAGAGATTTAACCTCTGTAGGTAGGTTTCTTCATTGACTTCTACAACAGTTGAATAATATAAGGTTGGTTTCGGGTCTACACTACTAATTAGTTAGAAGCTGAAGACTGAGGCCAGGTGCAGTGGTGCAGGCCTTTAATTGGCAGAGTTCCAGGCAGCCTGGTTTACACAGAAAGTTCCAGTCTAACTGGAGCTCAAAAAGACAAGTAAGTAAATAAATGTAGTCCACATTCCACCTTCCCCACCTTCCCCAGACTTACACTGAAGAGGGATATGGAACGGTTTTAAGGGCTAGGGATGGATCTTTTCTAAATGCTATTATAAATAAAGTCTATTCCCCCTTTGGGAGGAAGATCCCTTTAAACTCAATCTCTAGGATTACGCCTGCTCTTTTTTGATTTTTTTGTTTAGTTGAGACACTGCCTTACATAGCCCAGGCTAGCCACATACTCGCTATACAACTGAGGCTGGCAGTAAGTTCCTGATCCTTCCATCTCAACCTCCTGGGTTAGGTACCACCATGCCCAGCCTGCACATGTTCCTAAGTGCTAGGTAAAGTCTAGGCTAGTAAACATTTCTTTTCAGCATTCTCATCTTTATTTGCCTGAAAATAATAGCAACTTGGTTAAAGCAAGACCTGCCTTTCAGAGAAATGTGAACTCTACCCCCAAAAGTTTATCAACAACAAGGAAGTCACATTTCCAGGATAATTCTGATCTTTAGTCATTTATTTGAATTACTAATCTTCATCATTTTTAATAGTATGTAGCAAATGAAGTTATTACCAAAACTCCTTTGCATACTCTAAAGCTGGATCCTGGTAAGGACATCAGGCCCAGAGAATTCCTTAGACAGGCTACGTTCAAATGTGCATGCCATGAGGTTTTCATGCATTGGCCTGGACTTCTAGAAAGTAACTAAAATAATGCCGCTTTTTTTTTCCATAAAACTTTAAAAAGCAGTGAACTAACAACTGCATATTTCTTTCAAGTTTCCTTACAGTTTATAGAAGTTCGAATTATTTAACTGTTTTATTGATTGTCTCAAGGTTGCCTTAACATCAGTTAATGAATACTTGTTAGATGTTATATACAAAGAAAAGAGGGCACAAACTTGGGAGTCCCCCTGGGACCTGAGTTCCATTTTGAGTCCACCATTTACTAATAATACAACCTTGAGCAAGCTACCTAACTCTTCTGTTGCAAAAAAGCACTAACTCTACCTCTTTCAGCTATGGTAAGGATCATGAGAGATGGTAATGTGGCTAACATGGTGTCCAGCAATAAGCATATGTCTATCTAAAACCGGGTAAGAAACTGTCACTGTTCAGAGAAGTCAAAGGAGGCGCAACAACTTAATACAATATGATATACAGCATAGGATAATGGAAGAGAAAATGAAAGCTAGACAAAAACAAAGGAAATATTAGTAAAATGTGGATCTTTCTGGTTAACAATCATGTCACAATATCAGTTCACTCATGTGACAAAAGCACTCATGTAAGATAAACCAAGTGAGCTGGGTGTAGTGGTGGATGCCTTTAGTCCCAGCACTCTGGAGGCAGAGGCAAGTGGATCTTTGCGAGATTGAAGTCAGCCTGGTCTTCACAGCCAGTTCCAGGCCAGCTGGGCTACAGGGAGACCAGAGAGAGAGAGACAGAGAGAGAGAGAGACAGACAGACAGACACAGACACATAGGACGTATGGGAACTCTATGTACTAATTTCATGTTTTTGTGTAAATCTAAATTTTAAGTTTATTTAAAAGTAAAAAGGTGCTAGAGGGATGGTTCAGCAGTTAAAAGCATATACTGCTCTTCCAGAGGATCAGAGTTCAGTTCCCAGCACCCACATGGTGGCTAACAATCGTCTATAACTCCAGTTTCAGGAGGATGTGACACCCTCTTCTGGGCTGTACACACTCATACACAGGAGAGGGAAGGTACCGTTCTCCCTCATCCTCTCTCCAAACATGGAGCACACAGTGCCCTGTGCCTTCCCTGCTTCTTCCACACGGACAGTGATGTCAAGTTCCAAAGAAATCACACCAAGATCTTCAGCTGGAGAAAAAGACATGATATGACACACAGCAGAGGACTTGAGAGAATTTTATTTAAGACGTATACCTCTATCTTTGAGGCTGTGCATGGTAGTTGCGCCTTTAATCCTAGCACTCAGGAGGCAGAGGTAGGTGGATCTCTTTGAGGTTGAGGCCAGCCTGGTCTACATAGTGAGTTCCAGGCCAGCTGAGGCTACAGGGAGACTGTCTCAAAAAGATACACACACACACACACACAAAATATTTATTTTTTCACCAGACATGTTGGTACACACCTGTACTCCCAAGCACTCAGGAGGCTAAGGCAAGAGAGTCTCCAGCCTGAGTTACAATAGAAATCCTGTCAGGGGAGAGGGGAGAGCTAGGAGTGTAACTCAGTGGTCGAGCACTTGCCCAGCATATACAAAGCTCGGGGTTCTATCCCCAAAACAGCAAAAAAATAAAAAAAAAACTTTTTTTTCACAGCAGTTCTAAAAACACTACTCAGAGAAATGTTCATTAGATAGTAACTGAAACTTCATGAAAACTGTTAAAAAGGTTTGTGTTTGCAGTGTTAAAACCGGGTAACTGGCTGAATGGAAAAAAAAAACCTTCCTATGCAACCAAAACTAATGTTGCAACACTTTTACTGGATATTGGTTTTGATAGTCCAAAGTTTATTTTGCTATTTGGCATCAGAGATATGCTGACTCTGAGGTTGCCTCTGAAAAGAAGGCTGACAGCAAGTACAAAACAGGTCTCTTCGGTCAGGAAGAACTTTAAGATATGTTAAGGGAAGTATCAACAAAAGCTGGCCCTGGCCCCTGCTTTAAAAAAGTCACACAGACTAATGATAGCATATGGGAACTACACTAAACTCCCAGGAAAAGTGACACCAGGCAAATTCAAAGAATTGGGTTACAGTATAAAGGGATAACATGAGAACATACCACTTTCCTGTCTGTCTTTATTAAAAGACAATTCTGAAATTCTGGCTGAAGATTAGCACAGAAATCTTCTTTCTTCTATAAAACTCAGGTTCCTGGTTGTACTTAAAGCCTATTTAAGGTATGAAGGAGTTACTAATCCCTGGGAAGGGGAAAGTACAAAGCTGCTTGCCAGAACACACAGAAAAGGAATGGCAAGGAACCAAAACCCTAGGCTCCCATTACCTTGCTCAGGAGGACTATGACAAGGCAGTTCAGGGTGGAAGAGGTCTGGTAAACAAACCCTAGCAGGTAGGAATTCCAGCTGCAGCAGCAGACCAAGGAGAACAAGCAGTGGGCCTTCTAGGCTCACTGCAGATGGAGTACAGGACAGAAGTCTCTTCCTCCAAACTCTTCCCTCTGAAACTCATCTACTTAATTTATCTTCGACCAGGCTGGCTTTGAACGCACAGAGGTTCGCCTGCCTCTGCTTCCTGGGAAGCAGGGCATTAAAGGATTAAAGGTATTAAAGGCCTGGTGTTATATACTTAATTTTTAAAAAACATTTTTTATTTTTATTATATATGTATGAGTGTATTGCCTACATATATGTTACTCCACTCATGTTGTGCAGTGCCTATGGAAGTCAAAAGAGGGCATCAGATTACTCCACCCATGTTGTGCAGTGCCTATGGAAGTCAAAAGAGGGCATCAGATTCCCCTGGAACTAGAGACAGTTGTTAGCTACCATATAGGTGCTAGGAATCGAACCCTGGTCCTCTGCAAGAGCAGCCAGGGTTTTCAAAGTTGAGAGCTCTCTCCAGCCCCCATCTACTTAATTTTTTAATTTATTCCCTCACAGCATCTAAAATCTAAAAACCTGAACACAACTGCCCAAAGCCCAAAGTTAATATTTCAGTTGTTACAAAGAACCCACCGTGTTTTTTTTTTTTCTTTTTTGGGGGAGAGGGTTGGTCTTTTTTTTGAGACAGGGTCTCTCTGTATCCCAGCTGGTCTGGAACTCATTATGTCGACCAGGCCGGCACTGAACTCACAGAGATCTATCTGGCTGCCTTTGCCTCCTGAGTGCTGGGATCAAAGGTGTGTGCCACCACACCAGGCCCATCATGTTTTTTAATCAAGTGAAATTTGGAAATCTCATTAACTCAGAAAAAGCCTACAGATTTCAAGAATCTGCAGTATCATTTGGTTTTAAATTCCCAAACGAGTTAGTATTTTCTTTCTCTTCGCAATGTAAATCAAGATGATGGAATGAACGTAGCCTTTAGATTGAAAGCTGAAGATGATCAATTTTATGTTAGAGAAGCACAAAGTGGTTTTCTAAGTGGTTCTCTATCACAATTTATCATTAGGATTTTGAAGGTTAAAGGGAGCATCAATTAATAAGTTAAACCCAAGAGTGGGGTTACTGAGATGCACCCCCTTTTTAAAGGACTTTATTTATGTCTAGAGTGTATGTGTACCCTGTGCCTGCAGTGCCCATAAGGGCCAGAAGGGAGTGTCTGGTCCCCTAGAACTGGAGTATTAGATAGCTGCCAGCTGCCACGTGGGTGGTAGGAACTGAACCCAGACCCTCTGCAAGAGCAGTCAGTACTTTCAACAATTGAGTCATCTATCCAGTCTCCCTAGGATGTGCCCTTTCCACTGGAGAAAGGAATCACTGTTAGAAAAGTGGACATTTTACAAATGAAGAGCTTTGTCAGGTAGAGAACCAATTCCTCCAACACTTCACACTGCAGCTCCAGAAAGGGGAAAAGGTGGCAGCTTATCCAAACAAACCAATACATTCACTGTTATCTGAATATCTGGTCATCTGACTCACCCTATTAGCTGAATTAGAGATATGATAAGGTCAGAATTTTTAAGGTGATCATCTGATTCGATTCTTCCCTTTACACATTAAAGAAACAATGATCTAAACCCTCCCCCAGTGGTTTTCTATCTTTATCTCCCTCCCAATGTCAAATAAATATCAAAGGAAAAAAAGGTAAAACACGGATTCACCGCTTACACACTTATACAGAAAGCGTTCAACTTACACAACACAAACTTCATCTCCCGGAGTTTGGGGAGCCACCCGGCCCCAGTTCCTACCGTGCAGCCAGCGCTGTGCTCTAGACCGGACAAAGTTATCCAAAATTCCAGACTTGTCACTAGTCAGGACGTGGAGCCCAACCCGAGGCCCCACAGCCAGCGCTGACACGTAGGGAGTGAAGCCTGGAAACGTCCTAGAAAGTAGGGTTCTGTGTGCAGAGAGGTCAGCGGCTGCAGCCCACCCGCTGGGGAGGAAGCCGAGCCGAACCGAACCGAACCGAACCAAGCCGAGCAGAGCCGAGCGGAGCCGAGCCGCCGCAAGCCAAGAGCCCCGCAGCAGCCCGCGCCCGCCCCACGGCCCTGCGCACCCACCTGGAGGCCTTTGCGCCGGGCTGTGCACAGCCGACAGGTTCAGCGCCGCCGCCTTCTCCCGCACGGTGGCCATGGCCGCGGTCGCCTGGACGCCGCTGCCCACGCCGCCACAGCTGGGGCTGCTGCTGCTCCGACTGCGCGCCCGCGCTCGAGCCACCGGTTAACTGGCTGGGGGCGGGGCCACCTTCGGGCTCCGCCCCTTGAGGTCACGTGTCCCGTTGGGCCGCGTGTAGGCTGCCCGCAGGCTCGCTGTCCGGGAACACCTGAGGCCAGTCACCGAGAACCGAGTCCAGGTAAGTACTTCTCTGGGCGGGGCCTTTAGAGCACCAGCCTGTAGCGCGTGTAGCCGGAGGCTAAACCAGCTCGGTGCGCTAATCTCCGGGTGGGCCTGCCTTGACTCCGCCTGCGCATCACTGCTCTGAGTCTCAGTACCTTCACCTGGAACCCAGGGCGAGTCCTACCATCAGTCTTGACCCGGCTTTTGATGATTACCTGAACGTTCACAGCGTTCAGCGTTTAGTACTTGGGCCAGAAGCATACTTGCTTCAAAGCTTGTCTTGGTAATAAATGCATCGAGTTTTTTTTCACAGATCCTTTGCCTGTAAAGGACAAACAAATCCTTATCTGGCCCAGGAGAGCAATGTCTAGAGGTCAGAGGAGGGCAGCAGGGAAAACTGCGCTGCCCAGCCAATGAAATCTATTTTGATTCAAAGGTAATCTGGGTCAGGTGAGTGGAGATAGTTTGCTGCTGGGAGAAGAGGGTGGGAGAGCCGGCTGGAGGAAGAGACCAAAGGCTGTTGCTGTGAAGTACTTCAGTTTCTTGGAAAGTTGAGGTTCGAAATCCAGGGACCCAGTGCCACCCAGTGCCAGTACTGGGGGTTAGCCCTGAAAGTCGAATGGTGTAAGAGAATAGTAAATTAATTGCTAGATGATTGTCCCACCCCACTCCCTTTTTTTGGTGTGTGTAGGGTTATTGTTTTGCTTCATTAATTTTTTATATGTATGATTATGCCTGCATGTACGTATGTCCATTTGTGTGGTGCACTGCACGTGGAGGATGGGGGGGGGGGCATGGGATCTCCTGGAACTGGAGTTAAAGACAGTTGTTAGCTGACAGTGGGTGTGGGGATTCAAACCCCAGTCTTCTGAGAGAGCAACCAGTGCCCTTAATGACTGAGCCATCTCTCGAGTTCCTTGTTTTGGTTTTTTTTGAGACAGTCTATGTACCTTGGGTTTGCCTAGAACTCGGTATATATATCAGGCTTGCCTCAAACTCACAAGATTCCACCAGCCTTTGCCTCTGTCTCCCTAATGCTGGCATTAAAGAAGTGTGCCACCACACTGGATCGGATTGTTCATTTTTGCACAGTAATTTTGGGGGGATTTTGTTTTTCTCTCCATATGTAGCCCAGCTGGTCTTGAACTTCAAATCATCAGCCTCCCAAGTACTGAGATTACAGGTGTGTGTCCCCCATACACACACACCTGGCTTATATATAGTGTTTTTATTCCATGTACAGAATGCTTTAAAATCACGTTCATTGATTATTTCTCAAGCATGCCAGTACTACATTTAGCATATGGGAAGAACTTCTTCATTTGATCTAAACTGGTCTAAGAACAAACTTGCCTGAGCCAGTCAAGAGTTAGAAAACAGAACAGGAAGTTTATGACTCACTAACATGTTCTGTTCTGTTCTGTTCTGGCATGAACTTAAAAAAAAAAAAAAAAAAAAAAAGAAAGAAAGAAAAAGAAAGCTTTCTGTTTAACAACGTAAAACAGGGAATGAAGAGATGGCTCAGTGGTTAAGAGCACTGGCTGCTCTTGCAGGTTCCATTCCCAGCACCCACATGGCAGTTAACAGTGGTCCATTACTCCAGTTTCAGAGGAATCCAATGCCCTCTTTTGACCTCTTCAGGCACTGCATGTCATGGGTGCACTTATACAGATGCAGGCAATACACTGATACACATTAAATAAAAATAAACATTTTTAAAAAGGTAAAGCAGTGATGAATAGGAGGAAATTTTTAGTAGTTTTTGTCTATTTTGCAGAGCTAGGGTTCCAACCCAAGACTCCCAGGCCAGCAGTTGCAGTACCACTGAGCTACACCTCCAGTTTCAGGCAGGTTTTATTTCATTACTTTATAATTTCTTTTTCAGCTTAAAGGTTTTCATTTTGCTTGGAATAGGATCTCCCCGTGTTCCTTACACTGACCTGAATTCCTGGGCTCTAGTAGTCCTCCTCCTGTGTCTAACTAGGACTAACAGGTACATGCCACCATGAGCATCTTCTTTGTTCTTTTAAGACTGAATAATACTGGGCTGGAGAGATGGCTCAGCAGTTAGGAGCAGTTACTGCTGATGCAGAAGACTCAGTCTCGGTTCCCAGCATCCAGCACCCACCACCCATGTCCAGCAACTCACGGTCACTTGTAGTTCCATTTCCGGGAGATTGGATACGCTCTTCTGACTTCTGCAAGCACTGAACACACACGAGCACCTACATGTACTCAGGCCCCCACACATACACTTAAAATTTTAAAAATATATCTTAAAAAAGACCAAATATTCTCTCATATCACATTTGCTTAATTTTATGTATATGAGTGCTTTGCCTGCATGTATGTAAGTGAACCCATGTCATACAGTGCTCACAGAGGCCAGAAGAGGGTATGAGATCCCCAGGAACTGGAGTTATGGATGGTTGTTAGCTGCCATGTGGGTGCGAGCGCAGCTACTGCTCTTAAGCGCTAAGCCACCTCGTCACCCCCCACATTTTCTTTATCCATTCTCTATCAAGAGGACATTGCAGCTGCTTCCATCCCTTTGTGCTTCTGAGTAATGCTACAGTGAACTTACTTGTGCACATATCTCTTCAAGATTGTATCTTCACAGCTGGAAATAGTTCAGTGGTTACTTAGCATGTTCAAGCGTGTGCCATCTCCAGCATCTCATATACACACAAAAAAATTCTAAGTGGCTGGAGAAAACTGGCTGTTCTTGCAGAGGACCCAGATTCAGTTCCCAGCACCCACATGGTGGCTAACAACCATCTGTAACTCCAGTTCCAGAGGAATCTGATGCCCTTGTCTGATCTCCATGGGCATTTTACAACACAAGGGCACTTACATATATGCAGGAAATACACTCATACACATAAAATAAAGATATTTTTAAAAAAGAAATTTTCTTAAATCATTTGTTTATAAGCCCAGAGGTGAGATCCCTGGTATAGATGTTAGTTTTGGTTAGTACTTCTGAGGAATTTCTGTAATTTTTCTTAGTAGTTATGCCATTTTACTCTCCTACCTGCAGTGCACGAGAGTGCCAGCATTTCCAATCACTGACACTTTAAGTTTGTATCTTTAGTGATTTAGTGGTGCTGAGAAACTTTTATTTTTCTTTCTGCAGTGCTGGGATTGAAATTCTAAGCATGCTTCCACCGAGTTATATCACCAGCCCTGTTTTGCTTTTGTTTTGAGGCAGGGTCTTGCATTGTAGCACAGGTTGGCCTCAAACTTGTGGTCACATTGCCTGTTGCTGGAACTTTCTGCATTCTGGGATCACAGACATGTGCCATCACAGCTGGCTTGATGTTGCGAATTGTTTCATATGCTTCTTGGCTATTTATATGCTTTTTTTGTGAGATACATCTGTTCATATCTTTTGCCTGTTTTTGAAATGGGTTACTTGGTGTCTTTGGTTGTTGTTGTTGAATTCTAGTTCTTTTGGATATTAACCACATACCAGATTTCTGACTTGCAAATATTTTTTCCACTATTTATTTACTTACAGTGTCTCACATAGCCCAGAATGACCTGTGTAGTCAAGGAAGACCTTGAACTTCTGATCTTCATCTCCTAAGTGCTGAGATGACAGGAATGTCTCCCTACGCCTGGATTTATGTGGTGCTGGGGATCAAATTCCGGGCTTTGTATATACCAAGCGAGTCTTGTACCAATTGAAGTATATCCCCAGCAACCCATTACATATTTTATCACTTATAACTCTCCTTACAGAGTTGACCTTTCATTCAATGGTTTCCTCTGATGTGCAAGTCTTTATACTCATGCTCTCCCATTTGTGTGAGTGCTTTTGTTGCCTCTGTTTGAGACATGATCTCATGTACCCCACACTGGCCTTGAACTCCTTGTGTAGCTGAGGATGAATTGTCTATGCCTTTTTAGAAAAATTTATTATTTCAGGGCTGGAGAGATGGCCCAGTAGTTAAGAGCAGTGGATACTCTTGCAGAGGCCCTGGGTTCAGTTCCCAGCACCCACATGGTGGCTAACAATCAGCCATAACTCCAGTTCAGGGCGTCCAGTGCCCTTTTCTGTTCTCCATGGGCACTGCATGAACTCATGCACTTACACTCATGCAAGCAGAACACTCATATGCATAAAATTGAAATAAATAACAAAAAATTTTATATTTTAAATTATGTGTATTTAGGCATGTCTGTGTTTGAGTATCTGCATGTGAATTCAGGTGCCCGTGGAGGCCAGATGTGTCAGGTCCTCCGAATCTGGAATTACAGGTGGTTGTAAGGCACCTGGCATGGGTGCAGAGAACTGAATTCAGATTCTCTGCAAGAGCAGTATGTGTCCTTTACCACTGAGCCATCTCCCCAGCTTCTCATCTGTGCTTTTGGTGTCTCATCTAAGAAATCACTGCCAAGTAGAGTATTATGAAGCTTTCCACTTAGGTTCTCTTATAGTTTTATGGTTTTAGGTCATTCATTTAGATTGTTAATCTATTTTGAGTTAATTTTTGTGTGTGATAGAAAGTCAGGGATCCAGTTACATCCTTTTGAATGTAGTTATTCAGTTTACTCATGTTGTTTAAGAAGGCATTATTTCCTTGAAGTATTGTCTTGGCACTGTGTCCAAAATCATTAGGCCATATACCTGAGGGTATATTTCTGGGCAATCTGTTCTGTTCTGTTGGTCTCTGTGTCACTCTTTATGCCAGCCCCATAATGTTTTGATTACTTGAGCATTACAGTATGTTTGGAAGAAACAGCAATTTTGAAAACGTTCTTATTTCTAGTCTAGATCATTTAATAGAAATCATTTGGGGATATTTCAGTAACTTATAGGATATTGGCATGACAGACTATTTCTCTTTATATTAAGATAACCAGATCAGGGGCCGGAGAGATGGCTCAGTGGTTAAGGGCACTGGTTACTCTTGCTGAGTACCCAGATTCAGTTTCCAGAACCCACATGATGGCTAACCACCATCTGTAACTTCAGTTCCAGGGGATCTGACACCCTCTTCTGGCCTCTGCGGGCATTGCACACATGTGGTGAACTTAATTTAAATACATGTAAGCAAAACACTCATACACTTAAAAGTAATTTTTTTAATTAAAAAAAACTGGCAAACGTTTGTTTCTTTTATATTTTATTTTTTGAGAAAGGGTCTTCCTGTTGGCCCCAGCTGACCTGAAATTCACTATATGGGCCAGGTTGGCCTCAATCACAGAGATCTGTTTGCTTCTGCCTCATGAGTGCTGGGATTAAAGTTATGTACCACCATACCTGGCCTTAAAATATATATACTTTTTTACATTTTATTTATTTATGATTTATTATATGTGTATGAATGTATTGCCTGCATGTAAGTATGCCCATGTCGAGCAGTGCCCTGGGAGGTCAGAAGAGTGTGTCAGATTCCCCTGGAACTGGAGTTAGAGCTGCCATGTAGTTCTGGAAATCAAACCTGGGTCCTCCGCAAGAGCAGCCAGTGTCTGTTTGCATGTGTATAGGCACATGTGCATGTGGAGGCCCATGGCAGTCTGGAATCTTCCTCTCTTTGTCTTCTACCTTATTCATTGGGGTAGGGTCTCTCAAGCAAACCCAGAGCTAACCAATATGGCTAGTGTAGCTAGTCAGTTTGCTTGGTGGGGGCAGAAATCACCTATCTCCACATTCTCAGGCTGGAATTATAGGTAAGTCACCATGACTTCCCTGCCATTTATGAGTTCTAGGGTTCCAAACTCTGATCAGTCCTCTTGCTTAGGCAGCAAGCACTTTAACTGCTGAGCCATTTCCCCAGCTCCAACCCCCGCCCCCTCCTTTTCTGAGACAGGGTCCTTGATTCAAAAAAGTTACCATATGATTCAGACATTCTAAGGTATACAGCAAAATAATGGAAAGAACATGAAAGCCTATATACAGATGTTCAAAGCAGTGCTATTTGTAATAACTGAAGTCGAAGCTATCCAAATGTCGAACTGAAGTGACAGCTATACAGGAACAGTTAGCCTGAGAACTGAATGAAGTGCTGACACGGGCTATGAATGTGGATGACTTTTGAAAATATTATGCTGTGAAAGAATTCAGACATAAAAGCCCACACATATGACATGATTCCATCAATATAACTGTAGAATATACAGCCATAGAGATAGAAAGTAGACAAGGAGTTCCTAGGGACTGGTGGGAGAGAAAAATGATTCATAATAGGGAATTTTTTTCTAGGATAATGAAATTTTCTGGAATTAGTACTGATGGTTGCAAATCTTGTAATTATACTAAAAGCAATTTATCCATTGAAGTCTTAGAAGTGTTTTATTAAAATACAGTGTTTCGTGCCTCATGCCTTTAAAAGCCTTGTGACCAGTGCACAGTGAAAACTAAAAGGTGTGCTCTAGGAGTTGACATTGGGACATATTTATTGCAAACGTTAGGTCAGGGTCTCCTTGCAGCCCCAGCTGCCCTGGAACTGTGTAGACCAGGCTGGCCTTGATCTCATACATACATATATGGCTGGAGTGGGTGCTGCCTTCTGCTGAGCTCCCTGCTCACATGACAGAAACTCTACTTTGGGTGTAACATACTGAATATGGGGCCCTAATCCTCCTCCTCTTACCTTCTAAAGCAGTGCTTTTGCCTGGAGGAGCAAGCCTAGAGGATCCCTTCTGCCTCAGGCTCTGCTTAGTACTTAGTTCTGAGCAGAACTTAGCACACAGTGAGGGATTGTCAGCTGCTTCCCATGATCCCTTTAGAGGGAGAAACAGGTCGGGAGAAACACATCAAAAGAATGATTGATCATTTATAACCTTTCTGAAAGGAACTGACCTTACTGGCAGCAGAATATAAAGATCAAGGCTGAAGTCATTCACAAGAATGAGGCAGTGTGATTTGGCAGGAGGCAAATGGGAGAAGAGTCAAGATACAGCCTCTGCAGTGAGCTGGATAGTTTTGGTAGGAAATTAGAAACAAGACATCTGAGAAGAGTCCTCTTGGGATCAGAATAATAGTGACTTCAAAAACGTTCATTAAATGAGTCTTGATTGGATTAGCTTGCACAATTTATGCCCCTAGGTCATTGAAAATGATATCACAATTAACTTATAATCAGAGGAGTTTAACACTCAGGAATGGTCAGGAGAGGCCAAGAGCCCAGAGAAAGCCTCCACTTCCCGGCAGCAGCTGCACTGAAGGAGCAACATCCCTGCTGGGGGTGGAAATGGAGAATTCAGTGAAATAATCTAGCCAGTCACTAAATAAACAAGCCAACCATAAACACTAGGAAGGAGTGAGGACTGTCAGCAGCAGGGACGTCCTCACAGTTCCACTGTCACCACCAGCCATTGAGGAGTTCCCCTTCACCCTTCCGGAGCTCCATTCAGGCAATTCCTGACTCTTGGTTTCAAACAGAATTCCAGGTTGAGCTAGCACAAGCAGCTGGAGTTTACTAAGAGATTGCACTATAGATTTTAAACCCAGGAGTCAGGGGTAGGGTTGCTGAGGAAAGATGACACCTAAAGTAGATATGGGTTTCTAAAGGACTGCTTCGTTGTCTTCACTGTGCTCAGGTGTAGGATTTGGGTGAGTTTTGAAGTTATGGTTGCTAAGGAATTTAAATGAGATCAGAATGGCTCCTTTTGTGTACCTTACAGGATTATAAATGAGAAAAGTCTCAACCACAGGGATTGGGAAAGTTAAGATATCTTCACTGTAAAAATGAATAGTCTTGTTTGAGATTCCTAGAAGGTATCTGGAAAAGGAGTAAGGCCAAGCTTGGTTTACAGGTCTTTGGCATGGTTCATACTATTTTAACATTCTCATTTGAAAATAATTATACACAAAAATACTATATTTTGTGTTGACAATTTGTACAACAAATGTTACTGGTGCTGGAATTCTTGATACTCAGCTGGGGAGAAGCTTCACCCAGACTCCAGAGTGGGTGAGAGGCTCCTTTCTCTTAGGGTACCCTAATTTTCCTTGTTTTTCTACTCTGCTTCAGGGACCAGTACCCACAATTGATGGAAGCTATAATATACTATCTAAAATACCAAATTACCAACAAAAACTTTTCTTGTGGTGCTACAGATACAACCCAGGGCTTCGTATATGCTAGACAAGTGCTCTACCACTGACATGTATATACTCTAATCCTCCTCCTCTTACTTTCTAAAGCAGTGCTTCTGCCTGGAGGAGCAAGCCTAGAGGATCGCTTCTGCCTCAGGCAATGCTTAGCCCTTAGCTCTTAGCAGTACTTAGCACAAAGTGAGGGATTGTCAGCTGTTTCCCATGATCCCCTTAGAGGAGAGAAATAAGTCAAAAGCCTCCAGCAAAAAACTTTTAGGGTTGATGATGTAGCTTAACTGCTAGAGTATTTGGCAAGCATAAAGCCCTGGGTTCAATTCTCAGCACTACATAAACCAGGTGTGGTCATTTTTTTTAAAGCACAGAAATTCTGAACTTGAAAAGTATAATAATTTAAAAAGCATTTTTAAATTTTTTTTGTTTGTTTTTGTATTTTTTTGAGAGAGCGTCTTCCTATAACCCCAGTTGGCCTGGAACTTGCTAAGTAGACCAGACTGGTCTTGATCTCAAAGAGATCTGCCTGCCTCTGCCTCCCAAGTGCTGTGATTAAAGGTGCACCACCATGCCCAGCTACATTGTGTGTGAGTGGGCCTGTGCCAGAGCATGTATGGAGGTCAAAGGACAGCTGTGGGAGTCAATTCTCTTCTACCATGTGGGTCCCAGGAAACAAATTCAGGATTTCAGGTTGGTAGTAGGTACCTTCACCTGGTAGGTGAAGCCATCTCACTAGCCCTAAATTATTTTTATTTTAAAATTTTAAATGTGCATGCATAGGCCAGAAAACAACCTTCACTGTTGTTCCTAAGTGCCATTCCCCTTAATTTTTAATTTCTTTAAAATTTTATTTTTCTGTATAAGTGTTTTACTTGCATGTATATAAATATACCATGTGTGTGCAGTGTCTCAGGAGGCCAGAAGAAGACATTGGATCCCGCTGGAATCTGAGTTAAGGGTAGTTGTTAACCACTATGTGGGTGCAAGAAACTGAACCCAGATCCTTTGTAACAGGATCTAATTCCTTAAAAAAAAAAAGACAGGGCCTCATTATTTAGCCCCGACTGACTTGGAACTCACTATGTAGCCCTAACTGACCTGGAACTCACATGTAGATAGCCCAGCTGGAGAGTTGGGATTAAAGGTTTGTGTAACCACACCTGGCCACCTTGTTGGGCTTCTGATATTGGGCTTCCCACTGGCTTGGAACTTGCTAGGCTGGCCAGCCAGCAAATCTCAAACAAGGGTCCACCATCTCTACCTCCTCAGGACTGAGATTACAAGTGCATGCCACCATGTCCACTTTGGCAAATGCAGGTTCTAGGGGACAGAACTCAAGTCCTCATGTTTGCACAGCAAGCACAACACCAACGGAGCTATCACCTCAATCTCAATAACCCAAATTAAACTCACAGGAGGAGCTCATCAGCACATTTGAACTGGCAAAAGTGTAAGTGAACTTGAAAGCAGATCAACAGTTACACAAGCTAATAAATTTAAAAAGGAATGCAGGAAAAGTATCTATAGAAGTAATGGGGAAGCTTCTTGTAATTTTTAGCTTGAACAGCTCAAAAGCTCAATGAAGCACTAGTAGAGTAAACAAAGACACCCACAACAAACAAACCAGAGTAAATATGCTGAAGGACTGTGACAGAAAAACCTTAATTCATCTATAGGAAACTTTTACACAGGCTACACAGAGACTTTGAGACCAGCCTAGGCTACATGAGACCCTCTCAAAAAAAAAACCAAAAGTATTCAAGGAGAGCAACTGTCACCTGAGAATCCTGTATCTGGAAAAGCTACTTAAAAGTGAAAGTTGGAAAGGGGAGAAAAGAGAACATAAAGGTGAAATACTTTCTCAGATCATCAAAAACAGAGATACTGATACTGGGCATGGTGGCATACACCCTTGATCCCAGCACTTGGGAGGCAGAGGCAGGCTCAGGCAGATCTCTAATATTGAGGCCAGCTGGTGCTGCACAGCAAGTTCCAGGCAAGATGGGGCTACAGGGAGACCCTGTCTCAAAAAGACCAAAAAAAAAAGGGGGGGGGGGATTGCTGCCAGCACACCCAAGTTATAAGAAATACTGAAAGTGCTCCAGGCTAAAAGCTGCCAGATGGGAAGTCAATTTACACACAAAAAAGGAAGAGCACTAGTAAAATATTTATATAATTTGAAGACAAAATATGAATGCCTACTTTTGTCTTCTGTCAGGTGATTATTCTATCTATTTATTTATTTGGAGTTCTGGGGACCCAATCCAGAGCCTTACAAATGCTAGGCAAGCTGTACAACAAGACTGGAGGAAATGATTTTAAAAGCAGTTGTATAAAATGTGTATATAGTGTGTACATGGGGCCTATGACAAAGAAATGTAATATATGAGCCAAGTGTGGTGGGGCATGCCTTTTGTCCCAGCCCTTGGAAGGCAGAGGCAGGTCAGATCAGTCTACACTACTTAGTGAGTTCTAGGCCAGCTGGGGCTACAGGAAGACCATGTCTCAAAAAAGCTAAAAAAAAAAAAAAAAAAAAAAGGGTTTTGCCATTACCGGCACAAGAGGTGTGTGGAAACAAAGTTATATTCGGCTAAGAAATTAACCACAAATGGCAGACTAGTAATTATAGCAGTTTATTGTTAGAACTACTGTATTAGGATATACAGTATATTTAACAAATAATGATAGTAATACAAAAAAGTGAAGAAGGGAATACAGGAATAATGTTTCCATGTATTACCAGAATTAAGCTCGTAAATCTGAAGCAGATTCTAACGTTGTTAATGTATAGTAAATTCTAGGACAATTAATAAAAACAAAATTTATTGTAAAAAAAAAAAAGCAAAAGGTACATTAGAAAATACTTACTTAGTTGGGCTTGGTGGCACAGAGATGTAATCCCATCATGGAGGAAGCTGAGGCAAGATTACCACAGGTTCAAGGCCAGTCAAGGCTACAGAGAGACCCTGTTTCAACAAGCCTAGAAAGTACAGAAATAACAGAAATATTACCAAACTGCATTGTCTATTGGAAACAGATCTTTGAAAAATATTTTATGTGTATGAGAATTATGCCCGCATATATGTAAGTGCACTTGTGTTGTGTAATACCTACGGAGGTCAGAAGAGGGCTCCAGATTAGTGGTTAGCCACCATGTGGGTGCTGGGAATTGAACTCAGGTCCTCTGCAAGAGCAGTTGGTATTCTTAACTGCTGAGTTGTCTCTGCAGCCCTGGAAGACTCATTTTTAAAACCCACAATGTGGATGGGGTTATAACTCGGCAGTACTTGTTTAACATGTACCACCTGTGATGTGGACAGAACTAGAGGACATGTTAGCAAGATAAACCAGACTCAGAAAGATAACTGTTGGGTTTTTCTCCATGTGGAATCTGTGTGTATGTGATAAAAGTAAATGGGATGATGGAAGACATTTCAAAGGAAGCAGAGAAAGGGTAATGGGAATCATGTGACAGGAGTGCAGAAGGGAGGTGGCAAACAGGGACCAGCCAGAGGGAGGTGGTTGGGGGAGGGCAGCGTAGGGTGATGAATAAGAACAAAGCAGAATGAAATATATATAATGGAAATGTTATAATGAAACCAATTACTTTGTATGCTAACTTATTAATAAAGGAGTTGGGTCAAAAGCAAGGAAAAGCCAGGGGAAGGTTGTGAAGAGGGCAGTGAAAAGAGCTAATTATTGTCATTGCCTTATACTTATAGGAGCCAAATTAAAAAAAAAAATCTATATTTAGGCAAAAACAAGCATCACAGCTATGTGTAAAACAAGTTATTTTTACAGAGCATTTCTTGACTCCTGATTAACATCAGAAAATAGATAAGGTTTAACAGACTAATAGGTAATTGTACCTTCCTTTAATTTGAAACCAGTAAACACTAAATTATTCACTCTAGATGAAGAGATGTATACATAACTAAAAGTGATTAATAATCCTACCTCATTTTGGGTTATTTAGCATATGCTTTTCATTTTTGATTAACATGGTTCTCTAAAATCAAGGAATTTAGAGCTAAGCCACAGCACAGGGTAAATCCTATTGGAAACTGAAGGCATATTTGTTTTAAGCCTTTAATCAAGACTTAGATAATTTATCTAGTTTTCTTTACACTTTTCCACATTGTATGACTCTTTCTTTCTGTTTCATTAACAAGAGTAGCTTTTTTCTTAATAAAAAAAATACATTTGGAAAACAGAAAAAAAATGTGTGTATGATAGGAGTGGGGGACTCATGCACGCCAATGTGAAGCTTAGGGGATAATTCTATGGAGTTGGTTCTGGCTGCTTTACATGGGTTCTGAGGATCAAACTCCATGCACAGGAAAGCACTTTACCCACTGAGCCATCTCATAGGCTGAGAAAGATCACCTTAAGGACAAGGTGAAAAAAACTGAGTTTTGAGAACTTGTCTGAGCTATGACGTACATTTAAATAAATGCTAACAGAACCAGACAGTCACAGAAGAGTAACAAAACAATAGAATTATAAGGCTTTGCAACACAGATAATTCAAATGGCTATGTTCCAGAGTATGATGTATACGACATTAAAATGCATAGCGATTTCAGCAGCCAGCAGAAAGAGAAGGCAGGACTTCTGGTAGGTAACCAAATAAAGATTTATTTTTCAGGGGCAAGAGAGATGCTCAGCCATTAAGAGCACTAGCTGTTTTTGCAGAGGACCCAGGTTTGAAGCCCAGCACCCACATGGGCGGCTAATAGCTGTCTGTAACTCCAGTTCCAGGAGATCCGACACCCTCTTCTAACCTCCACTGGCACTACACAACATGGGTACACTTACATACATGTAATGTATGCAGTCGTAACACTCATACACATAAAGTAAAAATATTTTTCTAAAAAGATTTTTCTGTGTACAATAAATGAATGAAAAGCCAGTGCTTTTATAACCCAAACTACTTATAAAAACTAAATGTTGCCAGTAACTTCACTTGAAATACTAAGTTTTTTGTTTGATAGTGTCTCACTGTGTATTTCTGTCTGGCCTGGAACTTGCTATGCAGATCAAGTTGGCCTCCATCTCAGAGATCCACCTGCTTCTGCTTCCTGAGAGCTGGGATTAAAGGTGTGGGACATCACACTTGGCAATATTTAGTATTTTTAATTAAGGTAAAGATAAAGATAGAATATTGTTACACATCTACAGTGGATATGTATACCTAAGGCTCACAAAGCATAGTGGAACACGGGGCAGAGAGAGTACTAATACATCCTTCAACTTTCACCAGTGAAGCATCCTCATACAACAGAGTATGATGAACACAGAAGGCCACAACTGGCTAAGTTTTAGAGCATAAGAGACTGCAGAGTTCTAGTCCCTGTATAGGACACCTATATTAAACCTCACCCACCCAAGGCTCAGAGACTTTTGTGGAAAAGGAGGTGGAAAGATTGAAGAACCAGGGTGGTGCATGAACATAAGAAAACGGAAGCTTTCAGGTCACTGGAAAGTTGTTTATGTGAACTTGGAACAATGGTGACAGCATGCACAAGACCCATGCAGACTCAATCAGATACCCAGCATAGAACAAGGAAAATGGGCAGCAGGGTCTAACCCTAGCCAAAGAACTATTGGCAAATGATTACTATGGAGTGAGGGAAAGCAGATCTTCTTTATGGGAGATACTCTTGATAGGCTAAATAGACAGACTTCAGTGGATGAACCTGCACCAGAAGATTCCTGGATAGAAATGCTTCACTAGGTGTTAGATGACAGAATACTTGAAATCTGGTGGAGGGAGATATGGGAGATGGGGAGAGGTTCAATTTAATTAAGACGTATTATATGAAATGCACAAAAACCCAATAAAAATATTAAATTTTCTTTTAAAAGACAGATTCTTATGTAGTCAAAGGTCAGAGTAGCTAGGTGTGGTGGTGCACACCTTTGATCCCAGCAATCAGAAGGCAATCTCTGTGACACTGAGGCCAACCTGTTTACATAGTCCTATGTCAAGTGAAGCTACAGGGAAACCCTGTCTCAAAAAAACAACAAAAAATAACTAAATAAGTCAGAGTAACCTCTTCCTTAGCTAAGAGAATAAGAATGTTGACATTATCAATTCCTGCTAATTATATTATTTTAAAATATAGATTATAAAACTATACCTGGATTTATAATTCTCTGCAGGTGAAAATGGGGCTAAAAGACTTGTGTCTTAAACCAGAAACTCTTAGATATGTTTTAATATTGCCAGCAAATGCTACCAAATTCACCAGATACTTAAAATGTCCGAGAAAACACTGGGTGGGTCCTGTTCCATTTATACTACCCCCCTGCCCTGTTTCTTTATCCATCCTTCCCTTTTCTCTTTTGACAGAGTCTCACTAATTGCCCTGGCTGGACTTGAACTCACAAACATCTACCTACCTCTACCTCCTAAGTGGTGGCATTTATATCATTTTTGGTAATCTATATAATGTGTCCTGTGAGAAATAAGAATATTATGATACTTTTGGATATACAACATGTGTTTTTAATTCTTAAAAACATAAAAAAAAACCCAAACACTCTAATTTTCTTATTTAAAAAACTGTTTTCATTTTAATGATCTGAGTTAGTAACAAATATACAAAATTGTCTTTCACATTTCCATACATGGTATTATGGACCAATTGAAAATTCTGGACTACAAATGCAGGTTTCTTTGTATCTTTAGCCTTGGTTATTGTCACTTATAGAGGTGATTTGTGAAAACATGCATTTGTGAACACAGATGTCAACAAGTGTGCATCAGAGCTAATGCACAAAAATAATATACATTGCTCATTTGTGCGGTTGTGTGTCTAGTATACCTGACACAGAAGTAGTGATCCTGGGCTATTTCACTCTACTTGAAAAGCATTTCTGTGAAACAAATGGAAATACATTTTAAAACAAAAACTGTATTCCGCAAATACAATAAAATTCGTATTACATCTGAAACAAAGCTGCATCAGTAACCAGACTACTGTTCTCATTAGGAGATCAAGTGAGTAGAGATTGGATTATAAGGGAAATGGGAAGGAGACCCCCCAATTCTCCATTAATTGAACCGAACAAGTCATGAACACCAACACAAAAGAACTTTTTATATTATATAGGGAGATCTCCAGAAACAAAGGTTGGAATTTATCTGCCTCATCAAAAAATAAACAGATTAAGAGAAAAATTAGTTTAAAAATGTGAACTATTTTTAAACAATTTAAACATAAAAATGTGAACTAGAAAATAGTTCTAATGTTTAAACCCATCTATATATTTTCAAGTTTTAGAAATTTAAAAATTTATAAACCACTTTAAGATATGATTATTTCTTATCTTACCAATATTTCCGATTTGGTAAAATCATAGGAAAATGACAGTCTCTAATTCAACTTACTGTGAGAAATCATCATAAATTCATGACTTCATTAGGGATCAAGTAGGTAGTAAACGGGATTATATGAAAATGCAAGGAGGCCTCTTCTGCAGCCACCCATCTGAACTAGTAACGAATATTAACACAAAAGAACTTTATACATTAAATTACTCCAGATCTCTACATGCTTTGGGGGATTAGGGGCATTGGAGAGGGAACCCAGCGTCTTGCACATGCTAGCCAAGTGGTCTACCACTGAGCTATATCCTCAGCCCTCCGGATCTCTACAGGTAGGAAATTTTTTCTTTAAAAAACTTTCCTAAGTTGTGGCAATGTGTGCTTTACCTCTTTATCTACAACCTAAAGTTTTTCCTATATTATACATTTCAAACTCCCTGGTAGGAATGTAGATGCTATCCGACTAGGCATTTATTTAGCTTCCTACAGAGGGAAGACTCGTGCATGGTTATCATAATACAGTCCAACTTTTCTCTAAGGCCTGAGGTTGATGTTTTCCTATGCGCTATGGGACAAATGAGAGAAGACAATGCACCTAAACAATAGCATCTTGGAGGGAAGATCACAGGTGGCCTCCCACATTATGAAAATGTGTTTTATTAACAGGAATACAACTGTAAACAATTTGAGGGCAACTGCAGTTCAAAAGGAACTAGAAAGCCAGAATCCCAGCACTTGGGAGGCCGAGGCAGGAAGACTGCTGTGAGTTGGACCCAACCTGGACTACATAGTTCCTGACCAGCTTGGACTAGAGAATGAAACCCTATCTCAAAAAAACAACAAAAGAAATGGATAAAAAAGAAATGGATTATTTTCTATGGTAAGATTAACCTTCAGAGGTTTATTCATGAAAAAGTGGCTCTAAAGTTCAAACATGTACTTCAATAGTTACTTAGATACAAAATGGCTCTTGAAAGTATTTAAGCCATGCATAAGTCAGCAAAACAAATAGGAAAATGATGTAAAGACATATAGGTAAACCCAACTCTGCACTTTGAAATGAAAGGTACCGATTTTGTCCAGGGTCAATACTTTCAGAAAGGAGTGTGGCTGCTTTTGGCTCATCTCCAATTGTAAAACTTATCACATGATTCTGCCACTGCTGATAACCATGCACCTACCTTGATTACATTAAATAAGACTAATAAGTTACCTTGTTTTCAAAAGAAGTTGTAAAAAAAAAACAACCCCCCCCCCCAAAAAAAAAAAACAATTTCACAAATAGAACATTTGACCTGGAGAGAAACTTCCATTATTGAGTACTATCAAGTCTATTTAGACATGGCAGGTACAAATATTAAGGATTATTGCTTTTAATAAGATAACCATCAGAAATAAATATGTAAGCATAACTCAAATGCTTTTTTTCTCCCAATGTTACAATGTTTTATTCTTAAATCAAGTGGCATGTTAACTTCAATTCTTGCTAGTTACTGAAGTTTTAAGTCTAAGAAATTGGCCTGTTCACTCAAAATCAACAGAACAGATATGTCCACATAAACATATCTTATTTGGGCATTGAACAGTAACACTGCTTTCTTGATAGGACATAAGGCACTAAATGGTGGTAAAATAAACAAAGGTAGGATGATTAACAACTTTAGAATCCTAAAAAAGGCGGTAGTCTAGAATGACACTAGTAAATCTTTTTCACAAACAAATAAGGCATCCTGTTGGCAAACAAAACATAAGGTCATGTTGAACCTAATACATTCGCTGTCTCAGCTAAACTACTTGAAATGCTAGCTATCAAACTTAGGAAAGCTACAATAGCGTGCATAAAGATAGAAAGGCACCAAAAGGAGAGCTCCACTTCCAGTTCTAAGAGTTGGGGAAGCTGTGAGTAACACTGCCTGTCATCTGATTATCAGTTTTAAATGATATTTTCTTTATTTTGTGTGTGTGTGAGGGGGTATATGCGCACTCCACACAACATGCCACACACATGGAAGCCAAGAAGATAATTTTCAGGAGTCAGTTCTCTCCTTCCTCCATGGTGGTCCTAGAGCATCAAACTCAGGCTGTCAGGCTTGGTGGCCACCACCATTACCCATTAAGCTATCAAATTGTAGCACTAGATTTTCATGTTGGCAAATCAAGTGCTATTTTAGCGAGAAATTTATGAAATGAGAAATCAATGCAGTGCTACACACAGTCCCATTTATAAAGCTAAACTAACTCTAGCACCGAATGTATATTCTAAATAACACTGGAGCAAATCTTTGTGAACAATAATGGTTACCTCAAGATGGACTTCACAATGGAATTTGACATATAACTACATAGGATTTACTGAAAATAATGATAATGAAGTGCAGTACAGGTACAGAGAACATAATTATAACCACATTTTTTTTGTGTGTGAAAAATACAACTATTAGTAAAATGTACAATTGAAAAATTTCCAAAGGAAAAAACACAGTATAAACAAAAATACTTTTCTTTGAAACAGGGAAAATAGTATGTCACTGTTTTTTTGTGTTTTTTTTTTTCATCACAATATAACTTGACACAAAAAGCAGTCATAGAATTGCACCAATTCCATATCCAGTTTCCTGAACATGTTAAAAGGAGTCCATAAAGCAGAATGCAGTTTCTGGATTTCTTATTTTAAACTGATGATATTCTCACATAGGATACCACATCACACCAGATATGTTTACACCAATGTACAAAACTTTCAGTTCTGTGGCCAGACATAAATGCTTTCTGCCACCTCTTTTTCACTCTGATGTTTCACCAGTGATAGAGTGGAAAAAGTCAAGTTACTTAAGTGTTATTTCTCTAGCAATAAAAATTATATTTAGTGCATGCTTTATCATTTGTCAAAAATGTTTCTGAAAATAAAATTCAGTTACCCCATAGTTAACAAAATAGAAGAATCAATCATTAGGATAAAAACATGACGGGATTACGGTTCATTCCTAAGGACTGACTTTGTTGGAGCACCGCCATCCTTAGCAAAGGTCCTGGTGAAAGTTGTTCACAGAAGCAGGCAAGCCTGTAAGAGACCATTGCTTGACATTTGATTATCTGTGACACACCTGAACCATTTCATTAGTGCTATAAAAAGGTGAGATTTTGTGGAAATGTTAGGAACATTTCTGCTGCACATGATTTAGAAGGTCTCCAAATTTTTCAAATAGGTCCTCAACCCATTTTACATTTTTCATACAAAGTTGAACAATTTCTTCCTGTCCTAAATCTTCATTTTTTTTCTGCACAGAAGATATCTAAAATAAAGAAAATTGTCACATTAGCTTACTTGTATCACTTTATACTTTATGTCCTTTATAAGGCCTTGCTCTTTCTATATCTTAAATGAAAAAAGGACTTATTAATGCACCTACATGCAGTGATCTTTTTCACCCATCTTTGTTCCCAAACATAGTAAATGATTATTTCAGATAAATTTAAATGAGGTCAACCCTTATTATCTCTAGCTCCATGGGAACAGAGAGTTAAAGACTAGGAATAATACATCAAGCTTTCTTAATTCCTTTCGATTGTATTAAAAGTTAAATGCCAAATATTGATGCGATGCCAATTCTGCCATCTCAGAGCACTGTACAATCAACACAATTTGCAACATCTTTCCATTTCAGGCTATTGCCTAACACACCAGGTACAGCTGTGGGCTAAATTAACCTCATAATTACAAAACTCACTGTACTGGTAAATTAAGAGGTGGTACTGTCCAGAAGTTTTTGTCTAGGGAAATCAATTCTATCTCATTTACAAGGTGATACTGTTGCCGCATATACCTTTTCTGTCTTAAAATTTCTAGCACCTAAAATTTTATTTAGTTTCTTCATTTCAAGGCATTTCTATTCCAAGGCATTTCTCTACAAAGTGAGATTGGTTTGCATTGTGAAAGAAAAAAATGTAATAAACACTAATTATGAAAATGTAAAGCAAGCACTAATAGCTTAACAATATTACCAGTCCCAGCCCAAGAGGTGTAAGACTCTGGTGCATTTGAGCAATAAAACAATAGAAAACTCAAATCTAGTGATTATTTACAAAAGAATATAGGCAAGATAAATGTTACAAATACATTTTGTAATTCTTTTTAAAGCATCCCAAATACTCTGGCTACAGTCTCCTTAAGAAAGTTCAGAAATGGGCAGGAGACATGGCTCAGTGGTTAAGAGCACTGGCTGCTCTTCCTGAGGATGCATGGTTCCCAGCACCCACACAGTGGCTAACAACCTTCTGTAATTTCAGTTCCAGGGAATCGAACATCCCCTTTTGGCCTCTGCAGGCATTGTATGACACAAGTGCATTTACATGTAGGCAAAAAACACTCATACACAAAAATAAACACATCAGAAAAAAAAATTAAGTTCAGAAAAACATTGTATTTAATTTTTAAATAAATAAGAGGAAATTACCTCATCCTTACATATCAGATAAACATGATATTTATAATGATGGAGTGAATGATACAACGAATATAACTGTATTTTCTCTGGATCAACAGCAAACTCCTATAAAAAGAAAAAAGTTTACAGGTACTTTTTCTAGAACATTAGCGCTAAGAATACTTTTGGGAAGACATTGGATCCAAAGTCTGTCTCATAACAATGACAGGATTAGGTATGAGGCTGTATTAACACTGATGGGAGCTTATTCAAAACAAAAGATTAAACTATATTTTTAAATGTTCATTTTTTTATCCTATTATGAGTATAAGCTATGGGTGGGGGACCTAACATTATAGAAATTTTTAAATAAAAACATGTTAAGATTACTTGAAAAGTAAAAGCTTTCTTTCTTTTGTTTCCTTTCTCTCTTGAAACAGGGAGAGTGTAGGGTCTCCAGTAGCTAAGGCTGGCTTTGAACTCCTAATCTTCCTATAAATGCCTCCCGAGTACTGGGACTATAAGCATGCAATACCATTCTAGGCTCAAAGTAAAAGCTTTCTATCATCTGTCTTTCAAGATAATGAGGGAAAAAAAAGGAGAGACCTTGCTCCTCAGGCCAGAAGTAATTATCCTACCCCCAAAGACTTCACACCAATGACAGTAAAGTCTAGTATCTGCTTGTCTCAATGGTTTCAGTAGCAAATACACAAGACCTGGAAAAGGCGAGTTCACTAAGCAATAAGAACTTACTTGTGAAGATTTAGCGGTGGTTTTAGAAGTCCTTAGAGTTTTCTTATTGTAAGCTTTGCCATTCATTTTGATTTTAGAAATTGCAGCTCCTCCACTTTTTGCTTTAGCATCTCGAGTAATGATTGTTAGTTCAGGAAAACTTTCCAAAGCATTCTTAAAAATTGTGAAGAATAATAACTGACATTAGAAGAAAAATAATCTGAACTTCTGGCTATTCAAAATGCATACACACATGCAAAAACATGTGGTGGCTACTGAAAATATGTAACTGATATATACATACACATACAATGCAGGAGGAACACAGATAATACAAATCTTTGCACATTCTCCCATGAGATGGGGACTTTGTTTCCCCACATCTTGAATTTGGGTCAATTATATGACCTGACTTTTGTTTGTTTGTTTTGAGACAGGGTCTTCTTGTACCCCTAACTGGCCTGGAACTTTATATAGATCAAGATCAGGCTGGCCTTGATTTCAGAGATCACTTGCCTCTGCCTCCCGAATGCTGGGATTAAAGATGTGTGCCATCATATCCAGCTTTTAAATTTCTTTAAGTTTATTTTTATTTTATGTGTATGAGTGTTTTGCCTGCATGTATGTAAGTGCACCAGTGAATGTTGCACAGTGCCCACAAAGGTCAGAAGAGGGTATCAGAGCCACTGAAACTGAAGTTATGGACGCTTGTCTTGGAAATGGGTTCCTCTGGAACAGCAGTGAGTGCTCTCAACTGCTGAGCCATCTCTCCAGTAAGACCTGATTTTTAAGTTTATATAGTGTGTGGAACAGAGGGATGCCATGGCATGTATATGGAAGTCAGAGGATAATGTTCAGGAATTGGTTTGACCTAATTTTATTTATTTTTTTATGTGTATGACTATTATGTGTTGTGAAGTGCCTGAGGAGGACAGAGGAGAGCTTCGGATTTCCTGAAACTGGAGTTATAAATAGATGTGAGCCTCCATGTGGGTGCTGGGAATCAAACCCCAGTCTTCTGCAATAGTAGCCAGTGCTCTTAACCATTGAGCCATCTCTCCAGCCCCCTGGCCTGATTTTTTTAAGCAACAACATATACTATGCTGATGGAATAACTGAATTATTTCTAGTAATGTGTCTCTGAGTACAAAATAGGGTTATATGCATTTCTTCAAAGCTCATACTGCTTAATCACATGGTTAACACCCTGAACTGGGTTAATTTTTTTTTGAGACAGGGTCTCCATGTACCCGTGGGTTGCCTGGAACTTGCTATATAGACCAAGCTGGCCTGCCTCTGCCTCTCAAGTACTGGGGTTAAAGGCCTGCACCACCATACCATGTGAATATCCATAACTGGAAAGAACAGCTACAAAGAAGTTGCCAGACTCTGAATGACAAGAGGACAAAGGCCCACAAAAAGCACTGCCTATACCTCCAGCTTCACTTCACTTACAATGGATTACATAAAATGCACTTAAGGATTAGATCCCAAGCCAGAGCTTGATGAGTGTTCTGACCAGAAAGACATGAAGATACCATTAATAATACAGAGGTCATATGGGAGAACTGTTCCTAGTATATTCTTTAAAGGCCACTGATATATTTATACCTTTACCTATTTAGTAAGTCATCGTGACCCAAAAAGATACACATAACAGAATAATACGTGTGAGCAAACTTAACTACTTTGCTCATGGTTTTATAAAATGAGATTAGCTACCAGTATCATTTCTTCTTTTGGCAGTGAAGGGTTAAAGTACTCCCATTACATTTACAAGTTAGAATGAAGTTCATGTGAAAAGCCGAACTATTAACTGCTACAACCTTTATGATCATTCTTTGCCAAACTCATGGTTTCCACATTCTGGTAGGATAGCCCTGAAAACAGCACATTGTAGAAACAAACAAATTCTTAGGTCTAAGTATAGCAGGGAACTGCTATTTGGTAACACACAGTAAGATTTCTGGCCTATCTGGCTCAGGGAACTTGGGAGACAGAGGCAGGTGGATCTCTGTGAGTTCAAGGCCAGCCTGGTCTATGTAGTGAGTTCCAGGTTAGCTGGGGCTACAGGGTCTTTTTTGTCTTAAAAGAGCAAATAAACTTTTGGCATATATCTCACAAAGTAAGCTACCATCAATTTCTAGCTCATTTGTCCTCAGATTATTTGTGCTTTAATCATATACCCTGGTGCTTTGCAATTAAAACATACCCTTTTCCAACAATTCTGGGTCTAGAATTATTATTATTACTACTATTATCTGTTGATTACAACAAATGGAATTTAAAGATGAAAAAAAATTCCAAATTTGAAAACAACTAGGTGGCTGGGGATGAAAAGAAGTCTATTTACTGAGCACAGAATACTAAAGATCTTTAGTACGTGGATTTCTGGTTAAGGCAGAACATCACTAATTTTAGAAGGCTTTGGGACCTGACCGTCCCCCCCTCCCCCAATCCCAGCTGGCTTGGAACTCGTTATGTAGACCAGGCTGGCCTCAATCTCTCAGAGATCTGCCCTCTGCCTCCTGAGTGCTGGGCTTAAAAGTGTTTATCACCATATCTGGCAGAATCCACTTTTAAAGTCACCAATTATTTCCTTGAACCCAGGACCTCATATATCTGAGGCAAGCACTCTACCACTGAACTTATATCCTTAGATAAATCTCACTCTGCAGTTCAGGCTGGCTTGGAACTCATGGTGATTCTCCTGTCTCAGGCTCTTTAATGCTGGAATTACAGGTGTGAGCCACCATGCTCGGCTGGTGCTATTTCTAAGAAAGAGGAAACCTTTCTTTTTTTTTGTTTTTGGTCTTTCTGAGAAGGATCTCTTTGTAGCCCCATCTGTCCTGAAACTCAATATAAAGATCAGGCTGGTCTTGAACTCACAATGCTATTCCTGCCTATGTCTCCCAAGTGCTGGAATTAAAGACATGCACCATCACGACTGGCATGAGAAAACCAGTCTTAATCTACTAAAGTATTTTATTTTTTAAAAAATTTCACTGGGGATGGAAAGATGGCTCAGCAGTTAAGAACACTGGTTGCTCTTGCAGAGGACCCGAGTTGAATTCCCTGCATCCACAAGGGGAATCTGATGCCTTCTTCTGACCTCTGTGGGCACTGTCTGACATGGGTGCACCTATATGCAACTAATACACTCTTACAAATAAAGTATAAATAATAAATAAAAAAATTAAAAGAGTTTTAACCATTTATACAAATGTATATTAGTACCATTGATGGGGGAAAAAAGAAAGGCTTTCTTCAAGTAGACATAATCAAATAATTCTAGAGGTTATATGCTGCAAATACAATAAATTTTCTAAGTTGAGATGATCTTTTTGTTCTGTATTTCAGTTAACACTAATAACAGTTTATGTTATTAAGATAAATTAACAGTAATAAATATAACTGATTTTCCTATCTCCACTTTTTAAGTATTAAAAGTGTATACCACCATAGATAAACTTTTGAAAGACATAAAAGAAAAGATTTGAATATGAAGAGTAGAAAACTGCTCAGTGGTTAAGAGCATTAGCACTGATTACTCTTGCAGAAGACCTGGGTTCAATTCCCAGTACCCACATGGCAGCTAACAACCATCCTTAACTCCAGTACCAGGGCATCCAGTGCCATTTTCTAGCTTCCATGGGTTTTATATGACACAGGTGCACTTACACACATGCAGGCAAAACACTCATGCACATAAAAATAACAATTTTAAAAGGAAAATAAAAAAGATTTGAATATGATAGCCTAAGGAACTTACTTTTGGAAAACAAAATGTTACATAAATAACTAATAAATGAATGTAAACATAAATCACTGTAGAACACCAAGTTAAACAGATTCATAATGAGCAAACAACAAATCTTGTTAGGATTGAGAATGACTTCCACAAATTTTCCCTCCTGTTTACTCAGGACTCTGGCTTCTCCTGCAGCTGGCCAATAAACCATCTAAATTAAGTACCTTGAATGACTGGTCCAGATGAAGATTCAGAAGAAGTCTTTTCCGGTTATCATTTAGCATTCCATCTATTTTTTTCATGTGAGGTAAAAGTAGCTCATCTGAAATAACAATTTATTTAGGATAAACTTTTATGGATTAAAAAACATTCAATTCATTAGGTTATGTAAAATATGGCTTCCAAAAAAATTGGCATTGTGTTTTTAGAATAAAGGTCAGTCTGAAAAGTAGGTTTATTATAGTGGCAAGTGGCAGCTTATCATGATAATCAGATGCACTATGCAAAACTCCTGTATTTTAGTTCAATTCAGACAAATGGATGGGCAGCAAGGTGACCACTAGGAAGATGACTAACTTCTCTAGACCTCACTTATCATCTGATAAATTAGTACTACAAAATCCAAAGTGGTCTAACATTGCATCATTTCACCAAACACCAACTATGGCCAAGCATGTGTCTTTTGGCAGTGCTGGACTGGCTTTGCACATACTAATTAAGTGTTCTGCTACTGAGCTACATCCCCCACTCTGAGACATTCTTAATTCACTGTAATTTCAGGCAAAGAAAAAGTAGGGGAAGAAAAATAATCATAACCCAGTGTAAAAAATATAGGAATAAGGGGCAGTGACATGGCTCAGTAGGTAAAAGCACTTGCCAAGAAAGCCTGAAGTTCAGTCCCCAGCATGCATAACTCCACAGAGTTGTCTTCTCACCTCCACATGTGCACTATGGCATATGTGTATGTGTGTATGTGTGTGTGACATACACACACAATAAAATACAGTTAAATAAAAGGAGCTAGGTGTGGTGGCGTTCACCTTTAATCCCAGCACTTGGGAGGCAGAGGCAAGTGGATCTCTCAGATAGAGGCCAGACTGGTGTACATAGCGAGTTTCAGGCTAGTGGGGACTACAAAGAAACACAAACACATACATACACACACAGAGCGCAAATGAGCCAAATGTTTATTTTAAAAAAGAGGAGTTTATCAATATGACAATAACAAGTTAATTATTTTGGGCACTGTATTAAATACTTTATCATTTTTAGACTTAAATTATGAACACAATAATACATTTCATAATATTAATTTCCTTCAATGACCTAACTGAAAATACATAAATTACCCTAAAAATCTTGTTTATAGACTTTACAAGTTAATAAATTAATGTCTACATATCTGGAATGCAAATATAAGTGGAGTAACCTGGGAAAGAACACCTCCTTACATAAAAAAAACTTAAACATTTGCAAATTATTTTTAAGTACAATCATGTAAATTTCCTTTACCCTTTTATATGTAAAAGGGAAAAACCCAGAAACACTTATAAAAATCAATAGCAACAAAATAAATAAAATCTTAAAAAATTCAACTATTTAAAAATGTCTACTCCAAAGTAATATATACTATATCATTAAGTTTTGATTGAAAAATATTTAATAGCAAAAATACTGATCTGAGGAGACAACTGATTAAAGAAAATATTATTAAAGGAATACTACTAATCAGTTTAACTCAATGCATATATTGGTTTTGTTTTTCAGTGCTAGGGATTGAACCCAGAGCCTTAGAAATGCTGGGCAAGAACTCTACCTCTGAGTTATTTCTCCAGCCCCATATATTTAATAATAATTCCTTAGAAAATAACTTCTCTTAAGTGTCTCTTTTACTGAAGATACAAATATACAATTTAAATCCTAACACCAGTACTTTCTGGTTCATTTTTCTGAGAACTGGAAAGCAGACTATATTGACATATAGCCTATCCATATATTTTCATTAGTAAAACTACTAGTGAAGATGATAAAGTGTAGAATTGAAAGAAAATGATTATATAATTTTCCTACAAGTGGAAAGCAATAAAACACATTCAATATACAGTTGTTCTAATATTCAGACGATGTATGAACATGTGAGCACTTTCTAGAATTAAGACATGAATATAATGACAACTTACATATTACTGACATATATTGCATACATCACATTAATATATAAACACTTAACAGGCAAGAATTTTTTTTTTTAAAGTACAGAAAGCACTATAGCAAGAAAGTGCTCTTTAGTAGGCCATACCATTGCTCTTCTCTAAGGCTTGCATCGTATCAGGATCCAGAGCAATGCTAACAAGCAACTCCATGTAACTCTTGAAAGTTTCCTTCATTGCCCTTGTGTTCAGAAAACGAGTGACAAAGGGAGCTGGAGGATCAAATTCTAGGATGAAGAAAAGATAGGATACTAAGTTTTTCCCGTTCTAACAATTTTAGAGTGGTTTTGAAACTGAAGCACTGGCTGGTCTGGAACTCAAGAGATCCGCCTGCCTCTGCTTCACAGAGCTGGATTAAAGGCATGGGCCATCAAACTGAGTCCTTCCTGACAATTTTAATACTTTTCTTGGCAACAGGAGCCTATAAGCAAGTAGACTGAAGACATAATTTCTTCCAATTCATTCCTCTCACCCCAGGTAGGGTGGGGGAAGATGGCTCAGTCAGCAAAGTACTTGCCATGAAGTATGAGAACCTGTGTTCAGACTCCTAAGACCCATGTAAAAAGCCAGTTGTGGTGGTGAACACCTTTAACCCTGGTGCTGGGAAGATGGAGACAAGAGGATCCCTGAGCTTGCTAGCCAGCTGCTCTTGCCCAATCAGTAGGCTTCAGTGAGAAACCCTATCTCAAAAGAAAAAGTGGAGAGTAATGGAAATAGAGGAAGACACCAGACATCAAATTCTTGGTCTACCCGTGCAGTGTGCACTGGCACACACATGCACACACATCCCAGGTGAACCCATTAGTGGGGGTGCACCCTGCAATTCTAGCACTTGGGAGGTGAAGCCAGGAAAATCAGGAGTTAAAGGTCATCATCAGCTACTTAACAAGTTTGAGTTCAGCCTGGGATACATGAACTGGGGAAAAAAAAAAACAACCCAATGAAATATTCTCATAATCACTATTTTGTTTTGCTTTGTTTTTTGAGGCAGGGTTTCACATCGTAGCACAAGACTAGCCTCAAACCCTCAGCAATCAAGCATCAGCCTCCCAAGTGCTGAAATTACAGGTGTAAACCACCACACCAGCACCAGAGAGCTTTTAAAACAGAACAACCAGAGTAGTAACTTTCCAAAACAGAACTTTTGGTGGTGGTAGAGGTTAAGAATGGTGTCAAAGTTTAAACACATTAAAAGTTTCCTAAGTGATTGTGAGACCCAGTACCACTGCAGCATCTGACAGGCTGCGCAGATAGGTAGAAGTTTCTCTTCTGATGTCCTACACCTCAGACATCTACTGCCAGCTTGTGCTGTAGTCTGGATGGCTGTTCTCTTATCTAGTTACACAAGACACCTAGGAATTAACATAGAGATATTCTTTCCTCTTTATTTCTACACTTAAAATTACTATAGAATTCTAGTTTATGATATGCTTTAAACGTTTTAAATGTAGGTGCTGTAGCTTGTAGAGGACCTGAGTTTAGTTCCCAGCACCCACATGGTACTGTAATCATCTGTAACTCCAGTCCAGGGGATTTAAACCACTCTTCTGGACTCCCCAGGCTCTTCATGCATATAGTAAACTTACATACATGCAGGCAAAACACTCATACATGTAAATAAAAAGACTTTTTTGTTTTAAAATGTAAACATAGCCTGGGAATATAGGAAATTGCACTTAAATTCAATGGTAAGAACTGCAGGCTTAAGTGGCATAGTGGTACATGATTGTAATCTTAGTATAGCCAGACCACTGAAGGCTATACAAGGGTGTTGAAGGCCACCTAAGATCCAGTCTCACAAAATAAGCAAACAAAGTTTAAAAGATTGACTATAAACCAGGTGTGGTGGCACACTCCTTTGATTCCAATACTCAGGATACAAAGGCTGGTGGATTTCTGTAATTTGAGGCCAGCTTGGTTTACACAGAGAATTTTAGCTGGGGCTACAGGGAGACCCTGTCTCCAAAAAAAGGGGGACACTTCAGTTTTCACCCTCCTCCCCTACCCAGGCATCCGAGTAGATAACTATTATCATGCAATTTTTGTTTTGTTTTCATTTTTTCTGAGACAAGGTCTCCCTACAGCCTCAGCTGGCCTGGAACTCACTATTTAGACCAGACTGGTCTCAAACTCACAGAGATCTGCCTGCCTCTGCCTCACAAATGCTGGGATTAAAGGTGCGCGCCACCACAACTGGTTCTCCCTGTATCTCCTGTTGGCCTAGAACTCACTACTAGACCATGCTGGCCTCACAGAGATCCACCTGCCTCTGCCTCCCAAGTGTTGGGATTAAAGGCATACGCCACCACATTTGTCTATCAATTTTTTAGACTGTGTCCACAAACCACTTAAGAGTGGTCTCTAATGTCAAGACTATTTTCATGATAATATGAAGATATTACGTATCCTTTTTATTGTGCTGACATCTGTAAAAGTAATATTGCATAAAACTACTGTCTCCACTCTACACTAGTAGATAGATGTCATGTCACTGCTATGAGCTATAAGGGGAAAGAAAAAAAGCAACTCTCACTTAAGACCAGTCCTTGATGATCTGGTAAAAATAAATTTCACTAAATCCCCGCTCTTGAGTAAATGTAGGTGTTGTTGTTTAATAAATATGCCTCTAACATTTTCTGTGGTAAAGCAGAAAGTACATAGAAAACACTTCTGACATAAGGATGGGTTATTACAGTAAAAGCACATTGCACAAAGTTATGAGATAAACCAGATACTTTCCGTTTTTGATTTGAAATAATGGTGACATATTCTAATGCCTATTTAAACTGGAGTATCTGGCAAATGCTTCCTTAAAAATTAAACAGGGACTGAAGAGATGGTTTAGTGGTTAGAGCACTAGCTGCTCTTGCAGAGGACCTGGGTTTGATTCCTAGCACCCACATGGTGGGGCTGACAACTGTCCATAGCTCCAGTTCCATGGGATTTGATACCCTATTCTGACCTCTGTGGGCACTGCACAACATAGGTAAGCTTACATACATGCACTCAATACACTCATACATATAAAAAAAATAATAAAAATCTTAAAAAATAATTAAATAGGGAGTAGTTGCACACACATTTAATACTAGCACTTGAGAGGCAGAAGCAGATAGATCTCTGTAAGACTGAGGCTAGCCTGGCCAAATTCCAGGTCAGCTGGGGCTACATGGATGGAGGTCCTGTCTAAAAAAAGAAGAGAAAAAAAAATTAATCAAACAAAAAATGAGGGAGATGGATAAGTGGGTAACCATGCTTTCTGTGCAACAAGGACCTGAATTCAAGTCCCTAGCACCCATGTAAGAAGCTGCAGGTGCCTGTAACCTCTGCATTGGGGGCAGAGCCAGGTGGATCCTTAAGAGCCTGTTGGCCAGCAAGTCAACTCAAACCACTGAGCTTCTGCTTTACTAAGAACCCTGTCTCAAGGTAATATGCCAGGGAGTAATAGAGGATACCCCATATCCTGCTCTGACTTCTGTCTGAGAGCTCACGGGTACTCACAACTGCACAGTAATGTGCATGTAACACCTTCCCCCCAACCCACACAACACACCAAAAAATAAGGAAAAAAATAAAAGGGAAATAAAGAAAAGGAATTAAATCAACCTGTTCAAGAAAACAATAGAGAACTGAGCATACAGTTCAGCTGGTAAAGAGTACTTGACTAGCATGCATAAAACCCTGGGTCTGAACTCAGCTCTGCATGAATAGGAAGTGGTAGCATTCCTTATAATCTAACCTTTGGAAAGTAGAAGCAAGAAGATCTGAAAGTTACGGTCATCTTCCCATACAAAGCGAGTTCATAGACAGCCTGAGCTACATAAGACCCTGTCTCAAAAAAAAAAAAACAAAAAACAGAAACCTAAACCAAAACAAAACTGACATTACCTATCAGTGCAAAAATTGAGATGATTCTGAGTAAAATTTAGAATTCTAGAAAACAAGTATCCACTACTGTAAAGTGGATAGCTTCCTAACAGTGAAGGGTTTCACTGATGAGACCAGTGATAGAATTATTGATTCTGTCTTGTTTGGGATTTTGGTGATTGAACACAGGGTTCCATGCATGCTATGCAAATGCTCTACCACTGAGCTATTAACCCAGCTCTGAAAGTTATTTCTGAATATTCTAAATGAAACATAACCTAAATATAAGACCTAAATAAAACCATAAAATAGAGGCAATTTAAAATCATTACCTTGAATTTGGCAATAGATTTTAATTATGGCAGCAAAGCACAAGAAGCGGCAGAAATAAACTGGGCTTTATCAGAATTAAAGCAAAAAAAAACACAACTTACAGAATGGGATGAAGGATTTTCAAATCATACATACATATATAAATAGGTGGTAAACATCCACACAGTCATTAGGGAAATGCAAATCAAAACCACAATAAGGGCCAGTGAGATGGCTAGGCCAGAAAAGCCACTAGCTGGCAAGCCTGATGACCCCAGTTCAATCCCCAGCACCCACACAGTGGAAAGAACTGACTCCTGCATGTTGACATCTGGCATCCACATGTGCACCATGGCACATGCTATAATACACATTAAACTTGAAAACATACAAAGTCAGAAAAACCAGACACAAGTATAGAAATAACATGATATCATGTATATAGGAAAATTCAGATAAAACAGAGATTAGAGAGTCCAGCAGGAGAGCTCAGCAGTTACAGGTGCTTTGCTGTGCAAGACTAGATACCCCAAATTTAGTCCCACAAACATGTATCACACACAAATAAACAATATATTAAATTTTTAAAAAGAGGTTATAGCAACTAGAGTAGAAAAAGATGGGGTCCTATTGCCTAATGACTACGTAGTATAAGTTTGGGGTGATAAGGTATTGGGAATAGGAAGTGATGACAGTTAGTTGTACAATAATGTGAATGTAATTAATGCTACTGAATTACACACAACTTAAAAATTGTTAAAACCAGCAAATTTTATGCAAAACTTTAAAAATGTAAAATAATGAAATGAATGAATTTTCCGAAGATGTATATCTCTAAGCTAACTAATATTTTCTCATGACCACATACAGAATGAAACCAGGATAGATGAAAGATACAGTCAAAGAGCAAGACAAACCAGCAGATATTATTAACATAAAAAAGCATGAACAGCTTAAGAAACTATTACTTGTCAAATTTGAGCATCAAATCAAATAGCCATAATTATCTGAAAAGGAAATGAAAATACTGTTCTTCCCAACAACATACTTGTATGATGCTGGATTCTCTTTATATACTTGAACCAAAATAACACATAACAAACAAACTGTAGAACAGATATAAAAATGGCACTCATTATATCAGTAAGTAGTAATCAGTTTATTTTTAAGACTCTATTGTATCTATTTGCATATACTGCCTGCATGTATGTATGTATGTATGTAAGTGCACCCATGTTGTACAATCCCCACAGAGGTCAGAAGAGAGCATTAGATACCCCGAAACTGGAGTTACAGATGGTTGTTAGCTGTCATGTGGGTACTGGGAATCAAACCCAGGTCCTCTGCAAGAGCAGCCAGTGCTCTTAACCACTGAGCCATCTTTCCAGCCCCATAATCAGTTTATTTTTTAAAGTATACTTTTGTCAGGTGTGGTGATACATACTTTTTATCCCAGTACTCAAGCAGAGAGGCAGGGAGATCTCTATGAGTTCTAGACCAGCATAGTCTACAAAGCAAGTTCCAGACCAGCCAGGGCTACATAGTGAGTTCCTGTATCAAACCTCAATTCTCTCCCCAGATTAACCAAGAACAGATATGAAAATAGTATTCATTACATTAATAATTTTTAAAATGTTTTTTATATTTTTAAATTATTTTTATTTTGTGTGTATGAGAGTATCGCCTACATGTATGTAAATACACCTATGCTGTGCAATGCCCAAAGAGGTCAGAGTTTTTGATCTCCTGAAATTGGATTTACAGTTGTTAGCAGTCATGTGGGTGCTGGAAGTCAAACCTGGGTCCTCTCCAAACCTGCCAGTGCTCTTCTTAACAGCTGAGCCATCTCTCTTTGTTTTAACTGCTATTTTGCAAATATAAATAGATATAGCCTTGATATCCAAAAATATTTGGAATCTTCAATGCACTTGAGAGACTATAAAAATATTCTAAGCCCTCTTTCTCTTCCTGTCCCAGGTACTTCTGGAGACATGGGTTCCTGTGCAAGCATGGCCAAGTTCAAGAACCATACCACACATGGTCTCGAAAATGGCACAGAAATGACATCAAGAAACCATGGTCGCAAATACATGAATAACTTATGGGGGCAGACCCTAAGTTTCTGAGGAATTTGCATTTTGCCAAGGATCACAACAGGGAATGGCCTGAAGATGCAGGTCAACAATGAAAAAGTCATAAGGCACAAGCTGAGGCTGCAAAGGCCCTTGTGAAGCCTTGTGAAGACACAAAGGGGTCCCAATTGCAAGATCTACCAACTTGTTTTCATTTTTCACCCCAAGGTTAGGAAGCAGATTCATGGCTACATGACCAAGGATCACAGGCTCTGCCACCAAAGGCCAAGACTGGGACTGCAGCTCCAGTTAAGACTGAGGCTCTAGCTCCAGTTAAGGCCCAGGCTCCAACTCCAGCTCAGGCTCCCAAAGGTAACGAGGCTTCTGTGAAGGCCCAGTAATAAAGGTCCTGTCTGCCAACGTGAAGACAGATGGACTGGTGTGACGTCCCTCTCCACTGTTTGTAGAGGGCTGGTGTCGTATGCTGCTTTTACAAATAAACTTGAGGACCACATCTGTTTAAAAAAAAAAAAATTCTGAGGGGCCGGAGAGATGATCCAGCAGTTAGGAGCTCTTGCAGCTCTTGTGGAGGACCAGGTTTGTTACCAACACCCACATGGTAGCTAACAACTATCTGTAACTCCAGTTCCAGGGGCTCAGACACTTTCTTCTGGCCTCTGCATGCATGTGGTATAATTATAAACATTCAGGCAAAACACTCATACATAGAAAATTTTTAAATTTAAAACATGATTTTCTTTTTTAATTTTGAAAAAAGTTAAAAAGTTACCACCAGGAGTCTGTGAGATGGCTCAGTGGGTTAAGATGCTTGCTACCAAGTATGGTGACCTGAGTTCTTCTGTGGGACCCCCACGGTAAAAGGAGGGAATTGACTCCTAAAAGTTGTCCTCTAATCCCACATGCACGCTATGGCATATGTGCACTTGCACATACTCAGAAAGTCTCTTTCTCTCTTTCTCTCTCATAAATACACATTAAAAAAAAAATCCTAGCATATAAATCTATACTACTACTACTTACTACTGCTTACTACTACTACTACTACTACTACTACTACTACTGGTTATTTGACTTCTTAAAAGCACTAAAAATGCTTGCTTAACTACTAGTGACACCTGGTGGTCAATCAAGTTACTAATGCAAGAAAATTTTATCTTGTCATTCACTCTAGAAGCCTGTATAATAATTACATTCAGAACCCAAGTCCCCGATGCTAAGCAGCACGTAGAACTGCTAATTGCAAAAAGTACAAGTAATGCCTTTAATACACAGAAAGTCCTGAACTTCCTTATAAATGTTCATGTATATATTTCCACCTTAATTTTTACATGTGTGGGTACAATACTCACAAAGGTCTCATGGCATACATGTGGAGGTCAGAGGAGTTTTAGAGAGTTGGTTCTTTCCTTTTACAATGTGGGTTCCAGGGATCAAACTCAGGTCATCAAGTTTCGTGGCAAGTGCCTTTACATGCTGAGCCATCTCACTGGCCCATCATATGTATACTTCTAAGTAACAAAAAATAGCTTTTTTGTTTTTTTAAAAAATTTATTTTTATTTTTTGTATATAAATGTATTGCCTGCATGTAAGTGCACCTATTCATGCAATGCCCAGGGAAACCAGAAGAGGGCATCAAATCTCCTGGAACTGGAATTAGCAGTCACATGGGTGCTGGGAACCAATCCCCAGTCCCTCAGCTAATGCTCTTAACCACCAACCATTCTCTCCAGTCCCAAAAAATAGCTTCTTGAAAAATACATTTAATAGACTTCAACACTGAAGAATTTTTATTATGGCTCAAATTCTAAGCAAATAACCTCTAAGAATGACACTTGTAATTCAAAAACCGTCCTAGACATCAATAGCAACCAATTAATTCATCATTTCAGTTCTAAAGAACACATCCCCAATTTTTCATCTGTCTCCTCCATTCCTGTTAGCACTACTTAGGTTTAGATACAAATTATGCCTGAAACTATGTCTTGTAATTAAAATTCAAATTTCATCATGTTGCCTCCTACTTAAGTCCCTCCAAAGATTCTCCTTTAGATCCCAAGCTTTTCAGCTTTAGTATGGCCTTCCATCTTCCCTTCATCTTTTTTTCTCTTCAACTTTATGTTCTAGAAGAACAATGGTCAGCAAAGTTTTCCTGCAAAGAGTCATATGGTAAATATTTTAGGTTTCACTGGTCACATATCTCTGTAACAACATCTCAAAACTGCCACTGTTGTGCAAAAGCAACTGTATGGAAATACATATGTTTCCAAACAGTATCTGTGGGGCTGTATTCTAATAAAATTATTTTCAAAAGTAGACAAACAATCAGACTTGGTCTGCTGTCCTCTGCTGAACTGTTTGAAATGTCTTGCATATACCATACTCTCAAGTTCTGATAGTTAATGGAATGTGTGCTGTATATTCTTGAATCTTTCAATTATGTTTCAAATTAGAATATGGTAAATATCAATAGATATATTTTACATAAATACCTTACATACACTTACATTAGATATATTTCCATATTGTACCAATTAATTATATTTTGAATTGTTGTTTTCTAGGTTAGCTTCCTCTTTTCTTCTGGCATAAACACAAACTCATTAAGTTTAGGACTAGCAGATTCTTAGTAATCTCCTGACTTAATCCCTATCTTATCCACCAGGTAATCTGCATTCTGAAGGCTAACACTCACAAAGGTGAGTTCTGCCTTTCCTTTTTTTTACAAGGCTTCATGTGAAGGTCAAATGTGCTCAGAAGGTATGTTATTTTTACGGAAGCATAAGGAACCTCTTAATAAACAAACTCGATCTGAACCACCACCATCACCGTGCCCCTCCATTCCCGAAGGCTCTCTGAAAGTTGTCAGGGTGTTCATTTCACAGGGAACTCACCCTCATCTTCACTACTGTTAGAATGGACTTCAGGAGATGATTCAGACTGGGATGAGGAAAACTCTTCTTTCCATTTCTTCCGTTTCTTTGGTGGTGGCTCAGCCTTTACTTTTAGCTGTTTAACTTTGGGTTTTGTGGAAGAGGCTTTTGTAATTGTAGTTTTTGATAATGGAGGATCGGAAGTTTTACTGCTACTACTTGGTTTAGTCTGAACATTTCTGCAATGTTATAACAAATATGTTATAAACATTAACATATTTAAATCTTGTAAGACTGAAATAAGTTAAGGAAAAAGGTCATAATATAAGAGAAACTCAAACACTTCACACCAACAACTCCAAAGTCCATGCCCTGTACATTTCAATAGTGATTTCCACAGCATTTTCTTGAAATTCACTGTTTATTTATTTATTAATTTATTATTGAGACAGTGTCTCACTATGTATCACTGGCTGGGCTGGAACTCGATAGGTAGACCAGGCTGACCTCGAACTCACAGAGATCCACCTGCCTCTGCCTTCAGAGGCCTGGGATTAAAGGCATGCACCATCATGCCTAGTATACATTTAGTTATTAAGGGCTATTAATTCAATCCCTACTCATTTCACTCACCACCCCTTATGGATTCATTTTCTAAGAATATGAAGCTAAAAGCCCAATCTAGCTGTGACTCTCTGGGGGTACTAGGCTTTAAAGAAGAAATCCAAATACATCTGAGAACCACTGAATAGTTTGTCCTATGCTGGATCTAGAAATGTGTGGATAAATTCCATCATTAACAACTGAGTCAGAAGCTTACAATTGGTGATGATCTTAATTAAACTAGACCTGCTTGAGAGTAGCCTGAGAACCACTGGGGTGACACCCACATTCACACAGACATTACAGTCAGGTCAGCTGAGCTTCCAGGTTCATGCTGTAGACAACCCAGACATACATCTATGACAGGAATTCTGCTACATGTTTATTTAGAAATGTACAAGTCTCGGTTTCTCTCAAGAGCTAGACTCAAAACATTTCACTCTTTTGTTTTTATCACTACACTACAGGACCAAAGTAAAGAGGCCATATACCCACCAGAGAAAATCATCAGCTTCACAAGGCCTAGCCTATGCTTTCAAAAAGGACCATTCCAACAGGAACTGGACTTTCAAGTCTCCTTAACTGATTAATCCTTTGTAGAATGACAACACCCCAAATAAGCCTATGAATACATAAATATGTTAAATAAGAAAACAAATACCTGATGGTTTGTGAAGGTTTATTTCTTGGTTTTTTGGAACACACTCTTACATACTCCTTTTTGTTTGCATTTTCAATGAACTTCACATATATCCTTTTGTATTTAGTCTTTGCATCTCCAAAATATCCAAGGTACTAAGGAAAGAAGTATCTTGAATCACATAATTATATAATCCGTACATAGATATTGCTTTGTTGGCTTTACTATCAGCTGTTCTTAATTTTTTCAAAAATGCAGTCCTGGCCAGACTAGTTTCACCCTGAATAAAAATGATTCTCTCCCTCTTCTCTCTTTCACATGCATACACACTTGGGTAAGAGGTGGAGGGGTGCTAGAGACTGAACCCAGTCCTTGTATAATCTAACAATAGGCTCTATCACTGAGCTATACTACTAGTCCCACAGGTTCATTCTTAACTGTAAGTCAGTCCATATTGGTACAGAAACAATAACATCTGAAAGATGTTTCCTTAAAGCTTTAACAAATAAATAAATAAATAGTAAATAATAAATAAATAAGGCCTGTCACTCTTCTGGTAACTCAGGATATTTGACTGGTGGAATAATTAATAAGAACCTCCATCTTTACATACCAACACTAATCCTTTCCTTTCTAAATAAAAAAAATGCAACAGTGTAAAGTTATTTCATTTTAAAGATTTATTATTATTAAGTTATATGTAGATCTGTGTGTCTCTATGTGGGAATGTGCACATCAGTACAGCTGGGCATGGAGTCCAGGAGACGGCCTATCTGAAACTGGAGTTATAGGCGATTGTGAACTGCCCTACTATGGTTCTGAAAACCAAACTTGAGTCCTCTGCAAGAGCAGTATGTATTCTGCAACTCTACACCTCTGTTACTTCATTGTGCAGAGTTAGGATTTACTTATTGTTTCACATCTAAATCACACTATCAAACCTCAGTTCAAACCTCCATCATAAATTTTGTAAATGCATCTACCCCTAAATTGTTCTGTATTTTCCAGAGTCATTGTCAAAGTATAGAAAAACTAACATAACCAAGCATTTTACTCACACTATTTGTAGCTGCAAATTCTCTTTGCCCATCTCGAATTTCAGGAACAAATTTCTGTAACAAAGCTTTCTGTACTTTCCAAATAGCTGGGGGCTCTTTTCCTATTTTCAAGGCCTCCTATAATAAGCAGAATTAATTATACTTTTGAAAAACATCAACATGCCTTATAGAATTATTACAGCTAAAAGAACTTTAAAGGTCTAACTAGCTCAACTTCTCTTATCACTGGCTGAGTTTCTACAGTAATTCTTTTCCCCAGCTCATAGCTCTAGTATCAAATCCAAGGCCTCAAGCATGCTAGAAAAGTGCTCTGCCAGAGAGCTAAACCTAGCTCCTAGAAATCTATTCAGTCTCTGCTGAAAGTCTTCTAGTAACACAAAATATTCCACTGTCCTTTTGTACAGCTAAAATTATTAAAAGACAAATACTAAAGATATCATCATATATCATTTATACAATTTTATAATGAACAAACAAATATACTATTTTTTATGTGTATAACTGTTTTGCCTACATATATATAAATGCATGACATGCTTACAATGTCCATGGAAGTCAGAAGAGTGTTTGATCCCTTGGAACTGCAGTTTAAGATGGTTGCTAGCTGCCATGTAGGTGCCAGGAATGAACCTGGGTTCTTTACAAGAGCAACCAGTGCTCTTAACTGCTGAGCTATCTCTCCAGCCCCAAATGTACTAAAAGCTTATTGTAAATTTTAGAACTATGATGAACTGAATGCTACATTCTTCACTATTCTATCTAGTGCTATTCTTTTCCACACTAATTTAAAAATAAAACAATAAACAAAAATCCAAAAATATATTCAGTATGTGTAGGCAGACACCTACCTGTTATCTCAACAATTGAGAGGCAGCACTATTTAGTTGAAGGACAGCATGGACTATACAGAGAGACCCAGGCCAGCTAAAACTATGTAGCAAGATCCCATCTGAAAACACTAACCAAACAAAATATGGCCAAAGTTGCTTTGTATGAAATCCAACTGTTCTGCTCATGGCGCTACAATTTAAAATTACAAAATTAAATCTAATTTATATAGTAGTCCTAGTATTTTTCTTTAAACTTTTAAATTACATAAATATTTTCTTAAAATTCCCAATAAGGTATTCAGTTGGAAAGCTTGAAAAAAATGAACAAAACTGCTGTAATTTGGATTTGAGATGGAGCTAAGTGCTTGTCAAGTACAAAGCCCTACTTCAGTTCTCAGCAGGTCTAAAACTTTGTGAGGTGACAGTTGCATTTGAGAGGTAGAGGATGGAGATCAGGAATTCAAAGTCATCCTTAACTTAGCTGTATGGATGTTCAAGCTCAACCTAGGTTATATGAGACCTTGTCTCAAACAACAACCAAACCTTCTGTAATTAAAATTACCAAACACAACTGAGTAGTTGAACTATAAAGCTAAAATTACTTTCAATGATTTCCTTTCTCAAAATATGTGACATCAGCTGGGTGTGACAGCACATGTCACAGCATTTTTGAGGCTTAAGCCAGGCATGATAGTCACACCTTTAATACCAGCTTGGAAGGCAGAGGCAGATGGATCTCTGTGAGATTAAGGCCAGCCTGTCTTACATAGCAAATGCCAGGTCAGCTGGGGCTACTGACTCCCTCTATAAAAAATTTAATGTTTGTAATGCAAGAGAGATATGCTATTTGAAGTCATCACAAAAGCTACCAAATGCACTCGAACTAAACCATGACCTTTACCCCTGGGGACATTCACATCACCTTAAATGTCTCGATGTCTTCTATCTTTACAACAAATTCATCACGCTCTCTGTACTGGCCTTCTCCGCCACTTTCTATATTTTCCTCATCTGTAAAACCTTCTATGGCAACAGTGTCCTGTCCTTTTGCAAACTGGTCTGAAGCAAGACCATCAAGTTCAATGGCTGTTGGGTGTTCTGTGGAGCTGATACTTTCCAGGACGTTTACTGCAGAGGAAGTAGAATGAAGAAGATCTTGCTTCACTGCACTCACAGTGGTAGAGGTAGAAGAAGCAGTGCCAGTAGTACTGGCAGCTGGGCTAGGAGCTGCCACTGGTAGAGCTTCTGAAACGAAATCAAGCAAATATATAGATTACCAATACAAATATTTAAAGATCTGTATGTTTTGAGTCTGAAAGGTTAAGACTCGGATTTTTGTTACTTTTATTTTATTTATTTTATGTGCATGGTATAGTGCCTGAATGCATGTAAAAGTGAACTTGTGCCGTGCAATACCCTCAGAGGTCAGAAGATGGTGTCAATGCCCACGGAGGCCAGAAAAGGGTGTCAGATCCCCTGGAGCTGGAGTTATGGACAGTTGTTAGCTGCCACGTAACCCAGGTCCTCTGCAAAAGCAGTCAGTGTGCTTCACTGCTGAGCCATCTCTCAAGCCTTCTTGGTAAGTGTTTTAACAGAGCAACAGAAAGCAAACTATGAGATACATACAAAAATAACAGAAAACAAGAAAGGGTCAGATAACCAAAGCTTTAAGAACTCTAGAAGAAGAAAGGACAGTTGGATGTTGAAAAGAAAAATAATCCCCAAATACTTTGAAACAGCACCAGAAGTGACTGAAAGAAAAAGCATTGGTCCAAGGTTGGTGAGTAGCTTTAACAACACCACAAAGGAGGTAGAGGCAGGCAGAGTTCTTTAAGGGGGAAGCCAACCTAGTCTACATAGAGAGGTTCAGACTAACTAGGGCTTATACAAAAAACTATATACTAACAAATTAAATAACTGAGATGAAAATGGGAAAATTCTTAGAAAAGATACAAACCACTAACAGGAACACAGGAAGAAATGGAAAATTTAAACAGACTAACCAAATAAAGACAATGAAAGTAATTTAAAACTATCCTATAAAGAAAAAGCACAAGGGGGCTAGAGAGATGCCTAAGCTGCTAAGCACGTTAATGCTCTTGGCGACTAAACCATCTGTGTAACTTCAGTTCCAGGGGTTCACATGTTCTCTCTTGCCTCCGTGGACATTGCACACATAAGATGCACTTTATATACATGCAGTAAAGTAAGAGAATAAATGAATTCTTTTAGAAAGAAAAGGCATATGTCCAAATGTTTTGACTCCTGAATTCTACAAATAAAGAACTAATGTCAATTCTTTATAAACTCAAAAAATTAGAAAAATATTTCCCAACTCATTTTGAGAACGGTATTAATTCTTTTCCTTCTTTTCTTTTCTTTTTCTTCTTTTGAGACAGGGTTTCTCTATAGCCCTAGCTGGCCTGGAATTAACTATGTAGTAAAGGCTAGCATCTATTTCAGGGAGATCCACTTGCTCTGCCTTGTGATTGATGGGATCAAAGGTCTACACTACCACATCCAGCTAACAGTGTTATTCAAATGACAAAAGTAGCCCCTCCAAATCATGAGAAAACTACAGACCGATATCCCTAATGATATAAACACAAAAAACTTCAACAAAAATAATACAGTGATCCATCAACATATAAAAGAATAATGCAAAGGCTGGATGTTGTAGCTCAGTGTTAGGGTGTTTGTCAGCAGGCACAAGCCCTGATTTCAATCTACCTCACTAAAAAGTAAAAAAATAAAAGAATACAATTACAACAAAGTGTGGGTAAAGAAAATGTGAGATATATATACACAATGGTGTTTTACTGAGCTAGAAAGAATGAAATCATGTTAAGAAAGCCAGGTTCAGAAAGAAAAATACCACATTTTCTCCATATGTGGAATCTACACCTTATTTATATTTATATTTATATTTATATTTATATATTGGCCAGCGTAGCTTACTTGGCCAGTTCTAGGCAAGTGAAAACCCCTTCCTTAAACATGATGATGTCTTCTGGCTTCCACATGGATACTCCCCACCCCATAACATAAAAATATAGGACAAGAAAGAAGAAGACACTACTTGGAATAGGAAGGAGACTAATGGAAAGGGAAACCAAACAGATTATAGGTGAGGGGATGAATACAATTAGAGAATATAATATAAATATATGAGAACATGAAAATTAAACCCAGCATGGGGATGTGCCTCTGTGTTCAAGCACTAGTAAAACAGAGGCAGGAAGAGAGAGATGCAAATTTGAGGCCAGTCTGGTCTAGATAATGAGTTCCAGGCTCACTAGTGCTATATAATGACACCCTGCCTAAAACAAAGAACAGAAATGAAAACAAAGAAAAAGGTCCCAAACCAGCAAGTGTAACAATGAATATGCTAAATTTTTACCTACCTTTAAAATATTTATTTGTTTATTAAGTTTTTGCCTGTATGTATGTATGTACTCAAGGAAGCCAGAAGAGAACACTGGATCCTTAGAACTGGAGTTCCGGGTCTGAGCTGCCACGTGGGTACTAGGAACCAAATTTGGGTCCTCTGCAAGAGCAGTAAGTACACTTATCCCCTGAGTCATAATTCCAGCCCACATTTGGCTTTTTGAAAAGAACCTCTTAAAAAGCAAAAACTTTTCACAGGTTGATAAGGGGAAAGGTATACACACACACACACACACACACACACACACACACACACACACACACACATCTTTAATACAAGAAAAGCATTTAACTACAGAAGTGACTGAAAGTGTCAAGAAATATGTATGACTTAAGAACTACAAAATTTTAAATCAAAATGAAAGAAAACAATTTTCTTAGAAAATATACCAAGCAAGACAAAATCGATTTATTCTTACTAAGTTCTATCAATTCTCTATAATATACAGTAACATTTTCAGAGTTTTCAAACAAGAAAACTTCCCTAGTTTAATTTGCAAGACAGATGTAATCCTGAATATAAAAGTTGAGAAAAAAAGAAAAATAATCCCAATATAAACTAATATCACTTAAGAGTCTTAGTGTAAAAATAACTAAGAAATCTTAAAATGGATTAAGATAATAATTTATCATAGCCAGGCATGATGGCACATGCTTTTAATGTCAGCACTTAGGAGGCAGAAGCAGGCAGATCTCTGTGAGTTCAATGCCAGCCTGCAGCCTGGTCTACATAGTGAGCCAGCTGGAGCTACAAGGAGACCCTGTCTCAAAAAGACCAAAAAAGAAAAAAGAAAAGAGAAAAAAAATTTATCATGACCAAGCACATTATGACAGAAAATTGTGTTAATTTGTTTCAATCTTGTCACATAGCCCAGGTTGGCTTCAAACAGTACATCTCCTGCTTTAGCTGCCATAATGGTGGGTAGGATGTCAGATATGCACCACCATGCCTGGCTAGAATTATTTTTAAAGGTTTGGCATTAAAGCTAAGTATGCTGGTTCAGAAAGGCTGCTTGCTGCTTATTCCAGAACCAGAGTTTAGTTACCAATGCCCATATCAGAAAGCTCACAAATACCCGTTACTCCAGCTACAGGGGATCTGACATTCTCTTCTGGCCTCCCTAAGTATCCCATACACACATGTGCACATACAGACTGACAGACACAGACACATTAAAAAAAAAAAAAAAGCTGGACGTAGTAACATGTACCTGTAATCCCAACACCTGGAAGGAAGAAGCAGGAATATTAACTACGTATTAAATTTGAGGCCAACTTGGGCTTTGAAACCGTCTCAGAACAAATCAAAACAAACAAAAAGTGTTTGGTGATTAACACAACAGACTAACAGAATAACATGGGATGGAAATAAAGAGAATCAGTTGGAGAAAAGAAGCTAAGATCATTTTAAAATGGCAAATACAAGATGGAGATAGCTGTAGCACATCATAGTAACAAATCATAAAAGATGGGGAAATTATATTTTTAAAAGTAATTTAGGGTAAGATGACTCTGCAGGTATAAATCCTTACTGTGCAAGCCTGACAACCTGAGTCTGATCCCCAGAATCCACAGTGGAGGGAGAGATTCAACTCTTCAAAGTTGCCTTCTGACCTAAAATTGTGCACTGTGGCACCTAAGTTCCAGAACTCATATACAAACATTATACACACGATAACAATACAAACAAACAAAAACCAGAGTAATTTTGCTGAGTCCTATAAGCCCAGCACTAAGGCAAGAGAACCACCAGTTCATGGTCAGCCCGGGCTAATGTATTTTTCCCTATCTCAAGGAAAAAATAACCCCCAAAGTCAAAGGGGTAGGGCTGGAGTTCTGTCAGTGTTACAATGTTTGCCTAGCATACAGGATACAATACCCAGAGTTCCATTCCTATCACTCTAAAAACAAAACAAAACAAAAAAAACAAAACCTTAAACTTAAAATATAGTACATCTTTTTGGAGAAAATGATGCAATGCTAATAAACTCTATTATTAAGATGTCAATGAGATGGCTCACTAAGTTACTGTTTTTTGTTTGTTTGGGTTTATTTTCATCTTTGTTTTGAGATAGGGACTCACTATATGTAGGCCTGACTGCCCTTGAACTCACAAAGATCTGCCTGCCTCTGGAATGCTAGGTCTGTACCTAAACACCAGGCTTCAGTGGGAACTAAAACATTCCTTCTTGGAGGGCAGCTCATTGAGACACAGGATGTTCTAAGGGGAGGTAAACATTTCACCTTGCAAGGAAACTTATTAAGCTCAGGAGGTAAATAGAAGTTCCTAAGACTGACCAGATACAAAAGGTTTCTCCCTTCTCAAGGGTATATAAGTAACAAGGACTGCTCAGAGTCACTCACAGACAAGGAGACAGAGCTTCCTGGAAGAAGCACAGACCAGCCAAACCACCTGAAGTGGCCCTGATTACCTGAGCTGCCTGAAAGAGACACTTTCCAACTTGTTCAGCTGCCTGCAGGTTGTGCAGTGAACTCCAGGTTTCCAGCTTCTGTGAACCATCACCCATGTTGGAGTGAGCTTTTGGTGACACAGCTATCTTTGAGTCATTTCTGCTTCTATAAATAACCCTCACCCATATTCCTGTAAAGTAACTCCAATAAAACTCAATGGCTCATCAAACTGGACTTTGGTGGTATCCATACTTTGGTCTGTCATTAATTTCCTATCTGGGATGAGTGAGTACATGTTTGTTTAAATTTCTCCAGGAATAGTGTCACATAACAGAAAAGGTGCTTGTCACCAAGCCAGATGACCTGAGGTTGATCCCTAGAACCAATACGAGAGAAGAAGAGAACAGACTCTAAGCTTTCCTGTGATGGTATGTACACGCATGCATGCGTACATGTGCATGCATACACACTAAATAAGTAAAAGATATTTTAGATGAGTTATAGAATAGACAGTTACAGATATATCAATGTCTGCATTAATTTTAAAATTCAGTATAATCAGCATAAAAATCTCAAAATATTATGAACTCCTATAAGACAATAACAAAATAATATAACAAAAAAACTCCTATAAGACAGTAACAAAAATAATAACTATAACTGATAAAGCAATTATGAATTAGAAGCTTATGAAAGGCTCTGGTGTTATCCAAGATGGAGCAAGTCCACTAGAGCCTATTTTTACCTACTGATTACAAATAAAACCAAGACAAAATATAAAACACAACTATCTGAGGACTCTGAAAAGTTAATAATAGATTGAGAGAAGCCTAAACTTAGTAATAGTTACACATAATATCCCAGTTTTCTTTCCTTTCTCATCACCTGGCAATGAACAAAGGGTGGCTTCTATGCATTCCTGTATAGCAAAGAAACAATAAAAACTCCAAGAAAAACCCTGTCTTTCTGGAAAGAGGAAAGGTCTGTACATGGAGTCTATTCTAGCTGTGCCTAGGAGCCCAGGTGAGAGCTGAGTACAATGGCAGCAAGAGAGACATCAAATGCACTAACAGAACCACAGTCCCTGGGGCCCCATATGGTATGAACCAGGCAGAGGAATTCCTGTTCTTTCTTTTCTCTGACTGTACTGCCCCAAGGGCAGTCCCAGTTGCACAGAAGTGTACCACAGCATACGTAGCTAAATTTCTCAAAAAATGTCAGCTTTCTGGCTAAATGAGTAAGAATGGGGCTCTGAGATCCTGACAGTGTAAGAAAATTCACAGGGGTGGGGTGGGAGCTAAAATGGGATCTTTGGTTCTGTGTATGAACTCACATAAATTTAGTTTCATGCCTAAGTTATGTTCTGTGTGGAATACCCACAAAAGTACCACTACAAGGACTTTGAGATTGGAACAACAGTCCACCCAAGTCGAAGTTCCAGACTGACTGCTAGAACAGGTAGGTTTAAAGCAGCAAAGTCAAGGCTATGAAAACAGAATCAACACTGAAGCCAACTCAGAGAGCAAATCAGAACTGATGGTCAGTCGTCTTTCCCTTGCCCAAAGGGCCCTATTGTTAGTAGTTCTAGGGCAATGCAGTAATGAAGGAGAAATTGAGTCCAGAAGGCTTTACCCAGTCAAGCCTGTTAGCAAAGAGGTAGCCTGGGACACCTCTACTTCCCACTCCCATCCTGGCCAAGGCTGACTAGAACTGATTGGGGACACTGGCACAGGGTGAAGAGATACCCCAGAGTGCCTGTAAGTAACCTATGGCTCACTATAATACTAAAACACATACACGTGGGTAGACATTTAAGATGCTAATAAGAGCACTACGAACTGCATGCAACTCACAGTACGTGCACAACAACATCTGAACTATGTGCAAATAACCCACAAAGCTCTTTCTATAAAAGTCCTCCTTTCTCTATTCCAGCCCATTTCATCCTCTTTATAAGTATACTATCTCTTAATAACTCTTCTCTTTCTAATTCCTCAGAACCTGGAACCTTCTGGAGGTGCCCACCAAACCCTTATCTACTGATATTGATTGTATTTGCCATTTCTCTACACATTACGACATAGGCCGAAGTGCAAGATCACTTGAGATCGTAAGTTTCAGACCAACCTGGGCAACAAAAGAAGACACTTATCAATTAAAAAGTTTCTAGGGGCATCTTTCATGGCTCAGCAGTTTAGGGCACTAGCTGCTCTTTCACAGGACAAGGGGTCAGTTCCCAACACCCATATCGTGGCTAACAACCACTGATAACTCTAGTTCCAGGGCTTCCAAAGACTTCTTCTGGCCTCCAAGGGCACTGCATGCATGTGATGCACTTAACACATGCAAGCAAAACATTCAGATACATAAATTGTTTTTAATTCTGAAGTCACTTTGTCAAACTCTTAATTAAAAAATTAAATCTGTAATGGAATTTGATTTGCTACTACTAAAGTCATCCTGTTATAGGGAAAAAAAAAAAACATAACTAGTTTGTTTACTAGTTTTGGTCTTTTGGAGACAAGATCTCCCTGAATCCCAGCTGGTCTGGAACTCTCTATGCAGATCAGGCTGGCCTTGATCTCACAGAGATCTGCCTGCCTCTGCCTCCAAGTGCTGGGACCAAAGGTGTGCACCACCATGCTTGGCTTCTATTCTTTGCATTGTTATTTTTACTTATTTTAATTTTTATTTTATGTGTATGAGTGTATTGCCTACATGTATGTAAGTATTGTGCAATGCCCATGGAAGTCAGAAGAGAGCATGGATTCCCCTGGAACTGGAGTTACAGGTGATTGTTAGCTGCTATATGGGTGCTGAGAATCAAACCTGGGTCCTCTGCAAGAGCAGCCAGTGCTCTTAACCACTGAGCCATCTCCCTAGGTCAACTATTCTTTAAGACCTATGAGAGTCTAATTACTCTCAGGTGTAGGTTCATACTCTGAAGGCTGGTTAACTAACCAAGCATCACACTCTTAAAACCCACTCTCCCAGAAGCTACCAACTGCCAATAGTGCCTCAGGTAGGACTAAAACTTCTTGCCTACCTAACCTCCCTCTCCAAGCCAGGTTTCTGTCTAGCCAAGGCCCAAATTATTTTTCTTTTCATGTGTGTATTACCTACATGGATATAAGGGTACCTGTGTCATGCAAGTCCGTGGAGGCCAGAAGAAGATGTCGAATTTCCTGAAACTGACGTTATGGATGATTGTTGGCCACCATGTGGAGCTGGGAATTGAACCCAGGTCCTCTGGATGAGCAGTCAGTGCTCTTAACTGTCATCTCTCCATTCCCCAAAGCTCAAATTTTTAACCATAACCTCTGAAGAATCTAATAAAATCTGAGCTTTAGTGAAATTTATATACTACTAGTCCAATTTTAATTTTGAGAAAGGCTCTCATTATACAACCCAACTGGCCTCAAACTTGAAGTTTTGCCTTGGCTCCCAAGTGGCTTAGATTACACAGGTACACCATGACCAGTGGTTTCTAATTAAAAGTATGTAAATGTAAAGGAGTAAGTTAAAACAGAAAAGTAAATGCTTCCATAGACAGTTAAGGACTGTGGAAAGTCTAAGGACAAGAGAACTAATTCTGCCTGGAATGTCTTTTATAAAATGACTTTGAAAAATTCTTGAACAGTAACATTATTTTCTGGACTGAAAAACAAGAGAAGCAGTATACGCACAAATCTGTTTAAAGGCTCACAATCAGGAAAGGGGGCTGGATATCCAAGACAAAGTTTAGTTGTTAGGGCTGGAGAGACAGTTCAGCGGTTAAGCGCAATGGATGCTCTCACAGACCTAGGTTTGGTTTCCAAAACCACATAGCAGGTAATAGTCATCCATAACTCCAGTTCCAGGGAATCCAATGCCCTCTTCTGGCCTCCATGGGTATTGCATACACGGGTGCACTCACATACATGCAAGCAAAACACTCATATATAAAAAGAAATTAAAATTTTTAAGTATTTTTTAAAAATTTAAAAAGGTTCAGTTGTCAGGAGAGAAAGTGGAAAGAGCTGAGCAAGAGTGAACCATGACAAAGGGAGAACTGCTGTCTATAAAATTTGTTTGCAGACATGCATAAAATTAAAAAGGTTTAAAATGTAGGTGATAGCTAGAAAACTAATTAACAGTGAATCTGAAAACTAACAATTGTGAATCTGTTTTAATTTTTACCTGTTTTCTTTGATTTATCAGAAGTAGCATCTAACGCAGTTAAGGGAGTAGAGACACTCTTATAGATCTCATGGCTGCACATGCCAGGATCTTCCTCATCAGAAGACAATGAAGATAAATGTTCTAAATTTTTAAGTTCATTATCAACTTTTTCTGATGGACTGGCCCCTCCAATTTCAGATACTAATGCTGCAGGTGTCGTGGATGAAGTCTTTGGAAGTGATGGGGTACAAAAGGTACGGGCAATTTGGGTTCCTGGTCGTCTGGTCCTGTTAGGCATTCGGACAGCAAGGGTAGAAAACTGCTGCTTGGGTCCACATTTCAGAAAATCTAAAAAAGAAGCAATAAATCCTGTTTTGACTTCTGGCTGTTTTTCCTCCACTTCTTTGATTTTTTGCCTCATCTTTTCTTGATGCTGATAACCTTCATGGCAGCTCTCTGAGGAAGGAGGAGCATATGGTAAATATATGTCTGCTCCCCTGGGATTTTGGCGTTTGCCTTGGGTAGGCCTTTTCAGTGGTTTCTGATTATCATCTTCCTCTTTAATTTGTCCTTTTCCTTTAGTTTTTTTCTTTGGAAGGTTAAAGTGTATTAAATCTTGGTTTTCTTCTTCCATCTTGCTACTGGCTGCATCTCCAGGTTGGGCCATTGACAACAGTGCAAGTGTGCTCCTTGTGTGGTTCACTGACATACTACCATCATCGCCCACTAAGGGAAATTCACTCTCTGATGCAGCACTCTCTCTGCTTATGCTCCTATTACTAGAAACAAACTCTTGATTTCTGGTATTACTCAATGCCCCATTAACAGCAGCCTCACTATCTTCTTTGGATTCATGATTCATAGCAGTCTGTTTCTTAAATGGGTCAGAACTTGGCTCCTGGATTTCATGACTTGGTCCAACCACTGTTGAAGGTACTTTAGTTGGTATATTTTGACTAGGTGCTTCAACGTGCTGCTGATCAAGAATCGTTTTCGATGAAAGTGTAGGTACTGGCGAAAGGTTTATAGTTACCTGATTTCCATTTAAGGAAATGTCATTTATATTCTGTGGCTTTCCTACCGTAGCTGTTATGGAGTTAAAATCTGAATTAACATGCCTGACATCTAACGACTGTTGAAAATGAGACTTAGAATCACCACCTTCAACAGCCTGCATGGTTTCATTTGAAGGTGACTTGGAAAAGTCGGAAGGTGTAACCCCACAAGCTGCCGCTGTAGCTGCTAAGATGTCATCTACATTTGATAAAATATTTCTTTCATCACTAAGAAGCATTGCCTCTGGGAAACATATTGATCCAAGAGAGACAAACTGATTCTTTGGATCATGTTGACCAGTGTCACTGAAAGGGCCTTTTGTTGTTAGCTGTTGTAATGGTTTTGAAGACTCAGGGAGGTCTATTTTCATGATTTCAGAATTCTGAGGGTGGAGCTGCTGCTGAGAGTGATCACCATTGCTTTGAATAATATGACCATCCATTTGAAGGAAAGGATGTACCATCTGTTGTGGACTCTGAACACGCTGTATTTGTAAGGAAGCCTTTGCTTGTCCCAAGCCTGCCTGTAGTATTGAGTGCTGAAGAATTTGTAAGTCACAGGCAGAATCTAAAAGAACCTGTGTATTAGGAAGAGATGCTTGATGGTCATGCCCTAAAGCATGATCTGGAATTTGTATCTGAGATGAGGTATTAATGATCTGCTCATGCTGTTCCTGAACCTTGGCATCATGCCCCTTATGAACGAGAGAATGTTGGTTGTTTAGGTCTTTAGCATTCAACCTTATTTGTGGAGTTTGCATTAAGTTAGTTGCCTTCTTAAGATCAGGGGTTACTACACTATTGGGCTGACCAATTTGTTGGTTAAGTTGTGTCACTGAACCAATTATGTTTTCTTCTTTTTTGGAACCTTGCAGAGCAACTCCAACAACTTGGTCTTCAAGATGGGAATTATTTCTGATTACACTCTGAGGATATCTGTCATCTGCCTTTGATGTCTTATAAATTGATTCTTGAGAATTCATTTCTGCATCAGATAGCCTTTGGCTTGATGATTCCAGAGATGCCTGTGACTGCAAAGCCTGTAATTTCTGCATTGGAAAATCATCTTCTTGCTTTGAAGATGTATACACATTTGAGTCAAGTTTTCTTTCCGCATAAGACTTTGGATCAGGAGAAGGTATGCTATTCTGTAACGTCTGACCATGAGTAGAGGGTGCAAAAGATGACTGCAAAGCAGGCAAAAACTTTTGGGGTTGGGGAGATGATGACCCTTGAGTCTGAGCATTCTGGGATGAATGCATAGAAATATAATTTGGAGTTGGGCTAGAATTTGGTAAGTTCTGAGCCCGAGAGGCAGAAGAGTAAGAAAGAGAAGGGGCTGTTAATGTCAGAGAGGGCCCTGATGCATAGCTTTCTGAAGGGCTAACAACCGACAAAACTTGTGATTGAGATGAATAACTGACCTGTGTTTGGCTAACTGGTGATAAACCCTGAGAGTGACCAGATGAATAACTTTGAGACTGACTGACTGATGATAGATCTCTTGTTTGAGCAGGGTAACTCTCATTTGTAACTGAAGATAATACTTCTTGCTGAGCAGATGAAAAACTAAGTGTCTGATTTTCAGAAGTCACAGGCTGAGATGACCCAGAAAAAGTCAATGTTTTATATAAGGATGGCAATTTCTCAACCCTGCTGGACCTATAAACCTGTGAATGAACGATAGATGGCACATTGTGTGGCTGTACTAAACCGTAATTTTGGGACTGACTAACTGATAAAAGGCTTGGTAGTTGTGCTGTAGAATAAATTTGTGCTTGACCTGATACTACAGAACTCTGGTTATGTAAAGGTTTAGAATAGTTTAGTGTTTGCGCAGGAGGAATTATACTTTGAGGCTTTGGAATTTTAGTTGACATTAGTGGTTGTTTTGTAGAACAGCCATCTACTTTTGTTGTTGAAGGAGGATATCCTGATGATGGGATTACAGATGAATAAGACTGAGCAAGTTCCACTGAGACCTGAGGGGTCTTCTGCTGCAATCCTCCATTGCTCACCTGAGTAGAATCTCCAATTGGGCTACAGGATAAAGATGATTGCCTGGATGTTTCCTGAAAATTACTAATACTTGCATTTGATAGATAACTATGTAAGGAATGCTGTGGACCAGTCAGTTGTGCCTGAATAGACTGGGTACCTGAAGGCCGCTGATGGTGTTTAATAACACTACATTCTCGAAGAAGAGCTCTTTCAATGGAAGCAGTAGAACTAGTAAAAAGAGTTGAGCTGTAGGCTTGAGGCATTTGCTGGGCTCCCCCAAGTGCTGAAGGCAACAAACTAAACTGAGGTTGTAAAAGATGGGGTGCTGACTCTTGAGCTGAGCGATATGTTGAAGACTGAGGTGGTATACTGTTACTTAATGCAGAACTCCCTAGGCGTTCAAATGCCAAAGCAGTTGGAACAGTTCCCTGGGAAGTCTTAATTTGCAGCAAAGGGTCATGAGGATTTAAAATTCCATTTGATGTAGTGTTAAAAGTTGAATCCTGAAGCACCAAAGGTGAGGTGGTCACAAAATTTCTATTGCTAAAGGTGGCAGGATGCTGATAAGCAGATAGGGCAGTTGCTGGAAGTGTACCAGTGGTTGGCAAAGGTCCAGTAACAAACAGCTCCGTTGCTGCTGAGGAATGCAAGCCTATGAAGAGAACGCACAGAGATCTTATGCAATTACAGCACAAATATTTAAATATATGTTTACACAGTAATGACATATAACTCTCAGGCTATCAAAATGTCTACAGGCTAGAAAGCCTAGCAAATTGGCTCTGAATGCAAGTTTTTAAAATTACACTTCAAATTAACTTGCTTTCTTAGAGCAAAAGTCAAAGTTCTAAAAGCAGTAGTACTTTATCTGTAATTATAATATAAATGAATTTAAATATGGTTAGACAAGGCCAAATGAAAATAAAGAAACCAATTAAGAACGTATGTAATTTTGGACTGGGCATGGTGGTGCTCACTGTTAATCCCAACACTCAGGAGGGAGAGGCAGGAGGATCTCTGTAAGTTCAAGACCAGACTGGTTTACATAGGAGGTCCAAGCCAGCTAGAACCATAGGGAGACTCTGCCTCAAAAAGACCAAACAAAAACAAAAACATCCCCCACCCTTCCCCCTAAAAACCCTGAGGGAATCGTATTACTGTAACAACCTAAGGACAAATTACACATAATCTCTACATGAGTCCATCTGTGTTATATAAGCAAAGGCTATATAACAAGAAACAGTGCCAGACAGGAGAAACTTTCTTTTGAGTTGTTGGCCAGGGTAGTCCCAGAGACTCCTAAAATTACACAGGCTATTGCCATAGCCCTTGACGACCTCCCAGAACTTGAAGGTAAGACCCTATTGATGAAGACAGGACATACTTTGGAGACCAGATTTGGATCAATGGAGCTGGAACTGACATGGAAACCACTTCTGAAGACTAGCTCTCATAGCTTTGGAGAGCACTACGTAAGCTGCTAAGGGAGAACATCAATTGATGGTATAACATCAGTTTCATGACCAAATAACCACATCAATGACCGGCACAGAGTACAACACTGGTGTAATAGTGGCACTTTTATCTTGGGGTAATCAAGGGCTACCTAATTGGAGTTAAAGCCCACTCAATGGGAGGAAACTCATATGTAGTACTATAAACAGCCAAATACACATGGCTGAAGAGGTCATAGATCTTAAAGAAATCCACAAGGCTGTCACATCCCTAGACTAATTTAACTTCTTACTAAGTGTAATACATAGCCTTATATTACAGTCACCACTCATCAAAGAAGCTTCTTTTACACCAGAGACTTGCTACAGAGTACCACAACTGATCACAAAGACATTGTCTATGAAGTGCACAAGCCTAAGCAACACATCTATAATGCAACCTCTACACCTAAGGCTCATGTAAAGAGGACACTAATGAATTTCTCAACCCTCACTAATGAAGCTCCCCTCATGCAACAGAGGACCAGGAATACAAAAGGTCACAAATGGCCAAAGTGTGGAGATTAGGAATGTGGGTCCCTGGACAGGACTCCTTTATTAAGCTTCACATGCCTAGGGCTCAGGAACCATAGCAGAGGAGGTGGCAGAAAGATTGTAAGAGCCAGGGATGCGGAGCATGACCATACAGAAATCTAAAAGTGAGGGACTCTGGATCATCAGACTAGACCTCAGTGGAAATGGAAGAACTTATACTGAGGAATATCTGGAGATACTAACTTGACATAATAGGCCTTAATACAAATGACAGTGTATGAATTTCAGAGGAGGGGTGCTGTGGAAGGGTGCCAATGAGGAAGGGAGTATAAAAGTGATTAAGATTGAGATGTTCTGTATGAAATATACAAAAAACTCAATAAAAAATTGTAAAGTTGAAAAAAACATGAAGATTAATGTTTAAAACACTACAGTCACAATAATTAAACCAGATTTTTTAACTCCTTTGCCCTAACCCTGAGAAAATTGGGTTCCAGAAATGTGATTTGTCAAAAGTCATAGGTCTGTTCAGTGTCATTCATGAAACTCCAATCAACCTGCTCTAAGTGTTCTTTACCAGGCATCTCTTTTTGTTCCTTTCTGTTTAGAGGGAAAGGTTAAAATATAAAAAGCAGACAACAATAAAGATTTGGAATTGAACAAAATTTAAAGTTACAAATAAATCATTGGCTCAGTTAAAATGGTTATTTCCTAAAGATAAGAGTTCATTTTCTGTTAGATACCATAATCATATTTAAAGAACCCACTGTCATTATAGTGGGTACTTAAATTAGTGGGTAAGTCATGTCCATTATTTCAAATTCTTCTATCTAGTACAGTTATAAAGAATCTTTCTTGTTTTACTGATATGTTTGGCTTTGTTTTCTTAAGAGGATCTCACTATGTAGTCCAGGTTAACTCAAAATGTACTCCTCTTGCCTCAGTCTTGTAAAATGGCTTCATATCTGGCTTTGAGCATTTTCTAGATGCCGTAGAACATCAATGTAGAAGGGAGCCACAAAAATTAGCAAATTTATCACAGTATCCAAGAGAAAATATTCTGAAATATACCTGCTGCTCATGCTGTAATTTTAGACATTTCAATTGAAGATATTCCTTATCTAACATCAATACCTCCTTCCAACTAGTGCATTGGTGTGTATAGTCTTATTCCTTACTCAAAATAGATGTGCTTAGGCCAAGTTTAATATATATAACAATCTACGAATATTTTTATGTCTAATAAAATTAAAATCTGGGGATCTGGAAAAAAAAATTAATTTCTATATTACTAACCCAAGAGTTTAAAGACCTTTTGAAACAATTCAATTACATAATCAAGTGCAAATTAAAACTTTTAAATTTAAAATAAGTAAAATTTTAAAAACTGAAATCTAGAAAAGTCTGAAAATTTTTTAAAATATCCACTCAGTAGGCAGAGGCATGTAGATCTCTTGTTAGTTTGGTGCCAACCTAGTCTATAAAGCAAGTTCCAGGCCAGCCAGATAAAACAGTGAGACACTGTCTCCAAAGGGAAAACAAACAAACAAACCACCAGAAACTTACTATGTAGCTCTGGCTAGCCTTGAATTAAAAGACCTGCCTGCCTACACCTCCCAAATGCTGTGATCATGCCTGGCTTAAAAAATTTTCAAAATTAAACTGTGTAAGGTTAAGAACACATTATAAAATGTATTAGCTCGATTTTGTTAAAAGCTTTGAACCATTTTAAAACATACTGCAAAATACTAAGAGATTTTCCTTTGCTTTATCTTTTTTAATTAAAAAAATTTTTAAATTCAATTTTATGTTACATACACGTTTTGCCTGCATGTATTTAACTGCACCACATGTGTGCAAAGACCATGCATGCCAGATGAAGGTGTCAGAGCCCCTGGAATTGGAGTGAGGGATGGTTGTTAGCCCCAATATGGGTGCTGGGGACCAAACCAAGGTTCTTTGTAAGAGCAACAATTGCTCTTAACCACTGAGTAGTCTCTCTAATCCTCCTTTACTTTATCTTAAGCTTTAATTCTTAAGATTAACTTTTAGCAATAATATACTAAACAAGAAATCTAAATATTCAAAGCCTTAAATTATTTATAAAGAAAAAAAAGCTTAAAAAATATAGAGACTTCATACAGCTAGGCATGGTGGCTTATGCCTGCAATCCCAGTACCTGGGAGGTGACAAGCAGAAGGATCACTGCTAGTTCAAGCCCCCCTGGTGTATATGGCAAGTTCTAAGCCAGCCAGGGCTATATAGCAAGATCCTATCTCAAAAAAACAACAAACAACAAACCCAGAAAACAAAATACATATAGACTTTATTATTGAAAACAGATACACTATAATTATCAATTACAATGGCTTTTATTAACTGGTAATTTATCTGTTCAGTTAACCTAACATAACAGTAATGATTAAACATGTCCCAGGATAATTTTTACTATACCAACTCACCCATCCTGAATCATTAAAAATATATTTAACTTTTGCTCCTGTCAAATAATAAGTACCTACCTTATTATTTTTTTTAATTAAAAAATTGATTTTTATTTTGTGTGAGTGTTTTGTCTACATATAAGTGTACTATGTAAGTACAATGCCTAAGAAGGCTAGAAGAAGGCACTGGATCCTCTGGAACTAGAGGTGTAGATAGCTGTTAGCCACCATGTGGGTGCTGGGAAACAAACCTGGGTCAAGAACTCAACCCAGAACCTCTGGAAAAGCAGCAAGTACTCTTAACTGCTGAACCATCCCTCCAGCTCCAATAAGTAGCTACTGTAAATATGAAATATAAAACTCTGAATGTTTAAAACTTATCAAACCTTTAACGTGAGTCTGTTAATTTCTACCAGTGTTAAAAAGAATTTCTAGGTTTGGAATGATTATGCATGGCAGTATTCCAACTTAAGAGGACCATAAGTTCAAAGCCAGCACAAACTGTATACCTAGGCCTATTACAAGAAAATTAAAAAACAAAATAAAATTCCCTGAACTTCTAGTGATAAATTCTTGAATTTTACCCAACTTGAAATTTTAAAAAGTTCCAGACATTAATGTGCACTGGAAAATCAGTAACACCATCCACAACCATACTATCATAATGAGAGGCCTATAAAAGTGTACTTTTTAATCAGTATTTTTAGAGGCTTAAAAAATTCTGGAAATAAGAATCACCTGTCTGCCAGGATGGAGCCCTGAATTGTGGTAAAAGAGTTCCTGACGAAGCAGCCTGAGCATTTCCGGACTCAACAGAGGAGAGAAAATCCGTCATAGAAGAGTCCTTAGTGTTAGCGCTACCACTGATCACACTAGTATCAAATACTCCCGAAAGACCTACAGTGGAAGAGAAGATAGCTCCAAGTAAAGATATATACTTAAATAAAGCTCAATTCCTGACCTTATTTTAAAAAGGAATTTCTGAAAGCTAGGCCCCCAAGTTCTAGTCCTAACTAGTGTTATTTTGAAAAAGCAAACAAATACTGTGTTGACTAACTATATTTCAAATCTTCAAAGATACAAGAAAAATGTTACATACTTAGTCACTAAAAACCAAACTTAATCTCATTTTAACAGTTCCCATGGCATACGCATGTCCTACACATTGTTTATAAACAAAAATACAAAAACTGATTTTTCTTATTATTTACTCAGTGTACCTAGAGCCACGGCACATTTCACGTAAGAAATAAATATTACCAGTTGGTTGAGGAGTGGTGGCATATCCAGAAAGCTGGTGAGAGGCTGCAAATGTCGGTCTTTGAATGATATCTGGTTCAGACTGTGGGGGATGTCCTTCTTCATAACTTAAACTGGAGGATATAAACAGAGTAATCAAAAACACATAGTCTAAATAAGATAATCAACATATTTACAAGAGAGTGACTATCAGTTACAAATTGTTTTAGTTAAGGAACCTGGGACTACCAAAAAACAAAAGCATAACCAAAAATAAATTTCACTGGTTGGAGATGGGGATGTACTTCAGTAATGGAGTGCCTCTTTAGTAAGGCCCTAGGTTTGATCCTAGCATCAAAAGAAAGTTTGTTGAAGTCTAGTGCAAATACAAAAGTATATTTTATGACCATGTTAACAACTAGGTTCAACGAGTGTAATAAATTAAAATATGCCAGTCTAATAATCACAGTGCAACCTGATCATTATATAGACCATGCCATCACAACAAAACAATTTATTATGTATATGATTGTTTTGCCTGCATGTATGTAGTGCATCCATGTATGTTATGCCTATTGAAGTCAGAACGTTACAAATGTTAGCAACCACGTGAGTGCTGAGAACCAAAGCTGGGTCCTCTGAAGGAGCAGTCCACAGCCAGTACTCATGACTGCTGAGCCATTTCTCCAGCCCCACAAAAAGGCTTTTTAAATTAACTATATATTCATTGTACAAAGCAGTGCTTTGCACTTTCACATTTTGCCCAGTTACCATCTCTGTCCCCCTCACTATCTCCTGGTGGTCACCTTCCTCTTTGAAACCAGTACACATCATGTCTTAGACTTTTCTGAATATACATTTTAAATTGATGAAAAAATATTTTACAAAACAATGGTTTCAAATGATATTTTCATATATTTAAATCATACACCACATTTCCTTATCCAACCACTGACAGGCACCTAAGCTACCATAACTTGGCTATTGTAAACAGGGATGGTCTATGATTTTGATTCCTTTGGGTATATACCTAGGAATAATTTGGCAAGATAATATGTAGTTATATTTCTAGTTTTTGAGGAATCTCAATACTGATTTTCACAGTACGTAGACTGATGATCTATAGTACCACCAGTGTACAAAGGCTGTTTCCCCTTCTACCATCCTCAACAGCATCTATTGTTTCTTTTTTTGATAATAGTCAACCTGCTTGGGGTAAGAAGAAATCTTAATGTAATTCTGATTTGCATTTCCCTGATGACTAAGGATATTAGAAATGTTTAATTCACTGGCCCATTTATTAATTGGGTTACTTTTTCAGTGTGTGGTGATTTTTGACTTTTTATATAACTTGGATATTTATCCCCTTTCAGATGAGTAGCTGATAAATATTTCCTCCCACTCTGTAGCTGCCTCTTCACTCTGGTGATTATTTTCTTTGGTTTCATTCTTTGGTTTCAGCTTTTGGTTTCATGCAATCCCATCTGTCACTTCTTCCTATTTATTCCTTGCGCTATTAAAGACCTACTCAGAAAGTCCTTACCTAGGTCTATATTTTAAAAGTGTTTCTTCTAGCATTTTCAAAGTTTCAGATTTTACACAAAGGCCTTTGTTTCATTTTTAAATTTTTTATTTATTTTTATTTTATGTGTACGAGTGTACTGCCTACATGAATGTAAGTGCATCTGTGTCCCTGCATGGAAGGAAGAGATAAGCACAAAGCCCCACTGCTAGCTGAGGAATTATTGGCAACTTATAACTGCAAAGAGAGGGAGAGTCTTTCTGCTTTAAGGGTATGATGTTGACCAAAGGGAGGTTACCAAACTCCAGGAGATAGACCTACAGTCAAGATTATTTGGGGAACTGGATGGATAGGCCTTAAAAAAACTAATAGCAGGCATGAAGGGGAGGGATAGGGAGGAGATTTGGATCTCAGAGGAGATGGGGGAGGGGTTCTGAATATGACCAAAATAGACTGTTCTCAAAGAATCTAAAAGCAATACAAGAAACACTGTTGAGAAACATCTTCCACCAGAGTTTTGTGAAATAAGGTATTCGTTTAGGGTTTTGTTTTCTGTAATTTATTTGCAAACACAAAGATTATACTGCATAAAATTAGCTTTGAGTTAACGGTACAGCTCACTGAATTAAGATCAATTAAAACTTCATCTCTCCTTTGAAAAGTTAAAGTTACCATATGGTCCAGCAATTCTACTCCTGGAGAACTGAAATACTTATACAAAGGCCTGAACACAAACAGCAGCACTTTCATAACAATCAGAAGGTAGAAACAGAGCTGAAGAGAAGGCTCAATTGGTTAAGAGTATTTGCTACTCTTGCAGAGGACTTAGTTCCCAGCACCAACATGGGGTAGCTTGGAACTACCTGTAACTCCAGTTCCAGGAATTTGACATCATCTTCTGACCTCCATGGGCATCTGCATGCACGTGGTGCATATATATACACTCAGGCATACACATATACACAATAAAATATTTTAGGAAAAGGTAGAAACCTTACACCTAACAAATGATAAATGGATAACTAAACGTGGTATACTCATATAACGGAATACTACTATGAAGTCACAAAAATGCTGATTTAAAAAAAAATTTATGCATTACTTTTATTTTATGTGTATGAGCATGACCACATGTGTGTAATGCCCCACAGTGGCCAGAAGAGGATGTCAAGATTCCTTGAACTGGAGTTACAGATGGTTGTTAGATGCTGGGAATTGAACCTGGGTTCTCTGGAAGAACAGCAAGTGTTCTTAACCACTGACCCATCTCTCCAGTCCCCAAATGCTCATATTCTTGACAAATTGATGAAATTAGAAAATACTAGGCAAAAACCAAACACAAAAAAAGCCTATGTAATTCCAATTTATATGAAATTTCCTAAGTAAGCAAATTCCTAACAAAGATCACTGTGATTATAAGGAACAAGGAATAAGGCAGCACAGAAGAGATAACTATGGGTGCTACTGGGAATATGGTTACTTATAAGGCAATGAAAACATTCTAGAACTGGACAGTACTGACAGTTGTGTCACCTTGTGAGCATCAAAACTTAATGACCACTGGTAACTGTTTCAGTTCTGTGCATCACAATCAAACAAGATAAGCCTTGCTGTCACATTTGTTCAATCTCCTGTGGCTGGGTCATCTCCATATACTGCATAATATTTTTTTTTTTACAATTCCTATGTATAGGGGCTAAGAATATAGCATAGCAGTAGAGTGACTGTCTAGCACACACAATTCCCTAGTTTAGGACGATAGCACTAAACAAACACAACAAAAAGCACTTAGATTTGGGGCTGGGAATGTGGACTCAATCTGCGGGAGTCAGAGATTGAGAATTTTGCATGAGATATGATCATCTTAGTTAATGTCATTTAAACTTAAAAATAAAATTGACCTTTTCCTCAAAATTAAAATAAACCAAAATGATCAACTGCCACTATACCGTTTTAAATGTGAACAATCTTTCCCTAAAAGATTTGCTTTAACAAAGAAAACTGTTTACTTATTTTAGTTATTATTGTGGGGTATGTGTGCGCACAATGTGCAGATGTCTGCATGCATGCCACTGATACATATGTGGAGGTCAGAGGAAAACTGTGTAGACTCAGTTTTCTACCTTTAAATGGGTTCCAGAATTGAACTCAAGTTGCCAAGATTGTCCAGCAAGTGTCTTAACCTGCTGAGCCATCTTGACTGCCTGAAAACTAAATTTTAAAGCAGTCAAGAAACCTGAGACAAAAATCTCATCCAAGATGGCAATTCCTGCCATAACAATGATATGATCATAGGAACAATGCTTCTGAACATATTACTGAAAATATGCTACACTGTAGTTTATATTCAGACACTAACAACATATAAACAATAGTGTTTTGGTAGCTAACCTTGTGTCTATAATGCTGAAGAAATAAAACACATTCCAAGTTTAAAAATCAATTACCCAAAGTCCCATGAAATATGTTAAATCCCAGATAAACAAGACGGAACTTGCAGTTACTTACTCAATGAATAAATGATATTGCCCTAAGAAGTGGTATCACTTTATTCTCATTGTGTTAAAGAATTTACCCACTTGGGGTGGTGAGATGGCTCAGCAGGAAAAGGTATTTCCTGCCAAGCCATATGACCTGGGTTCAATCCCTATAATCCACATGGTAGAAGGAGAAAACTAACTCCCAAAAGTTGTATTCTGACTTCCACTCTCATGCCATGGCACCTGTGCACCCAGACATAACACAAACACACACACACTAAATTTTTAAAAAGGAATTAAAAAAAAAAAAGAAAGAAAGAACTTAGCCACTGGAAACTAGAATGCCAACAGGAAAAAAAAGATGATTATCTAGAGAAAACTGGGAAAGTCTCAAAGCAAAAATCTAGGACCCTACTTGCACAAATCCACACAGGAAACTGTAAGAATAAAACAGTGTCCAAGAATGATTTGTGCGGAAAGACAGAGGAATAATAGGGGAAAAAGGCGAGGGCATGGGTTGGATCAAGGAGCTTACTGAAGTATGTATGTGAGTGAAAATGGTCAAGAGCATGTTGCCTGAGTAGCCTGAGAATAGACTTTTTAGATATATTACACAATCCATTACCAATGATACTAATTTCTCACTCTCTAGGATGCTTTCTGAGTTCAAAATTCCTTGAACCACAACTAAAGTCTCACCCTTCCTTATTTCCACTTAAGCCATCAGAAAAATTTGAGTAGTAGTAGGACTAGCTCTATCATATTTAAAGAAAACAAGCCATCATTCACAACTTGTATTTTTACAATCAATTTCATGAATTGTAGATTTCAGAAACAGATGAAGGAAGAAGAAAACACCAAAAAATGAGAAAGCTTAACTAAAAACTTGGGGGGAGGGGGCTGGGAACTGGTGTCTCCAAAAACCACAAATACTACCCTGAGACCAGACAAAGAAAAACTGAGAAAATTGTAAAAATAAACCCAAATATTCATCATACATGTAATTATATTATAGTATCTCCTCCCTAAATCTCTAGACAGTTCTGTGGACCAGAAGGCTAAGATAAAATAAAGTCAGCTCGAACAAGTAGTTGGAATAACAGCATGAAGGAGTTAGAGAAAGGTGAGAAGAACTAGTATACAATGATCACTTATGGTCTACGTCTCAAATGCCTTGTTTTTAATTCTTTTTAGCTTTGACCTTAAATTTTTTTGTTTGTTTAAAAACTTTTCTTACGGGCCACAAGAGGGCTTAGTGGGTAAAGGTACTGCCACCAATCATAGCAACCTGAGCTTGATATCTAAGATCTACCAAGTAGAGGAAAGAACTGACTCCAGTAAGTTGTTCTCTGATCTACACATGTGCTTACAAAATAAATAATAAAAAATTTAAAAAACAGAATATTTCTATCTAAAAAGCAGCCAGAATATTTCTAATATACCCATGCTCAAATCCTCAGCCCAAAGACCTTGTATTTATTTAGCGTATACATGTAAAATGTACAACACTCTGTAAAATGTACAACACACACACACACACACACACACACACACACACACACACACACGATATGATTCCCGTCATGATGACTCATATAAAGATGCGAGGATAAACAATATACAACTGTATAACCTGTAAGATGGAATGAAACAAATAGACAGTAGAGAAAGATAAATTTATTTCTTTATTCAACAAATTCAAGCAATTACAAGGTACCGGAGCTATAACAGTGAAAAAGATAAGGCAGGGCCTGAGATGGCTCAGCGAGTAAGAACCGACTCCTACAAATGGTCTGACCTCCATACAAGCACCATGGCACACAAACCCACACACATAAGCACACACCCACACAAACAAATGCAAATTAAAAAAAATATATATATATATATAAGCCAAGATGAATGTCTTGTTATGGTTTTGATTTTGAATGCCCCTTATTTGGCTAGGGATACACCTCAAGGTAGAGTACTAGCCTAGCAGTACAAGGTCCCGGGTTTGATCTCTAGCATCGTGGGAAAAAAAATCACAAGAGATAATAGACTCAGTGGCATATATTAAATTCTCAGGTATTTGGGTTGCTGGAGGGGGAGGATCACTTGACCATTAAGAGTTCAAGGTTAGTCTAAGCAAACAATTGCCTCAAAAAAAAGGACCTAGAATTTAATGAACTTGGCTAGCAAATGTTTCTTTCACATCCAAATTCTTTTGTTTTATTTTTGTTTATTTTTCAAAGATAGGAGTCTTACTATATACTCCACACTGGCCTTCAAACTCACAATCCTCTGTTTTCAGCTTCCCAAGAGCTGGGATTCAAATGAACACCACCATGCATCAATTTTAAAAATAAAAATATCAAATCCTTTGAACCCAACTATACAGAAAATCATGGTAGACATATCTGAGTTGAATACAGTGAACTTTTCAGGAATGAGTGGGCTGTAATAGAAAAGATAAAAGTACTGGCACAGGGGCTAGGAATGCAGCTGAGTGGTGGAGTGGCATACACATGGAGAAATTGGAATCTTCATATAGCTCTACTAGGAATGTAATATAGTAAAGCCACTTTAAAAAGAGTTTAAAGCTGAGCATAGCGGGACATATTTGTAATCCCAGCCCTTGAGAGGTAGAGACAGGAGGATCATTCCAAGTGTGAGAGCAGTCTGAATCATGACAGCCAGGGAATCTCAAAAAAATCTCTTTTTTTTTAAAGTTTGGTGTTGGGTTTGGTGACACAATCCTGTAATCCCTGCACTCGGAAAACTGAGACAGAAGGAGCAAACCCTTGTGTGCCAGGGCTACTTATACTTAGCAAGATTGTCTTGAACCATATGGGTCAACATTCATAACCCCAAGTACCTACCCAAGAGAAATGAAACACGTTCACACACTTACATACAAATGTTCTTAGCAATACCATTCATCCACAATAGTCAAAAAATGAAAACTCAAATGCCACAAACTAGTGAACCAATGTATTATAGATAAATTAAATATGATGTAACTGGAAGGCAACATAGATAAAAATATGAAGCCCGACACACATAAGATTTCCACTTACATGAATACCTAGGAAAGGCAAATCTCTATAACAGGTCAGAGCTTGTCTGGAACTAAGGATGGGAATGGTGTTTGGCTATAATGAAAGTGAAATTTCTTTCTGAAGTAACAAAAACGTCTGATAGGATCCTGGTGACATGGTGATAACATAAATAAAAATTCCTGAGTTGTACTTAAACTGAGAAATGGGTATGTTAAATTAATTAAATCTTGGTAAAAATATTAACCCAAAAAGTGATGGTGGGCCGGGCAGGTCTCTGAGATCCAGGCCAGCCTGGTCAACATAGTAAGTTCCAGGCCAGCTGGGGCTACAGGGATGCCTCCCATTCCCCCCCCCCCCCCACAAAAACATCCAGACAACAACAAAAAGTGATGGTAGATCAGTAGTAGAACATTTGCCTACTATACAAAAAGCACCCCTAAACTGTAAAAGGGGAAAAAAGTGGAGTCAATTGGCCTAATCTGGATCCCAATACATTTACTGCAACTCATAGCTTTTTGGAGTCTCATCTCACAAAAAATAAACTAAAAAAAATTTAAGTGCTAGGAACAGTGACATACGTTAGAATCCCAGTACCTAGGTGGAAGCAGGAGGATCAGGCCAGTCTGGGTTCTAGGAGACACTGTCTCAAAACATAAGAGTGAGAGAGGGACGAGACAGAGAGACAGAGAGAGAGATTGATTCAGAGGAGGGCTAACTATTACAGACTACATCACTGAGGCTCTCTTGGGGCCACAGCCATGGGTTTAGCAGATCAGGAGGGATCAGGGTTGCAGACTTTCTCCTTACATCACAACCATGTTCTGGTTGTGCTGATCCCTTCACAATTATGGTTCCTGCCCCCTTGTAGGCCCAGAATTGACTTTCTACTGTTGCTGCTCTTTTGTGTATGAGCACGCATGTGCACATGTAATGAGAGCATATAGAAGTCAGAGTTTGACATCAGATGTTTTCTATCACTCTCCACCTTTACATCATTATAAAAATCATTATACATCATTTCTAAAAATAAAAACTTTTATTCTGTACAAATGACATACTTAAGTTGGTTAAACAGAAGCACTTTCTGTTTTTACTAAGGTGAAGACTGTAGTATAGTATGCAATTTCGTGCCTAGAAGTAGAGTACAAAAGAAACAAAACAAAGCAAACAAACAAAATTCTATCGGTTCTAAACAATACACACAAGAAGATAGATTTCTGATATTTGTAACAGATGCTCAAGAAAAGCATTGGAGTGCTTTTCTTTTCAGGCAGTAGGAGTCTGGTATTTCTCAGGGACATCATGAAATGTGTTAGTGATATGGCACACGCTTGACTATATCCATGGTAACAAGGGCCAACTACACTTGGATTAGAAACAATTCCAAAATTCTACTTAACATCTGCCGTTTATGATCCTTTTTTTTCTTTCACATTTACTATTTGTATATGAGCATGAGTGGAGGTGAGAGAACAACTTTCAAGAGTCAGTTCTCCTTTCACTATGGGGTCACAGGGATCCAACTCAAGTACTCAGGCTTGATGGCAGGTACCTTTATCTACTGAGTCATCTCTCTTGCCCTGCATTTTTTAACTTTCTTCTGAATAGAGAGAGAGAAAAAAATTCACATTCCACTTTATTTTTCTGCAATGCTTTTCTTTTTAAAAGGAATACATTGGTTAAAGCTAATTATTTGTAGTTCAAATTATTGTACATATAAACTACCTATAACATTCAGACATATTTAAGAGATAGACAAAAAAATGGTCATATGGGTCCTAGATGACAGTTACAAATAAATATTCTAGATTAAGATACAGCTAGTCACTTTTCACAATATTAGTAGATCATACTTCTAAGATTCCAATGTACTGGTAGTATGAAATATTTTATTTCAGCTTCAATGTAGCTTTCGCTTATAAGTTAGTCTTTCTTTTACTGAATTTTCTTGTTTGAAAACTAGTGGAGCCAATTTTCTACTGTGTTATAATAATTTTAATAAAGCATGGTCTGGGATTTCTGACACTAAGTAAAGGAAGTCAATACACATTTAACACAGTAATTCACTTTTGTACACTAAATTTATGGACACTTATACATCTACGGCTTAAGTTCAAAAACATGTTAGTCTAAAAAGTTGCTTCTTGATTTTGGGAGGCAGTGTTAGAAATAGAATTTACACTTGGTGAAGGTTAAATAAGTGCTCTACAACAGAGTTATTACATTTATTATTCATTTTAATACTCAATGTTCTGTGCTTTCTCTACAAATTTCCAGAAACCTTAAATTTCCTGGAAACTCGAAAGGTTTGATATTTGTTTTCCTAAAGAAATTTCCAGAACTGTACAGGCTCATTACAGAGACACAATAAACATCTAGTATTTAATACTATTGTAATTATATTAGTTATACTATTTTAATTGTGGTATAGTATAAGATTGAATTTAGACTTTGTTTTGTTGAGACATGGTCTCCCTGTAGTTTCAGCTGACCTGGATCTCAGAAATTCACCTGCTTCTGCCTCCAAAGTGCTGATCAACAGGGCATATGGCAGCTCATGCAGTTGAGCTCAGCACTTGGGAGGTGGAGGCAGGAAGAATCTAAGTTTGGAGATGATCCTTCAGTCCACAGTGAATTGGAGGCCAGTCTAGGCTACATGAGACCCAGTTTTCCAGTCTCAAAAAATTGAAAAAAAAAAAATGTATTTAAACTTCAAGTGAACTCTGGGCATAGCTTAGTGGTAGAGTGTATAACAAGGTCCAGGGTTTGATCTCAGCATTAAAAAAAAAAAAAAATCAATTTATGGTTGAAGGAGATACATATGTGACCTAAATACTCTTTGAAATAATGCACAGGGAAAGTAGGTGAGGATATATATAAAGCTATGGGGCCAGAGAGATGGCTTAGCAATTAAGACTGCTGGCTGCCCTTCAGGTCAGAAGTTTGGTTTCCAACACCTACATGGGGTAACTCCAGCTCTAGGAAATTCAATGCCCTCTTCTGGACTCCATGACCACCTGCACATATGTGCCCCCCCATATATAAATAAATTTTTAAATAAATAAATAAATAAATAGTGGGACTAGATTGATGGTTCAGCAGTTAAGAGCACATGCTGCTCCATCAAAGGACCCGAGTTCAATTCCCAGAACCCATATCAGGAAAACTCAAAACTGAAACTGCCTGTAACTCCAGCTCCAGGCAATCCAGATGTCTCACGGGTATGTGCATTCACATGCACCCATGCACATAATTAATTTTTTTTTCATTATTTTTATTTTATATGTATGAGTGTATTGCCTGAACGTATGTTAGGTGCACCCCTGTGCAATGTCTACTGAGGTCAGAAGAGGACGTCGGATCCCCTGGAACTGGAGTTATAGACAGTTGTTGGCCTCCATGTGGGTGCTGGGAATCAAACCCAGGTCCTCCGTAAGAGCAGTCAGTGCTCTTAATCCCTGAGCCATCATTCCAGGCCAAATTTTTTTTTAAGTAAATAATTTTTTAAAATGAAACAAACCGATGTGCTGATATTGTTGATGCTTAGCAATGGACACACAGGGACTCATTATATTTTCTTCTTTAAATTTATCTAGTTTGAAATTCTATAACTGGATTATTGTGGACAACACAGAGATAAACATGGGTATGCAGGTATCTCCACTGTATGCTGTAGCTGGGTGGATACTCAGGAATAGATCATTCAGAAGCTCTATTTTAAGCTTTTTGAGGAACCTCCACACTGATTAATCTACATTCTCATCATCAGTGTATGGTTCCTGTCCTGTCTCTGCATCCTCACCAGCATGCTATTTTTCATTTCTTAATGATAGTCACAGATTAGCTTTTAAGATCAAATTTGTACTTTCAATTATATTATACCATACCTTAGGATCATGTCTTATAAGCAATTCTAGTATTTTCATTTTATTTACTATTTTAGGTAGGCTTACTTTTTGAGATCAAATCTCAATATGTGGTTGCTTAGGTTGGTCTCAAACTCCTAGGCTCAAATGATCCTTCTGCCTCAGTCTCCCAAGTAGGTTGAACTATAGGGGCATACCAACATGCCTGGTTGCCATCACCATTTTGAAGTGGATCAGATTTGACTGGAAAAGGTGCTGTTGCCAAAAAGAAAAAGTAATACAAAGGCATTAACCAATACCCAAAGAGTACTCAAAGAGTATTCCTAGGCTCTGAGTATATAGGGCTGTTTATAGTATTTCTCCTACCACCCCTTAAACAAGTATAGTTCTGAATTTTCATCCTTTTAAAAAAAGTTCACACTTTTGTCAACACTTAACCAATCCCTCTGTGCCTCTGGCCAAATTAAACTGACTAAAACTAGCTTAATGTCTACTTAAGTAAGGGTCGTATCAGGTGCTTTACCACAGTAATGTTCCTCTTGGTTTTGCCAACATACAACACAAAATTGTTTTTAAATGTTAATCCATCTAATTTAAAAACACCCAAGTGAAGTATTTCAGTATGTCCAGATTTTTTTGCTTGCTTCACTGGATCAGACAAATCTATTTTCAAGTACTGTATTGCCAAGTGAAGGAACTCAGGGCCTTCTGAGGGCTTGGCAAGTGCTCTGCCATGAACTATATCCCCAGTCCAAACATATTTATTATTAAATAAATATTTTATTGAACACTTCTATACCTGGTAAGAAGGGAGAAACAGAGCTCAAGCAATAATCTGGGTATGGTGGCACACATCTTTAGTCCCAACACTCAAGGCAGAGAGAGGTGGATCTCAGAGAGAGATCCAGACCAGAATGGTCTACATAGTGAGTTCCAGGCCAGCGGAGGCTACAGGGAGACCCTGTCCTGAGGGGGAAAAAAGAAGATTACAAAAACAAAAACAATTAACAGCAGTTATTGTAATAAACTTGATCATGTCTGTGGAAAGAATATGGAATAGTATAGAAATGTGGCTGGAAAAAGCCCTTGAATACTGTGAGCACAACTAAACATGCCATTCTGGTGGGAGATTAGAAGACAAAGTACTAAAACATACATGGACAGTGGAGGCCTAGTTCATGAGGTTTCATAGGGAACAAGGACTCTATCAAGACTAGATTAGGGGCTATCTGAGTAACATACTAGCAAAGAAGCTGACTGCATTCTGCTTCTTTGTACTTTCAATTATATTATACCATACCTTAGGATCATGTCTTATAAGCAATTCTAGTATTTTCATTTTATTTACTATTTTAGCCACCGAGGCCAAGCAATGCAGAACAGGGATAGAGTCCCTATAAGGAGGCCCCAAGAGGCTACTCCATGAAATTGTGAAGGCTGTGTGAACTGATGAACTTAAAAAAATGAAAAAGCTGTGAAGGTAAAATCTAATTGGCAACTGAGACCTGAGGAAGTTGGAGAGGTCAGGACTATGAGACATCTCCGAGTTCCCATTCTTCCCTTTTGAAATAAGAATGTTGATTCTGTGTTACTGCATGTTAGAAGTTTGTAACATTTTTTTAAAGGTCCTCATAGTCAACAGAGTACTTTAAGTCTCACATGAGGCTTGAACTTTGGGCTTTTAAATAGTGTTAGAACTGTTAAAGATGATGGGGACTTAAAAATTTTTTTTATTTAGTTATTATTTTATGTGTATGAGTATACTGACTGCATGTGTGTAAGTGTACCCATGTGTGCAGTGCCCTCAGAGGTCAGAAGAGGGCATTGGATCCCATGAAACTGGAGTTACAGGCAGTTGTTACTTGTTATATGACTGCTGGGAATTGAACCGTGGACCTTTGCAAGAGCAGCCATTGACCTTAACCATTGAGCCAACTCTCCAGCCCCAACTATGGGGCCTTCTGATGTTGGGCTGAATGCATTTTGCAATGAGACATATGGGGCATTGCATGGAAGGTGATATTTGAGGATCATGTTGATAAGGGGTGGAATTCTGACTGTTACGATTTTCAACTTGATGGAATCTAGAATTATGAAAACAAAACTCTGGGCACATCTGTAAGGAATTATCTAGATTAGGTTAATTGAGGCAGGAAGGCCCACCCTAAATGTGGGCAGTAGTGTTCCTTGGGCTGAAGTCCTGGAATGAATAAACTCATGACTAGAGACACAGCCCAACTTTCTCTTCTTTCTGCCACCAAACCTTCCATGAAACAACAGACAGACCAAGCAAAAATAAACCGTTCTTTCCTTAATTTGCCTTTTCAGGTATTTTGTCACAACAACCAAACAAGCAACTAATACAAACAATGAAAAACTGGTGTGTTCATTCAAAGATAAGAAGGTAAGGTTGAATCTGTGGACATGGTTCTGGGAGTGGGAGGGAGGGAGGGAGGGAGAGAGAGAATATGAATATGGAACTACAGAAAACATACTGGAGTGGAATGGCTCAAATGATAGCTAGTCAGGAAACAACTGGGAGTTTTCCATACCTTAAGGCAGCCATTCAATCTGGTAGAAGTTCATGTCTCCAAGTTTTCTAGAAACTTTTAGCAAAAGTATGCTCTAAGAAGCATAATTCCAACTTTTTAAATAAATGAGAGTACAGCCACCCAGCACAGATGTTAAGTTCCTGAGACCGAATATCCTTCTCTGAAGTCTTCCATCCCTAACATTTTTTTTTACTTCATTTGATAATTCTGCTTTATCCTACATCCTCAACATAACAAAATTTCCCAAGAATTAAAACAGCTTGTGATTAACAGGATAGTCTCTTAAGTCCTATTTTCCAGGGTTCAAATGCTGCCTCTGCCATTTAATAGCAGCATGGCCTCGGTAAGCTAATTAACCTCTCTTTGCTTTAGTTTCATTGTCTGTAAAATATCTTGTTAATGTGAGGTGTTACATAAGATAATACACATTAAATTTATTAGACCAGTACACGACACCCGGTTCTTAATAAATCCTGTAGTTCTCAGCTCTTAGCTGAGAATAAATACTTCATTCACTAAAGCCTTGATATCCAAAATCCCTTTTCTGCCTCTAAACAAACTCCTAAACTGATTTCTCTAATTTTGCCCAATAAAGATAAATACTGAGAAGAAAAACTTGGCAGGTTTTATTTAAATTTAGTGGTCCAGAAAGCCTTGTGAAATGAATAGGTATCTATCTCTGCATACACAAGAAGCTAACAGGGATAAGATCCAGATCAGCTTTCTCATTTGGTCTTCACATAAGAAGCCAACAGCATCACCTAGGAACTTGTTGGAATGCAAATTATAGGCCCATATTCCAGATCAACTGATACATAGGCCAGCAACCTGTGTTTCAGCAAACCCTTCAGGTGCTTTTGCAGGAACACTTATCCAAGATTCTATCTGGAACTGTCAGGCTCCTTGCCTTAGGACATTTGCACATGCTGCTTCCTTAGCTACTGGGAAAATGCTATTTCATCTAAGAGGAAATTTTCTTATTTGTTCCTCTGACTCCCCAGCCCAAGAATTAAGTTCCCAGAACTTGGAAGCAGGAAGATTAGGAGTTCAATGTCATTCTCAATTACATTGTCAGTTTGAGACTAGCTTGGGCTAACTAAATGAGACTGTCTCAATTTAAAAAAAAAAAAAAAAAAAGGACTGCTTTCCTATGTAGCCCAGCTGTCCAGAACTTGAGATCCTCCTGCCTCAGCCTCCCAAGTTCTAAGGTTATACGTATATATGAACTACCATGCCTGGCTAAGAACAAACATTTTTCTCTAATGGCCACTGAATCTTTAATGATAAGAGTAATGACCAAAACGAATCAGCATTTGTTTATGTAATATATACATAGTTCAAACCAGGTTGGTTTTATTTAAATTTGGTCCAGAAAGCCTTGTGAAATGAAGAGATATCTCTGGGTACACAAGAAGCCATCGGGGCTAAGATCCAAATTAGCTTTCTCATTTGGTCTTGACATTGGTAAAGCACTTGCCGTGTAAGCTTGAAGACCTAAGTTTGGATTCCCAGCACCCACATAAAAAGCCAAACATGGTAGCATATTTCTGTAACCCCAGCACTCTCAAAGAGGTGGAAAAAGGCAGACTCTTAGCTCTCTCACTGGCTAGCCAGGCTAGCTGAACTGATAAGCTGCAGGTACAGGAACCCTGACTCAAACGTACGGCAGAGTGATAAAGACATTACCATTTACCTTTGGCCTTCATATCCATGAGCACAGACATGCATACACAACCACACGAACAGGGACACATACAACAGGCACACACACACACGCACACACACACAAAAAATCCATGTTGTATCACTTATATACTTTTTTGTCTTTTTGATACAGGAAGCTCCCTGTAGCCAAAGCTGGCCAAAAACTCACAGAGATCCACTGAACTCTGCCTCCCAATTGCTGGGATTAAAGTGCACTACTACACCACTTTTATACACTATTTCACCACTTAAAAACAAAAATTAAAGTATAATAAAATTTTTTGTTCACTGAACCATTTTTCTTCCAGTTACCCAGTTCAAAATGAACGTTTCTCTTACTCTATAATATGTATCCTGCCAACAACTCCTGGCAACTTGATCTTTATGCCTTTATATTCAACCAAACCTTTCTTTTTCTTCTACTTTTTATTTATTTTGTGTGTATGTGTGTGTATGTATACCACAGGGAGCATGTGGTGGTCAGAGGCTTAACTCTGTGGAGTACGTTCTGATTTTGGCTCCGGGGACTGAACTTAAGTCATCAAAGCACGTTTGAGAAGCAAGCACTTACTGAGAGACCTCACTGGCCTTGTATCTCATCCCTTCTATTCTACCATCACTGTGAATTCTATCACCTGCCTCCTGATCTGGTCCACTGTCTTTTATCTCAAAATATGTTTCCTACATTTGTCAATTCTAATCCATTCTGTACTTGATTGCCAAATTAATCTTACTAAGACAATTCATGAGCGCTGGAGAGATGGCTCAGCACCTAAGAATGCTTGCTACTCTTCCAGACAACCAGAATTTATTTCCCAGCACCCATTTTCAGTGGGTCACAACTGCCTATAACTCTAGCTTCTATCTGACACCCTCTTCTGGTCTCTGCAGGTACCTGCAAGCACGTGTGCGCACACATACACACACACACACACACAAAATAAATCTTAAACAAGCTGGGCAGGGTGGTACACACCTTTAATTCTAGCACTCAGGAAGCAGAGGTGAGCAAGTCTCTGAGATTCAGGTCATCCTGGTCCACATAGTGAGTTCCAGACCAGTTAGGGCTACCAGGAGATTCTTGTCACAAAAGAAGCCCCCCCCCCAAAAAAAAACCAAAACAAACCCCCACCAATTTGTTCATAGTATCACTCTTCTATAAAAATCTTTCAAGTTCCCTAACCTTTATTTACATAGTAAACTCAAAAGCTCCCTAAAATCTAGTACTTATTCTGTGGCAGTATAACTCTGGTGAACCCCACATTGAAATAAACCCTTGTGTAGTCTCCCTTCCATACTGAAGTGACTCCTGGTCACTTCAACATTTAGGAGCTACACTTAACCAGAGACAGCACTGACTAACAGACTGTGGCAGAAGTGATGCTATGCTAGTTCAAGGATCAACCCCAAGTTAGTCTAGCAGATTCCACTTCCTTCCTCTTGGAACACTTGTTCTTGGAAGCTCCTTTGTGCTAATCCCTTTTTCCATTAAGCTACATTAACAATGCAAGTCAGTCTGCAAGCAATCTAGCTGCCTAATGCTTCATGATCATCTTAAACTAGATATAATTTTTCCCTGTAAGTCCCTAAGCCTCATTTGATACTTCTCAAAAAGAAACAAGCAGCATACCGGGTAGCCCAGTTATTTCATTCATTCAACTGAAATTTAACTGCACTTATAAGCATCAGTGTTGGCAATAAAGTTAATATTCCATATGCTCTTATACATATTGTTCCAAATGCTGAAGTAGTTCTAAATACTTTCCCAAGTTATTTTAAGAATTCCAAAGTGTCCTCATTTTATAAAAGGAAACTGAGGCACAGAGCAGTCTAGAAACTTGTTAAAAAAGAGATTAGTGAATTCAAAATACAAACGCAAACATTCTTACTCTGTAGCTTATGTTAATCAGATACTTTTATAGATAAGAGTCCTGTTCTCATGAAACATGTGTTCTATTAGTGCTAGCCAGTAAGATGGGAAAAGAGAAACAATACTAAATGGTATATGAAAATCAACAAAATTAATTCAGAGATGATAATGTTGTGAAGAGGGGAACATGGCTACTAACGATGAGAATTACTAATCCATTCTGTGCCCTCTCAGGGCAGGCAGAGAGGGAGGAAACATCTGAGACAACAAATGTCCAGAAACAACGAAGCCAAAGACCTGGAAGGACAACTCCAGGTGAAAAGTACAGTTAATATAAAAGTCATAAGATAATTTTAGCATGTTTCATGAAAGGAATAAACCTAATGTGAGTGTAGGATGATGGAGGAGTGAAATGAGATGAGTGAGACCAGAATTGGCTGAGGCTTAGACCATATAAGGCTTATAGGTCAAGGTAAGGATTGACTCTGAATAATATAGGTTCCAAACAGGATAATGCCATTGCCTGATTTGTAGTTTGAAGTAAACTCTGCCTATTCTAGATCTAATAAATTTTAGAGGGTCTAAAGTGGAGGCAAGGAAAGCAACAGGAGAGAATTACAACAGTTCATGCTGGACATTAGGGTAATGGGAAAGAGTACAGGAAGACTAGGCAGGGGTTAGTGTGATAATCATGTTTTAAATCTACTGTGTTTGAAATATCTAGTCCATATTCAAGTGGATATGTCAAGTGCTAGATATGAAACTGAAGATATGAGTCTGAATGTTATATCTACAGCAACGTCAGCTAGTGTCAATGGAGAGAGAAGAAAAAGGAAGGAAGAGAACTCCTAAACTCCTGGTCACTTCAACATTTAGGAGCTACACAGAGAAGTAGCAAATATATTATCCTGTGACCCCTGTAGATCATGAGTTCTTTAAAAATAAAATGCACTCAAAAAATAGTCAAGGCCTGTAATCCCAGCACTTGAAAGGCAAGAGAATCAAGTTTGAAGGCAGTGTAAGACTATATAGTGAGATCATATCTCAAAAAAATTAAAAAGAAATTTCCTCAACATATTATTAAGATAGGGCTGTAGAGATGGCTCAGTGGTTAAGAGCACTAGTTGCTCTTGGGGAAGACCCAGGTATGGTTCCTAGCACCTACATAGTGGCTAACAAATAACCATAACTCCAGTTTCAGGGGATTCAATGCCCTCTTCTGGCCTCCACAGGTATTGCATACATGTGGTGCATTTATATAATGCAGGCAAAACACTCATATACATAAAATTAAATAAAAATAAAATAAATATAATGAAAAGAAGGTCATTGATATTTTACTTTTTTAGAGTACTTCTTGTATTCAATACTCATACATACTGTAACCAGGAAAAAATTGTGTGTTAGAAATCCCCAAAAATGGTTACAAAAAAACCCAAGATTTTTAAATTAAAAGAGCAAAAATATATTAAAAATAGTATTTATTTTTAATCTATGTGCATGGGTGTGTATCTGTGGGGGCTGGTGCCAGTGGAGGCCAGAAGAGGGTATCAGATCCTCTGGAGCTAGAGTTATAGGTAGTTTTGAATCACCCAAGTAGCTGCTGGGAATTAAACTTGGGACCTCTGTAACGGCAATACATGCTCTTAAGCCATCTCTCCAGCCCTCCAAATCATTTTTTTTTAATGTTTCCATTCAGTTACTTCCTAGTGTGTGTTCAAATATGCACCCAGCATCTAGAATCACCATTATGAAACAGCATGCCTCTTCCTGGTCTGTACAAGATAGAAGACACAGGCAGAGAAGGGGCTGCAGCATATTTACAGGTACCGAATGGCCTCTTATTTCCAAATGCACACAGCACCTCACACAGCCCCCAAAGGTCAAAGGTTATGGTGATCAGCAATGAGTATGCTCATTCAATTTCTAAAACCGAAAAGCACAGCAATAAATGGAAATGTACAAGACCAATTTCCACCCCTAAACTACCCAAGTAATTAGGAAGTCCAGTTATAGAAACATCTGAGGTCAAAAACCTCTCCATAAACATCCTTTTTGAAGGAAAAAAGGCCATAGTTTCTCATTATTTTTCAATTGTTAGAATACTTGAACTATTTAATATCTGATGGAGCTGTTATATCCAAGAAAGTACCATTTCAAACTCTTTAAAAAAAAAAAAAAAAAGATTTACCAAGCACTTTCCAGTTAAGTGATGAAAATGCACTTTAGGAGCAAGCAAAGACATAAAGTAGGACGTTAGAGCCCATGTCAGTAACAAGTGAATGTCATTACCATCTGTCAATTCCCAAATAGCTTACAGGAAACAAGGTGGCAGACAAGTTAATTCTCTGTGGATAAGTATCCATATTACATCATCACAGCTATTCATTTGCACCTTCAGAAGAAACTGCCAGGAAGGGAAACAGAAACATGCAACTGATACATGAATCATGAAACCATGAAACAGATTTGGTTTTTAAGTTGTAAAAGTATGATTGTGTTTCAAAGATACTGGGCATTTAAGGACTCAGAAGGTACATTCTAGACACTGTATTTGTGATGTAACTGAAATCAGAGGACATTAGCATGGTTTCAAGAATAAAATAAGGTACAATTAAGGAGTGTGTGCAGCCCTGTACAGATGGCCTGATCCTAACACAACATGTTAACAAAGCAGGTCTGTGGGGGAGGGGAAAAGCCTGCATTTTCTATGCTATAATTTAGCTGACCACACCCCTCTAAAAATGTTTTTAAAGAAATGAGGGGATTTGCATTTAAACACCAGTAAATTCCAGTAAACAGAAAATGCATCTCTTTTAAACTTTACTGCTTTCAAATATGCTTGAGGAGTCATTCTATGCTACTTTAATAAATAACACTTGGATAATATGACCAGTCAATTTTAGTTTCTCGCTTAGAAATAGTATGCTAAAAGAAATAACAGAAAATAAGTAGGTAGCATTTCTCTTTCAGTCACCTAATAAAAAATTTTCATTTAAAATATAAAAAATACCGCACAATACCTATCATTGCTGTTCACTGAAGAGAAAATTAATTTGTAAATTATCACAGTCAATGCAAACGCTATTTGAAAAATGATAGTTAAGATTACCACCAAAAAGAAACTAAGGAAAAAACATTAAATATTCTTCCTAAAATTTTTCAAAATGGTTTGCTTATACAGAACACAAAATTACAGCTATTTCTGAAAGATGTCAACATTTCACCATTTAGTTTGGAAACTGGCAAATCACATTTAAAAAAAATTCTGGTTCTTTTAAATCAAAAGGCCTAAGATTTTCTGAGACTTGTTTCTGTTGAAGCAATTATTTTTTCATTCTTTCACAATAATTCCAGGATAAAATCTAAGACAAAGACCAGCCACTCTTTGCAAATCATTAAAGTGGAACTTTCATAAAAACAAAGACGATAATCTAGATTATCGGTGTATAAGGTTAAATAAAAAGTTCACTTGTATAGTCAAAATTACAAAAAATCTGGTGAGATCACAAAGCCAGGAAGCTGCCTGTTGGTGGCTGAGGATGAAGTCATTAGCAACCTAGGATTCCCCCAGTCCTTGGAATCAGAAACTGCACCTACCCGATTCAGTATTGTTCGGGAGAGGTGGCTTTAAAACACCCGGCTCCCAAAGCCTCCAAACCAGACCACGCCTTCCAGTTATCATTCAAATAGGACCGTTTCGAAGTGTGGCACCACTACACATTTCCCGCGAGCTTAAATATCAAACTGGAGTCAACATTTTAAGCTCCCTCGGTCTTGCAGGAGAGAAGATGAACTCTGGAACCCCCACTCACCCCCCGCACTATAGTATGAATCCGGGCATCAGAAGCCGAGACGGAGATTGCATGCTTTGACTTTTCAACCTTTATGGCCTTCACTGACCACCAGTTCTCATTTGCTTCCCAATTCTCAGTCACCCCTCCAAGGCACAGAAAAACCAAAGGGGGATTCTTTCTTTGACTTCCTGCTGTTGTTAAAAAGGGAGGAAACCCAAGAGCAACTTTGAATGCGTGGAAGAGCCACCGCAGCAAACATATGTCACCCAGCCCCAGCTCAGCCTTCGCACCCCGCCAGGCCCCCACCCGGGCCCCGCGCCCCGGGGGTTCCCAGCCTTCGCGGGTCCCCCAGTGCCAGCGACTGCGGCTTCGCGCCTCTTCTCCAGCCACCGCCCCCTTTCCCACCGCCGAGGCCCCCAAGCCCACATTGTCGGCCACACAGGTTCCAATACAATGGAATGTCACTTCCCCGAACGCCGCGGCGCCCCGCTAGGCCTCCCCTCCCAGAGGCAGCCCAGGGTTCCCCCATACAGAGTTCAGCCCGGAGCCTAAACTTCACCAGGACCGCGAGGTGGCTGAGCCCCACGACTCCCGCCCAACCTTCCCTTCAGCCGGCGCCCCAGGCGCGAATCCTGCACCGGGCACCCCCATCCGGCCGGGACCACCCGCCTGGAGTCGCCAGCAGCCTCTCCCGAGTAGAAAGAGGGCGAGACCAGGGCTTAGCGCCCCGCCCGACACCCCCCTTATGGGGCGACCAAGGCCCCGATCGCATCCCCGGTCTTTCCTGGCCCACCGCGACCCCGCCGCCCACTCTACCTGGCCTTGAGGCTGGGGCTGCTGCCGCTGCAGCTGGGGCTGGAGGCGGCGGCCGGGACTCGGGGTTCGTAGGCCCAGGCGGGGGCAGGGGTCTGCGCGGCGGCGCTAGCGGGGGGCGCGGGCGGCGGCTCGGCGAAGCCCGAGGGCGCGTAGCTAGCGTCCATGGCGGGGGCTGAGGCGGCGGCGGGGCTCCTCGCGGGCCCTGCGTGCGGGGGGCGGGCGGGAGGAGCGCGGGGAGGAAGAGGAGGCGGCGGCGGGAGCTGCCCCTTCACATGGCCCAGCCGGGAGGCGGGAGCGCAGAGCGCCGGCCAGGCGAGGCTGGTCCGCGAGGAGCCCCGGCTGCAGCGAGCGGCGGGCGGGCAGGCGGCCAGGCCTCAGCTCGGACGTCAGGGAAGCGGCGGCGCCCGCGGCCGGGACTCGCGGCGGCCACAGCGACCGCGGCCGCGTCGCCCCATGTTGCTGGATTTCCCAGGATGCACCTCCCGCGCCCCTCCGCCCCGCGGCCTCGCCCCGCCTCCCCTCGGCGCCCCGCGCTCACTGCTCTGGTTTGCGGGCCTGGCCAGGCTACGGCTACTCGCTGCCGGCCGCCGGGGCTACGGAGACGAGGCCTACCGGCCCGAGGGAATAACCGCGGACTCCTGCCCGGCGAGGCTTGGCGGGCGCGTTGTGTGTGAAGGGACCTCGCGGGGGAGGGGACGCGCGGCGGAAACCTGGCGTGGGCTGCTACCCGGGAGGCTTGTCACAGCTCTGTCTGCTCTTAGTTCCTCGATCCTCCCGGGTTATTTTAAGGGACTCGTACACTCAAGATTTTTTTCACTTCGCCCTACATGATCAACAACCGAACGGGGCAGTTTTGCACAGTTCACCGTTTTACTCCCTTCCTGTTCAAAGTTTGCAGGGCTTTGGAGGACCCTGTCTCTGCTGCTAGGGGGAGATTTATATTCAAAGAGATTCAAATTCAAACGTATTATTTTCCAATCCTCGCTGAAAGGGCCTTTCCCTGGGGCTCTTATTAACTGCCCCCACCCCCACCTTAGGGATTTTCTCGTTCTGGAGTTCAGAATCTTGTATCCCAAGATAAATACTGCCTCTTCGTTGATTAATCCAACTACCATCTGGATGACTTTAATTACAGTAAACTTAAACTCACTATGCACTCCGTGTTGGAGTTTTCTGCTCAAGATTTGTAATCCGTAAGACTCTACCCAACTTTTCCTTATCTGACTTACAAGCTGTGTGGTGTAATTTAATGACTATTTGAGGCTGTATAATTGCCTATCAAGAGTTGTGTTTCTCATGAGTAATGAAATCAGAGGTCATAGAAAAAGTTTGGCTAGTGAACCGTAAATTAAAATTTAAAATTAACAGTGAAGTTTAGATTTAATGATCACCTCCCTTTAAAAATCAATATTGGTTTAACACCTATTATGTGCTTAGCCAGAAATCTGTCCCTCGATAAAGACTACCATAAAGATTTAAGCAAATCAGACAAGCGTAGTGGAAGACCTAATAAAGTTGATACACTATCTCTGATGACCAGCTAAAAAGCAGTTTAAACTTTAGTAATACCTGGTATTGAATGTACTATTCCTAGACTGATTTTGTTCTGAGGGATTCTGTTTTCCTCCTGGTGCCTACATCCTTTTGTTCCTATTCATTCTTCCTTGTAAGCCCTTCTGCACCTGGGATGCTTGGAGCCTGGTCTCTGGGTGGGGAAGCAAAGAAAGTAGTTGTTATTTACAAATGAATTCACACGTGTGGACACAAGTGACCTTCCCAATTTTATGTTAATTACAGTATGTATTTACTAAGGATGTCTTTGGAAAGTCATTTTCTTTGGGGAAGGAATTTGCCAGATCTCAGATCCTGTTGAAAAGTAACATAAATCTCCTTTACAGCATTTATTTTTCTTCCAGCAGACTGGAGGTCGGGGATCTAAATGAAAGGAACTTTCACAACTAGCTATTATATTTGTAAGTACTTTTGTGAGCACTAAAGTTTTGTCTGTATGGAAAGTGTAGGAAATGGGGTGGCCTGCTATAAATGTTTTATGATACTTAGTTTGAGATGCCCTCAACTGGTACTCATAGTGAGTTATCCAGGCAATACCAAACAAGTAGTAATAAAATCTCTTTATGGTCGTTTACACCATTATGTATGTTTATGCCACATAAATCAGAGAAAGAGACATTAAGGGAAAATTTTAAATATTTTGAAATAAATAATACAGCTCTGTCATTATATGTACCTCTGTCCACTAAATTAAATTTCCACAGATAACCCTAAAATCAATACAAATATATTTTCAAATGTTAGATGTCTGAACAGCATCATGAAATCTTTTAATATGATCATAATATAATTATAAATATTTATAGGGTGCAATGTGATTTTTTTGAGAACAAGCCATATAAAGTTGATTATTCATTCTAAATGAATGATTGTCAGAAGAATGTCTTCACTACCAAAGGTACAGTCTTTGGTAAACACAGCATTGCATACTTTTTAATGATGTTTCTAATCATCTCCAACCAAGCTACGTCAAATCTGGTGAAGGCAGGATCAAATCTTTAGAATGATTACTGTTGATCATATTTTAAATAAGATATCCAGAGAGCTGGAGAGATGGCTCAGCAGGTAAGAGCACTGCTCTTGCAGAGTAATCTAGTTCTGTTCTCAGCAGCCACAAGGTGGCTAACAACTGTCTATAACTTCAGTTCCAGGGGATCTGACACCCTCTTCTGGCCTCCACAGGCATTGCACACATGGTACACTTCCATATATGCATGTAAAACACTCATACACAAAATAGAAATAAAATAAAATAGTTTAAAAAATAATAATGGGGCTGGAGAGATAGCTCAGCAGTTAAGAACATTGGATCCTTTTGCAGAGGACCTCAGTTCAGTTCCCAGCACCCATGTGGTTGTAGCATCTAACAATCATCTGTAACTCCAGTTCCAGGGTATCTTACATGCTCTCTGACCTCCACAACACTTACATACATGCATGCAAAACACTCATAAACATAAAATAAAAATAATTTTTAATCTTTAAAAAAAAATCCCAGGGAAGGCAAGCTGTAAATCTCAGCTGCTGCTATGAGGAAGAAGATGGAGAAGAGGAGGAGTGAAAACCAAGCAGTGTGTAAGCAGCCAAATGGTAGAAAGTGGGTGTCAGAGCTAACTTCAGAGGACAGTGAGAAAGCCAATAGTGTCTGGGAAAGCATGCCCAGGGTTAGGCTAGTATCTGAATGAAAGAGGTAGAAAAGAAAAAAAAGTAAAAATTAAACGTTTCTGAGTTAAGACAGAAGAATGGACAGACCTTAGCAGAACTGCATGAATATGGCTCCATAAGCAACTGCACTTAGAGAAAGAAAAGTACATTAGTTCTTCAAAGGGTAATTATTCCTCTTATTTCTTTAGCTTGGAATAAGGTGAATCAGCCTTCCAGATACACAATTTCTTGGCCAGATGATTGACAGGACTAACTGGATTAACTCTTATGTTTTGAGTAGTTTAGAATTTTAGGTCTCTACCCAGGGCCAGAGATAGAACTTAAATTCTATTTTTATTTATTATCATTTGCATATGACTATATCACCTACATGTATGTAAGTGCACCTGTGTCATGAAGTGCTGGTTGAGGTCAGAAGAGTGTGTCAGATTCCTCCGAAACTGGAGTTACAGAATGTTGTTAGACAGGGCTCTTTAACCTTTGAGTCATCTCTCAAGCCTCTATATTCTATTTTTCTTTTTGAATAGGAGAAAATACCTTTCCTTTAATGGGCCCCCCAGACTACTATAACATCCTCCCTCTGAAGAAATAATATTAAAATCATTTGTGAGATTGCCTGAAAGAAAAGACAGTTGGGCTAGAGAGATGGCTCAGTGGTTAAATAAACTTACTGCTCTTCCAGAGGACCAGAATTCAGTTCCCAGTATCCATATTGAGTGGCTCACAATTGCTTGTAACTCTAGTTCCAGGGGATATGATGCCCTCTTCTGGTCTCTGTGGGCACCCACAGTCATGTGATGTGAGAGAGATTTAGAGAGAGATGGGGGGGGGAGTTTAAAAGAAAGAAAAAAGAGCTGGGTGTGTGTGATGGTGCTTGCCTTAATCCCAGCACTGAGAAGCCAGAGGGATTTGGGTCTCTGAGATCTCGGCCAGCCTAGTCTACATAGTGACTTGTGGGTCAGCTAGGGCTACAGAGAGACCCTGTGTCAAAAAAAGAGAAGATATAACAGTATACCTAGAAGAAAATATAAAAGATCATGACCTTTGGCAGACCAAATTTTCTTGATAAGACACAAAGACTAAAGAAGAACACTGTCTAGAGAATGATAAGCTGTAACACAAGAAAAGACTTTTGTCAGTCACTTTTTTTTTGTCACTGGATAAAACACTTGACAAACAAAAGGCTAGCTCACAATCTCAGAAGTTTCAATCCATGATCAATGCTAAGGCTATGGAAAGGCAGAGCATCATGGGAACAGGAGCATATGGCAGAGCAAAGCCCTTGATCTCATAGCAGCCACACAACAGAGAAAGCTGGAAGCGGGTGAGGACAAGATATATTCTTCAAAGGCCTACTGCCAATGACTTACTTCCTCTAACCAAACTCTCTTAGTGTCGTCTCCTCTCAAAAACACCACCAAATTATAAATCCATCAATGGGCTAATCCATTGATGAAGTCTGAGGCCTCATGGTCCAATCACTTCTCCAAAGTCCTGTCAACTCCCAACCAAGCCTTTAACACAAGAGTCCTTGAGGACCTTGTATCAGTACCATGCTTTAACCTAGTGAACTAACTGACCAGATGTTGAGGACATACTATATCCAACCATAATAACATATCTAACACAGGACTCATAAATAATTCTTACAACTCACAAGAAAGAGGTAGCTCAATAAAAAAGAGCTATATATTTGAATAAACAAGACAGAAAAAGATACATAAATAAAGTAAGTGATAATATTCAACATCAGTTGCCAGGGAGATGCAAACTAAAATTCATAACTATGCAAAAATCTGCATAGTGTTTACAGGAGTTTTATATTTACTCCCAAATGTGAAAGGAATTAAGGAAGTGACTGGATAATCTGATGGTTAATGTTGTTAACTTGACAGGATCTAGAGTCACCTGGGAGATAAACTACTATGCACATGATGAAGGCGGTCCTAGACTGAGGTAACTGAGGAGGGAAGACCTCTCTGAGTGTTGGCAACATCAGTCCGTGCACTGGGGTCCTGGACTGAATAAAGAAGGGCAAAAAGAAAGTGAGCAGAGCTCCAGCTTTCATCTCTCTGGTCTTCCTGACTGCAGACCCAATGTTACCAACCATCTCATGCTCCTGCCACCATGTCTTCCCTGCCGTGATGGAGTATATCTTCAAACTGTGAGCCAAAATAAATGTTTCTTTCTTTAAGTTGCTTTCATCAGGTATTTTTATCTCAACAGTGAGAAAAGCAATGAATACAGATAAAGTGGTATATTCAGACAATAGAATATTATTTAGTGCTAAAAAGAAATGAATTATCAAGTCATGAAAAGGCATGCTCTTAGCCACAATGAGATAGCACTATGGTGCCAGCAGAGTACAAAAAATTTAACATAGCAGCTAACTTGGGCATGGAATCATGGGGACACCATGCTTACGGATATTTATAGTGACTTTATTAATGCTTGCCAAACCTGGAAGCAAGCATGATGTTCTTCAGAGGGTTAATGGATGAATAAACTGTTGCACATCCAGACAATGGAATGTTATCTGGTGCTGAAAAAGTCATAAAAAGAGGAGGTGTTTTTGTTGCTATTGTTTTGAGCATTGTTAAAGGTCAAACCCAGGCCTTCACCTATGCTAGGCAAATACTCTACCACTGAGCTACATCCCCAGCCCAAACACTTAGCTTTCAGGAGTAATATGTTTGATTCAAATAGTATACTAAATATTAAAATTTTATTAGACAGTAACACCCACACAACTAAAATTCCATTGGATGTCAACTCTGCTGAGTTTTAGATGTATGTAGCAATATTCTGCTATAAACATCACTTGGAAAATATGTGATGAATTGTTCAGATTTAACCTATATAATGTCATATGCCAATAAACATAAAATGAACAATAAATATTACTTAGTATAAAGTTTATTCACACATATAAAAAGTAAATGTAACAGAAAGATCATTGAAATAAAATAAAACACAATTATGTTTTAGGAAAGCTATGCATTAAAAAATGAATTACTCTTTCTAGATGATACAAATACTGATGTGTTCATGATAGATTACTTTAAACTGTTAAGGAAACAGTTTTAAACAAAATCCATGGAAGAAACACAGTTCAGAAGACTGAGGACACCAACATAAATCATGCATGTTCCAAATGACCACAGAAACAACAGTTACAAAAGCTTCTGATTTTTTTTTAAAGTATCTTACTTAAAGAAATTTAAAAATTGCATTTATTTATTTTGTGGGGGTAGATGGTGGGTGTACACAATGCCACAATACACATGTGGAGGTCAGAGGATAACTTTCAGGAGTTTGTTCTCTCCTTCCACCATGTGGGTCCCAGGGATGGAACTCAGGTAGTCAGTCTTGGCAGCAAGTGGCATTACCTACTGAGACATCTTGCCCATTATTTTAAAATTCACATTTTTTGTTGGGAATCATGAACTATTCCCTCAATCCAATCTAATGTTGGTTCGTTTGGTTTAATTTTCTTTTTCTTTTTGAAGGGGGGAGGGTGTCTCGTTCTGTAGCCTAGGCTATCCTGGAACTCATTCTGTAGCCTAGGCTGGCCTTGAACCTGTATCAGTCCTCCTGCCTCAGCCTAAAATCTGCTGGTATGAGCCAACACGTCTATGTTCTAATCCAATCTTTTAAAAAAATTACAGAAATATCAGACATTCCTCTAATAGCATAATGTGATCTATCATATTACTAGTGATAGATGTAGCTAGTAACTAGTTAAATCAGTAACTAGTAAAAATGTAATTCACACTCAAAAACAGTATGAATACTATAATATTGAGCTGTTAAGCACTAGTAAATCTCTTAGCATTAAAATTCTCTTGTACAAAGCCAACCATGGTGCCCCATGCCTTTAATCCCAGCACTTGGGAGGCAGGTGGTTATCTGCGAGATTGAAGCCAGCGGGCTCTACATAGTGAGTTCCAGGCCAGCTGGGGCTAGAGGGGGAACCTGTCTCAAAACAAACAACAAACAATTCTCTTGCACATTTAGGAAGAGCATGCACCCCAAATTAATTAGAATTTTAGAGACCATTTGGGAATATAAATCACTCGTAGAGTGCTTGCCTAACATGCACAAAGCCCTGGGTTTGATCTCCAACACCACTACAAAAAAATTTTTTTTAGAGACAAATGGAAAACTGAAGACAGAGGGCACTGTTCCTCTGCAGTGGTTTTGTCTTCTCTCTCGTCAGGGGCACAATGTAACAAATGCCAAACTTTCACAGCCAAACTTTGTGCTCTTTTTAGGTGTTTTTTTTTTTTTTTTTAAGATTTATTTTTAATTATGTGTCTGTGTACATGAGGTACATGAGTTCAGGTGCCCTCGGATGCCAAAAGAGGAAGTCAGATCTGATGGTGCTGGAGATCTGGGTGGTTGAGTCACCTGACATGAGTGCTAGAAACTAAACTTGGGTTCTCTGCAAGAACAGTACATGCTCTTTACTGCTGAAGAGTTAATATATCACCAGCCCCAACTTAAAAAAAAAAGACTATATAGAATTGTCTGTCCTGCCAAAAGTGTAATTTTAAATTACACTTGTTTCTTTCAAGTCCAGTCTATTCAAGTCCATTCTATCGATATTCCATCCATCTCCTGATCTTACTAGGGAAAACGAACCTAATTACATATAAAACGTATGTGAAAACAGATTGAATGGTTAATACCAATCAGCCATCTGGGGAAGAAGCACAAACAAAGCAACAAATTGAAAAGTCCCACCTCAATCAGATAGAACAGCCAGTCACCCCAGACATAGCACTACAAAAAGGTGAATGAGATAGAAATACATGTCAGTGCTTTCTTATTGGGAATTTCTTCTTCAGTTATTCCAAGTATTTGTCAACAGAGGTTCTATCATGTTTTCTTTTTTTGTATTTAAAGTCTCCTGATCTAAACACTGGATGTTCCATAGATGCCAGAGTACAGAGTTTTAATGATGAAGTTGCATTCTCTTTGAGGGAGGGTATATGACAAATGAAGACTGCTAGTGGGAGAAGGTGGAGCTGTTACAGGTTCTGAAGCTAACTTTGTAGTTAGACTTGGGGAGTTACTAGAACGAAGTGAGTTCAAGGAACACTTCAAATTAGAATCCAATAAGATATATGTAGCCCAGTGGTAGAACTTTTGAGTAGCATGAAAAAAAATCCCTAGGTTCTAATGTCCAGCACCATTAAAAAAACAGATTTTATATTTCTTTTAAAAAATATTTTTGGATTTATTTATTTTTATTATATGTGTATGAGTATTCCTGCATGTATGTAAGTGCACCCATGTAATACAGTGCTCGAGGAGGCCAGAAGAGGGCATCAGATCCCCTCAAACTGGAATTACAGATGGTTTTTAGCCACCATGTAGGTTCTGGGATTTGAACCTGGGTCTTCTGCAAGACTAACCAGTGTTTTTAACCACTGAGCCATCTCACCAGCCCCCATATATTTTTTTAAGATTTATTATTTTTTAAAGATTTGTTTTTATTTATATGTGTGTGTGCCTACATGAATTTATGTATACCATATGACTGTACTGTCCTTGGAGACCAGAGGGCATTGGATCCCCTGACATGGAGTTATACCTGCCTGGTGTGGGTTCTGGGAACTGAACCCTGGTTCCAGGTCCTCTAGAAGAACAGTAGGTGCTCTTAACTATTGAGCCACTTCTCCAACCCCTATTTTATTTTTAAATATATGTGTATATGTGTATGTCTATGTGTGTATGCCAGGTGAATGCAGGTGCCTGTGAAAGCCAGAAAGCAATTAGATGCCCTGGAGCTGGAGTTACAAGCATGTGAACTGCCCGGCATGGGTGGGTCCTCTGTAAGAGCATAGGTACTCTTAACTGCTATACCATCTCTCCAGCTCTTCCATATGTTACATTTCTACTTATCCTAAATATTTATCACATGTATGAGAATACACACACGTATGAACAGATATATATGAAAGTACATGTGCTTAGAAAAGTTTTGAATAGTACTTTTTTTCTTTTCTTTGTTTTCTACTACTGAGCTATAGCCCCAGTGCAAAGTAGTATATGTCTACAGGTATGATATGAAACTCAGTAAGTGTGCTCACTCATTCTAAACCCAGCTCTTATGCTTAAGAGTGTGAAAGATTTCAGGCAAGTTATGCCTTACTCTGATTATTACAGAGTGAGTAAAGTTAAGTCCTTGTTAATTCTTTTAAAAAGAAGATTAAAATAAGTGCAAAATGCATAGTTATAAAGAAAAGATGCTGTGGAAACTCAAGATATGAATAATAGCAGAATTTTAAAGGCAATATGGGTGGCTTAAAAATACTTTTTCTAATTACACAGAAATGTGGCTAGGTGATTTATATATGACAAGCAACCAACAAGAGAATTGAAAAGAATAAGTCTGTGGCAGTATTTAATGACTAAGATCTTGCTTTTGTTTGCCTTATTGAAGATCATGCTGTCTTTTTCATTACTTTATTTTTATCTTATGTATATGTATAAGTGTTTTGCCAGCATGTATGTAAGTTGCTCCATGTGTGTGCAATGTGTGTACAGGCCAGAAGAAGGCTCTGTATCCCCTGGAACTAGAGTTAAGGATGGTTGTTAGTTGCCATGTGGGTGCTGGGAACCAAATCCAGGTTCTCTACAAGAGTAGCAAGTGCTCTTATCCACTGAGCCATTTTTCTATTACCCATCATACAATCTTTTGTTTTTATTTGAGACAGAATCTCACTAAATACTCCAGGATGCTTTTGAATTCAATATGTAGCCCAGACTGGCCTCAAACATGTCATCTTCATGCCCCTCTATCCTGAGTGCCAAGTTTGCTGGTATGTGACTAGGACCAACAGATCATACTGTCTAAAAGAAAGTCACTACAGAAAAAAAAGCCAGCCAGGCCAGGTGTGGGAGCACACACCTTTAATCCTAGAGCGTGCGCGTGCGCACACACACACACACACTGTAATATGATACTTTCTAAACATTTAATTTGGAAGGAATTGTTAAATGCACATGGGGTTGCAATCTCAAGTCTATAAAAATCATATAACAAAACAATTTATAAATCATCTTAAAGAACATTCTTATAGGAAAATTTAGGGCCTGTCAAAAACAACAAGAAACCATACATTTTCTAGTTCATTTTGAAAGAGTGTATAATTGCTTGACCTACAAAATGCAAAGGAACTCACATATACATACATATAAATTGGTACCTGTACCTGGTACTCGCCAGCTTTGTAAGTTGTACTCTGCTACATTTCTTTTTGTTTGTTTTGGTGTTAGGGATCGAGCCCAGGGTCTTTGCACACAAGCTAAGAAGCACAGGTTCTCCCCTTGAGCTATATCCCAACCTCCTCTGCTACATTCTTGTATCTTTTAAAACAATTAACTGTGTTTTTTTTCTTCCTGTGTGTTAAGCTATATTAGGAGACACAGGGGAAAATGAGAGTTTAGCTTAGTGGTAGAGCATGTGCTTAGCATATGTGAGGCCCTAGGTTGAATCTTCAGCATGCACGCACACACAAACACACACACACACACACACACACACACACACACACGAGATGCAAAGGCTTTCTTGTAACTTTAATCAATATTTTGTTTTTATTTGCAGTGCTGGGGAATCAAATCCAGGGCCTTGTTTGTGCTAGACAAATGCTCTTCCACTTATCTATACTTCTAACTTATTACTATTTGTGTGTGTGTCTGTGTGCATATGTGTGTGAGTGTGTAAAAGACCTAAAATTGGTGTTTTCCTCAGTTGCTCTCCATCCACCTTAATTTTTGAGACAGATTCTCTCACTGAACCTGATTCAGCTATAGTAGCTGGCCCAGCAACCTCAGAGACCCTTCTAGCCCTCTCTTCTAAGTGCTGGGATTATAGACATGCAACATAGCACTGTTTTTGTATGTGCTTGTTTGTTTAAACATGGGTACTGAGGATTAATCTCAGGTCCTCTTGTTTACATGGCAAGCACTTTACTAAGTGAGCCATCTCCTCAGCCCATGAATAGCCATTATTAGAAAAACTATTGCTGCCTCTCACCAAACAGAAACTGACTGACAATAAGTTAAGAGATAACCCTGAAAACTGTGGTGAATGCTGTGCACTAACTTAAAACAGAAAACCAAGGGAAGGTGTGAAAGACCATACATATTCACTGAAATGTCAAATTCTATAAAGTGTTTTCAGTCAAAAGGAAATCCCAATAAAGGAAAGATCTAAGAACCTTGGGATAAGCTAATGATTGAAAATTCTTAATTTGCAAGTTCTAATTATGCTTTCAACAACCAACTTTTCTTTTCTTTTTCTTTTTTTTTTGAGACCAGGTCTCACTATCTTACTATGTAGCCCTGACTGGCCTGGAACTTAGTATGTAAAACAGGCTAGCCTTGAACTCACAGAGATCCACCTGCTTCTGTATCCTGCATGCTGAGTGCTGGAACTAAAGCTGTGCACCACCATGGTCTCAGCCTCCTGAGTATGCGGATTACAAGCATGCACCACCATATTCAGCTATAACAAAGACATTTGAACCAGTACAATACACATTGTGAGAAGGTACTTTCTTCATAACTGCAAGGATATGGAGAAGTCTCTTATGGAGCTAATGATGGTCAAGTTCAGATCCAAGATGCAAGCAGAATTATAGGGTAGTTTCCTTTTGTGTGCATTGCTCCTTCATTCCTTGCAGTTTCTCGTAAAAGCTGACAGGGCACTTCTTTTTTGTTTTGAGGAGAACAAACCATTCAAATGACATGAATGTCTTATAGCAAGATGACAAAGTGCACTTAGTGAGACGGGAGTGACATAGATTTTTTAAATACCCTAAATCCTTTTGCTGGCCCAGGATATGGTGGCGGCGGTGAAACACTGTGTTTTCTGGTCAGTGCCACTGCCTGCTCATAAGAAGGTAGTCCTGTGTCCTCTGAAGATGGTGATGGAGACAAGACAGCCTCTTCAGGCCTTCTGAAAATGATGGAGGGCGTGTGCCTGCTTCTGGTGTAGACAGCTGAAGAGCTAGACAGAGAGACAGTATTTAGGTCTACAAAAGAGACATTTGGGTTAAGATGGTGGCATTAAAAAATTCCACTTCACTGGCAGAAACTCATGCCTGGTACAGTAAATCTTGCCAAGAACCTAAGACTGGGGAGCTCATGAGCCCCAGGGGTGAACATATTACTATTATTTTGGTAAATAGACATAATATCAAACTCCCTCTAAATTCATATCTTGCTATCCATAGATTATGGCAGCCCCCAGACCACATCAAAGAAATTTCTTTGTGTAGTAGCTACTGGTTAACTCAGAACTGCTTAAAGTGCAGAGAATAAGCGTCTGTAGAATACTAAGCTACAAACGTGATCTCTGTTTGACATCCTCTCTCTCCAAGGCTCAGGGATCATTGAGGAATGGGGGGTGGGAAGACTGTAAGAGCCTAAGTGGTCAGGGAGGACTGGAGCAAAACAGTGTCTTCTGGAAGTGATAGAACCCCTACACTCATGAACTCACCACAGCTTTGGTTGCCTACATAAGACATGTACAAGATCAAGGGAGTCAACATTCCAGCACAGAGTGGGGAGGGTTTCATGAGATCACACCCCTAACCGTGGAGTTATTGACAATAGATGGCTTTGAGAGGAGAGAGACTCGGCTGACCAGGCTCCAGTGGGTGGTCTCACGCCCATGAGTATATAGGTAGCACGAATGGACTCAGTGTGGTATTAAAAAAAAGGACATGAAGATGGGAGAGGAACCATGGAGGAATTAAACGGAAAAGTGGGGGGTGAATGTGTATGAATGTATGAAACTTTCAAAGAATAAAACATTCTATTAAACAATTCTAAACTGGGGTTGGAGAAATGGATAAAATGCTTGCTGCACAAGTGTGAGGACTTGAGTTTGATTCCCCAGCATTCATGTAAAAAATTTGGCATGATAGCACATGTCTGTAACCCCAGTCTTGGGGGATGGAGACAGATGGATCCTGGAGGCTCATTGATCAGCCAGTCTAGTTGAAAAGGTGAGCTCCAGGTTCAGGGAAAAGAACCTGTCTCAAAAAATAAGGTGGAAAAAGAATTGAGGACAATAACTGACATTGACCTCTGGCCTCCACACACATACACACACACACACACACACATACACACACACACACACATACACAATCCTAAATTGGGTATGGTAGCCCTCATCTATAATTACAGTACTCAGGAGGTGGAGGCAGGAGGATCAGCAGTTCAAATGCAGCCTAGGTTACATGTTTCAAAGAAAGAAAAAAACTGATTCAAATATTTTAATAAATGTAGAACCCAGTTTATTAATATCATACCAGATTTACTTCACCCACAGATGCTGAAAGAGTCCTGGTGTAGTGGAAAGATTAAGAGCTTTGAAGTCAGACATGGGCTCTGTCATCTCAAAGCTTTGTGATCAAAGTTAAGCTCTCTGACTCAGTTTACTCCTCTCTAAAATGGGGATAATAACAGCTACCTCAACAGAGTTGTTTTGTGTGCACTGAGTAAAACGTTTGATGTAAGGCTTCAAGCGGTGTCTGGGATAGAACAAGGACTCAAAATGTGTGAATTTATTTTTTCCTTGTTCCTGAAATAAAATACAGGCTTGGTTGTGAGATATCCTGACTCCAAGCCAAGGAAATAGATGCCACAGATTTAATCAAGAAGACCATATGGCCTGGTTGACCCTTGACCCTTCCCAAGCTGTTTTTCTATCATGGCACTCTTTTCTTCCTCCAAAGCCTAGCTATGACCTTCAGCCTGCTTTCTGAAGAGTCATGTAACTCCCAAGCCTCCTTTTCAAAGACTTCCTTACTCTGGCCAGACTTAAGTTTTCATGGCTCTTGTCTTCAGCCACAGAGGCTGCTTTACACTCCCCTGTTACACGAGAGAACATGCAGGGCCCTTCTCTGTGTTGTTTGTTGTTGTTTTGTTTTTCCTGAGACAGGGTCTCATGTAGCTCAAGCTGGCCTCAAACTCTGGTAGTCAAGGATGACTCCAACTTCTGATCCTCCAGCCTTCACTTCCAGAGTGCTGTGATTATATTGTGCCCCATTAATCCAGTCCTAAGCCCTAAGGATTGCTCCCAGGGCTTCATGAATGCAAGGCAAGTAATCTACTGAGTTACACCCATAGCTTGTGCTTCTGTGTCCTTTGACTGGCACTGTTCCGTTCTTTCCCCCACTTCACTGACCTAAGCTCAGCTTTTCTTGACTGAGTATGTAGCTCACTAGTACAACACCTGCTTAACATATGTAAAGTTCGGGATTCCACCTCCAGCTCTGGAAAACAAAAAGGCTTAGTTCAAGTCTAACTCTCCTCTCTCTCCTCCCCTTACTATTCTTCTGTCTTCTCTTTAGACTGGGAATTCAACCCAGTGTCTCAAACATGCTAGACAAGCACTCTGTCTACCATTGAGTTACATTTCCAACCATTTTAAAATTTTGAGATAGGGTCTTGCTAAACTGCCCAAGCTGGCCTTGAACTTATTATTGTAGCCCAGGCTAGTTTTGAACCTCCTACTTTAGCTTGCTAAGTTCTGGAATTAGAGGTATGTTCCTTCATATCCAACAAGTTCTAGCATTTTCACAAAACCCCATTAGCCAGTTCAAGCTGAAATCCAACATAGGTCCGGTGTTTAAAACCTATTCTTTTACTGTCTCTCTTGTGAATTACAAACTACATTTAAAATTATTTATTTGTGTGTGTGTGTGTGTGTGTGTGTGTGTGTATATACAGGCCATAGTATACTTGTGAAGGTCAGAGGACAGACAACTTTTGGGAGTTGGTTCTCTCCTTTCCCTGTGTGATCCTAGGGAGCAAGCAGAGGTTGTCAGGCTTGGTGGCAAGAGCCTGAAATCTTGATGAGTCTTATTGGGCAACATTTTACTCTGTCTACTTACTTACATAAAATAAAGGAACTGGGAAATGAAAAGACCTTGTTTTCCATTTCTGGACATGCTTTAATAGAGGCAAACTTTTCTGACAATTCTCCCCCCTCCTTTTTTCTCCCTCTCCCCCTCTCTCTCTCCTTTTCTTTCCCAGGGACCGCTCTCCCCTTCAGACTTGAAAAAAAAACCAACTCTGGGGAAGAATTTCTTGGGACAATAGTGATGTAAGGGACTCAAAGCTGAATCTCAACCTAAGAGCAGGTCTGATAAACCTTCCCTGAAGACGTTCCCCCAAAATCAAAAAAAGCGAGACAACGCCTGTAAAAATGCACTACGAACTATACATTATTCACATGATTACACTGGGCTAATGTTAAGTATAATTAATCTTCTAAAACAAAAGGTACAAAGGTTTTAAAGTTTATGACAGCATACAACACAGAAGGCAAACCATAGCATTTAATTCCTATGTGGTGCTATTGTTTGTTTTGGTGGTGGTGGTGGTGTTATTGTTTCTTTTTTGACACTGATTCTCACTTTGTAGTCCTGACTGGCCTGGAACTTGCTATGTAGACTAGACTGGTCTTGAACTCACAAAAATTCACCTGTTTCTGCCTCCCTGCTGCCCCTCTTCTCTCCCCACCCCCAGTATTAAAAGTATGTGTACTACCATGCCTGGCTGGCTTGGGGGCTGTGGGGAGACAGGGACTTATGTAGTTCAGACTACATAAGTCTGTGACTTTGAACTCATAGCCTCCTGCCTCAATCTCCTGAGTTCTGAGATTACAGGAATGTACCATCATACCTGCCTTTTTATTTATTTATTTACTTGAGATAAGAGTCTTATACTATAGCCTACACTCAGTCAAGTTCATGGCAATCCTCCTGCCTCAGCTTCCTGAGAGCTGGGATTACAGGTGTGAGCCACCAAACCCTGCCCTTTTTCTTATTTTTAGATGAGGTCTTGTTATATTACTCAGGCTGGCCTTGTATCCCTGGCTATACAGCATCCTCCCGAGTAGCTGAGACCACAGGTGTGTCACTGTGACACACCCTCCCCAGATCTTTGAATTCTGTTTCCTGCTCTCATTCACAAAGGAAGCTAGGCATGTTTCAGGGGAAATAATGTAAAGATGAGAAGACAGTGGTGTAGAAAAAGAAGAAAAATGAAGGAATGCAGGGGAGAAGAAACTCACCTGGAGGGCACTGAACAGGGGCTGTGGTATCACAGAACACGGGTCAATGTTTTGTGTGTAGTACTGGAGATGGACCCTAGGGCCTTCCACACAGTAGGCAATTGTTTTACCCTCAGCTGGAATGAAATTGTTTTGTTTTTGTTGTTTTGGCTTTTTGAAACAGGGTCTTGCTTTGCAGCCCAGATTGGCAACAAACTGGAGTTTCTCCTGCTTTAGCTATTCTGAGATTACAGGCATGATCTACTCCCCGAACTCTGGAGTAAATTATTAAACATGAGGACATACATGAGAGGTTCTGGTTTTTTTTTTTTTTTTCAGAAAAAATTTTGAATGAGGTGATCAAAAATGTTAAGACAAAGGTCAAGAGAAATCTCCAAAAACAAATCTTGCCTGTGGATCCCGATGACTGAGCATGTGCAGACAGCCACAGTAAACAAGATCTTGGTTAAAAGATTTCGATTACTTCCTGCGTGTTAAGTAAGAGAAATAAATAGATATCTATTGACTAAAACATGGTGGCTTAAAAGAAATCTATTTCCCTTTCTCTTGTTCTCAAAAGGCATAAGATTTACAGACTTACTTCTTAGTCCACACCCACAGGTCACATACTGCTGAAAGTGGGGGGTGGGAGTGGGAGGGAAGCTCTCGAGAATTCCAGCATAGGGAGAAATGACAATGCATTTGCTCCCTGTCTTTGACCTCTCCCCTGGGGCCGTCTCTTCTTTCTGCATATACTGTGGGCGCACTTTAAGACTGTTCTTTCCCATCTGTCCTTTTAAAAGAGTATTTAAAGTTTTCTTAAAATTTATTATTTATTATTTTTATTATATGAATGCATTGCCTGCATGTACGTAAGTGCATCGGTGTCATGCAGTGCCCAAGAAGGTCAGAAGAGGGTGTCAGATCACCTGGAACTGGAGTTACAGACAGTTCTTAGCCTCCATGTGGGTACTGGGTATTGAACCCAGGTCCTCTGCAAGAGCAGCCGATGTTTTTAACCATTGAGTCATCTCTCTAGCCTCTTAAATTTATTTTTTAAATATTTAAAATTTTTATTTTGGTGTTGTGGTGTGTGTGTACAGCGGAGGGAGCATACGTGTGTGAATGCAGGTGCATGACTGTGCATGCATAGGCCAGAGGAGGATATTAGGTACCTTCTTCTATCCCTCTCTGCCCATTCCCTAAACCAGAAGCCCTCTCCCCACTTCGGCTAGGCTAGATGGCCAGGAAGCTCCTTGAACTGCCTGTCTTCATCTTATAACACTGGGGTTACAGAACACAAAGCCATCTCTGAGTTTTTACATGGATGCTGAAGATTTGAACTCAGGTTATCTTGCTTGCACAGAAAGCATTTTTATCTACTGAACCATCTCCCCACCTTGTCCTTTTAATACACTCAGAGAATGTATCTACTCACATGATTTCAACTTTTATCCTATAATAGGGAAGTCCAAATTTCACATTTTTTCCCCCCTCGGTTGAGGGCTGAAGAGTTGGCTCAGGAGTTAGGAAAACTGGTTGCTTTTCCAGAGGACTCAGGTTCAAGTCCCAACACCCACATGGTGGCTAACCATCCTTAACTGTGGTTCCAGGGGGTTGGACACTGGAAGGACTAACCCTTCCAGCTACCTTGGGTATTGCACTACATGGGTACAGTTACATGCATGCAGGCAAAACACTCATACACATAAAATAAATATAAATTTTAAAAACGAAGTAAAAATATTTGGTTGATATAAGGATATATATATATATATATATATATGTTTTAAGGATATATATATATATATGTTTTAAGTGGTCGTACATACCTTTAATCCCAGCACCCAGGAGGCAGAGGCAAGTAGATCTCTGTGAGTATGAGGTATATAGCTTGGTATACATAGTGAGTTCAAGGCCAGTCTGGGATACATAGTAATATCCTGTCTCAAAAACAAAAAGATATACATAATTTGCAACTTTAAGTGACAATATTTATGTGTATATATTTGTATGTGTGGGGGGAGGTGTTTGTGTACATGCACATGAGTATGTATATGTGGAGGACAGAGGTCAGTCTTGGATATTGTTTCTCAGGAGCCATCCACCTTGGTTTTTTTTTTGTTTTGTTTTGTTTTGTTTTTTTGAGACAGGGTCTCTCAGTGAGACTCACTAGCCAGCTAGGCTGGCTGACCGGCAGGCCCAAGGGAGCCTTCTGTCTCAGTCTCTCCAGAGCTAGAATTATAGGTACCTGCTGCCACACCTCGCTTTTTATATGGGTGCTGAAGATTCATCTCATGAAGCACTTTAGCAACTGAGCCATCTCTTCAGGGCTTCATTGTACAATTCTGAGTGTATAATTCAGTGATGTTAATTACATTTCCAATGTTAAGCAATTATCGCCACAGTCATTTCATCATTCCAAAGAAAATGCTTGCTATGAAGCCAAAGCTCCCCTCTCTGCAGTTAGATTGTTTCTGTTTCCTCCACACTCATGGTGAAATTTAATCCTCAACACAACAGTGTTGGGGGTAGGGCCTTTGAGAGGTGTGTAGCACACCAGTTCTGCCCATATGACTGGATTAATGCTACTATAAAAGAGGGCTTGGGTGGGTGACATTTCTTCTCTCTCACATTTCTGCCAATGTGAGGAATACTTCCCAAGGATGCAGTACTCAGCACCATTTGGGAAGTGGAGACTCAGTCAGTGTTAGTCATCAAAATGTGTCAGCACCTTCATCTTGGACTGCCTAGAGAAGTAAATTTCTATTCTTTACAAATTACCCAATCTCAAATATTCTGTTATAGCAACATAAATAGAATAAAATACCCCTGTCCTCCCAGCTCAAGGTAAGTTCTAATCTATTTTTTGTCTCTATGAATTTGCCTGTACTAAATATGCCATATAGGTAGAATCATAACAATAGCTTCTTTTCGTTTCTGGTTTTTTTCATGTGGTTTCATGTTTTGAGGTTTATCTATATTGCAGCATACATAAGAACTTTCTTTTTGTGGCTAATAATCTTCCATTTTGTTGGTATATACATTTGTATATCCACTCATCTGTTGATGGACACTTGGGATGGACACTTGCTATTATGAATAATGCTGCTATAAACATTATTGCACAAGTTCATGTTTGAGTATCTGTTTTCAACTCTTTGGGGTATATACAGAATTTCTGTGTCATACAGCAATTCTATACTTAATTTTGTGAAGACCTGGCAAGCTGTTTTCTAAGTGACCACGTGCATTCCTCCCAGCAATGTACATAAGGTTTCAGTTTCTCTATATCTTCATTAATATGACTGAAAATTAGAGCCATTCCATATGTGTGACGTGGTCTCGAATTATGGCTTTGCTTTGATTTGGTTTTCCTTCCACAACAATCTCTAGTGTCTTTTCTAATTTGTTGGACATTTTTCTGCTTCCTTTGGAAATACCAGCTTAAGTCCTTCATGTTTTTGTATTAGATTGTCTTCTGTTGTTTCACCCCTTCTCGATCTCTCTTAAAATACTTATATTCAGTCAAATCCAAATTTCATTTTCTTCCTGTTTTCAAGTATGTCCCTGAAATTCACATTGGACTCATGTCCCACCAGCATCTCCTTGTGCTTTCTACCAGACATCAACTCCCAGGGCCTCCGTTTCCTCAGTGACGAGTCTGGACTTATGACCTCAGCTGTGAACAACCATACGGCATCTCCTTCCCTCCAGGTTCTCCCTGCTCTACTGCATACTATTTAAGAAGTCCACTGTAAGCCCCATGGGACAGGCATTCTGTCTGCTTTGGCCGACACCGTGTCCTAGGATGTAACAGATCACTGCTTTCTCAATAACATTCCCAAAGACCAATCTTACTCCTCTTGCCCCACCCCTCTGCCAATCTGGCAACACCATGTGGCCAGCATTCTAGTCACTCCAACAATTTTCCCATCACTCACTACTCCAGCAGAGCTCTCCTCAAGACTATTTTCCTTCCCATTTCCTATATGTATCTGGTAGTTCAGGGTAAGTATCCTAACCCCAACAATCTAAAATGCAAAATGTTCCCAAATCTGAAACGTCAGGAGCACTCAGAAAACAGTGCAAGTGGGAAATTTCATATCTGAATCTGAGTGACCAGAAGCAGTTAAAACTCAAGCACACTGAGCATACTGTATGAAATCACCTTCAGGCTATGGGTGTAAGGTGTATATGAACGTGGTGAATTCTGTGTTTAGAGGTGGGTCTTATCCCTCAGGTATCTCATTATAGATATGAGATCATCCCAAAAATTTTAAAAGCCTAAATCCAAAATACTTCTGATCTCCAGAACTTCAGACAAGGGATACTCAATGTGGTTCCATTTTCTTGGAACACCCTCCCCAGGACTTGCCTTCAAAACTCGTGTCCTCCAAAATGTTATACTCAGTACATATTTCTTTAAGATTCTTAGTCATTTATAAGGAGTGTTTTGTATTTCATTTTTTGTATGAATATACATGATTCGGTTGTATGAGGAGTGGGGGGGAGGCAAAGGACAACCTTGGGTGTTGGGTGTTGTTCCTTAGGTACCATCCCCTTGAGCTAGACAAGTAGGCTGGCTGGGAGGCCAGCGAGCCCAGGGATTCACCTATGACCATCTTCCCAAGCATGTGGCTGCCATGTCCAGCTTTTTTATAATCCCAGCCCCCTCCGTATGTTTATAATTGAGGTTTTTTCCCCCACTATCTATTGCCTCAGCCAAATGGTAATGCCTCCACATCTTCTTTGTGTAACACTTGTTCACTTTCCACAAAATACAGAAATCAGTGAAACATGGTTTCACTGTACAGTATTAACACAGTAGTAACACAGTAATTAGTAAGACTGGTGACCAGAAGTACACAGGGACTAGATTAGGTTCATTGGCCAGATTTTTTTTTGTATATCTACTGAATTAAAAATTTTTTGATTGATTTATTTTATGTGTAAGAGTGTCTTGTCTGCATGTATTCAAGTGCATCACATGTATATAATACCCATGGAGGCCAGAAGAGGGCATACAATCCCCTGGAGCTAGAGTTACAGATGGATACTAGCTGCCATGTGAGTGCTGGGAACCAAACTCAGGTTCTCTGCAAGAGCAACCAGTACTCTTGACCACTGAGCCACTGCTACAGGCACATATTTACTGAATTTGAAGAGAACTTATTTATAATAAATCTCCTGACTTTTAATTCCATATGAGCATATGAATGCTGAAAAATCTGCAATGAATTCTAGCTTAGAACTGGTTTTTGATGTTGGTTGTTGTTTTGTGATGTTAGGGATTGACTGAACTTGTGGTTTCACACATGCTAGGCAAGCATAATCTTCCAGCTAAATTTTCTAGCCACTGGGTATTATTTATGCTTATTTAGATGTTGAGGATTGAACCCAGGGCCTCATATATGCTGTAAAAGTGCTCTACTACTGAGTTATACTCCTAGGCTGGAGACTCTTTTTTAAAGAAACACAAATACTACATGGAAAGATTTAATTATGCTTACCCAAGCTTTTAGAGCAATCTGGGTTTGCAAATGAATGATGACAATGGGTAACATTTGTTGAGTCTGTATTAAAAACTAAACATTTTTTTTAATTTTAAATTATTATGTTTATGTGTATGAGTGTACTGCCTGCACCCATGTAAGTGCACCCATGTTGTGTACTGCCTGCAGAGGTCAGAAGAGGGAACTGGAGTTACAGATGGTTGTTAGCCACTATGTGAGTGCTGGGAATTGAACCCAGGTCCTCTGCAAGAGTAGCCAGTGTTCTTAACCACTGAGCTATTTCTCCAGCCTACTAAATATTATTTTAAGCACTTCATGGATATGATCTGGGCTGCTATATTGCACAATATCAGAGAGTATTATTCACATTGTGATTGATATGAATGGTACTCCCCTAGAAGAACTATGTAGCATGATGGCTTTCATTATTAGTCTCAGTTTACTCTGAGAAAAATGAGGCAGCTGTACATGTAAGCAACAAGTCCAAGGTCAAATGGCTAATGAATCATGTACCCAGGATCAGAACACTGGTAGTCCAGCTCCCAAGATTTCTTGTCATAGATTACATTCATCTATGTCTAGAAGGAGGATAATATACCTTGATATCTTTCAGAAACAGATGCTAGTCTAAGACTTCTTTTCTTTAGACAGGAATCACATTCTCGAGTAAGATGTTAGCAAATACAAATCAAATGGTGAATAAAAATTTACAGAGACTTTTAAAGATTTAAAAGTACCACCCTGGATTAACTGGTCAAAATAATACTGTGTGGTACTATTTATATGAGGTCAGAATAGTAAAATTCAAAGAGGCAGAAGGTAGGATGGTGATAAGCTTGGGCTGAGGAGTTAGACAAAGATGGGGGGTAGTTGGAGATGATTATACAGTCATGTGATATACAGTCTTAATTCTAAACTACTGATCTACATACTTAAGAACAGTTAAGTGGACAAATTTTATGTTATGTAAATTTAATTTAAAAATATTATTCTGAAAATGCATTTAACTTATATTATTAAGTGCCAAAATTAAGTTGCACAGGAGAACATATAATAAGTATTGCTTGTCAGGAATGGTTGTGCACACCTTTAATCTTAGTACCTTGGAGGTAGAGGTAGGTGCAAATTCTGTTAAGTTTGAGGCCAGCCTGGTCTACATAGTGAGCTCCAGGTTAGCCAAGGTAACATAGTTAGACTCTACCTATAAACAAATATTTCTAAAATACAGAATACCAAATTCATAACAGCAATTTTTTTCTTTATCTTTTTGGTATACGTATGTGCATGGGTATATGTGCAATGAATGTGTGTGTGTATGCACTTGTGTCCATGTATATGTGGAGGCCAGAGGACAATCTCATGTGGTCATTCCTCGGGAATCATCCGTCTAAGACCAGGGCTAATCAGTCAAGCTAGGGTAGCTGGCCAGAGAGCTCCAGGCATCCAGCTGTATGTCTCTCCAGTACTAAGATGTCAAGCACATAGAGCCCACTCTGGTTTTTTACATGGGAGCTGGGGGTCCAACTCAGATTGTCTTGCTTGTGCAAAAAGCACTTTACTGATTGAAACATCTCCTCTGCCCAGTAGTTATTCTAAAACTCAAGATTATGAGAGTTCAATTATTTTAATTTTATTTATTATAATATAGTGTAATCCAGAGGGGAGTATGTGCCACTGTGCTTACAGAGAGGTCAGAAGACAGCTTTGTAGAGCTAGTTCTCTCCTTTTACCTTACATGGGTTGTGGCTCAAACTCAGGTCCTTAGCCTTATGCAGCAAGTACTCATCTGCTGAACGATCTGTTGACCAGGGAGTTTTATTAATGAAACATTAAATATTGATTAATTAGTTTAGACAAGGTTTCACTATGTAGCTGGCCTGGAACTTGCTATGTAGATCAGGCTGGCCTCAAACTCACAGAAGATCTGCCTGCCTCTGCCTCCTGAGTGTTAGGATTAAAGGTATGTACCACCACATCCAGTCTGAGACTTTTATTTTGTATATTATGTCTTTCTATAATATTTTGAGTTTGGGAAAGATTTATTTTTTGCTTTTTGTCTGTGTTAGAAATGAAACCCAGGCTCTTACACATGGTAGGAAATCAGCTTACCACTCATGGTGGAGAAGAGCTATACTCCCAGCCTTAAAGTTTTAAATAATTGCTTTTGTGGGCACAGGATAGGATAGCATTTCTTTAAAGACCCTAATCTCCATTATCAATACATTTTGAGATACTCACATAGCAATGGAAATAATTTTTAAGCGATTCCCTCAGATAAAATGAAGTGACTTACTTTAAACCTTCAAGAGAGACCTCTTTTCTTTTTAAAAATTTTATTTATTATTTTATGTATATGAGTGTATTGCCTGCATGTATGTAAGTGCACCCATGTCATATAGTAACCAAGGAGGTCAGAAGAGGGCATCAAATTCTCCTGGAGCTGGAATTATGAATGATTGTTAGCTACCCTATGGGTGCAGGGAATCGAACCTGGGTCCTCTGCAAGAGCAGCCAGTGCTCTTAACTGCTGGGCCATCTCTCCAGCCCTTACTTTTCATTTTTTAGGTGGGTTCTCATTTAGCCCAGACCGGTCTTGAACTGTCTGTAAAGCAGAGGATGCTCTGGCACTTCTGATTCTCTGCCTCTTCCTTCCAAGTGCTGGGGTAAGAGACAAGGACGACCACGCCTAGTTATGTGGCACTAGGACTTTCATGTGTTTTAAGTCAGGGCTTTTATGTGCAGGCAGGCACTCAGTCACCTAGGTACATCCCCAGTCCCCGAAAAAAGATACTTTTACTAAATTTTAGGGGGAAATGAGTCTTTTATATTTACTGATTTCATGTAAAAGGGTTCTTTTTTTTTTTTAAAGTAACATTTAAAGTGCTAATTCTTACAAACAGCCAAGGTCATAAAATTGAGAAAAGTAAAAGTTATTATGGAACTTTAAGAGGCATCAGAGACATTTTCTTCATTTCACAGATGAAGAAAGGTAATACATTAAAGAAATCAAGTGATTTTGTGAGTCGCAGAGGTGTATGCCTGTAATTCCAGCATTTGGGGTTCATAATTTCAAGGTCAGCCTAGGCATCATAGAATTTGAGTTCATCATAGGTTATATTGTAAGATCCTGTGTCAGATAACAAAAATGGGCAGGTTGCTTCAAGACCTATTATTAAATAGTAGTAGTTCATGAGAACTTTTACCTTCTAATTCTTCCTTGTGTAGTCTTCATCTATGTTATTTTTTTTTTCTGATGAGAAATAATTAAAGTCAGTCTAATCCCAATTGATTTGAACAGTTGTAATTAAATTCATGGCTTCATATCTGTCTACAGTTATACTGCATTTAGATGTTAACACTTGTATAATCATCTTTTAAAATGAATGAAAGGCTTAACATTTTAACTACTTAGGGCTAGGGTATTGCTCAGTGAATGGTAGAGCATTTGTCTAATGTGGGGGGTCTGGGTTGGAGTCCTAGCACTGGAAAAATGACCATTTGGTCACCATCGTGAGCTTCTTCATTGACTTTGAAAGTGTGGGCAGGAATATGTAAACATCAATCACAGCCTGCTTGGCACTTGGTGTATCTTTTAAATAATATTTCTGTGTCACCTTATTTATATTTAGAAGGAAGATGGTCAGCACCTTCTATTTCAACAGCAGTGAGATTCTATTTTGCAAATAATTATGGTCTGTATGAATTCTTATCAAGCTCTTCTAATGTGCTATTTATTCTCAGTTGGTAAAAATGTTATTTTCTTAATTTTGTATATTATGTAATTTTGTTTTAATTTTATGAATTATGTGTAAATATTATATATTTGCATGTATCCCAGACTGGCCTCCAAGGTAGAGGCAGGAAGGTCATAAATTCAAGGTCATCCTCAGCTATATAGCAACTTGGAGGAACTGATTAAAGGATTATATGGGAACTCTTCATATTATCTTGGTAATCTTCTTAATTATCTAAAGTTATTAAAAAACCAAAAAGTTTACCCCCCCCAAAATAGATAGCTGTTTGTTTGATCCACTTAAAGATAATATAGAATGTATAATAATTAATTTAATATTTTGACTTACCTCAGATATGATTGCCTGTTACACTTGGTGATACACAGATAGTAACCAAGTAATCCAAAAATAACCAAGAATACTCCAGCAGCAATTAATCCAGTCAGAAGGCCCATAACATCGATTTTCTCTCTGTTAACATCTTAAGAGAAATCATTAAGTTAACTAAATATAATAACTGAAGAGTAATTTCAATAAATTTAACATATTATTAAGCATCTCATTGATGCTGACTTGTTTAAGTCTTTGTGCTAGAGAATCTCACTGAAAAAATTTAAATATTTATTTTTAATTTTATCTAAAATTTTTCTTATTTATATTTATTTACTGTGTGTGTGTGTGTGTGTGTTGTGTGTAAGCACACACATGCCACAGCACACATGTAACTATCAGAGGACAACTTTTGGGAGTTGGTTCTCTCCTTCTACCTTGTGGGTTCCAGGGATTAAACTAGGGTCATCAGGCTTGGTTGCAAGTGTTGATCCATCTTGCCAGCACTTACGTGATATTTATAAGACTGATTATGTTTATTTTAAATAGAGAATATCCAACAATAAGTGAGATATATGTATTCTTTGTTCAGCTAGACATATTTTGGTATTAATACTAAGGTACATTTTTAAGTACTTTGATAGAGCAATACAATATAGTACCCTATAGGGAGACCCTACCTAAAAGGAATGAAAGAATTAAGGACAAAAATAAATTAATAAATTATTGGAAAGCAGCTAGAAGAGTGAAGGGGTAAAAAGGATTAAAAACGTGGGGTAACAGGTAAAAAATTACAGTTAGGAGTACTAAATTCTGGTGTTCTTTTTTATTTTTATGTTACGTGTATGAACGTATTGCCTGCATGTAGGTAGGCACATCCTTGTCGAACAATGTCTGCAGAGATCAGAAGAGGCTGTCGGATTCCCATGGAACTGGAGTTACAGGACAGTTGTTAGTGACTATGTGGGTGCTGGGAATCAAACCCGAGTCCTCTGCAAGAACAGCCAGTACTCTTAACTACTGAGCCATCTTTCTAACCCCAGTTCTAGTGTTCTATAGCACATCAGGGTAGCTATAATTAATAATTTATTGGATATTTCATAATCACTAGATTCTGAGTGCTCTACACTCAAAGAAATGATAAATATTTGATGTGATAGATATGCTAATTTCCATGATTTGATAGTTACATATCATATATGTATATGTTAATTTATCATACCGTAGTCCATAAAAAGGTATAATTATTATGTACCAGTTAAAAATAAGACAGTGTGAGATGACCAATGAAGGTAAGACAAAGAATTGCCCCTCTCCAGAAGTTACTTAATTCTATGTAATAATCTCCTCTTCCTTTCCCATTCCCCCACTCTGTCCCCACCTTCAGCTAGAGATTGAACCCAGACATTTGTACATACTAAGCATGTATTCTACCAAAGTGTCTCTCTCTCTCTCTCTTTTTCTGGGGGATCACACCTAGGGGCATGTGCATGTTAGGTAATCACTCTAACGTAAACTACATTCTCAGCCCTATTTTTAGTCTAATCCAACAATCTCAATTCACCATAGGTGTTCTGTTCACTTGTAATGGTCAAAAGAAGAAAGTTAAACTAGTTTATAAGTTGAAGCAAACAGAGTCCTGCTTTTCTTCTGTGCAGGTCTTAACTTAGCTGAGCTACTTAATACAGCTTTAAACCCATTAGCTCATTTCCCTGATATCTCACCAAACTTGATTTTCCGTGTGTAAATAGATGAAAGCAGCTTTCGGTGTCTCACATAGCACAGCACATAATTGACAACTCGTCCTTGGACTTATAAGGTATGTTGAGCAACAAACTCAAACAACAAACTAAAACATTACAATAGAGAGTTAGTGAGGAAAACATTAAATGTCAGCAGTTCTTGCCTTACCTGATTTTGTGGTTGGTCCTTTAATTGAATATTCCTGCCAAAATCTCACCTAAGAAAAAGTAAAAGTTCCAAGTTTATGGAAGTTATTACCATTTCATTTGTTCCCAGTGTCTTAGAGATGGGCAAACTCTTGGCATGTGACCCAGGTAGGATGCCAGTTCATTCAAGCCGGAGGGTGTGACCCTCTCCACTGTTTGTGGTCTGTTTCATCTGTGAAGGGACTGCGCTGGTCCCAGCTCTCCACTACCACTCCCTGATAGTCTTCTTTTACCCAACTGGGGCCCTCACTGTGCCATCAAGGACTACAACATGAGAGGTGGTAGAAGTCCTAGACAGTGAAGTTGACAGATCATCTTTGAAAGAGAATCTGAGTTTTTCTATGCTGGGGCAGGGTGTGCTAAGAGGTGTTATTAAATGCTGTTTTCTGACCTTGAAAAGATATCTCTTAGACAGGTCTCTGCTATTTGAAAGAATAGAAGATTCTAAGGAACCATGATAAAATTAGCAAATAGGTTTGTTATTATGAAAAACACCCTTTAATCTCCCAAAACATAACTACAAAGTATATTCTTTGTTTTCCCACTTTAATACATGTAGCAAGTATTTACAGGAAATGGGAGACTGGGAACAATTAAGGAAGAATGAAACTAGATTCCATTGCTGCCCACAGTGAAGGCTGATCTGTGGAGAGGTTCTTATTGAAAAAAGAGCAAAGTAGGATGCTTGTGAAAGGAGAGAAGCAGCTAGAGTTATTTATATATAGAAGTACAGAAATCGGGTCAGGCAGGGTGTGGTGATGCATGCCCTTAATTCCGGCACTTGGAAGGCAAAAGAGGGTAGACCTCTGTGAATGTACATATCGAAGTCCAGGCCAACCAGGGCTACACAACAGGGCTAGACCCTGTTGCAAGAGGGAGGAGGAGGAGGAGGAGGAGAGGGAGGAGGAGGAGGAGAGGGAGGAGGAGGAGGAGAAAAAAAAAAACTGGGTCCCCCTAAGTATTGTGGTACATGCTTTTAATCTCAGCACTAGGGAGGCAGAGGCAGGTGGATCTCTGTGAATTCCAAGCCTGTCTCAAAAAAAAAAAAAAAAAAAAAAAGGAATTGAGTTACTTAAGATTCCTCAAGAATATTTCAAATTACAACAGGCACAGTGTTATCTGTCAGTTTTGCATATTATCAAGAGAAACAAGTAGAATTTAAATAGATTTAAAAATATAATTAAAAATTCTCCCTTATATTTGTATAGGCAGACAAAACAATGAAGTCCTGCAAATGGAAATGCTTTACATCCTCAGCACCAGTGACTGGAAAATGGTTAAGTGGTTAAGAATGCTTCTGTATAATCATGAGGACCGGAGTTCAGATCTCAGTACCCACATAACAAATTGGGACATCCAGCAAATGACTATAACTCCAGCTCCAAGGAATCTGACCCCGTATTCTGGCCCTTGTGCACAAGTACCCACAACTTCACACAAGTGCATGTGCATGTATATTTAGCTACATGAACTCAAACAGAAATTTAAAAAGATAAATCCTTTAAAATAATTTTATTATTTTTATTTTATTTAGTGTGTATGAGTATATTGCCTGCATGTATGTAAGTGCACCATATTGTCAGTGCTCTTGGAGGTCAGAAGAAGGCATTGGATTCCCTGGAACTGGAGTTATGGGCAGTTGATAGCTGGGAATCAAACTTGAGTCCTCTGCAAGAGCAGCCAGTGCTCTTAGCTGCTGAGCCATCTCTCCAGCCACATAAAAATAAAAAATTTTAAAAGCCACATAATATCTTCAGTGTGAGTAGAGAACCTGGCACTAAAGAGGCTGTCAGTATATATAAATATAGGCAATGGTCAGGTGTGGTGATACATGCCTCTAACTCCAGCATGCAAGAGGGGGAGGCAGGTGGATCTTTGTAACTTTGAGGTTAGCCTGGTCTACATAGTGAATTTAGACCAGCCAGAGTTGCATAGAGATACCCTGTCTAAAAACAAAAACAAAACCCATGGTCAATCAAAAAGGTAACACACCAAGAGGGAAAATTGCTGAGTCTTAAATGATTGATACTCAGGTCAGAGTACTAACTCAAATAATGTACTCTGTGTGTGTGTGTGTGTGTGTGTGTGTTGTGGGGGGAGGTGATAGGAAGGTTTACTAGAGTTGGAACCTTGGGTCTTAAGATTACTAGGCAAGCGCTTTGCTTCTGAGCTATACCATTCATCTGCAAACAATGGCTTGAATTAACATGAACTTTGCCCTGAGATTGTTTTAGAACATAATAAACATTAAACAAATGAAATCTTGGCATAGCCCATAATTTACTAATTACTATAAACCTAGCTAACTAAATACAAAGTCAAGTTTAAATAGCCTAACTTAGCATTTTAACAAGTAGAAAAACCAACTTGGGGAGGAGAGAATTTATTTAGCTTACATATCCAGATCATAGTTTAATCATGGAGGGAAGGCAAGGTAAGAACCCTGGGCAGGAACCTGGAGGCAGGAAATGAAGCAGAAACCATGGAGGTACGATATTTACTGGTTTGCTCTCCCTGGCTTGTGCTTAGCCAGCTTTCTTATACTAACTGCCCAGGAATGGCACCTCCTACAGCGAGCTGGGCCCTTCCACATCAATTAGTAGTTAAGAAAATGCCCCACACAAACATGCCTACAGGCCAATCAATGTAGGAAATTCCTCAGCTGAGGTTCCCCCTTCCAAGATGTGCCAAGTTGACAACTGAAGCTATCTAGCACAAGATAGCAAGTATATAATCTTGATTTTGCTTAAAGCATGAAGATCGACAATGACTTAAAGTTTACTTTCTTAAAGTATAATATAGTAAGCTTCCTGCTGATTAACATAATCAAACAAATGACTGTTTGAGGCTAGAGGAATGGTTCAGCTGTTAAAAGCATTGGCTGTTCTTGCAGAGGACCCTGGTTCAAATCCCAGCATCTACGCAGCAGCTAACAATCATCCATAACTACAGTTCCAGGGGAATCCAATGCCCTCTTCTGATTTATGCTGGCACTGCATTAAAATGGTACAGTTACATACATGCAGGCAATACACTCATATACATAAAATAAAAAATAATAAACCAAAAAAATTTTAATTACCGTTTTATCTTCATCCTGGAAAATCTCCCTGGCTTCTTCATAATTACAAAGTTCCTCATAACATTCTCTTTCTAGGTCTCCAGGAGTGAAGAGCTCCAAATCAAACCTATTGTACAACAGGTGGCGGTGCATAACAAAGTTTGCTTCTTCCTTTGATGTAAAGACTGACAAAGAAATTTTTAAAAGGATTTCAAACATATGACAGAAATGTCCTGTTTTAACTGGAGAAAAAAATGAATTCTTCTCTTCATATAGACAAGTTATACCAGACTCTTTTGGATGGCTTTAAAATTGACTCCTTGAGTAACATCAGTAAAATTGGGTTTCTTACAAATATTGGTAATTTCAGAAAATATTTGAGTTGTTTATGCCCCAGATTATTAATATAAATTAAAATGATTGAAGTATCATTTATGTTTCCAGGTGATTGTTTTTCCTGTAAAGAACAGATAAGAGTAATCTGTTTACTAAGGTTGATTTTCTTATTAGTCTGTCCCTCCCTTCTTTCCTTCCTCCTTCTCTCCTTCCTCCCTCCCTCTCTCCCTCCCTCCCTCCCTTCCTTCCTTTGGTGCTGGGATCAAACCCAGGCCTAAATTATAATTTAGCACACTTTGCGGGGAGGCGGTTGTGTATGTGGATGCATCTATCCACGTGGAGGCCAGAGGAGGACATCAGGTGTCCTGCTCTATCACTCTCTACCTTATTCCTTCACTAAACCCGAAGCTCATAGTTTTGGCTAGGCAGATGGCCATCATGCTCCCAAACTCCCATGCTTACAGGTTACAGGTGCACGAGCAGTCACTCCTGCTGTGAGGATCCAAACTCAAGTCATGTTTGCATAGAAAGTGCTCTTATCCACTGAACCATTTCCTAGGTCCCAAATTAATATTTTTATATTCAGGCTTACACTAAAATATAGGATTCTAAGCTTCTAAGTTTATAAAATTACAAGCTAATTATAAGATTAATTTAAAGCAGTCCCACTAAAGGGATAGCTCCCCATTCACCCATTTTCCTCACCCTCCAAACAGGTGTCCAAAATGAAAGCCAGTCTTGGTTACATATCAAGATCCTTGCAGCAGGACGAGGGGAGTGTGTGATTTTTGAATTTTGTAACCTCAGTTTGCCTATTATTGTTAGCCTCTTCACAACAGTTACATCTTGCCTAATTTTTTTTCTACAAATTAAGTATCTTTTTAAATAACTTTGAATCTTTTAGATCTGTCTTGTTCAATGCAGTAGCCACTACCCATTCATGGCTACTGAGCACCTGAAAAATAGCTAATCTGAGCCAAGATATAAAATATACACAGGATTTCATATGGAAAAATATGTGAAAGGGCTCAGCAAAGTTTCATATTGCTTATACTTTGAATAATATTTTGGATATTAGTAAGATTAAAATCTATTTTACCTACTTTCTTTTGCTGTTTATTTCTTTAGGGGACAGAATCTCACTATGTAGCTCTGGCTGGTCTGGAATTCTCTATGTAGACCAGGCTGGCCTCGAAGTCATGGAGATCTGCCTGCCTCTGCCTCCTGAGTGCTGGAATTAAAGGCATGTACCACCATATCTGGTTTCTTTTCACTTTTTAAAGTATCCTATTAATGGATTGGATAGATGGCTCAGCCATTAAGAGCATTGGCTGTTATTGCAGAAGACACCTGGGTTTGAATCCCAGCACCCACACAGTGGCTAACAAACATCTGTAACTCCAGTTCTAGGGGATCCAATACCCTCTTTTGACATCCCTGGGCATTCCACAACGTGGGTGCACTTACACACATGCAGGCAATACACTCATAATAAAAATAGTCATAAAAATAAATAAATAAATAAAAAAGTTTTAAATTCCTATTAAGAAAAATTTAATTATATAGTTCATATACTTTTTTCATTAGCACTATTATAATGTTTTCCCCCCATTTTCCAGCAATGTTGTGGATTGAACCCAAGGCCTTGTACATGCTAGAGTAATGCTCTGTCATGGAGTAACAACCCCAGCCCTCATGTGTCAGTTTCTTTGTTGTAACTAAGATATGGGCAACTGGAATCAAAGAGGACACTACAATGGAATAACAGGTGATAGCTGCTTTATCTCAAAAGGCAGACAGAGGGGCCAGATGCTAAATACTTCTGTTCTTTCCTTTGTCCTGTTGTAGATTTAATGCTTCTATCTAATGGTGGTAGAGTGAGAATCTTCCAAAGGCTCAATCACCCCTCTCTGGGACTCCTACAATGGCCTTCAAACAGTCTCCTTGTTCCTGTACAATCTGCTGTTAACACAATAGTCAGAGAGGACCTTAGCACTTAGTTATATTCATTTGGGTGTGTGCGTGTGCACGCTTGTGCCATTACCCATATGTGTGATCATGAGGTCAGAGGACAACATGTGGGAGTTTGTTCTATCTTTCTACCATGTGGGTTTCAGAATTAATAAGAAATATTACATTAAAAAGAACAGGGGCTGGAGAGATGGCTCCGTGGTTAAGAGCACTGGTTGCTCTTGCAGAGGACTTGGGTTCGATTATCAGAACCCACATCGTACCTAACAACCATCCATAACTCCAGTTTCAGAGGATCCAACACCCTTTTCTGAACTTGAGTACTGCAGGACATGAGTGCACTTACATATACACAGTTAATTCACTCATATACATAAAATAAAAATAAATAAAAGATATTAAAAAACAAACAAACAAACTTTCTAATGGCCGACCCACCTCCTTCAAAATGAAAGACAAGGCCCTTATAGTGACCAAAGGTCCCACTGGATGTAGTCCCCCAACCTCCTCTCTGGCCTGGTCTCCTCCCACTTCATCACATGTATTCTGTTACAGTTCTACTATGTAGGCATTGCATGATGTGGGTGCAGGCAATATACTCATACACATAAAATAAAAAATAACAAATAAATACAATTTTAAAAATGGCATGAACAAACTTTAGTGTTCTGTGGGAAAACACTCTTGCATCTAAATTCTTTTATTTGTTTATTTACTTACATATTTATGTGTGAATATATTTGCATATGTGTATGCAGACGACTGTGCACAGAGTCCAGAAGAGGGCATTGGTTATTCTCCTCTGTCATTTTCTGTCTATTCCTTTGAAGCAGGATCTCTCCCTGAATCTGGGGCTGGAGTTTTCTTGGCTATGCTGGAAACCAACAAACCTCAGATATCTTCCTGTCTCTGCTGGGTTGAAACCGGGTCCTCATGATTGTATAGTGAGTGAGCTTTCTTTTTTTCAAATGTTTAAATTTTATTTTATGTGTATGAGTGTTTTGCCTGCATGTATCTAAGTGCACCTGTGTCCTGCAATGTCCACAGAGGCCAGAAGAGGACGTCAGATTCTCCTGGAACAGGAGTTAAGGACTGTTGTTAGTCACCATGTAGGTGCTGGACATGGAACTCAGGCCCTCTGCAAGAGTAGCTAGTGTTCTTCATTGTTGAGCCATTTCTCTCAACAACTCCCCTCCCACACCCACATGCTTTTTTTTTTTTTTTGAGACAGGTTATCATTATGAAGCCCTGGCTGACCTGGACCTGGATATGCAGACCAGGCTGGCCTGTATCTCACAGAGATCCCAAATGCTAAAATTAAAGGTTTGAACCGTCACACCCTGCTCAGCAAATGATCTTAAGTACTGAGCCATCTCTCCAGTCCTTACTCTTGGCCCTAAATTCTACAAGCAGAAGCAATTGGTTAAAAAAAAAAAAAAGTCAAAACAAAAACTCGTGTAACTTAACTTGGCATAGGTTTAAAGTGGTAAAACAGTAACCAAACAGCTCAGAGCCTGCCCAGCTTAGCCATTTTCTACTGCATGTGTGCCTGTGTATTGTTACTTCTCCAACAGGCCCAAATCTTTACATTTTATTGGTTAAAAAGACAGTGTCAGTCAGGCACAGTGACTTATATTGGTATTCCTAACACTTGAGAGGCTGAAGCAGGGGGTGACCATGAGTGCCACCCTGGGTTACAGGGTGAGATCCTATTCTAACAAAGCAAAGTAAAGCAAAACAAAACAAAGAAGCAGTGCCAGATTTCTCACGGACAGTCCTCTGTTCAAGTCCATCACCTGACTTATCAATACCTACCTCAGCTTGGCACTCAATAAAGCTGCTTCTTTTTTTCCCCCACATGTTTGTTTTCATTTTTGTTTGTTTGTTGAACAAATTATTACCACGTATCCCAAACTGGTCTGGAACATGCAGTGTAGCCCAGGTTGGCCTTAAACTCACAATGATTCTCTGTGCTGGGATTATAGGTATGTGCTACCATGTCAGGCATTTAAAGCTACTTTTAACTAGAAGAAAAAACAAGACAGAGAGAGAGAGATTTTTACTTTTCCTGAAATGATGTTTATAGCAATGTGTGATACCCATGATTAATCATGATGCTGTGATTGAACTTTATTAAATGCACCTTCCCAGATCAGTAGTTTGCCACTTCTCGGAGGGTGAAAGTACCAGTTCGGTCAGTGACTAACCTTACCTTAGCCTTCAGTGCCGGATAAGATTTTTCCCTGCTTTCTTTATGATCTCCAGAGAAATGCTATCCTTTGCCGTTTGGAGTCGAAGAAATCCTGAATTAGTTTTTATTTGGAAAGTGGCAAAAGTCCCTGGAGCACCCTTGTGTTCCCAATGAGAACTGCTGCAGTCTTCCTGACCACTGCTGGGGTATGCAGTGGCCTCTGGCTTGTTTTTCTTGTCTTGAATTATCCTAAGAGGTAGTCTGTGCAGTCCATTGTTACCAGTCTACCACTCAAATACCCCATTCCTTTCTTCTCTTCCATCTCCCTGTTTTCTAAATAAGATCCTTTTATTCAACTGTGCCCGAAGACTTTTAGCAAGGTTTAGTTGCAGGCTCCTTTCCCCACCCTCAGTTACAGAGTACTCGTTCCCTTATTTGCCATTTCTCCTTTCACAGCTTCAGTTACCTGAGGTCAACCATTGTTGGAAAATATCACACAGAAAACTTGCATGCCATTCTGAGTAGCATGATGAAATCTCCTATCCTTTTGTTGGGTCCTGGCCAGAATGTGAATCATCCCTTTGTTCACAGTATCCACACTGTGTGCACTACTTGCCCATTAGTCATTTAGTAGTTATTTTGATCAGATCAGTTTTCATGGTATACAATGTTTGTCTACAGGGTGCAGTACTGAGGTTTCAGGTATCCACAATATATTTTTTTAAATATATCTCCAAAGATAAGGGAAGAAAACTGTGCTTTGAATATCTACATTTATGTCTCGTATGCAGATGGAAAGCTTTGCCTGTGTGTCATACACCTCTCCTGGGACAGGGTTATCAATATTCAATCTCTTCTGTCCTCAGGGTTCTCTGTTCCTGTCTCTGTTCATGTGAATCTGCAGGGTACCTGTTTATCCTGCCTCCCCAACCAGAAGAAGAGGTCCTTTAGGATAAGGATGATATGCCTTCACTTCTACATCTCCAGTACCCAGCATAGGGCCTGGCACACATGTATTTATGATGTAACTACTGACTAAATCATTCATTTTCATTACCCACAGACATCTGTAGCCCTCTGTACTCAGGTATGATTTCCAAATTCCATCCATGGTTTAGGATGTCAGTGAAAATAATCCTGATGCCTGTCATGTGAAGGAATAGATATACTTACAATCATCCTGGAAAGCAGTATCTGGTCCTACTGAATGTGGACCATCATCACAGATGGACTTACAGATATTGGGTGACTTGGGAGGCACCAAGAAGGGTCTCTTTCATTCTAAAACCTCTTTCTGTCTGTCTCACAAATTCACCAACTCAGTTGCCATCAGAATTTGATTCCTTTAGGCTAAAGTATTGCCCTTTTTAAAAAATCTCTCTCTCCCTCCCTCCCTCCCTCCCTCCCTCCCTCCCTCCCTCCCTCCCTCCCTCCCTCCCTCCCTCCCTTCCTCCCTCCCTCCCTCCGTCCTTCCCTCCCTCCCCTCTCACAGAGACTGTATTATTAATAAGCCTGTCAGGAGTATTAGTAACAGTTCCTTCTCAAGTGAAAATGAACTGAGAACCAGATCTCATATCTCATAATAAGGTACAAGGGACATGAATGTGTGATGTAAATTCAAAGTGCTGGCACTGGGTGGCCAAGCACAGTGACTAGGCAGAGAGAAGGATGCTGAAAGCCTAGGGCTTTTTGGGGGGGGCGGGGGAGGTTACTAGGTTAGGCTTTTTAAATGGAAGCAGAACCGATCTGTTTATGATCTGTAACAGAAAATTTTACTAAATCAGACAATCTTCTCAACCATCTGCCTTCATCTAGACAGCTAGGCATTTGGAAAAAGGATCAGAGAGACCATTCCTCCTCCCCTCCCCAACATTTTACAGAGGAAGACATTTAAGCCTATGGGGAGAGAATATCTTGCTGTGGATCTCACTGAGTCTGGAGTAGGGGACCCAGATACTGGGAGTGGTGGAGCACTTGCCTATCTTGGGATTTCCAGCAGCACAGAAACAAGTTCTGACAAGATCCTGGTCTTTGCAAGAAGCAGTTGTCCTCTTTACAACTGCTTTATATGTAGCTTCATTAGGAAAACTAACTCACTGATTTATGGACTTCGAAATAGGCCTTCAATTCAGTTAACCACAAACCAGGTCTTAAACAACCATTATCAAAGGACGCTCAAAGATAAGTTGTATACATTGTAGTTAAGGAACATAAAACCCCACAACATTAACAAGTAAGCCACAAATTAAACTAAAGGATATTTTAGTGCTCTGTGGCTGACTGGGGCATGTGATTTTCCCCATACTACACTTTTGAGATCTATTATAGACCGCTCGGGTTTCCGGGTGGGTTTTCTCGGGGTAGCCAAGCTTACCTTCTCCCGCATGTCTGGAATTCTTCAGACTTCTTGAGCAATGAGGAAACGCGAAGGTAAGTCTGGGCAGTTGGCTAAGTATAACCAGGAGTGTAAACATAGTCCCGCAACTGTCAGACAAACAAAAACAAAAACACATTAAAAAAAAAAAAGCCCTGTCTCAGCACTTTGGGTTTCGGTGGACACTGAGTCACCAACTTGTTGTACCCAACGCTACCGCGCCACTGCGCCCCCAGCGGACCCGATGCGCGCTGGGCAGGTTGTCCCCCTGAGAAAGCCTGGGGACAAACGCAGCTTCCCGAGACTCTGCTGAGAACAGACTGGACCCTCGCCAAGGCAGGAGGGACCCTCTCCGAGGCTGATGAGCAACCCTCTGCTGGGCGATAGTGCCCGTCTACTGCGACCATCTCCCCACCCCATCTCGCCACCCAGCGCCGCACCTGTGTCTCTCGGCACATGTTCCAGCAGCCCTAGGGCCGGAGCCCTGTTGTCTGCTTGTCCCCGAGGCCGCCAGACCCTGCGTCTCTGGCGTTGTCTCTAGATTTCGTGACACTCTCGGTGGAGCTCGGGATACACCAGCTTGCAGAGGAAGCGCCGAGCGTAGGCACGTGCGCGGCGCGAGACCCTGCTGCGTCCCTGGAGGCCGCCGACCGCGCAGTGGGACAGGCAGGAGGGCGGCTCCCCAGCGGTCACCTGGAGGCGCTGCTCCTCCCAGGGGCGGCTCACCTGCGCCCGCCCGCCCCGCGTCTCCCTGGAGACCGCGCTGCGCTCCTCCTCCGGCCACTGCGGACCCGGGCCGCCTGTGGACACGCCTTAGCGCGCGGGTAGGACTGCTTTCCAGACCCCTTGGTCCCCCGGAACTCCAAAGTTGCTCTTCAATTCTCATCGATAAACAGAGCGCCATAGGCGCATCGGGGGTCTCCTCCCCATCACCAAGGAACAAGAAGCTTGGGGTCCCCTGGTTACCTTCGACCAACTGTTCTCAGAGGGGCAAGAACAAAGTATTCACCAGAGAAAACATACTTCGTTAGCGATTTGAACTGAGAAGTGACCTAAAAATGGATCAATTACATTCGTTTTCAGATGGGGTTCACCAGATCTGGGTTGTCTCCGAATTTCTTTCAAGACGTCTCCGCAGTGAAAACGGTTTCCATGAAGATTTCAAGATGTAATCTCGCCCCTTTCACTTTCATTCTCTCACGAGTTGTACAGTGGAAATTTCCAGAGGCTATTTGCTCTGTAGTGACTTCATCACTCTATTAACTAACAAAACACCAACGGGTGAATGCTTGTGTTTTTTAATATCTTCTGTGGTGCTAGGTTAAGCATCAGTACATAATTTTAAACAGAGATTAAGAAAATGTGCTTATTCTCAGTATATTTCTGCTTTGATTAGGTCTCTTTGGTCATAGCTACCAGAAAAGCTAATAACTTATTATTCTCAGGTAATCTTAGATGTTTAACTTTTTATTGAGTTTTTTGTAGAAACAGGAATACAACGAAAAGAAGTGCACATTGTTGTTATATAAGTTCAAGAAATTTAAAAATGTTATGTGAGACATAGTATTAGATATAATTCAAGGGGCTCTGAGCTCACAGTTTGAGAATGAAGATAGAAGGTAGACAGAACATTTTCATACCCCCTTGCCCTAGTAACAAGCTCAGCAACTCTTTGAAACAATATTTCAAGTTCCATTCTTTGGCCAAGGTGGCCTGATGCTTGGTGAAGGTGAAACAAAATTAAATGAAATAGCGTCTTTGCTTCCTTTCTAAGTCTTCAGTTAATTTAATTTTCATCAAATTCTTTTTTCCTTCCCACAAGGCTACTGTCTATTTTATTCTGATTCATGAGAATCAAGTGAATCCTTCCTAAGAATTCTACATTTTGTCTTTATTGTTTCCTTCTGAATGATGTCCTAACCCATCCCTTCTCCCAACTTCTGTCTTCTCTCTTTCCTTTTGAGCATTTTGTGGTTTAACCTGTCTGGGTCACAGCTCCTTCTTTCCCTCCTTATTTAAGCAACTGGGATCAGATTGCAAAGAGGCTAGAAATGATTTCTTTCTTTTTTAAAAATATTTATTTAGGGCTGGAGAGATGGCTCAGTGGTTAAGAGCACTGGCTGCTCTTGCAGCAGACCCTGGTTGGTTTCCCAACACCACATGGAGGCTTACAACCATCTATAACTCCAGTTCCAGGGGATCTGATGCCCTCTTCTGACCTCCATAGGCACTGCATGACACAGGTACACTTAACACATTCACAGGCAAAACACTCATACACATGAAGTAAAAATAATAAATAATATATTTTAAAAAACAAGATTTATTTTATGTATATGAGTATTTTGCCTGCATGTATGTGTGTGCACCAATGTGAGTGTCTGGGGGGACGGCTTTAGATCCCCTGGAACTGGAGTTCCAAGTTTGTTAACTGCCATGTGGGCACTGGGAACCGAATCTGGGTCTTCTGAAAGAATAGCCAGTGCTCTTAACTACTAGGCCATCTCTCCAACCTCTTCAGTACATTTTTGATTGGTGGGTTCAATTTATTTTTAGGTAGAAGTGCTTCACACTATTTGGAGGAGAGGCAAGTGGTTAGATGCCTCTTGCTGTGGAGTCAGCGGAATTCTGACTCATTCCTTAATAGAATGAATCTACCCACACAACTGGATATTTGGGCCAAAACAAATGAGGCTTTGTGCTCACACCAAATAGCAGGGTTTATAGACTGAGAGGGGAATCAGAGAAGTACAAGTTTGTTTCTCAGTGATTTATATTCTGTATGTTTCCTTGCAATATAGGTCATAAGAATGTTACAGCATTTCATAAAATGCACACAAACTTCAATTACTATGGAACTGGAACATAGTCCAAGGTTAGAGGTTAGCTGGCAGAGAAAGAGAGAGAGAGAGAGAAAGAGAGGATTTCTTCTGTTGTTTACTTCCTATATCTGATTTCTTATTTCACTATGTTTTTTTTTTAAAGATACAATGTTGTTATGCTTTTCTTCTAAAACATTTGAAGTGCTCTCCCAAATAGTATTTCTCTGGTTATCTGTAGTGTTGGTCCAAACAGGATGATTCTCATTTCAAGGAGAAGGATTGAAGCATGGAGAAGTAAATACATAGTCAGAGAGCCAGTTTCTTGACTTTTTCCAGTGCCTTCTTTGAGTTATTAATCAGTGAAAGGTAGTGGGTAAAGAAGTATTTAATTTCAAAGGAAATAATAAACAGAGCAATGAGATGAATGGACTTGGATGAATGTGCTAACGCAACTCTGCATTTGAACACATGTCCATCCATTTACTACCTGTGTGAATTCAAGAATGAAATGGAAGTGGCTGTACTGCGTGGGCATGAGGGTCGACTCAAAGACTGTGACAGGAAATGTTAAGATTGTACCATGAAGCTCTGCAATGTAAGGTCACAGCCACATCTTTAAAGACACACGAGTGACTGTATCATTAGAGTACTTGGAACAGGAGAGGAACTTGACTGAACTTGATGTTTCTGTGACATTTTAGCCTTGACATTTCAACATCAATTGGTTGCTGTTTAATTTATCCTAGTAAAATCAGTAAGCAGAAAATGAAAGACTCCTACTTTTCAAGATTAATTATCTAGCCATACTTGGTATTTTCAGATTCAATACATAAGGGTTAAAAAATTTACTTTAAACATTTTCTGGAAGCACTCTCAGGAAACTTTTGACAGAGCTTATATTTAATTTTAATCATTTAAGAACAGTGATTGTTAATAGTAAAAAAATTAAATAAAATTGAGAACAGTGTGACGTGTCTGTTTCCTCTCCTTCTGTGAGTCATGATAAGAAATACATGTTACCATAAAAAAAATCATGATAGTCCTCACAGGGCATCTAGGATCCTGAGTCTGTGTGATTCTGAACAGCCTCAGGGGCTGGTGATGGGGATTTGTGTCACAGATCGTCATAGAATTGTCACTGTGTGTTTAGATTTGGCGCTTTGACAAGTATAATTCATCACGCATCGCTCATTTATCATAACCTTACCTTCTGCAACATAATTTTCTTTTTCCATTTTGTTTTTTTAAAATACAGGATTTCACTATTGAGTATAGCCTGGCTTTGAAATCTCTGTCCTTCAGCCTCAACCTCAAGTTGATATTGAAAGTATGCATCACTATGTCCAGTGCCACACAATTTTTCTGACCTCTTCTGTAAACTTATATTCAGGTAACCATGGTGTCATGAGTGAACAGACTTTTTTTCATAATAAGTTTATGTAGTATCATTTTGAGAGGCCCAGAAGAGAGATGAGGAAGAAAGAACCTGTGACTCAGCTACTTCTGGAAGCTGAGGCAGGAGGATCACCAGTTTGAAGTCAACCTGGGCCATATAGTTGAGCAGCACAATAATGCAGTGTTCATGATACTGATATTGATTAAAGGATCCATGTTACATGGAAGTGCCATTAGGAAATCTACAGACCAATATCCCTTTTCTCCTTTGGTGAACAATTAGTCATCCTTTGTTATTTTACATATCATCCTGTTTCTCAGATGTAGTGTTGAATTTTGAAATATAAAATGTAATTTTTAAGGTAATTTGCTAATTATTCATCCTAGTTCTGGATAATCTTGGATCACCTACTTTTATGTAATTTGTGGGGTGTTTCTTGTTGCTCTTTGGTTTTTGAGATAAAATTTAACTATATATTTCCAGCTGGCCTTGAACGCTAAAGCAATTTCTGACTCAAGACTGAAGAGTGCTAGGATTACAGGTGTACAGTGTTACTTCCAGCTTAATTTGTGTATTGCATAAAAAAGTGCATTATAGCCAACTGGAAACTTGAGAATTTGTACACACAAATTATGTGCTTTATAAATGACTCACCCACAATTCGGTGAAATGAATAGGAAATCTCTATGTGGCAAAGAGACATCAAATGTTTTTTGAAGCCTGATCTACACAGCAAATTCCAAGCCAGCTGGGGCTACACTCTGTCTCAAAAAAAAAAAAAAATGTTTGTTTTTTTTGTTGTTGTTTTTTTTTTTTTTTTAGATTTGCTTTCATTGGTCCTTCTGCTTTGATAGTTAATTGATGATTCTCATTCCTGTTGCTATCAGATGGCAGTAATACACTATCTTTTTTTCTAATGCAAGAAATTTCCTTTGGGGGCTGGAGAGATGATTCAGCAGTTAAGAGCACTCTCTGCTCTTGCAGAGGACCTAAGTTCAATTCCCCGCACCCACATGATGACTAACAACTGTCCATAGCTCCAGTACTACGGGGTCTGGTGCACTTTTCTGACCTCTGTAGACGTTGTATGACACAGATGCACTTACATACATACAGGCCTGCATCCATATACATAAAATAAAAATAATAAAACATTAGGAAATTTTTTTTTAAAGTTTCATTTTATTTCTTTCCAGTTTTAGTTTTTCTTGGATTTGTACAGAATTCTTCTTGTACTTATGCTACTATTTTTTTTTCTTAGTTGTCTTAGTGCTTCAATATTATTATTTTATTTTCTCATTTATCTTCAGAATTTATAATTTAAAAATATAGAGGATATTGGTCTATCTTTCATCTTTTATCTTTTTTTTTTTTTTTTGAGGCAGCTTCTTGTTGTGTATTCCAGGCTATAGCCCAGGTTGTCCTCAAACTTCTGATCAACCTGCTTCCATCTCCCAAATGCTGGGATTATAAGCATGTGCCACCACACACAGCTGGATTCAGTCATGTATAATCACAGACAGAACACCTTTGCTGATTTCTTTATTCTGTTATCTTTGTCATTAATGTGCTCAGGGTAAGGCTCAGGATAGTCTGTGGTTTCTTATATCAATGTTACTCCATACATATTTGAATGGCTTTTAGTAAACAAATTTACAACACATACATCTTCATTTGAGCCCTTGCATATGTACATATATACAATTAGCATCTCACAAAGTGAAATAAACTAAAACAGAGAGAAAAGTTTGTTCAGATACAGCAGGAATTGTAAGGTTACGTTTCTTAAAATGAATTATCATTTCAATCTCATTAGCAGTGATGTGACATATCTGTTATTCCCAAACATTTCTTCTGGCATTCTATTTCTGATATGTCTTGGAGAATTTTCATACACTGAAATAATAGCTGAGGCTTGGAAAAGAGACTTATTACTTGAGGAAAACATTTTAGTTTTCCCGAGTTGCTTATGACCGGAATTGCTGACCCTGTCCACGGAGATCTGAAGTTGAAGATGCTTTCGGTACTTTAATATGGTAACTCAGAAAGCCCTTGCTTCTATCAAATCAAACAAGAGCTTTGGTTAATGCACTGGCAAACAGGTGCAGAAACTTTGAGAGATTAATTTAAGGAAATTGGGTAAGTGAATTAGGAGAGGTAATGAAACCAGGGTTTCTGGTTTCTACCCCAGTAGGATTTTGACTTCACTCCCTTGGTATTTGAATTCTACTTAATCATTCAGTAATTGAACTTATGATTCATACCCTGTGAGTCATGAAGAGAGTCTTTTGTTCTCTTTCCTTAGAAAAAGGTGAAATTCAAGCTCTAATTCTGGCACAGGCAACAGCCTCTCTTGAAATGAAGGGCATACTTTATCTTTATAAAAATAAAATTCCAAGTTTTTAATATCACAGCGATCATACCTTTTGTAACGAATGAAATGATAAAGAAAGAATTTTTTAAAATGATACTTTCCCTAAAAGTATTAAAATAAGTTTTTACATAGCTTAAGCCTTTTAAATGTACTCTGAAGAAGTATTTGAATGTTTATGTTGGGGCTGGAGAGATGGCTCCACAGTTAAGAGCACTGACTGCTCTTGTAGAGGATCTGGGTTCAGTTCCCAACACCCACATGGTAGTTACAACCATACTTATCCAGGGGATCTGACATCGTCTTCTGGTTTCCATGTGTACCTACACACATGTGGTATACACACACAGACACATACACATAAATTAAAAATAAAATTAAAATGTAACACACAGACAACTCATGAAAGAAGAAATACAAATAGCCCATAAGTAAATCTTAGAAGACATTTAACTTTACTAGAAGTAAAAGAGCCAAACAATAAATTAAGCTGGAGAGACAGCTCAGCCGTTTGGAGCACTGCTCTTCCAGAGGATCCGGGTTCTGTTCCCAGCACCCATATGGTGGCTAACAACTGACTGTAACTCTAGTACAAGGGAATCTGACACCCTTTTTTGACCTCCACAGGGTTTTCATGACAGGCTGCACCTACATACATGCAGACAAAACACTCATACACATAAAATAAATGAATAAATAAAAGATTCTTTTTTTACCAAAGAAAAAGAAAAATAATATGGAGGAGGTTAGGTCGGAGGTGAAAGAAAGGGAGGGGTTCTGAAGATAAACACATAGTATGAAAGTTTCACATCAATAAAAATATTTTCGAAAAAGGAAAAAGATTATTTTATTTTTACCAGTTTAACTGAGAACGAGAGAAAAGAGTGACACATTCATGCTGGAAGAGTGGGGTTCAAAGGGCACTCTGGGCTCAGACAGAGTTTGGCACTTCAGAGTGTGGAGATTCTGCTCTCAAACATCCCAGCACTGCCTCATCGATCTCCATGAACTTAACCATTGAACTCTTGTGCTGATTTATTTAGGCATCTCGTGCCTCATTGTTTAATCACAGACCTAGCATCTCCTCAGTTATTTCTCTCCTCCTCCTCCTCCTCCTCCTCCTCCTCCTCCTCCTCCTCCTCCTCCTCCTCCTCCTCCTTCTTTTCCTCCTCATCCTCTTTCTCCCTTCTTTTCCTCCTCCTCTTCCTCTTCCTCTTCTTGTTTTTTTAAAGACAGGGTTTCACTAGGTAGTCCATAGCTTCGAACTTGCTATGTAGCCCAGGCTGGCCTTGAACTCACAGAAATATGTTTACCTCTGTCTCCCAAGTGCTGGGATTAAAAGTGTGTGCCACCACTCCTGGCTTATAGTTTTCTAGGTAAATTATTAACAAGCTCAAAAGAGTTCTAATTTATTCATAAACTTTAAAACACTTACAACATGACCTCAGTAAATTTGAGCTAGTTCAATCCTGGCCACCATGACTCTTAAAAATTAAGAAAAACTTTCATCAGCCTCTTGTGGTGGCACAAGCTGGTGATACCAGTATTTAGAAGCCATAGCTTCTAGGCTAGCTTGATCCACATATCAACTTCTGGGCCAGCCAGAGCTATATAGTGAAGCCTGTCTCAAAAATAAATATTATAGGGCTAGAGAGATGATTCATTCAGCAGTGGTAGTTACAGCTCAGAGGACCTGGGTTTCGTTCCCAGCTCCTACATGGTGGCTAACAGCTAATCATAACACCACTTCTAGGGTATCTGATGCCCTCTTCTGGCACATATGGGTGCCCTCACATGGATGCAAAACACTCATACATATAAAATAAAAATGAAGAGTTAAAAAATTAAAAAATTCTACCCTCTCAAAACAACACCCTCCCTAAGCAAACCTTTTAACATTTTCAGTTATAAAATCAATGCTTTTATTTATTGTAGAAAAATAAGAGGATAAGGAAGAAAACAAAATGCCAAATCCAAGGACACCACTTAGAGTTAATAATTTCTGGCATTTTTCCAGTCATACATACATGTATATATTATACATGTTTTCAAATTAACTTCCAGAAAGACTTATAACTGTTTATGTTCACCTCCATGTAACCAAAAAAAAGGCAAGTGAGAGCATAATCTCCCATGTCAACATATGACATTAACTTGTGTGTGTGGGGGGGTACATATTCATGTGTGAATGCATGTGTGTGGAGGCCTGAAGTTGGCAATAGGTATCTTCTTACATTGCTATCTACTTTATGAGAAAGGGTCTGTCACTGAACCCAGAGCTGGCCATTTTCAGCTAGTCTACCTACCAGCATGTCTCAGGGTTCTTCCTGTCTCAGTCTCTAGAGTGCTGAATTACAGGCAGCCACTACACCTGCCCAGCTTTCACATGGGTTCTGGGTTTGGAACTGAGTCCTCACACTTGCAGAGCAAGTGATTTATCCAGTAAGCCAGCTCTCCAGACTGACAGTAATAATTAAAAAAAATAGCCTTGTGGGCTCAAAAGTTCATTGTGGGAAGAGGAGGCAAAAAACATGTTAGGGCCAGAGGATGGCAGAGAGTGCTGGGAAATGCTGTTTTCTGGGCAAGACACGGCTACTGCACCTAGGAACTCACAGTGGCAATGGTCACCTGCACAAGACCTGCACAAGAACGACCCATCATCACCCCACCATGGATGAGGGAGGGACTCATAAGGCCCCACCCCTCCCTGAGGAGTAATAGGCAGTCAATGATTATTAGGAGAGGGGGAGTCATATTCTCCAGTGATGTACCATCTGAGGTTATTTGCTTATAATTGCCCTTATCCATGCTCAAGCAAGCACTCCTATTTAAATGCAGTGGGGTGTGTGTACACACACACTTGAAAGTCAGAGCATGACTTGGGAAGAAGTGGTTTGGTGAGAAGAGAGCAATAAAAGGGTAATGGGGAGAGAATATAACCAAAGTACATTATATGTTTCTATGTGTGTCTGTAATTATGAGATAAATGTTTATTTTAAAATAGCCTCTTGGTCTTTCCGCTTCATGCTGTGGATGAAGGCCAAGGCTTAGAGCATGCTAGCCTCTTGTTTTAATTACATTTTATGAAACACAGAGTCAATAGCTCTTTGTAGTTCTTTATGAGTTCTCCATTATTACTTTAACAATTGCACTTTAGTCAATTTTAATCCCAAGTTTGCTTCCCTCCCCTTTTCTTTCCAGTACTGGAAATTAAAGATTGAACCCAAGGCTTTGCACATGCTAGGCACATGCTCGGCAGTGAGTTATAGCTTCAGTTCCCAAGATTCGAACTTCTGTTTTCAGTTGGGTCTTGTGAAATGTTGGAGTTTCTACAGAGGATTAAATTAATTTCCTAAATTGTTGTGTATACAAATTATAATCTATTATTTACAGAGGCTACTTAAATGCTTTTATCTTTGCATTTAAGACCATATTAAACATAGTTTTCCTTTTAGACTGGGCATGGTGGTTCATACCTTTAATCCCAGCATCTGGGAGTTCAAGTGATATCTGGTCTACACAGTGAGTTTCAGGTCAGCTAGAGCTGCAATGAGACCCTGTCTCAGACACACACACACACACACACACACACACACACACACACACACACACAAATAGTTTCCCTTTAAAAAAATCTTCTTGATAATTCCTTAGGCATTCTATGGGACACAAAGGTAAATGGTATATAAGTAATAATTTTCCTTTTCTTTTGAGGTATTGGGAAATCAAACCCAGTGACTGTGCATGCTATGTTAGTGCTCTATTGAACTACATCCTTAACCTATGGCTTTTTAAGATTCAATCCTGTTATATAGCTCAGGTTGGCTTCAAACTGCCATTACCTCGCCTCAGCTTCCTCGGGGCTACGATTCCAGGCATATAGCACTACATCTGGCAGTAAGATATCTTTTTTAAAGATAAAATTTACATAACTTAAAATTCATCATTTTTTACCATTTAAAAATTTATTTTATTTTATTTTTGGTTTGTTTATGCCTGTGTTTTGCCTGCATATATGTAAGTGCACCATGTGTGTGCAAAGTCTACAGAGGCCAGAAGAGGGCGTTTGATTCTCTGGAACTGGAGTTACAGACAGCTGTTAGCTGCCTCATGTAGGTGCTAGGAACTGAACCCAGATCCTCTGCAAGAGAAGTCAGTGCTCTTAATCAGTGAACCATCTTTCCAGCCTCCATTTTTATCATTTTAAAGTGTATAATTCAAGAGATTTTAGCTTACTCACAATAGAGTATACTATCACCATGATCTACAACATTTTAATTTCTCTAAAAAAAAATCAATCATTCCCCATCCCATCCCCCATGTGCCCCTGGGAGCCACTAATGTCTCTCAATGGATTTACCTTCTCTACTTCTTTCTTTCTTTCTTTTTTTTTTCTCTTTTTGAGACAGAGTCTCCCTGTAGCCCCAGCTGGCCTGGAACTTGATATATAGACCAGGCTGGCCTTGAACTCACAGAGATCAACCTGCCTCTGCCTCCCAAGTACCTACTTATTTCATATAAATGGAAGCATGTAATATGTGGCCTTTCATAACTTGTTTGGCATTATTTGTAAGGTTCATCCATGTTACAGCATGTGGCTGTACTTATTTTTTTCAGTGCTAGGAATGGAACCCAGGACCTTGAGCATATGAGATGTGAAGCAAGTGCTCTATCACTGAGCTACACTCCCAGGCCATCCATTTTCTTTTATGGCTGAGTATTACTGCATGTTGTATCACCATATTTTATTTATATGTTAATCAGTTGATAGACATTTGGGCAGTTTCTACTTTATCAAAAAGTCTGTCAGCAACAATGTGGGTATAAATACTTAATACTATGCTTGCCTTTCATCATCAACTTTATACACCTGGGAAGAGGGAACCTCAACTGGAAAATTTCTTTTATCAGATTGACCTGTAGATATGTCTGCAAGAAATTTTATTGATTGCTGAATGATTTGGCACTATGGATGGGTGCCACTTAGAGAGGTGGTCCTGAGTTTATAAGACTGAGCACAGTCCAGAGGAGTAAGCCAGCAAGTAGAGTTCCTCTGTGGTTTCTGCTTCAGTTCTTACCTTCCAGTTCCTGCTTTCGATTCTTCCCCTGAGTTCCTGCCCTGACTTCCCTCAGTGATGGACTTGGAAGAGTAAAATGAAATAAACCCTTTTCTCCCCAAGTTGATTTATGGTCAGTGTTTTATCACAGCAATGAAAAGCAAACTATGACACTCATATACAAGTTTTCTGTGAACATATATTTTAATTTTTCTTGGTAATACATTTAGAAGTTGAATTGTTAGGCTAAACGATCTCAATGATTAAGCTCTTGAGAACTTTTTACCCATTGGTAATGTTGTCTTTTTAAAAAGTTTATTTTGGGGGGTCTTGAGAGATGGGTCAGTGATTAAAAGCACTCATTACTTTTGCAGAGGACCTGGGTTCGATTCCTGGCACCTACATGGTGGCTATCAACCATCCATAACTCCAGTTCCAGGGGATCTGACATTTTCTTCTGACCTCCTCAGGCATTGCAGGACATGGATACACTTACATACATACAGACAATTCACTTATATACATAAAATAAAAATAATAAGTAAAATATTAAAAAAGATTTATTTGGGGGTTGAAGAGATGACTCTGCAGGTATGAGCACTGGCTGCTCTTTCAGAGGACCCTAGTTTGGTTCCCAGAACCCTCATAGTGGGCTAATAACCATCTGTAATGACAGTTCTAGGGAATCTGACACCCTCTTTTAGCCTTTATAGGCATTGTAATCATTGATGAACTTACATACATGTTGGCAAAATACTCGTACATATAGAAATAAATAAAAAAAATTGTTCTATTTTTGTTTTAATTGTTTGTGTATGTCTCCGCACATGAGTGCAGGTGCCAAGGGAGTCAGAAGGGGTTGTCAGATCTTTTGAAGCTGGAGTTACAGGTAGTTGTGAGCTGCCTGATATGGGTGCTGGGAGCAAAACTCAGATCCTCTGCAATAGTACACACTTTGAACAACTGAGGCATCTCTCCAGCCCCAAATATGTAACATTCTTGAAAGTTTAACATGTGTGTAGTGCTTGGGCAAGCATTTGTGTTTTTTTAAATTGAATCCTCACAACTTTCTGCAGTAGGTCTCATTATCATACCCACTATTTAGAAGAGAATTCTGAAACTCAAAGTTATTAATCTATTTGTTCAAGAACTCATAACTAGTTGATGGGTCAGCACTGGTGTCCTATGTAGTCTAGTTTCAGAATCTGAAATGTTATTACTCTTATGTTATTACTCTTATGGTCAGAAGGACATAAAATAACACACATTTAATTTTTTTAATTAAAAAGATTTTATTATTTTTATTTTATGTGTATGAATGTATTGCCTGCATGTGTGTAAGTGCACCCATGTTGTGCAGTGCCCATGGAGGTCAGAAGAGGGTTTCGGATCCCCCTGGAACTATCGTTAGCCACCATGTGGATGCTGGCAATTGAACTCACGTCAACAGCCAATGCTCAGCCAATTGCTGAGCCATCTCTCCAAACCCACATTTAAATTATTTTAAAGGCAAAATGAAGACAGAAGTACATGAGCCATGTAATGTGCTTCGAGACTTGGAGGTGGAGAGTGGAGTATGGAAATGAGGGAGCATTTGAAGTCAATCTCAGTCAAAGGGAAGAAATTCAAGATGAGGAGTTCCGCGAATGCCAACTAAGGGAAAGAACTATTAGAGGCTTGGCAAGTTAGTTTCCCCTCAAGTGCCAATTCCATTTTACTGGTAACAGCAATCTGTGGCACTACATTGAGACACTGTATCCTCACTCGGTGGGAAAGAGTGGGATGATGAGTTAGCCCTATCTGCCATGGGCAAGGGAGGAGAGATGTGTCTCATTCATGGCATGATTTTTCATCGCTAGATGATGAGGAAGAGATGAGAAATTGTGGGTCATGCTGTAGATAAGAAAGACAATGCTATGACGCTGACTGGCTTCTAGGGGATCTGTGGGAAAGCAGAAGCTAAGATAACAGGCACATGATGAGGCCATACTGCAGAGCACTGAATAATAGACGCAAGAGTTCATACTCAATTATAGGCAGTGAGGAATTATTGAAGCTTTTTTTTGACAGGAGAATAGAACCAGAGGAACCCTGTTGTAAGATTAATCTGGCGGTGGCATGCAAAATAAATTGTATGGAGAAAATTTAAAATGCGCAGTCTGTTTAGGGCAATATTAAACAAAATCAGCAGTTGGAGATAAAGCCTGGTGAAAATAGGAACTACCATTTCCTCTATTAATTCGATAAAGGTTAAAATGTAAATATGAGGGAACACATACTGAAACATTCTGCTAGTGTTTCAATGGTTCAATTTTCTTGAGGCAAACTTAGAAACATGTAAATAAAAGTTTAAAAGTGCTTTTTTCCTGCCAGGAGTGGTGTCATAGGCCTGCAATCCCAGCACTTAGGCAGTTAAAGTAGGAGAAAAGCCATAAATTCAAAGCTAGCCTGGGATACATAGTGAGTTCCAGACCAACCTGGGTTTCTGTTAAAAGCACTTATTAGGAAAGCAAAAATTCAACCACAAACACTCACTTTGAGTTATAAATGAATGCATTTCACCTTAGAGTTAAAACTAGCTTATGTTGGCAGAATTAAATTTCCAGAGGGCACAACACATACTTACTTGCTTTTCCTTCTTTATGTTTAAATTTATTTAGTTAAGATGTAATTTACGTACCATAAAAATTCACCTTTTTGTACAAGTCAGTGGTCTTAGTATCTTTACAAAGCTTTGAAACTATTAAACTGTCTAATTCGATTATTCCCCTACTTAGCAGTTGCTCACTATTCACTACAGCACCTGTCACTACTAATCTACTTTCTGTCCTTATGATTTACCTATTCTGGATAAGCTATATAAGTAGAATCATGCAAACCGTACCTGGCTGCTATATTTTATTTCTTATATAGAATGCCGAACTGTTTTCCAAAGTGGCTTAACCATTTTATATTTCCATCAGTAATTTCTTAAGCTTCTTGTTTACATACTTTTTATCTTTCTTTTGTTGATGCTGTTATGAACCTGGTAATGGCTTGCTTTCTTCTCTGCTCTCCTACCTTACTTGTTAGCTGTAACCTTCTCTTTCTTTCCCTTCCTTCCTCCTTTTCTTCTTTTTCTCCTCCTTCTTCTACTGGGAATTGAACCCAGGAACTCACACATACTAGGCTCTCACTGAGTATATCACCAGTTATCTTTTTATTTTTCATTTTGAGATATAGTTTCCCAAGTTGCCTAGGTAAGCATTGAACATGCAATCCTCTAGCCTCAGCCCCTTGAGTAATGGGTAACTGATATTATAGGCTGTACCACCTGCCCAGTTGTGTTTCACTTTTTTATTTAGTTTGAATATTATGTGGGTGGTTGAAACTGGCAGTCTATACAATGGTGTAATAAGGATATTTTTAACTAGCCTGAAATATTGGAGGCTCTGGAAATACCAGATATCAATTGACTGGAGCTAACCTACTCCTACTCTACTTTTGATTCACTTATTTCTTTAGTGTGGATGTGTGTGTATATGTGTACACCATGGAGCATGTGTGGAGTTCAGAGCATGATTTGCAGGAATGAATTCTCTCCTTTGAGCATGTAGGTCCCAGGGATTGAACTCAGGTTGTCAAGCTCTAACTGGCAATTTATAACTATCTTTATACTGACTCTACAGGTAATTGAATTCAAAGCTCTTGATTAAAGTCATTTGGCACAAATGATTTATGAATTATTGAATTCACCCTAAAAACAAGTTCAAAGATATAAACTCTATGAGGAAAATTATAAAGGTTCACTGAAAGAAATAAAAGAATACCTAAATAACGAGAAATAACACATCCAAAGACAGAAAGGTTGAATTCTTCCTAATACAGTCTAATGCAATATACAGAATAAAAATTTCAACAGGAACATTTGTGAAAAGTTGATGTAATGATTTAAAAATTAATTTGGAAAAACAAAAGAGTAAAAATAACTAAGGCTCTGTTAAAGGAGATTGTGGTGGAAGTAAACTTACCCTACCAGATAATCAAGTGACTTATAAAGCAACAGTGATCAAAACAGTGATAGCAGACCAATATGATCAATGGAACAGAATAAAGGAGCTGATGGAAAATGTATAACTTTCTACCACATATGGATAGATTTGGCATTGAAAGCATATGAAGTAAAGGACTGTTCAGGACATCATAGCAGGACAATTTACTATTCACATGGGGAAAATTCAGTCCTATGATATATAAAAATATATTTCAGACTGTTTAAAGACTTATATGGGAAAAACAAACTATTTAAAAACTGATTTTTATTTTATCTGTGTGTTTATCTGCATGTCTCTATGTGTACCATGTGCATGCTGTAGAGGCCAAAAGAGGGCATCAGATCCCCTAGAACTGGAATTACAAACAGCTGTAAACTACCATATGGGTGCTGGGAACTGGACCAGAGTCCTCTGCAAGAGCAGCCAGGGTTCTTAAATGATGAGCCATCTCTTCAAGACCCTAAAAACAAAATTATATTAAATTAGAAAACCTCTATCTATATGAAGACTTCCTATGTGATGTCAAGGTAGATAAGGAGAAATCCTTAAATAAGAGACAAATAGATCCCCAAAGAGTAGGGGCTATAAAATAGTATTCTTTAGCAAAAGACATAATGAAAATTTTGAAAAGAATTTACAAAAGGAAGAGATATCTTGGAGCAGATAACTGAGAAACAGTATTTAAAATAGTATAAGAACTCTTACAAATCAGTAAGAAAAAGGCAATCCAATAAAAATGCTCAACTGACAAATCAAATTGGCTAGTAAGGATCTGAAAATATGATCAATTTCATTATTAATCAGATAAAAGAAAAATAAAATTCATGTTTGGAAGAACTAAACACTTCTCACACTTCCAAGTGTTTAAACAAGGATATAAATAAATGGTAACTAACCATCACTAGGAGGTAGAGTGAATCTGGTAGAAATTCCTCCAGAAAACAATTTGACATTATTGAAAATATGAAGATCCTACAGGTTGAGGGCTGAGCCCTGAGGATGCTCTTCTCTTTAAAAGCCAACCTCAAGTCCCAGGTTATTTTACCTGCGTTTCTGAACCCTCTGCTATATGTTGGGGTTTGCACAATCCCCTCCTTGTGTTTGATTAATTTGCCTGAGTGGATCACAATATTTAGTGAATCACACTTAACAGCTCAGTACACAAGAATGCGGTGGAGGAGATGCACAAGGTGAAGCTCTGAAGGAGGGAAACAGGGCTGTCATGCCATCTCTGAAAGCACCACAGTCCAGCAACCTCCAGGTATTTACTTATTTAGCCATCTTGAAGTTCTTCCAGTCATGCTCTTTTTGGTCTTTATGAAGTCTTCAACTGGATAGGCATGAGTTAAGCATGAATAACCCGTCAAGATGTTCTGGGTGGGCTGGAGCGATGTCTCAATAGTCAAGAACATTTGCTTCTCCTGCAGAGGACCCAGGTTTAGTTCCAACATCCACAAAGCTGTTCACCACTACTCCATTTCCAGGGAATCCAACATCCTCTTCTGACCTCCACAGATATTAGGCACAGGCATGCAGTGCAATATATATATGCAGGCAAAATACTTATAACACATACAAATAAAAAAGGTTTTAAAATGTTCTGGGTTGTTGGCTCAGTGGTTAAGAGCACTGGCTGCTCTTGCAGAGGACCTGGTTCAATTCCCAGCAGCCATATGGTAGCTAATGGTGGTCCTTAACTTCGGTTCTAGGAGACCCAACTCCCTCCTCTGGCCTCTGTGGGTACTACAGGCATGTGGTGCACTTACATCATCATGCAGGCAAAACACTCACACAAAATAAAAATAAATAAAAATATTAGACATGTTCTGGATATGTTAGCACATGCCTGTAATCAGCACTCTTGGAGACTGAGGCAGGAGGAACTTGAGCTCCAGGTTGGATCTACACAGCAAAATGTCATCAAAAAGGAGAAGGGGGAGAAGAAAGAGGAAGAAGAAGAGAACAAATAAAGAAAAAATCTGACTGGACAAAGGGGATGATCTAATGCAAGTAGACTGGGTAGGATAATGCGGTAAGCCCTGTCTGTCCAGCATTCTTCTTGGCCTTTCTGAGCAGCATTTCTCCCTTTCCACTATGTGGCAAGACCTTCTGGAATCAGGAGAGAGCTGCGACTTGCTATCAGATGAGGTCATATAATCAGATCAGATAATTTCCTTTGATGCATTCCAAAACAGAAAGAAAGGATGGAGAAATTAGTTTCTCTACCCTGCCTTGGCGAAGATAAATTCTAGTTTTTGTGGTCTTTCTTAGTGAAGGAATTTTTATCTGGGAAATACAGATGAAAACAAAAAATATGTATCACATTATCACAAACATATATAACAAATGGGATGTTAACGGAGAAACTGATAGGAACATATCTATGTGTATGTCAATCATGTGAAATTAGAAAGCATGCATGAAACTAAACAATGTACTGATTAGGACTATCTTCATATGTGGTAAAAAGTATAAAGAAAAGCAAGGAAATGAAGGGAACCACTTCTGAACATTGGAGAGGTATACGCAGATAGATAAGGAAGACATTCCGGTGATATATATTTTTTAAAGGAGGTGGTAGGTGCATGTGGGCTTATGCACAGGAAAGAGTAAAATAAAATCTCAGAGGACTTTTAAAGCACCTGTGTTTTGTAAGCCTGTGGAGTTTAGAAGAGGATGTTGAATTCCTCTAGAACTGGAGTTACAGGTGGTTGTTAGGCACCATGTGGGTGCTGAGAATTGAACTCTGATCTTCTGTAAGATCAGCTAGTGCTTTTAACTGCTGAGCCAACTCTCCAGCCCCGGAACCAAAGAAAGACTTAAAAGAAAAAGAGATTCATTTTTATTTATGTGTGTATATATCTCTGTGTATATGCCATTTGTCAGTGCAATGCCCATGGAGCTCAGAAGGAGCCATTAGGTCCCCCAGAGCTGGAGTAATAGGTTATTGTGAACAGTCCAGCTTGGGTGTTGGGAACTGGACTCAGGTCCTCTGCAAGAGCAGCAAGCACTCTTAACTAATGAGCCATCTTTTCAGCTCTAAATAAAGACTTGACTTGATGGTTTTGTGTTGGCTTGCTTTTTCTATTAAATTCTATTAAATCTCATGAAAAGCAAACTGGGAAAACTGTCATACTTTCTTTCATGATTTTTCATGGGGAATTACTTCCTCTCAGGGAATTGGAACCAAAAACATCATATGAACCAATGAGAAATTAGTTTATTTTTCCCTCCGTTAAGGAGCATGGTGAAAGAGTTAAGAATTTGGCTGAGGAGATGGCTCAAGCATGAGAACCTTGGTTCACATTTTGATATAAAAAGATGGACATGACTGCATGTGCCTGTAACCTACTGTTGTGGGATGCAGAGACACGAGGATTACTAGGGCTTGCTGGCCAATTCCAGGTCTAATTCCAGGTTCAGTGAGGTAGAGCAAGATGCCCAGTGTCCTCCTCTAGCCTCTGTGCAAGTGAAAGTGCCTGCAGACATACATGTGCATATATCAGATACACACACACACACACATACACACACATACCAAATTTAAGAAAATAGACCAGTTTCTAGCTTACTGTGTGTCACTAATTACTTGTGTGACCTTGAGTAAATAAATGAGCCACACTGAACTTCAGTTTCCTAACAAGATGCTTTCTAAGGCTCAGCTTTAAGTTGAGTCATTCTATGTGTTAAAAAAAAACCTCTCAACCAAAAAAGAAAAAAAAGGTAGACATATCCACTCATCATTTTAATAAAGATATATTCTATTAATTTGGAAAAGCTGAAGAGAGTATTAATTTTCCTCCCACGGTCTTAATGAAGAAATAAAGAAACTAATTTCCCATTATTATTCAAAGAGCAATTCACTCCTTCACAGATTAAGAAATTAATGTAACAAATCCAAGCAACTGAACCATCTATGCATCTTTCTTCCTTTCTCCAATCTAAGGCCTTGAATTCTTCTTTATTATAAACAAAGTTTTAAAAGCTAACTGAAAATTAATGCAATTTTAAAACTTAAGCTTGCTTATAGTAATATGGTTAGAGCAAAATATCTTGTTTTCAGAATGTTTGACTTTGTAAAATGTATTGACCATTTTCTGTGTCTGAAGTACAGCAACTATTATAATCTTTGATGATTACAATCTCCCTAATCAGTATAACTTGTAACTATCAACCTTTCTTTTCCAAAGATGTTTGGTGTAGATATTAAATTATTTATCTTTACAACATGTAGGGCACAATGCAGGATGGGCTGTAGCCAGGACACCTGCCATAAAGGAATAGAAGAATGGCTCCCGTGGGCATGGCACTCTGCTCTGGCTAGTCATGAGACCAGCTTCTGCCCAGCATCTGGAAAGAACTTGCACCAAGATGATCTACCTGAGGACAGATTACTATTGGCTGTAGTTGGACCCCACCCCCATAAGGCGATTGGCTAATCAGACCTATAAGACTCCTTGCACTTCTTTGACTAAACCAGCTTGCAGTGCCATCCGTGTGCTTCTCACTCAGCTCCCAGAGTTTGTGTCTTAACTCTGTGCCTACTCAGACCCCCATGGCGGATACCCTTCATCCTGCTCCGGCTGGCACTGAGCACAGGGACCCCCAACAATAACATATCAACAAAGTCAGTATTGTTCTCAATACTTAAAAGAGAATATTTAAAATGGAGGGCTAGGGAGATGGCTTAGTCAGTAAAGTGCTTGCCATGAAAGCATGAGGACCTGAGTTCAGTTTCTCAGCTCCCATGTAAAATGTCAAACCTGTATAATCTCAGCATTGGGGACCTCAAGCTCATTGGCCAATCAACCTAGCCAAATTGGTGAGTTGATAGTTCAGTGAGAGAGACTATGTAAAAAAATAAGGTGGATAGCAGAGGACACCCAGTGTTAACACTGGCCTCTGGCCTTCACATGCATGTGAAGGCACACACACACACACGCACACGCACACGCACACACACACACACATGATGGACTGGGCTGAAGTTGTAGCTCTGGTGACAGAGTGCTTGCCCAATGTGCACAAGCCCCAGTCAATCTCCAGCACTCCATAAACCAGGTATAGTTGTTCACATTTGTAATCCCAGCACTTGGGAGGTAGAGGTAAGAAGATCAGAAGTTCAAGATCATCCTGAGCTACGTATACGTAGCAAGTTTAAGGCCAATCTGGGCTCCATAAGATCTTGTCTGAAAAAAGAAAAGTGGGACTGGCAAGATGGCTCAGCAAGTAAAGGCAAATGTACCCACACTTGACAGCCTGAGTCTGATCCCCAGAACCAGATAGTGGAAGGAGAGAACCAACTCTCACAAGTTGATCTCTGATCTCCACATAGGTGCCTTAGAACACATGTACCCCTCCTCACATAAATAATAAATAGATAAATAAATAAATGTAATAATAAAGAATGTTCAGGTGAAGGATTAAGCCATGACCACATAGTAAATTTTGTTATGAACATTAAGACTAGAGCCACTGAAATAGATATTTCTCTCTCACCTACTTTCCTACCTAGGGGCAGTTGCCTATTAGGTACAATGCCGATTCTGTCTTCAGTACTGAATCCAAAACATAAGACAGACAGGGTACGGGTACCTTACCTAGTCTTCATTGTGGACACTCTAGCCAAGTCAGTCACACAGATACAGAAGGAATTTAGGAATTGCTTATAATGGTAAAGGCAACAAGAATCTAGAGTTGTGTTAAGTGGGTACTGTCATCATGTGTTCTGGCACGACCCTACCCCATCTCCCACTCTATCCTAACCAGTCTGTTCCTCTCTGGAACTGGGCTGCCTGGGCTGTGGCTTTGCTTCTCAGGCAGCTTTGGCTTCTGTCATTTCCTAAGTCTCCTTCAGATTTCATATCAGTTTTGTGAACCACCTGATACTCTTCTCATTCCTCTCACTCCTCTTATGCTTTTCTGAACCACATTTGGTTTCAGTGACTTGCACACAATAACACAGATTCCCTTATTCTTACCATTTTTCAAAGCACGATATTTTTAACTCTAAATTGTTCTTCACACTTAGGACATTTAAGTTTTGCATTAAATTAATTTTTTTTCTACCATATTAATTGAAGTCTAGTTTGATAGTCATGCTTCAGAATCCTATTTAGACAAAGTCAAACATAATTTTTACTGGCTCTAATTAATAAGGCTAAAATTTGGAATTACCGATGAAAAAAATTCCTATTGGTGTTATATTAAACAAAGAAAAATAAGATACAAAGAATAATGTATAAAATGATTTCAATTACATATATATATATGTGTGTGTGTGTGTGTGTGTGTGTGTGTGTGTGTGTACATAGGCCTGGGGAGATGACTTAGTGGGTACAGTACTTGATGCATGTGCTAGTTTGTTTTCTATTGCTGTGATAAAACAATTTGACTAAAATCAACTTGAGGAGAAAATAATTTATTTGGTGTAAAGCTCACAATCTATCACTGAGGAAAGCCAAGGCAGGAACTCAAGGTAGGAACTGGAGTACAGACCATGGAGGAATGCTGCTTACTGGCTTGCTCTTCTCTATGACCTAGGACCACCTGCCCAGAGTGTCGACACTCAGAGTGAATTGGACCCTTCCAAATGCCTCAACATTCAAGAAAAATGCTCCACAGACATGCCCACAGGCCAATCCCATAGAGGAAACTCCCCACTTGAGGTTCTCTCTCCCCAGGTGTGTTAAGTTGACAACGGAAGCCAACCTTGATGCTGTATAAGCATAAAAACCTGAATTCAGGAGCATATTTTTGTGGGCCTATCAAGAAGTAGCCTCCCCTGCAAATAGGTTCAGTGGCCTACAGCCTTTGTCCCTGCTACCTCGGACTGCTCAGCCAGGTCCCTGAAGCCTGACTGCATTGAAGCTCGGCATCCATGCCCTCCAGTGGCTCACTCCCCACACATACCCCTCAATCACTGCTGGGCGCCTCCTTGGCTCTTTGTGTAGCAATGACTCCAGCAGAAGTGTGGATTACCTTGGGGACACTATGCTCCACTACCCAGGTTTCCCCAAGGCCAACCCTGGCCACTAGTGAACCAACTTATTTGTGAGGTTAACTCTTTCATTAATGGCCACTGTGTTGGAGTCCCCAGAGCACCTGGTAAGAATTCTGCAGGCCTCCAAAAGCAGGGTCACTGGCAGCCTGGCTCTTGAAACTGAGGAAACTCCCCATCAGCCAGCCTGGCCAGGCCAGCTGCCAGGCCTCTATGCCAGGACAGAACCCAGTACAGGCTTCCAGGGGTGATAGGTTGCAGTACTGACCACCTGCCTGATCCACCCTGTAAACTAGGCAGGCTGCAGAAAGCAAAAGCTACCTGCAATAGCTGGAGAGAGTCTTCCTCTCTCATCACACTGACCTCTTCTGACCCTGTAACTATGCCTTGCACCAAACAAAATACACTCCCAGAAAAAAAGTCCTGAGTTTAGATCCCTAGCACCCACATAAAAGCTGGGCATGGTGGCCTGTATCTGTAACCCTAGCACTGAGGGAGGCCTAAATGTGCAGAGACAGGCAGATCCTGTGGGCTTACTGGCCAGGCATCTAGCTGAAATAGTTAGCTCTGGGTTCAGTGATAGAATCTGTCCCAAAAAATAAGATGGAAATGATCTTCTTTAAGGGAGACACTTTAGAGAGACTGACTAGACTCCAGTGGATCAACTTGTAATGAGGAACATTTGGGTACACAAACTTGACTCCACAGGCCTTAACCTATGACAGTGGGGGAGGGAGGACTGTGGGAGAGAGTGGAATACGGATGAGGGTTTAATGATTATTAAGATGTTTTGTATGAAGTGCAAAAAATTCAAGAAAAAATATACACTGGAAAAAAAGGGGAATAGAGGTAGAGAAAACACTCATATGGACCTCTGGTCTCTATATCAGCATGCATGGGTGAGCACACCCCCCCACATACATGAACACATATGTATACACTATGCTACACACACACTCACACTGGTTAGCGAAATTATTGATAAGAGCAATGTCTAGGTAGTTGGATTTTAAGTTAGATTGCTTCTTCCAGCCTCCCTCCCTCTCTTTCTCCCCCCCATCTCCTCCTCTTTCTCTCTCTCTCTGTCTCTGTTTCTCTCTCCCTGCTCTCTCTTCCTTTGGCTGGAACCCAGGGCTTGGGGGCTTGCACATGCTACATAAGTACTCTAGTTTCGAGCTGCACCCCTTTTTTGTTGGATACATTTCTCTGTGCTTGATTTGGCACTTAAAGAAGCTAACATATATTATTTAATAATTAAAAAAAAACTAACATTAAAAAAAATTCTTTTTCTTAGAACCAGTGTCCGAAAAGACAGTAATTCAGAAAAGCAAGCAGGTGTGAAGGGCAGTGTTTCTGGGAAGGAAAAGTACAAAAAAAGTGGAACAGTAGCCATATTATCAGAATTGACCTTTTCTTCTTGATAAGTTATCAGTTCAGAAAGTTTTTTGTTTCTTTTGAGGATTTTTTTTTCTGAGATAGTGTCACTCTCTGTGTTATCCAGCTTGGCCTGGGACTCCTGGGCTCAAGTGATCTTTCTACCTCAGCCTCCCAAATAGCTAGGATAATGGATGTAGACAACTGGGTCTGGTCCCATTCAGGAGTTCTTTCTAAAATTTATTTGTATTTTTATGTGTATGAATGTTAGGCCTGCATGTACTTAAGTGCACCTGTGTTGGGCAGTTCCCTTGGAGGCCAGAAGGCATCAGATCCTCTAGAACTGGAGTTAAGAATGGTTGTTTGTTGTCATGTGGGTGCTGGGAACAGAATCCAGGTCCTCAGCAAGAGCAGCCAGTGCTCTTAACTGCTAAACCATCTCTTCAGCTGCCCCTGAAGAATTCTTAGTCAACATCTTTCTTCCGTGTATGTATCTCTTATTCTCATATTTTTCTTTCCTTTATCTTTGATTTCATGATTTTGGTTAAATTGCTAAATTTGTCTCCTGACTAATTCTACTTCCAACTTGCACATTGCTTTTAATGTAATTTTAATTTGTGTATGTGTGAATGTTTGTAGGAATGTGTGTGATTGTATTGTATGGGTTGTGCTGTAGGGACATGTATGTGCCCATATTTGTACCTGTGCAGAGTTCAGAGGAGGATGTCAAGTGTCCTGCTGTTTATCACTCTCTACCTTATTTCCTTGAGACAGAGTCTCTCACTGAACCTGGAACTAGGCCACAGAGGCCACAAGAGGCGTTGAATCCTCTGGAACTGGAATTATACGTGGCTATCAACAGTCCAATGTGGGTGCTGGGAACTGACTCCAGGTATTCTACAAGAGCAGCTACTGCTTTTAATTGCTGAGTGTTCTAGGAGCAAACTCAAGCTGCTTAGGTTTCTTTTTCTTCTTTTGAAATAGGATCTCAATATGTTGTCCTGGCTTGCCTCAAATTCATGTCTTTCTGCCTCAGGCCCTCTGAATGCTGAGACTATGGATATTAGCCACCACACCTAGAAAACTGCATGTTTTGTAATATAACTTTGTTGTAATCACAAGCACTCCCATGATGCCTTTGGCTCATTTTTTATACTAAAAAGACTACAATAGTTTATTTTTATTCCTTGCTATGAGGCAGACAGAGTTGTCACAGAGGCTACATAGCCTAGAAACCCTGACACATTAACTATCTGGCCCTTTTACAGAGAAACATAGTTGCCTCCTTTTCTAGGTAGATGATTTCTGTTCTGGGTTGGTTTCTGTTGCTGTAATAAAACACTGACCAAAAGCAACTTGGGGAGGAAAGGTTTGTTTCACCTTCAGCTTACTATTCATCATGGAGAAAAGCCAGGCAGGAACTCAGGGAAGGAACCTGGAGATAGCAACTGAAGCACATATCACCCAGGAATGCTGCTTACTGGCTTGCTTCTCTGGGCCATGCTCAGCCTGCTTTCTTATACAACTAGGGACCACTGGTCCAGGAGTGGCATCACCCACAGGACCTGGGCCCCTCTGGCATCACTCAACAATGAAAAATGCCTCACAGGCATACTCACAAGCCAATCTGATAGAGGAAATTCCCCAACTGAGGGTCCCTCTTTCCTGGTGTGTCACATTGATGCTGAAACTATCTAGCACATTTTGTCACCAGAAACTTTGGGGAGCCCCACTTGGGATGCCACATGTTACCAGGGAAATTTCTGGAGCACATCAGAATGTCGAGTCCACTCAAGGTCAGAGGTAGATTCCATTCTTTTGGTCATGAGGAAACAGTTTTCTCTTAATGGGCCTCAATAGCCCTGATGACCTCAATACCCTCTAATGCTGCTGTAACATTTCCTCTCAAGAGTGGGGACCTTAAAACCATCTAGGAAATGTGTTGAAATTGGGGAATAGATATAACCTATTTCACCATGAAAATTTGCAAATCCCATTCCAAAGCTGTTCACCAGAAGGGGTTAGTGTCTGGACAGGAGTTTTGATCACACTCTTATGTATGGCTTCCAGGCAGGGGTGCTCATTAAAGAGATAAGAAACCTGAGCTCCTTTCTGGTGTTCCTGGTCAGAGAACCAAAGACATTTCCTGCTTCTAACCAAGGATAAGAATGGAACATTCACTTTCCAGTCCCTGTCCTTAAACTGCCTCCTGGTCTCATCATTTTCTTACTCTTGAATTTCAGAATGTTGAGCCTGGCTAAAAATGACCTTGACATCTTGATTCTCCTGCCTTTACCTCCAGTGTGTTGGGATTGCTGGTGTGCAACACCACCTCTAGTTTTATGCAGTGTTGGGAATTGAACTCAGGCCTTTTCGAAGGTTAGGAAAGTACTCTGCTAACTGAGCTGCATCTTCAGCCCCAGAGATTTAAAAACATATTTTATTTTTAATTATGTGTACCTGTGTGTGTCTGTGTGTACATGAGTACAGGTAGCTACAGAGGCCAGAAGAGAACATGGGATCACCTGGAGTTGGAGTACAGGAGGTTGTGAGCTGCGATATGCATACTGGGAACTGAATTTGGGTCCTCTGCAAAAATAGTACATAGCTCTTAACTGCTGAGCCATCTCTCTAGTCCCGAGAGATTTTTCTTTGTTTTCATTTCATTGGTTATTAAGAGAGGTTAAGTACCAGAATATGGTGGTGGCTTTTTAGACTTTTACTTGACTGGACTGCCATGGAAGATCCAAAGTATTACTTAATTTTCTGTTGCTCTGACAAAACACCATGGTAAAAGTGCCTTTTGAAGAAAGAGTTTATTTGGGCTTAAAGTTCCAGAGGAAGAGTTCATAATGGTGGGGGAGGCATGGCAGCAGGTGACCGGAGCAGGAAGTTGAGAACTCACATCTTCAAGCATACACAGGAAGCAGAGAAAGGGACCTGCAAGTAAGGGGAGGCTGTGAACTTACAAAGCCTGCCCTCTTGAGTCATGCTTCCTCCTGCAGGGCCACACCTCCTAAAGAGTCCACAACCTCTCCAAACAGTGCCCCCAACTGGGGACCAAATATTCAATTATTTGAGCATATGAGTGACATTTCTCATTGAAACCACCACATCTACCAAATGAGAATTCTCAGCCCTGCCATTCTTCTTCCTTATGGATTCTGGCTGTAAGGTTCTGGGTTCGAGAGATGCAGCAGACAGAAGGGACCAGAGACTCTGATGGCAGCTAACAGGAATTGGCTTTATTGGGAGAAGGCCAGATGGGACCAGCCCCTCCGCACCCACAAGTGGAGAAATGCTAGCCTCCATCTGGGGGCTAGCCTCCCTGAAGAGATGGGGAGAGGCTAGTCCCCTCACCCCCATCTTGGGGCTGGGGCTCCGGGGAATCGGGCTGGCATGCCAGGCTGCAGATCCGGATGGAGGAGCTCCCTCTGGGAGAGTGCCACAGGCAAACTCCCTGGGGAGCGAGCTGAGCCCAAGTCTGAGTCTTAAAGCCCCATTCAAATCTAAGTCCTCAAAGCCTTAAAAACCCTCAGCCCTCTCCTGGCTTCTAGGGGAGGGGGGTTGCCATGACATCTGATTGATGTTTAAAGCAAGCTTCTGGCCAGGAAGTAGCACCTACTTCCTGGCACCTTTTTACAGCTGTTTGTGAATTCCTTGAGTCTGGAACTTTATCTGTTAAGGAAGCCCAGTGTCCTTTGTGAATTTGGGATCTGGAGTCTTATCCGAGCTATTTGCAAGGCTTAGATCTCTGAGAAGTTGTAAAAGTTGGTCTTTCCTCATGAATGCTTTGTAAACTCTGGCTCTAAGTCTCCTTCCATCTTCCTGAGTTTGAACTGTTGGGGGTTTCAGTCACACCTTACATTCCAGCCTTTTGAGTCATGGGAATGGGGGCGCTGTTTCTCCTCTAGCTACTTCCAGCTGAGGTGGGTCGACGGTAGGAGGATAGGGAATGACACATGAGGCTGCAAAAGGGCTTGAGTCCTCATCATGGTTAGGCAGCCGTGCATATTTCCTGGTGGGAAGGTGAGCAGAAGGGCGAGAGCTGGTGGCAGTCCTCCCGTGTAGGCTGGCAGAGGGACTGGTGCTGAGACACTTCCTCCTGCATAAGAGACTGTAGACCAGGAGAGGAGATAAACTTGACAGGCCTCACCTGCTTCCTGCCCCCTGGTGGGATAAGAGGACAGGATAAATCTTTAGAGGCTTAGCTACTGGTAACAGTTTCAGACCTGAAAGGGTTAGTGAAATGGGAGATTTGACACTTTGTAGGATCCGGTCCAGGTAGAGATCAAAGACAATTCTGCAAAAAATTTAAGGGGGTAGAGGTGGGAGAAAGATTGGCCCATGATGGAGGTCAGACAAGTGAGGTGTGTAAAGGTTAGCTTCATAGTCTTTGTTCCTGATTGAGACACATCCTGGCCTTATATCCAATCCTGAAGACTTCGAGAAACTGTCAAACTCAGAGTCACAGACACAGATGTGGTCATTAACAATGGTTATTTGCTTAAGACGTTCTGCATAAGATTAGATACTCCTCTTTCGAGACTCAGACCTTCAACCACTTACTAAGACTTTCTTATTTTCTTTCTATTCTGGAAATATCCAGCCCTCATAATCGTACATAAATCCTTCTTTATAAAATATTTCCTTTCCTTTTACCCTCTTATTTTCTTAATACCACAAGACATAATAACATTAAAGCTGAGAGGGGTGATTGGATATTTAGGTGAGAGTCTAATGACTCCACTTAACAAACCTGTAAGTGGACACAGCTGAAGTTATGAAGATGGCAGTTTGGCTCAGAAGAGTGCTATGTAGTACTATCTTACTAAAAGAACACACATAATGTTATGAATTGGATATTACTGGTGTATACATTACACTTTATAAACCTCCAGGTGAGCTTGTAGAAAACATACAAAATGTAGTTGAGAGAGAGATAGAGAGAGAGAGAGAGAGGTATCTCCCAATGCTTTAGGCCTTAAGGGAATATATGAGTAATAATCATAATGATTTGTTTGAATTAGGAAACCTATATAGGGGTGCCCAGGGCGTGAAGGGATGAGGAAATGTTCTATTTCAGAGAAAACTATTTAGATCCCTGTCCATGATTTCCAGAAAATTTCCCTTCTTCAGATTTTATGATCTGCTTTATGATTTGGACTTTGAGAAGCTATTTGGGAAAAGTCCACTTAGAAGACTGGAGTTTTCCTCCTTACATTATTCTGCTTCTCTTCTATGTTAACAAATTGATAGGAATCAAAACATTAAGAGGTTTTGGCTCAACATAAATAGCTACAATTAGCAATGGAAATAAGCTTGCATTTTTAAACTTCTTTAACTGGTTTCCTGCTCACAGTTTTGATTATACACATAATAGTCAGGAAGTTTATATAGGACAAAATGAGTTAAACACCACTTATTATGTTGGGCCTAATTAGTTTACTATTTCATAATAAGAAAGTGCATCTTAGAACACGAGAAAGCACAAAATGAACATACATTTGAAATTGGTTATAACTTATTCACTTGGGAAAAGTGTTTGAATTCTCTGGGCTTCTGAACTATGTTTTTAAAGATGTTAGCACTGTAGTTTGAATTGAGAATTTTGTTTCCTCTGGCTCTAAAATCTTCAATGTTACACTTGTGTACAGTTCAAGCTTGCCATTGATAAGATCCAGTGAGTCTGTGGAAGTAGAACGTGGTGGCCCAGATGGCAGCTCAGGAGCAGGAGGACAGTGTAGGAAGACAGGAAATTCGATGAAAAGTGATAATATAGCTTTACATTTCCCACCAGTGCTCTAAGTCTTTCTTGCTAAGCTTGGATTGAAATAGTTTTTAACTTACTCCCAATAGATGTTTTAAGTTATTATTATTACTACTATTATTATTATTATATTGTATGTGTACAGGAGGCATATTTGTGGTACATGTACTATAGTGCTCATGTGGACGTCAGAGGACAGATCTGTGAAGCTGGTTCTCTCCTACCTTTACGTGGGTTGTAGGGATTGAACTCAGGTCACCAGGCCTTTCCTCACTATCTTGCTGACTCCCGTGAATGTTTTCAAAAACATTTGGCAGGGCAGGAGAGATGGCTCAGTGGTTAAGAGCACTGGCTGCTCTTGCAGAGGATCTGGGTTCAGTTCTCAGCACCCACATGGCAGCTAACAACCATCCGTAAATCCAGTTCCTGGGGAATCCGATTACCTCTTCTGACTGCCACGGGCATTGTACAACATGGGTGCACTTAAATACATACAGGCAATACACTCATACACTTGAAGTAAAAATAATAAATAAAATATTTAAATAAACCATTTGAGTAGAGTTTGAATTTGCACCTTACACAAATCTGGTCTGAAGAATTTTCTTTGTATACTACTTCAAACTGACTTTGAGTTTATATTTTTTGCTTATGTTACAGTCACACTTTGGATACAGTTTCTTACACTTGTTTTGACTTCATAAACTATGTGAATGAAAGAGTCCAGCAAATATTTGGGGTATTTTACAGCACTATAAAGTTTTAAGAGCGCTTTAATCCTTTTCTTTCTTATGTGGAATTCCTATTAATGGATTTACTGTGACTGAAAAAAGGGAGTCTGTGCCCTTGAAAAGTTTGTGAACAATGTTTATGCACAGACACGGTATTTCATGTTTATGAACATTACGTAGAAGTTCAAATAGCATTAACATGAACAAGTAAGATGCTGAAGATGTGTCTATTTAAGCAACTGAAGAGAGTGAATTAATTATCTTGGTAGCTGCCCCATTTGTTCACTTCTAAGGCTGAGAAACTTGGAGATGTTCCGTACTCTGGCTGAATAAGGGTGCTGCCTTTATTTTGCATAAAATGTTCTGTATGTTTGAGTTACTGTGTCACTGATTAAAATGATAGAACTTCTTTTTTTGCTGGGTGATTCTGTTGTTCTCTTAAGATGGTTTTTCTCTAGATTCACTCCTTTGTCCTCCAGTTGGAGTCGGGTTTGGGGGTGAGGAACAAGTCCCTAAATCAACTAGGTGTTTTATCTATATTCTATAATTTTGGAGGAAAAAGGGGGGCAGTGATTGGGCAGAGATAAACATTTATTGCATATTTTAGCTTAAGTGGAGACACTTAAAAATCAATGTAAGTATTTAGTGAGGAATGAAAATCCCTACTCCACTCATCAAAAGCATTCAGACAAGGCTTAAGTAAACATTTATTTTGAGGGTATGGTTTTAGCTCTTTAATCATAGTATGGTAGAGAAAAAAGGAAGAAAATACAGAAAGCTCAAGGCAACCTACACACTTGGCTTATTGAACAGAATAATTTAGTATTTCAAGCTCCAGGAAAAAGGTAGGCTCAACTGGCTGTTAATGTGAATGGAGCCAGTTCCAAGATCCTGCCCCTTCCTGGTATTTTAACCAGTTCTAGTTAAAGAAAGTTCCTGACTATGAAAAAACAAGTGCTAGAAACAGTAACCTTCAAGTGGTAGTGACAAAAGGTCACATATTAGAGTCTTAGGTCACACTTTAATTAAAGAGAATCAGTTCTGCTTACTGATCCAATCTTAAATAACAGAGAAAAATCTATGGCATTATGCAGCAGAGAATAGCCACAATTTGGTGATCAAGTTTTTATTTTTGAGACAGAGTCATGTTATATATCACAAATGGGTCACCATGCCCAACAAGGAAGTGAATCCTGATCTATCTAAGCTATTATGGTCTGACATAATGAGATATAATAGGATGTCTTCTGGGAGGTTTCTGGATAAGGTTTTTCTCCCTTTTCAAAAGTCAGTAGACAATATAATCTTTTTCTTCCTTTTTGTATTATGTTCCTGGAGGTACAATACAGTCTTCAGAACTGAAAACTATCATGCCAGCAATTTAAAGATAGAGCCAACATCTGAGGAGGCAAAACAAAGCACTTCATTGAAATGACTCAGCAAACATCTGGAGTTCATTTCTTGACTCCCTGTTGTCTGGTGCAATATATCGCATTACTGATTAACTCAACTGAAAGGCAATTTTTCCATTATTTGCCAAAAAGCCATCCTGATAATAATTACAATGTTCACCCCTAAAGTGTTGGCTTATTTTTCTTCTCCATTCCATTAAACAGCAACCCCTTCTATCTAGTTGCTCAGGTAGGAAACTGAGAACTCATTTCACTTTCCTTGACTTACTTCATCCAGAATCTATCAGTAAGGCCTATAAGTTGGAGGAAAGGACTGAGAGGGAGAGGGAGAGAAAAAGGGAAGGATGGAGGGAGAGAAAGAGAGAGAGAGTGATTTTGTTACTTCAAAGCTTCTTAATTTGGAGAATGATGTTATAACACAAACGAGGAAGTGAGAAAGAGGATTTAGTTGAGGGTGCCAAGAAGATAAATTTTCTAAAATTGTTGAGTTATTCTTATAATTCTTCACTGATTTTTAAGATTATATTTACTTACTGTGTGATATAAAAATGTATGTAAGTGGACATATGCATGCCATATCACAATTGTGGAAGACAAGGGACAACTTTCAGGAATCAGTTTCCTCCTTCTACCATTGGGTCCCAGAACTCAAACTCAGGTATTGTCAACAAGCAACAGGCATCTTTACTCACTGAGTCCTCTTGTCAGCCCTTCATTAAGTTTTGACTTGGATGTTCAAACAAACAAAACACCAACAAACACAGACAAGTCTTTTAGGAAAAATAAAGCAAAAGTCTAAGGAGGAATATATAAGATTAAAGCAATATGAATAACTTTTGATTTAAAAAAACCTTTAAAGTTTTATTTTATTTTTAATTATGTGTATATGAATGTGTCTGTGTATGCGAAAGTGAGTGCAGGTGCCTATGGAGGTCAGAAGCATGCTGAAGTTACAGTTGTGAACAACCTTATGTGGGTGCTGGGAACCTAACTTGGTTCCTCTTCAAGAGCAGTATGCACTTTTAACTAAGTTGAACAATCTCCCCAGTCCCACTTTTGCTATTTTTTCTCCCATGTGTATTATATATAAAATAAAGGTAAACAAAATAAATAAATCACAAATTCACAGTAAAACCCCTTTCATGGTATATATAATACAGCTTTTAAATACTGTTTTATAGTTGATTATGCCATTATCTCACTACTGATACCTTAAATTCTATAGTTAATTGACATGCTTCACTGTAACACACATAAGAGTGAAAAGTCAACAAATAAAGGAATTTTAGAGAGATTTTGACCATAGTTTATAAAATTATCCAATTGTTACATGAAAGTTTTTGAGTTATAAGTAACTTTGACTTTATATATATATTTATTCACAAACATTTACTAAGCCTATACAATGATCTCTCACTGCCAGATTTGGTGGTGTATGCCTATATTTACAACCATTCAGGAGGCTGAGGTAGGATGATTGATTGAGGCCATTCGTTCAAGGCTATTATTGATAATATAGTGCCATTCCATCTCAAAAAAGAAAAAGATGAGGAAAAGAGAAGAAGAGGAGAAAAAAGAAAATAACTTAGTCCACAAGGATGGAAACAAATAATTGTAATAAGGTATGCTGCAAGACTATGACAAGCATTAGCATGTGTTTTCACTACAGTGTGAAGTAGGTGGTAGAAACCTGTTCATTTACTTTGTGTAGATATTATCTCTTGTTATTTTCCTAGGGAGTCATGTTTACTCACAACAAATTCTAACTATACAGAATGTGAAAACTGATTTAAGAGAAACTAGTTTGGGAGACGTGTAAATATGATCACTCCCTTTATTACATCAAGCAAAAATGATACACTTTCATCCTCTGACAATTATGATTAGAATTGGATTAAGATATCCTGAGGCTTTACAACAAGTATAAAAATAAAGTTTACATTATATCCAAGATTCACATGATATTTGTAAAAAACACAGATTTTGTAGTAAAGAAAGCTTTTAGTTTGCATATATGTGAGACTACATTTAATTGATTAGGTAAAACATAGAGAACACAAGTAGAAAGGGAGAATTTCCTATCATCTGGGCTTGGACTTAGGTGGAATTAAAAACAAACTTATTAGTCAGGCATAGTGGCACATGGCTTCAATCCCAGCAATTGGGAGGCAGAGGCAAGCAGCTCTCTGTGAGATTAAGGGCTGCCTGGAATTTGTTATGTTTGTCTTTGACATGACCTGACCATGAGCAGGTCACAAACTACTAGGACCAAGAATGTGTTTGCAAATAATTGCATTATAATATAATAAACATCACAGTAAGATATGTAGAGTACAGTGATTGTACCAAGCAGGAATGATGAAAGGCAAGAGTTGATGAAACTGGGCTGGAGAAATGGCTCATCACTTAAGAGCACTAGCTGGCTGCTCTTACAGAAGACCTAGGTCCAGTTCCCAGCACCTACATGGTGGCTAACAACCATCTGTAACTCTAGTTCCAGGGGAACTGACCCCACCTTCTGACTTCTGTGGGCACTGCATGACATGGGTGCACTTAAATACGTGCAGGCAATAGACTTGCACACATAAAATAAAAACAATAAATAAAATAATTTTGAAAAAGTGGATGAAATATCAGAGGACACATATTAACCTGAATTTAAGTGAGTTGAGGATAATTTTCTGCAAGCCTAGTGACAGTAATTGACCTTATAGGCAGAAGGAGCAGGGACTGCAAGGACTAGATAAATTGTGGTTTGGAGTAGCATCCTAGGAAGGGAAGGCAAGAAAATAGGACTACAAGGATATAGCAGCCAGATGAAAGGTATGCCCAATTCTATGCATCTTTAGTATGTTTATTTTTTGATAGGGCATGTATTAGCTATTTGTCTCATTGCTGTGACAAAATACCTGAAACAAGCAACTTAAGGAAGACAAGGTTTATTTTGGCTTACAGTTCCATAGGATACAGTCCATCAGAGTCAGGAAGGCATGATGGCATGGGCAGGAGATAATTGGCCCCACTGCATCCATAGTCAGGAATCAGAGACAGGAATGCTTGTGCTGTCTCCTGTTTTTTTTTTTTTTTTTTCTTTTCTCTTTGCAAGCCAGGACCCAAGGCTAAGGAATGGTACTACCAATATTTTGGGTGGGCCTTTCCACTTCAATGAGCTTAACTTATATAATCCTTCACAAACATTCCCAGAATTTCCACGGTGATCATAATCCTATCAAGTTAACAATCAAGATTAAGCAGCACAGGGCATGTCTCCATTAACTAAGAGACTAACAAAATAGGGCTGGGGTGTGGCTCAGTGGTTGAAAGGGTGGCTGCTATGCAGAGAGAGCCCTGGTTTTGATCCTTAGCACCACAACAAATTCTAAACCAAACAACAGCCACAATAACAAATTAAATATAGTTTAATTTAAATAACCCATTAAATATAATTTAATATATAAATACAATGACTATTTTTCTTTTTCAAAATAATTAAAAATGTTTTGATTGATTTATTTTTATATGCATGTGGATTTGCTTGTGTATATGAAAGTGCAGCACATCCTTTAGTGCCTGTGGAGGCCAGAAGAGGCTATCAGATGGAACTGATAGGGATAGTTGTTAGTTGTCATGTAGGTGCTGAAAACCAAACCCAGGTCCTCTGCTAGAGCAACCAGTGCTCTTAACTGCTGAGCCATCTCTCCAGCCTCCATGACTTTTTTAAAAAAAGATAAAGAGTCTCCTGTGTTGTATAGGTTGTCCTCAGATTACTAATCCGTCTGTCTCCTGAGAAGTTGGGATTAAAAGTGTGCAACACCACACCAGCTAAATGTAATCACTTCTTTCCAATATTAACATTTTTTATTTTTAATTATGTGGACATATGGTTCTGTGCATAGGTATGTGCACATGAGTGCACCTGTCTGCAGAGGCCAGAGACATCAGATTCCACTGGAGCTAGAGTTACAGGTAGTTGTGAGCTGTTTGATATGGGTGCTGGTACCAAACCTGGGTCCTCTGGAAGAGCTGTGTGTACTCATTGCTGAGTCCCATAACACATACACATACACAATACAGAAATGCCTTACCCAACTACTATTTTCATTTTGGGAGTATCATTTTCAGGTCATTGCATATATGAATTTATTATCCTGTATTACAATGATTTTGGTTATGCTGACATAGATAACTGGCCCAGCTGGTTCTACCTGATGACTAGAATGAAAATTCTGGTGTTTGGAGAGGAAATTACAAGGCAGACAACATAGCATAGAAAATTGAGTCTGAATGCTTTAGTCTGTGAGGTACACATTATGTAAGCATTGAGAGAAAAAGCTCTATTTGGGAAGATTATTATCCTTGAAATGAGCTCTCACTTAGGCATTCTGAGTTCCACAGACCCTTCCAAAGAATCTTGGCCTGAAGGCAACTGGAATAAGGCTTTTAGGGTTTTCCTTTTTGGTCTTCAGCTGACCATCCTCTTCTTCCTCTTGTGGTTGACTAATACCACAAATTCAACAGGTGACATATATAGGGAGCAAGTAGCACTGTTTCTAGACTGAATTCAATGAGGCAACACGTAATCATGTGGAAAATGATAATTCTATATAATGACAATGGTTGAGATCTGGGCTCACTGTAGCACCTGCCTAGTATTTGCAAATCAATCAGTTCAATTCCCAGCACTGCCCCCCAAAAGGGAGGCTGGTTTCCATTATTTCAATTCCTAAGCAATCTTCTTTTCTTTTTTTTTGTTTGTTTGTTACTTAAGACAAAGTCTAACGCTGTAGCACCAGCTGACCTAAAAATCACTATGTATCCCAGGCTGGCCTTGAACTCATAGTAATCCATTTGCCTCAGGCTCCTAAGTGCTGGCATTACAAGTGTGAGTCATCACTCTGGGCTTTTTAGTTAATATTTATTTATTTGTTTGCTTATTTAAAAATATTTTATTTTTAATTATGTGTATGTGTGGGGATATGTACACACAAGTACAGTGCCCAAAGGGGCCAGAAGAAGACATAGGACCTGTTGGAGCCTGGGTTACAGGTGGTTGTGAGCCACTGATAGGAGTGGTAGGAAGTGAACTATGGTCCTCCCAAGAGTAGCACACGCTCTTACCTGCTGCATCATCACTTCAGTCCCTAGTAATCTTTAAAGTATTGTATTCATAGATTATAGTTTACTCATTCTTTTATTTCGATATTGAGATTATTTTCAATTTCATTGTATTATGGGGGAATTGAACCTAGGGCCTCACACATGCTACTCAAGCACCCTACTCTTTTTTTTTTTTTCCATCTTTTTCAGACAGCGTCTCCCTGTAACCCCAGCTGTTCTGGAACTCACTGACCTTGAACTCACAGAGATCCACCTGCCTCTGCCTCCCGAGTGCTAGGATTAAAGGCGTGCACCACCATACCCAGCTTTTTTATACTTTTGAAAGTTTCTGAAGTTTGCCTTCAACTTACTCTATAGTCTAGGTAGACCTCAATCTTGCAATTCTCCTGCCTCAGCTTCCTGAGCAGCTAGAACTAAAGACATGTACGATACCACCAGGTCTGGCATAAACATATTTTATACATAACTGTTTGTTAATTATTTCCTTATACAAATTCCTAAGGGTGAAATAAAAAAGCATATTTATAGCTTTTCTTAGTTTTATCATATAGCTTTTCAAAAAGGTCATATACCATTTATGACGGCACCAAAGTATACATGTGACCAATTTAATGATTTCATAAGAATTACAATTCAATACAAAATTTACTAATTTAATAGGAGTAAAATACTAACTCAAGTTTACATTTTTCTACCATAGAGTTTATCTACAAAGAAGTCACACAAATACCACTAATCAGAAAACAAATTCCATTATTTTCTCCTGGAAGAAAATCTCTTGTCAGCATTTAAGTTTAAAAGTAAAGCAATTAAAAGAAAAAATTCTGTTAACAATAGACATAGTCTATAGCAAAAGCCCTATATATACTGGAATGAAGTTTAGTTAATATTTAAGAATCAATTTTGGCTCCCTGAATCAGACTGAGAGTGTTAAAACAGAATAAAAAAGATGAGAGGTTGGAGAAACGGGTCAGTGGTTAAGAGGAGTTCCTTTTCTTACAAAGGACTAGTACTTCATTTCTAGCATCTACATGAAGGCTAACAATTGCCTGTAACTCTAGTTTGAAGGATTCTGATCCCTTTTCTGGACTCTGAGGGCCCCAGGCATGCATGTGGTGCACATACATACATATGGGAACCACTAATATACACAAAATAAAAATAAATATTTAAAAATGATATAAAACAGTTTTCCTTTAACAAAATTGTTAGTCATGATTTCAAATACTATTAGTGTGACACACATGTTTAAATATGGCCATCTGTCATATTTACTTTAGGTGACTCAATGCTTATGGATAGAAATTAAGTACTTCATTACATAAAATACTACTTTTCCTTTGATTGATTTTCGGGGGCAATTTTTCCATTATGGCAAAAGTAATATTAAATTCCTGTTGCAGTCCCAGTACTCAGGAGGCAGAAGAAAGTGGCTAGCTTGGTTTACACAAGAGAGTTCCAGGCCAGCTGGGGCTATAGGGAGACCCTGTCTCAAAAAAGACCCCGCCCCCCAATTCCTATTGCAGGACAGACCAAGTCTTCATATCATTTCAAAGTTCATCTTGTGGACTGACCAATGACATTATGGAAGATTTTTTTTTTGGTCTTTGCATCTGAAGACTAGTATTTCCTTGAGTGTGAGAGGCAGAGAAATAAGATATTTTATTTAATGTCTTTTTCCCAGGCTTCTTCTCCCTGGAGTATGTCTAGGATTAAGTTCAAGGAGACAAAATGGTCTACTAAAACTTCCTAGGCTAGTAAGAATTTTTTGTAAGCTCTAGCTTGCTACTCAACTTTGGCAGTTTTATGAGCCACAAATAAAGCAGAAGACAGTCATAGTAATGATTAGCAAGCCTCCTTGTTGGCTTCTCTAGCTAACATCACACTATTAAAGTATTCTTTGTAGCAGGAATAATTACACTTATCAGTTCTGAATGACCAAGAAAGTAGTTTATACCACGTTATAACTGAAGTTTACTTTGATTTATTTTTATTGTTTTTCACAGCTGAGGACTGAACTCAGGGCCTTGTACTTGGGAGGCAAACGCTATCACTGAGCTAAATCCCCAACCATTCAATTTATTATTTTTTGAGAAATTACAAGGATGGTCTATTCCCATGTTTTCTCATTGAAGGTAAAAGAAAAAAAAGTCAAACATGGCTTTAGGAGAGTGCACATGTCATAACTTGAAAATATATAAGGCTTGGAGAGCAAGGGGAAAGGACAGCACATAGGCATGGTCTGCTATGGTCTCCTGGGAATAATTTGGAGAAATGTAGATAAAAGCTATTAGAAGAGGTGGATGACACTGGAACATTTCTAGGTTTGATAGTAATATAAAACAGAGAACTTTACAAGTAGAAGAGAAAATCCAGAGACTGTCCCAGAGGGATTGGATCAGTTTGGGGGAACTCCCAGGCTATCAGAAAATAGGAACAACACTGAAGATGGTACAAGGAGATACAACTCAAGACAGGCTCAGCGGCTAGAAGGGTGACTCAGCAACTAACAGCACACACTGCTCTTTCAAAGGACCCAGGTTCAGTTCCCAGCACCCACACTGGGTGGCTTACAACTCCAGCTCCTTACTCATCTGCACTCACAGATACACAGACACAGATGTATATACATAATTAAAAATAAATATTAAAAAAGATAAACTCAGAAAATCTGCACAACATATCTTCTGTAACAGATATTTTAAAGAGCAGCAAAAGAATCCAGACACGGAGCAGGTGATCTTAACTTGCAGGAGACACTGTTTCCTCTCTGCTGGAACATCCTCAGAAAGCCACTTCAAAAGGACCCCATGCGGACTTGGGAACTCAGTAGCCAGTGACCCTCTGTGGACTGCATACTCAGGAAATTCAGAGCAAGTGACACAGGACTATAGGAGAACACTGCCAGATTGTGGGAAAAGGTTTTTCCATTGGCAACTAATGAGATGGAAATTTATCATAGCCAGAGTCTGCAGGGGAACTTATACACTGGTTTTAAGTAGTGCAGAGTCTAATGCACAGAAGGATCATATGGGCGTAGGTGGGGCCAGCACTATCAACCAGATGCCTGAAGGACATCCCAGAGGTGTGACCAGCATCTGAGACTCCATCTGTGAAGCTCTGCCTACAGACCAGACCACATCTGAGACTCCAGTCTAAATCCAGCAAAACCACAAACAAGACAGACAGATTGCTTTCATACTCCGTACCCCCATCCAGTTCCCTTTCCTCCACATTTACTCTCCCTTCAGTTAATACCTAATGTCAGTTTAGTTGTCCAGCTGTTTCATACCTTGTTCTTGTCCTGAAATCTCCAACACTCTTGAGTCTCCATTGCAACTAGGCTTTCCCTTCACAGGGTCTCACTATATAGCTCTGGTCTGCCTGAAACTGGGTATGTAGACCAGGCATGATGAGATCCTGTATCAACAATTCCACCCCTCCCCCAAAACAACACCAACCCTCCCCACCACAACCAAATACCTCCCAAACAATAGGCACAATTGAAAACAAGGTAGAAATAACTATAATGAATATTTTAGAAAAGAAAAAAAATCTTTAGATACAAGTTATATTTAATTTTTTAATTAATATTAATTAATATATTTATTAATTGTCTTAGTCCATTTGTGTTGCTTTAATAAAACAATGCTATAGGCAAGACCATTTATAAATAACAGACCTTATTTCTCACAGTTCTGGAGATGGAGAAGCTTCCGGTGGAGGCATCAGCAGCTTGTGTTTGATGAGGGCTGCTCTGTTCCAAGATGGTGCTGTGCTACTGAACCCTTCAGGAGTGAGGAACACTGTGTCTTTACAGGGTGAGAAGGATTAAAGAGACCAAAGAGGTGTGACTATCCTCTTGTCAAATCTTTTTATAAAAGCACCCAATCCTGTTCATGAGGCCCTGCCCTTGTGACCCTTTCACCCCCTATAGGCTGTTGCATTAGATATTAAGTTTCAACATGAATTTTGGAGGGAACAAAAGCATTCAAACAGTAATGGTAGGGTTCAATCAGTAGAGTGCTTATCTAGCATGTACAAGGCCATGGATTCAATCCCCAGCATTCCTCCACCCATCAAAAAGACCAATGCTACTAGCAACTGGCATTTTAGATGTGCATGGCATACTGGCTCATATTTATTATCCAAGTACTTAGGAAGCTGAGGCAGGAGGATTGCTATGAGTTTGAGGCTAGTCAAGCCTACAGTGTGAAACTCTGTCTTCAAACAAACAAACCAACAAAACAAAACAAAAGCCAGAAAACTGAAATAAAGTGCCAGTAGTCACTGGGAAATGTGCAGAGTTAGAAGGGGGTCCAGGGATCATTAAATCCAACTCATTAAATTCTCTACACCTTAGCTTCCTGATATGCAAGAAGTATATAGTAATAGGGTTGTTTTGGGCACTAAAGTAACATGCTAAACAGTTCATTGTTTGGCACATAGTAAATTATCAGTAAGTATTAGTCATTATTGCAGTACAGCTGTTACGGTTAGTACATACAATACTGAAAGATCGCATTCCATCCATCCATTTATCTCAATCTTTGGCATTTACATGGCAGATGTTGTAACAAACTTCAACCCTGCTTTCATGAGGCTGGTATTCTAGTATTTAGACAATAAATAAAATGCCAAGTTGGAGGATGATTGTTACATAAAATAGAGTATGTAGGAAGGTACTACTATATCATAGTCAGAGAGGTTAGACCAGGCTGGCATGGAACTCACAGAGACCCACCTGCCTCTTCTCCTGAGTGCTGGGATTAAAGGTCTACACTACCATGCTTAGCCTGTATTAATATTTATATTGAACAGATTCTCAACACTGAAACATATTGTTAGGGATAGGTACAATCATTAGTATGATTAGAACCTAATTTTCTTTTCCTTCCTTTCTTTCTTTTTTTTTTTTTTTTTTTTGATACAGGGTCTCCCTGTAGCCTCAGCTGACTTGGAACTCCCTATGGAGACCAGACTGATCCGGATCCCACAGAGATCTGCCTGCCTCGTTCTAGGAGCTTATATATTAGAAACAAACTTCTAATACATTTTGTCCCACATCCTTTTTTAAAATTATTTTTATTTTTCATGTATGAGTGTATTGCCTGCATGTAAGTGTACCTGTTCATGCAATTCCTGAGGTAAGAAGATCGTGTCAGATCTGTTGGAACTGGAGTTACAAATGGTTGTTAGCTGCCATGCAGGTGCTGGGAACTGAACCCAGGTCCTTTGGAAGAGCACTGGCTGCTCTTAACTCCTGAACCATATCTTCAGCCCCTTGCCTCACGTCCTTAAAGGTGCCCCCCTACTTTAATTGTGGACCCTTAAGACTGAAAACCGTTGTGATGGCACTCACCTTTAAATCCCAGCCTCTGGGGCAGGGACAGGCGGCATCTCTGTAAGTTCCGGGCCAGCTGGGGCTACATAGTGAACTAGTGTCAAAAGAAGCAAAGGAACAGCCGGAAAACCGGAAGTGCCCTTGGGCAAGAGAAGCTGAGCCGGAAGTGCTGGCGCTGGGCTCCAGCGGGCCTTCGCTGAGGGAGCGTAGTCGGTGGTTTGTGGCCCCGCTGTTTAGGAAGCGCTCCAGAGCTTGCCGGGAGTTTCTTAGTGCCTGTCCCTGGGAGGAGCCACCTCGACTCTCAGGCCTCCATGCCCACGCCGCTCCTGTCAGGTGTGTCTAGAACCTTCCACGGCTGGGCCTGCCGCGTCTCCCGGGTGGTAGAGTGGTTCTTGTCTTTGCTCAGTGTGCGGGATGAAAGAGATGTCCTAGTGCCGGGCGTTCCTGTGAAGGTTTATAAAGACCTTGGCCGTCCTCTGTCACAGTTTTAACTCTGAATGGGTAGCTGACACCTGACAGAATATTGCAAGTAATTCTAGTGTCATAGACGCATGTAAACATCCAAGGAGATTTCTAGGTTTTTCTCCACTGTCCTCGTAATTTTATTCTCCTCGAGTTCGGCTTTTGAGACAAGGTGTGGGTGTGTAGTCCCCAATAGCGTCCAACTCTTCCCCTCGTGCCTTGGTCTCCAGGACTGGGTCTTCTTGAGGTGGTCTCTTAGGGACACATTTAAATGGAATTTCCTTTGGAATGCAGCGACTGCTCCCGAATCCTCACGATGCCCAGTTGAATTATGGAACATTCACGCCCTTGTCTCGGTCTTTCACGCTGCCTTTAGAAACAAAGCCAGTGCTAACTCAAAGCATTCATGGGCAGCTCTGTAAACACCCATTTAGACCATGTGGGTCCTCAGAGAATTTTCCACTTAGACGAGGACTTGAACGTCTCAAGCTCATGGTTATTTTGGTTATTTGCTATTTGCCCTATGACTACCTTTGTTTTGTACCTTGCAGGAGCAAAAGAAGCACACCAGGCTCGAAATCAGCAAATACTGTGTGTGGTAGAATATAGCCTAACCTTTCAGTGTTTCTTTTTTTTTTAAACCGTTTCTTTAGCCCGTTTGCTTTTTCACGATAACCATCCTTGGTTTCTGGATTGGCCTGAGGTAGTCAATGGATTTCGAAAAATCGTATTTTCTACTTTGGTGTCTTAAAGAGTGTGCTCATGTGACTAGAGAAAACATTTAATTTTTGTACTGCACACCACGGAAATAACTATAGTAGCGATTTTTAAATCCTAGTTCCCACTAGGCGGCAGCATAGCGTTTTTAGTGTCTTTAGCTCTGCACCCCATAGCCATATGTTGCTGTGATAGTGTTAATCTGACGTTAATGGATAACGTATGTTGAATGCTTCTTACCGTGCTGATTTATGTACATATCTCAATCATAAAAATTCCAGACGCTAAGACATTGGTACTATTTTCTCCTTATGCCACATAAAGAAAAAGATTAAATAACAATGCAAAACTAGTAACTGGTGTATCTAGAGTTGCCCTTACCCATGCTAACCAACCTAAAATTATTGTTAACTGTGACCCACAGTTAAGATGAGAAACTTGATTTTTAATTTGTTTGTACAAATACTACATTGCAGAATATTTTAAACAGTACAGATATTCTTCTTTAATCTTTCCAGTCATAAAGGTATGTAAATACCTAAAGAAAGTTCTAGATTTTTCTGCTAATTTTATTCTTTTTGTTTTGTTTTCTGAAGCAAGTGTAAATTGGGTATTGTTTAATTTACCTCAAGACAGTCATTTGTGTGTGTGTTTTTCAAAAGGCAGTATTTTCTAAGTTGTGTTCTAAGGAGCATTAAGTTCTGTGAGATGCTTTGTAAAAGGTTCCTCTGGAAGTCACTGAAGGCTCTCAAATATCTTCTAGTAAAGGAACAAGTTAAATCCAACTTTAAAAAAACCTTCTGTTTTCTTAAAATTTGTCTGGTGAAATAAATACATAGAACAGTTTTGTAGGTAGAATCCCCCAAAATGTGTTCTTAGGAATAAATGTTTCCCAGAATATTTGTTTGCTCATTACTTATGGAATAGGTGTTTTGTATTAAGGCAAACTTTAGAAATATGGGCTAAGCACATTCTCAACATGCTAATAGGACTATGTTGTGCAATGTCTGAAGAAGTCGGAAGAGAGTCAAATTCCTCTGGAAGTGGAGTTACAGATGGTTGTTATTCACCATGTGGGTGCTGGGAATTGAACTCAGGTCCTCTGCAAGACCAGTAAGTTCTCTTAACTGTTGAGCCGTATCTCCAACCCTTATTTGTAAATTTTATAATCCGTTTATTTTATTTGCTAATGTTGACAGAATTATATCAAGAAGCTATTCAGCACTCTCTTAATCATATTGAGAATTTCTGTTAATGAGAAAAACCTTAATGAAATTCTCAATATGATTAATTTCATGTAAAAATAAAACTTTTAGTTTAAATTCAACAAGAAGCACATTTCTAGTTGTTTTAGATTTCCTTTTGGCATTTTGATATTTTTTCTTGTTTCATATTAGAAAGATTTGAAACTTAATGAAAAGTTGTAGTTGTCTTAAGAAATTTCCAATATTTTGTAAGATGGTCAAAATGAACATTTATGTATTCAATCCAAATGCATATTGTGTTGGTTTATATCACTTGAATTTCTAATACTTTCATCAATTTACTTCATGTTACTGTGGTTTCATAGTGATCCTTATAAGAGAAAGTTTTCAGTTCTCTGATATGTTTTACATATTTCCCACTGTTTATGCTTCCTATAAGTATTTCAAAATTTCTAAAATTCTTATGTTAAATCTCCATTCTTTTTCTTAAGGAGAAATTTGGCTAAGATTTTACTGTAAACAGACAATGTTTAATGCATATAAGTGTATTTTTTAAGAAGTTTGAATACTTTTTTATAACATGTAATTTAAATGTTTATCAAATATCCGCTATGTTCTCAAAGTTTGTTTCCTTTAAAACTTAATAAATCTTTATAAACTGTTAATGAAAAATAGCATTATAGCAGCAGTATAAATTGATAACAAGATTCTGTGGACTAGGCAATAAGAAAATGGGACAATATAAACAATAAGGTGTAAATAGTATAATCTGGATAATAAATGCAGTTTGGAAGATGAGAAGTTGATGTGGAATGGACCCATTAGAAAAGTTTCACATAGAAAATAGAATTTGGAAAATATAGGGTAAAGCATCCAATGAGACAGCAGAAGCTGTGAAGGTATTGGTTCAAGCGCCTTAACATGGCATCATAAAAGACCCTAAGCAGGAGTGGAGAGATGGCTCAGTGGTTAAGGGCACTGGCTGCTTTTGCAGAGGAACTGGGTTTTGTTCCCAGCATCCACATGGTAGTTAGCAACCATTCATAACTCTAGTTCCAGGGGATCTGGTGTTCTTCTGACCTCCACTGGCATTGCACAACATTGGTGGACTGACCTACATGCAAGCAATACACTCATACACATAAGATAAAAATAATAAAATATATTTTTTAAAGGCCTCTAAGATTTTCCTGGCCACTCAAGCTTCATCTCACCTTCTCCTGGCTTACATGTTAGACTTTGTGAACTGTTTTACTTCCTTATTTAAAATAGTTTTTTTTCCATTATGTCATTGCTTATTCTTTTTTCTTCTCTGAAATAAACTTACCTAATTTTTCGTCTTACTAATGTTATAACTTTTTAGATTTTTAGCCTCAGCTCAGAAGTCACCTCTTTCTGTAAGTTTAATCTTCCCAAGATAGCCTTGATTTTTCCTGTGCTGGGTTTGAACCCATGTTTCCTTGTGCTTCCATCATATTCTCTGCAGATCTTTGCCATCACGTGATCATATTGTTACAATTATTTTTGTATATTTCTCTACTAGAGTTTCTTGAGGACAAGTCAATCAATCAATCAATTAATCAGAAAAGACAGGGCTTTGCTATTCAGACCTCAAATTCTTCAAGTAGCCCAGGCTGGTCTTGAATGTGGGATCCTTCTGTCTCAGTCTCATGAGTGTCAGATTATGGGATTACATGCATTTGTCACTACACTGAACTTCTATTTTTAAAAAATGTCATTTAAGTTTGAATATCTAAGAGACTCAATAAATTTTGAATAGATGAATTTTTTGTTTCCTTTTTTGCTTATGTGAATATATTGTACTTTAAGATTCTCTTTAGTTCTGGCATTTTGAAGTGCTTTTGTTTGTTTCTTTTCTAATTTTTATTTTGTGTGTATGAGTGTTTTGCCTGCTTGTATGTATGTGTACCACATGTAAATGCCTGTGGAGGCCAGAAGAAAGCATTTGATCACCTGGAACTGAATTGAACTGAAACTGGGTCATCTCCAAGAGCAGCCAGTGTTCTTTACCACTGAAACATTTTTTGAGCTCCTGTTTCATTTTCTGTTTTGGTTTTTTGAGACAGGATCTCATACATTCCCATCCTTCAGCCACAATTGATTTTCCCCTGCTTAATATCTGTATTGTCTCTAAGAACTGTTTGTTGAAATCCTCAGTAAGTCTCTTTTTCATAGGTTAATTAAACCAGAATTTTATAGCGAGAGTTACATTAGCCACTGTTTACTCTAATTTATTATTATGTTTATAATCATTTCTACAGTGAGACAGGATGTTTACAAATAAACAAAATATTTAAGAAGTTTAGCATATTTATTTTATAGATGAAGTGAATGAAGTTTGGACACTTGGACTTTGAATGCTATGAGTACTTTTTTGTTTATTTGTTTATCTATGGTATCTTTTATAGCATGCCTGGTGTTGTCAGTCGTGTCTGGGATTACACTTACTTGAACATATGCTTTACCATTTCTACACTGTAAATTCCTTTCGGGTAAAAACCATCAAATCAAATTTGTATTACTTATTTCTTAAGCAGAAAGATCTAGTGAACTCTGCTATGTTCCTTTAAAAATTTATCTATCTATCTATGAAGTCTGATTTTTTAAAAATACAAGCCTACTTGTAGAGTACCTGCTGAGTGTGCATGAGGCCCTGGGTTCAATGCCTAGCGCCACCATTACCACCTTCTCCAACAACATGACAGATGATCCAGCCAGGTGTGGTGGTGTGTAGTGTGAAGCCCCAGCTACTTGGAAGGTGGAGGTGGAGACTACTTTCAGCCTTGGACTTCAGGGCTAGCCTGGGCAATACAGCATGATCACATTTTTGCAAAAATAAAATAAAAATAAAATCTCTGTACAGATACTTTCCCATGTCCTTCATTATAAAATTGATGATTACATAATTGTTCCTCTCTAGATCTTTTCTGGCTTTGTAATAACTTTAAATTATAACACTTAATCTTTGTTACAAAAGTCACTCTGATTGCATATGCTTTCTTTGACTTAGAGTTTCCAGGTATCCTTCCTCCATCTTTGCCAAAGGATATGAATGATCTGTTTCATTTTGCATAATGTGCAGTACAACAGAAATTAATGAAATGTCCATCTTTTGTAAATTATTCTATTTGTGAGAATACAAAAGTGAGTAAAAGTTGGTCATTGATTAAGAACTTAGAAAATAATGGCTACGGCCACCTTTGCAGTACATGATAGAATGTGGTAGGTGCAAATGCAACATGTTCCATCTGACATTTGTGCTATGTGGGACATAAAGGACTTTCCAGTTCTTCACTTTTAGAGGGGGCACCTTAGAAATGTAATAGTCACAATACTATTAGAGAACAGGAGTTTTGATAGACTTAGGAGGTGCTTAGTGAATCTTGTTGCCATCCAAGATAAGTAGTGCTTATGTATTTTTAAATCAATAGTTTCTTTCTCACTCTTTTTCAGTGTACACATATACCAGCTCATGCATGGTGAATGACTAGTTTTACACCAGTGTCACCTTTTGCGCCAAAGGTGATCTATATTTTACAGTTAAGTATCATATTAATTACTTATAATAAAAGAGATATATTTGGCAGATTAACTTGATATTCAGTTTAAATTCTAAGATTATTCCTGAGAATGGTGTTTAAGAAAAGAAACTTGGAAGTAATAGATATTTAGCAAATATTTTTTGGGAAAATGTTTTAGTCATTGAAAGATCAGATTGTTTCTTACATTTATGAAGAAACTGTTAACAGTTTTGTTTCTATTCTTTGACTGTTTTAGCTAATGTCAAGTGTTATTATGTGAAATGATAGTGTGAAATTGATGCTGTGATAGTATCGCAATGAGGACGTGACTCATGTATTTTATGTACACATGCATTCAACTGTAGTGACAAATGACTTCATGCTGTGTGATTAAATGCATATTAGCGTTTGCCCTAGGCATTTGATGATTACCATCTTTACTTCATTACATTACCACACTGTATGGCCATATAATTTATAAGATAATACACACATCACTTTGTTGCTGATAGGAATTATTCTGTTTTATGGATGGTGTCCTTTAATTTTGCCTTTCATGGATTATAAAATTGGTTAATATCTGCTGAAGTGAATCACTGGAGAAGCAAATAAAGATGTTGGCCTCGGGTCACAGTGTCATTTGTGATACTGGCAAAATCTTACAGGCTCATTTATCCCTGTACATGATTGATAACAGCATGGGTTAAATAGAGAAAGCCTTGCTTCCATTAAAGGATCATCATGAATGAAGACCTCCCACTTAAAAGTCAGGCATGATGAGAAGACAAGAGACTATCTACAGGTCAAATTAAATAACTTAAATAATTTAAGTGAAATGACAGTGTAATTTGTCCATTCTGTGTTATTACTCTGACCCCTATCAGGATTATAGGCTAACTTACTTTTCACTGTAGAGTATTTAAGATGTAATTTTTAATAAATACCCTCAAAGATAAAGAAGCCTTTATAGCTCTTAAATTGTGGTAAAATACAGATTTATATTATATGTGTTTGAAAAGCAACTTAAAAACTGCAATGGTTATGATATATAAAATCAATCAATGAAATGGTGAGTATGAGAGTACTGCTATATGTCAGTTTTACTTTTGTAAAGTTTTTTTTTTTTTGAGACAGGGTCTCTCTGTAGCCCTGGCTGGTCTGGAACTTGCTGGGTAGACCAGGCTGGCCTCCATTTCGTGGAGATCTGCCTGCTTCTGTCTCCCAAGTGCTGGAATTAAAGGTGTGCACCACCATGCCCAGCCTGTACTAAGTGTTTTTAATAATGAAATACTTACAATGAATATAAAGAATGCTATTTTTTTGTTGTCAGTATTTAATGAATATAAATATTTTTATACATTATAAATAATAAACTTATTATTGTAGAGTACTATTAATAATGAGATACTTATAAGAATTAACTAGTTACAATTTGAACCATGTTAAAGATACAGTCAGCATTTTTAGTAACTATTTTCTTATATGGAATGATTGAATTTATTCAATTTGTGATTTCAAATATGGAAAACATGCATTTCTGGAGATTCCTGTAATCAAATCAGTATTTGAAATGTGAGAATATTATGATATATGAAGAGTAAAATACAGATAGAGCTTCAGACTCAATATTGCATATCCCTTTTCAGTGTTCAGAATGACCTATGTTCTACAAATAAGCATTCTCATTTGTTTCCAGTACTGGGGATTGAACCCAGAGTCTTTTCTAAGCTAGGCAAGTACTCTATCATTCAGTTATATCTCTGATCCTTAATTGTTTCTTCACTGGATTTAAAATTTTTTAAATTTTATTTTTATTTTATGAGTGCTTTGCTTGCATGTATATAAGTGCAGCCATGAGTGCAGTGCCCACAAAAGCTAGAAGAGAATGTTGGATCCCTTGGAACTGGAGTTATGGATGGTTGATAGCTGCTTTATGGGTTCTGGGAACAGAACCCAGGTCCTCTGCAGGAGCAGCCAGTGCTCTTAACTGCTGAACCATTTCTCTGGCCTCATCACTGGCTTTTGAACATCTACTATAAACCAAGATTTTATACATATTACCCTGTTTAATTCTCACAGTATGTGAGATATATCATCCCTGTTATATAGATGAATATAGTGAAGTATTGCTGGCGGTGGGGGTGAGGTACACAGCTAGTAAGAAGGGATGGAATTTTAATCTTTGTCTGTTGAGGATGCTGTTATAGGAATCTACAAAATGCATATCTTTAAATACATACTAAAACCCATACTGTAAAACAAATTTTCAAAACTGGCATTTTTTTCATTGTATCATGCTGCCTATGATGTAATTAACATTTTTGACATATAGTAAATATATTTTATGTTGTGAACTAGGCTATATACTATCTATACACATATATGTATTTACATATTTTTACAAGTTTTACAAGTTACATTTTTTACAAAATTTACAAGTTTTTTAAGGGCCATGAGTTCTGAAACTCTAGATAGAGCTGAAACACTAGCTGCTGTCAAAAGTCAAGGGTTCTGAGACTCTAGGCAAGAGAACTGTAATACTAGCTATTGTAGCAGCTGAATGTCCCAGCACCTGAGGCCTTTCCAGGAGCTGTAACACCTATAGGTTCTGACTGTTGCTGCTAACTGCTCTTAGAGGCTGGTGATTACAATAGCAAGCATCAGGGACACTGTTGGTTAAAGCCCAAAGTAATAAGCCTCTGGCACAAATAACTCTTTGGTGTCTAAACTCTGGGAACAGTAGGCCTCTGATTCTCCAAGCTTGAAGCTGTAAACGTTAGGGATGCTGGTCCAGCCCCTGTGTTGTGGGCACTCAGGGTTGCAGTTTCTGTTCAGGTAGAGCAAAAATACTCCAGCTAGCTGATTCCTTCATTTAATCTTCATTCTTAGTAGCTGAATCATGTTTCCTTTTTTCTTGATAAACCTACCTAAAGATTTGTCATTTTTAAAATATTTTTTAAGAACTAATTTTTTTTTTGCTTTATCGACGTTTTTCTCTTTCTAGTTTCCACTTCATTTATTTCTGCTCAAATCTTTATAATTTTACTTCTGTGCTTTAGGGTTAGCTTTTATTCATTTTCTAGTGTTTTTGTTTTTGATTTCTCAGAATATGTTGCTGTTAAGTGACACATGGTTGTAGCTGTTTTATAGTTTTGTACAAATCTTTTATCACCCCTCCTCTTGTGTGTGTGTTTTATATATATGTTCATGGTGTATGCAACGTGGAGACCAGAGGTCAATGTTGGATGGCTTCTATAATCGTGCTCCATCTTACTTTATACAGGGCCTTTTCCTGAATCTGGAGCTCACTGATTTGGCTGGCCACTGAGCTCTAGGGATCCTCCTGTCTCCATTTTCCCGGTACTGGGTTATGTCATTGTGCTCAGCTTTTACATGGGTACTAGGGATCCAAACTCAGGTTCGCATGCACAGCAGACACTTTGCTAACTTAGCCATCTTTTCACCTCCCAAATATTCTAGCTCTCTGTTAATTATTGTATTCATTATTGAAGTCTCCAGAATTCTTTGTTGTTCTTTTTCAATTCAGTCAGTTTTTGTCTTGTATCATTTGGTGCTCCACTGTTAGGTGCATGAATGTTTAAAATGGTTGTATTGTTCTCATAGGTTGGTCCCTTTATATTACATGATGCTCTTCTTTGTCTCCAGTAGTACTGCTACTGTGAGGATTCTTTGAAAATATTATCAATATTTTTCCCTGACTTTTTTTTGTGTGTGTTTGTTTTGTTTTCTTTATTGAGATAAGGTCTCCCTGTAGTCCCAGCTGGCCAGGAATTCACTATGTTGATCAGGCTAGCCTCAATCTCACAGAGATCCAGCTCCCTCTACCTCCCAAGGGCTGGGATTAAAGGTGTACACTACCATGCCTGGCCTTCTCTGACTGGTTTTAAGATTTTTTTGATTATTTTGGGTCACTTCAATGTGATATCTGTCAGTACAGACTTCTTTTTATTTATTCATTATAAAATTCACTGGGATTCTTGATTTGCAGCATCTTCTTTAGGTCTAGGCATCTTTCAGCATTCTCTCTTCAAAATATCATTTGTCTCTCTTGTTTCTTGAACTGTATCAACATTTTTCACTTGGCATTTGCCTCTGCCTCCCAAGTACTAAAAGTAAAAGTGTCTGCTGCCACACCCAGCTACACTTGTCTGTTCAAAGATATAAATCCAACTTTGACATTATTAGCATAAAATCAGATTTTTGTTGTTCTTGTTTTAAGACAGGGTCTTCTAACTCAGCAGTTAAGAGCACTGGCTGCTCTTGTGGAGGACGTGGGTTCAGTTCCCAGCACCCACATGGCAGCTAACTCTATAACTCCAGTTCCAGGGGATCTGATGCTCTCTTCTGGCTTCCACGGACTTACATGACATGGGTGCACTTATATACATTCAGGAAAAACATTCATACACATAAAAGTTTAAAAAAAGACAGTGACTCCCAGTATATTCTTGGTTAGTCTCACTCTTCCAACATTCCTGAAATAGCCTCTTAAACGCCTGGATTATAGGTATGTGCTACACCATGACTGATAGATTTTAAATTGTATTGCAACATCTAAATATTAACTGAGGAATATAATAAAAATATAATTGACATGTTTTGTAAAAGATTGAGTACAGCTAGAAAAATGACTTAGTATAGTAGAAAACAGATAATGTAAAATACATGGAATACCTCAGGGGATAAAAATACATAATACAGGAAAGTAGGTTAAGAACAATAGAAAGGCAGATCTCCGTGAATTTGAAGCTAGCCTGGTATACATAATGAGTTCCAGGCTAGTCAGAGCTACACAGTGAAAAATTATGTGTGAAACTCCCTTGAGTACCCAGGATAATAAGAGGAACTTTTATTTGCTTCTGCAAGGTTCCTAAGGACATTATCAATGTGGAAGAATTTAAAATTGTATTAATAGGTTGAGGTTTCTTTCATCAACCAACATACTACAACTTCTATTAACAAATCTGAAATTAAGATTAAGATAACTATATTTTAGTGGTTAAGTTTGGGAGAAGGAAAAAATGTAGCAGCAGGGCAGGGGTTGCGTGAGGGCTTTATTTTAGTCATAGCATTCTATATTTTGATGATGGTCATAATTATGTGGTACTATACCTAAATAAACTTGCACAGAAGTATTATGCACATAAAAATGTATGCTTCAGTGGTTAAACAATCTAATAAGGTCTGTGGATTGTACCAAAGTCAGATATACATTTTTAGAAGTAAAAAAAAATCTTTTAAAATGTGTTTTGCCATATATATGTGTGTGTGTGTATGTGTGTGTGTGTGTGTGTATACACTTGTATATGCAATGCCTGCAGAAGTCAGAAGAGAGCATTGGATCCCCTAAAACTGCAATTATGGAGAGTTGTTAGCTTCCACATAGGTGCTGGGAACTGAGCCCAGGTCCTTTATAAGAGCAGCCAGTGCATTTAACTGCTGAGCCATCTCTCCAGATGTACATTTTTCATATTTTAGATATACATTTTTTCAGACATACATTTTAATATTTTACAGCATGTTAATATTGGAAGTGTTTGAGTGGATGGTACATAGGAGTGCTGGCATTAAAGGCATGCACTACCACACCTGACCACACTATCTTTGAAAGTGACTTTATGTCAGAGCAAATTTTAAAAAGAGAATGTGTATCCATCTTGTCATCAAGCTACTACTGAAGGATCAAACCTTGCTTGCAATGTTAGGAACCTAACGTTTTGGAGATTGCTATGTAGGGGCAGAAAATGTGGTCTCAAAGGGTATTCAGGTGCCAGAAAAAGCCTCAACCATGAGAAAAGTATAATAGAATCTTTGCTGCTGAGTGTCTCTGCGTGAAGTTTGGAGAATGAGGGGTAACAACATTGATACTTAGTATTGAACCTGGAGGATCATGAATTAAGTTTTTATAATAACTATGCTTTTACTGGAAAAAACACAGGTAAATGATTTTTGTTCAGTTAATTTTTTTGTATTACAGGAAATAAAATAATTATTAATATGGAGAATAATTTCAACTTTGAGTCATCATCATCTGCCTTTACTCTCCAAAGTTCTTCAGAGACAGTGACTTCTATTCAGCTCTTAGATTTCAGAACAACTTTACTAGAAGCTTTAGAAGAACTGCGTATGAGAAGAGTAAGTTCTTTTTTAAAAGTTTTTATTTTAAAAGCTCTGATTCCTTTCCTTTCAAGGAAGGAAGCCAAAATAACCTTATTTAGAAAGAAAATAAATAGTCCAAATAATTAAGTAAGAGTATGGGACAGATTTAAGTTCATGATTAGGGAATGGGAAATAAAAAATATTTGGAAACAAAGCAAAAAAAAATAAAAGGAAAGAATTTGTAGATTGTTAAATACTTGGGCAGTCAACAACATTTTATTGAGGCACTAGAAATGAATAGATAGCACTATATAGTTAGACACCATGTGGATTCAGAAGCACATTGTTTGGAGAGACTGCATTTTTATTGTTTAAGATCTGTGCCTATGACATGATTACATAATAGAACAAAGCAGTCCATAGTTAAATGGCAAATGTCTGTAGTAAGTCTTCTGAGTTCAAAGAATCAAATGTTATTTATGGCAGTACTGGGGATTGAGCTTAAGGAATCATGCATAGGAGGCAAGTACTCTTTCACTGATCTACAACCCCAGTCCTAAATTACCTTTAGAAGTGGTAACTGAAATTTTAAAATTCATTTTTATTTATTTATTTCAAATGTTTTTTATTCATTATTATTATTCTGTTTGTGCATGATGTGTGGGAGGGGGCGGTATGCATGAGTGGAAAACTCTGTGGAATTTGATCTCGTACTTTTATGTGGGATTCAGGGAAAAATCTCATATCACCAGGTTTACAAGTCAAGTGCATTTCTTGTCAGCCCAATTCTGAGATTTAAAATTTTTATTTATTTTTATTTTATGGGTAGAAGTGTTTTGCTTGGAGGTATCTAAGTGTACCCATGAGTGCAATGCATGTGGGGGTCAGAAGAGGGCGTCTGATCCCTTGGAACTGGAGTTCTTAGCCACAATGTGGGTGCTGGAAACTGAACCCAGGTCATCTGCAAGAGCAGCCAATGCTCTTAAATGCTGAGCCATCTCTTAGCCTGAGATTAAAAGGAAAGATTTATGTGGCATAAAAATTTTAGCAGGCTATTTACATTACACAAATCTCCTTCAAAAAGCATTCTATTTTTGAGATTGTATTGATCTAAATTTGAGTACCGTATTGTTAACTCTGATGAATAAATTGCAGCCAGTTCAGGAAAGAAGAGAATAAACAAAAGGGTTTGCTATTGCTTATTTTATGTTTTTCTTTCTATGCTTATAATTTACCAGCCACCTTCTTAGGTACTTTGTTGTTAGTATTTCTTTTAACTTTTGTAAAAATTTCATGTTACTGAGAAGGAAACTGACATCCCTGTTCTGAAGGACTTTCTGAGGAGCTCTTGACTTTGAAGAGGTTTCCTATAGCTCTCATGGATCTGGGATTCTCTTCAGGGATGCTTTCACTAGGACTTATACTGTATTGCAAAGACAGAAACAAAGACAGCTCTCTGAAAATAAGCTACAATGTTAGAAATATTGTTCTGGTATTTTAAATTATTGAAATTTATTATTATAAAATTTCATACTGCAATTTTCATTCTATCTAAGTTACTTATTAGTGTAACAAAAATATGTTTAAAGAAGAAATCCTGCTGGTGAAGGGTACCTTGGATAAGCATTATTAAGAAATATCTTTGTAAAATTATTTTAAAATATTACCTTTCTGTTTTTGTTTGATTTATGTTACTGTGATAAAGCACTGACCAAGACCAGCTTGGGAGGAAAGGGTTTATTTGGGTTACACCTCCCAGTCACAGTATGTCACTTTGAGAGGACAAGGTAAGAACTTAAGGCAGGAACTGAGGCAGAGGCAATGGAGGAATGCTGCTTACTGCCTTACTCCCTCTGACTTGCTCTTATGTAGCCCAGGCCCACCTGCCTGGGAATGGCACTGCCCACAGTGTACTGGGCCCTCTTTCATCAATTAGCAGTTAAGAAAATGCCTTATAGACATGACCACAGGCCAATCAGATATTCCTCCACTGTGTTTTCCTCTTCTTTGGTGATTTAGTTTGTGTCAGGATGACAAAAACTATTTCTTAAGTGAAACAACTGCAGGACACTAAAACTTCATACGTTATTTTATTATGTTTCAAACATCATATTTTTGCTTGCTGATATTTCCAATTCAAAAAACTGCTTCTTTAAAATAATCTTCTGAATGGTCAGGCATGTAGCTCAGTTGGTAGAGTACTTGCATAGCATGCTCAGAGCATGGTATTGAATCACTAACACCATATTAATGGGGCACATAGTGGCTCAAGAAAGAGTTCTTAGCACTTGGGAGGTAGAAGTAAGAGGACCAGAAGTCGAAGGTTATCCTTGGCTACATAAAAAATTCAAGGATAGTCTGGGCTACATGAACCCCTGCCACAAACAAACGAACAACAAAAAAAAAGTCTTTTGATGTATTTAGGGTTAACAAAAGAACAATGTTGTCTTGCGTGTCTGTGTGTATGTGTGTATATATATATATACATATATATACATGTATATATATATATATATATAGTGCGTTTATGTGCGTGTGTGTGTTCATGTATGCAGGTGCATGTGTATATGTGTGTGCAAATGTGAAGGCTAGAGGTCAACTCAGGCTTCATTTTTCATTGTATTTATCTTTATTGTATGTGTATAAATGTTTCGTCTGCATGTAAGTGCACCATCCATGTGCATGCAATGCCTTTGGAGGCCAGAAGAGGGTGTTGAATTTCTTTGAACTGGAGTTAAGGATGGGTGTTAGCTACCATGTGGGTAGCTGGGTCCTCTATAAAAGCAGCCAGTGCTCTTAACCTCTGAGTCATGAACCCTTCAGGCTTCATTTTTAAGATTCAAATTTTGATTTTAAGAGATTAGTATTCAGATTGCCCTGTTTTTATGTAGCACTCTCAAGTTAGCTGAAATGCCAAAAAAGTTTGTTCTATACTATAAAGGATTAATCAAATTACTTTAGTTAAAATAAACAAACTAAAGTAAAAAACTTTTAAAAACTCCCCTAATTATATTCTAATACCTAACTGTATTGTAATTAATAAAAGAGGACACTACTCATATTTTTTCTTTATGAGCTAAGTTGGTAATGTCAGTATTTGAAAACAAGAGGATGCTTTAAATGAAGATGTAAAGATTATCAATCTGAATCAATAAAATAGTTACACTGAATCTATAGCATGTTCATTTTAGAACTTAGACTCCATATATTTTTTATTTATTTACTTTCAAATTTCTCTATCATCTATCTATGTATCTATCATCTATCTGTCCATGTATGTATGTGTGTATGTATGTATGTATGTATGTATTTATCTGTCTATCTATCTATCCATCTATAATCTATCTATATCTACCATCTACCTAGAGGCAGAGTCTCCTGCTCCAGGCTGGCTTTGAACTGGTCATGTAGTAGAGGGTGGCCTTGAATTTCTCATCCTTCTGCCTCCACCTTCTAAGTGCTGGTTTTCTAGATATGCACCATTACATGCTAGGAATTGAACTCTGACAAGGGCATTTGTCACAACTGAGTTATAGCTGGGGGTATTCTCAGTTGGTAAAATGCTTGCCCACCACAAATGTTATTTCTGACAGATCCATGGCATAACTGTTAAGGGGTAGAGATGATCAATAATAACACAGGGGTCACACATTCAGCTTTCTTCGGTGTTTGGGTTGTTGGTATATGATATAAGTAAAGTAGGAGTTATGTTGAATTAGAGAGTCAACATTACATTAAAAACAACTTAGAAATTCAGATTTCAATGAGAAATCTATTGAATTCTAAAAATTGAAAGGGGTTTGGAAGTTTTAAAACAAAATATATTTCCGATCCAAATCATTTGTACGTTGTAGATAAAAACATTTCTCATGAAACTTTTATAGTTAGCAAATTAAAATTTGCACTCATTTGATGTCCTTTTACAAGCCATTTTTTTTGTCTGTTTTTTAAGAGACTTCAAATTTTTATAGATACCATGTCATGCAAATTAGCTATGCTGCTACATAATATATATTATGTATCATGATAAAATTATAAACAGAATATTTTGATAGATTAGAAAAACCTGTTAAATATGTAAATAAGAAGTCCTTGGATGAACAATAAGTAACGTTATAAACAATAAGTAAAATCAAGTGGAGTTTTGGATAATCTAAAGTAACAGTAATTTTCTATAGAAATTTTGAGGAAAACTGATCAAGTGATGGTTTAATATAAGGTAAATAATACTAAACAGCATTTCAGTTCCATATAAAATTAATGGAATTACTGGTGATTAGAATCACTCTTATTTCTGATTATGATTTGTAGAATACATAACTTTGTCTTATGTGGAACACTGATAAAATGGAAATTAGCCATTTTGCTAAAAATAGCATTATATATTTATGTTTTGCTTAGGATTTTCACTTTAAGTTTTCTATTAAATTTATTTTTAACCTTTTAAATTATTTAGCTTCATGTTTTTCTTCTATTCATTAAGAAACTCTAAAAAGTTTTAAAGAAAAATTCCCATTAGGTTGTCAATGAAAGAAAATACAGTAAATTTTGTAAGAAAATGCCATCTCCAAGTTCAATAAAGTATACCAGAATATAGAATCCTAGAGTGTTTATTTTTTATTAGATGCCTTAGGACTACAAGGATTTAAGTGTTTTTACAAAAACAATAAAAGAGGAGTAATTTGATGGTTTATTTACTCTTTATAACCTTTAGAAAGTGTTGTGCTTTTTTAAAGTGCTTGCTTCAGGCTGTAGTTTTACAAGATGGGCTATGTATTGGTCAGACCTTTTCAATTCTTGACCCTGAACAGATTTAGGGACATAGCACATATAGCAGGCACATGTCCAAGAAGCCCAAACTGTAACTGGGTACTTTTTCTGTTCTTTCAAACTTATAATCTACCTCCTATAAAATTGTTCAAATCAGTTCTCTCATAAAATACTAAACAATCTTCTATATAATTTCTTGGTCTGATAAGCTAAAAGTTGCTCAAGACAAATATCTCTAATATTGATCAAATGATTTAAGACTTTATTTCCTAATAGTATTAAAATTTTCTGTTTTTATATTAGCAAGATTATGAAGATTTCTAATATGGAACACAATATTAAAACATCATACCAGTTCTTAAATTCTTCTATTTTTATACAACTATTTAAAATTTTTATTTTGAAATGTTCTACCAGAATTCAGAATGTATTTATATATAGATGAAAAGTTAAAAAAGTTCTCATTATTCTCAATATTTCACATATTCTCCTTTGTGTGTGCATGATGTATGTGTGAGGCCACATGTACCATGCTGTACAGTGGAGGTCAGAGGACAACTTGTGGGAGTCAGTTCTCACCTTCTACCATCCTGGGATCCTGGGAATCAGACCCAGACTCAGGTTACCAGGCTTGTGATTGAAGCACCTTAACCAGTAGAGCCATCTCACTAGCCCCAGTGAAAGGGGTTTGAGTGGTTTTCTAGCTTCTGTGAGATGTAAAGAGTGAATTCTAAAGTTTTTATAAAAGCATATCTTAACAGTTCATGTGTCTTACAGTACCTATAATCTCTTAAAGATATTATGGTGCTGTATTTAAGAGATTGGAGTCACATAATCAGTGGTCAAATACAAATTCTGGAGTTAAGAAGTCTCAGTTATTTAGGAGGCTTATCCAGGAGTTCCAGACTAGTTGGCCATCATAGCAAGATCTTGTCTCAAATATAAATGACAAAACAAAATAAAACAAAATACAGGTTTACTGTTGACCTGCTATGTGATGTCAGACACATGATCCTTTTGCTACCTCAGTTTCTTTAGATATAAAATAACGATGATAAGAATACCTTTCTTATAAAAATGTGTCCTGGATTAGTTAATATATAGAAAAGGAATGATAATAATGTGACAAAATATTACAGTGTACCCACTAAAAATAAAGTATGTTACTACACTGACCTAATGGAGGCAATATTTGTTTTAGTCCACCTCTTTTGGGAGGGAATGTGTATGTGTGTACTTGTTTATTTATATTTATTTTTTTTAATTTAATTTTATTTATATTATATGTGTATGTTATGCCTGCATGTATGTCAGTGCACCCATATTATGCAGTGCCTGCAGGTCCCCTGGAACTAGAGTTATAGACAGTTGTTAGCCCACCATGTGGGTGCTGGAAACTAAACCTGGGACCTCTGCAAGAGTGGCCAGTTCTCTTAACTGCTGAGCCATTTCTTTAGTCCCATTATTTATTTAGTTTTAGTTAGGTTTCTCCTGTCTCTTGCCTAGCATGCAGAAATCCCTGGGTTTAACTCATAGCACCACGTAAAACTGGTATGGTGATGTACCTTTCAGCACTCAGAAGGTAGAGGCAATAGGATCATAGGTTGACGATCATCCTTACTGTTTAGTCAGTTTGAGACCAGTGTGGGCTAATTGAGAACCTGCCTCAAAACCAACCAACCGACCACATATTTCATCTGTTAATATCTTAGTGGGTGTATTTTTACATTGTATGTGTGTGTTTGTTTATCTGTCCAAGTGCATGCATATGTGTAGATGTATATGCATGTGTGTGCTTGTGGATGCCAGAGATCAATCTCAGGTATGATTTCTCATGTTCTGTCCACTTTGTTTTTTGAGACAGGGTCTCTTTCTGGGACCTGGGGCTTGCCAACTAGGCTAGGCTGGCTGGCCAGCGAGCCTTAGAAATGCATTTCTCTACCTCCCCATCCCTGGGATATATGCGTGTGCTACCCAACATACCTGTTTTTTTTTTTTTTTTTTTTAATGTGGGTGATAGGGATTGAATTCAGGTCCTCAGTCTTATATGGCAAGGACATTACATTATGACTGAGCCATTTTCTCAACCCAATATTCTCTTTTCTCTCCAACATTATGTTGTGAAATTTATCAAACATATAGCAAAGTGAAAGAATTTTATAGACTAGTCAGAACACTACTAACATTTTATTATATTGGTTATTATTTCTTTTTAAAATATTTATTTTTATTTTATATATGAGTGTATTGCCTGCAGGTATGTAAGTATATCCGTGTCATGAACTGCAAGTAGGGGCCAAAAGAGGATGTCAAATTCCCTAGAACTCGAGTTACGGATGATTGTTAGCCACCATTTTGGTGCTGGGAATCAAACACAGGTTTCCTGTAAGAGCAGCAAGTGCTCTTAACTGTTGAACCATTTCCGTAGCCCCTATTTATTGATTTTTAAATTTTTATTTATTATTTTTATTTTATGTGTATGAGTGTATTGTCTACGTATATGTAAGTGCACCTATGCCTGGCAGTGCCTGCGGAAGTAAGAAGAGGGCATCAGATCCCCTGGAACTGGAGTTATGGATGATTGTTAGCTGCCATGGGGATCCTGGGAGCTGAACCTGAATCCTCTGCAAGAATAGCTCTCCAGCCCCTGGTCATTATTTCTTTATGATAAGATATATGATTATACTTCTTTATTGGCATATATTGTACACAATACTGAATTTTGTTGTTATATTTTCATATATGCTTCTTATGCACCTTGGTTGTATTCACTCCTCTTTGTTTCACTTCATTCTTTGATGATTTAAAAGTAAGTTACAGACAACAGTATGTTTCAGGCCCATGTTCTAACACTTATTAAATACTTCAGAATTCCTATCACTAAACAAAGTTGACTGTTTACAACTTTTTTATTTATACCAAAATTTATCTTTAAAAAAGATGTAAAATTGGGAGGGGGACATGTTGGGGAGATACGAGAAGAGTTTAAAGAGGGAAATGGGAGTGAACATAATTATATTTCACTGTATGCATGTATGAAATTCTTAAGAATAAAGAAAAATTATAACACAAAATTTATAGATAATGATATGTAAAAATCATTGAATGAGTATTGATAGATAATGCAAACTCTTACCAAGAGATAAAATGTTATAAAAATTATAAAATGCCTCTGGCAATGGACAAAGAAAGACCTCATTGGTGGTGGTGTTCTTATATCAGTTGGGGACAAAGCAGATGGTAGTCCTTTGTTCATCCTAGCTTAATGCCAGGCTTGGTGGCCAAAGCTATTTCACACCTACGGCACATAAAATCCAAACAATGAAAAAAAAAGTTTTACCTAGTCCCCCTTCCTAGGCAAATTCTAAACACCTTTTCTTTCTCTAATAGGAACTCACTTTTCTGTTATCTTTTCATACTCACTTTGTCTTGAGAATCTTAACATTTTGTGTAAGTGGAATCATACTATATACTTTAAAATTTTTATTATTTTTATTTTATGTGCGTCATTGTATTGCCTGCATATGGTAGGTGTACGAGCATTGTGCAGTGCTTGTGGAGGTCAGAAGAGGGCGTTGGATCCTCTGGCATGGTAGTTACAGAGAGTTGTTAGCTGCCATGTGGGTGCTAGCAATTGAACCTAGGTCCTCCATAAGAGCATTCAGTGTTCTTAACTGCTTGAGCCATCTCTCCAGCCCCATTTTATATTTTTTTAGATAAGGTACTTACACTTAGTATATATTTAAATCCATATGTATACATTAGCACATATCCTGCACATACTTTTTTAACATGTATACTTAGGTATTTCATTTTTTCTAGCATGATTTTAAATTATATCTTAAATTTTGTGTCCTCCATATTCATTATTGCTATGTAGAATTGTGATTAATTTTTGTGTGTTGAACTTGTATCCCGTTTTTATCTAACAATAGGCTTAAGCTTGATAACCCCAGGATAGAAGCATGAGGTTAGTAGCAAGGTGGTGGCAGGTAAGAACTTTATTATAAGGCTAGTTGATTGGAAGATGGAGGACTATTTTATTCTAAAGGGCTGACTTCCTTGGGTACTAACTTAGGAAGGTTTATATAGGAGTAGGGGATCACAGTCTCATAGGTGATTTCTCAGAGATGGAGGTGTATCATCATGTTTGAGCTTCACCACATCACACATGATCTTTATTGTCTAGTCACAAGATGTTTTCAATTCTGTAAATGTAAAGAACAAAGATTATTATTTTGGGGGGCTATCTTTACCCATGGGTAGTTTCTGACACCTTACACAACAGGCAATTTAGAAGAGATAGCTGGACTGAGGAGAGCTGATTGACAAGTTGACAGTAACAAAATAAAACACATTTCACATGATTACTGTGAAGGACAAAGTTACATAGGGGGTGGTGTAAACCTATAATCCCAGCACTGAGGAGGCTAAGTCAGGACAATCATAGCCTTTCCATCGTAAAACAATCTAAAGGGAGGTAGGCACCCCATCTCACTGCTGAGCTTCATGTTGACCTTGCTAAACCCACTTATTAGTGCTTGCAGACTCTTTTGTACATTTTTAAGATTTTAAAAAAATGTACAAATTCATTCATTGGCTAATAGGCAGTTTTATTTCTTGATTTCTAATCTGTTTGTTTTTCATGCTTTGTTATAGTAGCTAGAACTTCCAGTACTGTGCTGAGTTAAGCAGTGGGAGCAGCCATTCTTGCATTGCTCCAGAGCTGAGACCAAAAGCAGCCAGCAGTACTTTCATCATTAAATATAATTTTTATGCAAACTGTAAATTTTATAGGATCCTAAATTTTACAAAATTTGTAAAAATTCTCTTTAGTAAAGATAATTTTCTGTATTCCTAATTTGCTGAGAGGTTTTCTTTTCTTTTTTTTATTTCTTAGTGCTGGAGGTGGAAACTAGGCAAGTGTTTTTTTTTACCACTGAGCACATTTTTTGCCCTTGCTGGGTGTTTTTTAAATGTATTTTTATTTTATTTTATTTTATTTTCTATTGTGAATGGTTGCTGGATCATGTTACTTTTTCTGTCAATTGATTTTTTTTTGTTTTTTTTTCCTTTAACATTTATGTGATACAGTCTGCTGATTGACTTTCTGCAGTTATACATTGTTGAACCATTGGGGGTTCTTTTTACTAATATTTAAGGTTTTTCTTCATTAAAAATTGTGAGAAATCTTGGTCTGCTTTTCTTTTTTTGTCATATCTTTATCTGGCTTTGGTGTGATGATGAAATTTATGAAATGAATTGGATTGTATTTTCATCTATTTTGCTGAAGAGGACTGTAAGATGGTGTTAATTCTTTAAATGTCTGATAGACTTCTTGGGTGAACCCATATGGACCTGGAGATTTTTTTGTGGGGAAAGGCTTTTAAATGACAAATCCAGGAGCTGGAGAGATAGCTCAAAGGTTGAGAGCACTAGCTGTTCTTGCAGAAGACCCAGGTTTGAATTCCAGCTCCCACATGGTTACTAACAACCCTCTGCAGCTCCAGTTTCATGGGATCCAACACCCTCTTCTGTCCTCCATGGATATTACATGACATGGGTGCATTTGCATATATGCGTAGAACACATGAATACACATACAAAAATAGAAATAAAGAAAAAAAATTTAAATAACAGATTCAGTTTTTAAAATGGTTATGGGCTATTTAGATTGTATTATTTTAGTTGAGTTTTGGTAGTTTGTGGTTTTGGAAGAATTGGTCCAGTTCTGTAAGTTGTCAAGTTTATGAGTATAAATTTGTTTTAGTCATCTCTTATTATCTTTTTAATGGCTAGTGTTTATTTGTGCATGGTTTCTAGTAGTTCTTTCAGAGTCTTTAAAATAGTTGATTTAAGGTTTCTGTGTAGAATGCTCACCTCTCTGGGCACCCTTCAGGACAGTTTCTGTTCATTTTTTTTCCCTGTGTATGGCCTGTACTTTACTGTTTGCACGCCTTGTAGTTTTTGGTTAGAAACTCTGTTTTGGAAATGCACCAGCTCTGGAAATCAATACTTGCCCTGTCCCGGGGTTGCTGCTGATTATGTAGTATCTTGGCTGAATAAATTTATGATTCTGTGTGTAATCTTTGTTGCGTATGGCTATTGGTTTAATGATTAACTACTGATTTGACAGAGATTTCATTAAACACCTAGGACTAAACCCTCCTAGTCTTTCCAGAAGGGCTCCATATGTGTTTGTTGAGGCTCATCTTTTACATTTAAGCTAAACAGTTTTTAACTCTGCCTTTAATAATACCTTTTAAAAAATGTTTGCTAATAAAATTGCATTATTTTAAACAAAAACAAATGGTGTTTCTAAATGATTGATTTCTGCTTGGCTTTGGATTTCTTTTGATTTTTAGGCCTTCCCTTTATGCTGCTTACTGGAGAGACGAGCTTTGCAGCTCTTCCAGCAGAACCTTCCTTCTCTTTTTAATTTGCCATTTTGTGCTTGGTATAGTGATGATGGTGGCAGGCAGCAGGAAGAGAGCATTCTGTATAGTCTCGTTAAGCCTCAGTCTTAGGTGAATCTAAGGTGATGAGATCTTCGTGAGTGTTTTCATCCTTCCTACAACTGTAGTGCTTGGCCTTGCACAAGTTGCTGTGCCCTTCACCCCCAGGACAGAACTACAGTTTTGTTTTCTTGGCCTTGCTCTTCCCAGCTGCAGTAGGTTTCCACAAGCACTCTGAAGTGACAGTTTTTATTGTCCTTTCCCTTGTAGATTTAGGGGAGACAGATGTGCCTTAGTAGTTTTCAGTGATGACTGTTGGTCCCTCTGCCAGCTGCACAAGCATTTCCATTATGTCCTTGGCTGTAGTTTTGGTTGCCTTCCCCCACTGCCATCTAAGGTTTGGGTCTATAGGGTAAATTGGGAAGGTGGCTGTGACTGCTGTTTTCTCTGACATCTAGTACAGAGAGGGAAGCCTTTTCAGGATTCTCCCTACTTTCCCTGTTAGCCTTTGTGGGTTTCCTAGAAGAAAAGCATGCTAGAAAGGCCTTCCCATCTTAGCTATTACAAGAGCTGATAGAGGATTCATATTATGGCAACCCATAGTGTGCCTAGAGCAGTTTATTAAGGAGGTTCCTCTCCTTATTTAGCTGAATTCTTTTCTTTTTTCTTGTTGAGACAGAGTCTTGATGTGTAGCTCAGGCTGGCCTTGAATTTCTGTCGGTCCTCCTACCTCAGTCTTCCCAGTGCCCAGCTAGCTGAGTCTTACCAGTACCTACTATCTTGTGTACAGATGCACAAATGCTAGAGATCTGCTTTTCCATATGGGCACCTGTGTCCATCCAGATTTTATATTACTTGCTTCATCTGAACCTCCAGTCATCTGATAAATTTCACTTAATTTGCAATATACCAGATTTTTCCTTGTGAGTGTAAACGTATACCATTTTTGACTCCCTAGAAAGAGCAGGAACTAAATGACTTGAAGTTCTAGTTTTTATAGTATTCTTTTTCTTTTTAACTTAGGAAGCAGAACCTAAATATGAAGAGCAGATTAATAAAATTATTATGGAGACACAAGAACTTAAATGGCAAAAGGTAAGTATTTCCCCCTCAAATTAGCATTTTAGCATTTATTTAAAATTACATTCTAACTCTTATTGCAAAATTGCTTCAAAATTTTCTTAAATGTATTTGGGAGTTGTGCGTTATTAGAAATAAAGCCTCAGGAAAATTCCCACTAAAACTCTTGATGACATTTGTGGCTTCAGAAGTTTTAGGAATTTTGAATATACAGCAAGGATAATTCAGAGACCTTCAATTTTTCGTCTAACAAACATTGTAGTGTTTTTTAAGGAAATAGGTATATTTTGAAAGCAGTGAAAGCTCAGGGCCAGTTTATGTTTTCCTGGGGTAGCAGACTCAGAATTCACATGACAGAGTTTAAATCTTACTAGTAGTTACTAAAATTTTAGGTAAAATTGACCCACATCATTGTAGAATACAGGAAGAAAACTAGGGTAGTATATCAAAAACAAATCTTCTACAGACCCATCTGTGGAGAGACACAACAGGTAAATACTAAGTACAAGTTCAACTCAAAGTAGACTTTTAAATGTAAAATCTTGTGTTGTTTCTGATTTGGGGTTTTGTTTGTTTGTTTGTTTGCTTTGAGACTGGGTCTTGGTGTTTAGTCTGGTCTTGAGTTTCTGGGTTGAAGTAAGTCATTTTCCCTACTCTGCATTCTGAGTAGCTGGGACTACAGGTATTCCAGGCTGCTTCTGGCTATATCTCATTTTTGTATAGAAAGAATGAAGAGTATAACATTTTCAGAATACAATTCAGTAATTCAGTTAATTAGTAAATTTAATGCAATTCTATTTAAAATACCAAGAGCATGTTTGGGAGTCCTTAGGTTAATTCTAAGATTTCTATGGAAATAAACATAGAAGAGTAGCCCGGAAAGTATTGGGGGATGAAAGGAGGTACTTTGATTCTTAAACATATTATAATGCTACAATTAAAATAGGGCCTGTGGGCAGGAGAGATCAGTCAATGGTTAAGAGCATTGTCTGTTCTTGTAGAAGACCCAGGTTTGAATCCCAACACCTACATGGCGGCTAACAACCATTCATAACTCCAGTTGGAGAGAATCTGGCACCCTCTACTGTTCTCCATGGACACTGCATGACATGAGTGCTCTTGTACACATGCAGGCATAACACATATACACATAGAATTAAAAATAAATAAATAAATAGTCTGTGAGATGACTTAGTAGATAAAGGTGGCCATGCCTGATGATCTTTCAATTACCCCACTTCTGATCGCAGCAGATGTGCCTTGGAATACTATGTTTGTCTAAGTAAGAAAATGTCCCAAATCAGGGGAAAAACAGCCAGTTTTATGGCAACTTCTAATAAAAGCTAAGGGCTATAGGAGAAGGTGGACTTCATAGTTTTATGAGTCAGAGAAATGGAAGAGCAAGAGCATCCCAGTAATATGCTAGTAGCTCTCTCCTTCCCTTAATTCTGCATGTGCCGGATAGCTTTAGTTCTCAACTTGACATACCTGAATGGAGGTAACCTCAAATAAAGAATTTTCTCCATTGGATTGGCCTATAGCCATGTCTGTGGGGGCATTTTCTTGATCGTTGAATGATATAGGAGAGCCCAATCCGCGGTGAGCAGTTCCACTCCTGGGCAGGTGGCCCTTTATTATATAAGAAAGCAGACTGAGTACAGGCTGGGGGAGCAAGCCATTAAGCAGTATTCTTCCATGATCTAATTTTCAGCTTCTTCCTGCTCTGAGTTCCTGCTTTGACTTCTCTCCTGATGAACTATGACTTGGGAGATGTAAGATAAAATAAACCCTATCCTCCCCAAGTTGGTTTTGGTTAGTGTTTTTATCACAGCAATAGAAAGTCACTAAAATACTGCAGATGTTGGGGGCAGAGAGTTTCCAAATTCATGAGAAGGCTTTATAAAGTCAGTGCCAGGAAAGCGAGTACCTTTGTCACTGGAAATATTCTTTAGGCACACCGAATCAAGAAATTTGTTTTTTGTTCTCAGAACGGTAGCTCTCCGGTGAGATGTCTCAGTCCATCCTGAAAAATGAGCAGTGATGAGACACATTCAGAACCCATTAGGGGCTAATTTTAGGAAATCCATTTACAGAATGTACAAGGACAGTTTTAGCAGGATAGTTCTGGTGATATATGAGGTCTCTACCAAAGATCTCAGTCGTGTTAGTAAAATTTCCCATCATTGCTAACTGAGTGTAGTTTCCAATTTGTTCTTGTTCTGATGGATAATTTCATGTAAATTTTTTGTGAAGTTCCGCTGATGTCCTCTCGTGTCATCAAGTTTGGCCTAAAAGTATCTGACCTGAAAGTGTCCTGAAAGAGTTTTCCCTGTGTAATTTACTGTGGAGTCAGTTGTGGACATTCCAAAATAGCCTTTTAAAATCTCTCCAAATATTTGGAGTATCACAGAGTCCAGGAACATGTATTATGAAGATTAGCTAGGACATTTTCTTTGACCTTTATGTTATCCTTTTTAATACATAGATATTTTGTCAAAAAGCATTAGAAAAATTGCCAACCTTTCAAAATTGAGATCCCTACTGAAATTATAAACCTCTTTGTTTGTACAGTGTTCTAAAATCATGGATATTTGCAAAAGCATAACTGTTTTTATGTCTTACCTCTTGATAATTAGCAGGCTTTGCTAAATAGGATAAGTTCTGTTCATCTTGGTTGATTTTACTTCTGTTAAGGAATCATAATATATTTAGAGGTCAGCTGAGACTGTTGTAGCCTGCTTGGTATTTTTTCTTTTTCAGTTTGAAAACTGACCTGTCAACAACTAAGATTAAACTTAGATGTAATTTTGGACAGTGCCTAAGAAATGAGTTTGTGTCATAGTAATTGCTTAGGGTCTAGATTATCACGAATTTCTCCTTTGGATATTAAAGAGTAAAGCTTTTAACAAAAGTTTTTATATGAGTAATATTTATTAGCAGTCTGTTACAGAGACATGTATTTTATTATTTTAATTTTTTATGTGTATGAGTGTATTTCCTGCATGTGTATAAGCGAACCTGTGTTGTGAATACCTATGGAGGTCACAAATGGGAACTGGAGTTATGGACAGTTGTTAGCTGTCATGTGGGTGCTGTGATTCGAGCCCAGGTCTTCTGCGAGAACAGTCAGTGCTCTTAACCGCTGAACGATCTACCTAGCCCCAAGATATATTTTATATAGGAAGCTACTGATCATCAAAATATTTATTGAAAGTTTGCCAAACACTGTATTCAATTTCTCTTACATTAGTATATTTGATCCTTTTTCATAAAACATTTCATTTTAGCCTGTTTTCCATTTAAGTTCTTAAATATATATCCAAAACAAATACCAATATGTGTATATGTATGAATGTAAAATAAATAACATAAAAGTAGAATGAATACTCTGTATGTGTGTGTCTGTGTGTTGTGGAAGGCTCTTCTGTGGATATGACATGGCTGTTGCCATCTTGAAATCAGAACAGCTGTGATTTACTGAATGAGACCCTCACAAGATTGGGCCTACTGTTATTCCTGTGTGGAAGGCTGAGAGGACTCATGATGTGACTCATAAGGTGACTTACTAGATTGCTCAAAAGATGGCTCATGAACCAGTTCATCTGTAATGAGGCATGATGGGACAAATAAATGTTTGCTCATACTCTTCATGAAGAGTCATATAATAGGGATATAACAAAACAAAGATGATTTTGGAAGGAGCAGTTGTATGCCCCTGATATAAGTGACAAGACATGCAGTTAAAGCTAGTCCATTTGGTGGTGCAGCATCTCTAGGGGTAATCATGAGTCAGTGGTTCTTCTTTACATTGTTCAGAATGGCATGGCTCCTTGCTGTATACAGTTGTGTTGCCCTGCTATAGGTCTGATAAGACACACATCTGGTGCTAAGCTATCTGCCTAGAAGGAAGTCCATGGGAGAAGTCCTGGAGAAGTTATATTTGTCTAGTTCTAGGGATTGGAGCCCCTCCTTGATAAATGTTATTCACCATAGTAGTATGGGGATGCCTTAAAAATGGCTGATTGAGTAGAGAATGTATTATAATCCAGGACAGTAGGGCTGCTGCAGCAGAAGTATGAATGACACACATGCAAATTTGGCTTGTAAATTCAATGAAGGAGAGGATGAGATGGAAATCCTGGTCCACTATTTCTTATAGCTGTAGGGGGAGGGTAGGAAAGAGGGTACAAGTTAGATATGTGATAAATAGCTCCCTTTTGAGATCTGAAAATTTGGAACCCATGGGAAGAGTTGAGCAATAAAGAGGTAGAAAATGAGGTAAAAGTGATAACAAGGGACTGGGCATGAGAGAGATGGTGTGTGATAGCCAGTTCACCAAGGTGGATAAGACTTCGTTTTCCTGATAGTTAAGAAGGAAGTTAATTCAGCAGGGATCTTGGTGCTGGCATAGGGGTATGTGACTTTGCCAAGTTGTACGGTGAATCATATTTTAATGAGGTAAAAGAGGCCCTGATGAATCTGGGTGACTTAAACTGGCATGTAAATTGGGTTTTAAAGTGCTAAAATGATCAAAAGGAAATAAAAAAAAAAGACAGGACAAGGGACAAGATTTTTGTGTCACAACAGAATACTGAAGGAGATAAAAATTGATCAGAAGCCAAATTCAGTGCTTCTAAGCCTCTAGAAGCCTTTTAAGTTTGAGCAACAGTTCAGTAAAGGGGTCAAAGAAAGAATGGATAAAAGAATAGCAAATTTTAAAAAAGATTAGGCTTGTTCCAAGGGTGGAGTAGACAGCAGTAGACATTCAGAGATCCTCTTGCCTTCTTTAAAAGGGTCTCATTATATATTTTTAATCTCTTTGAGCATCTTACAGATTTAGAAGAACATATTAATGTAAGCAAGCCCACCTAAAGGAGTGAGGATAGGAAATCAGTCTGCACATAGTACAGGGTCACAGGTGAAAATTCTTGGGAGTTTTATGATTGAGTAAAGTGCAATTGATATGCAACAAGATGACTAGGAAGAAAATCTTATTACAGTATTTGCTTATAAATGTAAAACTATTAGTTAGAGAATTTAAATGCAGAATGTACTCTGTGTGTTTGGGAAAAGAATACTCAGAACATAAGACTTTGTTGGTCAGGGAGGCCCAGGAGGCCCCACAAACTATGAGGGCTGTTGCTACTGCTGTTGGTTACATGCCATAACTAGATGATGAGATTATTTCCAGATGTACGGCACTGTTTGTTGCAGAACATGGAGAAATCAAGCTGATACTGAGCTGGAAGCTCCTTCCTTGCTTTTGTAGTGTCAGAAGGCGTTATACAGGCTTTCATGGAGAACTGTTGCTAACAGTCATATTCAGTTATGAGCCCTGTGTGCTACACTAACATTGCAGGAAAGATGTGCCCACTGGTACATTAGTGGTACAACCATTATGGATGTGACCAAGGGCTTTTTGATTAGATTTAAGGCCTACTTCAAAGAAAGGAGCCCACATTTGGTTCTGTATGCCAGGGTGAAAACCCGGTGCTAGGCCCTAGTAGGGAAGCTACTGCTATTGTTTTATTAAATGGATATGAGGTACTTGACAAATTGCTTTCTAAACATTTATGTTTATGCCCTTAGATTATTACTGCAGTTGGTCTTTGTCAGAGAAGCTTGTTTTTGCAATAGTTATTTCAGAGACTTTTTACTGGTCAACAAACTGCTGAGAATAAACAACTGTTGCTTTGTCATAGAGGTCCAAAGCTCAGCCTTAAATACAGATTTAAAACAATCTTACATTTGTACCACGCATGGTGGCACATTCCTTTAATCTTAGCACTCAGGAGGCAGAGGCAGACAGATGGCTATAAATTCAAGGCCAGCCTAGTCCACATAATGAGACCCTGTCTCAAACCAACAATAAAAACAACAACAACAACAACAAATAATCTTACATCTGTATTACCCCCTCTAAGATTCAAGGCAAATCTTGGAAGAGGGAACAGAAAAGGCATAAAAACCAGAGGAAGGGGTGGAGTGTTGGGGAACTCTGTCCTCTAGATAGGACATAGCCATAGCTATTTTGAAATCAGAGCAGCTGAGGTTACCCATAGGAAAATCATCACAAGATTGGACCCACTGATATTCCCTTATGGAAGAGGGACAGCTCACAAAATAGCGTACCAGGTGGAGCATGATCCCCCTCTCCTCTCTGAGGATGTGTATACTGTTAACAGTTGTTGGGAGTGGAGGGAATCTTCAGTTATAGCTACCTGTAAATCTCCCTGCTCCTGTAAATTACCCTAGTTAAGTAATTGGGCCACCAGATTAGCCTTGAATGAATGATTTATTTCTTTGTGTGTCATTCATGCCCTATCTGGAGTGAGTAGATGTTTCCTCAGGAAATCTCATAAAGTAGTCTCTTCTAAAGTAATAGGTGTGGTACATAAAAGAAAGTATCAGCCTTTTATTTGGGGATCTAAGGCTAAATAGCAGTCATGATCTGGAACTGGGTGAATTTCTGGATTTTGGAGATGCCCACTCATTGATGTTGAGGCCAAGAATTGTTTTAATATTTAGAACACTTTCTCTTTGTAAGTTTGAGGATGAGATGAAAAATTGAATGCATGATTTCTTACAAGAACAATTTCATTGATTTGTCCATTTGATTTTTCTTATTTATGTATTCATTATTTTTTCCTTCTTTTAAAAATTATTGAAGTTTTGTGCATTCTATATAATACATATGATCATATTTAGACCCCCCTTCCTATCTGCATAGCCTTCATAGCCACCCCATTGGATTTCATGCATTCTGTCATAAATGTTAAGGCCTATTGAGTCAAGTTTATATTCCCAAATGACCCTTGATGTGAATATATCCGCTGGAGCCTGAACAACCTATCAAGCCTAACTCCTCAGAGAAGACCAATTCTCACTCACCCAGCAATGATCAGTTTTCCAATAGTTCCTCAGCTAAGGTTGGGGCTTCTTATCCATCTCCTCATATCTATGCTGGGTTTTTGTGTGTTTTGAGTTCTCATGGGTTTTATGCAGTCTTTCAGCATTGCTGTAAGTTTATATGAGAAGATCCCTACCACTTGGAAAACTGTTCCCTTGTGGTCATCCGCCACCCCTGGTCTTTCCACCCCGTCTCCTGCAATGGTCCCTGAGCCCTGGATGGCAGAGATTTAATACAGTAGTTCTACCTCAGAGCATGCTCTCGGCAGTCTCTTATTTTCTACATTTTGGCCAGTTGTGTTGAGGAAGCTTCTCTGGTGACAGTTGAGAGATGCATTAATATTCTCTCTGCCCGCTGTTCTGTTATGTTCCCTGAGCCTTAGGTGAAGAGGTTGTACTTTAGATGTGTCATTTAGGGCTAAGTATCTCAGACAATTATTCTCTGTGTTTGACCAGTTGTGGAACTCTGTATTAGTCTCCATCTGTTGTAAATAGAAGGTTTTTTTGATGAGTGGTGAGAGGTACACTTGTCTGTACACATTTAGCATAGAGTAAGAAATTATGTTTGTCTAAGGATGTGATAAACACAGGTTTTTCTATAGACTCTATGACCTCTCCATCATGTTTATTTGTCTGTATTTACAGTACAACATGAATTCCCTCCCAGTGTATGGGCCTTAAATCCAATTAGATAGTTGTTGATTAACCCCAAGATAAAAGTGTCACTACTGCACCAATAGCAATAGTTTGTTGTGCTAGTCATTGTTATGGTTATCAGGCTTTACAGCTGGGTTGGACCATTGATTGTTTTTTTTCCCTTAGCAGCTTACATAGAATACTCTGCTACTATGAGAAGTAGTCATCAAGGAGGAGGCTTTCAGGTCAGATCCAGCTTAATTGCTTTTAAGTTCTATGTCCAAAACATGTCCTGTCTTCAGCAGTAGAGTCTTACATTCAAGTTCAGGGAGGCAATCAAGGACTCTGGTAATAACCTGTGTTACTTTGGGACTCTATTATTTATCTGACCTCTCACTCCCCCATCTAACCCTTCCTCCTCCCTGTCTAGTTATAGTTCCCCCATTTTCCCCTTCTCCTAACTTCCCATCTCTCAAGCTTCTTCTGCTTTACCTCATGGTTCCTTTAGCTCTTGCAGTTACATCAGGATACATACGCACATCTAAGGATTTGGAGCTAAGATCCACAAATGAGACAGAACATACATTGTTTGTTTTTTCTCAGTCCATGTTACTTCACTTAGTATAACAACTTTCTAGTTCTATCCATTTACCTGCAGATTTCATGATTTGGTTTTTCTTTTAAAATATTTTATTTATTACTTTTATTTTTCATTTGTTTGAGTGTATTGCCTGCATGTATGTAAGTGCACTTTTGTTGTGCAATGCCCACAGAAGTCAGAAAAGGTATCAAGAGCCACTTGAACTGGAATTACAGATGATTGTTAGCTGCCATGTGGGTGCTGAGAACTGAACCCAGGTCCTCTGCAAGAGCAACCAATGCTCTTAATGGCTGAGTCAGCTTTCTAGCCCTGATTTCATATTTCTTTACTACTGAATAGAACTTGATTGTGTGAATACCACAATTTCATCATCCATTCATCATTGAAGGACGTTTAGGTTTTTCCCATTTCTTAGTTATTGTAAAAAGAGCAGCAACAAACCTGTGTCTCTGCAATAGGATGAGTCCTTTGGATATTTACCAAGAAGTGGTATAACCAGATTATCCAATAGATTTATTTTTAGTTTTTTAAAGAGTTTTCGATATTGATTTCCACGGTGGTTGTATCAGTTCGCCATCCCACCAGTAGTGGATGAGGGTTCCCCTTTCCTTGCATCTTCGACAACATTTGGTGTCATTTGTTCTCTTGATCTTAACCATTCTGATTGGGGTAAGATGAAATCTTAAAGTAGTTTTGATTTGCATTTTCCTAATTACTAAGGATGCTGAACACTTTTCAAGGTGTTTCTTGGCCAGTTTTATTACTTCTTTTGAGAGCTGTAGGGTTCAGATCCTTAGCCCATTTTGAAAATTGAGCTTTCTTCTTTGTTTTTTGAGTTCCTTGTATATTCTGGATATTAATTCTCTGTTAGATGTGTAGCTAATGAAGATTTTCTCTCACTCTCTGGGATTCTTCTTCACTCAATTAGTTATTTCTTTTGTGGTGCAGAAGCTTTTTAGTTTATTGAGGTTCCACTTAATGATTGTTGACATTAATTCCTGAGCAACTAATTCTGATTTAGAAAGTCCTTTTCTGCACCTATATCTTGTTAGGTAATGTCTGTGCTTTCTTCTAACAATTTCAGCTTTCACTTTGAAGTTTTTGATTAATTAGGAATTGACTTTTGTGCAAGGGATAGATGAGGATCTAATTTCATTTACCTACACATCCAGTTTTGCCAGCACCATTTGTTTGAAAATATTGTTTTTCCTCTAGTGTGTGTTCTTAACCTTTGTAAAATATCATCAGGTGAGTGAAATTGTATGCAGTAATGTTTGGGTCTTTTATTTTGTTCCATCGGTTTACATGTCTGTTTTTATGCTAATACCATGCTGTTTTTATGACTATTTAGCTCTGAAATACAGTTTGAAATCTGTGATAATCCCCTAGCATTGCTCTTTGTACTCAGTATTGCTTTGGCTATCTGGGGACTTTTGTGCTTCCATATGAATTTTAGGATTTTTTTTCTATTTTTGTGAAGAAGCTATGGAGATTTTGATTGGGATTGCATTGAATCTATAAATTGTTTTTGGTAGGATGGTCATTTTCACAATATTAATTCTATCAATCCATGAGCACAGGAGGTCTTTCCATCTCTTTGTGTCTTCCTCAATCTCTTTTTTCAAAGATTTCAAGTTTTCATTGTAGCAGTCTTTAATATCTTTGGTTAGGTTTTTTTTTTTTTTTAACTAAACATTCTTTTTTGAGGCTATGGTAAGTGGGAGTATTTACATGAACTCTTTCTCTGATTGCTTGTTAGTTTTTGGTATATAGAAAGGCTAGTGACATTTGTAAATTGGTTTTGTATTATGCCACTTTGCTGAAAGTGTTGTTCATTTTGAGAAGTATTCTGATGGGATTTTTTGGATCTCTTATGTATAGTATCATCTGAAAATAGGAATAATTTTACCTCTTCTTTTTTAATTAGTACCCCTTTAATTTCCTTCTCCTGTCTTATTGCTCTAGCTAGAGCATTAAGCACTATATTGAAAAGGAGTGGGGATAATGGACAAATTTTTTTTTGGTTCCTGATTTTAATGTGAATGCTTTAAGCTTTTCTCCATTTAGGATGATGTTTGCAATAGGTTTGTTGTATACAACTTTAATTATGTTGAGATATGTTCCTGCTAGTCCAATTCACTCTAGGACTTTTAACATAAATGCAAGTTGGATTTTGTCAAAGGCCTTTTTTGCCTGTGAGATGATCATGTGATTTTTATCTTTAAGCCCACTTAAATGATTTATTATGTTTATTGGCTTACATACATTGAACCATTCCTGCATCACTGGAATAAAGTCCACTTGACCATGGTGGATGATTTTTTTGATGTGTGTCTCAATGTGATTTGTGAGTATTTTGTTGAGAATGTTTTCATCTATGTTCATATGGGCCTGTAATTTTCTTTGTTGTTTTGCCTTTACCCGGTTTTGGTATTAGAGTAATTCTGGCTTCGTAGAAGGAGTTAGGGAGTTCTCCCTCTGTTTCTATCTTTAAAAAATCATTTTATGTGTATGAATATATTACCTGCATGTTTGTAAGTGCGCTTTTGTCATGCAATGCCCATGGAAATCAGAAGAGGGCATCGGATGCCCTAGAACTGGGGTTATAGACTGTTTTTAGCTGTAACATGGGTGCTGGGAATTGAACCTGGGTCCTCTGCAAGAGCAGCCAGTGCTCTTAACTGCCAAATGTTCTCTCCAGCCCATTTCTATCTTTTAAAATAATTTATGTAGTATTGGCTGTAGATCTTCTTTGAAGGTCTGGTAAAATTCTGCTGTGAATCTGTCTGTACCTGGGCTTTTTTTAGTTGACAGGTTTTATAGTACTGTTTCAATTTCATTATTTGTTATGAATCTGTTTAAGTTGTTGTTCTCTTCTTGATTTAATTTTGGTGGTTTCATTGAATTTAGAATTTATTTATTCATTTCTTTTAGATTTTCAAATTTACTACAGTATAGGTTTTTAAAGTATTCCCTTATAATGTTCTGGAACTTTTTGGTGTCTGTTATGATGTTTCCCCTTTCATCTCTGGTTTTGTTGATTTGGATTTGCATTTTTTTGGTTACTGGTACCAAGTGTCTGCCTATCTTGTTTACCTTTTCAAAGAACCAGCTCTTAGATTCATCAATTCTTTGTATCATTTTCTTTGTTTCTATTTCATTGATTTTTTGCTCTGATTTAATGATTTTTTTCTTGTCTGCCACATTTGTTCTTGCTTTTCTAGATTCTTGAGTTGTATCATTAAGTCATTTATACTGTTTCTGATTTCTTACCGTAGGTGCTTAAAACTTCTTAGGACTGCTTTTAATGAGTCCCAGAGGTTTTATTGTGCTGTGTTATTTTCATTTGTTTCCAGGAATACTTTTATTTCTTTCTTGATTTCTTCTTTGGCCCATTCATCATTCAGGAGTGTGCTATTTAATCTCCATGAGTTCATGTAGTTACTAGAGCTTCTTTTGCTGTTGATTTTAAGTTTTATTACATTGTGGTCTGATAGAATACATGGAATTATTTCAAGGTTTTATATTTTTTAAGGTTTGTTCTTTGCCCCAGTGTGTCATCTGTTTCAGAGAAACTTCCATGGGCTGCTGAGTAGGATGTGTATTCTTTGATACTTGGATAGAATATTCTATAGCTGTCCATTATGTCCATTTAATATATGATATTATTTAATTAATTCAGATTTTTTTTCTTTATTCTTCATCTGGATGACCTGTCTATTGAATAAAATAGGGTATTGAAGTCACATAGTATTAGTGAGTTGGGATTAATTTGTGTTTCGAAGTCCAGTAGTACTCTTTATGAAACTAGGTACACTAGATTTTGGTGCATATATGTTCATGAGTGTAATGTTTTCTTGGTCATTTGTTTCCTTGACCAGACTGAAGTGACCTTCTTTATTTCCTCTGATTAGTTTGAAACATATTTTGTCACATATTAGAATAGTAGCACCTGCTTTTATTGAGGGCCATTTGCTTGGAATATTTTTTCCATATGTTCACCCTAATGTGGTATTTATCCTCGAAGATATGATGAGTTTTTTGTAGATAACAGAAAGATGGATTTTGTTTCTTAGTCCATTCAACCAGCCTGTATCTTTTGACTGGGAGTTGAAGCCATTGATATTGAAAGTTATTATTATTCTGTGTTCTTAGTTCTATTTTATGTTCCTGTAATTATACCTTCATTTGTTTTCTTTCTATGGCCACTTGGATATGGTCATTTCTTTCTTCAGAAAAATTAAGGAGAGAGCTGCAGGTCACACCTTCAGAACCTATACGTCAAAGAACTTACATCTCAAGTCTCCAACTGATTTGATCTTTCCTTCCTTGGTTTCAGAACTGGATTAGAGTCTACACTATTTTCATAGGGAAAACTGGGATGAGGTTCTGAATCTATTTACTATGTAATTAGAGTAATTTAAGTAATTATTGAGATCTCATTTTTCCTTTTGCATTTTTTTCCTTCTGAGAATGTGAACTCAAGCACGCAGCAGTTTTTAAAATTATTTCAGTGCCAGGTGTGGTGATGCAGGCCTTTAATCCCAATACTCAAGAGGCAGAGGCAGGTGGATCTCTATGAGATCGACACCAACCTGGTCTACCTAGTGAATTTCAGGCCAGATGGGGCTACAGAGAGAACATGACTCAAAAATAAACAAAAGTTACTTAAAGGAATTAAAATACTTTAAGGTAATTACAAACTTCAGAAAAGCAAAGTATAACTAAGATATAATCTTGAACTGCATTGTTCAGTATTGAATAGTAATTACCTAGTCATAATAATTTAAATACTGAGTATTAATTTCAGGTATATTTTTTACATAACTCTTATATAATAGAAGATGTAGGGGGATGGTTGTCTAAGAAAGCTAACATCCAACATAATAGGAGGTTATAATATTCTAGATCAGTGTACTTAGAAATCTTGAGTCAAATAAAAATTTGAAAGTGGTTGCCATTTTTAAGCCTTTTTTTTTTTTTTGAGATACCTTAGATATCCCGGGCTGGTTTTTAACTTGCTAAATAGCCAAGGATGTCCTAAAACTTCTGATTCTCCCATTTCCCGAGTGCTGAGATTACAGGTATATACTACCACACAGTGTTTATGAAGTTTCTCTTTCTCTCTCTCTTTCTCTCCTTCCTTCCTTCCTTCCCTCCTTTCCTTCCTCCCTTCCTCCTTCCCTCCCTCCATCCCTCCCTCCCTCTCTCCTGACTTTCTTTCCTTTTTTTCTTCCTCTCCGCTCTCCCTACCTCCCTCTTTTTCTGTTGCTTTCCTCTCCCCCCACCAAGTGCTGGGATTGAACTAGGGCCTCCATGCATGCTTGGTAAGTATTCTATCACTTAGTATATTCCCAATTGGCTTAATAAAAAAAAAATAACAAGAATAATTAACTTTAAAAAATTGTGTGTGTCTGTGTATGTATGCCATGTGGTACTCTTAAAGGCCTGAACAGGGTACTGGATCCTCTGGAGCTGGAATTATAGGTAGTTGTGGGTTGGTTGGATACTGGGAACCAAATTTGTGTCCTCAAGAAGAGCAGCCAGTATTAATAATAAATAAGTCATCTCTCTAGCCCCTTAGCATTGACTAACAGAAGAAAACATACAAAATTAGATACTGAGTCTAAAGGACTTTTAAAAAGGAGGTGAGAGATGGTGTCATATATGCGCAGTAGAAGATTCCTAGGGCCTGGGGAGATGGCTATGCCTGAGGACTTGAGTTCAGATTCCAGAGCCACATAAAAACCAAATGAGATAGCACATGTCTGCAGTTTCAGCAGAGAAATTAGAGATGGAGACAGGATACTCTCCAGCAACTTGTACCAGTTAGCTTGAGTACAAAACAGTAAACAAGAGACCCTGTCTCAAATACGGTGGAAGGTGAAGACAAACATCCAAGGTTGTCCTCTGACCTCTACAAGTGCCTTGTGGGTAACGTGTGCTTGCATTCTCATGGACCTGTATGCACAAACACAGAGAGGTAAAATTAAGAATAAAGTAAGAAAAAAGTAAAAATGCTTGATTGTAGCTTTTTTTTTTAAAAGAGTGGGCAGTTTTTGAGACAGTGTCTCACTATATAGCCCTGGTTGACCTGAAACTCACTTTATATACCAGACTAGCCTTGAATTCACAGAGATCTGCCTGCCTCTGCCTCTTGAGTAGTTTTGTTTTACAAAAATTATTTCAATGAATTTAAAGTATATGTTGTCATATGACTAGCTATGCTTAGATAATAAATTTTTTTTCTTTGGAAACCCTAAGACTATAAACTTCTTGTATACTAGGGCTGTTAATTTTAATAAATGTGTTTAAAATATGTTTTCTTTTTTCTTTTAGAGACAGGGTCTCACGTAGTTCAGGTGTGCCTCAAACTTGCTATGTAACTGAGGTTAGCCTTAAATTCCTGTTCTTTACTACCAAGTATTATGATAGGAGGTATATTTCATTATGTCTAGCTTGGTGTTAAAGAAAGCTTTGGAGCCAGCTATGTCCAAGGTCTAAAAATTTAAAAAGCAATGAATTTTTATTATGAAGAAACAAGTTGAAACAAAATTTTTATTTAATTCCATGAGCCAAATATTATAAAATTGGTTAAGTTGTACTTCAAGAAAATATATTGAGATAAATTGCTTAACTTTTATTTTGATTATAAATCCAGTTAAGAGTTAAAACTGAAAATCTTGATAGAATTTAACTTCTCATAATTTTAATATTTCTTCTCCTAATTTTTAAAATAGGAAGATCTTCAGCATCAAAAGGAAGCATTAGTAAAGCAACACAAAGAAGCAAAGGAAGTTTTTAAAAAGCAGGTAATTTTCATAAAGTTAGACAAACCGCAATTTTAAATATTGTGTTTTTTCCCCTCTGCAGTGAGTCATATAACAAGTGATTCTCTGTATGCAAAGGAAGGAAGAACAGGAAATAGATGTTATGAAGAGTGGGAAATAACGTTATTTTGAATTATAATTGGCAGTACTATTAAGAAAATTGGAAAACTTTTCTTCTTGGAGATGTAGATATAACTCTCATAAATAATTAAGATATGTATTCTTCCTCCTGTTCTTTTGTAAAAATTTCTGAGTATCTTGCCTTTCCACATTACCCTTTACCAAAGTCAGTCATAACACTGTTGAAGAGGTAAGGTAGGAGGAAGGTTGAAGGATGAGGAGAGGTGATAGTCATGTGCTGAAGTCTCCATGAAGAACAGCCAGGAGTAATGGGCAGAGACTAGTAGAAAAGTTAAATAAAACTAAAAGATTTTAAAAAGAGGAAAGCAAAACCTTCAGTTAATTTGAATTATGTCATCTTTGACTCTCTCAGATTCATTTAGTTCTTAGAAAATATTACTTAAGAAAATGTGCTCATATATAATATTTTCTGTGTTGTTTTAATTTCAAAATTGTTACTGAATCTGTGTATTTCACACAGAACATCCCAATCAATCTTAATTATCTTTAACCTTCCCTACTGGTACCCCTTCTATACCTCCCCAACTGGAATCCATATGTTCTGTCATCTGTGTTAAGGCCTATTATGTCAAGTTAGTGTCTGGAAACATTCCCCAGTGTAAGTTCATCCTCTGAGGTCCAGTCAGCCTATCTAGAGTCTCTTGCTTTAGGAAGATCAGCTCTTCCTCATCCAGCAGTAATCAGTTGCCAATATTTCTTCATCTAAGACTGGGGCCTGCTTTTCATTGCCCAGTTCTAGGCTGGGTTTTTGTCTGATTGAGTTTGCATGGATTCCATGCATGCTGCCACCATTGCTATAGGTTCATATGAGCAGGGATCCATGAGCTTGTACAACTCTATTTCCATCTGGGCATCCACCTCATCCCTGGCTCTTACAATCTTTTTGCTCCCTCATTTGCATTGGTTCCTGAGGTGGGTAAAGTTTAGTATAAGAATTCTGTCCAAGGACCAGCATCCTGCAAACTCTTAATTTCCATGGTTTGACCATTTGTGTTCCTGACACTTTGTTGCATGATGGAGCTTCATTAATGAGAACTGAGAGTTTCATTAGTGACCTCTTTATTCCTTGTTCTATGTTCCATGAGTGTAGAGGTGTAGAGGTTGCATTGTAGATCTGCCACTTAGGCTTGGGCTATTCACAGATACTGTCTGTGTTTGACTAGTGTGGTAATCTGTAATAGTCTCTGTCTGGTGCAAAAGAAGCTTTTATGAGTGGTGACTGTATTTGTCTATATTTACAGATATTTGTCTGTAAATATAAGGTCCATATTTTGCACACAGTAAAAAATTACATTAGTCTAGGGATGTGACAGTCTTGGTGCTTTCTCTAACATCTATGATCTCTCTAGCCATTTGTATTTGACTATGTTTACAGTATCACACATGAGTTTCCTCCCACTGAATGGGCCTTTAGTCCAATTAGGTAACTGTAGATTGCCCCCAAGATAAAAGTGCCACTACTGCACCAATGTCGTGTGTTGTGGTGGTCACTGGTGTTGGACCATCAGTTGGTGTTCTCCGTTAGCAATTTGTATAGTGCTCTTCAAAGCTATGAGAGCTAGCCTTCAGGGGAAGTGAACTCCAGGTCAGTTCCAGCTCCATTGCTTCACATCCTGTGTCCGAAGTATGTTCTGTCTTCAGCAATAGGGTCTTATCTTTAAGTTCTGGGAGGCAATCAAGGGCTATGGCAATAGCCTGTGTAATTTTGGGAGTCTCTTGGACTATCCTGGCCATCACCTCAAAGGAAGGTTTCTCCTGTCTGTCACTGTTTCTTGTTATGTAGCCTTCAGCTATACACATGAACTCTTATACAGATATTGTATCTGTAATTTGTCATAGGTGGTTGGGCTAATATGATTCTCTCTGTTTTTTTTTAATACTAGGTAAGGCATTGTTTGTTTCTCCTCTCTCTATCCTAGTTTAACTCTTCCTCTATGCCTTCTTCATTTGAAGTGTCCCCGTTTTCCCCATTTCTCCCTTGATAATAACAGTTTCTTGTTATTATCTCACCTTTCTGAGCTCTTATTTCTCTTTATTCCCAAAATTCTGTGTACAAGCCTCCCCCTTCCCATTTAAATAATGCCCATTTTATCCATTTCTCCTTTAGTAACACCTTCCTCCTACTGTACTTCTCTCTCAGGTGTCTTCTTTCTCTTTACCTCTCTAGTTCCATTCCAATATCTTGGTTCCTGCAGTTACATCAGGATATATCCTCACATATAAAGATTTGGTGCTGGGATCCTAAATGAGGGCAAACATAAATTGTTTGTTTTTCTGAGTCTGTGTTACTTCATTTAATACAACAGTTTCTAGTTCCATTCATTTACCTGCAAATTTCATGATTTCATCTTTCTTTACTGCTCAGTATAACTCCATTGTGTAAATGTACCACATTTTCATTATCTACTCATCAGTTGAGGCACGCTTAGGTTGCTTCCATCTCTTAGCTATTGTGAGAACAGCCACAAACATGGATGTACAAATATCTCTGCAATAGGATGAGTCCTTTGAGTATTTGCCAAGGAGTGGTATAACTAGGTTAATTGGTAGGTTCACTTTTAGTTTTTAAGAGTTCTCCACACTGCTTTCCATAGGAGTTGAATAAGTTTGCACTTCCACCATCAGTGAATGAGTGTGCCCTTTTCCCCACATCCTCTCTAGAATTTGGTATCGTTTGTTCTCTTGATCTTAGCCACTGTGGGGTAAGATAAACTCTTTATGTGGTTTTAATTTGCATTTCCCTAATTATTAAGGATCAGAGATAAATGCTTTTAATTCCAGTACTTGGGAGGCAGAGGCAGGCAGATTTCTGTGATTTCAAGGCTAACCTGGACTACATACCAGACCATCTGGGGCTACAGAGAGACCCTGTAGAAAGAATAAAAAAGGTGGGGGAGTGGAGATAGTGGACAGCCTTGTCTGGTTCCTGATTTTAAGGGGAATGCTTCTAGTTTTTCTCTGTTTAGAATGATGTATGCTGTGGGTTTGTTATATATAGCTTTAAGTATGTTGAGGTATAGTCCCTCTAGTCTAATTTCCTCTAGAACTTTTAACATAAATGCATGTTGAATTTTCTCAAAGGCCATTTCTGTAACTATTGAGATGACAATGTGATTTTTGTCTTTGAGTCCATTTATATGATTTATGACATTTATTGACTTACTTATATTGCATCTATGGAATAAAGCTGACTTGATCATGGTGGATGATCTTTTTGTTGTGTATCTGTATATGGTTTGCAAGTACTTTGGTGAGAATTTTTGCATATATGTTCATTAAGGATATGGGTCTGTAGTTTTCTTTTTCAGTTGTGTCCTTACCTGGTTTTGGTATTACAGTGATGCTGGCTTCATAGAATGAGTTTGAGAGCTCTCTCTATATTTCTATCTTTTTGAATAATTTATGTGTATTGGATATAGGTCTTCTTTGAATGTCTGATAGAATTCTGCTTTGAATTCATCTGGGCCTGGGCTTTTTTTTAGTTGGGAGGTTTTGTATTACTGTTTCAATTTTCTTATATGTTTTGGGTCTGTTTAAGCTGTTGATCTCTTTTTGGTTTAGCTTTGGTGAGTGATTTTAGATATAAATTTATTTCTCTTAGGTTTTCAAATTTAATAGTGTATAGGTTTTTAAATAATTCTCTTATAGTGTTCTGGATCTTTTTGTTGTCTGTTGTGATGTTTCTCCTTTCATTTCTGATTTTGCTGATTTGGAGTTGTTCTTTCTTTCCTTAAGTTAACTGGGCTAAGACTCAGTCTATCTTGTTTATCTTTTCAAAGAATTGGCTCTTGTATTCATTGATTCTTTGTATTATTTTCTTTGTTTCTTGTTCATTAATTTCTACTCTGATTTTTTTATTTCTTCTTCTGGGTTAGGGTTTCATTTGTTGCTGCCTTTCAAGATTCTTGAGTTGTAATGTTAAGTCATTTATTTGTATTCTTTCTGATTTTTCAATGTAGGCACTTAGAACTATAAATGTCCCTCTTAGGCTGCTTTTAATGTGTCCCAGAGACTTTGTTGTATTGTCTTTTTTGTTTAATTCCAGAAATACTTTTATTCCTTTCTTAATTTCTTCTTTGACCCACTCATCATTCAGGAGTGAGTTGCTTCATCTCCATGAGTTTGTGTAGTTACTAGGGTCTCTTCCATTGTTGATTTTAGGCTTTATTGCATTGTGGTCTGATAGAATGCATGGAATTATTATTTTTTATATTTATTGAGGTTTGTTTTGTGCCCCAGTATGTGGTCTATTTTAGAGAAAGTTCCATGGGTGCTGAATTGAATGTGTATTCTTTCTTGCTTGGGTGGAATAATTCAGTAGATGTTTGTTAGGTTCATTTAATGTATAGTATTGTTTAATTCAGATGCTTCTGTGTTTATTCTCTGTATACTTGACCTGTCTAATGGAGACAGTAGGGTAGTGAAGTCCCCTACTATTAGTGGGTTGGGATTAATCTGTGTCTTAAAGCCTTCCAGTACTGTTTTTATCAAGTTGGGTATACCACAGTTTGTTGCATGTATGTTCATTTTTATTATATTTTCTTGGTTAATTAATTTTTCCTTTGATCATAGTGAAGTGACCTTCTTTATCTCTTCTGATTAATTTGAGTTTGACATCTATTTTGTCAGATATTAAATTGGCAACTTGTGCTTGTTTCTTAGTGCCATTTACTTGGAATATTTTTTTCCATTCTTTCACCTTAAGGTAGTACCTGTCCTTGAAGATGAGATGGGATTCTTGTAGACAACCAAAAGATGGGTTTTGTTTCTTAATCTACTCAACTAACCAGGATCTTTTGACTGGGGAGTTCAGTCTATTGATATTTAAAGTTATGTGTGTTGGTTCTCTTCATTTTAATTTCTGTTTGCATTCTTGGCATAACTTTGTGTTTCTACAGCTATACCTTCATTTAGTTTCTTTCTGTTGCCCTTTGGGTGTATTTGATCCTTTTTTCAACTCTTTGTATTGTTTCAAATATTCTCTGAAGGGCTGGTTTTGTAGACATGAATTCTTTGAACCTATTCATATCATGGAAGATTTTTCTTTCCTATTCAACTATAATAGACATTTTAGCTGGGTAAAGTATTCTGAGTTGGCATCTATGGTCATTTAGAATTGGGAATACTTTGGTCTAGCCTTTTCTGACTTTTATAGTTTGCATTGAAAAGTCAGCTGTAATTCTGATGATGTTTCCTTTATATGTGACTTGTTGTTTTTCTTTTGCAGCTTTTATTATTTTCTCTTTGTTCTATATATTTAGTGTTTTTACTATGATATGCCATGGGGAGTTTCTTTTCTTGTCCTGCCTATTTGATGTTCTGTGTGCTTCTTGTTTTCTATGGGCATGTCTTTCCTTAATTTTGGGAAGATTTCTGCTACAGTCCTACTGAAGATCTGGTCAATACCATTATCCTGAGATTCTTCTCCTTCCTCTATGCCCATGATGTGTAAATTTGGTATTTTCCTGGTGTCCCACATTTCCTGCATATTCCAGTCCTATGTTTTAAAATTTTTTTCGTAATCTTTGCTTGAACGGTCCAATTCTTCAACTTTATCATCCAGTCTTGATACTCTGTTTTCCATTTCATTCATTCTGTTGGTGATGCTTTCTTTTGCCATTTCACATTGATTTATTGAGTGTTTTACTGCCTTCTGCATTTCAGCCTGAGTTTTCTTCAATATTTCTATCTCTTTTGTGAATTTAGTCAGAAGTTTCTCCCTATCTTCTTTTAGTTCTTTGATTTGTTTGTGGATTCTTTAAAGTCACTGAATTCTTTAATCATCTTTATGATTGTTCTTTTAAATTCTGTGTCCTGGGTTACCTCTATGGGGTTCTCATTGTAGAACTCTTCTATAGGACTGGTGGTATTGGTGGGGACATATTATTTGGATTTTTTATATTATTATTTTTTTCATTGTGATCTGGCATGCGGATTTCTTTTGTTGTTTGTGATTCTGTTATGAGACTCAAGCCTTCCTTTACTGAGTTGAAGTCTGAATCTGTTTGTATACTTTATGTGACTTGGTTGTTTTGAAAGCTGATTAGTCAAAGCTTGAGGTTCTTTCTTTTGATTTATATTGGAGGGACCAGATGGCTCTAGCCTTGCTGCTCAGGAGTTCTCTTGGAGACACAAATCAGAGGAGAATCAGATGCCCCCCAGGCTCTCACCTAAGGTCTAGGCCCCTCTAGCTAACAGAGGGGAAGATTGCCAGGCAGAGGCTGGATTCAGGCAATCTTAGGCAGCTGCAAAGGCCTGGGCCCCTACTAAAGGGCACAGAAGCCTAGTCCTGCAGCAGTGGGAGGGCCTGTAGATCATACCAATGTAGAGGGATGGGCACATCACAATTTGGAGAGCTCACCACCTGGCAGAGCTAAGAGGATTGTCTAGAGATCTAGGGGGCTGAGAGCAAAAATGGTCCTGTGCCCAAGGCTGTGAAAGGCTATAACAAACTAGACTGAAAAATTGAACTGGTCTGAGTAAAGGGGATCAGGATGTAGTGGGCAAGTATGGGCTAAGAGTATAGTTTAGAGATTTGGTGTGCTAAGAGCAAAAGTGGGTCTATGCTCAAGGATAGAAGGAGAACAAGATATGGGGTGGGTAGGAATGTTGCTGCTTAGGTGGTAAGGAAGTGGAGATGTAGTGGGTGGGATCAGACTTATCAGAGAAGGCTGGTCACAGGAATCCAAGGCAGGTTGGGGATGGACACAGCCAGGGTAGAAGGCTGGTTTCAGGAATGTTGTGAAAGCCAAGTTGTGGGTAGGAAGAGCCTTTGAAGGCTTCAACAAACTAGACTAAAAAATTGAGCTGGTCTGAGAACAGGGATCAGAACACAGTGGGCAGGTCTGGACTAAGATGGTCATCATCTGATATCTGGGATGCTAACAGTAATAGCAGGCTTGTGACCAAGACTAGAAAGAGAACAAGATGTGTTCTGTGATTTTTTAAAAAAATATCTATCCTCATTTTTTTCCTTCTTTTTTGTCTTCATTTCCATATAAGTGTGCGTTTAGAAAAAAAGAAATAAACCTATGAACCTTCCCTCACTAGTTGGTTGAGGTTACTGATAGCTTACATTTTAGCATGAGTTAGTTTAAACAAGACTTTCTTTTAATTTGAGCCAAAATTCTGAGAGTTTTAATTTAAGGCAAGGAAGCAGAAGCTAAAAGTGTTGCAAAGAATTCTCTAGACTGAAGAAGTCTTCATCTTTACTATCACAAGAAACTTTGCACAAGATAATACTATCCAGATATCTGAAGACTACAGGAGATCCACCTGCCTGTGCCTCCTGAGTGCTGGGATTAAAAGTGTGCACCACCATGTCTGGCTTTTTTGGATACCTGTGCTTGTTAGTTTTGCAGTGCTAGAGACTGAACCCAGAACCTTGCACATGGTAGGAATGTACTTTGTCATTGAGCTACAATCTCAGCCTGTGTTTATTTTAGATAAAGAATTGTTGAGTGTAAACGAGGAGTGTGGGAAAAGATTTAGGGAAGTTCCAAAGAAAAAATATTGATTGACAATTTTGCTAAAGTCCTTAATGCTGCTAAGAATATTTTATTACTTTCCTTTGGTATATACACTTTTATTTTTCTATTTTAGAATCCCATCTTTTTTTAAAACATTATTTTATTTCACTGCTACTTGCATTTTAACAAATTCAGAATATAAATAGTGCCCATACAAATAAGAATGCTATGATTTCATGAAATTATACCTTCAGAAGATGAGACATGTTATTATTTAAGAGTATATAGTAAAATATTCAGACATTTAAGATTTCTGAAGGGTAAAGCTAAACTTTGAGAAATTATTGGTGTCTAAATATGATTTAGTTATTTATGTACTTTGGTGATTGTCTTTTTTTTACATATTTATTTTCTGAATGTGAGAATATCATATTAACAAATTTAAACAATATAGAAACATAAAATGTTTAATAATTTGAAAATGTTAACATTTTTACTAATTAGTTTACTAATTTTTATTTTAATTTAAAAATTATCAGTTGCAAACGAAGATGTGTGCCTTGGAAGAAGAAAAGGTATTTGTTAAGTTTTAAAATAACTTAAAATATAGTTAAATGAAGTTATGCTTATTGTTCACTTGGAGAGGAAAAGGTTTGTTTGACTTACAAGTCATAGTGCATCACTGACAGAATGTGAGGCAGGAACATGGAGGCAGGAACTGAAGTAGAGACCATATAAGAACACTATTTACTGACTGGCTTCCTCTGGCTTGCTCAGTTACTGTTCTTGTACACTCCAGGCTCATCTGCCTATGGATGGCACTGCTTATAGTGAGCTGGGTCCTCCTACATCAATTAGCAATCAAGAAAATGCCTCACAATCCTGGCTCATGCCAGTATGTTCTGGAAGATTCTTCAGTTGAGGTTTCCTCTTCCTATGTGACTGTAAGTTTGTGTCAAATTGACAGTTGAAGCTAACACTTCAAATGAAATGAGTGTTAGTAATAAAATAATAGAGAATATTGGTTGCTTAAAATCTTACAAACAGAAATAATCTAAGGTTATCATGTGATAATATTTTTTTGTTTTACAATTGAGAATATTTATACCACAGATGGGATGACTTTACAAGGTAAAAGTGGGAATAGAATTCAGACCTGTTCAGCCTCCAAATTAGTGTTCTTTTTATTCTACTTCAGTGCTTCCATTAACCATATGTATAGTGATAGGGAACTGTCTCTCTGCGGTTTTTGTTTCTTATTGGTTCATTCCGTGGCAAGTCCCGTCCTCTGACCAATAAGGGAGGAGGGAGGCGGGAAGTGAGGAGAAGAACCAACATGGCTGTGAGCTGGGGAGAGACGCAGAGATTGCTAAGATCCATGTGGGAAGAAAAATGCCTGCGTCCCGGGCCCACAAACCCAGGAGACAGTGTGCCACGCCCCCGCCATCTCATGGATCATGTGAGAGACACGGGCTAAGATACCGGCGCCCACCTGAGTGATCGGCAGTCACAGACCGTGGGCAGACAAGCCGTGCTTCCTCAGCGGGTTTGTAGACCTTGTAAATATAATAAACCTAAATAAATAGAAAATCAGATTCTGTTTATCCAGCTGGATGAGCCAGATCCCACCTGCTAAGGCGTGGAGAATAAATTTATGCAACAATTGGCGTAGTCGAGCAGGGTACAGCTGGCACAAATGGAAAATAGCTCAAAGGTTAGGAGCAAAGTCTGGAGAAGGAATCCCAGGAAGGGGGCCCTCTGGTGGCTGGCATGTGGTGGCACACTTACTGAGCTTGTGTGCTGAACCTTAGGACTATGGAACTAATCTAAAAACAACAGAGGGACTGAAGCAGACCTTGAAAACGCTGCTGGATGGCAAAGAGCCAAGGCTCCAGCAGGTGATGGCTGAGGCAGCACAGCCTCTGCTATGTGTGATAAAATATTTATCTAAAGAGAGTAAAGAGTTAAGAGACAAATTAAAGCAAAAGACCTTTTCTGCATCAGCCACTGACCTTGCTAATAAATTGAATAAAAAGGAAGAAAAAGCCCAGAGTATACCAGCTGACCACCCATCCGAGAAAGCAGGCAGGGGGAAGGATAAAGGGTTTTCATCCCTAGAGCTGCTGGAAATAGGGGGGACATTCAGATAAGCTGCAAAAGAGCCTGTCATCACCTGGCTCCTGAGGATATGGGACAGAGGGGCAGATGACATTGTTTGCAGTGCTGCAGAAGCAAGACAGCTGAGCCACATAACCACTCATCCCTCCTTGAGATTTAAGCTGCATGACCTGGCACAATACAAGGGAAAGCAGTCACTGATGAAATGGCTTGTGCAGGCTACAAGTGGGGCAGGGGCTTTACAAGGCTGGAGAGGCTTTGACAGGTTTAAACAATGTAGACCAGCAAGTGAAGTATGTCTGTAGAAAAATAGAGAGACCCAAAAGATATGTAACGGAAACAAAACAGAAAGGCAGTTCCACTTCGGTTACTCACAGACAAATGTGGAAAGACTTGTGTTTAGCCCAAGTTCCTAAAGAAAAGATTGATAAAAAGCCAAATTCTGTGCTAAAGCAGCTCTGGAAGGCTTTGAGCCCCAAGAAACGGTTCACAAAGGTACCCAGAGGATGAAGCTTATCCCAGGGGTGGATACTAACCTCCCTAGTGTAAAAGGAGGACATTTATCCCTTGTGACTGGCTATTTGAGAGGTGGAGACAATTTGCCTGGCCAGGGCCTCTCCCACCAGCTTGGTGTGGGCAATGGAGAGACCACAGGTGTGGCTAGGGTCAGGAATCAGATCCAGGGTCTCCCTGGCCCTAGGAATCAACAGGTATGACAGGGGCAAGAAATCCTTATTCTTCCTGGGCCCTATGTAGGATCAGGCAGTTTGGTCCATCCTCAACAAGGTTGGCAAGGACACGAAAATGCATAGAGGCTCCATGTGATGGCTCTGGGATACTAAATGGGTTCCTGACAATAACTAAAGACAGTAAAGAACTGGCTAGTTTTCCATGCCATGTTAGACCTTGTATGTGTATGTAATGTTAACTTTTGAGTGTTTTACAAATATGAAACCGGGTTGAGAGGTGTCAAGTAAAGGACAGGAATAAAATGTAACTCATACAAAGTACCAGGGTGAAGTGTAGCTGTGGAATCCTGTGAGTTCTATGGACTTAGGCCTACAGATATAGAAGAGTAAAGGAATACTTTATGTGATTGTCGACTAGTAATTCTAGTACCAGGCATGGGTTGACCCTCCCTATGAGCTGTTGGTGAATGGGAGCTTGAAGGTCCCCTCTACCAAACAAGAGGCAGTTGCTACATTATAGTGCTGGTTGTACACTGAAAATGGATGGTAAGGCCCCATTACTGAAAATGTGACATGGCTTGAGCATAGAGAAAGAGATCTAGCCGGGACTGAGTTAAAGACTCCCTACAAATGGATGGCTGGCCTTCATAGTGCTAGAGGGCGCTACGCAGACTGCCATGGGAGAATGGTCCTCAGAAAGCTATAGATCTTGTGTGCTTCCCTGTCAGATGCCCTGCAGGGGTGGTGGAGGCTTGTCTGTGAAGCGCAACCCCAGCCTATTCATAATTGGCTTTAAAGCCCGCTGTTTAGGGACGGAAAGGAAAAGGGTTGACTCCCAATAGTATTAAAGAAAGTTATAGGCCCCAGTAGAGAAACTACTGTGATTGTTTATGAGGTAAACATAACTGTCTAGACAGTTATGTTTGTAATGGTCTATGTGAATGTCACTGTTTTCCTTTATGGCTGTTGCTGTGTTGTTATGTTTTTTTTGTTTTCCAGAGAGAAGGGGTGGATTGTATAGCGATAGGGAACTGTCTCTCTGCGGTTTTTGTTTCTTATTGGTTCATTCTGTGGCAAGTCCCGCCCTTTGGCCAATAAGTGAGGAGGGAGGTGGGGGGTGAGGAGAAGAACCCTCATGGCTGTGAGCTGGGGAGAGAAGCTGAGATTGGTAAGATTCACGTGGGAAGAAAAATGCCCTGGTCCCGGGCCCAAGAACCCAGGAGACAGCATGCCACCCCCCTGCCATCTCATGGATCACATGAGTGACATGGACTAAGAGACCCATGCATGCCCGGGCCGCAGGCAGTTGCAGACCGTGGGCGGATGAGCCGCGCTTGCTCAGCGGGTTTGTAGACCTTGTAAATATATAAACCGTTCTGAATAGAAAATCAGATTCCGTTTATCCAGCTGGATGAGCTAGATCCCACCTGCTAAGGCGTGGAGAATAAATTTATGCAACAATATACCATGTTTTCAATGAAACCTCCTTCTTTTAAATTTAAAAACGTTGAAATGACTTGCATCCATCCAGTTGCCAACTGACTGGAAAAGAAGATGTGACTTCTAACAAATCAAGAAATTTCTATGGCTCTATATATTTCCACTTGCTAATAGGGTTAGAACATTTTTATTATGATAATGAACATAGAATTTACAGTATTAATTTGTATTCATTCTCTTTTAAAAAAAATTGTTTTATGTGTATGCATGTTTTGACTGCATGTTTGTCAGTGCACCCATGTGTTGTGTAGTGCCCACAGAGGCCAGAATAAGCTGTCAGATCCCCTGGAACTGGAGTTACAGACAATTAGTTGTCATGTGGGTGCTGGAAATAAAACCCAGGTCAGGTCCTCCGCAAAAGCAGCCAGTGCTCTTAACTGCTGAGCCATCTCTCCAGCCCCATAATGATGGATTCTTAAGTAAGACCTTTAAAGAAGATTCGCCCTTATCCTTGTATTCATGAATCAATACGTTTATACATTATTAATTAGAATACATTTGAACCTTTGTATCCACAGTTTTGCATCTATGATTCAAGTCACCACTAATTAAAAATATTAGAAAAGAAAAAAATTGCATCTGTGTAGGGCATATATAGATTTTGCTTGTAACATTATTCCATAACCAATGTATCATAATGACTATCTATATAGTATTAACTATTATAAGTAATCTAGAGATAATTTAAAGTATATGTGAGGATGTGATGTGTGCAGGTTACATGCTGACATGATGCCATTTTGTATAAATAAGTTGAGCATCCTCAGATTTCAGTGCTTATGCAGGAGTGGTCTTAGGCTCAATTCCTTGCAGATTCTGAGAGGTCGTTGCATATTCCATGTAAGAATTTAATAATTTAGAGGGTCTCTAATTTCCCCTAGAAGTGTTCTTATGAAGTAAGTTGATATATTAAAATATTTCATTTTATTTTAATTATATGAAGATTATTGTAATATTTTGATGTTTAAAGCCATTAGAAATAGAATTTGTCATGTAGATATATGTTTAGAGCCTGCAGAGTTTTAGATTTAAAGTGTAGACTTTGGTCCTTGAACTCTCACATTTTTCCCCTTTTATGTTTTCATTAAAAATGTATTAAAGTGTAGATTTTTTATTTAAAGGGAAAATTCCAGCTTGCTACAGAAATAAAAGAAAAAGAAATAGAAGGACTGAAGGAAACATTAAAAGCATTACAGGTAAAATAACTTAGTATTGTCTAAAAAGCAATTTATGTAGCACTGGGGAGGCAGAGGCAGGTGGATCTCTCTGAGTTCAAAGCCAGCCTGGTCTACAAGGTGAGTTCCAGGTCAGCTGGGGATACAAGGAGACCCTGTTTCAACAAGATTAAAAAAAATTTCCTATTTTAGCATTGATTAAAATGTCATTAAACTTGTAAGCTAGTTAAGCAAAGCTAATAAATTCATGTTATAGTATATTATATAATTTAATACATTTTCCTGGGAGCCATAATTTCAAATTAGGATTTTGTCTGATGACTTATTTATCTATTTATGTTTTATTTTAAAGAGTATTAAAATAACCTTGACTATTTGTTATAATAATATAGTTAAATATAGTTTAAAAATTTCATACATGAAGAAAACAAGACTCATATGCTATAATTTATGCATGTTTCTTAAAAATTAAAGCTTTAGTATTAATTGATTATTTGCTACATGTAAAGTTTTTAGTTTCTGCCACTTTGTAAAGACTAAGAAATTATCTCCTTTGCTCTTAATTTATTCACAGTCTTAAAGAATAGAGAAGTATTCAGCTAGTGGTGATTTATTCAGCACATGTTCATAGAACATTTGCTGTGCTCCACACTCATTATCACTAGTAAGAATACAGCAATGAGCATTAGAAGACAGATTTCTGCCTTTGGGGAACCCGCAAGAAGTAAAATAAAGTAGAGATGGAAAGGTTATTGGAGATGTTTTCATGATTTCAAAGTGTTACCATATAGGTAGCATTAATTATAAAGAACAGAATATATTTTTGTAACGAAAGAGTCCTAAAAATCATCATTTTAATTAGATGATCAAATATCACTTTGATAACAGTGATTGCAGTTTTCCCATGAATCCAGTGGAATTGTATAGTAAGGAACACATAATTTATGTAATTTTCTTACCAAAAAAATTAACTCAGCCTAACACTGAAGAATCAATGGTATAGAATCATAATGTGGGATAGGGATATCAAAAATCTTCCACATAAGTAAGGGTTAGTAGCACACACCTGTAATCTCAGCACTCCGAAGGCTGAGGCAGGAAGGTTATGCGTTTGAGAGCAGCCTGGGCTATGTACATACCTTGTCTAAAAAATGAAAAAAACTTCAGTGTCATGAAAAATAAATAAAAATGTAAGGAGGAATTACTTTTGGTTAGAGATTGTATATAACATGTGAACCTTTATTGGCTCCTGGATCAAGGAAAGACAGTTATTAAAATTTAGTTAACCATTGGGGAAATTTGGATAGTGTTATATGTCAGCTTATATTATTGTTAATATTCCTAGGGATATTTATTGTATTGGAGTTATGGAGAACAAAGTCTTTATTCTTAGAAAATGCTTGGGAAGTATTAGAGGTGAAGTTTCCAATTGCTGCTTCTTATGTTCATAGAGTTCAGAAAAAAAACCCTCAAAAGCATATGTGTATAAACACAAAGTAAGTGTATAAATGTATTTAAAATCAGCAAATCTTGGAGAAACTGGAGATCATTCTTAGAAGTAGGGAGTGAATATATTTTTTAATTTACTTCCTTGATCATCTTTGTTTTTTAGACTAGATCTCACATCATAGCCTTGGGTGTGTTGGAACTCAGTATGTAACTCAGGCTGACCACTTGTGAACCTCTTTGCTCATCCTTCTGAATCTGTTTTGGAATTACTAGCATAAGTGCCACTATAACTGGCATTTCCTCACAATTTTTATAGTGGTTTCTTTAGGGGCCTTACCATCCATTTCCAGTGCGTGATCAGCATTATAATGTGGCAACTGCCTTTTGTTTGGTAGAGACTTTCAAGACCCCATTGGCCAACAGCTCATAGGGAGGGTCAACCCATGCCTGGTACTGGAATTGCTAGTCAACAATTACATAAAGTGTACCTTTGCTCTTTGACATCTGTAGGCCTAGGCTTATAGAACTCACAGAATTCCATAGCTATACTTCACCCTGGTACCCTGTATGAGTTACATTCCATTCTCGTTCCTTCAAATGTACTTGACATCTCTTAACCCGGTTTCATATCTGTAAAACACTCAGAAGTTAACATTACATACACTTACAAGGTCTAACATGGCATGGAAAATTAGCCAGTCCTTTGCTGTCTTTAGTTATTGTCAGGAACCCATTTAGTGTCCCAGAGTTATCACATGGAGCCTCCATGCATTCCTGTATCCTTGCCAACCTCGTCGGTGTTGGCACAAACTGTCTGGTCCTATATAGGGCCAAGGAAGAATAAGGTTTTCCTTGCCCCTGTCGTACCTGTTGATTCCTAGGCCAGGGGGACCCTGGATCTGATTTCTGACCCTAGCCACACCTGTGGTCTCTCCATTGCCCATACCTGGCTGGTGGGAGAGGCCCTGGCCAGGCAAATTGTCTCCACCCCTCGAATAGCCATTCAAAGGGGGGAAATGTCTTCCTTTTACTCTGTGGAGGTTAGTATCCACCCCTGAGATAAGCTTCATCCTCTGGGTACCTTTTGTGAACCGTTTCTTGGGGCTTAAAGCCTCCCAGAGCTGCTTTAGCACAGAATTTGGCTTTTTATCAATCTTTTCTTTAGGAACTTGGGCTTAACACAAGTCTTTCCACATTTGTCTGCGAGTAACCCAAGCGGACCTCCCTTTTTGTTTTGTCTCCCTTATGTATCTTTTAGGTCTCTGTTTTTCTATAGACATACTTCACTTGCTGGTCCACATTGTTTAAACCTGTCAAAGCCTCTTTGGCCTTATAAAGCTCCTGCCCCACCTGGGATTTTAGTGAGGACAATAAATTTCCATACCAATGTCTAGGTCTGTGTTCAATGAAATCTGTCATAAGATCTCTAGTGAACACAGCCCTATCAGGCCCAGCGAAAGGGCTACTGTATATGGCTTTCCTCTTGCCCAGTTATCTTAATAGCACCTGTCCTTCTTGTGTCATTCTCCAGCTTCTGGAATTCATGGGGGTCTCCACTGGTGATGACCAAGTGTCTGCTGTGGCATGCACAAGCCAGTTCAGCAGCGACTGCTTTCCCTTGTATTGTGCCAGGTTATGCAGCTTAAATATCAAGGAGGGATGAATGGTTATGTAGCTCAGCTGTCTTGCTTCTGCAGCATTGCAAACAATTTCATCTGTTCCTCTGTCCCATATTCTCTGGAGCCAGGTGATGACAGGCTCTTTTGCAGTTTATTTGAATGTCCTCCCTATTTCCAGCAGCTCTAAAGCTGAGAAACCTTTGGGGGAACTTTCAGCTCCTTCTGGGTTGCTTAGTTCTTTCCCAGCAGCAGCCACAGAGGGTGTGGCTGCAGGGACCCGGCTGTGCACCTCTCCCATCTGGGCAGCGGAGGTGGTGGTGGTGGGGGCCCCCTCCCTGTCCCTCTCTCATTCCTTTTTGACTTAAAAAGCGGCAGGCTAAAAGTTCCATTTCCTTTTCCCTTTGATCCAATTTGCTAGCAAGCTTAGTGGCTGGTATCAAAGAAGCAAGGCTTATATCTTTCTCTTGATTTAATTCATTTTTCACAGTTTGAATTTCCTCCTGTGCTAAGATCTCATCCCAAGAATGCCTTCTCGCCTGCACCAGCTGGTCCATGGCATCTCTGGTGTGTGCTATCCCCATCTGTATCTGTCTCATCCATCTCATCTGTACTATAGACCACCATAAGCCTGCAATGGCGGCCATATACACCAGTCCTATGGGGATAATCCACCATGTCAAGATTTCTTCTTCCCATACTCTTTCCTTTGCTGATTCCCATATTAGCTGAGTCTCCATAACTCCTTTTCACAGGCGCATTCTCTTTTTGTCAGTCAATCCTGCCGACTACGATATTTGTGCATAAATTTTCTCATGGCGGGTCCCCGCACTCGGCCTCACCCTGCCCTGCAGGTCTGAAACGGCTGACTGAATGGAGAATGCCATTTAGAGAGATTGATTTATTTCAGGTGAGCCATAAAGTCATTTTTCACCAGTGACCCACCCGCCTAAAGCCACCATAGGGGTGGCACGCAAGTCTCTTTGCTCCAGGGCACAGAGCCCTTTGTTATGGGGCTGTTATGATCCCAGCCAGCTTCTCACTTCCACTCTCATGATCCTTAGGACAGCAGGGACTTGGGACGTGGCCTCCTGGGTTTTGGCCTTCTGCGTGGGCCCAGGACTGGGACATTTTTCTTCCTGTGTGGATTTTAGCAATCCTGGCACCACTCTCTGGCTCGCCACCATGTTCCTTTCTTCCCTTCTCCCCGCCTTCCTTCCCCCTTATTGGTCCGAGGGCGGGACTTGCTGTGGAATGAACCAATAGGAAAGAAAAATCTCAGAGAGAATCCTGAATTTACCATACAGGGGTTAAAAATTTTGTATCTGCTCAGGTGTGGTGCAGGTGAGACTAAGGCAGGAAGATTACTTGAGCCTACTAGTTTGAAAACAGTCTAGGTAACAGTGGGATCGCCTCAGTTTAAAAACTATGGGATTGGGTAGATAGCTGAGTTGGCTAAGTGCTTGCCTCAGGAACATGAAGACACGAATTCAATCCCCAAAAGTCACATGAAAACATTGGATGTGGTAGCATGCACTTGTATTCTCTTAGATTCAGGGATAAAGAACGAAACACCTGGTAAATTAGCTATTCTTTTTCTCTTAACTTATTACAATTACATTGACCTGTTGAAAGCAAAATTACTAACACTGTTTGATGTGATGCTCAATGGATAGAAAGGTAGTGTTAAAACAACTGTCTCATGAAATGTGAAGAGCAGAATCCAAGTTTCGTTCTGTTACCATTTCTTTCCTGTCCATTCATTTTACACCAGGTTTGCTAGTAGTAGATTTTCTTGGTTTTCCCATCTGAGAATGCCTTCAGTTTACTTCATTCATGAAGGATAATATCTCTGGATGCAAAATTCTGAAAGAAGGCAAGAAAAGTCATAAAAGACATACAGATTGGGAAGAAAAAAAACAAGCTTTCTTTGTGGACAAAATAACTATTTTGTATAAAATCTAAGAACATCTGCAAATAAGCTGCTAGAACTAATAAAGGAGTTTATCGTGGTCACAGGATACAAGATCAATATATGAAAGACAATTATATTTCTGTATAAAATACAGTCGGGAATTGAAATATAATTGATACTGTTCAGTGTTGTGTGAAAACTTAAAGAATAGCTGGGGTAAACTTTTATAATATACAATTCTTGTACATTGAAAAATGTGAAACATTGCTCAAGAAATTCAAGAGCTAAATAAAGGACAAGAAATGGTATGGTCATTGAATCTGTGGACTACTTTTTCATGCCTATTTTTCTTTTGTGTAGTTTGCATTTTAAACTACCCATTTCCATGGGTTCTTTTTTTTTAAATAGTAAATTTTGTTCTTTCACAGTTTTATTCATATACTTATGTAATCTGGTCCCCACCCACATGTGTTTCCTGTCCCTATCAGAACCTCACCCCAATCTCTTTTCCCTGTTTCCTAGTTTTGATTTTGTTTAGTGTTCCCTCAGGGTTTGATTAGGGCTGTCTGTGTGATTCTTAGTTTGGAATTGACTATGATAGCCTGGTGAGCTCACCAGTATGTGTCCAGCTAGATACCATTCCTCATCTTCTAGAATCTGTTGGTTACCAACAGATCAGCATTATGTGCTGGGGGCCCACCAGTTCCTTTCCCTGCCATAGCATGCTTGTTACAAGAGCAGACTTCTGTGGTCCCAATGCAGTATGTTCAGCTGCTGTCAGTTTTTAGCTGCTTGGGTGGTGTCCTGCTTAGAAGATGGGATTTCAGTACTTCTTTCCCCATCCTGCAGCTCTTAGAGTCTTCCTGCCCTCTCTTCTACCATGTTTCCTATACCTTAAGGGAGTGGTCTAAGTGTCTTGTCTAGGCTGAGTCCTCAACTCTCCTTTATTCTCAGCATCTTTGCAGCTATGTGTCTTAGCATGTATCTCTGTTCACTGCAAGGAAAGGCCGCTTTGATTAAGGCTGTGAGTAGCCTTTGTTTGTGGTTAGACACATTTAAAGGATGGATTGGTGTTATGCCAGTTTAGTTACATAGTTCTTTCTTGAATAAACCTTTTTGCCTGTGATCTGAGTTTCAAAATTTTTTTTTAGCTTTCCATTTATATTTTGATTTTTTTAAATTTGGCTTTGCTTAATTCTTGTCATGATTAAATTTATATTTTTGTGCATTTTGGAATTTAAGTCATAGGAGAAGGGCATGTCAACCCCAAAAGTAACACTTATCCACATTTTATTACTTTTGTTTACTCAAATTTTATGTTAGATCTTTAATAATTGTTTTATCTTTGTAGCATAGTACGAAATATTTACCCTAGTACACAGTTCTCTAAATTGCCATCCAATTGTCTTAGTACTATTTAGATTCTCTTGATTTGAGGTTTTAGGTAATTTTTATTTTGAGCTTCTTTTGTTTCTTTAATGTAACAAAGTGTTCTAGTTTGCCTTCAGTTGATGTTACAAAGCACTCTGTCCGATACCAACTTGGGGAAGAAAGGGTTTATTTGGCTTACATCTCCTGTGTTATAGCTCATCACTGAGGGACCCAAGGTAGGAACTCAGAGCAGGAACCTGGAGGCAGGAGCTGAAGCACTTGACATACAAAGCACATCACTATTAAACCACAACCTTTCCATTTTTTATCCCCAAGATTTGACTTTAATATCACAAAGCAGTACAACTTTAAAAGTCCCACGGTCTTTAAAAAATACAAATACTTTAAAAGTTCAAAATCTCTTTTAAAAGTCTTTTAACTGTGGGCACCTGTAAAATCCAAAACAAGGTAAGCACTGTCTTTTTTTCAAATGGAAGAATTGGGCACACGTAAGCAAAACCCAAGTCCAACAAAGTAGCTCAAATCTGGACATCTGGGATTCACTGATGATCTTCTGGGCTCCAAAGGGTTTCTGCAGCTCCACTTCTCTGGCTCTGCCATCTACAGCATACATAGCTCTTTTCACAGGCCCAGGCAGGCTCCATTTCACACTTGCTCCTACCCTTCCTGGTCATCCTATGGTTCTGGCATCTCCAAAAAGCTAGGGTCTCCACTGAAACTGAGGTTGCACCCTCACCAATGGCCTTTCCTGGCCTCTCAGGGTGCAAAGCCTCAGATTCTCTTCATGACACCTTCAGTCCTGGAGGTCTGCAGGGTGTGGGGATGTATTCTCTGCTGAGGGTGGGGAGATTAATCCATCAGGTTAAGTAAATCCCTCAGAGTCTGAGGGTTCAAAGTCCTCAGCCTCATCAGGGTTCGCCATACATCTCTATCCCAAGTTTCAGAATGCCACTCTTTCCCTGCCAGTGCCCTCACTTTCACTGCTGACACTCTTCAAGGTTAGGAATTAAATTTGTGCTTTAATAAGGGCTCCAGCTTGATTTTCTGCAACTTTATCTCAATGGCTGCTGGAGGGAAGATTCTCTTCCAGGGCACATTTGAAAACCTTTAGACTTGATGCGAATCTGGAGTCAGGTAATTTTATCATCGAGCTCTTTCTTTCTCTCCATTACTTTATCCAGAGTTGATAGATGCAACTAGCCAAACTCGTTAGTTTCATTATTTTCCCCCACTTGTCAAATATTTTATACATAAAGGCAATAAATTCCTTCTTTTCACAAGAGGCGAGTCAGAAGACTTAAATGCATTGATCGTAATTTCTTTAAATAGTTCACACTATAGATTTTTAGTGTTCTCCATGCTACCAAGGGAGTCTTTAGTAATTGTAGATTTCCTTGAATTGGAGAGCCTGTTCCAGATACCACCAAGCCCTTGAAAGACCTCAAGAAGACATTAGAATTGCCAGAACTGTGAGATATCTGCAAAGGAGAGCTACATACAGGGAGTGGTACCACTCCAAGAGAGAGATGTATGTTACATGCAGCAAAGCTAGAGGGAGTGAGCTATGTAAACTCTTTCGAAGTAAAGTCCCAGAAGTTGGATGTAGAGCTACTGAATTTGGTGTTTGCTCTGCTGGTTTTCCATCTTGTTTTAGTCTGATATTTCCTCACTATGCCTCTATTCCACCCTTTTGGAATGAAAGTGTGTATTCAGTTCCATGTTGGAAGTATGTATGCAATTTGTCATTTGATTTTACAGGGACTTACAGTCAAGAGATTGACCTAAGTCTCAGAAGAGACTTTAAACTGTGGAGTTTTGAATAGTATTGAGACTGGTAAAGACTATGGAGACTTTTAAGATTGGACTAAAAATGCATTTTACATTTTTATATGATGATGAGTTCAGATAAACTCTTCCTTTTATAAGTTTCTTGGTCAGAGTATTTTGTCACAGCAACAGAAAAGTAATTAATACACAAAGTAAAGAAAAATAAATGAAGTATAATTAAATGTCAGCGAAAGATGAGTATTTTCAAGAAAAAGAAGAGAATGGATTCCTTGTCTCAGGATGAATAGCTACAAGGCTGAAAGATATTTATGATATTGTAAAGAATCTTTGTTAGAACCTAAAAAAAGTAAAAAGTGAATGGAATCTTCAGAGAAAACAAATGACTGTACTAAGAGAGAAATAAAGTGAATTAAAATTTGGAAAGATTTTTTTTAACAACTGATGGAGAAGAGAAGGAAGTTAAGTTCTGATTCTAATCTGTTACCTTCCAATAGCACACTGGACCTCAAAAAAGAAAATATTGTTTTAATCAATATATTGATTATAATAACATAAATACTATTCATTTTTTTTTAGAATTTTCCTATAAACAAAGAATAGAAGACTAAACTGTAGTTACAGAATACAACTTAAATTTTTAAACCTTGTCTATGCAAAGTGTGGCAAGAAGTTGATGCTTATACCCATCAGCATATTTTCTATTTTTTTAAATTTATTTTTATTTTATGTGTATGAGTGTTATACCTGCATATGTATAAGTGCACCCATGTCATGCAGTGCCTGCAGAGGACAGAAGAGGGTGTCAGATCCCATGGAACTGGAGTTATGAATGGTTATTAGCTGCAGTGTGGGTCCTGCGTATTGAACCTGGGTCCTCTGCAAAAACAGCCAGTGCTCTCAACTGCTGAGCCAGTTTTCTAGCCCCCATCAACATATCTTCAAGCTGATAAAATGAGAGGGTGTTTACTGTTAAGTTTTTATAACTGTAAGTTTAGTGATTCTTACTATACTTTAGGTCTCCAATTTAAAATGATTCCACTTAGTTGGGCATATTGTCACATGACTGAAATACTAGCACTCCAAGGGTTAGTGTATAAGACCAGTCTGTGCAACATGTTGAGACCCTCCCTTAATAAAAAAAATCCCAGTAAGGGAACATGTTTTTTCTGAGTATTCAGAAAAAAATTTTAGATCTTCATATTATGGAGAAAACACAAATTACTATCATTGTAGCTATTATAAAAATACCCCTCTGTCCTAGTTTGCCTTCAGTTGCTATGACAAAACACTTGACCAATATTAACTTGGGGAGGAAAGGGTTTATTTCATTTACATCTCCCAGGTCACACAACTCATCACTTAGGGAGTCCTCCAGAGCAGGAATCTGGAGGCAGAGCTGAAGCACAGGTGTATGGGGAATTCTCTCTGAGGTTTTTTTTCAAGTCTTGCCCTCTGACCAATAAGGGAGGAGGGAGGCATGGAGTAAGGAGGAACAACATGGCGGCGAGTCCCGGGAATGGGCAGAGATTTTATCCACGAGGGAAGAAAAATGCCCTGGCCCCAGGCCCACGCAGAAGGCCAGAACCCAGGAGGCAGCGTCCTAAGTCCTGGCAGTCCCATGGATCATGTGGGTGGAAGTGAGATGCTGGCTGGAATGGTCCAAGAGCACGGCGCAGTGAACAAAGGGCTCTGCACTGCAAACTAAGAGCCAGACCTTATTGGTGAGCTGCTGATAACCAGTAGTTTTGTAAATGCCCTAAATAAATCAGTTCTCTAAAAAGAGCATTTTCTATGTTCAGTCGGTTCAGACCTGGAGGGCCAGGTGAGGCTGAAAGCCAGGACCCACCATGAGAAAATTTATGAAAGAACAGGCCATGGAGGAACACTGCTTGCTCCCCTGGCCCATGCTCAGCCTGCTTTTTCATACAGTACATAACCTGCCCAAGGATGGCAGTGGCCTGTGTAGCCCACAGTGGGCTAGGCCTTCCTACAATACTCAACAGTCAGGAAAATACCCCACAGACATGGCCACAGGCTAGTCCAATGGAGGCAAATCCCCAGTTGAGGCTCCCTCTTTAGTTGACATTAAAGCTATCCAGCACACCCTCTTTAATTAGTGTTTTCTTACAGTATCTTTAGGCACAATTTAACTTTTTAAATTTAATTTTATTTCCTGTGTACAAGTATTTTGCCTGCATATATGTAAGTGCCCTTGCCTTTTCCCCAGTTTTGCATAATTTAAAATATTTGTTTTTGCAATGTGAAATTTAATATTTTGATTGACTTGAAAAATTTTAAGCTGTTGTGACTTTAAGTATTACTTTCCTCAAACAGTCTTCCTATCTTCTCTTTTCCAGTTTCTAAGGTGTGCTTCATATCTTCTTCCTCTGCTCTAGATGTCTCTGCCCTGCTCACACTTTTTCTTTCTCTGTGTGGTCTTGCTGTATCTTAGATCTGTCCTCTAGTTCACTAATTTTTCAACTATGTTTCATCTGCCATATAATATACCCATTAAGTTTTTATTTCATGACTACATTTTGTTTTATATAAGTTCAATTTGGTACTTTTTCAAATCTGCCTTTTTATAGTGTCTTATACCTTTCTCATGTTCTTCTGTTTATTGTCTGCCCACTTCTCCATTAGAAAGCACACTTTAATTGGCAGGAATCTGTTTTGTTCATTGATGTATGTTAGGAACCTAGAAATACAGATGGTAGGTGCTATAAATACATGTTGAATAAGTCAGTGAGTATACTTTTGAGACAGGATCTCAGCCATGTAACCCAGACTAGGCTCAAAATTTTGGCAGTCCTTTTCCTGGTCCTCCCAAATGCTGAGATTATAGGTGTAAGCCACCACACCTGGCTTGAATGTATTGGCATTGTTAAAGGGAAGAGAGTTAATTGTAATTAACAATTTGAAAAAAAAAACCACTAAAAATTGTAATAAAAGATAAGTACCATATTTGGTAGCATGTGGCTTTGATATTAGAAGGAATTTGTAGTACTGAGCTTTAATAGTTTTTTTTCCTTCATTTTTCAAGGTTGCTAAATATTCCTTACAGAAGAAAGTGAGTGAAATGGTAAGAAAATAAAATAATATTTATTTTACCACCTGGATTAGCACAGAAAATATATAGTAGTAGTATGAATATAAATGTCACATTTATAATAAAAAAGAAAACAGGAATAGTTGGAAGTGGATATTGTTATTCTGTTTAAAGCTCTGTCACAATTTCAGATACATTATAGCTTAAATAAATTTCGCAAATTTATTTGCAGATTATGCAGTACTTATATATTATAAAATAAAGTATGTGATAATATTCATCCTTTATTGTTCTGTATTTAGCACATGATATTCATTACTATTCATCAGGTATCTATTTCTTTTAATTTCTAACCATATGCATGCAAAAATTAATATTTTATTTTATGGTATAATGTTTTATGGAATACTTACCTTGATATTCTCTCTTTATAAATATATGTATAGCTATATTTAATTCAATAGAATTTTTTCTCCTGTGGTTTTGATTAAAGAAATTCTATACTATATTTAATTAAATCTCCAGAAGTCTTATGCTATTCTAATCTTCATTCTTTAGAATAGAGATTGTAAAGGAAGTAAAATTAAATTTTGAGTATACTTTATATATCATATATTATATTATATCATATAAATATATAAGAAATGAATATAACTGCTTATGATATTTAACATAAAAATATTAAATAATTTGCTTCTTGAATTGTTTTGGTGTAGTGAAAAACAAAAGAGCTCATAGAAAGATTGTTAAGCTTGATTGAATAAAAGATGTGAAAATTCTGCTGCTGTTCAACTGGAAAGAATAAAGATAATATTGTCAGACTATTTTAAACTATGATTTTAATTAAGAAGCTGAAAAACTAGTTTTCAGTATAGCTATAAGTACCATGACATTTGTACTGAAAGTCATCTTCAACGCTACAGTGGTTTTACACAAAATATAGTGAAATTGAATATATGCCCTTTGACCTGGGAGATAAGGCTACAAGTTAAAGATCAAAGGCAACATAAATGTATTTTATTTCAGTTTAAAATTTCATTAAACAGATACAATTTAAAAAAAAATGGAAATATTTTCCAAGCTTTTTGTTAGTGTGAATTTTAAGTATTTTTTTTTTCTGATAGTTGAAAAGACTATCACTTTTCATTAAAATTATTTTACATAACTATATTTGAAAATTATTCCCACTGTGAGGAAATATTTTTATTTAAAATTAAAATAATAGTTTTCTAATATTCTTACATATATTTGTCTTGTAATTATTAATTTTTATTATTACATATTTTATTATGTTTATAAAGAAGTACATAATCTTTTATAATATTCAGCCCCAATGGCCCAGCCAAAAGGCAGATAGCCATGACAGTAGTGTCCAGGTAGAACTTGGAAAGTATCCTAAAAATTCTTTAAGTCTACAGCCATACCACCCTGAAGGTACCCGATCCCATCTGATCTCAGAAGTTAAGCCGGGTCAGGCCTAGTTAGTACTTGGCTGGGAGAAATTATTCAAAAGATAGTATTAAGAAACTTTTAAAGAAGTTCATCATCTCCTGTAGGTGAATACTTAACTATTAGTAAGGGTCTGTCTATAGGGAATTCAAGAAGGTGATTTTCTTGTAAAGGTGAAGATGTATCACTATATAAATTAAGACATCATAAATAAAAAGATTTTTCTGTCTTCCAAGCTACCTGTTATTAAAATTTCTCTTTGGGCATGGCAGACTAACTTAACCTGCCTCTCTCTCCCTGCTTGCAACCCAAAGGGTCCCCCTCCTCCAGGCCTCAAAGCCAAATTCCTCCATTCACGGTTAAACAGATTCTAGCTAGTTTACTTGGGCTTACTAACAGAGCATTGGGTGAGGGGTTACTTACAGAACACAGGCGCCCACCCTCCCCTCCGCAAGTTCCATTAGTAAGTCCACGTGGCTGGGATCTTGCAACTTCCAGGTGAACAGATCCTAATGGCCCATGGGGGAGGGGAGAAAAGGACCGGCCTCCTGGAGCCCCCAGTTTAAATACCTTTAGCCCCTCCCCTTCTCACATCCAAGGCCAATAGACCGGGCTGGTGGGGCATAGGATTTTCCCAGTTCCTCATCTTCTGCTCAAGGTGGTCTTGGGTGATACCACTGAGAGGGGTGTTTGTCCACCTTTTCCCCCACTCTACACTACCCAAATCTTACCTTGATAAAAACCATGGTTATTACCAATAAAAAGAATGTATTTTACATTAAAGAGAAAATTTGGAGCAGAAAATTAGCCATTACTATGATTTGGTCACTGTTGTATATAGTGGTTACTGTATAGCCTGTATTTTGCAGAATTGAAGTTATAGATGACTATGTCATTTGACTTCAGCTTACTCTTTGCTTAATGAAGTAAAACCTTGTCAAATGATCTTTACTATATTTTGCTTCTCTTTTTATATATTACTTTCCTTTAAGGAAAGACTTAACAGGAAAGATGTGTTTTTCTTTTTCTAATCAAAGTTTCAGTATTACAGGTTTTGATATGATTCAGAGTTAACTATGTATTTTCATTCAGAATAAAATGTTTTCAAGTAAGGACTCATTTGTAAATATGAATTTCCATTATTATGAGTATTATTTGTGTCTGTACACATGTATTATTTGTATCTGTACACATACATTAGCATTATAATTTTAGATTTTGTAAGTAGTATATGCCTAAAATTTGTGGTAGAGATAAGAAAGATGCCATTGATTTTTACAAATTGAATTTTCAAATATATATATATTTGCAATACGGTTTCCCTGTGTAGCTCTGGCAGGCCTTGAACTCACAGACCTCCGCCTGCTTCTTCTTCCAGAGTGCTGGGATTAAAAGCATGTACTATTACACCCAGTTTACAAATTACAGCTCTTGCTTTGGTTTGTGTTGAAGAAGTTAAAAGGTAAATTTCAAAGCTGGAATTGAAGAATATCAGAAGTTTATACCAGGATTAAAAAAGATTTATTTTTATTTTACGTGTATATTTCTCCTGAATGTATGTGCACCATGTATATACCTGATGCCTGCAGAGGCCAGAAGAGGGTATCAGATCCTTGAAAGTAATGTTACAGACAATTGTGAGCAGCGATGTGGGTGCTTGGAACTAAACATGGGTCCTATGAAAGAGCATCAAATACTCTTCTCTGCTGAGTCATTTCTTCTGTCCCTATCTCAGCATTTTTATTTTTTTCTATAAAATGTATCTATAATTAGTTGTTCCTAAAATTTAATTGTTTCCAAAAGCCTTCAAATTAGTCACCTTAAAATAGAAAAGGGAAGGGTGCACAGCTATGTCTTTTATTAATTAGTAAATGCATTTCTAAAACTTTGTAAATATTATTTTTAAGTTATTTCTGGGGCTGGAGAAGTGATTCATTGGTTAAGGACAGGGGTTGTTCTTGCATAGGACCTAGGTTCAGTTCTCAGCACCCACATGGTGACAAAAAACTGTCCTTCACTTTAGTACCAGGGGATCTGACTTCCTCTTCTGCAGAACACTTAAATGCAATGCAGGCACCACTCATACATATAAAATAAAATAAATAAAATATTAAAAAAGAAAGTAGAATTATGTCATACAAACAAATGAAATGAAATTTTCATTGAATTCAACTCTGATTTCAGGTAAAGATCTTTGAAATAGAATATATCACAAATTATTGTGTATTGAGCTCTCTGAATGGGGATTGTCTATGAAATTCTTTGCTGTACTTTACTACTAGGATTATTAGCTTTTGTAGGTATTGACTGCTATGTACTACTTTTTAGCTAAAAGTTAAATTGTTATGGGATTATATATTAACATATGGTTTTCTCTTAAATTCAGGTTTAAATTGAAAAGTTCCTTAACTTGAAAATATTCCATTAGAATTCATTTTTCAGTGAAATTTCAGTTTTTGCATATCTGCTAGGAATTAATATAATTCTCTTAAGTAAGGAATTAATGAGAAAATAAATATGCTTCATTATTTCCTGTTGTTTAGTAATTGATAATAGTTACTACCCAAGTAGATATATAATCTACAGAGGTAAGTACATTTGTAAACTTGTTTGAATTTGTAATACACAACCAAATGAGCAAGTAGAGACTTTAGAAAGCCTACAAAATCACATGAGAAACAGTCAATTGATCTGTCATAATAATTACCTACTAATTATCATGAAAAAATAACCTATAAGTAGTTAAGACTACCATCAGGGTGACCAACTGTGGCGGTACATACCTGTAATTCCAGTACTTGGGAGGCAGAAACAGGCAGATCTCTGAATTCAACACCAGCTAGATTTACCTATGTTTCAAAAAGAAAAACAAACAAACAAACAACAAACAAAAACTCTAAATAGCAAAAGCCAAAGAAACAAAAATTCCATTAGACTTGCCAAGATATTATAATTCGGTTCAGCTAAAACAGTAACTTTATAAAGGCACTGTTTATATGTAACTTTATAAATGTAACTTCATAAAATGTAACTTTATAAAATGTAACTTTATAAATGTACTGTTAAAATGTCCATTCTAAAAGCATGGGTGGATGATTTGCTCAAGACCACATTGATTAAGTCATAGTGACAGATTAGCTTTTGGCCACTGTTCCATACTGCCTATATTTTGATCTTAAATCTTATAAAATGATTTTTACAAAAATGGAAATTTAGTGGATATATTCACAGTTAAAGAGGAAAATGGGTTTGGAAATGAGCAGGGACCAAAGTAATTCCAGAGTTGTGAAGCAAAACATGAATCCACAGCAGAGGTCTCATCTCAGTTTGGGTAGGATGCCCCTGAACTTGTTTACTTTTATTTTTTTGCTCAATCTTCAGATTCCAGGAAGAAGTCATTAGTGTGCTCTTCTCTTGACTAGGGAAGAGTAAAACATCTGAATTTTAGTCCTATGAAAGTATAATGAGGAATAATTTCAGTAAATTATGGTACTGTTAGTAAAGGAAATGGACTCTGGTCAGGTGAAACCTAACAAGTTCCCACTTTTGAGCAGCATAGGAAAAAAGAACTTTATTCAGGAAATAATTACTGAGTGAGAGTTGATTGGCCTAATGCTCTTTTGTCCTTAGTATTGCTCATGATAGAAGCTGAAGCAATTTGAAAAATTGTGACATCAATGAATGATTCTGCTAATATCAAAATAAATGACCTTTTAAAAAGTGCTATTAGCCAAGTGTGATGGCGCATGCCTTTAATCCCAGCACTGGCAGGCTGATCTCTGTTAGCTCAAGACCAGCCTGGTCTACATGGAGACTCTGTCTCAGAAAACAACAAAAAAGTTATTGATTATATGAACACATTTCTCTTTAAAATTTGAAGTCCTATAGCTCTTTTTGATGAAGACCGTAGAATCTCTTATAAGTAGGATCCATTTTTTTAACCCGTCATAGATTTTCTACTATATTACATTGCCTTCATGTTACTGAGATGTAATGTCCTTGGTCCTTCCCATTCCATTTTTATGTATTCCATTTATTTTGTATGTGGTGGGGAGTTTGTGCCATTGTGCTCATGTAGAGGTCAAAGGACAACTTTCCAGAGTTGCTTCTCTCCTTCTACAATGTCTGGGGTGGGGGTGGGGGGATGTCCCAGGACTTGAACTCATCAGATATCAGGTTTAATTGCAGGTAACTTTATACCTGCTGAACTATCTTGTCAGCTCTTTGTCATTCCATTTTTTAAAAATGTATTTATTGTCAGTGTGTGTGTGTTTGTACATGCACACATATTCCATGGCACACTTGTGGATGTCAGAGGACGATTATCAGGTATTTTGGTTCTTTCCTTCCACTGTGGGTTCCAAGGATTGAACTCAGATCCTCAGGCTTTCAAAGTAAGCACTTTTTACTTGCCAAGCCATCTTTCCTGCCTCATTCCATTTTTTAATTCTGTAAGAAGGTACTATATTTCTTATAATTAATTTCATAAAAATTATTTTAATATTGCTAATATATATCAAAATTAGATTTGCAAACTGACCAATCAAAACAATGAGTTAGTTGTGTCCTAATTAGTAATATGCTTTACAAAAAATAAAATATTTCCTAAAGTATCATGACTAATTTTTTAATTCCCCTCTACACTTTATCTAGTGTTAAATTGACTTAAGTTTTTCTTTAAAAGCTGCTGATTTTGAAAGCAAAAGAAGCATAATCTGAAGTAATTATTTTGGTATAGAGAAAAAAATTTGCTTTCGTTTTACATACAAGTAGAAATATTCCTAACATTTCCTCTCTGCTGCATTCATAAGCAATCAGTTGTGTTCAGGGTGGTATGGCCATAGACCCCATGCTGTATTCAAGAGAGTCGTTTATTTTTAGTATTTCATTAACAGCAGTTATATACTACTATATATTTGTTATTTATACGTGTGTATGTTTGTTTTTTATATGTATAACTTTAAAATTACTCCTCAAAATAGGAACAAAAGGCCCAATTACATCTTGTAGCTAAAGAAGATTATCATAAGCAACTGAATGAAATTGAGAAATACTATGTTACAATAACAAGTCAGTTTGGATTGGTGAGAGAGAATCATGTAAAATTAGAACAAAATGGTAGGTAATATATTATTTAAACTTATGTGTTCAGTAGGAAATATTTAAGGGACTTCATTAATAAATTGAACTTACTCAATACTAGAAATAGTAAATGGCAGGGCTGGAGAGATGGCTCAGCAGTTAATAACTTTGGGTGTTCTTGCAGAAAACCTGGGTTTGAATTCCAGCACCCACATAGTGGTTAACAACCATCTGTAACTCCAGTTCCAGGGGATCCAACACCCTCTTCTGTTCTGTGAGGGCTATGCATGACACGGGTACACTTACACATGCAGGCAATACACTCATACACATAAAATAAAAATTAATTAAAAATTAATAAAAAAGAAATAGTAAATAATACTTTAATGAATATTAAGTCAGAATTATACATTGCATTGGAACTGTTTTCTTGTGTATATTAGTGATAATTTCTTTGAAATGTATACCTAATATAATCTGTTCCTAATATATTTTATGTTACAGTACAGGAAGCAATACAGTTAAACAAAAGACTTTCTACTTTAAATAATAAGCAAGTATCTGAAATACACAATTTAAAGAAGGTATGATAGAAATATTAAGTAAAAATTATCTAAAGTAATTGTTTTTTTCAGCACATTATGGAATATTACTTGAAAAAAGTTGGGTAGATTTTTGGTATAAGCTAGATAAATATAAATTCATAAATTTGGGGTATGGTTCTAGCAAATATGATAAATGAATTTATTTCAGTTCATTAAAGATATTGTTTATTTGACTTGTCATTATAGACATGCATTCTTGTGGAGACATGAATATCCAGTAATAATTCACTGTATGTCAACTTCAGTAGTGTTGTTCATTCATTTTATTCATTTATTTATTTTTGAGATAGGGTTTTCTTATAGCCCCAGGTGACCAGGAACTTGATATGTATACCAGGCTGACCTTGATCTCACAGAGATTTGCCTGCCTCTGCCTTTTGAGTACTGGGATTAAAAGCATTCATCACCATGCTAGGCACATCCATTATTAAGTGCCTTCTGTGTGCTACTTAATATGTGGCAGTAAAGAGACAACTGTGAAGAAAATAAAACATGATCCTACTTTTATGAAGTTTATAATCTTTTTTAGTTTCTAATCCTGTTGCTACATTAAAATGAAATGACAAAAGGGAAAAAGGGCTTATTTTGGCTTACAGTTATGGTCCAGGGTATTGTCTATCATAATGGGGAAGTCAAGGCCATGGGAGCTTAAAGCAGTTGGTCATATCAACCCATGATTGGGAGCAAGAGCAATGAATGCTTGCTATTGAATCTCCACTTACACGATCCGGGATCCCATCTTCCAAAGAATGGTGCTACCCACAGTAGGCAAGTCTTCCCAATTCAACTAACCTTATCAAGATATCTACCCCCTCCCTCAACATGCCCAGAGATATATACCTTAGGTGATTCTAGTTTTCATCAATTTGACAGTTGAGATTAACCATCACAACTCTGTCGCTTCTTATCCTGACACCCAGATACAAAACTTATAACCCTTGTCATCAGAGTCTCATGTTTGTACTATAATATAGTGTATAATTTTTAAATTTCTGGTTGTCTACATAGCTGATCATGCCATCTGTGAAGAAAGACATTTTATTCCTTCTCAGTTTCATACCTTTAATTTCCCTATCTTATTGTATTAGCTTTGATTTCTAGTATGATGTTGGAAAAGCAATAATGAGAAGAGTTATCTTTCTCTTGTTCGTGATCTTACTGGTTAAGTTCTAGTTTCTCATCATTAAATATGATTGCTGTGAATTTTCTGTAGTTGTTCTTTATTAAATTTGGAAATCTCTATATCTAGTTTGTTAGATCTTTAAAAATTATGGACATTTTGTTACATGCTTTTTCTGCATCTATTGATATATAATTGGTTTTTTAGCTTGTTGATAGATTACTTTCATTGGTTTTTAATATTGACCCAGCCTTGTATGGCTGGAATAATGTGCTTTTTTGTTTTTGGCAATGTTACTGCTGTATAGCCCACTCTGACCTTAAACTTGCAGTTTTCCTGTCACAGTCTCTTGGGTGCAGGTGTGTGCCACTGTACTTGACTAGGAAGAAATCTTGTTTGCTCTTCATGTAATTATTTTTACACATTGTTTGGTTAAATTTGCTAATATCTTATGTTTTATAAAAGAGATTGTATCCTAACCTAGGTGTAGTTTTTGTTGTTTTGTGCTTATTCTACGTTTCGAGCTTCCTGGGCTTCTGGTTTGGTGTGTAACATTAATTTTAGAAAACTCTCAATTAGTGCTTCAGTATTGCTTTTGTTCCATTTTTTTTTCTTTCTTTTATTTCTGTATGTGTTTGTTTCATCATTTATAGTTGTCCATAGTTCTTCAATGTTATCTTCTTAGTTTTTCATCTCAGTTTGAGGAGTTTCTCTTTTCATATTCCCTAACTCACAGATATTTCCTCAGCCGTGTTCAGTCTACTAATGAGCCCATAAGTATTTTCCAAGGGACTTTTGATCTCTTACATTTCTGTCAGCCTCTTTCTTAGGATTTCCATATTTTTGCTTATATTATCTATCAGTTCTCCACCTTTCAATTAAAACATTTACCCCATTAATTAGAGCTTATAGAAATATTCCTTGTCTGAAGACTCCAGCATTTCTGCTGTCTTTGGCCCTTGTTCTCATGATTGTGCAGTCCTTTCACATTTGGTTCTTTACCTTTTAGAACACATTGTAGTTTTTGTTTAAAGGTAGACATGCTATACTGGGTACAAACTGTGGTGATTAGTCCTTTGGTAATCAGCGGTAGGATATTGGAGGAGGGAAGCATTATGTAGTCTTTATATTAGACTTAATCTTTTCATAAATCTGTACTACTAGTCTGTGAACTTCACCAGTGTTTCTATGACTTTTTCCTTCCCCCTTAGGTGGGATAGGATGGCTGGAAAGGGCTTAAGGTTGGTATTTTCACTTCTCATAGGTAAATTAGGCCTTGTTCTAATTTGCTTGCAATTGGCTGTGACAAAACACTGATCAAAACCACTTGGGGATGAAAGGGTTTATTTTATTTTACATTTCCCAGGTCACAGTTCATCACTGAAAGAGCCTAAGGTAGAAACTCAGGGCAGGAACCTGGAGCACAACCTATGGAGGAATGCTGCTTTCTGGCTTGCTGCCCTGGCCTATGCTCAACCTACTTTCTTAAACAATCAGGACCACCTTCCCATAGACACGACCATAGCCACAAGCCAATTCAGTAGCGGAAATTACTCAATTGAGGTTCCCTCAACCCAGGTATGTCAAATTGACAACTAAAGCTATCCAGCACAGGCCTGATATAAACTCTAGAAGGCTTTTGTAAAATAGTTTCCCCAGAAGGAAGGCCTTGTTCAGAAGAAAAGGAGAATGCTGTGGCATATTTCAAAATGGTTCCTTTGTTCCTTTCCCTGCACAAGGAGATTTTTCACCAGTTTTCACTGTGAGTTGCTGGTTGAGTTTCTGGAGCTAAAACTAGCAGAAGCCTGTTCCCAGCCCCCATGACTGGATGCTCCTGGAGTTATCAAGGGAGTTTCCACACTGAACCGTCAGCATTTTGTTAGTTACATTTAAGGTTTTCCTACCTTGGCATTGGTTCTTATAGAAATTCCTGCTTTAGTAAATTGAGATCTTTTGTGTTTGCCCGAATCTTCAGTTCTGTGGCAGTAGTTTGCTCAAGACCTACCCTCTGGGAAAAATCTAAGAAGAGCTATTGTTTTTCTGTTTGCCCATGCTTGTACTTGTTAGGATGGAGTGGTAGTTAAACTCATTACATACCTATCCAGAAACTAGAGGTCTCTCTATATTTAACTATAATTTTACTGAAATTAGTATTTTTAAGAACCCAAAGACAAATGATACACACTTTAATCATGATTCAAGCAATCAGGAAATTTTTCTTGTTACTCCATTTGAAGGGTAGCAGAACCACTTAGGATAAAGATGGAGATCCCATCTGATACTACATCAGAAGGCTAAGAACAACACTAGTCTATTAATATAAATATGAGTATTTAGAAGGAAGTTTGACAACATGTCCATTTAGCAAAATAATAGTAGATTTCCTCCTAGGATCCAGGATCTCCTCATCCATAGACTTTTGACCAAGTTTATATACCATGTATGAGTTCCCTCCTGTGGAGAGGGCCTCAGATTCCATCAGAAAGCAGTGGTTACTCCATTATAATCATGGCACTGTTGCTCCAGTGGACACATCTTGCCTAATAGATCATTACTGTGGCTCACATGGTTCATAGGGCCACCTACATGTACCGTTTATGCGTTGATGTCCTCTGTCACTCTAGAGAGCATTACTGTCAACTAGCTTTTTCATACTTGTGACGAAGTATCTGCATAAACAATAATAAGAAGGATTTATTCTGGCTCACAATTTCCAAAGTTTCTGAACCTTAGTGAGAGAACATCCTTGCAGAGAGCATATGGTGGAGCAGAACAGCTTACCTTATGTCATAGACAGGAGGCATAGAAGGGCCTGGGACAAGACAAGCTGTCAAATCCATGACCCAGTGACTTACTTCCTCTAACTAGACCCCACCTCCTAACGTTTCGGGAATCTTCCAAAATAGTGCCACCAGCTGGGGGAGCAAAGTTCAAATGAGCCTGTGAAGGACACTTCATATCTAAATCCTAAAAGTGTTCTGTGTTGCCAGATTATTCTGGAAGATAGTCTATGAAGAAATAGAATTTGTTACTTTTGAGACTTTAATATCTGAATAACCATAAGACTGAGAAATACAAATGTTGACAGAAAAAATTTAAATATTTTAGAGGGCCTGGAGAGATGATTCTCTGCTTTTGCAGAGGACACAGGTTTGGTGCCTAGTACCTACATCAGGCAGCTCAGAATTGCTCTAGGGAATCAGATGCACTCTTCTGGCCTCTATAGGCACCTGCATGCATGTGGTGCATATACATACATATACTCAGGCACCCATGCACATAAAAAAAACAACTTTAAAACAATTTAAATATTTTAGAAATTCTAGAAAACCTTTTATATTTTATAAATTTTATATAGTTTTGACTTTAAAGCCTCCTCTTACTTTTTCAGAAGCTAATCAAGTTTAATAACATGGGTTTTGTCACTCACTTAAAACTTTTAATCATTAATTTTCTCAAAGATAATTTTCAGTTTTCTTTTATACTGTTGATTTTGTCCAGAACAATTAAGTTATTGTTTATGATAAGGCAGAATTCCTTTTTTGTGTGTGAAACAAAGTTAAACAGATCAAACTTGGTTGTTAGATAAAACTAGGTATTACAGTTCTGTAAGTTGAGTTCACTATTATGGCAATCATGAGGAATTCCTGATATTATCTATGAGCAGCATTCTTAACTTCTGCTGTTTGTCTGAGTAAATGTCAGAACTCTCAAGGAGATTGTGATATTAAACAGACTACCCTGTTCTGGAAAGGGAGGGGTGAAGGAGAAAACAGCATGGTATTTATGACTCTAGGAACTATAAGTTGTAATTTAACGAGATCAAAGCATGTGCTCTTTATTTGTTGCACTAACAGCTTTGAGTAAAATGGTTAGAAACAAAGAGTGTACTAAAAGTTCAGGATATTTAAAAGCTTATAAAACTTGTAAAATCAAAAGCATATTTTTTCAGTAGAAAATTATTTCATGGAGGTCTTTGATTTCAGTTTATTATGCTCTTAAGATTAGTTAATATATATGAGAAAGACATGAAGTAATTTTAATTTTTGTCAGCCTTGTATTAGCTTTCAGTCCTTACTCTTCTCACCTATCTGTTATTTCATAACAGTTATCTTTGTAAGAACTGATGCATTTTAGGTATTTCTTAAAAGACAACTGATTCCAACAACTTCACATTTTTAGGTATTGAAAAATATAAGAATAGGATAGACAAGTTGGCTCAGCAGATAAAAGGTTTGTGTTGCCAAGTCAGACTAACTGAATTCAGTCTCTGGGACCCACATGGTGAAAGTAGAGAACTGAGTCCTGAAATTTGGCCCTGACCTACACCACCTATGTGCTGTTGCAAACCCCTCCACACTCACAAAAATGTAATTGGAAAAAGAGAAAATATAGGAAAAAATAGAAGTTTGTTGCATTTTGTAGCCTTAAAGAAGAAAAAAAAAACTTTAGACAACCAAATCCTCCTTTGTTTATTTGGAAAATTGCATTTATTTATTTACTTATTTATATTTCATGTTCATTTGTGTATCACTTACATGTAGATAAGTGCACCCATGTCACAAAATGCCCGAGAAGGTCAGAAGAGGGTGTTGAATTCCCTGGAACTGGAGCTAAGGATGGTTGTTAGCTGCCATATGGGTGCTGGGAATCAAACCCAACTCAGCCACAAGAACACCCAGTGCTCTTAACTGCTGAGCCATCTCTCCAGCCTCCAGAAAATTGTAGTTATATGTGACTTTAAGTTTTAGCCATATATTTCTTATTAATAGGACATTGTCACCTAGGAATGAACCTTGAACACATCACTAATATAAAATAAGCCATCTGATAACTTGATTGCCAGATTGTTTGAATCCTTATTTATTTCATTTAGGTGTATCTTTCTGTAGGAAATACTAATACTAAGAAACTGAAACTTCAGCTGGGTGTAGTAGTGCACACCTTTAATTCCAGCACTCAGGAAACAGACAGAGGCAGATTTCTGTGAGATAGAGGCCAGCTTAGTCTTCATAGAGAGTTCCAGGCTAGCTGGGGCTGCTACAAGGAGACCCTGTCTCAAAAAACAAAAAAACAAACAAACAAAAAAGAAACTAAAATTTCAAAAAAGATTATTGCCAAGTTTTTTGAAACTTACCTTTGCCTAAAAAGAAACTTGAAATGAAGTTTTTGTAAAGGTTATTATATAAAGAAAGATGCACACTACATTAAAGCCAGTATTATTAGTGTCTTTAAAACAGAATCAGTTGAGGCTGAAGAGATGACTCAGTGGTTAAGAGTGCTTACTGTTCTTCTAGAGGCATGAGTTTTGTTCACAGCTTCCATATTAGGTGGTTCACTTCTAATTCTAGCTCCAGGGAATCTGAAACCCTCTTCTGGACACTAGGCATTGTCCTACACACACACACACACACACACACACACACACACACACACACGCACACACTCATAACTAAAAATAAAGAAAGAAACAGAATCAGTAGGCCTAAGATATTTTACTATTCTTAGTGGATTTGATTAGATAATATGAAACAGTATAAATATTAGTCAGATGTTTTGTAAATCTGAGTTGAGATTAACAAATGTTCCCCTTGAGTTAATTTTATACATTTTTAAGATGTTACAGTATTGAAACTAGATTTATTTTTCCATTTTTTTTACTATCCATAGTAATTTAAACTGACATGCTATGTTTTTTTTAATTTACCAATGTCAGGTATGGTAAAAACAATAAATTTTTTTGCTCAATAAGTTCAGTTTAAGACAATTTAGCCTGTGGATCAGAATAATGATTCATTGTATTGTCTTACTTCTGTAATTGTTAACTAGAATATATTTGAATCTGAACTTAAAATACAGACTTGTCCTATTTTAAAGTCAGTTTAGAGATATTGATCACAACATTCAAGGTTATTTTCCAAGCACAAATGTTGATAACTCAGCATCTGCTAAACTGTGTTTTTCCAGTATTGCTAATAAAACTGCATTGGTTTGTTAATACTTAACACCAGGAATATTTCTCTGTAACAGAGAGATCTGAAGTTCTGTGTCATTCCTTGACTGGAGTAAAACTCACTGATCAAATCAGTGATTAAACCCTCAATACTATACTTATGTCTACTACTTTCTAAGCAACCTTGCAAACTGAACTAGTGTGCCATTAACAATAATCTGTTTGACTGACATCAGCTGCCGTCATCAAGTATTTTATTGACATGTAATTTATGTTGAATAAACCAAATTTGAGTTGATCAAGTTTTATTTTAAACAAAGGTAAGACATGTATGTAATTTAATTTTTTTTAAAGTTCATTTTATGTGTATGTGTGTTTTTCCTGCATGTCTGTAAGTACATTCATGTTGCACAATGCGCACAGAGGCTGGAAGAGGGTATTGGATCCCCTGGAACTGGAGTTACAGACAGTTGTTAGCTGCCATATAGGTCCTGGGATCTGAACCCAGGTCCTCTGCAAGGGTAGCCAGTGCACTTAATGACTGACCCATCTTCATACCCCTGCTTATTCTTTACTACTTATATTCATTACAGCTTTTAGTTCCTGTTACATTTTTGAATATATTAAGGTGTGATAGAATATAAAGTATGAAACAAGGTACCTTTTCTTGAGGAACTTAGAAGGGGAAATTCACTATCATTATCAAAGAGGGAATGAATTTTAATTCTTAAATAACTAAAAGAACACCTAATTATTCAGGACATTTATTAAGATGTCACAGTACTTTGTTTTATAAGTAAGAAACATAATCTATATTGTACTGCTTCTGTGGCAGTCATAAACTACCTTGTATTCAAATAGTTGTAAGAATAGGTAACAGTGTCCATTACAAAGTAGATGCTCAGAAAACACTTTCATAGATTATTACCTGCCAGGGATTTTTAAGGTTCTCATCTGCATTTTACAGTTGAGAAAATTGGAAGCAAATTGAATTAAGTAATTTGCCTAAATTTATATAAGGAGAATAGAAACAAGATTGAAATGCAAACAAACTTAGCTCTAGAACCTATGATCTTATCCATACCACAAATAATAGCAGCATATACAGCTCATCCACACAACTTTTTCTTTTTTGCATTATCCTTTAGAAATCATATATGTTATTAAAATTTGAGCTGGGTATGGTGGTATACACCCTTAGTCCAAGCACTCAGGAAGAAAAGGTAGGCAGATCTCCGTGAGATTGAGGCTAGCCTGAGTTACATAGTGAATCCCAGACCAATTGGGGCTACAGGGAGATCCTGTCTCAGAAAGACAAAAAAAAAAAAAAAAATTCAGTCTTTGAGTGCTGTGACAAAATACCTGAAATAAGCAAAAGGAGGAATTATTTTGGCTCACAGTTTTATGTTTCCATTTATATTCCTTCACTGATTCTAGGCCTGTGGTGGGGTAGAACAACTTGGCTGTAGGAGGGTATAGTAGAGCTACTTACCTCATGGTGACAGAAAACAGAGAGCATGTCCTAGTTACTTTCTGTTGTTGTGATTAAAAACACTGACCAAGTGGCTGGAGAGATGACTGCTCTTGCAGAGGACCTGGGTTCAATGCCCAGTATCCACATGGCAGCTATCAATGGTCTGTAACTCTAGTTCCAGGGGAATCTGATGCCCTCCTCTGATCTCCATGGGGCCCAAACTAACGTTAAGAAAGGGTCTATTTCACCTTCAGCTTACAGTTCATCATGGAGGGAAACCAGGGCAGGAGCTATGGGAAAGAAATGAAGCACGGAATATGGAGGTACACTGCTTACTGGCTTTCTCTTCTGGCCCATGCTCAGCCTGCCCTCTTATATAACACAGGACTACCTGTTCAGTGGTGGCACTCCACACAGTGGGATGGACTCTCTCATATCACTGAGCAGTCAAGAAAATACCCCATAGACACACAGATCATTCCAATGGAGGAACTTCCTTAGTTGAGGTTCCTTCCACCCAGGTATGTCAAGGTGACAACTGAAACTATCTAGCACAATTGATCCCTTGTCAACTTGACACACATTAAACCTGTCCATTTCTTATCCCCGAGTTCTCATGTTAATATAACAATAAAACAGTATGACTTTAAAAGTCCCACAGTCCTTAAAAATTCAAATACTTTAAAAGTTCAAAGTATCATTAAAAAGCCTCTTAGTTGTGGGCTCCCATAAAATCAAAAGCAAGTTACATATTGTTTTATTTCTAAAGAGGAGAATTGAGCACACTTAAACAAAATCAAAGCCCAGCAGTGTAGCTTAATGTTAGATATCTGGGATTCACTCATGATCTTTGAGGCTCCAAAGGGCTTGGACAACTCCACTTTTCAGGCTCTGCCGTCCACAGCACACACAGTTTGCCTCATAGGTTCAGGCTGACTCTACTCCACATCTGCCACTTCTCTTGGTTGTTGTCCCAGGATCCTGGCAACTCCAGTATGCTGGGGTTTCCATTACAACTGAGGCTGCACTTTCAACAGTGGCCTCTCCTGGCCTCAGATTCTCCGAACTACCTCTTCATGCCCACAACACCAGTACAACCTGGGAGACTCTTACACATGGCCAAGTTCAGCTGCCAATTTGATGTATAGCTTTGGCCCCCTCTGTATCATAGCTTCTATGTGCTGACCCTGAGGAAATACTTCCCAGAAGATTTCACCACAATGATGTTAAGCTCTTGTTACTCACAGCTAATTTTTCAGCACCAGCTGATGAGTATTGATTATCCCAGTAAAGCACAAAAGATTTCACTTCCAAAAATTCTTAATTAAGTGATTAAGTGGCTGTGAAATGCCCAACCCTAAGTGACACATCTACAATGGAGCCTCTACACCCAAGACTCACAGAGCATAGTGGAACAAGTGATAGAATACTAATGCATCTCTCAACTCTCATCAATGAAGCTCCCTCCTGCAACAGAGGGCCATGAACCCAGGGCTTAGGGACAAATGCAGAAGAGGGAGTGGAAAGATTGTAAGAGCCAGGGGAGGAGGCACATGACCTTTTGGAAATAGTGTCTTATGGGCTTCTGGGACCTTGTTCATATAAACTTACAGCAATAGTGACAGCATGCACAAAACGCATGCAAACTCAAGCAGACAAAACCTTTGACCTTAATGTATCACTTGCAGATAACCTAGCATGTAGTTAAAGTGCTTGCTATATGTAGAAGGAATGGTCAGTTCAGTATCTCTCTTTGCCTGTCAACTAAGGCCCAAATTGAAACCTTTTTCTTCTCTTCTTCCTTCCTCCTCCTCCTAACTACACATTCAACATTTTTTATGACTCCCTAACAAGCATCTTCCATTCTATTTTAGTGAGATTTTTTGTTGATATTAATAATTTCCTAATTTTTTCATGATTTTTTCCTTTTGCTTTCCTGCAACTCTTCAATCCTTCAAATGTCTTTTTGAAATTTTACTTGTATTAAACGGGGTTGGGGCAAGAAACACACTGGAATTGGTAACTGAAGTTTAATGAAGAATCTATTTGCATAATTGTGGACAGTTTGGAAAACAAGCAAGGGTTGGTAAAGCACCTCACAGATAAAAGTAGTGGGAAAATGACCAGCACACCTGCACCTGAAGGGACAGGGAACGGAACACATGGTGGTATCTGGAGAGAACTGTAACAAGAGCTGTAGAAAAAAGTTAGAAGTTGTGAATTCATATCAAATTTTGGTCAGGTAGAGAGGCAGCTGGGGAAGGACCTCAATTCCATTCTCTTCTTGGTCTACTGATATACTGATGTCTCCCATAGATTTAGCCTCATCAGGATCAAGAGGACAGTGAGGATGTCCTGCTCTCACTGAGATCAGTCATAAAGGGCACAGAACAGTGGGGAGAGAGATGGCAAGTGAGTCATAGGGACAAGTGGAGGACATGTAACCATTACTCATATTTCAAGGCCTAATGCAGGGCCTGTTTCCATTATTCAAATTTTTTCCCATTACTTTAATACATGTTGAGTATTCTGTTTTTACTAGACAAAATTTTACCTACTGCTTTTCTGAGAATAATGCCCTACTGCTTGATCCAAATGATGACTTTAGCAGTGCAATTAGTTTATACAATGCCCCTCTCCAGAGGTGGTATATGAGCTCACACTGAAGAATCTTTTGACCTGGATTTGAACTGAGGATTAAGGCAGAATTACAGAAGCTGTCATGTGGCATCCTGGTATTCCTGTTTTCTGCTGCTTCTGTTGCAGTTTCCTTATTAGCATATTCTTGGGATTCATCCTCTCTCAGTTGACTGTACTTCTCAACCTTATATACTGGCTTCTCTAATCTATGAATGTTGGAATTCCTTAGGACTCAGTCACTTGCCATTTTCTGTCCTGTAATTACTTCTTTCCATAGTTTTAGGTACAGTTTTGAAAACTATGTAAGGCATGTTTTTATTTTATTTATTTATTTTATCTTATTGGTAAAAGGGAGAAAAAGCATCCCGCAGAAGATTCTTAGTCTCATTCATCAAAAAATTTAAGAATGAGCTCAAACAGAAGTTTTAGGACAATTTTATTAGGATTTCAAAGAAAAATTCTCAGGGCAGGCAAGCTGTAAATCTTGGCATCTGTCTTGAGGAGGAGAATGGAGGGGAGGAGAAAATAACCACGAAGCCATACAGGTTTAAAGCTTGCATAGAGGTCGGACTCATGGCCAACTGGCAGCTATATAGTTGGTAACCAAACCCGGGTCCTGTCTCTGCAAGAGTAGCCACTGCTCTTAATCTCTGAGCTATCTCGCTAGCCCGAGACGTTTTTATTTAACAAAACAAAACAAAACAAAACATGTTTGTTCTTTATTCATCATGTTCTTGATGTAGTGCACAGCAAAATAAGGACTGTTGAGATACAAACTACAAGATAACAGTCCCTTTCATGAGACTCTCAGAATTAGAGAACACACACACATACGCACATATTTTCAACACTGACATTATAGATTCTTAAGGGTTCTGGAGATTTTTTTTTTTTTTTGGTCTTTTTGAGACAGGGTCTCCCTTTAGCCCCAGCTGGCCTGGAACTCACTATGTAGATGAGGTTGGCCTTGAACTCACAGAGATCTGCCTGCCTCTGCCTCCCAAGTGCTGGGATTAAAGGTGTGAGCCACCATGCCCAGCTTGGCTATACATTTTAAATAAAATAGAAATACTATTTCTCTATTATAATAAGGGAAAACTTACAAGCTGGTAAATGTATTGAGCTTTTAAAAAATAAAATAATGTGTACAAACTAAGGGCAAAGCCTATTTTTAAGAAAAAGTAAAAAATTAACTTTTTATTTAATGATCTGTGTAACATTGTATTACGCATTTTCAAATATGGAGATTGTAAACACTTTCTGTAGAGTGCAACATCTGGACGAACACAGGTTGAGATTGAAAGCAGTTGCTACCATTTCAATAAATGTGCAATAAATGGCACTATAATAATATTGATATTACCTCAATTCATTTATAGTTATTTTGTAATTTTAGTACAGAACCTTCAGTTCCTAATTGAATGTCTCTTGTTTTGTGAACTTCTGATATACATAAAAATTTCATACCATCCAAAACATATTTTCATCCACTGCATGTAAATATTTTAACAGCTGGTAAAGAGAATGGAAATGAGGTCAACCTCTTCTCTGTGTGTACATGTTGTCTTCTTTTTATAGTCACTTTGGTAGCCACTTGGAAAGTAGGGTCCTGATCTTCCTGTTGCCCTTTCTCTTTCTTCTTTGGCTCTATATTGAAGAGGCTATTCATATTATTACTGCATTTTAGGACATGTCCTTCCTTTGCAATGACATCTGCAAAATCTGCTAATTCAGTGGCACCATCAACACTTTCGTATGTTTCTGGATCTTTCTTAATTTTTTTTTGAAAATTTAGTCAACAACTCCCTTAATGCCAATCTCTGCTTGTTTCCAGAAACTATAGAGCTCTTGTAGTTTTCCACCAATTCAGAATATATCAGCAGAAGTTAAGTCTAAAGAAAATATGTCAGATTCCAATATGTTCATCAGGCACATTTGTCTCCAAGGTTTTCTACTTCTTATGTGACATCTGCTCAGGTTTAGGGATGGAAATCTTAAAATAACCATGTACTGAACATCCAATTTTATTAGAAGATGATTTATTAACTGTATCTATTATCTTTTGCCCTGGTTTGGGGCAGAATGTAGCAAAATCTGTTTTAATGTTAAGATGAATGTGGCCTTGATCATCATAAATATCTCCCAGTTTGCCTACAACTTTGATGTTGCCATATATAACAGGGACATCTAAGGGGTTTCTCTAAGAAGACAGTCCAAAGGTGAAATACCTTTAAAAAAATTCTGCTACTCTTGGAGTTACTTTCTCATGCTGGTGCATTTCCTATACAAGTAGTGGGGTGACAGGGTCTTGTGCTGCCGTGCAGTGTGGTTACCAGGGCAAGAGGAGCTGCTGTTCACCAGTGTGCATGCTGCAACCTAGATCTATAGCTCCAGGCAGGACAGGATGCCAATAGACCTCTCAGAGGCCATTTTTGGCTGCAGTTGCAAATCTGTCTTTAAAGGTTTAGTTCAAAGACCACTTCCTTTTTAAAGTCTCTTGATGCCTGCAACAGAACATACATTTCTTATAACATCATAATTATTTCATGTATATATTTCATGTATTCATTCATCTTATTAGATACTTATGAACTTGTGTATCTGAGAGGTTTGTTTTTATTGCTTGAATTAAGTAATGGATGAAAATGTATTTCTTCTGGTTAGTTAGTATTCATTGATGCACCCTTACTAAGATCCAAGGTCATGCATGCTATTACCATGTGATTAGCTCTACCTCTTCCATCACCACACATTGCATTCTCATCTTGCAAAGGAAAAATGGGATTAGACCTTGATGGACCAGTAATATTATGTTGAACACTCTTATGGGGAACCCTTTCCACTAGCTGCCCAATCCACACCGTCAGACACATCAAATGCTCTACACAGTCTTAATCAGAGAAGCTTCTCTGCAATAAACTGCAGTTAAATGTAGAGACTCATGGCTCTTCAGTGCTGAGAATAAGTGAGGATTAAGAGCTCATCCATAAACAAGACATTCATACCACTTGATCTAAGACTCAAGGAACACCGTAGAAGAGGGGCACAAAGAATGTAAAAGTTAGAGAGAAGGGCTGCAAAATACTGTCTTCTGGGCATGGCACAGCCATTGCAATCATGATCTCATAGCTGCCTGCACTGGGCCTGCATAAGACTGGCCTGTCACCATTCAGTCTTGGATCAGGGGGGACTTATGAGACCATCTCCCACCCTGCTGAAATATTGGCTACTGGTAAAGTCTGGGAAAGAGTCATTATCTTCACCAGTGTGCCCACTAGGCTCCAGTGAATAATTCGAAACCCATTGTCACACAGACAGCCTTGGTTAAACTCAGTGGGTCGCAAGACAAAACAAAAAGACATGAATGTGAGAAAGAGACTTTATAGAGGAGGTGGGGGGTTGACAGGGGCAGGAGGGAGATATAGGAGGGTTGGGGGGTGAGGTAACCAGAATGCAGTATATACATTTGTCTATTTGTCAAAAAAGAAATTTAATTATAGTTATATATATATGTATATATATATATATAATGTTCTGCTGATATGTGAATTACAGTTTTAAAGATTTTGAAAAAATCATGAAAGTACTTTGATGAGCTATATTTACTGAAATTTTTGTTGTTGTTTCTTATGTTAAGGAACTAAAGCAATTAACTTCAGACTTGATTAAGTCCAAGGTCACATGTCAGCACAAGATGGAAGAAGAAAATATCAATCTAATAATTAAAGAACAAAAATGTGGAGAGCTTCAAGAAAGACTCCACAAGGTACTTGATTAAATTTACTCAAGTTTATAAAATTAAAACTTTACCAAAAAGAATGATAACTTCAGGATTTTCACACAAAATATATCCTCTTTTTAAAGTTAATATACACAGTAAAAATTTAGGTATGAATTTGTTTTTTAAATTATTAGAACTTTCTTGCCACTAGAAAAACCTTAGAACAACAGAATTGACTATAACTATTTTATTTCCACTTAAATATGGTCTTAAGTTGTCTTGTGGAATAATGAATATTTCTAAATTTTGGAGATAAGAAATTTTGTAGTTTTAATATTTATGTTTGCAATAGCCTACACTGGGTCATAGTATTTTCTCCAATTCAGTAGAGACAGTTTTAACACAAATATGGATACTGAGTTGAACATAAAGTTTACTGAATTTGTGTCATAATTTAAAAATTGTTCAATTTTGAAGGAATTGGAATTAAATAAGAAGAATAATAAAGAGATTAGCTATCTTCAAGAAGAAAAACAGGTAAGCAATCATCAGATATTTTGGAAGTCAGTAAATATTTAAAATACAGCTATAGTGTGGGAATTAGACATGGAATCATGTCTATCTAGGACAGCATATAGCACTTCGCAGGAATTCAATTAATGTGTGTTGAATGGACATGCATATATATTTTTAATCAATCAAATATATACTTCTTTTTCAATTTACTTTTTGGTTTTAGTTTTACTGAGATTTTAAAAATTGTATTTTTGTGTATGTATGTGTGTCTGTGTGAGTGCATACATGTGTGTGTGCATGCATGTATCTATGCATGTAGAGGCCAGAAGAAGGCTTCAGATCCCTTATAGCTGGAGTTACAGATATTTGTAGGATGCCTGGCTTGTAATGGGTTGCTGAAATCCAAATTCTAATCCTCATGATTGTACAGCAAGTGCTTTTAATTACTAATTCATTTCTCTAGCCTCGGTTTTTGAGTTAGTGTTTCACTCTGTAGCATAGTCTGGCCTGGAACCCACTACATTACTCATGCTGGCCCACCACTCATGGGTGATCCCCTTATCTCAGCTTCCCAAGTATTGGGCCTACAGGCATGAGCCATCACATCTTGCTGTATTCACTTTTTGTTTGTTTTTTGAGATGGGTTCTCTCTGTAGTCCCAGCTGGCCTGGAACTCATTATAGACCAGGCTAGCCTCAATCTCACAATGATGCACCTGCCCCTGCCTCTTGAGTGCTGGGATCAAAGGTATATGTCACCATACCTAGCTTCTATTTCCATTTTTAAGAGGTAATTTTCTTATTTGTTTAGAACAGTAGTGCTACCTTGGCAGATAATTACTGAAAAGGTATTTATATACCATGTACATTATGGGAGCATTATTTCTTCATTTGAATATATTTTTCTATTTAAAGAAAGGTTAGGGATTAGTCCTATTCATTTATCCCTTGCTCTTCCTCTATTTGATTTGTGACACCCTAGTCTATAATGGCATTTTATATTATAGTTCATGTGACATTTTCATAGAGCCATATTTCCTATTTGTGGATGAGTAAGCCAACATAGTTTATTTCAGGTTTGAATTCTTCATATTGTTCTTAGAATTGATGGCTCATTTCAGAACTTTAATGACTTAAGAGACATTTTGGAAACAGTGCTTTGTAAAAGTTTATGTAATAGAAATTATTTTACATAATAAATTCTAGAAATACTATTATTTTCATATTAAGTATTAAAATTAACCTATAAAGCTAATAGCTTAGATTAGAAACTATATAGAAAAATGAACTTAGAAACATGGTATATCATTTCATTTATTTTTGAAGGACATCTTCAATTCTTTTCAACATATGCAACAATTGCTTCAGGAACAAACTCAAGCTAATACTGAAATTAATGCAGAATTGAAGATGCTGAGAGAAAATAATCAGGTTATATATATATATATATTTCAATATAGTTCAATTTAATGAACTCCCACTGTTTAGTTGCACTTTTAAGTCATGTTTTATTAAGATCATTTTGAATTTTAAAGGTAAGATACTAGATTCCTTTATCAGTTTTCAGTATCAATGTCTAAAGTAAAAAATGTATTGTTTTAAACAAGTAAGTACCTAATGTAACTAGTTCAGTGTTAAATTTTATTAATCATCTGACTTCCTTTTGTAATGAGATAAGTGGAATTTTTCTTACAATTGTGGTCAAGATATAAAACTTTAGATTAAAGGAAAAGAGTCCATCCACCACATTTTAAAAGAATCAGTTCTTAGAACCTTGGGGTATAGCTCTGATTACAGGAATACAACAGAACTAGCGCGGTTGCCCCAACATTCCAACATCCTTTTCACAGTATATGTAGGAAACAGTTGGGAAACGGGAGACTTTATGCTTACTAATATTTTGGAGTTCATAATTTGAAAAGAATGGCTTTTCTTTTACCTCCTTAATTGGGGAAGATGAATCTAAATAGGGTGTCCACAAAAAAATTTACATTGTAAAAACTGAGGTAGAAGAAGAGAAGGCTGCAGTCTTACTTTTTGGATGGATGCTTGAGACACCATAGCTAATGGAAGGTTCTCTCTGGTGTTGCCCATAGAGTAAAATGCAGTGAATTCATGGCATATGTTTCATGAAATTTATCAAGGATATAAAGAATGATGCCCACATCTGATCTAGAAATTTCAACATTTGAAAATTTTGGGAATAATCAGTGTCTTAGAGGTTTGGATTCTGCATGAAGGAAAATAGGAGTGAAAGGAGGGGCAGGAACTTCCCTGGATGCAACTAGGCCAAGTGATAATCATCTCATCCATGTCACAAGGAATTGGGGCATATTCAGATGGGGTTCTTTTGGTAGCAAAGAAAATAAATTGAAACATTTCCCATGAAAACTATAGACATTTCTCATGTAGGGACCATCCTCAGCAGAAGTTAGGACCAACTTCATAAGAAAATAATTAGGGGGCTGGAGAGATGGTTTAGTGGTCGAGAGCACTTATTACTCTTCCAGGGGACTAGGGTTCCCAACACCATCCACATGTGGCGAACACTGGTCCTTAACTGCAGTTTCACAGGCTTCAATGCCTTCTTTTGGTTTTCACGGGCACCATGCATGAAAATGGTGTACTTGCATACATGTAGGCAAAACATCATATGCATAAAACAAAAGTTAATATTTTTGAGAACTAACAAAGTAATTAGAGTAGTTGCATAGGGATCCACACTCAGAAGTGCTTTCCATCCGTTTAATTTTTGACTCTTTTTCCTGAAGTTTTTAATGAATTTTTATTTTTTGAAGTTATGTTTTGTATATTAAGTCTGATGGGACATTGAGGCATGTGCTAGAAGCTTACAACCTACAAACAGGGCATTTTCCTGTTTCTTTTGCCCCCCAGTCTTCGTCCTTGGTTACTAGCTCTTCTACCTTCTGATACCCTGGTCACTGCCTGACCTTCTCCCCTATACTATTTTTCTGTTAGTGTTGGTCCTTGGTTACTAGCTCTTCTACCTTCTGATACCCTGGTCACTGCCTGACCTTCTCCCCTATACTACTTTTCTGTTAGTGTTACAGGTTAACTGGGTCAAATTTGTGTGGAAAGACTTGTGTTATACTTTGACCTTTACTTCTTGGTGAGTGTCTAGGTCCAGACAGTGTCTAGGGAGAGTTGCATTGGATACATGTACCTTGCAGCATTTTGTAGGGAGGCATTACAGCAGCTTTCCCTATTCCAGGTTGGTAGCACCTTTGCTTGGGCAGGTTGAGTCCCAAGTCCAGTACTGGGTGCATCCCTGCCTAACATTGCAATCTCTCAGCAGTCACCCATCTGCCATGGGTTCAAGTGGAGGGCTCACAGGGAGGAAAGATTGATTTACATATTTTAGTTAGAATGTGGTATATGGGTGAATCAGCTGGCAAGAAAAAGGGAAACGTGGTAGCTGGTGGATCTCACTTATGTTGAGTTGTCATGAGGTCTTTAGGCACCTGTGAGGGACTGTATTTGTTCTGTGAGTTTTTCCCTGTCCAGTGAAATGTCCATGCCATTAAAAGAGAAAATAAGATGCCTTATGACACAGAGCAACAGAAACACAAAGACAAATGAAAAATTAGATATTTTAATACATCTAGTGGCATTTTACTTAAGCCTGTTTCACTTTTTACCAAGCCACACACATTATACTAGTCCACAGTCATTGAATGGAACCAAATTTAAGCTGAGCAATGCATTTTATCTCCTCACTATTGATTGACGTCCTGCATCTTGTCATATAAAGACTTCTTCCTACTTTCAATACTGTAGGAGTTAAGATGTCAAAGATAGAGAGGGAGGGGTGGACTGCTAGAATCAAGCCTTTTGCTACCCTTAATCTCTTTAGAATAAGGATCTAAAGTATCTCTTTAGAGATCCTAATAAGACTAGAAAGTCTCTGAAAATACAGTTACAAGCAAGAGCCTTTTCATTCCTCCCTTTCTCACTATATAAATAGATAACTGGGACTACTTCTCTAATATATTTAACCTCTCAAGAAGTATATAATTTACCCAAATTATTTTGTGGAAACACAGTTTCACACTGTAGCCTAAGCCTCCCTCAGACTGTAGAGTGTTAGAATTATATGCATATAAGACCATGTCTGACCCAGATTCATTATTAGTAGCTGTTTTCAAGAGCATCCTGTAATCCATGTAAAGGGGTTGAAACACAGTTTTAGGGGTGAACAAAATATGCAAGGTTAGCTAATTTATTTCATGATGGAACAGAGACCTGGAGAATGTAAGCATTGTTGTTCAGAGCCTTATAAATTGTGGCAAAAACAGCGTTAGATCTTTGCCCTGGTTCTAATCTAGCACAATTTCTACAATATTAAGTGCTTAATTTTTCCTAGACGTATGAGAGCTGTTAAGTTTGTTAGATGAGTTGTACTAAAACCTCAACTCTCAACTTGCCTTTTTACAACTTCCAAGTCCAATACTTATGCATTGTTGAATTCTGTGGTGTCTTCAGTGATCATTAGTATATAGTTATGTTTTGCTTTGAACTACTGACTATGTTTGTAAGTACAACCATAGGATCTTTTAACCCTGAGCATCAATATGTTAGATATTCAAATACCTTTTTCTTTGATTATCAGGTATTACCTGTTTCTTGATCCGATATAGAAAAGCTAGACTTCATACAATAAGTTTTCAAAGTATTGTCAAGTAAGGACACTGAGTCCAAAATATTATCACCCATCATTACTGTCATATTATAAAGCAGAACATTTTAACATAAAAATATATTAAAGACATCATCCCAGGATAAAGGATAGTTCATTATAAGAAAAGTCATGTTATGACATATTTTTGCCATTGACTAGTGAAAACTTTGTCATGGATGAGTACTTAGCTATAGACTGATGTCTGAGAACCACTGATATATAGCATAACAAAATATTAATGTTGAAGGATTGCTAAGGACTATGCCGCATTGATACGGCAAGTATTTTCTTGAGAAGCATTCTAATTCCACCTGTACTAAAAGGGATCATTACTCTTGATAATGGCCAACTGTTTTCATTGCTCTGCAATTATACTGTCATCTGTCTTACTTTTTTAGCAGTAAATTTTAGAAAGATCATAGAGACCTACATTCTAGTTATAAGCATAGTTATGTTTCTATAACCATAATATTGAGTAATTTTCACATTTTATTCCTGTACTTACTGTATCATTAATGTATTAACTAGGGCAACTTACTAGTTTTTTTTTGAAGATTAAAGCATTTAGCAAATGCTTTTATTTTGACCTCTGATAATAATCCTTTTGCTCCCACAGATAGTTTTCAGATTTGCTGTTCAGTTGTAAATAATAGTAAATAGCTTCCTGATAGAATAAATTCCACAAAACAGCAGAATTGCCACTGAAGAATTATAAGATAGTGTCAGGCACAAGTAGGAACTCATTGCTCTTTATTAAATGAATGAATGCTGTACAGTGAATGAGGGTAGACTCTTACCAAGTTCAGGGATTAGCTGGCTAGAGCTTCTGGTTAAACATATTGAACTGAAACCACATTCACTTCTTCTTCCTTCTGAAACTGCTGTAAAATGAGAACATACCCATAAGGACTTGGAAATGGGGAAAGAAATAGTAAAAGTTAAGATTTAAAAGTGTGACCCAGATGGACAATTGGCAGTTCATTTAGCACATAAAAGCCTAATTCAAAGGTGCAGAAATGGGACCCCAAATATGGCTGAATGGTAGGGTTCTTGCCTAGCATTTGTGAGACCCTGTGTATGTGGGTCTCCATCTCCAGCACAGCTGTTGTGCTCCAGCCGTCCCAGAGAATAGAGGATGATCAAACAGGTCCTCAGTTGGCTCAGAGTGCTGTAGGAGAAATTCCCTGATACTGTGTTGGTGGGCAGTTCAGTTATTAAAACCAAGGCAGAGGTTTATATAGGGAGGCCTTTCTGGCTGTTACAGAAGGCGGGAAAGTTAATGGTGTGGTCTTTAGGTAAAGGTGGGAAGGTTGTAGGGCTGATGTGAAATTAGGAACAAGGAAACGAAACCCCAAAACCTGGTTCTGGTCTGGGGTGATCTTTGTGGGGAGAAAAGATGAAGCAACTGCAGTGGCTTCCTGGTACCTAGGTTATTGCATTAGGCAGAGCAGGCCAGACTCCTACCGTCTCTTCAGGGTATTCAGGGTTGCTTGGCTTGTTCAATACCTTTTATGATAGACCCAGACCCCACAATCCTGGATCCGATCCGATCTCCAGTACCACCAAGCAAACAAAGTAAAACCCAGATCAGGAATGTAATATCATGTGCCTCTTGATTTTGGGTATGCAGCTGAAAGATCCAGACTAAAAGATATATGTAAGAAGCCATTGCAAACCCAGATTCCTCCCCACCTCCCCATTGCAGGCACTATTTCTCTCTTATTTGGCAGAAGATTGAGGGTTTATGTTTGGAGTTTGAGAGATAGTTGAGGTTGCAGGAATTTAGTGACATGTTAGAGCTAGCTTGTATTTTGGGAACTGGTTGGTAAACAGTAGTAGCCTGAAATTGATCATCTATTAATAGAAATGGCAAAGCTGCAAATTAATTTCAGTATCTCTCCCCCCCCTTCATCTGTCTCTCATCTCTTCCTCCCTTTTTTCCCTTCCCTCCTCCCTTTCCCCCATCCCTTCTTCCTTTCCTCCCTCTCTTACCTTTTATCAATTCACTATTGGAAATTGTATATTGAAAACTGGGTCAAAAGTCTAAACATTGAATGAGCCCCCAGTCCACCCCACTATAGTTTTCCCAGTTAGAGGACAACTATACTGATTTCCAGGAAAGAGAATAGGATATTCTTTTCTGGGGAAACTACCTTGCTCAAGAGGAAAGACCATAGCTGCTTCATTTATACTCTCTAAATGAAATGGTTCAGCCAAGTCTTCCTACAGTGATTTGACAAAAATTTTTACCAGCTTTTAATACCTCATTATTAAATATGAACAGATTTTTAAGGATCATTGGATGTTTGAAGAAAGTCTCCCATATAAAAACTAGACAAATGACAGTAATTACAAACCATGTAAGACTAAGAATACTTGAAAGAAATAAACATATTAATCCACAAGCAAGAGTTAGAAATCCATAAAGAAATACCAAATAAACACATAAAACAGAAAAAGTATAAAGGAAATGTTGGAAAATAATGTTTAGACAGCTCTTTAGAAAGTAGAATCAAAACATAAAAAAGTTGGGACTGGGGAAGTAGCTCAGTTTGTAAAGTGCTCGCCATACAAGCTGAGGACCCAAGTTTGATCCCCAGCACCCACACAAAAGGCATGGTATGTGCTTCCCAGGGCTGGGGAGTTGGAAATAGGCAGATCCCTGGAACTCCCCAGACAGCCACTATATCCAGTTGATGAACTCCAGTCCAGTGAGAGATGCTGTCTCAAAAAAACCAAGCTGTATAGCTCTCAAGGAACAATATCTGGCCTCCCCATGCATGCATACACACGAGTGTACACATGTATATGTATATACATATGTGTATACACATGCGAGGCAAGAAGACAGAAAACAAGAAAAGGAGAATTAGGAAGTCAGTCCAAGAAATCTGGTGAGTTTCAGAGAGAGAATAGAGAAAATAGAGAGAAAAAGAATGATAAAAGAATATAAAAATGTTTTATAGGCTTGAGGGATATGAGTTTGCTTTGCCTAATATCAATGTCTATCTTTGTAAATTTTTACATTACATATAGGGACATAATTCTAAACTGCAGGAAAGTATGACATTGGCTTGAGACTTCTCAATGGCAACACTGGAGAGTAGGAAAAAAAGGTAGAATTATGTCTGCAGAGGTTGGGAAGATACCGATCTCCAAATCAGAGTTGTGCTGTACTCAGCTAATCATTTATCAGTACACATGCAGGGCTTCAGGAATATTTACCATCTATGCTGCTTTATCAGGAAGTAACAGTTTGATGTATCAAGAAAAGGAAGTAAAGCAAGAAACAGGAAACCAAGGGATCTAGGAAACAGGAGACTCCAAAAGAGAAGGCAATCCTCACTGATAACATGATTTGTGCAGACAACTGAGAACAGTCGGTCAAATTGTATAGAAGGGTGGAATGTCTCCAGAAACTAAACAGGGAAGACCTGAAGGAGGCAATCTATTTCCAATGGAGTATGGATCATAATAGGAAATGACTGACATTATCTAATACAGTGTTTTAAGAACATAATGCTGTTGATCATTTACATTAGAAGAATAGAGACTGTGGTATGTTCTATCTGTTTTCTAAACATTGATCCATATCTTAAAATAGAGTATGTTAGCTAGGCATGGTGGTGCACGCCTTTAACCCCAGCACTCAAGAGAGGCAACCTCTGTGAGATCAAGGCCAGCTTGGTCTGCATAATGATTCCAGGCCAGCTTGGGCTACAGAGAGACCCTGTCTCAAACAAAGAAACAAACAAGCCCTAAACAAAACAAAACCCCAAAACAAAAACTATAAAAATAAAATAGTATATATTGTCCATATAAACAGATACTGCAAAAGACTTGTTAGAATATTGAATACTAACAATCTATCAATATATATCACTGTAACTATTTAGAAACTGCCCACTTATTATATGGAACTATAAACACAGGAAATGGGTATTGTGTAAAAATATTTATACTCTCCTTAAACAGAAACAATTAAAATAGATATTTATTTGGGTACTTTTAAAGTGTATAGTGCCTAGTAAGATGGTAGGGAATACTCATATTTTGAGTTACAAAATACTTCTTATTAGACATGTTGCTATAATTTCACAGTTACACATTTAAATATTGATATTCTAGATATAATTAAGAACTCTTTAAATAGAATGTTCTTAAGTATTTAAAATGAGATTAATTTATATTTAGTAATATGGAAAGTAAGCAAGAGATACTATCTTTTTTTTCAAAGCAGATTACAGAATAGAAAATATGTATGATAATGTTCTCATTTGTCTGTGAAAGATATACTTTATATGCTTTTTTGCTCATAAGTAATCTTTGTAATTATGCAAATTTCTAAAGTCATAGCTTTTGAAGACAAAAACTGATAGAGGATACTTTCACTTTTTCTTTTAATATTATTTTGTGTGGTTTGAAATTTTTCCCTGAGCACATAGCTTTAATAATAAACAAATAAATCTAAAATTTTAGATGTATTAGACATGTATTTTTTTCAGAAATTTGCTTAAATTACAAGGAGACAATAAAAAGTATAAGATTAGTGATAATAATTTCATAGCTCCAAAATCTTAGTTTTAGAAAACACTTGCAAGCAATTTTTAAAGTTTATTTGGGGATGGGGTGGGATAGAGTGGTAGTGATTTATTATATTAATTCAATAAAGTAATAAGTTAATTTGGTAAATCTTTAAATTATGCTAAAAAGTATTCACTGGAAATTAGAATTGTATTTTAGTTTTTTTCTAGCTAATTAATTTCTAAAATAAACAGATAAAAAATGTCCTGTGGTAGTTAAAATCTTTAGTAGGGTCAGGCTGGATTATGCTACATTTCATGCTTTTCAGTACTGGACTTTATATTACTTTTTCAGTACATTAAAACTTATGCAGTGAAACTGAATAATGGCAATGTTTTTATACCCTTTTTATAGCCATTTCTTTATCATAGCCTCCCCCTATTTCCTGTTATCTAAACTATAAGCACCTTTCTGTTAATTTATGAAAATTATTGTTGAGGTAGCACATTATCACTGATCTGCATGGCACTTTCAGCTTGCTCAAAGCAAAGGTCTGAGCAACATAAAACACATCAAAATTCATTAATGTGGTATTGATTATTTTTTGGATAATTAATTTTATTGCAGACCCTTGAAAGAGATAATGAGCTGCAAAGGGAGAAGATAAAAGAAAATGAAGAAAAGTTCTTTAATCTCCAAAATGAGCACAAGAAAGCACTAGGAACTTGGAAGAGTCATGTAGGTTTATTTTACATATAGATATGTTAAAATAACTATTGGAATGCTAAGAAAATGTAAAATTGTATAAGAAATGTCACATATTTTTCTTGCACTCTTATTTCCAAAGAAGGTGTTTTAAAAGCTAAATTTAATGAAGTTCTCTGTAATGTTCTCATGTATGGAAGACCATAAGTAAATGTGTTTATGTACATATATGAATGCATTGCAGGGCTTTTAATAATTACAAGAATTAATGTAATTTTTATGAAATGGTTGCAGTTTATCCCGGTGAATTAGAATTTTGTGTACTTTTGTTAGCTGATCCATTTGCTTTCCTCAGCAGTCTTGTTGAGATGTCTTGGGGCCATGCTTAGAATATGAATGTAATGGTTGAGTTCCGTTGTACTACCATTTTAATATGAGATTACAGATTGTAAACATAGGCACTTCCATCAACCACATTTGTTTATTTTACATTAAATGTTAATTTCAATGAAATGGCTAAAACAATAGTATAAAATAATGTAAATTCAAGTTGCAAAACATAAGATTCATTTTCAAGACTGATAGATCAGAAAATTGATTATTCTATCTTAACATCAATTTTCATTGCCTTTTTGATTCTTTAAAAATTAATTAATATAATTATCTGAATCTATAGACTATGCAAAGCTCTGACTTAAATCACTCTTAAATTTTTTATTTATTTTTATGTGTATGAGTATTTTGTTTGCATGTATATGAGTTCACCTAATTATTGTACTGCCTGTAGAGGCCGGAAAGGCATCAGATCGCCTGGAACTGGAGTTACAGATGGTTATTAGCCACCATGTGAATTTTTGGAACTGATCCTGGGTCCTCTGTAAGAATAGGCAGTGCTCTTAACTGCTGAGCCATTTCTCCAGCCCTGGATTTAAAAAATTTTTAAAAAGATAAATAAGTTAGGGGTGGGGCATGGTGATGCACACCTTTAGTCCCAGCACTCAGGAGGAAGAGGCAGGTGGATCTCTCTGAGACTGAGAATTGAGGCCAGCCTGGATCACATGGTGAGGTCCAGGCCAGCTGGGCTACTGGGAGACCTGTCTCAAAAAACAAGCAAAATCTTAGTATCATATAAACTGCAGTTTATACTTTATCAGTTAAAAGTACTGTAAAAGAGAAAAACTATTAACAAAACTTTGTGGTTATACTTACATATTATATTTAAAATTCAAAAGATGTTCTAAAGGATAGTGTTTAATTTTGACTAGTTACATAATCAGTGGCTCTGCATATATCTCAATGAAAAAACAATAAATGAGGATGCTCAGAAATTACTTAAGAAAAAACAGATTACAAAAGATATAATCACAGCATTGATTGAGCATAGTGTATATGTTAGGCACTACTCTAGGCAGTGTTTTTTTTAATGTTTTTGAGGCATAATCTTGCAATGTATGCCAGCTAGCTTCCAGTTTCCTATATAACAGAGCTTAACCTCAAACTTGTGATCTTCTTGCTTTGGCCTCCAAGAACTGAGATTACAGGCACGTGCCTGGCAGTGGCTTTTCAAAGATGCCTGTAAGTACAAAGAATACAAAGAGCTCACACACTGACAGGATCAGTAAATAAAGAATCAACTACAGTACTACAGTGTGAATTTCAATATTAGTGACAAAATACTATGAAAGACAACATAGAACTTTAGAAAAAGATGACGTAAGTTTAGCCTTGAAAGATGAGTAGAATTTTCACCAAACAAAAGGCCTCTAGTCTTCACCATTCCTATTCCATACTGCTGGCAATCCACTTTTTTTGCTAAATGGGAAAAATCATGGAGGCATGAAACGGCATTTTCAAGGATGATGAATAGCCTGCTTTGAGTAGGAAATAGGGCATGCAGAATACAGAAAATAGGTTGAGATAAGCTTTTGAAGGGTCTCTCTACTAAGGAAATTGAATTTTACATGTAAGGAAACACCACTGAGAATTTTAAAGTAGAGAAGTAGAACAGGAAGATCTGAGTTTCAGAGAAATAACTCTTGCAAAGTATTAACGGGGCTTTCTGTTAAGACACTAGAGTAAGAAAAATACTGTAATGATATAGCCATCTAGACTGTGGGAATATGGATAGAGCAATAGTTGGGAACCAGAGAGGAATAGATGCAAGAGCATTGGGAGAGAAGCATCTTGGCAAGGATAGGGATGTATTACATACACTTGATATTGGAAGCAGAGTATGAAAGCAGTAAGTATGGATTATTTAAGGAGAGGGGAGGGAGAGAGAATGAGAGAGAGAGAGAGGCTAAGTAGATAAAAAATTAGGAATGTTAATAAAGGATGTTTATGAACTGGGAGAAGTGCTGGTGTATTATGAGAGAGTCAAACTGAAAGAGAGTCAGAGCCAGAACTAAGGGAGACAGGAAAGGAGATAAGAAGCACATAGGGAGTTTAGTCTTGGAAAAGATGCCTCTTGCAGAAATGGATTAAGAAATGGTTAAAATAGAGAAGATGAATGATGTTAGTTTATAAAGAATTTTATACACATTTGTGCCATTATGTTAGATGTTTAAAATTTTAAGAGACAATTGACTGTTTTATTCCATGAAGAGGGATAATTTTCTATTTAGTAGAACTTACCATCTCACACTTGAAGTTTCTATTATATAGAAACCTATTTCTAGATGTAAATATGAGACTAAAGAGCCACTTTTTTTTTTTTGAGGTAGGTTCTCTCTGTAGCCCTTGCTGGCCTGAAACTTGAAATGTAAACTGGTTGGCCTCCACCTTACAGAGATCCACCTGCCTTTACTCCCTCTGCTGGGATTAAAGGTGTGTGCTACCGTGCTTACTTCATGCCGTGTTTTTAAAAAAAAATTAATAACCCAGGGACTCCAATTTGTGCTGTCCATATACTCTGGATGTGTGGTCATGTTCTAGAGGTGGTCAGTCTACCAGGGGCCATACCCTTAAAGAAAACTGACTCTCCCCAAGAAGCCATCACTTGTCCATAACTCCTCAGCTCCTCATGAACTGCTTCCTACTCTGTGCTAGAGTGTTGAATGCCTTGATCTTGTGCAGGTCTTGTGCAAGCTAACACAACTGCTGTGAGTTCATGAGTGCAGAGGTCCTGTCATATCCAGAAGGCACTGTTTTGCTCAGGTCCTCCTTGACCTCTAGCTCTTAAACTCTTTCTACCCCCTCTTCCACAATGATCCTTGAGTCTTGGGAAGCAGGTGTGATATAGATATTTGTGGCTGAACACTATAGGAAAAAGTACCATTTTCTATTGCACCACTAAATTTTCAGTACTCTTCATCTAGTCAAGTTTAAATCTGGACATCCAATTTGCAACAATAAAAATAGAAAACAATGAAGGTGTAACTTTTATAGGATGTTTCTAACTATAAGTAAAAGTAGTTTTATTCATAACAAGGAGTGTTTAGGGGCACAGGCCCTTGATTTGATTTTGGATTTCAGTACTGACTTCTAATTTATATCTCCACAGCCTTGGTCAGGTTATTTTTATATGCCTCACATTTCTAATCTGCAAATTGATGTGAAATATCTCATGGAGTATGTTTAAGTGTTTATCACTATTTCAAAAATGTTATTTCTTAATATAAGTAGTTATTTTGTTTTTTACTATTCTATAAAATATTAATATTTTCAGATAAAGCCTATTTATACACTTGCTTATTTTGAGTGATGTTATTCTAGATTGAAGAACTTAATGGAGAAATGAATGAGATTAAAAATGAGTTATCATCACTTAAAAAAACTTATATGAAATTGCAAGAAGATTACAATAAATTATATAATCAGAAAAAATCTGAGAAAGACAAGTTTCAGGTAAGATTTAAATATGCTTTCGGGTATAAACTGTTAAATTATGACCATTACTGTTGTTTTTTTTTTCATTTTAAGGTGTTCAGCTTTTAAAGTAAGAAAATTATGTTGTCTATAATTTTTTAGTTATCTTTTGTTTACAGTATAACATAAAGATCAAGAATCACTTGGATATGGATTTTCAGTTGTCCTAGGTTACGTAAACATTTGTTGAAAACCCATTTTTACTCCCATTGTAGCTTTATACTTTCTTTGAAAGTCAGTTGTTCCAATATATATGGATTTGAGGGCTAGGGAGATGGCTCAGCAGTTAAGAGCATTATTTGCTCTTGCACAGGACCAGGGTTCTATCCCCAGCACCTACATGGTGGCTAACAACCATCTGTAATTCCAGTCCCAGAGGATCCAATGCCCTCTTCTGACCACTGGCATTGCATGCCATAAATGTGCTTAAACACATGCAGGCAATACTCTCATATACATAAAATAAAAATATTTAAATATATATATGGATTTATTTCTGGACTCATTATTATGTTGGTGTTATGCTGATTAGACATCTAATTTGATGCCAATATACAGTGTTATTTAATACATCTGTAGATGTAATATATGTCCTTCAGGTTTTCTTCAGTTTTGTGCTATTATAGATCCTTTATATTTGCATATTACTTTGAGAATTTGCTTATTGATTTCTGAAAAAGAATTCCATGCAAATTTTTATTGGAAATGTGTTGTCTATAGATGAACTTGTGAAAATATTGGTTTTTCCAGTCCTTGAACATGGTATATACCTTTCCATTTTTAGGCATATTTAGGAAAGTTCTCTCAAGGATATTTTGTAGCTTTCCTTATAGTTTGCCAATATTTGGTAAGATCTGTTTCTGAATATTTCACGTTTTGGGATCCCACTGCATTTTTGTTAGGCTTTGTCTCGCACTGCCATGTATTCTAGTGCCTCATGTATGCCAAGCACATATGCTACCATCCAACTACACACTCAGTTACATGTCATCCTACTACTGTAAACAGTATTTTAAAGTATTTTTTCTTTTTCCTTTTTGTTTTGTTTTGAGAGAGGGTATCTCTGTAGCCCCAGCTGGCCTGGAACTCACTATGTAGATGAGGTTGGCCTCAATCTCACAGAGATCCACCTGCTTCTGCCAAGTGCTGGGATTACAGGGGTGCCACCACACCTGGATAAGTTTTATTTGTTTTACTATTCATTGCTCATATATAGAAGTACAATTGAATTTTATAATTGTTATAATTAATTCATTGTCTTCATAGGTTTGCACAGTACAAGTTTCTTTTTCTCAACTTCACTGCATTACTTAGGATATTCTGTAGAGTGCTAAATAAAAGTTTCGCTCATACTGGCCTTGCCTCTCTTCTCAGATGTCACTGTTTAATCTTTCATCATTTTGTATCATCATTCCAAGCATCCACATGATGACTAACAACCGTTTGGGAACATGATGTCAGGGGTGTACTTACACACATGCAGGCATAATACTCATATACATAAAATTACAAATTTTTAAAAATACATTCTGTTGTTGGTTTATTAAATGTTTTATAAATGTCAGTTAGGGTGCAGTTGGGTTGATAATGCTTTTCAAGTCTTACCTGAGTTTTTTGTGTACATTGTTCTATCTTTAATTTTAATTGTGAATTTTTTTTTCAGTTCTGTCACAGGTCAGAAGAGAATATCAAATCCCCTGGAACTGGAGTTATAGACAGTTGTTAGCCACCATGTGGGTGCTGAGAATCAAACCCAGGTCCTCTGCAAGATCAGACCGTTGAGCCATCTCTCTAGTCCCCTAAAATGATTTTTTTTTCTGAGACAGAGTCTTATTTACCCTAGATTGACCTCAAACTCACTATAACCAAGTATGACCTTGAACTTTTGATCCTCCTGCCTCCATCTCCCAAGTTCTGGGATTACAAGTGTGCAGTCCATGCCCAGTTTTATGCAGTGCTATGAATTGAATCCAGGGTTTTGTCCATGCTGAGTCAGTACTCTACTGAGCTACATCAAACAATGTTTTTGAAAAGTAAACCTTCCTGCAGTAGCACTCAAGATGCAGCACTCTGGAGGGAAAGACAGAGAATCTTTGTGAGATGGAGTCCAACATGGTCTACATAATGAGTTCCAGTCCAGCTGGGGCTACAGGGAGACCCTGTCTCCAAAAAAAAAAAAAAAAAAAAAATCCACCACCAACAAAACAAAAAGTAAATCTGATCATTTTACTCTTCTGCTTAAAATCCCCAAATTAATAAAGAGCCCCAGCTATGCATGGACTGTTGAGCAATATTTTATTTTGACATCTGCCTGTCTTTTCAAGTTTTTCTGTCATTAATTGTATCGCCATCACCCTTGTAACCATACTAAACTACTTCTAGGCCCCATGTGAAACAATTATTCACACTTCTGATTTTTGCCTATAACATTCCACCAACCTGAAATACTATCTTTCCCTCCAAAATTCTTATTTTTGACAACTCAGCAACAATTTTTGAAGGTGTGAGATCTACTCTGAGCAGCCCCTCCTTGAGTTCTCATCTCTCCTTCCTTCGAGGCCAGGGCTCCACTCTGGAACACTGCTACCCAAGTGCTGTTCTCAATGCACCCTAGTTACTCAATACCCTGCTGCTTCTGCTACACTAGTGTTCCTATAACACCCAGGTGTGTCATTTTCATAGTTTCCACGATCTTCCCACATGTAGTACATAGACTATGTTAAGTAAATGTTCATTGAATAAGCATATAGATGAAAGAATGAAGGAATATAAACAAGCACACATATTAATCATACTCACTTTGTGGAAAGATCAGACATATAGCATTGAAAATTCTTGCTTTGAATAGGACTAATCACAAAACTCTTAAAAATAATAGACTTCCCTGGAACATTCAGCAAGTTTTGTTCATTTTTGATGGACACAGGACTTTTTCCACCTTTTGGCTCTTGTGAATAGTGCAGCTATAAATACTGACTGTATTTGAGGCCCACGTGTAAGACTTAAGAATAGAATTGCTCTGTTCATATGATAAACTTAGGAGTGGAACTGCTAGGTCACATGGCAATTATATATTTAACTTTTTATGCCTTTTAAAATACCTTCTGAATAGCAGCTATCTTTCTAAAGCATGTACATCACAGTTTCCGGTGTGTGAATACGATGTGCCACAAGAAACTTATTCACACCCTTGTTAGACATCCTCATATAAAGATTTTTATGTGCTTTCATACTTATTTCTGTAGGATAAATTTCCAGAAGTGGCATTACTAGAGCAGAGCCTGGTTGCCTTTATTGTTTTGACACATATTACCAGACTGCTTCCCAGAAAGGTTGTTTCAACTCATATTCCCAGCTATCCAGAGTACCTGTTCCCTCAAACTCTTCATACATTGTCTTACCATATATTTATTTATTAATTTTTGAGACAGGGTACAGCCCTGGCTGGCCTGGTACTCACTATGTAGACCAGGCTAACCCCAAACTCATAGCAGTATTAATAGCCTCCTGAGTGCTAGGATTACAAATGTGTACCAGCATGCCTGGCTTTTAATATGTATTTTATTAAGCATTTTAATGTTTGTCAGTTATATTTCTTTTGTAGCTTTTAGTTGATGTTTCATTTGCAATTAAATGTTTAAATATCTCATACATCTTTAATCTCAATCCATCTCTGTCTTTCTATGTAGAGCGAAGTTTCTTTAAAGACTAAACTCATGTTCTACTTTCTTCCTTTCATACTTCAATATAAAGCAATTTTGCTTTGTCACGCCATCCCATCCAATGGATCCTATATCCAATGGACCCTACATCTAGTGTAGTCTACAACCAGTGGATCCTATATCCACTAGACCTTATGTTGAATGGACCCTACATCCAATGGATAATTTTCAGTTCCTTTTTAAATACTTGATTTTTTTCTCCTTTAGTACTCTTCTCCTTCTCTACTATATTTCACTGATCTGTTCTTCTGTCTTACCTCCTAGGCTGCCCGCTGTGGTGGTAATAGTAATCATTATTATCACTAATTGAGGAACAATGTGCTGTAAAGGTTTTATATATATAACCCTGGCAGAATTTTTAGGCCATAGAAGAGGAAGCAGGCTCACTTGAGAGCTGGATTTAATTACTTGTATAATGAAAAGTGATGGATGTCACTTCGGAGATTAGGTTATAAAGGGACTGCATTTGCCTCTCTCCAGCCCTTTTTCCTACCCTTTCTCCCTGCTGCCCTCATCCCCAGCTGCTGCTTGTCATCACAATTCACCAAGGGTGAGAGGGCTCCTGTGCATGTTTATAGTACTCTACATTTCCTACATTTTATTAATGGTGTATATTATTTTTTTTTTCTGATTGCAAATCAAACTCAAGATTTTGAGGGCAGGGACTATATTTTGTTTATTATTGTATCCCAAAATCTAGTCCAGTGCATCATGGAAAATGTGCTCAATATTTAGAGGAAGAAAAGAGATGAGCTCGTTTGCGTTTTTGAGATAGCCTAAGTTGACCTGGAACTCACTATGTAGTACAGACTGGTCCCAAACTCCTGGCAGTTCTCTTGCTTCAGGCTCCCAAGAGTTGAAGTTACAGACATATGCCACCACACCTAGTTTATTTACTGTTCTATAGGCTATTTAAACAATTTGCGTAGTTCCAGTATTCTCCCCCACCAAAAAATTGCCTGCCATGTCTAACTTATTCTTAGAAAAAGGATGTTCTTAAAAATTGCACATAATGTATGTGTGGTACAATAATATGACTACATGTTTGGGAGCATACAAGGTCTCCATTTTGTTTATATGTGACCTTGTATACAATGAACTTAAAACAATCATTTGGATTTCAAATAGGAACTTCTGAATGGTTGGACTGAAATGCAGATTCCACTTTTATCAACAAAGTTTGCTCACATTTAATACTTTTTAACAATCTTTTTCATTTTATACTAGGATGTTCCAGAATTAAATAATGAAAAGTGTGAATTATCCACTAAGAAATCAGAAAACAACAGCATACAGAAATACAATTCTGGGCAAGAAATATGGGAAAAAAATACGAGTTTTTTTTTGGATATTGAATCCAGAGAAAAGGTGGAAAAGAAAGAGCTGCTTGTAGAAGAAATTATAGATGGTAACCTCAAGTTACAATGATAGTTTATAACTCGTGTATTGAAGATCTGCCAGATCATCATAATGGGCTTTCTACAGAGTTTAAGGAATATCAATTAAGGCTTTGCTTTAAGGACCTTCTAGCAAAGTGGAAAAATACCTTTTCATTTTATGTCAAACAAGCATCATTTCAGTTATTCTTTGACAGTCAATATTTACAAATTAGTATTTGACAGAAGCTACATTTCTGTCTCTTCATCTTATTTCTTGTTGTTTTGCATTGTTTTATGATCCGTTCTTTGCTGGGAGTGTTCTCTGGGCCATCGGTATGCTTCTGTTGCATACCTCAGCACTTTTCTTAGTTCAAAAGGTTCTCAGTGACCATTGAACTGATGATTTACCAACTCTTCTATCTTGAAAGAGTAGCTTAAAGACAGCATTGATTGAGGTGTTCAAACAGGCTGAACAGCCACTTGGTGGAGATGTTGGAGAAAGAATAGACTAAGCAGCCCTGAAATTTGTATTCTAGATTATACTGACTAACTGATTTGTTATCCACAGTTAAAGCAAAGATGAATAAAATTGCCTTGGTTAAATATATATTGTTAATTGGTCCAAAAGTATTCAGAATTTAAAAATATTTACAGGGTAATGAATAAAAGGAGCGAGCATTATCAAACATGAACAAGCTAGCTAGCAACTTCTTAGTATGCTAGGTCTGAGTTGTAATGGAGAGTAGATGTACACTGTTAGAACAAGTTGATTTTTATTAGCTATGTCTTTATACAGATTTTACTATGTCTCCAAAAACAAACTACTATTAGAGAAATAAAAACCACTTTGTCATACCCTCATGCTACTTGCCCCTTTTTAAACCAAAGTGCTTTTGGTATTATGAAACAGAAATGTTATAGGGTAGAGTCAAATATTTATCATACATACATATACTTGCTTTACTATAGGGAACTCAGTATTTAAGTAAAATTGATAAAATTGATGTCACATTTCTGTGACATTTTTGTGAAAAAGTAAAAGTAGGCTTTAGTAATAATGTAACATTTTACTGTGTTCTCTTCATGGCAGATTTACAGCCTTTTGAAAAAAGCATCAAGAATGAAATGAATACTACTGTACTTCAGGATGGAAGCCAAAGTGCATTCTCCCCTGTTTGCTTAGATAGAGATGTAACTGGTCAAGAACAAACCTTGAAGGCTACTGACTGTCAAAAATCATCTACTGGCGTAGTAAAAGACAAGATGTGCTTGGAAAAGGACAATAGATGCTCAGAATTTAAATCACTAAACAGTCCCTTTTTAGTAATAGAGAAATCAATAGAAGCTGAAAAAATATGCCAAGAAAGAACTGAAGGATTAGACCTTCCCCACACAGGTGATGTGTCCCTTGAGACTCAGGGTAACCAAGCATCCTTTAACAGCATTTTAAATGAGATGGCTCACAAAAGAAACTATCAAGACCCTTCTGAAAGTAAACTATTCAAACAGCAATTCAAATTGCTTCCAGTGAACCAAAAGAATGCTGCAGAAGAAGTTACAAATAGTGATCAATTCAAAGCAGATTTAGATTCACTTCTAGATATAAAAATGAATCCTCTTCAGTGTAAGAAATATGGTTTACAGGATTCAAATAATGCTGTGTTAGCTGATAAACACCATAAAATGAAACAAATGCAGCTGTTAACTGAAGAAAGTGAGGGCAGCATGTTACTACCTCTTAAACAAACTTCAAATTGTCAGCAAACTTGTAATACTTTAGAGAAGCCCGAGCAAACGATTTCTTGGAACACAGTAATCAGTCAACCCAGTTCATCTGCTGTCTTTGGTGATAATTTGAAAGGACTCAAGAATCCACCAATGTTGGTGAGATCCAACTCAAGTCCCGAAGAAAGAACTGTAAAGAAGAATGTGAATATGCAAAACAGTCAGTTTAAAAACTGTGTGGGATCTTTGGAAACCGATGTGATCAGTTTCCATCTTCAGGTCAACCAAAAAAATACTAATGTGTCAAAAGCTAAAGATTTTAAAACTGCTGTTCCCATGGCAGCTTCCACAGAAAAACAGCTTTCCAATGAGAATGAGATAACTGGAACAAAAAATGACCTCTTTTCCTTTGTGACCATTAAGGAAAGACAGCATGCACTGTTAAACAAAACTGAGAAAACAGAGCCATTAAATGACATAGTTTCAGAAAAAATGTTCAATGAAGGACAGCTGGAAGAATCACATCCATTTCATACGAAGCCTTCTGGAGATACAGTCAACAGAAGTGGAAGATCAACCTCTGATCTTTCCACTTCAGATGAAAAATCAGAGAAAACTCCAGTATACCTGAACTTTTTAGGCCCTGGTCCTTGGTCAAAAGTAAATCAAATTACAAGTCAAACAGTGAGCTCTTCAACTTCTAGCTTTCCTGTGTTGTTCAAGGAGAAACCAGCAGGCCAGTCTGAAAACAAGATTACTTCAACAACTTTTTACAACAATGTTAATATGGACGACGTCAGAAAAAATATTGAGCCAGGTAAGAAAACAAGGTGTCTGAATTCTTAAAATTTTTCTACCAAAAACTATCCTTGACAAAAATTTTCCTAATTTGTTTAAAATGGAAAAAAGAATTGTGCCTACACCTAATGTACCCCATACATAGATATGTAAAAGTAGAAATAATTTTATTTAGCCAGAAGTGGATTTTTAAAAACCTAAATCTAGGTAGTATAATTAGTCACATTTTGATTTTTTTTTTTGGTCTTTTTTAAAGCTTTAAGTGTAGGTCATCAGGTTTAAATTAGGGACAACTACCTAAAGACCTAACGATTCTTTCTAAGAGTAGTCTTTTTGTCTTTCTTTAGTTTTTCTTTCTATACCTGTTCCTTCCATAACATCACAGATTTGGCTTATTCTTCATTAGCAAGAGTGGAACAGAATTCATTTCACATCATTGGTCATTGCTGAAACCTTTTAACCTTTTAATAATTATGTACCTGCACTATGTTCATGTGTTACTTTAGAAAATAGAGGGGCTTTTATATTTTAAAGCTAGCACATGAAATGACACAGTAAGTTTTCCTTAAAATACTCTAAGGGAAAAAAGTGATTATTTGATGAAATATAGGACTTGATATTGATAGATGCTGGCTGGGTGATAGTATAGTGAGGTTCACATTCCCTGCTTTTGTTTTTCCTTTTAATACTTAAAATCATACTAGGGCTGGGGAAATGAGTTCAGTGGGTAAGAGCACTTGCCACACAAGAGGATCAGAATTTGCATATCAAACACCCAAATAAATGCTGTGTGGCCCTAGCACCTCACTTGTAATCCCAGGGGCAGGAAGTGGAGACAGGATAGCTAGATCAGCTGAATAAGCCAGTTCTGGGTTCAATTAAGAAACCTTAACATCTAATGTCAGCCTTTGGCCTTCACATGCTTGTGCACACAAGTGCATGCATCTCCACCTGTGCGCACCTCCACACAAGCAAACATGCATATACACAGTACATACAAAGCTCTACAAATGAATAGGAAATACATAACTGTAAGGCCAACAAAACAGTTCAAGTTGGTATTAAGGAAAACAGTTACTGTGTTTAGTGACCACATAGTGAGAAGACAGTTTTTTTTGTTGTTGTTTTTAAAAAATGTGTCTGGCTGGAGATCTACCTGCCCCTGCCTCCTGAGTGCTGGGACTAAAGGCAGGTGCTACCATGCCCAGCTGGTTTAAGATATTCTTAAGATTTTTTTTTGGCTGTAGTCTCACTGGCTTGAACTGAGTTCAAGTGCTGGAGTTAAGGCTTTCTAGTGCTAGAGTTGAGTTCTCAAATTACAGGTGTGCAACCATGCCTTGCTAACTAGATTTTAAGGGAAGTTTGTGGATTTAATGCATTTATACCCATTGAAGAAACACAGATTACAAGGAGTATTTCATATGGTTCTCAAGCTTAATATTTTTAAAAATTTTTTATTTCATTATTTTTATTTTATATGAGTGTATTGCCTATATGTATGTAAATGCACCCGTGTCATGCAATGCCCACAGAAGTCAGAAGAGGGTCTCAGATCTGGGAACTGGAGTGTATCGCCCATATGTAAGTGTACCCATGTTGCACAATGCTCAGAGGTTAGAATAGGGTGTCAAGATTCCCTGGAAATGGAGTTACAGACAACTGCTAGCTGCCATCCAGGTGCTAGAAATCAAACCTGTGTCCTCTGCAAGGACAGCCAGTGCTCTTAACTGTTGACCATCTTTCCCGCCCCTAATAGGCTTCTTTTAAAAAGAAAACTGAGAACTTAAAAAGAACATTGGGGGCTTAAAAAATACCAGTGAGGTAGGGAAAAATAGAAAATATAAAAATATCATATAATCTCATTTCCGAAACTATTAATTTTTAATATGCTACTTTAGATTATTTATTTTGAGCTAATTAAGTACAGCTTTAGGGACTAGAGAAACAGTTCTCATTTTCTCTAAGTTACATTTCAGTGATACAAGTAAGATATAAGGGTGTCTGAAATTCTGAAACTGAACTTATAAAATACTCTTAGAAATATTTTATTTTTAAGTGTATGAGTGTATTGCCTACATGTAAGTGTACCCATGTTATGCAGGGCTCACTGAGGTTAGAATAGAGCCTCAGATTCCCTGGAAATGGAGTTACAGAAGGTTGTTAGCTGCCGTGTGGGTGCTAGGAATCCAACCTGGGTCCTCTACAAGAGCAGCCAGAACTCTTTAACAGCTGAGTCATCTCTCCGGCTCCCATAAAATACTCTTATTATCATTCTATATTTCTTTTAAGTCATTTTGATTATTAAAGCACAAGGATGCTTTTCTATTTTGTGGCCATTTTCTTCAATAAAGTTTATAAATTCTGGTATTTATCTTGATTAATCTTTCCCATTAATCTGAATTTATAAAATGTTCATTACATGTGTGGGTAATGTAGTAACTGGGAAATAAGGACAGTATGTATTTTTTAAAGAAGGCGTTTGTGCTATCTTACTCCTTTCAATGTTTAAAGAAAGCACACAAGAAAACCTTTCTGAAATGAAATGCCTAATACAAGAGGGAAGTCTAGGAAACCAAGGTTCGAACTGAAGTAGAAATGGATTTAAAATCCAAAAACACAGGAGAGAGAAAGTTCAGTCACTGCCATGAGTGCCCAGAGAACACAATTCAGTCCTTGCTGCTTCCTGTTTGTCAATCAGATACTAACAGCACTAAGAGAGCTGCTGACACTTTGAGTAACTGGAGTATCCATCCAGATCCCATGGGACAGCCCAGTGAAGATAGGAATGCAACTGCAAAGACTTTTCATGATTCTTCTTTTCCCACAGAACATGTAAGTCAATTAAAAATATTGCTGAGCAGACCTCTGTGAGCTAATTCTATAGATATGTGTAGAACTTTATGCATCTGGATACTATAAGACCTAAGTGATTTCCAGAAGAATATCAAGAGGGCAACATGGCACCATTTTTCACAATTAAGGCTGATAGAAAACAGCAGGAAAAAGTCACAGTGTATAAATCAAAGAGATATAATCCAGCCTGTTTGGGGAGACTATGAACCATCATCTTATGTGCCTTTATTTGTAAGTTATCTAAATTTAGAAATCCTGGCATCTGTACATTCAGAAGTTTTTTATTTAGCTATCAAATCTAGTTGTTTTTAATGCATAATTTGTATTAATTTTGGAAACAGATAGGAGACATTTAGTAGTATTGTTAGAATACGACACACAGAAGGATAAAATATTCATAATACAATGAGTAAGTGCGGATGCATGTGGTTTAAGTACTTGTAGGGTTCACACAGCTTCTAGGAGTCCATTTGTCATTAGAAAAGCATCCATGGTTATAGCTGACAGGTTGTTCAGTTCAATTTCTAAGTTTTATACATAGTGTATATAACTTTAGCCAAGAAAAATCTGAATTGTTCAAAGTCTTTAAAAAAAGGGGGAAAGTCTGGGTATACTTGATAAAAGGTGACCTAGAAAGTAAGCAATGATCACTAATGAAACTACAACATGGCAACACATTCTGAAGTTAGCTAGTGCAACTTCTAAAAGGTAAGAGGCACATCTAGTGCCTACAAAAGCTAGAGTACTCCCACATCAATAACAAGTTAACAGCTTTACAATGTATTTTATTTCCCTTTTAAATCGGAGAAACCTCAAATAAAATGTAAGTCTTCCTCTAGAAGAACTGAAGCAAAAATTGGTACCTACCCTTTTTACATTTTCATAACTAAGCTCATCAAATTCGGTGGCAGGGACCAAGCTACTGCCTTGGCCAATTGGACAGGTCATAAAATCAATCAAAAAGAAAGCTTCCATTAACGCTGGACAATATTCTGTCAATGAGGTTAAATACTTAGCATAGTCTGTCCTTCATTCAAGCATTTTATTTTTTTGAGGCAGGGCTTCCCTTAGCCCTAGCTGGTCAGGAACTGGCAGTGTAATCAGAGCTGAGCTCAATTTCTGAGATCCACGTGCCTCTGCCTCCAGAGTGCTGGGATTAAAGGTGTGCCACACCCCACACACCTGGCCCCCTCTTAAAGCATTTTAAAGGTACAATGAAAATTACACATTTTTCTTACAAGCCCATTTTGCATCTAATACCTAATATTCTTTCTGTAATTAATGTTTCTAAATGTCTGTACTTATAGAATTTATAACTTAAAAAAATCCCCATGTTCTGTAAGTATTTCTATTTTACACATGAGGAAATAGTGACACAAATGTGAAACAATTTTTTGAAGGTCATGTAGATGTAATCATCCACAGTGGATACACATTAGCTCTCCTGACTCTCTTGGAATCAAATTTATGTTTTTCTCAACTTTTCAAAACAGAGGTCCCTGAAGTGTTCACTGTGTACACAAAGCATCACTGTCCCTGCTAAGTGTTAGTATTATCATAAAATGTAGGAACAATCCAAAAGTGGATTTTATGAGAACAAATACACTACTTTTTAGAGTAGGTCTGCTTTTGTGCTTCAATGACAAAATTAAGTAGCTGTGAAGCAATTTGGTAACTGAACTGAAGTGTAGCATCTGGTGCTTTACAGAAAGTTTACAAATGAAGAGTTAATGTTATGAAGATGAATAGCCAGAAAAAGAATAGATTTAACTTTTTGCTGTATTTTTATGTACTCCCCATACGAATTCTGTTACATAGCTGTCGAATCTACTTTCCCTATGGGCTCAGAGAAATTTGAGTTAGGATGCTTTTGTTCTTCTTCTTGGTGAAGGAAGGTAGCCTGCAGCAGTACATCCAGAAGGGAAGGTGGAGAGGGCCTAGAGTTAGCAAAGGTATTTATTTTATACATCTGATCCCAGGATGAAACAAGAGATCTGTACTAAGTTAGAGGAACTGAGGTAAAAAGGGGAAGTGGGAAGTGGTAAGAATTCTAAAACAATGTAAGAAGGGAAAGAGTGGACCTGTGTGCCACCTGTCTGGCTGTGCAGATACTAGAATCACTGCAGTGGGCTGCAAAAACCTGTTTTGTTAAATGGGAAATTTTATTAAGTCAAATTTTAGCTAACTTAGATCAGTGTGGCTATAGCCAGTCTACGCTTGTCCCTTCCCACTATGTGGGTTAAGGGGAAAGTAAAGCAGATACATGTAAATGTTCTGGTCATTTTGTCATCAAGATGAAAAGCAAAAGAATCAAGATGTTGGCAAATTGTTAATTTGTGCTTGGATACCAAATACATCAAGCATTTTTGTGACAAAATGGAACATTATGTCACCCAGATGAATCATTAACTTTATTTCAGAGTTATATCTATATTTGCTCTACTTCCCCACTCTCAGTACTGTGTGTGGTCCCTTAGCTTCCATTTTGGTCTTGAGCTCTATGAGATATGTTGAACACTCATAGCAGACATCAGAAATGTGTAAATTTATGTACATTTTTATTCTATGTCGAATAGCTAACTTTACAATAATGCCTAAAATCTAAAAGAAGCTGATGGGAAAACTGAGGCTTCCCCCAAACTGAGTAGTATTTGCTTGCTGAGCACAGAGGGCTCAGAACTGCAGAACTGAGGACTGGGTTAGGCCCTAAAACCTAAACTCATTAAAAAATGCACCACTCCATATTAGGAGGGAAAATGTCAAGGCAGGTAACATTCAATGTTTACCAGAGTGCAAGATTTTAATGTCTAGCAATACTCAAAGGTCTTCAAAAGAATAATGAACAAAAGATAGTATAGTCTAATTTATAGTGACTGTTTTCTTACAATTTCAGCACCTAACACTGTAATAAATTATGGGACATAAAATATGATCGAGCTGTCCTCTCAAAAAAACTTTAAATAGCAGAAAACAATAAAATTTCAATACCATAATATATAGATTTATATCAAAATGTTTAATATTAGGTTGGAATCTTGGATTTTTTTAATGCAAATATTTCCATTTTGTATTTCCAAATTAGGAACAGATTTCCCTTATATTTAAAACAGTAACTGTTAGCTGTACTGTCTCTTTGAAAAAAGATTTATCTCAAAATCTTATTTGAAGAACAGTTTTTTCCCATGAAACAACATCAAATTTGATAGGAAAAACTGGCAACTTCAACATTTGATAAAAGGCCACAGTTATATCACACATAAAAGGGACTGTTTTTATAGCCCTGACAACTGTTTATGAAAAACACTAAAGACCTAGGAAACTGCTCACAGGAAAAGGCAAGACAGATAAAATTCCATAGAGCAGCCAATACCTAAATATTAGCATGTCTTTCTGGCTAATGGATTAGTAATGATTTTTAGTTTCTATATACTTTTTTTCCTCTATTTTCTAAACTTCCAATAATTAGTTTGTCAGAAAAAAAAAAAAAAAAACCCACCTTGAAAAGGTTTTCTGAACACAGCATTCTGACTCAGTGCAGTGAGTTGGAAGCATGCCAATCTCTACAAACCTCCTTCCTATTCTTCAATAATGGTGCATGATAGGAAAGACAGATTTATAATTTACTTCTGTGTGAACTTTTAATTTTTTCCTACTCAGAAGATACCAGACGTAGACATGTTTGGGAAAGATACAGAAGGTAAACTTTTATGTGTATAGTTCTAAATTTCTTTTGTCATAACACAAGATCTTTTGGGAAACATTTGTGTTATTTCTGAAATATATCAACTTTTGACTAAATTCACATTGTATAGATTGTTGCTGCCAAAATTGTTAAAGTAATTATAAATTGGCCACAAGGAGGCTTTATTAACACTCATAATTGCAGAGGCATTCTGGGATTTTCCTGAATGTCATCTGTACAGTAAATTTGTTGTTAAAATAATGTGATCTTTCCTAGGTAAAAGCAGAACTTCGGGTTTCAACTGTGCAACAGAGCCATTCCCAGATAATGAAAGTTAAAGACAGGCCTGATCTATCTACCTTTTCACCTGGTAACAATGACTGGCAGAGCCCTGTAACAGATCAACTAACTGAAAGTGCAAAGTTCCTACAATTAGACAATGAAAACCAACCTAAAAAAAGAAAAGCAGAAGAGATGTTGGAAAAAATAACAAATTAAATTGCAGAGCTTGCTGTTAGTATCCAATTCTCGTTAACTTTAGTCTTCCACTGTATGTATTTCCTTCAAAGCACTTAAGTTTCTTCCTTTAGAGAACCCCTATGTTATGAGTAAGACAAAGTGAGTGGCTCCTTTGTAATTAATTACTGTGCTTTCTAGAATTTGATTTTCCTTTAAACCTTACAAAATAAATGCCCAGACCACTCAGATTTTAGCTTATAATGTTTTACTATGATTTAGACCCCCTCCCCCAAAAGAACAAAATTATATGCATAAAAATTCAGGTATCAGAAAGACTCAAAAGGCTATTTTTCACTTTGTTCAAGTTTTGTTTCCAGGCATTGAGAGTGTCATACAGTTGTTGCCACTGCTGTTTTCCAAATGTCCGATGTGTGCTGTGACTACAAAGGAAAAAGAAATACTACTTAACGTTTTAAATGCTGAATATTCTTTTAATTATACACCCGAGATATAATTTAAAGTTAAAAGAGAATTTAAGCATTAGATAGTAAAAAAAAAAAAAAAAAAAAAAAGAATCTTTTACCATATTGTTCCTAAACCTTTTCTGCTCAACAATTATATAAAGCAGACACAAAAGTCATTAGTATTCTAGCCAGTGCTTAGCCATTAAATGAAATGTGCTGGAAAATAGGACTCTTTCATTAAATAAGCTAATCACATTCGGTCTGAACTTTAATAAAATTATGATAAATAGCCACTATTTAACTACAGTCAACTGATAAGAACAGAACACCACCTTGGTTCTTTAAACATTTAAGTGAAATAATCAGAACAAACTAAATTGTTTTACAAAATGCAGCAGGTTATTAAATGTCTTACCTGACAACTACTTTTCTTTGGGTCTGATCAATTTTGCAGTACACCATTTTAGTTCTTACAGCTGAAAAAGATTTTTACATGGTAGGTTACATAGAAGATGTCTAAGAAAAACAGCTAAGGTATGACCAACTGATAACAATAAAACTCTACAATGTTTAATCACTTGAAAAATCAGCTTTTTGAATCTAATAGTAAAGCAAATCTTATGCAACCAGGAGGACAGTCATGTACTGTCTGTCTGACAGGGCTGGGGGCAATCTATTCAACACAGTCTTTACTAAGAATTCTGGTTTTCAAAAGCCAGGTGTGATGGCTCACTTGTGTAATCCCTGGTGGCTGAGGTGTAGGAGGGTGCAATGTGAGATGAGACCCTATCTCAAAACAAAGAATTCTGATTCTGTCCTACATCACATATAGGGAGGATTATTTTCTTAATTAAGATACTTCTCCGATCCAAGTACTAACCAGGCCCAATACTGCTTAGCTTCTGAGATCAGCAAGATCCAATGCATTTACTATGTGTCTCACCCTGTGCTTTATCTGCATTAATTAATTTAATCTGCACGATCACAGATAACTCCCACATTCCTGTTGAAGAAGACTTGATCTCAAGCTCAAGTTTGGTGCTAAAATTGTTCAATTTGCTATCAAACAATCCAGTGTGTTAGCATAAGGCTCATTTCAGATTAAAAATCTTATGTTTTGGAGTTTTCTAGGAAGAAATAATTTCTAATCACCTTACCATCAATAACAAATGCTTCGACATCATCAGCTCCAATCTGTAGCTCTTGCTGCATTGTGTCAAAAGAAATTTCTTTATTTTCCACTGCCATTCCCATAAACGTAAGGAGTCTCATTTTTGCCATATTTTGTTCATGTAAGAGGCCTGAATAACACAACAGTGAAACCTGATGAAGACTCCCATAATTACTGTTCTTAGGGTGTTGTTATCATTATATTTAAACACTTACATAGAGCAAACCTGACAAGTTATATATGCAAGCCATATACTGATATCTGAATACCAAAAAAATTCACAGTAATACAGGTTATTAACTAATACAGGTTATTAGGCTCAAAGGTAAACCATGGGCTACAAATAAAACATTTTCAGGACCTAAAGATTTTCAACAACTTATGTTAATTTTACATATTTTGAGAGACAAAAATATGCAAAGTGCATCTCATAGTTAAATTATTTTCACCAAGAGCTCTTCATTTAAATACACAGGATTCCTTACCCATTGACTATTCATTTTGTGTCTCAATTATGAGTAAACATGTCACTTTTTAAAGTATTTTCATGGGCTGGAGATGTAGTTGATGGTATATATGTGCAAGACACTGAGTTTGATTTCTAGTACTGTCTATGTACACACATACATACAAAAAATATTCTGATAACCATTTTTAGTTATGAAAATATTCCATTTTCCTCTGGTTCCTCTGGATTCAATATTTGCAGATCAAAACTGTCAAAATTCATCACTTAACATTGATAGGCTAACCAAATATACTTAGTACTAAAATTTTACCATTAACAGATATGCTTGCTTTTGATATGGCCAAAGAACAAAATTATACAAATAATTTAATATTTGCATTGTAATTCCTAATCAAACATGCTGTTGTAAGTATGCAAATAATAAAAATTGTTAGGCCTGGAAGGAAGCCTCCTAATGAATTATCTGATCCTTTTTACTTCAAAAGTCAAGCAAGAGCAAAAAGATTAAGTAACGGGCTTAAAGTTACAAAATAGCAATGGTAGACAAAGAATTTATAAAACAAAGCATGACAAAAATATACAAATTCTAATGATCCAAATTATAGCCTTGCCCTAATCAGAACAGGATGTTATTTATACTTGTTTTGACAGTATTGCATTATACAAAGAAGTTTGAAAACTAATCTAGAATTATTTCAAGTATGTTCATTTAAGAAGTTATCTGTCTGGGCACCCAATGAATAAAATGAAATTTGTAACATTCGTGTATTAGTGGTGGAAGACTGGGGAAATCCCTTACTTAATACAGGGCACAATTGTCTCTTAATTACCTGTAATTACGATACAGGCTTCTGATTTGGCACAGATTCAACAAAAACATGATCATCATAACTCAAATGAATGAGGTACACAAGTAGGTATTACTAACTGGGTTTAATGATAACTACAAGCATCAAAAGAATCAATTAGCGCACATTAACCCTAATTAACAAATGCAAATCAGATGCTGATTAACTTTCTGAAGCAAGAAGGTAGCAACTGGATAACACCAGATTACATGTGGACATGTTAGGGCAATTTGGTTGACACAAGATAATGATACTATTGGCCCAAGTTGTCACTGTTAATAAAAAAATGTTTTGACAAACTGATGCCACCTGTGGAATTTACTTACTCATAATATGACTTTCATCTGTAATAAATACCTAATACACCTAAAACCTTGAACATAAACAATAACATTTCTCCTAGTTTATTTTTTAAAAAGATTTGAAAGTGAAGACTTCATTTGCATAGGCAAATTAATGAATTTGTTCTCTAGGTGACACAATAAATTAGCAGTTAGGAAAGTTTTGCTACCAAAGAACAAATATTAAAAGATTCCCCAAATCCTTTTGCATTCCCAGTTCTGTAGCCATACATTCACAGTCCTTTCAGAATTGTAACATGATAAGAGTCTTCAAATTCCTAAGATACGATTTAAAGTTTTATAGATGTATGTACATCTGTGCCTATGTGGATGCTTTTAGAGACCAGAGACTGAGGTCACGTGTCCTTCACTGTGTCCCTTTCTATTTTACTTTTTGAGACAGGGTCTCTTGCTGAACTCGGAGCTCACCATGTTAGCTCGACTGGCTAGTCACCAAATCTCAGGGGCTCTTACTCACACAGCACTGAGGTTACAGGCAGACATTGACTCATCCAGCTTTTACAAGGGTGCTCGGGATCTGAACCCAGATTCTCATGCTCATATGTTAAGTACTTTTACCTACTGAGCCGTTTCTCTAAATCCTAAAAACATTCTTTAAGTTGGGTGTGGTAGCACACACGTTTCATCTCAGCACTCAGCAGGCAGAGGCAGTGAGTTAAAGGCCAGCCTGGTCTACACAGTGTGTTCCAGGCCAGCTGGGGCTAGAGGAAGACCCTATTTTAAAAAGATAAGAAAGAAAAAAAAAAAGTAAAATAAAATCCTTCTTTAAATATTTTACTGCTTCTCTTTGGGTGGGTTCCTTACTGTAAGTGAAAACAAAAATGTATCAAAGGAATGAACATTATTTCTGGAAAGAGTTGCACATAAAATCATTATTTTATTTCTGTCTAAAAACATTTGAAATTGATGTTTCAAGCCTTACTTTTAACAGCAAATCAAACAAAGCCTTTAGTGCTCTTGCTCTGAAAATGAAACTATTAAGCAGGTGAGGTATGAGTTCAAGATCTGAAGGAAGCAGTGCTTTGTTTCATCAACTAGACTACCTTCTACGAGGAAGACTCAGTGTTCTACACCATATTTCAATTTTAAAGTTATAAAAAAATCTAATTTTATGGAAACATTTATTCATTACTAATATGTCAAACCTTAATGCAGTAATAAAAAAATGTGCATCACTGAGCAATTTCTGCATTGTCACTGACCCTTGTCTTAAAATGCTGCAATATAGAAAACGCAGTTTTAATGCATGCAATAGCTTATGAACCAGTGCTCCTTTGAAACAGTCAATTACACATCAATGGGGGAGTGTCAAAGTGTTAATTACTACTCCTTTTGCCTTGTGCGTAAATAAAGAGGTTGCTGACATTAACATTCCATCACACAGCTTCATGCCACAAAGCATGAACTGGGACCCAATGTGATTTTTCTGGGTCTAGTGCACCTGGCTAAGTATTCTATACAGTCTTCCATCTATTTAATCTTGGTGTATTTTCAAATTAAGTCAATTTTCTCCAAACACAATGGTTGCCTAAAATTTACAGGTCACAGGAATTAATGTCAACTAAATTGCAAACTAAGTATTATCAAGTAGATTCCAACAGTACTCAACAATAAGGCTAATGATTCAAGCTATTATGATATAATCAACCTCTACTGTATTTTGGTTACTGTATTTTGGTTACTGCCTAAAAGAAAATAAAACCCCTTACTTTCAGTTGCTATCAATTTTTTTTTTTAACAAACGAAAAACCTGAGAGTTTAAGACATTTAAAACCTGTTCCAAGGACCAGTGAGATGTGGAGGTACTTGCTGCCAAGACTGACAACTTAAGTTTGATCCCTGGGACCCACATGGGAGGAGAAAAATAGTCTTCCAAATTGACAATTACACACACACACACACACACACACACACACACACACACAAAATTATAAATACAACAAAATTCAAAAGTCAGATTTCTTATGCTGTCTTCAAATTGTAGTAATTGTAGGAGAGAGCTTCTACTTCAGTATAAAAAGAAAAAAAAAAAAAAAATCCCAGGTTGAAGAGATGGCTCAGTGGTTAAGAGCACTGGATGCTCTTGTAGAGGATCCAGATTCAATTCTCAGCACCCACATGGTGGCTGACAGCTGCCTGTAACTCCAGTTCCAGGGAAACCCAACACCCTTTTCTGACCTCCCTCAGCATTGCGCAATACTGGTGCACTTACACACGTCCAGTCAATACACTCATACACATTAAATAAAATTAAAAACAAAAATCACTACACTTAAATTTCTATTTCCTTAGATCCAAGTAGCAAAAGTTTGGCAGAAGGGGCACCTACACATGGAATATTACTTATCAGAGGGGAAAGAAAACCTGCTACTATTTTGTAGTCCATAATTTTATAGAAATCATCAAACATCTAAGGAATAAAGTTGAAGTTGTTTACAAAACAAAATATAAATCAGCCACAATTAATCTTAACCCTTTGCTTTTTATCATCAAATGTTACCAACTCTAAAAATGCCAGGTATGGTTGCTCGTGCCTATAATCCCAGCACTTGGAAGGCTGAAGGCAGGAGGTGTGCCACAATTTCAAGGTCACCCTGGGCTACAAAAACGTCTCAAAAAAACCCCACAACACACACACCTCTAGGAGTCACTGTCATGACCAAAGAGCGATCCTTTCAGTTGCCTTTCTGCTCCTATTCCCACCCACCCGTGTTTTCATAACATACACATCAATGGAACTATTCCTAGTTGAATGTCTTCTAACTACTTGATTCTTGTTTAAACTTATTAGGAACCATGGTAAAGTGTGAGCTACAAGGGCCTAAAGTTGAAGCTCTTATGGAAGAGAAACAAAAGGCCAGGATGTCTGATTGCTAATTTTATTCCTTCCCTTTTAGTCACAAATGCCATCTTGTTTCTTCTTGGTTTAATTCATTCTATAACACCTTTTCAACTATCCCCCTATGTCTGCTGCTGTTAGGTTAATCTCCTGTTATATAAGGCTCAACCATAAGGATCTCACAGTCCATAATTGTTAGAGTAGCATTTTCTCATCTCTTTATCACCCCCAAATTCACAACAAACCAGTCAACTAAACAAAAAAATCCCAACACTTACCAAGTGAATCAATGAAGTCTTTATTATTCTGATAAAACTTGACATACGATGCCAATTTAGCACTCACAAAAATGGTTAAAAGCTATCCAGATAAGAGACAAAAAAAAATATATCAAGATAAAAAGCAAGACATATACTCAAGACATTTAAGACACTAACTTCTAATACTACATGAGTGTAGTGTAATGTAGTGATCACTGCCCAACCATTCACATGGTTCATTTTAAAAATTGCACCTCAAAACTATAATCATGTTTTGTTTCTGAAAGACTACTGCCATATATAACCCATGTTTGCCTCAAACTTTCAATCCTTTCTGCCTCAGCCTCTTGAATGCTGGGATCACAGGTGTGTATTGCCTATTGTTTTCAAGTATCATATTTATCTTCTTAATTTAGGGCAACAGTATTAATGAAAAGAAACATGTATTAGCAAAGTCCATAATGGCCAGGCCAAGTCTGGAGATGAAGGAATAAGACTGTTCAATGGATGGAGAAGGTGGGTCCTAAATATCAAAGTTCCTGACAGTCTGACAGTCTAGGATCTTCATTAACTTCCTTCATTATTGCGAACACAAGTAGTAAGACTTAGGAAAAGGGAACATTATTCGGATTAAAGGACAAACCACTTACATCATGAATAAGCTCGCCTTCCAAAAATTTGACTGGTTTTAAAGTAAGAAGATGGTCAAAAAGAAAAGCGTTTGGATCTTTCAGTGCTCGTACAATACACCTTTAATAAGAAAACAAAAAAAGTAAGCTGGGCCTTGAAATCATAGCTTTTTGTTGATTATTCTGCAATCTCAAGATATATTAATTCGGTAAACTAAGAGTCCAATATACAACACCAAAAGATATAAAAACAAATTGAAACAGGCCAATAAATATTTTTATCAAGTGTTATCTGTTTTAATAAAATGAAATAAAATAGTGGTAACCAAAAGCACAGCTGAAGGGAAAGCATCAAGATCACCAAGAGCAAACAGCAACAGCAGCACCTCACACTGTCAGAGCATCCAAGAGGCACCGTATCTTTGATTTCTTACAACCTTAACAGTTTTCACGACCATTTGAGAGACAATGAAAGAGATAGAAAAAAAAATCTGATTCTATCCCCATCTTTACATTAGATCTAAGGAAATTAAAATGCTTATTTTCTCATTAGTAACAGGTCAATTTTTGACAAGCAACCAAACTCTTCCCCGCCTACATACCTTATTAAGAGAAACTGACCCAAGAGTAGGTTGTAATTTTAAGATTAGTTGTGGTTATCATGTCTATAACAGCAATACTCTACAGTAAACACCAAGTGGCTATTTCATTTACAATATCTGGTTTGCAATATCCAATTCTGAACTGGATTACCTACAGAAAACAAATTACTAAAGAGCCCTGGCTCACTCACTGGTGGTTGCAAAGATGACTTCAGAGTTATAAAACTGAATTCTATAGCTTGTCTCAAAGTGGCTGACAAGTGCTCACTGAAACAATGTTTAACATTACCTGTGGGCATCAACTCGAGCCTGGGAAGCATTGTCCTCTGTGTAGCTTCCAAGCAATTCTACCATGACTTTTGAAGCAGCATCACTAAAAAAAAGAAAAATAGCACTTCGAGAATCTGACTACATTGCCATAGTCATTCCTTTACTACAAAATACATCCTAAATGTCAGGTCTTATACTAATAATACATATAAAAAGTATGGTGGCCAAGAGAGTTTCCTATTGAAAAATCATGGAGCTTGCCATACAACTAAGGAAAAACAATAAGCTGCTATGAAGGAAATAAAAAGCAATGAAGGGCAGAATATGGAGGCAGCTTTATATGAAAAAGTAACAGGTAAGCTGAGGACCAATAGAAAATTTCCCTTTACTTTCTTGTCTTGGCTGTGAAAAAAAGCTAGGGTATAATGTAGGGAGATCCGAGCCAACCGGAAGAGCAAAATGAAGGCCCAGGGCAAACATTTATAACTATGTAGATTAAACTGTCCTTAAAGCATGTGGACGATCCACTCTTACTGTCATAAATGGGATAAAATAACTGAATATGTTCATTCAATTTGGACTCCCAAAGTATTTATTTTGGCTGGGGATTGAGTCCAGTGGAGAGTGCTTGCCAAGTATGTGACAGGTTCCAACCCTAATACCTACAAAAAATAAGCAAGAAAAACCTTTATCTTCACCCTTCATTACTTCCTCTAATTGGTGAATCCTCACCCAATTCAGAAAATTTGCTAAACTGGGAAAAATCAGGCATTCAGGCCTTTTCTATAATTTTTTCCCCTTTCCTAACAGCATTCAACCTACGAAATTCAATAGAAACTGTATTAATGTATGCAGCCATGGTTAAGTGATGTTTATCATCTTGAACAGTGATCTAACTATAAAAATCCAAAGGAGGGCTGGAAAGATGGCTCAGCAGCTAATAGCACTGGCTACTCTTGCAGAGGACCCAGTTTAGATACCTAGAACCCACATGTTGGCTAACAGTCATCTATAATTCCAGGTTCCAGGGGATCTGGCACCCTCTTCTAACCTCTGAAGGCATGGCACAACCCAGTACATACGAACATGCAGGCAATAAATTCATACACTAAAAAATAAATTAAAAATTTAAGAAATGCAAAGGAAAACTTTAAAAAAATTAGTAGTACCAGCAGAGGAGAGCTATTTACAAACGTATCAAAATGCACTCCTAAAGAGTCTAGAGGGAAAAAGGAGATAGGTGTCACTGAAGTCAAGGGAAGAGTTTCTAGAAGGGACACCATTGTCATGTACTGCTAAAACACCAAAGACTAAGTGGTGTCCCCTGGACTGCGTTTGTTCTTAACAAATTAAGGAAGCTGGCATGGTGGCGCTCGTCTTAGTTCCAGCACTCGGGAGGCAGAGGCATCTCTGTGAGACCTGCTCTCTTACAGTTTCATGCAACCATTTGAAATCAACTTCTTAATTCTTTATCACCAACTGGCTAATAGGTTATTATAAGCATGTCAGCCTTTAATAATAAAGTAACCACTGCTGCAGGATGACAGACTAAAAAGGTAAACACTCCTTGTTTATCTTTTATGACAGAACTTTCAGAACAAAAGCATAAACAATTCTTGTATTTTCACTTCACATGGGAAATACAATGCTTTAGCATAATAGAAATGTAATCATCTTGCTAGTATTAACTCTCTAGTCTTAACAGCTAGCATGAAATTTATGTTAGAAAATTAAACTGAAGACTGATGACTTAAAAAAATTTTTTTTACTGACTTATTTTTATTTATGTGTATATGTATATTGCCTGCATGTATGTAAGTGCACCCATGTTGTGCAACGCCTGAGGAGGTCAGAAAAAGGATTATCTTTCATTGTAATAACCAAATGACATGGCTACCCTATTGTTTGTAAGTCTCCTAAAGCCATGGTATGTGGACGATTAAGTATTGTGGTCACAAAGTTTGATGGGTTAAAACCCCAAGACCATGCCAAAGCCAACAAGTACTTATTTAATATCAGCACCTGTAGTTTTCACCTCAGGGTTACTCACATAAAGGATTTTGGCTGTGGTGACTTTTCAACAATGTGCTCTTATTACCAACAAAAGTGACACAGTACTACTCTGATACTATGATACCAAAGCATCATTAAATAACTTATTCTAATGTCATACAACTTTAGGAGTTATAATTGTAGTAGTTTAAAACAATCAAGTTTTGCTTTCTAAAAAGTTTAAAGATGAGGAAATAAAAACAAAAACCAAGGACTTCTGTATCCTGAGCTATCAGTCGTTGAATGTATGTAGCCAAGGATGCCCTGGAACCCATTCCTCCTGCCTTCACCTCCCAAGTGCTAGGATTACAGGCACACATCACCACACCTGGTTTATGTGAGTCTGGGTATGAATACCAGGACTTCATGTATACTAAGAAAGCACTTTACAACCTCAGCCTCCCTCTTAATTTTTGCCATTATCTTTAAAAAAAAAATCTTTTAAGAGTCTGAGTGTTTTGTCTGCATGTATGTAAGTATACCCATGAGGTACAGTGCCCATGGTGCCAGAAGACAGTGCTGGTCCCCTGGAACTGGAGTTACCAAAGGATGGGAGAAGCTATGTGGGTGCTAGGAACCAAATCCAGGTCTTCCAAGAGCAGCCAGTGCTCTTAACCACTGAGCCATCTCTCCAGCCCCTGAAATTATCATTATCATTATTATTATCATTTTTAACAGTCTCCCAAGTTTCAACCCACCTGGAAGTCACTATGTGCACCAAGTTGGCCCCAATCACACAGAGATCTGCCTGCCTCTGCCTCTGGAGGGCTGGGATTAATGGCGTGTACAACCCACACTCAGCTCCAATTATCTTTTAACTTAGTACAAAAAATTTACAGAAATGGATTTAGGACTGTGGAGAACAAAGTTGAATAAATTACTTGCTTAACTCATCTTCAAGACAGTCTCTGCCTACTTCTGCTGTCAGGTAAATTGCTAGTGCAGTACTTCTGAATACCTTTTCTTACAATCCACAAGGGCCTCATAAAGTAGTCTTAAGAGGGTGTGTTTCTTTTCAGTGGTGAGCTTCCAATCAGAAATCCACTTTCTTACCTATGAGGAGATTCACAAAAGGAGAAGTTTTGTAGCACAGCTGAGTAGTACATTTTTCACATAGTTTAACATTTGGGGTACACAGAGCTGCACTACTTTAGCTATTCTTTATAAGTAGAACAAGTATTACATGAAGAAACTCACTTGATCCAACTCTGTTGGGATGTACTGAATGGCTCCACATGATGCTGCCACTTTAATGAGGCTGCAGTACACTGTGTATCTTACAGGAGTATTCTTATCCATCCCATGGAAAAGGTTACTGAGCCTGGTCAACAAACAAGAAACAATGTTTGAGGTCAGCAAACAAGGTATTAACTAAAGTTATCTACTCTCACAACAAATCAGAGGCAGTACTAATAACTTCACACCACAAAGGAGGGAATTGGGGCACAGAAAGGTTAAGTGACTGCCCAAGCTACAACTAATAAGAGCTGCTGACAAATTCCAAGATCCCCACTTTTAACATACAAGTACTGCCATACAAACAGCGCACTGAAAAACCACGCTCTTTCTGGAAACTTACAACTGCAGCCTGAGAGACGGGCGTTCACCTTCCCGGAACTTGACCAACTTTTCACACAGGCTTTCAATCAATGCTTCTTGCTTGTCTGGTTCCAGGATCAAGAGGAGGGATACCACGCTGTTCATCACACTTTCAACATCTGTGCAAGTACCAAAAACAACAGTAATACAGTAGTTAGTGAGTTGTGTATTTCCAGTGTTTTAACATCTGAGATGCTCTAAAAATATCTAATTTGGCTGTGAAGCAGCTTGAGATAACACTTGCCTTTACTGGAGAGAATTCAAAATACACCAGCTCTGTAGCAGAACCAACATTCAGAAAGCAATCTGTTCAATTATCTAAGATGATTTCCACGTTCATATATATTCCTATATTTATTGGCACAAGATCCAATCATCTTGAAATTACCGGCTGGGTTTTAGGCCAGGGTGTCTTGAAAAAAATTCTCATGTAGAGAATTATTTAGAACTAAAAGCTGATAAATTCTAGCTGGTTAACTCTTCTTTAAGTATTATAGATGTTAGTTATATACAAAGTTTAATCTCTAAACCTTAACAAAGATTAAAGAATTTGCTGAACAGAAATTCCTGTTGAATCTCAATGGCTGTCACATTGCTTGAAATAATACCGTGCTTGAAATTTATCCAAACCTTACTAACAGGATGGCACGTTTTTGCTCCTCATTTCATTCTTCTTTCTTTTTTAAAAAATTCTTATTTTTTTAAAAAATTCTTATTTTTTGTCTGTGAGTATAATGCCTTCATGTGTGTAAGTGCACCCATATCACGCAAAGCCTGAAGAGGTCAGAAGAGGGCACTGGACTCCCTGAAACTAGAGTTATAGATGGTTGTTAGCTACCATGTGGTACTGGAAATCGAACTCAGGTCCTTTACAAGAGCAGACAGTGCTCTTAACCGCTGAGTCATCTCTCCAGCCCCACCCTCACTTCATTCTAAAACCGTCAGCATTTAATATGTGTAGTAACACACAGATATATGATTTTAAAAGGTTTTCTAAAAAAATGGCTTACTTCATAGGTCTTAAAATTTTAAGGAGCTGGATATGGTGGCATATGCCTTTAATCCCAGTACTTAGGAGGTAGAGGTAGGCAGAGCTCTGTGAGTTCGAGGCCAGCCTGGTCTACATAGTGAGTTCTGGGCCAACTGGAGAAATGGAGATTCTGACTCAAAAAGACAAAATAAATAAATGTAGATTCCTTAAGAATTACTTTAAGGGGTAATTTTTGGGCGGGAGGGTTTATTTGGCTTACATCTCATAGTCTATCACAAAGGGAAACCAGGGGCAGGAACTCAAACCTGGAGGGAAGAACTAAAGCACAGACCACAGAGGATCAGTGTTTTTACTGGCTTGCTTCTCTGGCCTGTGCTTAACCTTTCTTTTTTCCTTTACAATGTATTTTTAAAATGAATTGTTAATTTCATACAATTTTGGGGGGGAGGGTGTTCTTTCTGAAACAGGGTTTCCCTACAGCCTCAGATGAACTGGAACTGGTTATATACACCACACTGGCCTCGATTTCAAAGATCTGCCTCCCAGGAGTACAGGTGTGTGCCACTATGCTCGGTTCCCATACAGTATTTTTTGAGCATATTTAGATTCCTATCTGCACCCCTCTTATAAGCACCTCCTCCATCAGATTTCATGTACTCAGTCATATATTAAGGCCTATCGAGCAAAGTTTGCGTCCCTAAATATCCGTTGGTGTGCTTCCATCCACTGGAGCCTGGTTAACTTATCTAGCATCACATCCTTAAAGAAAACCAACCCTCCCTCTTCCCAGTAGCTACGGATTGCCAATAGTTTCTCATCTAAGGCTGGGGTGTCTTACCTATTTCCCCACTTCTATGCTGGGGTTTTGTGTGACTTGAGCTTGCAAGGGTCTTGTGCATGCTCTTACCATGGTTGTGGGTTCATATGAGTAACTTCCCAGCCATCTGGAAAACTAATGCTTGTGATAATCAACCACCGCTGGCTCTTTTTATAATTAGTTAAAATTTTTTTTTTAAAGAATGAAAACAAACCTTTATCATCTTCCTTCAGACACACATCACAGGCTTCAATAATCTGAGCTAAGTCTACATGAAGTCCACCCTTCGAATTCTCTTCTGAGATCTCAGCACCTTTCGATTTCAAATAAGCACGAAGCTCAGCAGCCTGTGAATCAAACATCAAGTTAAAGCTTGATGGTCAGTTGTAAAACTGACTTATGACAAAACACAATGACACCCATCTGCCCTACTTCTAAAACAACAAAATGCAAATGCTAACTATCTTCAAATTATGCTGATTCCTCTACCCACAGGTTTCCCTCCACAAAGCCTGTACAGACATACTCCCCATGAAACATCTTCAGTCCCTCATGCCACCTGTATCCTGCTGGACTTCCTCTAGAGCAAATGCTTTCTCATATCCCAGAGTGTTTCCTTAGGGGGGGCTAGGGACTGGAGAGGAAAGCAATCTGACTAGGCAAATTCAAATTTTTTTTAAAAAGAAATGAGAAATTTATTGCTCTTAAATGTATACATAAATACAGTTAGTAGAAAGGTATAGACATTACCCAAGAACTATTTGAGATAAGCATGTTGGGAGAGCAAATATAAAAAGAAAATACATGTCAATGTTGCCTGAATTATAATGTTCAATTAACAAATTGGTTATTTGGGCAGAAAGTACCTTTATCAAAACAACTGAATACTGCCTGTACATATTTAATATTTTTTGAAGGCTTGGCATTCATGGTAGTCAAACACAAAGGCAGTAGGTTTTAAAGATAAAAGGTAAAATTGCAACAGCAGAGGAAAAAAATACCATAAGAAAATGCACAGGCATCAAATTGTCTAGCTCAAACCAGAAGAATCTTGGTGGAGTTCACCAATATTTTTAACCCACAATGTGTTTAGCCACCTCAGAAAAGTGTAATAAATTTATAGATTTGATGTCCCTTTTACTAACAAGAATACAGTAACTTCATGTAACAGTAGTAGAAGGGGCATTAAAAAAAAAAGCTGGGTGTGGTGGCAAATGCCTTTAATCCTAGCGCTCAGGAGGCAGAGGCAGGCGGATCTCTGCGTTTAAGGCCAGGCCAGCCTGGTCTAATAACGAGTTCGAAGCCAGCTGGGTCTATCAGAAGACCAAAAAAAGAAACTATCACCATATTAGAAAGAACAAACACCGCTAGAAATCATTCTTCCTTATGATACAAATACATAGTCTGGCTGGGCATGGTACATGCCTTTAATCTGAGCAGATCTCGAGATCGAGGCCAGCTTGCCAGAAGGAGTTCCAGGCAAGCTGTGACAAAGACCACAAACAAATTATACAGTCCAACCAAGAAAAAAAAAAAAAAAAGTAGTCGTTCACTTTCTACTTTATAATTACAAACTCCTAAGAACTAGTAAAGTTTAATGTTTTCATATCATTCTTGTCACAAGTGGTTGTGGAACAGAAGTAAAGGAAAACAAAGATGGACATTTCTTAATTTAAGCCAAACACAATTTGCCCAAACAGAAAAACCCCAAGCAATCACCTATTTCTCTGAAAGGAATGGCTAGTTTGAAATTTATGTATTAAAATAACAGTCACATAACCTAAGAAATGACATTGTAAAATGTGATCGATGACAAAAACTTCTCTATTCACAAACCCTTCTGTAGTGACCATGAGCCAATTATTGGTATCAAATATTCTTTTTTGTCTTCTACATGTATCTGTGCATAACTCCCTCTGCATTCTTGAATTCCCTACCCCTTTTATGTTTAATTAACAAAGGGGGAGAAAAAGTGGGGAACACGAGAAACATTGTTTTTAAAGAACGGTTAAATACCAAATTAAAAGAATATTATTCCAAGTTTAATTTAGCTCTCCATAATTAAGTATCTGTCATGGTGAAACTAATAAGTGTTCTGTGTACCTATGTGCAAACTTCAATCAGCAAAAATATCAGGATGGTCCATCAGGAACACAGGCCTCAAAGCAGTTGGGGGTGACAGGTGGGAGGGGCTGTGGGGTTACAGAACTCTCACCCAGCACAGCTGGGAATTGAGAACTCCGGTCAATGTATAAAATTTGGATCACCTTTGCCTAGGTGAACTCACAGTAAGACCCATATTTAAGCGTTCAATGCAAAGTTATTTTTCCCGGTGCTTAAGCCGGCGACATCGGCCATCTCACAGTCTGGATGTGGCAGCTTTCAGGGAACGGAAAGACACCACGCCGAGTCCGGGAAAAGCACTGAGCGGCGGTCGGTGTTTCGAGCAAGGGTCCAGACGCCCACACGGCCGCGCGATGCGACCCAGGCTCCGAGCGCGCCAACCTCGGGGCCGGCCCCAGGTTCCCACGCGCGGAGACAGGCGCGGCGGCCCCGGGCGGCCTCCACTCGCGCCGCCGCCCCCGCTCGTCCTGCCCGCCGCCCCGTCGACCCCGCGTCACGCGCACCTGGTCCTCCTCGCTGATGTCGATGAACGCCGGGACGCTCATGGTGAAGGCCCCGCTGCGGAAGACACTCCGCTCCAGAACCACGCCGACCGGAAAAGGGAGCTGGGCCTCCCGGCGAGGCCGCACAACGGCTTCCGGGTCAGCCTGCCAAGGCGGGATCGCGGGAGGGCCTCGTGGGTGGGGCCTGCAGGGCTGTTTCCGGTTCCCCGAGCGGTGGGCCTGTGCTTCAGCGTCTGAGTTCCGCGAGGGCTACGATCTGAAACCTGCTATGCTCTGAAACCAGGTCCGCGGAAAACCATAGGCGTGTTGGGCTACTTGTTCTTCGCCAACGTCCTGCCCGCCAGTCAAGCTCTGCACCTGTCAGCCAAGCGGCCTGTCTGGTCCAAACAGCCCGGAGCCTGATGCGCTCTTGGTTGATCTGAGACCCTTCCAGATAGGCCCATGTTGCCAAAGCCTCTACAGGTTTTCTTTTGTTTTCTTGCGTTATGCTTTAACCCAGTTTCCTGGTCCTGTTGTCAGGTGGTGTTCCTTGCTACATGACAATAATTCATTTTCAAAGGATGTTTCCACGTAACTGAGGATTTATCCAAAATACACAATTGTCCCTCAGCATCTGTTGAAGATTGCCCCCCCCCCACAACGATGCCAAAAGCTGAGTGCTCAAATTCCTAATGTAAAGTGGTTTAATATTTTATATTACCTATGCACGTCCTCCTATATACTTCAAGTCATTTCTAGGATACTTAAAAATACCAAATACATTGTAATCACTAGGTGCTGTATTGTCTAGGGAGCGATGACAAGTGTGTATTCAGTACAGACATAATATTTTTACAGACTATTTTAGTCTGTGGTTCATTGCATTTGTGGACGCAGAGTCTGCAGATATGGAGGGCCAACTACAAAAAGAACGTTGAAAATACAATGGCGGGGGGAACAATGCAATTAAAATGTAGTGATGATGGCGGATGGGGAGGAGAATAGATTTCACCAGAGAATACCCACAGGCAGATACTCAGTAAGCACAAGAAAAGACATCAGCATGATTAGTCATTAGAAAAATGAATCAAAACAATGAGATAATACTACATATATTTCAGAATATCTAAAATTAAAATAATGGCCATACCAAGTGTGGTTATATTGGATCTAGGACACCCTGTTACACCTGCTAGGAATGTAAAATGGTACAGTCATTTTACAGAACAGCGACGGTTTCATAAAACGTTTAGCATACACCTATCATATGACCTATTGCAAAGTATTTACCCAAGAAAAATAAAAATGCATATCCAATGAATGTTTGCTGCAGGTCCTTGGAGCTTTGCTGAAAGTATTAGATTGTGCATGTGTATTCTATATGTGTACTGAAATAAACACATTCATCCCTTTATGATATTAGTATATCCACCAAACTATCATCATCATTTTAAAGACATTTTCAACGCCACCCAAAGAAACTATATTAGTAATCATGATCCAATCCCAACCCAAGGCCCCAGTAACCACTGCTTTGCTTTTTTGTCCTTATGAATCTGCCTTTTAGGGACATTCCATATAAGTGAAATCATAAAAGTATATGACTTTTTATGTCTGACTTCTTTCATTTAACACAATGTTTCCAAGGCTCATTCATATGTTATTAGCTTTCTTTTTCATCTAACAATAATCCATTGTTATGGATGTACCGAATTTTATTAGTTGATAGATATTTGGTTGTTCTATTTTGAGGCTATCATGAATAATGTTTCTATGAACATTTATATACAATGTATTTGCAAACTTACATATGAGTCGTATTGTAACTTTACCTTTTTGAAGAGCTGTCATTAAAAGAGGGGCAGCAATTTTATTTTTAATAGCCAAGAACAAGGAGCATGCCAAATGTTCATCAACAGATGAGTGGAGTGGCAAACACATTATTATGTGCCTATGCAATGGAATACTATTTTGCAACAAAAAATGATGAGCTATAGATACAAGCAATTGCATGAATGAATCTAAAAAGTAATTTTGCCATGAAAAGAAGCTATTCATATAAAACTCTGAAAATTCAAACTAATTTATACTAGTAGCACTATAAATTGTTGTTGCTATCTGGAGAATGGGCACTGGACAAGGAGGAGGGAAAGATGGATAACAGAGATTCATGAGGAAACAGGGGTGTGAATATGTCATTTGCTTTGTTTTCAGACATGCTATGTAGCCCAGACTAGCTCCTTGCCTCAGCCTTCTGAGTGTTAGGATTACAAAGTGTGCCACCTCACCCAGATTGACATTATTTTCATTGTAGTGGTTCTGCTATTGTCATATACATATCTGAAATGTATCAAATTGTATACTTTTCGTGTTTTGAAAATGTGCAGTTTACCAATACTATATTTCAACTTTTAAAATGCCAAGCAATACAAAAAAATATAGAAAGACAAAAGTATTTGTCTAGACTAAATTTTAAAACCTTCAGTTTTTTTTTTTTGTTTGTTTGTTTTTTTTTGAGACAGGGTCTCTGTAGCCCCAGCTAGCCTGGAACTCCCTATATATACCAGACTGGCCTTGATCACAGAGATCTGCCTCCTTCTGCCTCCTGAGTGCTAAGATGAAAAGTATGTGCCACTACACCGGGCTAAAAACGTCACTCTTGATTGGATATGGTTATACATGCCTGTGACCCCAGCACTCATACAATCAGAAGTATCAAGAGTTGAACATATAGGGAATGGAGAAATAGCTTAGTGATTAAGAACACTGCTTGCTCTTGCGAAGGACCCAGGTTTAGTTCCCAACTCCAGTTCCAGTGGATCCAATGCCTTCTTCTCACTGATGTAGACATTGCACTACAACAGTATACTTACATACATGCAGGCAAAACACATAAAATAAAAATAATAAATAAAATAGGTTTTAAAAAAAGAGTTGGAGATACATAAAAAAGAATGGAAAAAAACAAGGGAGGGAGGGAGGGAAGAAAAAAGATTCATTCTTGCATGGAAAGCTTTGACACTTTGCAGACTGCATTTGAAAGAAAACTGTGTGTGACATCCTGAATCCTTGAGCTTGACCCCAAAAGAACTTCTTACTGTAAATTTCTAGGAATGCAGACTTAAAAGCACACACACATATATATTTCATTGAATATTTTCAAACTCCATTTTAGTGTTTTCAAACCCCATTTTATTTTCACTAATTTTCTTTATTCTGTTATTTTGTGAAGTACAAAAATGTTACCTCCTGGAGAATTCTTGAGATGGAAATGGTGAAAGGATAGAAACAAAGTTATTTGAGATTTTAGACATTTTCTCATCTTTTTACAAAGTATGCTGGTGCGATGGCTCAGCAGTTAAGAGCAGTGGCTGCCCTTGCAGAGGATCTGGTTCAGTTCCCAGGACCCACATGTCAGTTCACAACCATCTATAACTCCAGTTCCAGGCAATCAGATGCAGGCACTGCATGCATTGGTGCACTTGCATATATACATACATGCAGGCAAATAACTCATACACATAAAATAAGGATAAATAAATCTTAAATTTTAAAAAGTATTCCTCTCTCACACATAATTGTGTACCAGCCACTGTTCCAGGCATTTGTTTGAGGCACCAGAAAAGACAAAATTAGGGTAGCATCTTGAAATCTTGAAGATAGGAATGGCTTTGTGTCTCAACTGAAATCTATTTTTCTAAATTTTGTTCTAATTCTCAGAGCTAAAGAAATTGGATTCCATTGTTAATCGCTGCTGAGTAGGGAAATCACTTCCTGGTGTTTCAGGACCAGTCCCTTGGAGAATCGTATGTATTTCATATGTCTATACTATTATTTATTTATTGATGTCTATTTTGTTCTGCTGCTGTCAAACCCACATCTTAATGCAAGCTCTCAGTCACTAAGCTATAACCTGAGTCGTATATTCATTTTTTGATGATAGATACCTCAGGTCAGATTCATTTTTAAGTGAATCAAAAAATGAAGCATCATTTTTAGTTAATAAGCGACTGTTCTTTGGTGATTTAAGAATTTTTTTGCACATAAATATTTCTTAACTCAGACAAATGGTGTAAGAAATATTATCTACTGTGTACGGCAGGAAACGTTCCAAATGCTTTAGATAAGGAAGTTTTGAGTCAGTTGAAACTGGAGCTCGCTAATTCTAATTTGATCCTATGCCTGAAATAAAATAGAGGTCACTGCAGTGTTAAAGGTGATGAGGCAAGAGTTGTCACCCAAACCACAGTGATAACAACCCGTGGTTATAGTATCATATTCTTAAGAGGATCCAAAAAAAAAAAATTCTAAGGAACTTTACAAAAAAAAGTTGAACACAAAATCATCTCTCCAGCTGATGTTTTTTGTGTGAAATATAACCCAAATATTTGTATTTTTATTTATTATTCAATTTGTTTACTTTCCTCCTATTTATGTGGACGTTTTTGAGTTGAGGAGTCAGGTAGCTGAGTCAGGCCTTCAACTTACTATGTGTTTGTGACCAACCTTGAACTGATTCTCCTGTCTCCATCTCCTAAATGCTGGGATTACAGGCAGACTTTTTATATCAGTGCTAGAGATTCGAACTCGGAGTTTAAAAGAAAAAACCTCCAGAGCAGGCAGGCTGTAAATCTCTGCAGCTGTCCAGAGGAGACGAACTGGGAAGAAAAGGGAAAGAAGTCTGCTGTTTGAGTTCAGCCACATGGTGGACAGGCAGCCACATGGTGGACAGGCAGCCACATGGTGGACAGGCAGCCATATGGCAGGGAGCCTTGGAGAAAGAGTGAGGCGCTCAACATACCAGCAAAAGCATACTTAGGCTCTGGCCAATGTATGAAAGAGAGATGGGATGAAGAAGAAGGAAAATTTACGCCTTTTGAGTCAGGACTCCAAAACAGGGGCCAAAAATTTTTTTAACTTCAATTTTATATGAAAAATTTTCAAGAAAATGAAAGATTATAACATTTTAGGAAGACATGGAAAATAATGTTCACAAAGCACAGCAAAAACTTTCTGACCTTATGTTCTTTTTATTCTTTAGTGGCAGACTAGGCTGTAGTTGTAGGTGTAGCAGTGTATGAAACTAAATCATTACCCTAATTATTATCTGTTATGAACAAAGTATTTTAGAGAGGCTTCTGATAGAGCTCTTTAAGTTATTATTTATTTATTATAGCATGTGTATGGTGTGTGCATGTGTGATTGCAAGCTATGCACATGCAAGTGGAGATTAAAGGATAACTTTCAGGAATCAATTCTTTCCTTCCACTGTGGGTTCTGGGAATTGAACTTGGGTCCACATGCCTGCACAGCAAGTGTTTTTACCTGCTGAGCCATCTTGCTGGCCCAGAGTGTTTTGTTTTTTGTTTTTAATTTTTAAAGACATCCCCTCAGCTAGGAAACTGACTTTTACTCTTGCCTTTCTTCCTTTCTTGATGAGTAAAACAAGGCCTTGATGATGAGAACTGCATCATCTAACTAAAATGGATCCATGGCCTTGAAGGTGGAAGTCATAGTGGCAGAGGAGAGGTGGAACGAGCGATGAGGGGATATATAGCCATCCATGACTGCATTTCTCTGAGCTTGTTTTAACGGAGGAGAAAATAAACCTCTCTCTTGTTTTGTAAATTGCTACAATGACTTTCTCTTATACAAACAAAGTGAATTGTGACTGATTTTTCTGAGTTTTACTGAATTTTGCCTGACTTTTCTAAATGTTGACTGACTCAGACAAGTTTGAAGTCTAAAGTCATAATTTTGTAAATAAAAGGCTTATGTAAGTTCATTAACTGATTTTTATAGTGCATATTCATGGTGGGAATCTTGGACTCTCGTAGCTTTGTGATGTAATGCTGAATTTAGAAAGCTACTATCCTTTTAGGATCTCAAGAGATTTATAGCTAATAATTAAGTTTTATACCAGCGAGGTAACATATGATTATAGTGACTTTATAGGCAAAACAAATAATGCTGAGTTCAGTTGATTGGTGCCTTACTGAAATATATTACACCTGAGCTGTAGCAGTGGAGCAAAACAATGCTTTAAATCTCAAACATGTTGACCACAAGAAAGCATTAATCTTCCCATTAGTCTTTGTAGCAAGGGAAAATTCCTAAGGTTAACCTCTTCACTTCATGTGACATGGCTAGTTTTTGAAACATTCATAAATCTGTTTGGGTCTGAAGAAGATGTATTTATCATTAATGTTTTTAAAGAAACGTTAGGAAGGCCTGTGTGGACCAGAGGGGTAAAATCTCAAAGTACTAGTGGAGAGGCTTTGTGATGGCAACCAATGCAGAAGCAAGAGTAGATCTGCAAATCTGCAAACTCATTACTTTTTTTTTTTTTTTTTTTGGAAAGAATTTACTATTTTGAGTTCCTATAGGAGCCACACCAACCATAACTTTGCTGTTGTTGTACTAGTCAAGGTCTGAGTGTTGTATTAGTCAAGGTTCTTTGGAGGAGCACCAAGAGAGTGTGTATATAATTGTAGGAGGTGATTTATGACATTGGCTTGCACCGGCAGAGGCTGGGGAGATGCACAATGGCCATCAGCAGGCTTCAAAGCTACTCAGTCTAAGAAGCTTGAACCCTCAGAGCAAGAGGCTCAGAGACATAGCACCTGATCAGGGCTAGAGGCCTGGATGCTCCCGCAGAGCCCTGCAGTCCACATCCAAAGGCTGACATACTGCAGCCCAAGATCCACAGCAATTGCAGCAGAACGCAGCTGCCCCTTCTGCTTTCTATGGCTTTATGAGGTAGGGTCTCTCTGTAGCCCCAGCTTGCCTAGAATTCACTATGTAGAATAGATTGGCCTTCCCAGACATCTTACAGAGATCCACTTGCCTCTGCCTCCCAGATGCTGGGATAAGGGCGAGTGCTACCACACCTGGCTTCCCTCAGCTTTTTGAACCATCTGGACCTGTGAGACCAGAGGACATTTCCACCCACAGTCTCTGAAGGTCTTCCTTCTCAGTTTACTGATGCATGTACTGTGCTAATCTTTCTGGACATACCTTCGGACACACCCAGAAGTATGTTTACCAGTTTTCTTGGAGTTTCACAACCCAGGTGTGTTGGCAACCAATATTAACTATCTATGGGTTATTGTTGTTGTTGTTTTAAGGCAAACTTCATAGTGTTTTTAAAAATTTTAATTAGCAAACAAAGTAACAGGTTTCCTTATGACATTTTCATACAGAATTTTGGTTGATGCCCACGCTGCTCCCCTGTTGCCCTACCTCCCCGTTGTACCATTCCCCTCCCAATATTCCAATTATTGTGTAAATTTTAAAATTCAAAATGAATCTACACAGAACCCTTCAGCATACATCCCTAACCAGGTAATCAGGGCAGACTATCTTACCTAAAAGCTGCTGGTTTTTTTTTTTTTTTTAATCGTTTTTAAGACAGGGTTTCCCTGTAGTCCCAGCTGGTCTAGAACTCACTATGTAGATCAGGCTGACCTTGATCTCAGAGATCTGCCTGCCTCTGCCTTTAAGTGCTGGGATTAAAGGCCTATTCTTCATATTGTTATTGTTGTCAATACTTTCATCTTAAAAATGGAATGTAAGAATTCCTCACTTGATGTAGAGTACATACTTTAAAAATAAACCTTTGTATTAAAGTATAGCATCCATTCAGAAAATGTGCAGGTCATGAAGCACACGTGATGAGTTTTCTGTTTCCAACCCTTCTTATCTGGTGATAGAAGTATAAAGTGGTAGAATGCCACTATTGAAAACAGTTTGGTAATTTCTTAAGAGATGAAAACATAGACTTTTAAGGCCCAGCAATTCTACTCATAGGTATATATAATTATAAAAACAAAAAAAATACATTCATACAAAATATACACTTGATGGGGACTGTAAAGATGACTCACCAGTTAAGAGCAGTGGCTGCTCTTGCAGAGGACCCAGGTTCGGTTCCTAGCACCCACATGGCGGCTAACAACTGTCTGTGACTCCAGTTCTAGGGAATTCAATGCACTCGTCTGGCATCCATGACATTGCATGCATGTAGTGTATTTCTATGCATGTAGGCATTACAATCATAAACATAAAATAAAGAATAATAAAATATTTTTAAAAAAACAATTTACGTGAGGACCATGCTAGTAGCTTAGTGGCAGAGATGCATTTAACACGATTGATGTCCCAGGTACAATTCGCAGCACTACAAAAACCATATGATCAAACAGACAAAAAACCTCTCAGCCACACATGCACAGGAATATTCATAGCTACATTATTCATGAAGGTCAAAGTGTTCAAAGTCACCAGTGCCCATCATATGGTGAACACATAAAATGCAGCATATTTTCTCAACAGACCATTACTCAGCAATAAAAAGGAGGGAAAGATTTGTACATGCTACAACATAAATGAACCTTGTGACAGGATCCAGAAACAAAATAGCCAGAGTAAGTGATGCCTGGTCAAAAAGCAAGAATAGGGAGCGGCTAAGCAAGTCAGTGTGGTGGCACACACCTTTAATCTCAGCACAAGAGAGGCAGAGGCAGGCAGACATCTGTGAGATGGAAGCCAGTCTCGTCTACTTAATGAGTTCCAGGCCAGCTGAGGCTACAGGGAGACCCTCAAAAACTTGGGGAGTGATGACTAGATGACTGAAGGTAAGGTTTCTTCATGGTCTGATGAAAATATTCTCAGAGGCTGGAGAGATGACTCAGCAGTTAAAAGCACTGGCTATTTTTGCAGAGGACCTGGTTTAGATCCCCAGCACCACATGGTAGATAAACTAACCACCATCCATAGATTCAGTTACAGGGGAGGGATCAGACGCCCTCTTCTGACCTCTGAAGGCATTGCATGACTTGGGTGTACCTACTTACATGCATTAATACACTCATACATATAAAATAAAAATAATAAAATACATAAAATATTTTGAAAGAAAAAAATGTTTTAAGAAAATATTCTCAAATTTTTTATGGAGATATTTTGAATATACTAAAAGCCACTGAGCTGTGTGCTTTAAATGCATGGATTGCATGGTATGCAAATTGCATCAATACAACTGTTAAGAAACGGGAATTGCACAGAATGGTAATAAATACATTCATTGCTGACAGGGTCTGGGCCAAAAGCTATGTCTTTTGCTCTGTGCACTGAATGTTCTGGGTAATCCTCAGCCCCAGAATCAGACACAGGCCAGGATGGAGAAAGGGGCCTCTGATGTGGTGAGTCAGAGCTCAAGCTCTCAGCCAAACTTGTCCAAGAGGAAAAAGTCAGAATTTACACTCTGCAGGGCCAGTTGGAAAATTTCCAGTTTCCCAGTGCAAGGCTGCCCTTCTCTAGTATGAAATGGTGGCCCTGAAGAGGGCCTGCCTCATCACCCCCCACGTACCCCCATTTTAAATGACTCAGCTTTCTGGTTAGGCAGAAAATGATGAAGCTATGGAAAGGGGCAGAAGTGTCAAAATGGACACATTGTAGAGCTTGCTTCTGGAAGGATGTATCAGGAATAGGAAGGGACTGGGTTTCTCAACCCTGGATAACTCTTCTATCCTCTCTATGCACACTGTGGTTCAGAACCTCGTCATGTCATATCAGGCCTGTTGAAGTCGTCTAACTGCTCTCCTGAACTCCACTGCCATTGTCTGTAATTCACTGTCTTAGGGTGCTCAGAGGACCTTCAGAACAGATATAGCTTAAATACATATTTGATTTGTCCTATAGAATATTTAAATTTTAAAAATTAATTGTTAAGTCTGGCATTGCTGATGACTTATTCGAAATGTGTTCTGTCTTTGCAGTGTGTTTTGATTATATTCATTCTTACTCCCTCCTCTTGCCCCTCCCAGATCCACCCCCAACCTCTTAACCCCTCCCAACTTCATGTGCCGTTTCAAAAAAAAACCCTCACTAAGGGTCTGGAGAGATGGCTCAGTGGTTAAGAGCACTATCTGCTCTTACAGAGGACCCAGGGTTTATTCCCAGCACCCACATGGCAGCTAACAACCATGCATAACTACAGCTCCAGGGGATCTGACACCGTCTTCTGACTTCCATGGGCATTGCACAACATAGGTGCACTTACATACATGCAGACAATACACTCGTACACAGAAAATGAAAATGATAAAAATAAAATATCTAAGAAAATAACTCACTAAGTCCAATTTGTGCTGGCCTTATACTCATGGGTGCCGGGCCAGCCACTGGAATGTGGTCAATCTATCAGGGGCCACTCTCTAAAGAAAAAACCCTCTCCCTTTCCCAGAAACTGTCAACTGTCAAGAGCACTTCAGCTAGGAGTGGGGGCCTGTGAATCTCTTTTCTCTCCATGCTAGAATGCTGACTGCTTGATCTTCTTCAGGTCTCGTGCAGGCAGCCACAGTGCTGTGAGCTCAGCAGTGCAGTGGTCCTGTCGTGTCCAGGAGACACCGTTTCACCCATCCTCCCTGACCTCTGGCTCTTACAATCTTTCCATTCCTTCTACTGCAATGGTCTCTGAGCCTTGGGATGAATGTCATGTCTTTCTACTTTACTGAGTCAATATCCAGTGGTATAACAAATCTGTGAGGTGATCATCACAGTTTTGGAGGTTTCAGTCCTTGGTTGGTTGGCTCTATTGCTTTTGAGCCTTTGAAGGATATTCATCGTGCTGGGAGAGTGTAACAGAGAAAGCCGCTCACCTTATGCAGGGCAAGAAGCAGAAAGATAGGAGAAAGAGACCAGGATCTCAACATCTCCACCAAAGACACATCTCTGTGTAATTAGAAGACTTCCAACTAGGCCTCACTTCTTTAAGGCACCATAGCCTCGTGGTGGTGTATTTGACTGACAGGACGAAGCCCTCCAACACATGGGTCTTGGAGGGACACTTAAGATTTAAACCTTAGCTCCAGCAGAAGGGCTCTGTTTCCAGACTTTTCTGTTGTTGGGGTAGAGCTGTCACATCTGGTTGATAAAAGAATAGGAAAATTGCAGTTTGGGGCTTTCTGGAAAGTTCTTTAAATGGACTTAACTTGCAGGAGCCTTTATCCTTTGCCCTTTTATCCTTCCAATGTTGGATGTAAATGGGAGGCTAAAAATGAAGCATCCATTTTGCATTCTGCGGTAACAAGCCTAGGGTGAATTCTGTAAGCCAAAGGAATGGAGTCAAAAGCTAAAAGCAATCTTGGTCCCGGACCATTGGGGGACCATCTTTCAGCCTGGAGAACTTATCTCAACTTCTAATTTTGCAAGCAGACTATACCCCTTATCTGTCAAGCCGCTATTTAATGTTTTTCCTTTCAGCCAGCCTTACTGAAGAGATGTGTGAGAAGTGGAAAGCTTCAAGTAACAGAACCTAAAATATGGCATTGACTTAGGGAGAAAGGTAAAACTTTGATAGCAAAAACCCAATTTCACAGACTGGAAAGTGCAGGACTCTTGTTACATGGTATAAAAACATTCTCTGTGGAAGACTGTCTCCTTTTATTTCTTGGGACATAAACCATGATGTTTTATGTTGTTAGGGAAAAGAGTAGATTATAATTTATGTTGACAGAGTCTAGTTACTTCTTGTTCCTGTCAGTGGTCTCAAAGGATGGGGTGAATTCATACTAGAGCTAGCTACTTTGTAACTAGAGATCAATAGTAAGGCAGCGAGGCTGAGAGCCACTGTCTTAATCCATTGGGTTGTTACAACAAAATACCCAAGGCTTGGTATTTTATGAGAAAGGTTTCTTTAGCTCATCATTCTGGAAGTCCTAGATCAGGCTGGCACTATACTGGTGAACTCCCTCCTTGATGTGTCATGGCATGGAGAGGGAGCAGGAAGGAAACAGGCTGCATATGGAAGGTGCCAAGAATTCAGGAGTGCACTCGCTCTGAAATAACCCACTTACCCCGAGAGACCAGCATTAGTCCTGTCAGAGCCATGACCTCACCACCTAATTATGATAACCTTTGGGCTCCACCTCCTAAAGGTTATCCCATCTCTGCACTACTAGGGCACGGAGCATAAACACAGTCCCTTACCTATTGATTTTCACAGGGACTGTGTGAATGGGCCCAGATGAGTCACTTCATGGTATATGTTACTTTATAGGAAAGGAACCAGAGCTTAGCAAACATAAATATTTTATAACTCAGAATGAACATGCTGGCACGTTGTTTGCTATGAAGACACTGTTTCTGCCTTCCTGGGTTATTTGCTGTACAAACACCACCCACTCATTTTGAAACAGTGATCAAGGACCACTTTATTTAGACAAGTCTACACTCTTTGGTTTTTCCCAGTCCTCAAGTACTCCCTATGTTATTACACCCACATCCTACTTTGGTCATTTATATTATGCCTAGGTTTTGAATTTAGGATCTTGTGCAGTACTCCTGCCAAGAAAAAAAAAATCTTTATAAAATAAAATTTGACTTTTTCTCTTATAAGAACAACAGTGTGTGTGTTATCAGTCTCCAAACTTGCATTGAATGTAGGAATCAGCCAGACAGCTTTGTAGACTCTTGCTCTTTTCCACGTCACCCATCATTCTTGAGACTCTGCATCAATAGCAACCTACATGCAGTTTAACACTGCTCAAAAAGAGTCTGAGGCAGGCATTCTTTGGATCATACTTTGAGAAACACTGGACTGTAGAATAAAATCCCAACCCCTGACATACTCAGGTGCGCGCACACACACACACACACACACACACACACACACACACACACAAATACAGGTCCCACCTCATTGAACTGTTTGTAAGTTACCTGGCACATCAGCCTGGTTCATATCCCAAGCCTCTGCCTGGGCTTTTCTCTGCACTTTGAATGTTCATTCCCCAGTGTCCACTGATGAGCACACATGAGCTTTTGAGACGAGACATCTCATTTGTCTGCTTTCCTCTTCCCTTCCTCTCCAGAGAAAGGAAGCAGTTCCTTCCTTGTCTGCCCACTGTGCCCTTTGCATGCTACCATATTTGATCTCATAATATTATATATTATATATATGTCTGCCTTTTTGTACCAGTCTACAAGCCTCTGACAACCATATCATGAGTTAAATAGCCTTTGTAACAATGGATCTTTAGCCCAGTCCTTGACACCCTTTAGATGCTTAGAAACTGAGTCCACTAAAGAATAAAAACATTTTCTGGGGCTGAAAAGATGATACAGCAGTTAAGAGCACTTGCTGCTCTTGCATAGGACCTGGGTCCAGTTTCCAGAACCCAGATTGGGTGGCTCACAACCAACTGTAACTCCAGTTTCAGGGGATCTGACACTTTTCTGACTTCTCAGACACCTGCATTCATGTGGGGCACATACACACACTCAGGTACACACATACTATTAATGTAAATAAAAACTTAAAATATTAGTTTCTCGCAAATAGCTGAGAAATACTTGAAAATGTTCATTCTTTAGTCATCGGAGAAATTAAAATTAAGAAGTTTCATCTTACCACACTCAGAATGATCAAGATCCAAAAACCAGTGACAAATGTTGGTGAGGATATGGAGAAAGGGGAACTCTTATTCACTGCTTATGGGAGTGCAAACGGGTGCAGCCACTGTGGAAATCAGTGTGGAGATCCTCAAAAAGCTAGAAATCGACCTACCGTTTGATACCACTCTTGAGCATATACCCAAAAGACTATATACTCTACTATAGACATACCTGTTCACCCCTGTTCATTGCTGCCCTTTTCACAAGACCGAGGAACTGAAAACAACCAAGATGTCAATCAACTGATGAATGGATAATGAAGGTGTGAATACAAAGTGGAATATTATTCAGAACAAAGTTATGAAATTTGCAGGTAAATAAATAAAACTGGAAATAGTCATCCTGAGTGAGGTAGCCCAGACCCAGAAAGAAAAATATTACATGTTCTCTCTCATAGCTGGATACTAGATTTGAAATCTTAGATATGCGTGTTGCGGTTTGAAAATCCAGAGGGGTCAAGAAGCTAACAAACGGTCATATATGTGGGCGGGAGTGCTTCTTAAAAGGGAAGGTTGAATGCAGTGATATAAGTGGGAAAGAGGAATACAGAGAAGGAAGCGTTGAATGGAGTGCTGAATGGGAGGGTAGGACAGAGGAGAGGGTGTGGGGAGGGATAACTAACACTTAAGGCCTTTCAACAGTCATATGGAAATCTACCACTATAGAAGCTTCTTAAAGTATATACATATACATTATTAAAAGAGGCTAAAAGGAGTTATCTTATAACAGGGGACACTGCCCCTACTAGACACTATAGGCTTGCAAAGTGAAAACTCAATACCAGAAATAGACTCCCTTTTCTGAAGCTGTTGACCAGGGTCCCACAGATCCTCAAACAATAATGTCCATTGCCCCAGATCTTGGTTACCCACCATAACTCTATGTTAAGATCCTATTGGTGAAGATACTACATATATGAGCTGTAGAACAAATAAGGAAAAATCAAACTCAATTCATGTGAATCTGAATTGAAGACAGGGCCCTTTCTGCTTGGGAGCTCTGTCTCTCTTTTCTCTATAGATACAAATAAATACTATGTCTCTGATTTTACAACCTATTCCAAGTTTATTTTATTTATATTTTAAAATATTTTCTTTATTTTTCATGTATGAGTGTATTGCCCACATGTATGTAAGTGCTCCTGTGTTGTACAGTGCTCATGGAGATCAGAAAAGGGTGTCAGATCCCTTAGAACTGGAGTTAAGAACAGTTAGTTGCCATGTGGATGCTGTATCGAACCTGGGTCCTCTGCCAGAGCAACCAGTGCTCTTAACCATTGAGCTATATCTCCAGGCCCCCTAGTTCAATTTTATAATATCTTACCCAAGCTATGTACATTTCCCTTGTAACTTCCCCAGTGCAGAGGTTCTTCCCTCCTCCCACTTGTATGTGACTGTCAAGGGCTCTTCTCATTGATGACCAAGGCTCCCCATAGTAGATATCTGGGACAAGTCTCAGCGTTTCCTATCTACAGCTTTGGCCTACCTTGTATTCATGGCCTTTGTCTCCTCGATCACTCTTTATCTGTGTTCTCAGCTCACATGGTGCACATACACTTCATTCTCCAACCCTGAGTTAACCACTGTGTGCTCTGATGGTACAATTCATATCTCTCTTGTGTAGGCCAACCACTGTTTCATGTGGGCAGTCTATATACTAAAACAGCAGTTACTTAATTTATGCCTTTGTTTGTTATATGAGGTGCCAGGAATGCTAAGCAAGTGTTCTAACACTGAATTATATTGCCAGTCCCTTTTGAAAGCACCATATACTTATGTGCCAAACCCAGTTCTAGGCACAAACCTAGACAAGGTTCCTGCTCTTGTAGACTCCTATTCTAGCAGAGATAGACTCAAATATTTAATCCTATCCACATGTCATACACTGCATTAAAAGGTAATATGTTCTATGGGGGAAAGGAAAAGACACAAATAGAATAAGGTGAGAGGGAGCATTAATGCGGGGATTGACTGTGTCTAAGTGGCTGACTTGCATGACTGTGCATGCTTGTCATCTCAGCACTTGGAAAACTAAAGCAGTGGGATCATGAATTTCAGGCCAGGCCTGAGTTACATATAAGATTCTCTAAAAAGATGAATGAATAGAGGCTGAGTTACCCAGCAGAGGGAGAGCCAGGCGGGAAATGGTAGGGGAAGTTTTTATTTGATCTCCGTGCAGAAGCAGAGTGAGAATTTCTCAGGTTGAAGGAAGCAGCAAGAAATTTAAGTCCAGAGGACATTTGGGCTGAGGAAGCCAGGGGCCTGCAATCGTGAGGGCGGATGAGGCTGGGGACTGGCAGGATTCCGGGTAGCTGGGGGAGTGAACGGTTGGAAGATGAAGCTGCTGAGGAGCATGGGGCCAGAATGGAAAGGGACTCACATGCCCTGCTAAGGAGTTTGCACTTTACCCTGTGGACAGCCAGAGTCCTGTTGATGGTTTTATGCAGGGGGAATGATGTGTTTATATTTATTTTGAGGAAGATAATTCTGGCAGATGTAGGAGAGTGGTGAGAGACTGGGCAAGCCACTTAACCCCTCTCTTCCTCTGTTTCACCATCTATCAAGCAAGACCAACCCTATCTGCTCTACTTACCTCCTAGGATTCTGGTGAGGAATAAATGAGATAAGAGATGTGAAAACACTTTTGAAAAGTATATGGTACTATAAAAATGCAAGTGAACGCTGTTGTTATTTCAGCTGTGCTATGTGTGGGAATGTGGTTTTAGGGGAGTCCAAAGAATCAAGGATAGAAGCAGAGGAACGGCTCCAGTCATGTCTCCCTCGGAAACGAAAACCCAATAATACTTTTAATTTATTGGATGACTGTTTTCATACTCCACTGCACACAAAGAGCTAAGGGGATTTTTACAGAAAATAAGCCAACCTTGAGAGAGCTTACAGTCTAAGTGGGAGACATGATCCCTCCAGGCAATGAAAATAAGTACACACCTAGAGAAAACCCAAGGTATGAATGAAAATATGACCCAATTCAGAAGGAAGATTCGAGAAAAGGTGAAGACTGGAGGAGTCAAGACTCCCTAAAAGAAGATGAAGATGGACCAAAGAGATAGCTCAGTAGTTAAGAATGTGTACTGTTCTAACAGAGGACTGGAGTTTCATGGAATTTACACCCACATCAGGTGACTCACAACCATCTGTAACTCCAGCTCCAAGAGATCTGACACTTCTGGGCTCCTGCATTCCACATGCACAAACCCACACAACACACACTTGTACATATAATTTAAATAAAAAGAAAAGAAAAACATGTAATTTGTCCTAATGAGGGATCGACCAAATAACAGTTCTGTTGCTCTGATGAGGAAGAGCAGGAAGAGGAAAACCAAGTAGAAAATTTCACTTCACAATTAAATGCCTTATGCAATCCATTCTTCCAAAGCAATGTTTTATAAACAAATTATGACATTTTACTACTTTAAATCATGACTTTCTTGGTAGCAAAACTGAGTAAGCCTCATTTCAGAAGTACTTTGGGCCAGTCAGCCAAGATGAGAAATGGATCTGAGGTAGATTTGATCATTTGCTTATGCTCTTTCTTGCACACAAGTTTAAATTGCTTTCATTCCCTTCAAACAACATCTTTTTTATCTCTTACTATTCCAAGTCTTTTCGTGAGTATATTATATTTTTAACTACTTATTTTATTTTTGATTAAATGCATGTTTGTGTCTAAATTTATGTTGGTATGTGCACATATGAATGCAGTTGCCCTTGGAGGCCAGAATATGGCATCAGATCCCCTGGAGCTGTAGTTACAGGTGGTTGTGAGGCCCCTAATGTGGGTGCTGGGAACCAAACTCTGGTTTTCTGCAAGAATAATACTTGCTCTAAACTCCAGAGCCATCTCTCCAGTGTTTAGATTATATTTTAAATTGTATGTTTGTTTGTGTTTTTCTTTGCAGATTATGGTGTCAAAGTGTATATTTTTGTGAAAGAGGTGGATCTCTCAGTGTTGAAAAATATTGATGGACGATGATATAATAAATTGTTTAGTTAAGCAACTATTCACTTCTTTGAGCTGTTAAAATATTATTTATTACATATTTTGCCTGTTTGGCAAATTATCCTTTTGTTTTAGGCTTTTAGATAGGAACTCTATAACTTTTTCTATAATATTTGATAAAGCAAATGTTTTAGTTATTTTTCTATGGCTGTGACAAACTTGGGCCAAAAAACAAACAAACAAAAAACCTTGGGGAGGAAAGAGTTTATTTTAACTTACAACTCCCAGATCACAATTCAGCATAGAGGGAAATCAGGCAGGAACTCTAGGCAGGTACCTGCAGGCAGGAACTGAAAGCAGGGACCACGAAGGAACGCTGTTTATTGGCTTGCTCTCCTGGCCTGTACTCAGCCTGCTTTCTTATACAACCCAGGACCACCTCCCACATCATTAAACAGTCAATAACATGCCTCACAGACATGGCTATAGGACAATCCCATAGAGGAAATTCCCCAATTGAAATTTCCTCTTTCTAAGTTATCAAGTTGACAACTGAAACTACCTAGCACAGCAAACTTTCTATTGAAATGTTCTCTGTCTCTGTTTCTGTCTCTGTCTCTGTCTCTGTCTCTCTCTGATATGTACCTTGAGTGTGGGTATGTGTGTGCCATGGCATACATGTGGAAGCCAGAGGACAACCTGAGATTTGGTCCTCATCTTTCACCTTGTTTGAAACACAGTCTCTCTTTTGCACTGCTGTGTATGCCAGGTTATCTGGCCTGAAAGCTTCCAGACATTATCCTGTCTCAGCTTCCTATCTCCTGATAGGGCCTGGTTGGGATTATAGATGATGGGCTCTGGGAATCTGACCGAGGTCATCAGGTTTATACAGCAAACACTTCACACTGTGCCTTCTCCCAACCTAGGAATCAAGTTGTTTTTTTTAGGTATCAATATTTTTTGTAAATTTTCAATTAGATTTTTATATATTTCATACAGAATGTCTTAGTTACATTTATGCCTCCTTCCTCACTGACACCCTCCATAGCCCTGCCCCTACTAGATTTCTGGCATTTTGCCCTTTATGTTAAGGCCTATCAAGTCAAATTAATGTTCGCAGACATCCTTCAGTTCAAATTCATCAGCCTGTCTATAGAGTTTCTCCCTTTAAAAAGATCAGCCCTTCCACACCCAGCAGTAATCAACTGCCCAATAGTTCTTCGGCTAAGATTGGGGCCTGCTGTCCATTTCCACAGTTCAATGCTGAGATTTCATCTGCTTGTGTTTGCATGGGTCCTGTGCATGCTGGCACCATTGCTGTAGGTTATGTAGGTTATATGAGCAAAGTCTCAAGAACCTGTAGGATTCTATTTCCAGATGGTCATGCACCTCCTTCCTGGCTCTTACAATCTTTCTGCCACCTCTTCTGCAATGGTCCCTGAGCCCTGGGTGGGTGGAGTTTAATATAGGAGTCCTGTCCACACTCTGCAGACTGTTATTCTATACAGTTTGGTCATTCCTATCCTTTTGTGTTCATGGCCCTGTGTTGCATGAAAGAGCTTTGTTGATGAGAATTTGGAGTTGCATTCCTATTCTCTCTACCTCTTGTTCCATGAGCCTTAGGTGTAGAGGTTGCATTGTAGATATGTCACTTAGGGTTGGGCAATTCACAGAAAATCTCTGTGTGTGACCAGTTGTGGGAGTCTGTAATAATCTCCATTTGTTGCAAAAGAAACTTCTTTGATGAGTGGTGACTGGGATACTTGTCTGTGTATAAGGATCCGTATTTTACACATACTAAGAAACTACATTTGTCTAGAAATGTGACAACCTTGGGATTTTCTCTAAGATCTATGACCTCTTCAGCCATGTGTATTTGACTATGTTTTTGTTTTTGTTGTTTGTCTTTTTGAGACAAGGTCTCCTTCCTATAGTGCCAGCTGGCCTGGAACTCTCTATGTAGACCAGGCTGGCCTTGAACTCACAGAGATCTGCCCGCCTCTGCTTCCCAAGTGCTGGGATTAAAGGCATGCACCACCACCCCAGGCTGGCTATGTTTACAGTACCACACGAGTCTCCTCCCATGGAGTGGACTTGAAGTCCAATTTGGTAGCTGGTGATCACCCCCAAGATAAAAGTGCCACGACTTCCCCAATATAATTTTCTGTGCCAGTCATTGTTGTGGTTATTAGGCCTTAAAGCTGGGGTTGGGCCATCGATTGATGATCTCCCTTAGCAGTTTGCATATGTTTTCTAAAACCATGAGAGCTAGCTTTCAGGGGAGGTGGCTTCCAGGTCAGTTCCAGCTCCATTGCTCCAAATCCTGTGTCTGAAGTATGTCCTGTCTTTGGTAAGAGGTTTTTATCTTCAAGTTCTTGGAGGCAATCAAGGGCTGCGGCAATAGCCTGTGTAGTTTTGGGAATCTCTCAGACTGCCCTGGCCAACAACTCAAAGGGAGGTTTATTCTGTCTGGCACTGTTTCTTGTTGTGTAGCCTTCAGCTTTTGATATTAGTGAGACAGTAGATGTTCTTAGCACCTGGCCATCACTTCATTAAAATAATAGTCTGGTCAAGGAGACATAATTTAGAATTAAGAAAAAAGTATCAAAGATCCAAGATAGTATAAAATGTACTGAATTATAGGGCAAAAAGAAGTAATCTAGCCTAGTTGGGGAGGATGTTTTAATTCTAAAACTAATGTACCAGTGTGTACAGCGGGCAGTGAACTTGAATGCCCAACTCTCTGCTACGGGCATGATAAACAGAAAGTGTTTGGCATCAAGCAAACCTGGTTTCTAATACAAGCACTGATGCCTTCTTAGCTTCATCTGTGACATGCAGCTGCTAGTAATAACCATGACTTCTGTCACGTTCCCTCTGAAATTTAGGATTTGGTTAAGAGAACATGAGAGGGAATAGAATGGGATAGGTGGGGTGGGAGACATTGCAGATGAGCTTGAGACTCTGGCAGTTAAGCGGGGGCAATACGCCCTTAGGTGTCGGTAGAGGATTGTCCAGATTAAGCCCTGGGAAAGGAAGAGGTGGGGGCAGTGGGAATTGAAGAGAAAAATCATATAACAGACATGTTTAAATGTTTAAATGCCATTTTCTCTCTTACTAAGTATAATACCTGCATTGTAGCAAGCTGGGAAATGTAAAAAAGAAAACAATCACTCAGTCCTTCCTGCAGCCTGAAATCCTCGCTGCCTGTGTTTTCCACCTCCTTCCTCATGCTGACTGGTAAATGTGCAGAGTCTTGAAGATTCAATAAGGCTTATGTGTTTCTCAGAAGCCTTCTCAGATTTGCTTCCAAGACTTGTCGTCTATGCTTATATTTTATCATATGGACCAATCGTAATTTAAAAACAAAGGAAAAAAGTACAGGTAAGATCAGTTATTCTATAAAACTTTGAATAATACTTCTTTTATTTAGAGAAATTCTTTTTATGGTTTATTTATTCATTTGTTTGTGTGCATACACCACTTCACATGGGTTCCAGGGATTGAACTCAAGTCATCAGGATTGGTGACAAGTGCCTGTACCTGCTGACCCATCTAGCTATCTCCGTAGAATTCTTTAAGAGAAGACCATTCTTTTCTTTTCTTTTTCTAATAATAAAAAGAGCCTGGCATGATAGCATAATACCTTTAATCCAGCACTTGGGAGGCAGAGGCTGGCAGATCTCTATGAGATCAAGGCCCTGATCTACATAGCAAGCTCCAGGCCATTTGGAGGCACAGGAAGATCCTGTCTCAATGCTCTCCCAAAGAAAAATAATGGGACACTCTGAGTTATGTGGAGGTAAAACCAATCCTGCTTTAACATAGAGTAGCTCTGGGCAAGCTGCTAAATTGCTTTGTGTAACAGTAACTGGCAGTGCTACTATGAGCAAGGAACATTTGTGTAGAAGTTATTACTTAGAGCTTATACTGACTGGGGCCAAGAGGTGGTTTTGGGTACCGTTTGGTAGGGTGGGAACTGAAGGTAGGATGTGTGCTCTTGTGCTGAAGTTGAAGGGCAGGCTCCTCAACCCAATAGAAGGCTTAGGAGTAAGCAGAGAGATGCTTTTTAAGAGACTATTTGAAAGGGGAGTCATCAGTAAACTCTGGGTTCTAGTATTGTTTCTGGACACTGTAGAATCTTTCATTGGAAGCACTTTGGGAATCAAGGAAAGCAAACGAGTAAGTTGTAGAATACAGGAGGAGGTCAGCAAGAGTAAGCAGTCATGAACCAATAAGATGGGCTGGGAAGTCTCACAGAGCAGCCCTGATAGTGCCAAACACTCATGAGGTCTTTCTTCATCAAAAGCTCTTTTGAGACAGCTATAGAGAGTAACTCATTTAGCCTAGCAACAACCTTATATGGTGGTACAATTATTGCCCATAGGACATAAATGAGGAGCGAAACAGTGGTACAAGACATTCATACCTCAAGGTATCTTGGCATTGCAAAGCCAACACTTGTGCCAGTGCAGTTGGACTTCTATGTTCCTGTTCCTCCCTTTGTACTTTCATGTGCCTTTGAAAGACCATACATCCATACATCTGCAATCACACAGGCTGGTGGTTCTGACAGAGGACACTGAGAATCAGAGGGAAACTGACAAAGAGCTGAGGAACTTGGGACTTCCATCAGAACATTTGCTAGTTATTTTCTTTTTTATTAATTAGAAATAATAATTAGGATTATTATTATTATAATTATTATTAGAATAATTAGTCAGAGGTGAGCCTAGCAAGTCCCTGTATCAAAAACACAAAAGAGAAGTCTGGGGAGATGACTTTTTGGATGGAGTGCTGGCCATGCAATTATGAGGACCCATAATTCCCAGAACCTAGTAAAAACTGAATGCAGATGTACTCATGTCTGTAATCTCAGCACTACCTTGGGGAGATGTGAGGCAATGACAGGAGAATTCTGGAAGCTTGTGGATCACCTAGCCTGGCATCTGCAGGAACAAACAACAAGGAGGCCCTACCTTAAACAAGGTAGAAGCTAAGGACCAACACCCCAAATTGTCCTTTGACCTCTACAGTTACACAGTGACATACACATACTTCCCCACCACAAGCACTCTCTCTCTCTCTCTCTGTCTCTCTCTCTCTCACACACACACACACAAACACACAGCACACACACATTTAAGATTTTTTTAAGGAAAAACAAAAAACAAAAACATTAATTGATAAAGATTGTATAGATTCAAGATGTAGATTACTGCCTTGTTCAGATACACTGCGTAAGGATTATAACAATTAAATTAACAACTGGCCCATGCTGAACCAGATCTTGTTCATCTTACAAGCAAAATCTTGTACCCTTTGAGTAACATCTCTCCATGAACATTTGAGTCAAATGGCAACCTGTATCTTTGCTCTTGTAACTATTCCACCCACCAGGCTTGCCTCTTCATGGACAGAAATGTACTACAGTCCCTCTATAGTCTCAGTACCAAGTACATATTAATTACCAAAGAAGGAAAATTTGAAGCTAGGGATATGGTTCAGTAGGTAAAGTGCTTGCTGTGTGAGCATTAGGACCTAAGTTCAGATTCTCAGCACCTAGATAAAACACCATGTATGGCAGTATACACCTGTAACCCTAGCATTAGAGGGCAGAGGCAGGTGGATCCTAGGAGCTCACTAGTCAGCTAGTCTAGAAGAAATGGCAAGCTCCAGGTTCAGTAAGAGACCCAATCAAAAAATAAGGTGGAGAAGCAATTGAAGAAGACACCTGATGTCAACTTCTGGCCTTCACAAACATGTACAAACCAGAGAGCACACATGAAAACTCCCTACACAGACACAAACACACATACACAGACAAACATGCACAATTAAAATTTTTTTAAGTCTTTAGTCAAAAGATGACACAGGATGTATTAATAATGATTCCAAGGTTCAGAGTATACTGAGAGAATAGTGTTAGGTATTGAGGGACATCTTGCTTTTTATTTGGGAGATCCTTACTGTTTAAGGAGCATACTACTATAGTAAATACTTTAAAAATTGCTTTGTGATAAAAGTCTGCCATGGGAGATGGACTGAATTTTGATTATAAATTTCTCTGTAATGCCAAAGTATAGCATGGTATGAACTGATATGAGATTTATAGCCTTGAACATGATCAAGGTATTCAAGAACAGGTAATAATAACCATCCATGAACTTGATGCGATTCATAGTATGTTTAAATCTTGTGTCTAGCCTTAATACATTAGAAAACACACTGGGACATTCAAGTAAAATTCATACAGACTGTGAGGTGCATGGAATACTAACTTAGGCCCCAGGACTTAAACTTAAAGTCTTATGTTCCCTGCTAACTAGTCCATGGGCACTGTTGGGCTGTGGGTGCACCATGGCTATGGCGTTGGACTATATATGACTGAAACTGCCCTGATGATCTGGGTTTGACATGATTCATTTATCATTATATCATTATATAATTACCATTGTTACTTTACGGCAAAAGCAAAGCAAGATTTAGCTATCAAACCAAAAGACAAAGATGAAAATTTCAAATGCATATAATGGAGGAAATAGTATGATGAAGTCTCATATACTTACTCTTATTTCAACAGCCATGACCTCATAATCTGTCATTTTGTCTATTGATCTTCATTCCAACCCAGATTAGTTTGAAGCAAATCTAAGCATTGGATCATTTGCCTCTACTCATTTTTGCATGTAGTTCTAAGGGATTTTTAAAAATTTTTAAATTTACCACAGCTTTTTAAAATTTACCACAGCTAAAATATTAATCATGAAGCTAAAAAATAATAATAGACAGCGTTTTAAAAAATGAGTCAAAGACCTTAGACACATCCACCAGAGATATACAGAACAAATAAGGGTATGAAAATATGCTCCAGGCCAAATATCAACAGGGAAATAATGTAAATTAAAACAAGAATGAGGTAGAGCAGGAGAGATTGCTCAGCAGTTAAGAATGCCTACTGCTCTTGCAGAGGACATGAGTTTAGTTCCTAGCACCCACATCAGGTAGCTCAAACTACCTGTAACTCCAACTCCAGGGGAATCTGATACCTTCTTCTGGTCTCTATGGGCATTATATTCAAATGCACATACCCACATATAGACACACACATACAAATAAATAAAAATTAAAAATTAAACAAAAATGAGACATCGACAAACCGCTATATAGTTTTTCAAATCCAGAATACTAACAACACAAAATGCTAGTAAGGATTGTAGAACAAGAATTTTCTCTCCCCGCACCCCCCCCCCCGTTTTCTTTCTCTCTCTCATAGATGAGAATGGAAAACAATACCGCTACTTTGGAAAGCTATTAGTTTCTTACAAATCTAAACATGCCCCTACCCTGCAATTCAGAAGTCATACTCCTTAGTACTTGTCCAAATGAACTGAAAACTTATGAACACAAAAACCAGCTAAAGACTATTTAAAGGCACTTTATTGGAGGTCTGGGGATAGTTCTTTGGGTAAAGTGCTTGCCTTGGGTGTTGCAGCACAAGGTTCTGGGATGGGATGAGGTGGAGAAAGGATGTTTCCTACCCAGTCAGTCTAACCAAATCTGTGAGCTCCAGTTCAGTGAGAGACCTTGTCTCAAAAAATAAGGTGAAAGGGCTGGCAGTGGGTAAAAGCACTTTCTTTGTAAGCATGAGGACCTAAGCTACAATTCCCAGCAGCCATGTAAGAAGCAGAACTCCAGGTTCCCCGAGAGACACTATCTCAAGGCAATAAGGAAGAGAATGATGGAGTAAGACACCGATGTCCGACTGACCACTGCATGAATGCACATAGTTGTGAGTACCCACACATTCACCTGCATGCACCACACACACACATACACACACACACACACACACATCCCTACACACACATGCACATACACCTACATATACATGTACATATACGTAGACACACCCCACATGCACTCCCCTCATGTAGGGCATAATGTAAGGTGGGCCTTAGCCAGGTCACCTGCTATGAAGATTGGGGAGTGGCTCCTGTGGGCGTGGCACTCCGCTGGAGCCAGGCGAGACACCAGCTTCCGCCCTGTGTCTGGAGAGAACCTGCACCCAGATGATGCATCCGGAGACAGATTACTATTGGCTGCAGTTGGGAACCACCCCATAGGGCAACTGGCTAACCAAACTCATAAAACCCCTTGCACTTCCTTGAATAAATGAGTTTGCTGCAGCTTGCCCTCTGCATGCCTCTACCATCCTCCTGAGGTCTGTGTGTTGACTCCGTGCCTCTCACCCCGTGTCCCACTCGGGCCAGCACTGAGCAGAGGGACCCCAATACCCTCACACATACACACAACACACACACACACACACACACACACACACACACAGAGCTTTATTCACAATTGCACAAATTTGGAAAAAACTAAGATGTCTTGCAGTATTTGAGTGGATAAATAAACAATAATACATCCAGACAATGGTGTCCTATTTAGTGCTAAAAATCAACAAAGTGTCAAGCCCTGAAAATATATGGCAGAACCTTAAATGCACAATACTAAATGAAACACATACTGCTAAGATTTTACACACTATGATTTCAAGTACATGAGCATCAAGAATAGGAATATTATGGAGATAGAAAAATATCTATAGCTGTAAGGGCTTGATGCGGAGGGACAGAAGGCAGGGCAGAGCACTGATGAGTTATAAGACAATGAAAAATTCATGTAATGACATTATGCAGGAGGCTAAATCCATAGAATATACAACACCCAGCGTGAATACAAATGGAAACTATGGACTTTGGGTGGTTGCAGGTTAATCACTTATAACAAATGTGCCGCTCTGGAGGGGACGTTAACCATGGAGGAGACTATTTGTGTGGGGGAGCAGTGGGTTATGGGACATCTTGAACCCTTAACAATAGTGTTGTGAATCTAAAACTGCTTCAGAATTTATCAAAAAATTAATAATAATTCCTTAATGTCATTAAATATCTAATAACAGGGGCTGGAGAGATGATTCAACTGTTAAGAGAACTGACTGCTCTTGCAGAGGACTTGGGTTCAATTCCAGGTACTCACATGGTAGCTAACAACCATCTGTAACTCCACTTCCAGGGGATCTGATGCCCTCCTCCGACCTCAGAGGGCACTGTATGACATGGATGGGCTTACCTACATGCAGGCGATACTCTCATACACATAAAATAAAGATGTATAATGGCTCCTATTCCCCTGATTGTTTTATTACATTTTAATGGTATAGTTGAGTAAGGGCACAAATAGAGTCCGTGTCGTATTATAGATTAATATGACGGTTCCATCTCTTTTTGATTTAAACACCCCTTATTCATCTCTTCTTTTTCTTGCACTTTTGGTTCTGTGGAATACCTCTCCTATGAGTGTTACAAATTGCATCTAGCCAGTACTATTTGATATGACCTTTTCTTCACTTTCTTTCTTGTAGTTCCTGTCCATTGGTTATTAGATTTATTATGTTTGTGGTAGTTTGTTCAAGTAACAACAGAATACTAATTTTGAGTCTTGTTGAATAATGTAAGAGAGGAAGAGAGACAATATATTTGGAAGGAATAATAGAAAACAAGAAGGCTGGGTGCACTGGGCACCTCCTGAGACCTGGTGAAGGCCTTGTCTTTAGACAGTCCTTAACCAGACCACTGTTAAAGTTCACCAGCCATACCTGTTGTAGCAACTGGGAGTTAAGCTTAAGCAGCTCTGAAAGCAAGTTGTTTGGGGGCTCCATAGAAGAGGCTGGCCACTCCAAGGCTTTAAGAAGTGTGTGAAACTCCCAGGAGCCACCAGGTGCTGAAGGGATGGGGTTTAACAACCCCCAGGTGTTACGCAGGAGGGCAGTGTATCTCCGCAGAACAAAGGCTTTCAGAGTCACTCTTCTTAGTAATGACAATGGCTGTTAGCAGGTAATAAAAGAGTTTTTCATCATCTATCAGTAGAGGAATAATTCAAAGATTTCTGTGTATGTGAAGAAAGGAGAGAGGCTGGAATCTGGAGGTATGTGGACGCTGAAGCCATGGCTTCTTTAATGAGGATTCGGAGGCAGCGGCTGCAGGCTGCTCTGTGAGAAAGTGGGACCAGTGCTGCTGACCTAACGCTTCGTAAACTCTTATCTCTGACTTATGGCTTCTCAGACAGACACAGCACACACTAGCTGCATTTGGCTTCATGCTTCAGAAGTTTAAATAAATAATCCTTCCCTTCAATTCAGCGGCTATCAGGGAAAATGATATTGTTTTTACTCATCCTAGCGAGGGGAGGCCCATCTGAATTCCCCAGGCTTTCAAGCAGAAAGAGCATTTCTGCCAATGAAGCGTGTAGTGACTTCCCAAGTCACAGGCGAACTTTTTATCACAGAGGAAAGATGAATGCCCCCATCTAAACTTTGCCTGCTTGTTATTTTCCCTAATATGGTCAGTGGTTTCTATAGAATCGGTATGAGAAGGCTTTTGATAATGATGTTGCCTTCTCTTGGATAACTAAAAGTTTTTTTTTTTTTTTTTTTTTTTTTTTAACATTTAGGTGAAAAAGTCAGAATACTTTGTTGATGGGTTGTGTAATGCATGAGAGCTGTGAATTCACATTGGTGTTGAGTGGCTGCAAGGGGCCACGGCAAGGTTACTGTACTTAGGAGGAAGAGAAATGGATGTTCTTTAAAAATTCCACCAAGTTCCTTTCATAAAACGGTATCAATCCCCATTAAAAAACACAACTTGATGACCTTGACTTCCTTTGGCAAAATAACGATGAGAGTCTGCCATGAACTCGACATCAAAGAACCAATAAATTTAACGAGTTGTTTTCAACACTAAAGGCTCACTAGTCAGTATACTTCACTATTACTAAGTCCATGGTAAGAAAAAAAGAATCTCTGTCTCTCAAGCTCTGCCAAAGAGAGTGTACCCAAGGCCTGTTTTATAAAGAGATAGATTAGTGATGAAAAGTCTTATGGCCAACCAAGAATGTACTTCATGGGGCTTGTTGTTGGTAGATGTTTATAGTTGTATATACTTTTCTAGACTCTTCTTTGTAAACACAAAGGCTGCTGGTTTGGACATGTAGCTTAGTTGGTATAGTGCTTGCCTGGCATACATGAAACCCTGGGTTTGATTCCCAGCACTACATGAACTGGGAATGGTAGTGCATACCTGAAATCCTTGCACTCAGGAGGTGGAGGTAGAAAGATTAGAAAGGGAAAAACACTCAAATTCAAAAGCCCAGAAGTGGGGCTGAAGGAGATAGCTCAGCTGGTAAAGTGCTTGCCTTGCAAACATGGGGACCTAAGTTCAATCCCCAGAACCCATTAAAAAAAAAAAAAAAAAAAGCAATATGGTAGTGTGTGGTTGTCATTCCAGCATTGGGGAGGCAGAGACAAGATCACTACAGCTCACTTAACCTATTTGGTGAGTTTCAGGCCAGTGAGCAATCCCATCTCAAAATAAGGTGTATGACACCCAACAAGCAACATTTGAAGTTCTCCTCTGATTGCCACACACATATACACATGTATGCATGCACATGCCCCGTTCCCCACACACATGTGCTCATATATGCATACACACCTTTCCACACATAAAACAGAAAGGGATGTGGTAGCTTTTTGAACTGGAGAGTGGGTAGCATCCGCTGAGGGAAGGATGCAGAGCTGTGAATCGGAGGCTACAATGGTGAGAGACTCTGGGAGAGGGGCTTCTGCAGTGCCTCACAGGGTCCACCGTTAACACTTCCTTTTCATTAAGAGCTGGGGCGTGGTAACTAATGGGTTAGAAAATTTAAGGAACCAGGGTGGAAAAATAGAGGATTACATAATGAATCCCCCAATGTAATGTTTTTTTGACAGTTAAAAGCTCCCTGAAGTGAAAGGCCCTCATTTTTTTCAAGCCATGCAGATAACATCCATCCAATAATATGTAATTTAGCATTAAAGATGCAACATCCAACCTCTAACTAGAAACTAATGAAATTCAGAAGTCTGTATGTTTAGTGCAATCAAAGAACACACAGTACATGTATGATGTGATGTGTGCCTATCTGACTGGGAAATTTCTGTTTCCCAAATTTGATGCCATTTATCATTCTCCCTTACAGATTTAATATGCACGTAAATCACAATGGGTATCAACAGGCTCTTTATAGTCGCTAAAGCCATTGATGTAAAAGCTGTGCAGTCTTCAGAACACCATGCAACATATTTTCCATATCATATATCATATATCAGTTGGGAGGAGTCAGTGAGGAAATTGGAGCTTTGATGGAGAGACATGGGAGGACTATTTTGGGAGCACAGGGCATGGTCATAAGTGATAACTTGAGTGGAGAAGCACACAGAAGACTCCAGGTACCACAAGAACAGCTGGCCAACAAGGGTCCGAGGACCACATACCAGGTGGATCTCACTGCCCGGTCACATGACTCTGATCTCTCCCATGTTCTCAGAGCTATGATCCCTGACATTTTTCAGAGGCAGGCTCAGCATAGTTTTGAAGGGCAAAAACCTTGAGTCATACTTTTGTCATGGAAGAATATAGTGGGGGCTGTTGGATTGTAGCTAAAATAAAGTATTAGATGTCTTAATTTATTCACTTTACTAATTTGTGCCAGAAATTTGAAGAAATTTTTTGTTTTAGCTCAGTATTTTAGTAATATGTCATATTCTCTAAGTAGTAGTTTTTGACAAGAATCATTGTGACCTTTTTGAAGTAACATCCAATAAAAATGTATTTTTTAGTACAATATGAGTCTTAATAATGGATAAAAGCATTTGAGGAAAGACAAAAAAGAAGCTATACATATTAAATAAGCAAGTACATGCTAATGACCATGAATAGCATGATAGCATGAATTTACAGTTTAGTGTGGGGGGTTGCTATTATTAATTTATTTTGGTATAATGGTTTCAAATGAGCCTCAAAGTAAACATTACTTCATAAGGTTTGTGAAAAATTGACTGTGAGTTTTCATATTGATCTGGTGGTGTTGATAGTCTTATTAGAGAAAGGTCGAAGAGGTTTGGGCACATTCTTTCCTTGACATTTTAATGAGCAGTTTAGAGAGTGTGGCTGGTGAGGTGATAGTAAGTGGGGACAAGTGGCAAAGATTAACTCACTACCCATTTTGCCTGACTGCAGAATGTAATGCCTCACTGTAACTGGTTCTGTCAACACACAGGAGTAAGTATAAATTAGGTTGTTCTCCATAATGTATTGGATCTCATAACTTCACTTGCTAGTTAAAGCACTGTAAAAGCGTTTCAACTATTAATAATATTTATTTTTTCTAACTTCATGTGTTATCAATGTTTTAAAATTTTAAGATATAATCCATGTACTATAGAATTTGCCTTTTTAAAATGTCCACTTTTCCTAGTTTCTATACAGCTTGTGTATTACTGTTTTAAAATTTTAAGATATAATCCATGTACTTTAAAATTTGCCTTTCAAAAATGTCCAACTTAGTGCTTTTGCTTCTCAGAAAATTGGGTAACCATGACCACTGTCTAATTCTAGAACATTTTCATCACCTCTTTAAGGAACCCTGTCTCCATTGGCAGTCACTCTTCAAATGTACTTTAGTTTAACTGACTTATACGTAAGCAGCTACAGAGACGTTATTTAGGAATGAATCATCTTTGAGGAGTAGGTATTTAAACTGTACCCCTCAAGGTGATTGTGAGGGTACCACTTTCTCTCATAATTCAGCCTGTTCTAGGTCCTCAAGTTTTCATATTTTACCAGTGTTGTTTTTATTAAGTACATGTAAATCACAGAGAAAAGCAACATGGACAGTGAACAATTAAAAGTGTAAGCATCTCATTGTATATCATTTCCTTTACAAAATCTTCCCCAGATTCTTCTTTACTATGCAATAATAGTGATAAATTAGCAACTTACTCGCAAAGTTATGAGCAGGCTTTTGGAAGTGGCAAGTAAAGGATCTAATACAATACCTACCACAAAATTACTAGCAAATTTAAAAAATATTTTATTAATTATTTTTATTTTACATGTATGAGTGTTTTGCCTGCATGTACAGATGCTGGAAGAGGGTTTCAGATGTCCTGGAACTGAAGTTATGGACCGTTGTTAGCTTTCGTGTGGGTGCTGGGAATTGAACCTGAATTCTTTGGAAGAACAGCAAGTGTTCTTAATCACTGAACCATTTCTCCAGCCCCACGATTAGCAAATTCTGACTACTGTTATCCACAACATCTGTTTGTGTTCCTGTGTATTGCTGAATTCATAGATATTAAAATACTTTTAAAAAATCCCTTGGTCTTTAACTCACTATTTAGCCTGGGGCTGGCCTCAAACTCACAATCCGCCTGCCTCAGCCTCTCCAGGTCTGAAATTATAGGAGCATATCACAATACTTGATTTCAAAATACTTTCCAGTTCACTCAGAATCTTTTTTTTTCTGGAGGAAATGAATAAAATCCTAACATGGGAAATATAATAAGAGAGTATTGTTGTTAACAAGAGTTACAATTTATTGTCACACAGTTGACATGGATTTCACGATTTGCATGCTTTACAAAGTAGGATTCAACACAATACCAATAATGTTCGAAAACAAGTAACTTTATTTTTTCCAAATTAATTAAAAGATTGATTTTCTGCACATCTGAATATGATGTGAATAAGGAAACATAGTATTTATTTTGAATATGTCCCTTTATATATACACTGAAAAAAAGTGTATATTAGTTTGAGCTTACATTTACTGTGGTGACGAATAGTTAACTATTGATTTCCACCATGCCTAGAGGTATTTCTTGGGCTTTAAGATATGACCATTTCTAAAATGGCCACAAATTCTTTGACATTTCTCCCTTTAAGAAATGGGGTTCTATGTCCTCTCCATTTAAATATGACAGAGTTATGACTGCTTTGATCAAAAAATACAAAATAATATATACCCTCCAAAACTGGATCATAAAATACCACACAGATTGCCCTTTGTCCCTGAAATACTGGCACTTCTAAGGAGGCCAGCCCCTCAAGATATATTGCTAAAAAAGTCTCTGGGAGGCATTCTGGTTAACAAACCCAGCTGAGCCTAGTTTACAACCATCCCTGTCAAGTTAGCAGATAAGTCAGTGAAGCCATCTTGGATCTTAGGGATGAGCTCATCCCCTAGGTGAATACTCCCACGTGACCTCTGTTGATACATGGAAAAGACTCTAACCTAGGCCAAAATCCTGACCTAAAAATTTCTGAGCTCTAATAAGAGAGCTATTGTTTTAAGAAACTTTGAAGACTGCTTGTGACAGCAATAAATACTGAACTGAGGGTCATCTGTGTATCACCTGTTATAATGTTGGTCCCTTAAATCTATGACCTTGGCTAAGTAAGACCTCCTTTCTCCCTCAAGATGCTTCAAAAGGAAATCTCAGAAAAAGACAATGCCCAGTTGAAGCCTGCTCTTCCCTCTCCTGTCCATTCTTCGTTCTTTTGTTTGTTTGCTTTGCTCTTGTTGCTAAGGCCTTTGAATTTATGTCAGGCCTTAGTTGTTTTGATCTCTGAATAATTCAAGCAATCTGACCTAAGGCTTGTGTAAATGGATTTGGAAATTTTACAAAAAAGTAATATCTTGAAAATTCTTTCCACTTACATGTACCCAATGAATGAATGTTCTTGAAGTCTTTTATTAAACTGGATCTTCATCTACAAAGTTAAATAGGAAATTGAGGTCATTATCCTTGATCTGTTCTCTTGAAAATTACAGACACTAGAAGAAAGAGATAACAGAAACTGAAGTCTCAGTTTTCCTGTAAATTAGTGTATCTTTAATCCAAAAGAGAAAAGAAGAGGCCATGAAATCCAACCACGGCAATAGTTTCTAAATTAATTGCTTATTTTTTAAACTTGGAAGAAATCATTTTTAAAAAGCTTTTATGCATTTTTATCTTATGGGTAGGAATGTTTTGCCTGCATGTGTGTATGTAAGTGTACTACGTGCATGCCGTGCTCAAGGGGCTAGAAGGGGGTGTCAGATCCCCTGGGACTGGTGTTAAGGACAGATGTTAGTTGCTATGTGGGTGCTGAAAATGGAATCCAGGTCCTCTGTAAGAGCAGCCAGTGCTCTTAACCGGTGAGCCATTTCTCCAGCCCTCCCAACCTTATTTTTTGAGATAAGGCCTCCTAGGCCTGTAGGAACTGGGGCTCACTAGTTTTGCTACATTAGATGGCCAGTGAGCTCTAGGGACCTTCCTTTCTCTGCCTCCCCAGTGCTAAGATTACAAACACATACTATGTCCAACTTTTTACATAGATGGTGGGGACCCAAACTTGGATCCTTCTGCTTGTATGGTAGGCACTTTGCTGGTTGAACCATCCTACCAGTTCTTTCTCAGAAATTCTTAACCAGAGATTCTACAAGAGAATGCTAGTATTGAAGTATTTGTTTGCTTGTTTTTTTTTTTTTTTAAGCACAATTTTTCTTAAAGCATGGGAAACATTCTGAGATTGTTGTAGCAGGTGTTTTTCTTAATCTTTTTTTTTTTTTTTTAACAGAAGAACTGCTGAGTTCAGAGGAAATGAGTGCTCTTTTATTTAAATTTCCTGAGATTAGAGGAAGAACATATTGCCAAACAATGCCTCTTCACTTCAAAACCTCTCCCATAAATTATTTGAGGATATCTTATTAAAAGTCTGTAAAGTTTCCTATTAAGAACGGTTGATTGCAGACCAGACCATCATGGCTTTGGTGCTTTCCCTGAAATACCACAGCTGTCGGGAAGAAATATACTTTGAGACAAAAGGTTTTGTTTCCCCGGCAATAAATTATTTTAGTGATATCTCGAGATAGATAAAACTTTCACTTATGTTTGAGTGAAGGAAGATTCTACTGATAACTCATTAAAAAATCTATAAAAAGAATATGAGAATGCAGATGTAGATAGGAACTTAAATCAGACTTCCTTTAAGTTGAGCAAAGCAATTATTTGTAAAGTCAGTGCAGATTATTATTATGGATAATGGAATGATTTACTGGAAAACGTGGACATAACATTCAATATGGCCACATCTCTGCACAGCATCAAGCTGGTATTTTCAACTTTAACCTTAGAGCCATTAAGGAAAAAGAAAACCCTTACTCTAATAATATTTTATGTAAACTGCTAAACAAAACTCTCCATGCAATGTTGTGGGACTTGGATGAGGTAGGAAATGCCTTGCTTGTGGTGTTAATGTAATAGCCACTGATTTCAGGAAAGATGGAGTCTTTAAAACAGAAGAGAGTATCCCACCCCCTGCCATTCTCCCTTCTCGCCACTCTTGTCTCTATACAAGGAGGTCCTTTCTTAACAAAGTCATAGGAAAATGTATTCTATCAAACATTCATTTTCAGAGTTGCAGATATCCTTTTAACCATTGGGTGTAATGATGTACACCAAGCAAATTGTGAAACATTTTTAATTTATTTTCTATAAACCTTTTCAAGGGACGTTGTACTCATGAAACATTTTGTAAGTCAGGAGAATGGCTTATCTCTCTTTCTCTTTCTCTCTCTCTTTCTGTCTCTCTTGTGTCTTGCTGTTTTGTTCCTTTTTACCTTTTCTTTCAAAGCTACTATAAGCAAATGAGAAAAAATTGTTATATATTCACCATCTCCAGAGAAATGTTAGTTAAGAAAGATTAGGTCTGTTTTTCACCCAATCCTGAACAGAATTCTGTTGGTCTATGGTAAGCCCAAACCTTTGATATTTAAGGTTTTTTTTTCTTTTATTTATTTTCTTTCTTTCTTTCTTTTTTTTTCTTTTTGGTTCTTTTGTCAGGGGAATGAACCCATGGTCTTACACAGACCAGTCAAGACCCAGCTACTCATAGATTTTAATTTAAGTGCATAGAATTAGGAGAGGGTAGTATTGAGACTTTACATAGTTAATAATGGTTTAATCAACCAACCATGGATGATAAGAACTAAGTGGTACCAAATGCTACAAAAAAGCTGATGAAATAATAATACTTAAAATGTGTGATAGTGAAATCACAATTACCCATCATTTTGAGCTTAGAGATGATGGAGCTGTGGCAATATACTGTTCATGTTATCTTTCATAAGTTAATAAAAGAACCACTTAAGCATAACCATACATGCCTGTAGTCCCAAGCACCCTAGGCACTGAGGTTGAAGGATTATTACAAGTCCAAGGCCAGCTTGAACTGTATAGTAATACTCAGTCTTAAAAGATTTTATAAAAAATTAAAACTATCAAAACCATCCCTCCTAACTAAAAGGACTTTTATAATTTTAAAAAATCCAGTATATCTTAAAAATACATAACCTACAAAATTAAGAGTATCTGAAATAAAATTGACCCAACCATAGTTACATAGTATTGGCAGCTTTGTGTTATTTTTCCTTAAATAGGCTCTGCATACAGTGAGTACATGCTGCCTTCCAAGGCTCGTGGTTGTTAAAAGGACATTAATCATTTAAGCAAGGTCAGAAGCAACAAAGGCCAATGAGGGGTCAGAGTGTACAGGTCCAGGTATTTATCAGGTAGAAATGGGCTACATTTCAAGATTTTGTAAACTATTATTTTACGAAAAAACTACCAATCATTGTATAGGCTGGAGGAACTGGTTTTTCCCTGGAAGAAAATGAATAATGGCAATGAATCAAGAAACCCTATATGGGTTTGGATTGTTGTGGGACCACCATGGCTTGAACATACGTTTTCAATTTCTAGAAGGATGTAATCATTATGTGGGAATGCCTTCCTGACTAAAGCAAAAGATATGTCAAAATCACTTCACTTCTGATAAGCCGATTAAGATCAACTGGTTAAGGCACTGCAGGGCTGGCACCACTAAACACCATGAAGATTACGCTTTTCCACTGACTTCTGTGATGGTTCGAATGATCTTTTCTACAAAGGTCCAAAGCAGAGTGTTTGGTTTATAGTTTGCTTGTTCAGGCATATTAAATTTATAATCCACTACTTGATGGTATCTTAAAAATTAGTCTTCTGAGCTTTAGGTAGGGTGTTTGTTGTGGCTCCTGATGGACCTTTTAAGCATTTGAGACCTGCTCTTTCAGAGACTTCAAATTTTTCAAATTCAGAGAAGCAACAAGACTTTCAGTTCTTATTGTGTGTGACCCTGAGTTTAATCAAAGGGCACTTTAGTCTCTCAGTTTATTTCTTGAACAGTTTTATTGAGATATTCACATTCCATATTATTTACATATTTTAATATTTTTGGTACATTTAGAGTGGTGTAACCATCAACACAATCAAGTTTAGAATATTTTATCATCCCAAAAGAAACTTCCATTTCCCCAATTGCCCCACTCTAGAGAAGTGCTAATCTATTTTCTGTTTCCATAATAATATATATTTCATACAAGTCGAACCATACTATACATGATCTTTGGGTGAGGGGAATCTTTCTTTTTAAAAAATTTTTATGTGTTCATTTATTTTATGTTTATGAATGTATTGCCTGTATATATGTAATTGTATCTGTGTCATGCAGTGCCTGTGGAGGCCTAAAGAGGGAGTTGGATCCCCTGGAACTGGAGTTATGGATGACTGTTAGCCCCCATGTGCATTCTAGTATTCAAACTAGGGTCTTCTGCAAGAGCAGCCAGTGCTCTTAACCACTGAGCCATCTCTTCAGCCCAGAATCTTTCTTTTAACATAGTGTTTTCAAAGCTTATCCACCCTTCGCATGTATTGATAACTCATCTCTGGCCAAACAGTGTTCCATTATATGGATATACCTGTTTCATTTATCCATTCATCAGCTGATGAAAATTTGGGTTGTTTCCATATTTTTCATTAATGTGAATAATACTGTTGTTAGCATTTATGTACAAGTATATGGACATATACATATATATGATATAGATAAATGGATCTATGTTTCCATGTTTTTACATGTTAAGGAGTAGAATTTGGGGTCACATGGTGACTCTATGTTTAATGTTATTAGGCATTGCCAAACTATGTTCCAAAGTGACTGTAAAATTTTACATTCCCACGAGAAATATTTGAGCATTTTAGTTTCTCCAAGTTCTTAGTAAAAAGTTATTATATTCTTTTCTGCTTATAGTGTTAAAATATATTTATGCCATTGTTACAATGTCAGATTTGGACACTGAAAAGTCATTAGACTAGGAAATACTTTCATTTGATAGAGAAGATTTTAAAAAATAATTATATCAGGAAATATATTTAACAGAAATGTTATTTGAGCATCTACAGTACTTTTTATTTTGTCGAGAGCTTCATACCTTTTAGTATATTGTAAAGGGCCGAAACCCACTTCTATGATTAATTATGCCTCTTTTCCCATATTACATTGGAAAAGAAGCTTTTTGGTTTTGTTTTTTTGTAGCAGTCATCGTTACAAAAATGCAAGATGGGTCATATGATATGGTGTCTGGCTAATAGAAAGACTACAAAGGGCTCATACCAGATCTCACTGAGGCTGTCAGTACTGTGCCAACATTTGCCAAATACATGTTATTAGTCCAAAAAAATTGGCCATTTGAGAGACTTCGATTCTTTCTTTTTTTCCTTTTCTGTACTGGAACTTGAACCTAGGCTTCCTGGATGCTATGTGAGCATTCTACCACTGAGCTATATCCCTTGCTACTTTGTGTTTATTTTTTGAGATGTGGCCTCATTATGTAGCCCAGACTAACTCTGAACTTGTGGTCCTCTTGCCTCAGCTTCCAGAATGCTGGAATTACAGGTGTGGGTACCACATCTGGCTGAGATGTTTGGATTCTAAGAAAGCAATAGTAGTCAGTGGCTATACAATATCCCCTTCAATAAATGGATCAGAACTTATTTGGACATTTCTTAATTTTTGGAAGTAAAGGAAGTTTCCATGCTTCATTATGATAAGTGATGTTGCCATGAACAGCACAAGCAATTCTCCTCTGCAGATTAAGAGCTGACGAACTGAACTTCCTACTGCTGGCTTTGGTCTTGTAGAGACCCAGCTGGAGATTATCTTGAAACTGTGTAAAATTGATGCAAAGCAGACCAAGTTTCACTTAGAAAGGGGCTCATCTGGAAGACCCCCATGTGTCCACTAAACAGGGACATTCCAAGAATTCAATTTATCTGTCTTAAAGGGTTAAGCTCACATGTTGACCCTGCCAAGATTCAGACCTGTGCTCATGAAGGCAGCATATGTTCAGGCTGCTGTGGGCCCTTCACAGCCACACACTGCCCCTGCCACTACCCTGTTGGCTACACCAGTGATTTCTTTATCCTCACACTCTGACACCAAGTACTGCATGGTCTAATAGGAATTTCTCTTCCCATTTGAGACTGTGCAGTATAGATCCCTGTGGTGGTCTGAATGAGAAATATCTCCCGTAGGTTCAGTCATTTGAACACTTGGTCCTTGGTGATCCTGTTTGGGGAGGTTTAGAAAGTTAGACCTTGTTGGAGGGAGTATGTCACTGGGGGTGGGCCTTGAGAGTTTATAGCCTCACTCCACTTTTAGTTCGCTCTCTCTGCTTCATGTTTTTGGATGAAGATGTAATCTCTCAGCTTCCTGCTCCAGGCACCTGCTGGCATGCCTCCCTTGCCATTATGAACTCCCCCTTGGAAACTGAAAGCCAAACTAAACTCTTACTTCCATAAGTCACTTTCATTCATGGTGTTTTATCATGGTAACAGAAAAGTAACTAATACAATCTCTCTTCACTAACAAGCAAACTTCACCATAGTGGAAAGATTGGTGGTAGGGAATGATCACAACAGAAATGGTATATTATACTTCAACATAGAGATCAAATGTGAATAATAGCATAGTAAGTAAAGAATGAGTAGGTTAGGAGTTTTCAAAGGTTAGGTCAGTCCTGGTCCTGTCTCTTGCTACGTTTGTGACCTTGGATAAGTCACTAACTGTTCTGGGCATCAATTTAACAAAAATAAAATTAGGCAGTCTGATTGGATGATTGCTACTTACTTATCCCTCCAAAGTTCTATTCTCTAAAACAACAGAAAACATTGTGAGACTAACAGGTGCATAGGATTTTCTAGTGGGTGCTGCCGCCGATGTGCTTATGTGTCATTGTTGCGTGGCATTGCTTATTTGCCTTCTTAGCTCACAACATAATTATCTGCATTTTATAATTCAATCATGTCACAATTTTTGTTATCCCCATTTTGTACATTAGAAAGTCGAAACTTGGAAAAACTAAGTGATTTGCCCAAAGTTATGCATCTACTCAGGAGAAATGTCCAGGACCCCAATCCATGTGTCCTATGGTCTGAAGTCCACACTGCTCCCCAACATCACATCATAGTTTCTATTTTGGCATCGAGGCACATTGAAAAACCCTCATATGTAAATTCTAAGTCGAGTTTCTTACATGCATAAAAGGGGAACACCGGATTATATCTAGAATGTCCCAATGGTGGCCACAACTGACACCTTCCCTCCACGGATCCTTCTTCTGGTTGGTTACACCCCTGTCTCTTGCAAAGTTCTTAAAAAACCACCTTCTCATGTCCCTTTTCTTCCGTAGTCTGCCTTCTGTTCCCATATCTTTTTTTGCTAAGCATGGCATGTTGTGGTAGACCCCAGCTGGGGTGGTTCCCAGCTTCTAGGTATAATCCCCCTACTTTAATTCAGCCCTGGTTCACAAGAATAGAGTCATCCTGGCCAGCTATTACAATAATTTGCTTTTTTAAAATTAGGATGTAACTTTTAAATTTTTGCCAAAATTTATCAAATAATTACTAATTACAGTCGTTGCTCTTTCACTTAGTATGTTTTGATATATCTTACAGATCTACTGGATTCAGAAAGAGTTTCTATTTCAGTACTCATCTGTAAATGCTTCTTTTGTGAAAGTTATTCTGAACTGTCACATACTTTGTATTTTTATTAAAGCCAAAGCTTTATACTACCTTCATTCAATTTATGAAAAATACCTAATTGGAAGAAACAGTCCTCAGTCTTAAGGAAGCTGCACTTGGTCTTGTGGAAAGAATCAGCTGTTTTATGGTCTATTTGGCTGCTGGTTATGTGAGTGTGTGTTTTATTTAATGACATCATAACTGAGCTGGCTGTTCTAGTAATGTTCACATTTCTCGACTTTACAGCTTCTTGTATCCTGCTGGCATTTCTGAAGGGCAATTATTGTCTGGAAATTGAACATCAGAATGAATTCATTTAATCTAAAAACTAATTTCTTCTTAAATTTTTATTATTATATGCCTTATGGAGTCCAGTTAAGACTTGTGGAAAGAGCAGATGCAGCAATAAAGTTGCATTGATAATTTGTTGATGTGATTATATGACAGTGTTTACACAGTTACAGTGAATAGGTACTCAACAAAAGCTTGCTGGGTGTCCTAGTTTGATTTCTATTGCTATGATAATCACCATGACCCAAAACAACTTGGGGAGGAAAGAGTTTATTTCATCTTATAGGTTACAGTCCACCCTTGAGGTAAGCCAAGGCAGAAACTCAAGGCAGGAACCTCCAGGCAGGAAGTGAAGCAGAGACCAGGCAGGAATGCAGTTTACTGACTGGTGCACAGGTTTATGCTCACTGAAATTTCTTATTCAGCCTATCTGCCTAGGGATGGAGCTATCCACAGTGGGCTGGGCCCTCACATTAATTAAAAATTGAGAAAATGTACCTCAGACATACTCTTAGACCAATCTGATTAAGGAAATTCTTCAGTTGAAGTCCTCTCTTTCCAGGTATGTTGACAACCAAGATTAGCCAGATAGGAAAACCCAAATACATATCTGAATTTTGAAAGAACAGTTCTCATTAACTTGTATCTACTTCAGAAATCTCTTGTAGCTGTTTCTGATTCTTCCAAACGAAAAAGTAACAACAGCAAATCCCAGGTCAGATCTCAGGCACTGTTCTATAGTGCCTGAGGTTGCTATAAAGATGAAAAATGCATAAACTTTTTTATATACATAGAAATCTGAATTGGGTATCAAATTAAAAGATTTACTAACAAGGCTTAGGAAATGGCTCAGTCAGTAAAGTGCCTGCTGAGCAAGAATGAGGGCTTGAGTTCGGATCCCAAACACCCATGGAAATGCCAGGTGTGGCAACAGGCATCTGAACTCCAGTGCTGGAGAAGTGGAGACTGCCAGCTTCCTGGAGCTCATTGGCCAGCCAGCTTAGCCAAAATGATGAGCTCCAAATTCAGTGAGAGATTCTGTCTCAAAAAATGAGGTGAAGAGCAACTGAAGAGGATACCTGATACCAATTCAAATCCTCAGTGCAAGGCTGGAACCTTTGTTGATGCTTAATTGTTTGGGCACTGTAATGCGACTTTAATTTACTATAAATGGGGCTCAACAGCTCTTATCCCTCATCAGCAAAGGTTCTTTTTGCAGAAGACAGAGGTTAACACAGAGAACCACAAATGGTCAAAGTACAGAGAATAAGTTACCTTTGAGTGTTCCAGGACAAGCAGGGGAAGGATGTGCGGTCCTACCTAAAATGTGTAGTCATCTGGGCACACTCAACACAGAGGTTTATCATTTCTTAAATCATGAAAATTGCATTTATTTTGTTGTTTGGTAATCTTATTTATTAATTTAAAAATATTTTATTTATTATTTTTATATTTTATTTTATGTGTATGGGTGTATTGCCTGCACGTAGGTAGATGCACCTGTATTGTGCAGTGCCCTCAGAGGTCAGAAGAGGATGTTGGATCCCCTGGAACTGGAGTTACAGACAGTTGTTAGCCACTATGTGGGTACTGGGAATCGAACCTGGGTCCTCTTCAAGAGCAGCCAGTGCTCTTAATGACTGAACCATTTCTCCAGCCTCCAATTTTTATTTATTTATTTTTTAATAGAGATTCACTATGTAGTTCAAATTGGCCTCAAACTTGTAATCTTCCAGCCTCAGCCTCCTGGATACTAGAATTATAGGAATGTGCCACCCTCCGTGGCTTTGATCATGGGTTTGTGCATGCATTCGTGTATGTGTGTTTACATGTTCATATGTGTGCACAGGGGTATACAGATGCATGTGCATGTATGTGCATGTGCCTGACAGAGGCTAACGGTCAATGTCCAGCATCTTTCTCAATTGCTCTCCACTTTATTTTTTTGAGTTAGGGTTTCTCATTGGACCTGGAACTTGCCAATCTGGCTAGGCTTTGTGGTCAGCAAGCCCCAGGGATCTTCCTGTTTCTGCCTCCTCAGCCCCTTCTGTGAGGGATCTGAACTCAGGACCTCATACTTTTGGAGGCAAGTACTACAAACAGCAGCTATCTTAGATGGGAGTTCAAAGAACTTGACTCTGATTTGGAAGTTTTCCTGCAGGACTTCTTCAGATGAAGCTCTTAGGAGCAATACTTACAAGGGGGAGGATGGATTGGGCCCAGGAAAAAATTGAACCTTCATACTGATTTAGCCAAAGCCAACCCTGAGCCCATGAGAGTACTGGAGCTGGGGTGATCTGGCAGGTTGCACTGAACTGAGGCAACTGAGCCAGGTTTCATATTTCTATTTTAAAAATGTTTTATTTGTTATTTTTATTTTATGTGTTTGAGTATATTACCTGCATGTTTGTAAGTGTACCCATGTTGGGCACTGCCTGAGGAGGTCAGAAGAGGTCGTCAAATTCCCTGGAACTGGTGTTAAGATGGTTGCTAGCCACCATGTGGATGCTGGGAATGGAACCTGGGTCCTCTGCAAGAGCAGTCAGTACTTTTCACTGCTGAACCATCTCTCCAGCTCCCAAGCTTCACAATTCATTCTAGCTTCCATGTTTGCAATTGACCCATTAGAGGACAGAGGCTATCTCTAGGAAGAGAGTCCAACTTGAAGAGGAGCTTTCTGAAGATGGAGTCTCCTGTGAGCTGCTGGATACTGCCAGAGGCTGGGGAAATCAGATCAAGTCCTGCAGGGGGAATCTGGGCAGTGCACCAGAAAATGGAAAGGGAGAGAGGAAGAGAAGAAGAAGACAAGGAAGGGAGGAAGGGAGGGAGAGAGGAAAGAGAGAGAAGGAAGGAAAGGAGGAAGGAATATCAAAATAGAGTTGGCAAAAATTACTTTTATATTTCATGAAAATTATTACTTTATAATTTGCACACCTATTTGTGAACATTTACCATGCATTATTCATGTTATAGTGATGTCATTGACTAATGAAAAGCAAAAGACACAAATCTACTAAAGAAATAGTTACTGGCTATAAAGCCATATTGTGTTTCATCCTTTAAATCATGACTTTAAAAATATCTCTAAGGCTGGAGAGGTGGATCAGTGGTTAAGAGTACTTGTTACTTTTACAGAGGACCTAAGTTCAACTCCCAACACCCACATCGGACAGTTCACAGCTTTCTGTAAATCCAGTTCCAGGGGTCCATCATCCTGTTCTGGTCTCCATGGGCACCTGCATGCATGTGGTACACATACAGCAGACACACACACGTAAATAAAAATAATAAATAAGCATTCTAAATTCGTTTTACTTATTTTGATTTATCATGGCCTGAATTCCCTAGGAAGTACCCTAGAAGCTTTTTACATTTGAATATTTTGTTGGTGAATGTGATCTGAGAAGCTGGAATAAGAAACAGGGAGCGCCAAGAAGAGAGATAAGGTGAGTCACCACATGGAAATTTATCACAGTTGGCCACCACCACGTGTGACTCATGATTCAGTCCCCTGGGACTACCCAAAGAACCACATTAAACACATCTTCAGAAGGTCCCTAAGATGAAGAAACGGGTAGTATTTAACACTTGGTTGGTTCTCTGTTGGCTAATGGTTCTTCCCAGGACCATCCTCTCCCCTTACTTCCAAGCTGTTCATTTACGTCAGAGATTCTGTCCTGGAGTCCACAGAGAAGCTCTGGGGCAGAATGTAAGAAACTCAAACCAAAGTGCAGAACTGAGTAAAGGACAGTTAGGATATTTAATTGATGATGATGATGGCTGATGAGGTAATCAAACCAAAGTGGTAAAAGACTAAGACATCAAAGTGATGTATGTTAGGTATCCAACATCTCTATTTTTTGTGCTTTTATAAGAATTATATAGACTGACTATATTATTGTGCTCTTTTAGTAGAATTTTGAAAACAGTTACATGGTACAAAATTTATATAGATTAATATTAAGTGTTTGAAATAGAAATTCAGGTTTGTTTCGGTAGTTTAATGGTTAATTTCTACTGTCAGCTTGATGGGGTTCAGAATCACCATGGAAACACATCTCTGGGTGTGTCTATGAGGGTATTTCCACAAAGGTTTAGCCTAGGCAAGGAAGACATACCCTGAGTGTGGATGGCATGGTTCCATGGGTCCTGGACTGAATGAAAAAGAGAAAGTGAGCTGAGGACTGGCATTCACTTCTCTCTGCTGCCTGACTGTGGACTCATGGTGACAAGCTGCCTCACACTTCTGGTTGTCATGATTTCTCATCCATAATGGACTATACCCTCAAATGTGAGCACAAATAAACTCCTCTTTCTCAAGTACTTTTGTCAGGTATTTTGTCACAGCAACATGAAAAATAACCAATACAAATATGAACTCTACTTTTGTATTTTTCAGATCCAAAGGTTTTAGAAAAGATGATGCATCCTATTGCTTCTGGTCAATGAAATGAGGGATTGTGTCCAGAGACCCATCAGTAATGCTAAAATGGGGCCTCTTTTTGGTCCACCTCTATTCATAGACCCAGTCATGGACACAAGACTTGTAGTCAATGAATTCTTCTGGCTTAAACCACAGGCTGATCTCTTTCTCAGCACTTTTTACTAAATTCCTACAAACCTGAATGCAGAAATCCCCTCGAATGGAGCCTGGCTTAGAATCAGCTGGATTGGTCTCTTTCAGCATGACTCAGCCTGTCTTTACCACATTGAGCCTTTCCTAAGACCGTGAACACCACAGGCCCTGAGTTCATATACTTCACCAGCCCTGGGAAGAAAGGCTGGCCTTTCAGGTCAATGTAGTACTGCTTCAGGTGTTCTTCAGAGCCCGGCAGGAACTTAATAGGCTCCAGGCAGAGCCGCTTCTGCTCAAAGCACTTGATGATCTCACCCACCAGGCTCTACTGCATGCCAGATAGTTTTGATGGCAATGAAGGTGCCATGGCTAAGCTGCCAGGTGAGCAGATTTCTGAGATGGCCACAAGAGAGACTGCTCTCTACTTTAAATTTAATTCATTAAAACAGAATAGGTGAAATCTCTGCCATCATTGTCAATGCTATTATAAATTCAGTTTAAACTATCCACCACTGAAGATAAAAATTGCCTATGATTTTGGTGATAATTATATGTAAATTTGGTGGGGCACAATGGTTGGGTAGAAACATTGCTTATGTTAAATTGAGGAACTTTTTGTAGTTGCTGTTTGGAGACAGGGTCTCATGTAGGCCAGGATGGTGTAAAATTTTATTATATAGCCAAGGATAATTTTGAACTCCTGATACTTCTGCTCTTAAATGCTAGGATTACAGGTATGTGTGTGTGTGTGTGTGTGTGTGTGTGTGTGTGTGAGAGAGAGAGAGAGAGAGACCACACACCTAAATTAAGAGACTTGATTTGCAGGAGAAATTTACTTGGAATTGGATGTGGCATTCTGTAATTCCCATTTGTACTTATGATAATGCTATTGACCAGCAGATTGTTACTAATCAAATCAACAGGGCTTTGCCAGTAATTTTCCAAAAAACACTGAGACATTGATCTACTTGGTTTAAAGACTTGTTGTGAAGTTACAGTAATGTCTTTCTTTCATTTTCTCCCTCCCTCCCTCCCTCCCTCCCTCCCTCCCTCCCTCCCTCCCTCCCTCCCTCCCTTTGCTTCAGTTTTTGAGACAGGGTCTCACTATAAAGCCTAAACTGGTCTTGTCCTCACTGTGTCACTCAGGCTGGCCTCAAACTCTTGATTGATCTTCCTGTCTCTGCCTGCTACCATGTCTTATTGGCAGTTTCTTATAAAGCTAAGTATTCACCCTATTTAGTCTGTCAGTTCCATTCCTAGGTATTATGCATTAGAAATAAAAATATATATCCACAAGAAGACTGGTACATGAATATCCCTAGAGACTTTATCCACAGTTGCTCAAAAATTAGAAAACAACTGAATAAAGAAATTGCAATATATCCACACAATGGAATACAACTCAGCAGCAGCAGCAGCAACTACTACTACTAAACTATTGACATGAGCAGCTACATGAAAAAAGCACCAATCTCAAAACATTACACCGAATGAAAGATTCTGATCTGGAAGACAGTTCATAATCAGTTTATGTGACATTCTAGAACAGATGAAACCTACAGTAAAAGGAAACATATCAATGAATCAGTGTGGACAGGGGCTATGGGGTGTAAGATACACTGCTTGGGGACAAACTTGAACTTTCTGTGATGTAAATGTGCTATAATTCAACAATGGGAATGGTGATATGGCTGCATTCTTGGGTCAAAGCTCATCAACTTTTCTATCACAATTAGTTGTATCTTCATGAAGTTGTCTCTTTAAGACAATTTATAAATTATTTGCACTAATAAATTTATGATAGAATTGATAATATTTTCTTTCAGTATAATTTACATAGGGAGATGGCCCAGTGGGTAAGTGCTTGCTATGCAATCATGAAGACTTGAGTTTGGATCCCCAACACCCATATTAAAAAAAAACAAAATAAAACCAGCTTGTGATGATGTGTGCTGGTAACCTCAGCACCGTGGAATAGGGTCAGGCAGATCTTAGGGTCTTGCTGATCAATCAACCTAGCTCAAATAGCAGGTTCTAGATTCAGAGAGAGCCTGTCTCAAAAAAAGGTGGAGAGACTCTTGAGGAAAATATCCTGACATCAACCTCTGGCACTTTCATAATCCCCCTTCTATGGATAAGCTATACACATACACACACATACACACACACACACACACACACACACACACACAAACACACAGTGTACACAAAAAAATTTCAAAAGCTGGGGACTAAAGAAATAGCTCTGTGGTTAAGAGCACTAGCCCTTCTTGCAGAAGACCTGGGTTCACATCCAAGCACCCACATAGTAGCTAACAACCATTTGTAACTCCAGTTCCAGGGGATCTAACACTCTCTTCTGATCTCTTCGGGCAGTGCACAAGACAGGTACACCTACCTGTAACATGCAGGCAATACACTCATAACATAAAATAAACAAAATTTAAAAATTTTTAAGTGTTTTTTAAAAAGCTAAAGTTTCAAAGTAGCTTTCAAATGCAACTAATAATACATTTTTCAGAAAACATTCATGCTATACTATTGAAGACAGGTCCTCCCAAGAACCTTACTCAAATATGTGAGTAGTCACCAAAAATTATAGTTCTAATTGTGTAATTTGTAAATGTTCAGATGAACAACATAAAACAGTATTATTATTTTTCCTTCAGTGTCCTCAGTTATCTAAGTAGAGAATACTTTTCAGTATTTTCAACTAATTTCAATTTTGAAAATAGCTTTGAATAGAACTTAAAAAAAAAAGATTTGCCGATTCTATGCTGGACTTTTGTCTGCTTGTTCCAGTAGGGAAGGGGGTATAACAATGATTAAGATTGATGGAGATGTTCTGTATGAAATGCACAAAAGTTCAATTGAAAATCTTTTAGAAAAAGATTTGCCACTATAATAAAGATATGCTGGTCAGTAAATATTTCAGAAGTAACATGATTTTAATCATTTTATATCCTCTTTCATTCTGTAATGTGCTCTGATATGGATGGTAAATTGGTCACTTCTTTCGGGTATATAATCCAAGTTTCCCTAAATGGGTAGTCATACATCTCCACTTCTGTTTAATAGTCATTCTGTTCCCATCGTATGGAACCGCTCACTTTTTCATGTTAATGCCTTGCATATTTGTGCCTCTTTGCAGAAAAATGCACGTGAATTCCCAATCCTTGGTTTCACTTCCATTTCCATGTGTTTATTTCCTATCCTTCCTCCAAGCTCCCCGGACCCCACCGGTTCCTTCCTCTGTGAAGCGCTTCCCTCTAGCTAGCTCTGTCTCTGCCCTGCTTTAATTCCCTTGGGCAGTTTATAACATCTGTATCTGTATTTCTCTAAGTGCATGCTTTGTCTCTTCTTTCCTCTAAATGCCGTAAGGCCAGGAGTCATAGTTCAGCTTCATGTCACCCACAGCACCTAGCATGACACTGTACTCATTACACATCTTCTCCGTACATGAATATGTCAAAGAAAGGATTAGTGAATGAATGAATAGATGGGTGGGTGAATGAACAAATGAAACCACTGCTTAGCAACACTGCTGAACATCGATCCCACTGCAAAGGAGTTTCTTGACATTCATGGTGTAATGAAACAGATTTGGAACTCTTTAAATTTGATTTGTGATCATTGATCAAATTTCCAGATTCATTTAGGACATACAAACTGTGTGTATGAGGCTGTTAAAACCTTGTTCATTCCTTCCGATTTCTCGTGGTTCATTAGAACACTTGGCATTCTATGGAAAAGGAAGAAGGAAGTTCAAAAGAGCCTGGATTCAAGGCCCCACCCATGGCTTCTCTTTTCTCTGGGATAAGTGGGTCTAGCCAGTATCCTAGATACTGATGTCGGATGCCCTTTGTTTGAAAATCCACACATCAAGGCTCTTCCAGGAGGAAGAACCAGACTCTTATCTGATGGTGGTTCCACTGAGCTCGGGCGTTTCACTCTCCAGGATTCCAGCCTTCTGTGTGTCTCCTTCATACTATACTCAACACACATGCTCATGACTCAGAAGAATTCACAGCATTACATTTGAATGGACAATCTAATCATCAAAAACAAAACAAAACAGGAAGGGCTGCCCTTTTGTCCAGAATTGTGAAACTGCCTTGCAGAGCCGTGGGAGTGTTCTCGCACAGTTTCCCAGCTTCCTAACCTTTGCGCCAACACTGCATTTAGCTTCGGTGACATGTATCTAGCAACAAAGACTACATCTTCCATACCCTCCACACTAATGCTCCAAACTCACAGCCGAATTGAAACTATGATGTATCAGGCAGCAGCGATGAGCACTAAGTGTATATTGGAGTAATGGCTAACAACATGAGGGGCTGGAGAGGTAGCGCACCGAGTAAAGAGCTTGCCATGCAAGTGTGAGGATGTGAGTTCAGATCTCCAGAACCCACACAAAAGCCAGATGTAGTGGTACCCAGTGTTCCTATGACGAGATGGCAAGTGGAGACAGGAGAACCCTTGGGAGCTCACAGTCCAGTTAGCTTGGTGTATGAGGCACAGGTCTCAAACAAGGTGAAAGGCAGAGAGACCCTGAAGGCAATTCTCTGACCTCTATACATACAACATGGCATATACATGCTCGCTTGCTCTCTCTGCTTCTCTGTCTCTCCCTCACACACATAAACAGAAATGCATACACAAAATAAAACTGACAAAATGTGTGAAGAATTTTGAATATTTGCAAAACAAAAAACCGGTGAAAAATACAAATGACACCGTATCAAATGGTGTGGTTCATAAACCATGGGACTGCCGAGTTCAGAGACAAATAGGTGGAGCTAAAGAAAAATTTACCATGGGTGTAGCTGGTGTTTGTCAGTAAATACTGTGTAGATTGTGCCTGAGAAGGAAATGCAGATGTTGCAGACTCCTTTCCTCCTTGTAATCTCAGGAGTGCTTGCGTTGGTTCTCTCTGTGCCTTGTCACCTATCTGAAATTAAGGACTGGAAAGTGAGCTCGAGGCATGAAGCCTTCCATCAGGTGGAGAGGGTCTAGTAGGCAGGACCAGCAGGGAACTTGCATAGTACAGGCAGAGGTGTGGAGTGAGACGGAAACGTACAGAGCAGAGGCTGGTCAGAGTAGGGAACAGACAATAGGGATAAGGAGAGGCACTAATCAGGAAGGTTAGCTGCTAGGTCATCAGTAAAGATGCTCTGGCAGGTGAGCAGAGAGGATGGAGTGGTACTAGACTGTGATATTACGGGGATCCTGGAATCCCTAGGTGGCTGAGGGTGGAGAGAGAAGGCAGGTGATAGGGTGCAGGGGGAATATACAGCATTGATAAGAGCACGGGCATTATTTGCATACCAAAAATGAATAAGTTGGTCAGTGCAGAGCAGCCAAAGCCAGATAATCACAATGGTTCTTAAAGAAGTGAGATCATTAAAACAGGAGTAAAAGATTAGCTGTGTGGCAACCATCTACTGAGTTGCTCTTCTCACTTGCTGTGTGAATTGTCAAAGGTTCAGTTTGGGATTTTAAGAGGTCTTTACAGGTGATATTGACATCCACCATAAGAGAGCAAGATGGCAGGCTAGAATGTAGAACAAAGCAGTGACCTGTGAAGAGGCTCTAAACAAGCATGCATACTCCCTCAGTCCATTACTGTGTTGTCTAGAAGATCCTCACCTCTGGCTGTCATCACTTCTGCAGATCGTAAGATTTAGTTAAGTTCACATCTAAGGTCCTTGAAACCTTACACAGACCTAGGATTCTTTTGAACAATCTATGATTTACTTATCTGATATCAACTTGTTTCTTTGGACAATGACATCAATGCCAAAAGATGAACCCATTTCCATTTCATTCCTAGGTTGTCCTAAAGTCCTGAAGTGACCCAAAGCTTCTGTTGAGAACCTCAAATATCACAGGAGTTTCCAAAAGTATACATCTTATTACCAGTATTTGACCCAGATTTTAAAATAATTGAGAAAGAAAGAAAACAAGACAGGGAGCATAGGTACATGGAATTCAAAGTTAAAGGTGTATATGCAGCATTGCCATTTGATGAGTAATCTGAGTTTCCAAGTCTATGTGCCTTATAGATTCATTTTCTGTGACATGTCCTGGACCCTGTCAGCTATCCTAGCTGTTGATTAAAACTTGGCTACTGGGAAATGGCTCAGATAAGCCCCTAAGTTTGATCTCCAACACACACACACATACACACACACATGCACACGTGTGTGTATGTGCACACAGGAAAGGGAGGGAAGGAGAGAGGGAGAGATAGACAGAGAGAGAGAGAGAGAGAGAGAGAGAGAGAGAGAACACCAGGTATAACAGCATGTGCTTATAACTGAAGTGTAGAGACAGAGACGAGAGGATTCCCTTGGGCTTGCTGGCAATTCAGTCTAGCCAAGTCAGTGAACTCTAGGTTCAGTGAGAATCCCTGTCTTGATAACACAAGATGGAGAGAGACTGGGGAAAACACCTGACATTGTCCTCTGACCTTCACATGCATTGGCACACAGGTACACAGGGAGTCACGTGCACATGTGCACAAACATGAACATGTACACACTCCATCTCTCACACACATACACACACCTTAGCCAGTCTTCTCTGCAGGTCTAGTGTGTATGAGGCCATCAGTAAAACCCAGATTTTAAAAGGTATACGTTTTACTTGTCCTAACCAAAACACTGAGGAAGGTGGGAGGCTTGTGTTATGGAAGCACCATAACCTTTCTGAACTCACTTTGGGTTCCACTTCAGGGCCCCAAGCCAAGGTGACCATTTGTGTGCTGCTGTGCACAACTCTTCAAGTTCAAGGACAGACCTGGTTCTCTTTTGTAAGTTCTCTCAGATCTTCAGCCAGCTTACCCACTTAGGAAGTCGCCCTGCCCTTGTGAAGAACAAACATTTACAAAGGATAGCCTGGAATTCTGCAGTCGTTTTATTTAGGGAGGCCAGCTCTGCTGAAGCCAGACTCTGTCAACAGTGGGGAGAGAGACAGGTAGTATCTCTTTCTAACAAGAGAGACCGTGCTGTGGCGTCCTCCATACAGGTCGTTGATGACACAACAGTACACACGAGGCTGATCTTTCTTGTTTCCCCTTTTCTCCCCCATTGAGACAAGACCTGTGGTCTTTCCTTCAGTTTTACCTCTGTCAGTCTCATTGGGTTTGGCAACACTTGTTCCATGAGTGAGCCTGGTGGGGAATGTTTTCTTACCGAAGTTCACAATCCCCCTGATGGAATTCTTCATGCCCAGGGTTTCCCTTCAGTGCTTTAGCGCTCCTGAGACCTGCCAGGAATGAGCTCAATTATCAAACCCCAGTGACTCTGAAACTCGACTCCATCTTCATAGAGGCTGATTAAAGAGATGGGGTTCTATCAGTGGCACTAAGTCATAGTTAACCCTCACTCTTGGAGGTTACCTAGGTGATCACTTCCTCCTCCGGCTACGAAGCAGATCAGTGGTCATTGTGCCTTCAGGGGTTAAGATTTTACTATGGAAAACATTCCTTATAACACTTGGCATGCACATTCCAAAAAATCCCATCAAGAGACTGGCAGTTTTAAAATTAATTATTTGAGCTTGAATAATTCAAAAGCACCATCAAATTAAAACAGGATAATTTGGTACAGGGGTTATTGCCTGTCGTATCTTCTAATTGCTTTTCTGTATTTTGAAAAAACAAAAACAAAACATTAAGTGCTGAGATAATGAACTTGGGGGCGGTGTTCCGAAGCAATGTTCCCTGTGCCCCCTCCTGGGATGCAGAAATAGTGATGATTTCCAAACAGACCCATTGGATTGGTCCCAGAAAGACCTGGTGACTCCAACACCCAGGCCTCTCAGTATATCCTCACAACACACTAGCTCCAGACCTAACACCTGGCAAATAAGAAAAATAGACACAAAAGCACTTTAAAAAAATTTCTACTTGATTGATATTTTAATTTACACACATTTAACTGCACTTACTTGAAGTATGAACTTTAATGAGTTTTTTTACCTTTATTTATTGTGTGTGTATGTGTGTGTACATGTACACACAAGTGGGTACACGCATGCCACAGTGCACACGTGGAGGTTGAAGGACAATTTGCAGGAGTCAGTGCCCTCCTTTCACCAGCTGGAGCCATCTTGCAAGACCCGTTAGTGAGTTTTGACAAATCTATATTGTATATCCAACAGTAAAATCAAAATATGGCATATTTCTGTCACCCAAGAACCTGCCAGTCTCCATCATCCATCGCATTTTCTAGCCTCTTGCAAGCACGGGTCTGTCTTCTGTTACTATGGATTAGAATTTTACATTACTAGAACCCTGAGGTATTCACTCTTTTATAGCAAACTTTTATCTTTAAAAAATTATTTATTATTTTTATTTTATGTGTATGAGTGTATTGCCTACATGCATATAGGTGCACCCATGTTGTGCAATGTCCACAGAGGTCAGAAGAGGACATCGAATTTCCTTGGAACTGGAGTTATAGGTGGTTGTTCGTCACCATGTGGGTGCTGAGAATCAAACTCAGGCCCTCTGCAGGAGCAACCAGTACTCTTAACCGCTGAGCTATCTTTTCAGTCCCAGTAAGCTTTTTTCACTCAGAAAAATGTTTTCTAAAATCCATCCACCTTACCATGCATACCAGTAGTGTGTTCTTACTAGTCACCGAGTGCTACTTTATTGTATGTATATGCCAAATTTGTTTAACTGTTCATTGTTGATGAACATTTGCAGCATCTTTTTTTTTCTGGAAATTTTTGTATGTACGTGTTTTTCTTTATGTTTTTCGAGCTAGAATAAATTTGCTGCAATTCTATGGATACATCAGGTTTTTAAGAAACAATAAATATTATAAATCTAAAAGACTTATCCCAAGATTATAACTTCAGGGATCAAAGGAGATAGTGTGAAGGAGGCAAATGGGGGAGGGGTAAGACAAAATGGAGCGATGGGCACTGGAGCAATTTGCAACAAGAACATTGTTCAATTCCTAGATTATAGAAATACATTTAAGTGACAATAAACCAAAATATCAAAAGAAAAAGTACATAGGCTAATACATTCCTATCTGTCAGACTTTTTCCTTCCCATGGCATTTTGGTATAATAAGAGCATAGTATTGAACTTAGATAACTTGACATTAACCAACAGAAGTTGGTGCCTTCTCTCCAGCATTTTGTATAAGCTGCACACTTCCATGGCAAGTGGTTTACCCATACATCCATCTTCCCAGTTCAGTATTTCATTTTTTAAAATCGTCACCCCATTTTGCTAAACAGGAGCCTGAGTCTTAGAGAGGTGGGGAACCAAATGATGAAAGCAGAGACTACTTGGCAGTGTTTTCCTACAGCAAGAGTCAACAGCATGACAGTTATGGGGACTCTTAATGTGTCTCTTCATGCATTTGGGTGAGGCTTACCTTTCCAGCTATCCTAGTCCCTGCCTCTGGACCATAGCTTACATATCTGAGGCGCAGCAGTATTTGGTGCAGTGTTGTTCTGGGAGCAGACTCTAAGATAACTCTAATCATGCTTTCAACCAAAATGTCTCCCCACCTATGGAACACAGTGCTATTCAGTGCTGTTTTCTCAAGGCCTGGTATATGTGGGCAGCACCATTCCATGGGTTGGTGTCCCAGACTAAACAGAAAGGAAAAAGGGAGCTGAGCAGCAGCATTCATTACTCTCTGCTTCCTGACTGTGGATGCAATGTGACCAGTTGCCTCAAACTGCAACCATGATGTTCCTGCCATGTTATTGTCCCCTCAAACAATGAGCCAAAAGAAATCCTTCTTAAGTGGTTTTTATCAGGAATTTTGTCATAGCAACAAGACCAACAACTAATACAACTACACATAAAATCTTGAATCATCTTCTTTTTCATTTAACAAGATATCCTGGAGAGCTCCCTATATTCATTTGCCATCCTCTTTATTATGACTGTGAAATTCTCTGTTGCTTTGAAGATTCAGACTGTCAGCCACTCTTGACACATGGGATATTTCCAACCTTTTGCTGTTAAAGAGTGCTACTATGAATAAACATGTGTGTATATTGCTTCATGTTTGTCTAACTTTATCTTCAGTGAAGATCCATAGAATTAAGATTGCTGGGTCAAAGGGTAAATACATGCATAATTTTGGCAGAGTCTTTCCTGTAGGAATATAACATTTAAGATCATAGCAGCAATGACTGTTCCCCTTCCACAGCTTCCCAGCATTCTTAGGTGTTTTAAGTCCCGTCAGCTGACAGATAAGAAATGATATCTCAGGGTCTGGGAAGATGGCTCAGTCAATGAGTAAAGTGTTTGATGTACAAACATAAGACCTAAATTCATGTAAAAAAAGAGAAAAGCAGGGTTGGAGAGAAGGTTCAGCAGCACTAGCTGCTCTTGCAGAGGACATTGGTTTGATTCCCAAAACCCACATGGCGGCTAACAACCATCTGAAACTCCAGTTCCAGGAAATCTGATGCCCTCTTCTGACCTCCATGGGCATTGCAGGACACAGGTGCACTTACGTACATGTAGGCAATATACTCATACACATAAAATAAAAATAATACATAAAATAGTAAAAAAGAAGAACATTAAAAAAAGAGAAAAGCCCAGTGTGGCAGCATTCTCTTGTAATGCCAAACAATGCTTGAGAGGTGGAGAGGAGACAGGAGGGTCCCTGGAGCTTGCTGGTCAGCCACTGTGGTCAAATCAAATCAGAGAGCTCCAGATGCAGTTAGAATCTGTCTTAAAAAATAGAGAGAGAGAGAGAGAGAGAGAGAGAGAGGAGCTAAGAATAAAAAGATTATCTTAGTGTAATTTCAATTCACAGTCATCATATTACAAAGGAAGTTGAGCATTTTTATGTATTTAAGCCTTGTATGTCTTCTTAAATAAAATACATGGTTATGATTTCCAACTATTTTTTATAAGGATTTACCATTTTTCTTCTCAGTTTATTGCAAAGAGAAGCTTCTTTGATGAGTGCCACATACTTGTATAAAAATATAAGGATCCATATTTAGCATACAGTAAGAAATTTCATTTGTCTAGAGATATGAGAGATAGCTTTCTCTGAGATCTAGGACCTCTCCAGTCGTGTGTATTTGGCTGTATTTACAGTACCACCCACGAGTTCTCACCCATTGAGAAGACTTTAAGTCCAATTAGATAGCTGTTGATCACCTCCTGCACAACTGCTACTACTACACCAATAGAGAGAGTTTGCTGTGCCAGTCATTATGGATATTAGACTTTAGGGCTGGGTTGGACCACTGATTGATTTTATCCTTTAGCAGTTTTCATAGTATTCTATGAGAGCTAGTCTTCAGGAAAAAGATTTCCAGGTCAGTTCTAGCTCCCTTGTGCTAAGTCAGAGGAAATATGTCCTGTTTTAAACAATAGGGTCTTACCTTGAAGTTCTGGGAGATAATCTAGGGTTGAGGCAATAACCTGTGTTATTTTGGGAGTCTCTATTACATAGTTCTGTAACTGGTCACACACAGAGAATATATATCTGAGAGATGCCCAGTCCTAAATGACACAGCTACAGCTGAACCTCTACGCCTAAGGCTCTTGGAACATAGCAGAACAGAGGGTAGAGAGTATACCAATATATCCTTGAACTATTACTAGCAAAGCTTCCTCATACACTAGAGGGCTATGCACACAGAAGGTCACAACTGGTTATGTTTTAGAGAATAAGAGACTGCAGAGGATATGTCTCTCAGTAGGACTCCTATATTAAACTTCACCCACCCAGAGCTCAGAGACCATTTTGGAAGAGGAGGTGGAAGGATTATAAGAGCCAGGGTTGGTGCGATAACATAGGAAATAGAAGTTTTCTGGCCGTTGGGAACTTGCTCATATGAACTTGCAACAAGGTGACAGCATGCATGAGATCCATGCTGACTCAATCAGACAGAACCCTGCACAGAACAAGGGACATGGGCAGCAGTCCCCACCTTAGCGTAGGAACTGTTGGTGACGGATCACTGCTGGGTGACGGGAAGATTTTCTTTAAGGGAGAGACTCTGGATAGGCTGACTAGACTCCAGTGGATGAACTTGCACTGAAGGACATCTGGGTACAAATGCTTGACCAGAAAGACTTAACATATATGACAAAAATGCATGATACTCAGTGGATGGGGTTATGTGGGGTATGGATGGGGGATTTGATTAAATTTGACTAAAGTTCATTAAAGTCTATTGTATAAAATGCACAAAAACACAATAAAATATTTAAAATTTTTATTTATTATTTTATTTATGTACATGAGTATATTGCCTGCATGTATAGAAGTGCACCTGTGTTGTACAGTGTCCATGAAGGTCAGAAGAGGGTGTCAGATTCTCTTGGAACTGGAGTTGTGGATGGTTGTTAGCTTCCATGTAGGTGCTGGGAATCCGGTCCTCTGAAAGAGCACCCAGTGTCCTTAACCATTGAGCCATCTCTCGGGCCCCTATTTGTCTTTTGTTGTTATTTATGTGCTTGTGTTTTTTCCATAGCAAGATTTTTGTTGTTGTATTTTGAGATAGGGTCTCTTTGTAGCCTCTGTTGACCTGAAACTCACTCTGTAGACCAGGTCTCCATCTCACAGAGATCTGCCTGCTTCTATCTTCTACGTGCTGGGATTAAAGGAGTGTGCCACCACACCTGGCCCTATTGCAAGATTTTAATGCATTCAAATTTATCTCTTTTACTTTTATTGCTTTTGGGCTTTGATTCATAGTTGGAAAGTCTTATCTCACTGTAGACTATAAAGGAATTTGTTCACTTTAAACAATTCTCTCATTTTGTTTGTTACATTTAGATCTTGGATCTATTTAGTGTTTATTCTGGTTATATTGTAAATTTTAAAATAATTTTAACTTTGGAATTCAACCTTTTCTTTATTTTATAATATTTTTAGTACTAATCAATTGACAGTTTTTATAGTTTATTATTGGCAGGCCCCCATTTTATTGGGAGCACTTTCCTACTTTCTGACTGCACAATGTCTGCTGACTTGTATTTTCTATGAACTGCCCTGCTGTGTCTCCAAGATTCCTTTTATTGAAGAATGGTGCTTGGCAGCCAAGCTCCAGGCTCTCGATTCTTAACAATACTGGGTATCAGTGTCTCCAGACAATGAACTGAATTTTATCTACTTCAGTAGGTAAAGCTGGAAAAATTATATACCTATAGACTGTGCATCTATGTCCATCAATACATCTATACACACTTTATGCGTATGAGAATATGTATATATATATGTATATCATACAGAATGATGATGAGCTTTTATTAATTGCAGTGTGTATATATGTATATATATATATATAAGATGTGTGTATATATATCTATTAATGCCATTTATGTGTATTTACATGTGCATATATGTATCAAATAGAAAGATGATGTATAACCATATTAATGAATCCCTGCTGATGCCTTGGATTCCATTTTTTACTGTAGTTCATTTTAACTTTGTTCTTTTCATTACTTGTAAGTTCTTTCTCCATAGTGAGAAGCCTTGCTACTGTTAACTATTTTATTAGTTGTTCAAATCTCACTTAATGAGAGAACACATTGGCTAGATTACTACATTCATGGGTAGTTCTTTTTGTCCTTAGCCTCAAAGTATCCATTCAAGATACTGTCTTTCACAGCTGTTTAAGTTTTTTCATCCGTTACTTATGTGTTTATGTGATTCATTAGTTAGTGTTTGTAATTAACGTTAAGCTTCCTCTATGTCCTGATTGGTCTTGTTTATTCATTAGAATATTTTGTGTGTGTGAGAGAGATGTGTTCTATGTGATGTATGTACTTGTTAATGTGGGTATTTGCACATGTGTGTGCAGGCTGAAGATCAACTTTAGGTTTCTTTCATTGATCATTCTTCATCTTTATTTTTTGAGACAGGGTATCTCACTAAACCTGAAGCTTATCAGTTCAGCTAGATTGGCTGTCAATGAGCTCAGAGAGCCTTCTGGCTCCTCCCCTAACCCCCAGTGCTGGAGTTACAAAAGTGCAATTAGCTTTTTAGGCAGCTAAAGGAGATCTGAACTCAGGTCCTTGTGCTCATGCAGCAGGCACCTCACCAAGTGAACCGTTTCCCCAGCCTGTTATGTTTATATTTTTTGAGGACATGTGACATGTATAAGACAGAGTTATATGAAGACATAGTCTTTTAGAACTTAGTTCTTGTACAGTACTTGGCAATTAGTAAATATCTACTAAATAAAAGAATTGATGTATGAGTTGTTAATTTGAAATTTACTGAGAGAAGGTTTAAAGTATCTTCACTCTCCTTGCATCCAGAAGAGTACACACAATCATGATGGTAACTGTGTGTTGATTATTTTGATTGTGGGAATTATTATATACTGTGTGCACATATTAAGTCATCACACTGTAGAACTTAAATTTATTTGTCAACTATATCTCAGTAAAGCTGAAAAAAGCTTCTCAGATGATTCTAATGTAGATAAAAATTAATATGCGGATACAGAATTTTGTTATTCTAAAAAGCTCCCTTCCCTAAAGCAGTATCGGAAGCAGTTATAATGGCAGGGGGATCATGGCTGGGAAAGAAAAGACGCAGAACAGCAGATATTAACAGAAAACAAATCAGAGGGCAAATGGCCTCAGATTCTCAATTTGGCATTTCTGACTGAATTCTGTACATTTTCAGTCAGCAATTCTAAAGGGTTTTGCACAAATTTGAGAGCTGACAGATTTGTCCTGGGCAAAGTCTGAGCAATGTTCAGACTGAAGTAGCCAGACTAAAGTAGCCAGAAAGTAGTTACTCATAATACCATTTTCTTGGCCTTGAGTTTCTTAGTTTCTGAGGTACCTGGTGAGTCTTTTCCCCATTTTTTGTGTCTCATAGAATTTAAAGAACTTTCAGTCAAAGAACGTATTTAATAAGTACCCATTATACATCTGTATGCTTTTTCCTAAGGAAATGCCAGCATTGGCCACAAATAAATTTCCAAATAATTTAAACTTCATTGTGCAAAATAAGAGGTGGTAGTTAGAAGAAACTTTCCCTTCTTTCTATTTTATCTGCTATTAAGAGGAAACTTGCAAATCACCTTTTTTTTGATCAAAGAAAGTAAGTGTAGCATTCTTCATAAAGTCTATAAACGTTTTTTTTCTTTAATGGGAAATGAAGAACTAGATAAACCGTAGCCAGCAAGAGAAATAGAAATAGAGTTTTCTTAGAAGGTACTGAGTTAGATGCCCATAAACTGGAATTTTCTTGAAATACAATTTTGCATGTGCTTAGCCTGGGTTTCAGGCACCAAACAATCTTGATGGGGCAAAGGATCCCATCTTTGTTTTTGGTAAACTGTGAGTGTTCACCCAAGCATCTTGCACATAGTTCCTCTCAACTCCTCCTTGCCTCCCATGTTCCTTTCTCTTCCTCTCAGAAAAGATTCTGCATAGTTTATTCAGCTTTCATGAATTAAAGCTCATAGAGTTGGAGGGAAAAAAGAAGGAAATATGCATTTGAAGATAAACACCAGTCACTAGACTGGAGGAACTACATATACATGCATGCATTCATGTATACCTATATATAATGTGTCATGTCTAAGAGAAAAATTGATCACCATGTTAAAAGAATTTTAGTGAAGAAATTAAACCTTTTTGTATTTCATTTCATTTATTTTGTGTGCATGTGTATGTACATTTGTGTCACAGCACATGGGTGGTCAGAGGACACATACTTTTCTTTCACCACATGGGCCCCAGGGATCAAACTCAGGTTGTCAGGTTGTCCACTAAGCCATTTTGTCAGTCCTAGAATAATTTTTTTAAACAGAAGAAGTCATGCATTTTTGGATAGCAGATGGCTATACTACTCAAGCAACTGGGAAGATTAGAGACAATATTCTCTTAACTTATGTGTCTTTTCCAAATGCCTGGCTAGTCCAATCCCCAGACACTGAATAATATTATCTGTTGACTAAGTTGTGTTTACCAGATTCCACTGAGTCCATTTTATACTGATTTATTGAGCTCCTGCTTCATAAATCTCATTTCCTGTTAAAGAACAACTAGAACATGTTGCAAGGTAATAACATACCTCTTTTATCTTCAAATATTCCCAGCAAGTGACAAATATACACAGGGCATGGTTAGGGAATGTGTATGTGCGTTGGTCAGTGAAGGCCTTTGTGCCATGTGACTTTTGTACTTTAATATCACCCAGGCTCCCAAGATTCTTAGGAATTCCATCTGAAGCATCTTGACATCTCTTTAACCCACCTGAAACGTAACCACTTTCTCTGGCTCTCAAACAGTGCTGAACATGATGGACAAATGATAAATAGAGCTAGGGGAGCTGCTCTGTTTCCTGTGGAAGGGCCTCTTATCCTCATACATGCAAGGCAAGATTTAGGGGCTTGGAGCATCTTTCTCTCCTAAGATCCAATACTTTTTCCTTGCTTTAATCTTGACACACTCAACTGTGTCTCTTTATCTCTTGTGCCAACACAGACTGGTCATGAGGGTGTGTTACCGGTAGAGAGATGCCAGAGTTCTTCGTTACAGGACTATTCTCCTTCCAGATCGTACTTTTTCTCCCAGGGCAGGTAATCAGTATAGAACAAAAGAGAATAGTTGGACTGGCCATGACTCTGTGACCCTCTCCCCTTCCCTGGCTGTCTCTCTGACGTCCTGAATGTGAGACAGGATCCCACTTGATATTTATTTTCTCATGAAGATCCTAGATCTTCATGAGAAAAGTGACTTCCATGTTCACTTTTGGGCTCACCTTAGCCAGTTTGATTAAAATGTTAGCCATTTTAAGAGCTAAGAATCCTGGGTATATTATGTTTACTGTAATGTGCTTTCTGGAGGGCATGGGGTAGAGAGAGAGACAAAGAGAGAGAGAGAGAGAGACAGAGACAGAGACAAAGAGACAGAGACACACAGAGAGAGATAGAGACAGAGAGAGGGAGATAGAGAGAGACAGAGAAAGAGAGAGAGACAGAGAGAGACACTGACTCTTGCTACCATGTTTCTCAGAGTGAAAGCAGCTTTGCCAGAATTTCTAAATAGCTAGGAATCATGTCCATGAGACTGTTTTTTTCCCCACAAAAAGGGTGGGAAAATACTTAATTTTTTTGTCTATATAGTCAAATATATTCAAATAATTATGGGTAAATACTTGGTACATTTATAACTAAGCAAAACATAAAATTTCTGTTAGAAAAAATAACACATATGCATGATTGCGTGTACCCGTGCATGTTTTTTAGAAGTACAGTCATGTACTTCAGATGCCAAAATCTGTAGGTGCTTAAGTCCTTTAAATAAAATGCTGGAGGTTTTGCATGTGACCTGTAAAATCTTCCTTTGTATCTTCAGTCATCACTAGATTACTTTCAATAGTTGTAATATAATTACTTAAACCCCTGTATTGCATTTATCATATAATGCCAACACATAACTTCATTTGCGTGAATTTAGTATAGCTCTTAGCACATAGAAAATTCAAATAGCTTTTTAGAACTTTCTGGAAATTTTTCTTTAAAAGCATTTTCCATCCACAGTTGGTTGAATTCTGGGGTATAGAACCAAGTGATACAGTGGGCTGGTTGTGTTTATAAGTGATGGAAGAATATTCACAAAACAGTCACCAGTGGCCACCTTAGGATGAGTACACAGAGCCAGGAGGGTAAAAACGGTTGGAAAAGACTTGTTTGTCTACATAGTCAAATATGTTCCAATAATTATGGGTAAATACTTGGTACATTTATAACTAAGCAAAACATAAAACTTCTGTTAGGAAAAATAAAATTTTGTTGTCCCAGTACTGACAAATTTGAGGCAGAAAGATCACAAGTTCAGACTAGCCTTGGCTATGCAGCAAGATCCAGCCTCAAAACCAAAACCAAAACCAAAACAAACAAACAAACAAAAAACAACCAAACAAGGACTGGAGTGTAGCTCAGCTGGTAGAGACCTTGCAAAGGTCTGGTTTCCATCCCCAGCACTGCATAAAACCAGGCATGGAGGCACAGGCCTGTTATCCCAGCACTTGGGAGGTGGAAGCAGAAGGATCAGAAATTCAAGCAATGCCAAGAGTCTGAGAGGCCAGCCTGGGCTTTGTGAGATCTTGTCCCCAAAATGCCAAAATAAAAATAAAAATAAAAATAAACCAAAGTAAGCAAACAAACAAAACAAAACAAAAACAAAGTGCCCGGAAGGCTTGTTGATGTGCCTTAAGCTATTCAAGAGGAATAGTCGATCAAAGCTTTAATCAGTGGAAAGTAAACTGGGCCATGGGAAGAGCCTCTGCTCTATCAGGAGCTGCACCCTGCGTTGCACTGCTCCGTGGAGGAGGACACTGATGGCAACTCCTTGCTCTTCAGGAACCTGTAGTTCATCACCACTGACCTCCTATAGATGCCCTGGCAAGCACCACGAGTTTCAGTCAAGAGTCGCCTGAGATCTAGGGCTGAGAGATGAAGTTCCTCTGAATGAGCTTGATAACCAGGGAGCCTGCAGTGGACCCAGAACACAATACTCATTTAAGGCCAGCATTGAGCTGTGCTCTGAGGACCTGAGAACATACTAGGATTTTGCAAATATTTCATTTAATTATTACATGCTTCTGAGTTTGTGCCATTAGTATTACCCGTTTTATAGATGAGTAGAAATCTCAGTAATTTGTTCATGGTCAATACAAGTCTAAAGCAAAATATAAGCATAGTTGGGCAAGGGTTTTTAGCTCAGTTGTAGGGCACTTACCTAGCAAGTCCTAGGCCCTGGGCTCCATCTCAGCACTACTGAAAAAGGTAGAAAGATTCATGATCACATAATTATGTGTATGTGGCACATATGATTAAGAAAAAGTAAAGCCTTTTATTTATTTTTTAAGTCCCTGCAAGGTCTGCTTGCATGTGGAGGGTGAGAAGGGAATTAATCAAAGCCTTGCTAATGAGTGGGAGTATGTTGGGCCACATAGAGCCCTTTAGACTGGGTATATCTGTTCCTCGGTATGTGTGTTTATAGTTGTATGTTTATGTACTGCCATGCTATGTACTTTCCTATACTTTCCTGGGTTTTCTTACACCTGGGGAACCTTCTCTAAAGTCTTCTAAAAAAAGTAAACTTACTGGGCTCCTTTTGGTCCTCTGAAGTGTCTCACATGTCACCGCACACACTAAATAGTGCTCAGCTATACTTGTTGGACACAGCTCAGACAGCACTCAGACCATACATAGCTGGGGCAGAGCCTTAGGATGAAGCAGCTAGTGGGGTTCTCTTTGTGGAAACTGCGGTACCCCTGCTCTTAAGCTGTGAAAGTCTCTCTATTTCTTCTGTCCACTGTTTCTGCTTATCTCTTCCCTTTCCCCTTCCTTCCCTTATAAAAACATTTGTATTTGTGCTTTGGGATAGGAGAAAAATATGGACTCTATTCCATGTAGTTCTTCCTCTACTGATCTGATTAGAGTAAACAAGGGCCTCCTAGCACCTGAGGAAAACCCGTACTGAACTCTTAGATGAATTATTGGAAAGACTTTTAATTGGCTGTGGCTGGCCTCTGACCTCTTGTACAGATTGATTTATGAGGTGGATCTGCCGTCACCTGCTGGAAGAACTGATAGCAGCACAGAATACATGGCAGGAGGTAGAAGTTGTCTGAATAGAGTTGGAAAGCATGCCATCCCCAGTCCCCACCACTCTCATTGTTTCCTGCCAGTGGATAGTGTTCCCCAAGAACAGTGCTAGACCTAAGCCAATGCTGCAGGTTCTGTGTTCAGAATCAGGTAAAGGACACCAGATCCAATCTGCAGGGGAGAAAATAGCAAGTCAGTGTGAGGCATCCTGTCTGGTTTCTCCCTGTTGTTGCTCTCAGATCCACTGTAGGGATTTACATAGGAAGATTTCTTTTTTTCTTTCTTTCTTCCTTTCTTTCTTTCTTCCTTTCTTTCTTTCTTCCTTCCTTCCTTTCTTTCTTTCTTTCTTTCTTTCTTTCTTTCTTTCTTTCTTTCTTTCTTTCTTTCATCAGGAAAGTGACTTGTCCTCACCCACCCCAACATTTTTGTTTTTTATGTAGTTCTTGGGGGCCTGAAGACTGCTACCTCAGAACTAGTACCCTGGAGATTTTAGAAAATCCCTGGGACTACAGAATAGTCCAGGGAGACAAAGAAGAGAGTTGCTCTCAGAGGGACCACGGGGGACAAAACGTGTTGTGAACTAAGGCAAAGTCATACAGACCGGCTCCAAGTTAATCTCTGAACCTGGCCCTCGATACACCTAGAATAGTGGGAGGCCAGCTCTCGGTGATAGTTCTTTTCAGTTCATATTACTTGTAAGATGTAGGTCACACTTCAAACTCAATGATCCAGTCTTAGAAAATGGTCTAGAAATAAGTGGAGTGTTTCCTTATGCAAACTGTCATAGCTAGTGCATTATTCAGATTATGCAGCCATCTGTTGAAAAGTCCCTGTCATTGTTCTCCAGGCAAGGTTATGAAGGCCTTCATTCAGTCAAAAATGTTTGTTGAGGGTCTGCCATGAGGTACCTGGAGTAAAGGGCCCTCAAACAGGTTGGGGCTTTGAGTCTGTGGGAAAACAGGCATGAAACAAAACAAAAACTAACGGATATGTCCTTACAAACCATGACACATGCTAAAATGGAAAAGGACCAGAATACTTTTGAGAGAAGGCAGAGGGATGGTTTACATACAGTGCAGTGGGTAGTTGCAGAAGGACCCCCTGAAAATGTGATATTCAACCTGAGCCTGAAGAAAGCAAAGCAGCTTTGAGAAGAATGAGGCAAAGCATTCCAGGCGGAGGCACAGCAGGTGCAAAGGAACAAATTTGAGTGAGTTTAGTTTAGGAGCTTAAAAAAGGCCTATGTGCAAGAGTGAAGTTCAGAGGGTTCAAAGGTATGTAGGTTCCCAGAAGCTCAGAATCAAGTAGAGCCTCGCAGCCCGTGTTAAGAAGTCTGGATCATGTTTCATGAGTAACCAGAAAACATGTTGCTCCTCGCCTTGAACCTATGTCTAATGACAGCTTCTTGTCGACCTTGAGCCAAATGAAACATGGCCAAGTCTTTTGGGAGTGTTCAGCATATGTCTTTCGGTGCTTTCTCATTGCACATTATATGCTCTGAATGTATATCACACAGTAGGGGTGGTGTCTGCTTGTGTTCACTCTGTCACAGGTTTGTCCCCCGTCATCAGATAGTCTACAGCATGATTTTCAACCTCTTTATAAAATTTCCAGTATGGGTGTATTATAATTAATTTTCTCTTTCTCTTATCAAGCATTTGAGTCTAAAAGCTTAAATAATACTGTAGTTAAAAAATATATAATAAATAATTTAAGAAATAAGAGCTAGAGCCTACTTTTGCACACATGTGCTTGATTATTCCTTAAGAAAAACTTGTAGGAATAAAATTGTTGATCTTAAAGAATATGTCTGTTTTGGGCTGGGGATGCGTCTCAAATTGTAGCATGCTTGAATAGTATGAGGCTCTGGCTTTGATCCTCAGCATTGCACAACCTGAATATAGGGAGAATATGCCTGTAATCCCAGAATTTAGAAAATGGAGGCAAGAGTATCAGAAGTTTGGGCCCATCCTCAGATATGAATTGGATCCAAGGCCACTCTGGGATACATGAGATCTTGTCAGAAAAAAAGTAAAAGAAAGAAAAGAAAAAAAGAAAGAAAAATATCTACTTTATGATGGGATCAAAAGCGCCAAGGCAGAATCCTGAGATGTTCCAATTTCTCACGAGTGGACGTTAAAGCTACATGAATGGGAACACCATTCTGAATGATGTGAGTGAGCTTTAGAGAAAGCTAGTGTGTTACTCAGACTATTGAGCCTGCAGTCTTGCACCTGTGTCTTAGAAGCTTGATCACTAGAGATATTTAATCTGAGGAACTCTGTTTCATCTGTAAGATAGGAATGATAACAGCATCTGCCCTGCTGTGTGAGTGTGGAGATTAAAAGAAATCGTGTGCAGACGACATTCTGCACAGAGCAAGGAGTATCAATGGAAAACTGCCGTCAGTTCTCTCTCCCTTTCTCTTTTTCTCTGTCTTTCTATCTGTCTTATGCTGCCTGTCTTATAGGTGTGGATTCAGATGTTCTCTTGAGCAAATGGAAAAGGGATGTTCAAGTTTCCATTCTTCCATCCTCAAGACACTGAATGAAGTGTTACCTACCTTCTCCTGGCAATAGACAATGTGAGTTCCACATTGAAAGGTGAAATTCCACTACACTGGTCGATCTATTTTTAATGGAAATGGTTGTCTTCAGCTAAAAGCGGGCTTACAGACTGCTCTGTAGCTAAATATTTCATCATGTGCTCATGCCATGATCCTACAGTGTGTTAAGGAATTAAGAGCTCATAATGTCCTGAGTTTGAAGGCTGGCTCTTGGTCACTCACAGGCTGTGTCCTCAGGCAAGTTGTTCCGACTCTCTGAGCCTCATTTCCCCCTGCTGTAACAGAATACTGTCACTTCTCAGTGTGGTTGTGAGGATTACCTGAGATTAACATGAGCAAAAGCACTTAACCTTTGCAGTGAAGGAGATCAATAAATGTTGTTGAACCCGAATGTCTTACACATACCCCAAACAGACTGCCTAGGATCTAGGCACATAAAACTTCCTACATTAATGAGAAAAGACATCTGCTTTGAGGAATAGCCTTCTCTTTTATTCCTGCAATGATCAATTGCCTTTCCCTTTCATATGCTGTCTAAAAACTCACAGTGACCCTGACTTATAACCAAGATAAGCAAGCACAAATGATAAGAACGCTCATGAATCTCTTGACATGTCACAAGGTTATGGAAATGATTAGTTTGACTCCCAGTCTTCCTTTTTTGCCAGCCCAAAGAAGTTCTGAAGTGGTCAAGAGGTCCAGGGCCATCAGCAGCCCAGCCTGCTGGGGTAGAGGGAGTGCCTGAGTTCATGGTGGTTCGCAGGCATCAGTAAATAGCCACCGCTTCTGTGAAATCCATTATGAACAGCCCATTCATCCCCCCATGGGGAGCCATGACCTTGTCATTGAGCCAGAAACTTTTTGGGTAAGTACCATTTTTATTTTAGACTTTTGTTGTGTTCGAGGCATCACATATGTGAGGCAAGTGTCTGCCAAATTACACTTCTAACCCTTGTTTTTTGAGATAGTCTTGTTATGTAGCTCAGACTGGCTTTGAACTCATGTTTCTCTTGCTTCTACCTGCCAAGTGGTGTGATCAGAATTATGCACCAACATGCCTGATGCATTTGCAGTGGGAGAAGAAAGCAGTTGGGGCAAGAAAGGGGCCTAGATAATAAGAAAAAGCTTGAGATGAGCAGAAGCAAAAAATTCATAACTCAAATGAGATCTTTGAGATTCTTTTTGTCATAATTTTTCTTAGTTATGTCTAGAATGAAAGAAATGGGTTTCATTCCTCCTACTTCTAAAGCAAGGGCAAATCAAGCTCTGAAGCACTTAGCCAGCAGGTGGGCCTTGAGACTCATTGATATCTACACCTGAATGGTTCCAACCCAATGAACTTCTAACAGGCATCTTGAACTCTGCACCCTTGAGCATCATCTCTATTACATTTTTTAGCACTAAAAGCTCTGGTATTCCTCTTGTCTTCTGGTTTGCTTGTTTGCTTAGTTTCTTCTCTTGCCTGACACCCTGTCCATTCTACTAGAAAATTCTATTGGCTTACCTTTAAAACACATGTGAGGCAATATGACCTTCTTTGTGTGTGTTTGCTTAGGGTGGTAGGAATCAAACCCAAGACCTTATACATACTACTGAGCTACACTCTGCCACTGAGCTATACTCCCAGTTCCCTTTGTGACCTTTTAAAACTTTCACCTCCAGGGACTGGAGAGAGAGCTCAGTGGTTAAGAGCACTAGTTGCTCTTGCAGAGGATGCAGGTTTGGTTCTCAGCACCCACATGGTGGTTAACAACCCTTTGTAACTCTAGTTCCAGGGAATCTGATGCTGTCTTCTGACCTCCTTGGGTATTGCACAACACAGGTGCACTTGTAGGTAATACACTCGTACACATAAAAGAAAAATAATCAAATATTTAACACTTTCACTTCCACACTCTTGGTCTTAGTCTTTATCACTTTCTTAGTTTTTGTAATATTTTCTTCATTGTTCTTTCTGTTCTTTGGCTGTTCCTTCGATCTCTTTCCAACACAGCAGGTCAAGGATGTTGTAAGGTGTGTAAGTCAGACCATAACAGAATCCTTAGTAACTTCCCATCTTCCTTGAGAAGAGTCCTTACTAGAGCTTCACGCTACAGGAGCCTGTCTGCTTTTGCTTGCCCTCACTGCTCATCTGTTACTCTGGGCTCTTCTGCCTTTTCTCTAACCCCTGCTCCAGGTCTGCTCCTACCTCAAAGCCTCTGCTTTTGCCTTTCCTCTGCCTGGAAGGTTTTCTCCACAAATGCACACCCAGCTGACTCTCACACTTCCTTCTTTTTAAAATTATATTTCCTTATTTAATGTATGTGAATGTTATACCTGCAGGTATATAAATGCACCTGTGTCATCCAGTGCCCTCAAAGGCCAGAAGAGGCTGTCGTATCCCCTAGAAGTGGCGTTACAGACACTTGTTAGCTGCTATGTGGGTGCTGGGATTCAAACCCTGGTCCTCTGCTAGAGTAGTCAGTCTTCTTAACCACTGAGCCATCTCTCCAGCCCCCCCTTACACTTCCTTTTTATCTTACTCACTCACCACCTTCTTAGTGCTGTCTTCCCTAGCTACCCACTTCAAAACCTGTTCTCCAGCCTTTAGCCAGAGTTTTCCAAAGAAACAGAACAAAGAGGGCAGTGCTAGAGACACAGATTTTATTATTGTAATTGACTTGTGTGACTATGAAGGCCAGCAAGTCCCCTGATCTGCTGCCCACAGCTGCAGTCCAGGAAACCTGGTAGTATAACTAATGTAAGTTCAAAGTCCTGACAGCAAAGAGCACTGATGCCCCACAGGGAAGATGGATGACCCAGCACAGACAGGACGCAAGTCCTTTGTCTTATCTTTTTGTTTGATCCAGGCCCTCGATGGATTGGATGGTGCCCACGCACCCTTGTGAGGAGGCCTTCTTTCCTCCATCTACAAACACAAATGCTTATCTTCCAGACTCAGCCAGAGAGCTGGGTTTCTTATAGCCTAGCTAAGTTGATATTAAAATGGTTATCACATAGCTGGACATGGTGGTACACACATGTAGTCCCATTACTTGAGAGGCTGAGTCAGGAAGACTGAATGTTCAGACTTAGAAAGTTCAAGACCAGGCTAAACTACACAGTGAGACTCTGCCTGCCTCCCAAAAGAATGGGGTGGGGATGTGGCTCAATGATAAGAGTGCTTTGTAGAAGCACCAAAATTGCAAATAATTGATGAAACACATAAAACAAGCTGTCATAACAGCCGTGATGAGCGTGGTTAAGGGAGTTGAAAGAACACACGAGGTCATGAGTGGGTGCCTGCAGAGAGCAAGGGCTCAGTGAATGCTTTTCTTTCTCTTATCTCTAAGCTTCACATGTTTTTTTGGTCTTTTCAAGACAAGGTCTTCCCATAACCCCAGCTGGTCTAGAACTCGCTACGTAGACCAGGCTGTCTCCTATCTCACAGAGATCTGCCAAGTGTGGGGATCAAAGGTATGCACTACCCTGACCATCTTTCTAAGGTTCAAATTTTGTATCACAGAAAATAATGATTTTTTTTTGGAATATGTTCCTGGACCACTGTCCTTACAGATTCACATGAGTGTAAAGCAAATTTGATGGTGTCATCTTGGCTCCTCGGCACTATGGAATTAATACTTTGAAATATTCTGGGTTCTGGAGGAATGGATGAAATTGGACAGAAGTGATTAAGAAAGGGAAAGATTTTGTTTTCTGAAAAATTCTGACATTTTATTATACTTTTCTCCTTCCTTTCTTTCAAATATTAAAGACTTACTGTGAAATGAAGGAAATTGTTAATATACTTCGGTTGTTTGTATAAAGATGTTTACAGAGACTCTTGAATCTTTAATATTTAAAACTCGAGCTTATTGTCCGTAGTAAAACATCACTGCTGACTCCTGTGGACTCTATTTTTAGCCTATACCATACACTTCATACTTACAACACTAGACACACATGCACATGGCACGCATATAACTGCACCCCTCCACACAAATAAATACATAGCAAGTTAAAGAAAGTTAATCCATAGTTTTGAATGGCATTATAACTTTATATGACTATAAGCAACTTTATAACTAGTATCTTCTAAGAATTCTTTGGTGAAACCAAGCCTTTTACTCTCAGAAATATTATAGAAAAACAAATAAATCTATTGGGGAAAATTTAAATACTCCTTTTTTGGTCAGATAACTGAAAACATTTTATTCCATCTACTTTACTGTACTTCACAGTGCTAGGGATGGAAGTAGAACTTGGACATGTTAGGTAAGTGCTCTGCCTTGCTACTGCCTATGTAATGGTCTTATCTCTCTAGGTGATGTGTATCATTTGCAATTGAGATGATAATTAGTAATTCCCTCAACCTTATTCCTTATTTATATTTGTGGGGTTTTTTCATCTTATAGAACAGAGCTTCTCAGCCCCGGTGCTCTTGATTTGGGACTGGATTTGTCATGGCTGCCTTGTGCATTGAAAGATGCTTATCAGCATCTCTGGCTCCTCTCTCACTAGATGCCACCCTCAGCTCCAAAGTTGGGGCAACCAAAACTGGCCCTAAGAAGCAAATTACTAGTAGTTGACCATCAGTGCTCTAGAATTTCTATCCTATTCTATTATCTTAACAGTGATATTAGTTTCCTAATTTGTTTCTGGTTTTACATGGAATACTATCAGTTAACCATAGCCAGTCTTTCTGAAGTTCAGAAAATAAATTTTACTTTTATATTGACATAAATAATATATTAAATATCACAAATATTGTTTAGTGATAATATAGGTTAAATTCCTGGTATCCTGAAAGAATCCTACAATTCAAGGGATCTATTTTAGTGAAGGCTATTATTGGTTGGGTATGTGTGTGTATGTATATATGTGTACTTGTCTATGTATATGTGTATGCACCTGTCTGTATATATATGCATATGTATCCCTATGTGTGTGTGTATGTGTGCAGCTGTGGGTAAGTATGTGTGTGCATATGTATGTACCTGTTTGTGTGTGTATGTATGCATGTATGTGTGTGTACCTAAATATGTGTGTGTATGTATGTGTACTTGGGTATGTATGTTTATATGTGTGTATGTGTGTACTTGAGTGTAACTGTGTACATGTGTATATGTATGTGTATCTATATGTTTATGCATGTGTATACCTGTGTGTATGCATTTGTGTATCTGTGTGTATGAATGTGTGTACCTGTGTACATATGTGTATGGATGTGTACCTGTGTGTACCTACATGTGTATGTATGTAAGTACCTGTGTGTGTGTGTGTCTGTGTCTCTGTGTGTGAAGGAGTACATAGAAGTGTTGTATAATCCTTGACTTTAGTGGCTCATGGCAGTCTGGTGAACACAGACGGCTTTACCCCAGTGAGGACAAGAGAGCAAATTTTAGCCTAGTTGAGAATACTAGCCAGCTAAGAAATCACCCCCAGGTATTTTGAGTAGATGAATTCCTAAGCCACTCGTTTCAAATGTCAATTTATAGCTCTTCTTGTTTTCCTGCACTCATTTTATTAGGCCACAGCTTTCAACATTTCAAATGTAATAGTTAAGAGTCTCTACTCTGAGCTTCCTGGGCCTTGAGAAGTCTGTTTCTAAAATAGAGGTGACAATGGCATCTTGGCAAGAAAGCTGGGAGCCGATGTTCGAACCTTCACAGACACACTGGGGTCCTAGGCCCCAGACAGGAGGCTCAGGTGAGGGTAAGGAAAGCATAAATTCCAGGTCCCGGCTGCTCAGACTGCTCAGACTCCTACATGGGTCACCCTGAGGCCCTTGGGGCCAGTGAATTTATGTCTGAGAAAGCAGTGTAGCCGAGACTAGGAACAACTGCACAGAACATTTGAGGGCTCCTTCATCTGAGTGTCTGGGACACTGAGCTCTGTCTGTGAGGACCTGGGTCGGCGCCAGCTCAGGGAGGAGGACAAGCCCAAGGAATGGAAGGTCATTGGCAAACTGGGCGTTGTGATAATTATATCCTTGCTTCCTTGAAGGTACCAGTGGCCTTGATTTCCCAGCTTCAAAGTGAGCTGCCTCTGGAGTAGTAGGACACTCACACCTGCTTTGTGCTTCTGATTTCTGCCTTCCTGGCTGCAGACTCAACAAGACAATAAGTGTGTTGACATTTTCAAGGCCACATTCATAACTCAGGCCCTGTGATGCTTCTCTTCCCTTTTTCTTTTTAAAAGAGCATGAAGACATTAGTGTGCCCAGGAACCATTGTGCAGCGAAGCCAGCTCTGTAGGTTTTACCTGCATTCAGGTGTTCTGAGGGTCAGCACCCACATCCCTCTACCTCATTCCCAGGAGTCCATTAGGACCAGAGTCTGGTAGTTACCACAGGACATGGCGTATCTGGCATGGTTTCTCTTTTTCTTCCCATCGTATTCATCTTTGGAGACACTGTGCTAACATCTTAAGTGCTAGCACAGTCTCTGCCATTCACAATCCCCTCTCCTCACCTGGGTTCTTATGAGGCCTTGAGGGAGAGGAAGAAGATCCTGTTTTCCCACTCGAGAAAATGGGTACAGTCTGAAAATGGAATGTCCAGGGCTTGGGAGATAGCATGAGGACCTGAGTTCAGATCCCCAGCACTCATGTAAAAGACTGGATGTGGTGTGCATCTATAATCTCACCACTGAGGATGTGGACGCAGACAGATCCCTGAAGCTCACTGGCTAGCTACCCAGGTTAAATTAATAAGCTCTAGGTGAAAAGCCCTGTCTCAAAAATAAGGCAGGGCCAGGTGCGGTGGTACACACGTTTAATCCCAGCACTTGAGAGGCAGAGGTGAGTGGAGTCCTGTGAAAGTGAAGATCCAGGCCAACTGGGACAACAGAGAGACTCTGTTTCAAAAAATGTTGGAGAGCAACTGAGGAAGACACCTGACATCAAGCTGTGGCCTTTATATACTCGTACGCATATGTGTATACACCCATGTGAAAACATGTACATACCATACATACACACCAAGTGGAGTTTCTACTCACTAAATAAGTATATCTTTGCTTTCTCACTCCAGCTTTTCTCTGACTATCTGAACCCTCCCAGCATGAAATTGGCGAGTTCAAAACTATATTCTGATTTTAAGACTCCATTTGCTTAATGATCATATGACTGAAGACTAGATCCCAGCCCTCCAACGCTGCCACTAAGTGGGCTGAATATGTGCCCTAGAATCTGCACACAGATGTCTTCCTGTGTTGTTTTATTAGTCTCATTGACCAAGCTTTCTTCTCCAGCAAAAGCAGGCACAGATCAACACTTACAAACTACAAACTGCGAAATATTTGCCATAATTTTCTGTTTAGTTTTTGATCTGACCTTAAAATGATAAATAATTGGATCCATAGACAAAATGTTCCCTAACTCTCTTTGGGTTTTCCTGTGATGTGGTGAAAATATGCCGTTCTATTGATGAATTCCCAACTTAGTGACATATAAATAGCTAGTCTTCTCACGTTGAAGGAAGACTCCTCCACTTCCCTCCCTCCCCCACTCATTGTTCTGAGAGTTTCTACTCCCTCCAACAAGAAGGATGACTACCATAACATCAGAAGGGGACGAGGGCTCCACCCCATGACACCAGCTCTTGCCTATCTCTCTGGACCCTGGGCTTCCGAGCTCCTGCCTGTGATCTAATGATGAGACCCCTGGGACAGTCCAGGTGCTGTATCTCATCCCCTTGCTGACTGCCAAGGGAACGTTTAATCTGTTGACTTTATTCAGTTATGCTAGTCTGGCAAATGTACCTGGGGCTGTATATTACTTGGATAGTTCATTTATTTGGTGTAAAAGGTGCTTTCTTCTACTTTAGCTGTCTAATAGCAGAAGATGAAAAACCACTTAGTTTGCAAGTCATAAAATCTTTACCAGACTTGTATCTCAAGGGTAAGAGACATCTCTGACTTAAGAAGTTTAACGGGGGTCCAAACAAACACTGTTAACATATTTTCCCGTAAGAGAAAAATTAGGGTGCAAACCTGGTTTCAGTAGAAGTGGAACTGGGGAATGGAGGCCTTCCTTCAGGTGCCAACAGATAGCCCATTTGAGGGCAGCACAAATACAAACTGTAAATGGGAGGAAGGGGGAATGACAGAGCCTTTGTCACAGTCTCACCTAGCCATCTCCCACCCCCAACAGTGACTCTCTAGTGTCCCCGGGGGAGAGAAAAGTATACAACTGGAGAAAGCATGGTAGAACCTAAACCCTGCTAGTTTATGAAATCACTGCCTAATTACTGAAATAAGCCATTGCTTTCCTTATTGACCTCATATTCGGTAAGTTCATGAAGAAACTCCATCCCTATTTCATAAAAACAACAAAAATAAATGATGTTCCAGTGATCTGATGATGGCTGTGGAGTGACTAGGCAGGATCTTACTAGGTATTGGGATATGGCCCTAGCCAGCCTTTTGCTCTTCCATTCAACCTTGATGAAAAAGGGTTGATCTGAAGCTAAAACAGCAAGACTTATAGCATTACAAAAAATAAATGCCAGGATAATGCTTTATTTTAATGTGACTTCTGGAATCAGAGAACACTACTGGGCTTTTGTTTATCATCATGCCAAATTCACTTATTTATCTTTAATTTTCTCTCCTTGGTGGGAGGCTGTAGTGTTTTAGCTAAGAATGCTGGTTCTGCAGTCTGACTGCCTAGCTTTGTTTTCTTGACTGATTTATTAGCTGTGTGATCTTGACGATGTTCCTTAACTTCTCTCTGCCTTGGTTTTCTTCCTCTGTGAAGGAAGGCTGCCATCTCCCTCAGAGCGTTTGTGCAGTAGAGTGCATAAACCAGCACCTAATGTGTACTGAGCGTTCCGCACACGTTAACTTATCATTCACTGGGAACTTGGGAGCTATGTGCTCATTTCCCTATAATAAACAATTCTGTGAGGTAGGGATTTTAATCCCAATTTTGTTGAAACACATTCCAGGTCTCACACTAGAAATAAACAGAGCTCAGTTTGGAATTCAGGTCTATATGTGGCTTGGGCAGATCAAGAAATCCAGGAAGAAGGCTGAGGCTGGAGCCTCTGTGTAGGGAGTTTAATGGGGAGTGCTCCAAGGAGATGTATGCTAGAAGAGAAGCTGACCTGGTCAACAAAGTAAATGTGCCTCCAATAAAGGCATTCAGCTCACCTTCCGAGAGCTCAGGCACTGACATAGCCCTTTAGAGTTGACCCTTTGGAGCTTGGGCGGGGCACTGGGTGTCTCCTTGAGCAAAGCAGTCGCTTCAACCCAGGCCTAGCTCTAGAGAGGGCCTCAATAGAAGGCTGGTGGCCTGCAGCAGTGGGACAAGTGCACTTCAGCAGTGTGAGCAGTGTCTTCATCTCCCCACAGCTTAGGGGAAGGTATTCAGAATTATCTCATGGACCATGGGCCTTTAGGTAAGCTGCTTGTTTTGCCCAAAATCTGGAACAATTTGGAGAACTCCAAAGGGAAATGATGACTCAAACCAAGCATGGGAGGGGGTTTGGTAGCACATGTCTTTAATCCCAGCACTTGGGAGACAGAAGCAGAAGAATCCGTGAGACTGAGGTCAGTCTGGTCTCCAGAGTGAGTTCCAGGCCAGCTGGGGCTACAGGGAGATCCTGTCTCAAAACACCATAAATCAAAACCAACCATCAAAACAAAAATCCAAACAAACATAGCAAGAAACAAAAAAACAAAGCATGGCTTGTGGGTGGTGCAGTAGTTCCAATCAGTAAAGTGCTTGCCATGCAAACATGAGATTGATACCCAGAACCCCGTAAAAAGCTGTGTGCAGTAGTATGTATTTGTAATCCTAGCCCTGAGGAGGTGGGGACAAGTGGATCCCTAAGACTTACTAGCTATCCAATCCCAGCCTAACTGGTGAGCCCCAAGTCCCAGTGACAGACTCTGTCTCAAAAAACAAGCTGAAAAACAGGAACTCCTGAGCAATGACACCCTGGGTTGATCTATGACCTACACACACATGCATCTTTAGCAGTGTATAAACATACATACATGTACACAGGCACACACACACGTGTGTATGTGCATATGCACTTGCCAAAAATACAAAACAAACAAGTACAACAGCTGCTAAACAGCACTGAAACAAGCAAGTAACCTCCAGACCATGGATGTCACAGTTTATGTGCTCTTCACAGCTTGTGTCAGTCATACGCAATACCCAGTACTAGCCCAAGTCCTGGAAATCCAATCCTGGCCAGTATTTTTTACAATGTCTGTCATGATCCGTAGACTTTAAATGTGGAAGGGTCTTGAGAAGGCCAAGTCTTTTGTTTGAATGGGAGCAATGATTTCATCCAGGTCACCCAGCGAGTTAATAGTTACATACAATGGAATTGGGACCATGAACGTGAAAACCGATATCTCAAGGAGAGGTTAGCTGTTTGCCAACTGCAAAGAAATTATAAAAACAAATTCTTGGCTGAAAACTTGAAAGGATAGGTTTGGAATGTTATCTTAATGCATGTTACAGTCTTGAAGTTTCTTGTCATATCCAAGATAAAGTGCTGTGTTTATATTTTATTCATTTCCATGCAAAAATGACTTCTAAAGCTAAATGCCAAGAATTCTCACCGACATGGTTTGGTTCACATTTCTTTGATTATATTTCTTTTCTAACAATACACTGTTTTACAGTGAAAACATTCTGTTCTATCTACTGTTATAGTTTCTGGTTATATAATTAATACAATTACATACAGGATGGTGTTGGAAATCGTTAAAGAACTTATTTCAAATTTGAAAGTAAAGTTTTATCTTAGAAATACTTTTAGAAAACAGACATATGGAGCTGGTTTAAGAATGCACTACCAATTTTATGTTAACTTCTTACCTAAAGTACAGTATTCTCTGGCACAGGGATAGATCCACAGCCGTGAAGATTAGTGTTTTGCCCCAAACAGACAAACAAACAAACAAACAAATAAGGCTTATTTTTTCATTAACCCCTCAGTACTCTACCTAGCTGTAGCTAGATACTTTAAAAATCCCATGTGATGTAAGGCATATTTTAGGCCTGAGGTTTATCAAATATATGTAAGAAAACTGGCCAGATGACTTCATCAAATACTCAATACCTGGAACATCTAAGTATTGTGATAAGAACTGTGCAGAAAACAACTTGAGTTAGTAAAGTGACTTGAGATTGCAATGAATGGAGGAGGCAGAGGTACGGTACCCACAAAAGACATGGATAGCACACCAGTTTGATAAAACGCTCTAAGAAGGGCTCGAATAAGATGCTATTGGAGTGCCAAAAAGAAGAACCTAGGCAGAGCTTCTTGTAAGAAATAAGATTTAGATGAATCCCACAGGATGGGCGTGAGACTCTAGTGAAGCTCAGAGCTTTTTCACAGCGTGTTCACTTCGCTCTCATTCACGAAGCTTACCTGCTCTGGATGTGCAGTTGACAGCGATTTTCCTGCCATGCTTTGAACGTATTGCTCTACTGGCTTGCTTCCTTCGTGGCTGCTGTCGGGAAGTCAGGTGATGGCCTCATCTCAGTCTCTGTATGCTCCTTGTCCATTCAGCCGCTTTGAAGATTTCCCTGCTTTTCTTTCTTCACTTTCTCTACAACGTGCCCAGGGCACAGGCTGCTCTTCCCCTGTCCTCCTAGAGGTACACTGTGCCTCGGAATCTATTGGGCTTAGATATTGTCCCCAGGTCAGAAAACTCTCAGCTATTATTTTGTTTTTGTTTTTATAATATTTATTTGTAAAATTATTGTTTCAAATGCTATGCCTCCTACTTTCTATCATCTCCAAATAATGTATATTAGAAGACTTCTATCTTCCATTCTTTGACCATTTTTAGTTTGCTTATTTTCATAATATATATTTTTATTGAATTCGTGCATTTCATACAATACATCTCAATCATATTTAGACCCATCCCCTCTCTATGCCTCCATAGCTCCCCACCAGATTTCATGCATTCTTTCATATATGTTAAGGCCTATTGAGTCAAGTTTGTGTCCCCAGATGCCCTTCATTGTGAATCCTTCCACAGGAGCCTGATCAGCCTGTTTAGTGTCAATCCCTTAAAGAAAACCAACTCTCCCTCATCCAGTAGTGATGAGTTGCCAATAGTTCCTCAGCTAAGGTTGGGGCTTCTTGTCCATTTTCCCGGTTCTGTGCTGGGTTTTTGTCTGGTTTGAATTTGCGTGGGTCTTGTGCATGCTGTCACCATTGCTGTAAGTTCATGTGAGCAAGTTCCCAGCTGCCTGCAAACTCTATTTCCTTATGGTCATCCTCCACCCCTGACTCTTACAATATTCCTTCCCTCTCTTTCACAATGTCCCTGATTCCTGGGTAGCCAAAGTATAATACAGGAGTTCTGTCCAGGGATGCACATTCTGCAGCCTCTTACTCTCTACATTTTGGCCCCTTGTGACTTTCTGTATTAATCATAATCTGTTGCATGAGGAAGCTGCTCTGGTGGGAGCTGAGAGCTGCGTTAATATTTCTCTGCCCCTATTCTCCTGGGTTCCCTAGCCTTAAGTGTAGAGGTCGCATTGTAGATGTGTCACTTGGGGCTGGGCATCTCATAGACATTTATTCTCTGTGTTTGACCAGTTGTGGAACTCCATTTGTTGCAAAAAGAAGCTTCTTTGATGAATGGTGAGAGGTACACTTGTCTGTAAATAAAAGGATGCATATTTAGCATACAGTAAGAAATTACATTAGGGATGTGACAGACAGGGTTTTCTCTATGATCTGTGGTCTCTCCAGTCATGTTCTTTCTTTTTATCTCCACAGTCTATATGTTTTCTTCATATACCTCTTTAATTCACTAATTATCTCTTCAGATATTTACTGGTATTCATTAAATTTTTTGTTTAACTTGAGGACTAATTTCTCTCTTTTTCTCTCAATATTCAGATCTACCTGCTACAGCCCCTGACATGTACCCAGGGTCTTTCATCACCTACTTTTCTTTAGAATTCTAATACTTATTTATTAAAATATTTTACCATTCTGTTAGAAAGGCAGAAAAACATAGGGATGAAGATTTTAGAGCCAAACTTCCTGAGTCCGGGCTATAGTTCTTCCATTTAAAAGAGGCCAATGGGGAATAAGTTACTTAACTGTGCTGTGCCTCAGCTTTGCCTCACCCGGCCCTGCTCTGCCCTGCCCGGCCTTGCTTTGTAACTTATTTTTCCCAGTACTGAGGATCAAACTGAGTGCCTTATACATGCCAGGCAATCATGTATCTTCACTTATAGACTAGGACAGTAATCATACTTGCTACTTACTTCACAGAGCTGTTATGAGAATGAAGTTAAATTGGAAGAGTGTTTAGAGCGGTGCCCAGCACATACTAGTCTCTTTGTACATTTTACAAGACACTGTGTATCTGAAAAAACCAATATCCAAATTTCTTGAAGTCTAAACTGGATGTTAGATCTCTCTCTCTCTCTCTTTCACACACACACACACACACACACACACACACACACACACATACACACACCTCCTCTTGTGCTTAAAGACCTTTCATTTGAACTCAAACTTGGTAGATCTTTTATTTTTACTTTTTGTTTTTACTATATGGGCTAGTAAACAGTGCCTGGATAGTGGACGTTGGTGGCTTTCCAGCTGTGAGGATGTGCATCTGCTTCTGCTGGGAAGCATGGAGATGCTTTCACTCTTTTGGAGTGAAAAGAATTTCGCCTCTCCCACTTTTCTGGTGCCTCGGGACTACATGCGTTGCTATGACAGCTTTGGTCTCAAGGCAATCCAGATTTCTTATGTTCTTAATACTCTGTTCTTGTTTCAGCTCATTTTCTTGAAAGACTGTCCTTATACTATTTTGTTACAAATTACAAGCCCAATGATACATTTTAAAATGCTCTTGTTGTTTTATAGTAGAAAGGTCTTAAGAGTATTCAGTTATCTGTTCATTGTTGCTAGATAAGGATGGGTCAACCTCAAACTGCAGTAGCAAACAACCCCAAACTTCAATGGCTTAGAGAAACAAGCTTCTCCTATTTTTACTGCTGGTCTGTCTCAGTCAGTGAGTCTCTCTGTTACAAGAGAGAGAATATGGCGATTCATGCCTTGGCTCTTAAAGACTTTTATCTAGAAGTAACACCCATCTTTCCTACTGACTGTTCATTGATCAAAGCAAGTGACAGGGCCACACCTAAGTCCAAAGAGGTTGAGATGTGCTTAGGAAGGAGAACTGGAACACCAGTGACATTGCTAATAGTTATCACATGCTATCTTCACCTGACTATATAAACGTTTCTATGTTCTTACATGTTCTAGGTAACCATACATTTTAAAGCATTTATATGGAAATCTCCAACATGAGATATAAAATAATTATATAATAAACAATCATAGTTGTAATTTGGAATGCCTGAATAATGGTACATATTAGAAGGGATTAAAACAAATTTTATCATGCACTATTTCAAACATACCAATTTAAAAATGTTTAGAGCTTGGTAGTAAAAGCACATATATATATATACTTATCATTGGAATGTTTTTAGATTGAGAAAAAACAGTTAAGACTGACTAGAATGTTAACAGATGCACATTCTAAAGGGAAAAGGAAAGCACTGCCTATAGTCGTGTGGAGGACATTCCCTGTTGTGTTTTTCCAGCACACAAATGAGGAGAGGATTCAAATGGCAACCAAACTATGGAGGGCTCCCGGTATCAAGAAAGAATGCTACTAAATAGGGAATAAATAACCATTGAAAACTTTTGGCAAAAAATTAAAAATTCAACACACTTTACTGAGCATCTACCACACACCAGGCATCACATTAGGAACTGTGAATATAAAAGTGAATAAAACACAGTCCGTGCCTTCACATAGTTTACCATCCAATAACATGATTGAGAATGAACCTGAAATATTGCTTCAAACAATCAGAGAGACTAGACACTGAAGTGAAAAAACCATGTTGCAGTGTTGCAGGACAGAGCTCAGAAGGGTCCAAACCAGCAGACTGGTAACAGAGATGAAAGGAAGGAGTGGATTGAGAGGTCTTGTGGGAATGGAATCTGTATGATGCTCCAGTTACCCAAATGTGGAGATCAAGGGAAAAGAAAGACCCAAGGATCATTTGAAGGTTGTAAATGCAGGGACAATAACTCCATTAAAAGAAATTAAAATGTCAGGAGGAGCACTTGGCTTGGGATGGAGAGGGGGACATGATCTTTGATTTTGAAACATGAATTTGAAATTCTATGTGTACCTTCTGGTGGAAGTATCCAGCAACAAGTTGGGTACATTAAAATAGAACCGCAGGAGCTGTGGTCAGAAATCAGACTCCTTGACACAACAGTGATATCTTTACTGCTTACAGAAGACAGGATTGCTGTGGGAGGGTGCTGCAGCATTGCATGTTTTTAAATTGCACTATGAACATGTGCAAATAACGGGGCTATCTCTATGACTGAGCAGGACACAAAGCCACTCCTACATCTAAGTCTTGTTCTGCCACAATGAATGAAACTCTGTCCTTACAGATTCATTCTTTTAGGTCTTCAAGACTTATCAGTCTCCAGTGTCCCCAGTTACAAAATGCATAACCCCCAAGCAACCCATCAATCAGATGAAACCATGCCCAACATGGATGTAGTGGTTTGAGTGAGCAGTGCCCCTCATAGTGTCAAATATCAGAACACTTGATCCTCAGCTGGTGGCACTGTTTAGGGAGGTTTAGGAGGTTCAGCCTTGCTGGAGGAAGTATGTCAGTGGGGTTTTTATAGCCTCACCCCACTTCCAGTTCACTCTCTCTGCTTTGTGTCTACAGTTGAAGATGTGACCTCTCAGCTCTGGCCTGCTGCCATGACTCCCCTGCCATTACAGTCTCCCTAAATGGACCCATAGGCTAAAATAGTTTGCTTCCCATAATTTGCCTTGGTCATAGTGCTTTATCACAGCAACAAAAAGTAAGTAATACGCTGGACACAGGGAGTTTCCTCAAAAGCTGACAGAGCCAGAGTAGCTATCAGATTGAAATATGGTGGGGATTAAAGTCTATTTAGAGCAGGAAAAGGGACAGGGCTCTGAACAGAAGGTGGTCTGGTACCAGACCAAATCACTGTGGTCTTCAAAGTTCTGCTAAGGTTCAGCCCAAAACACTCTAAGAACATTTATGCCTTTATCAACGTTCAGCGTAAGGCCAGTCAGCCCTGTTACTTGGTATAGCAGTTAGGAAGTCCGTGTGGCAGGAGGCATGACTGAAATATTAAATTGATGCCCTTTCCCAGAACCCTATCTTCGTAATGCTTCACATGGTGATTTCAGACAGGTGAAAGTTTTATCTCTTGGTACTTAATGTCACCAACTTAAAAATGGTTCAGATGGTAAATTTTATGTTTTGTATACTTTGCCGAAATAAAAATTGAATTAAATACAAAGTCATTTTGTTCTGAGGAGTCTGGATATACATGTTAAACAAGAAGTAAACATAGCATTCTTGTTATCATTGAAAAGAAGGTTTGGACCTCAAGGGAACATGAGGGGTGCTGAGGAAATGGGAGAGGGGAGGAGGATGGCAGAACTGATAGGTCCAGGAGAAGAGATCCTCTGCTGGGGGAAGAGGACAGAATCTTTCAGGCAGGATCTGCCCTTGTTTCTTGTCAATGTCTGGATGCACAGTGGCTTGTGGGGGACCCTGGAAAGACCCTCCCAGAAAGGTCCAATTCCAACCTCAGTAGATTCCCTCCTGCAGGTACCGGTTCATCCTGGAGCAGAGGGCAGGCAGTTACCTCTTTTTTGTTGTTCATTGCTATTAATCACTTTCTGGAGCAGGACCTGGCATGTGGTAAACATTCAATAAATATTTGTTAAAAGAATTACTGATGATAAGTCAGGACCTTGACGTTACATAAAACCTCAGGACTCTTGCATGATTCTGCACAGAGATTGGTGGGGAGAGGTGGATGTTTAACTTTCTCACAAGCTTATGAGAATGAGGACTTGGAGTCAGACTAGCTTGATTTACAGAATACAATAATGACATTCTTGTATATCCAAGAATCTTTTAAAAAACTATTCTCACTCATTCTAACCAGGACCATCCGTGTGTCTACAGGTTTGGAACTGTCCACTGGAGTCTGGTGGGCACACTGGTGGGTGTACAACTGAAGAAAATGACTGTTCATTTCTTCTAGAATCCATCAGTAGCCAGTAGTTCAGCAAGGTAGGGTAGGGTCTCATGAGCCCCTTCAGGATCCATGATTGGTTATTGACAGGTCTAGTCTGGTGTAGGCCCAGTGTAGGCACCCTCAGCTACTATAAGATCATGTTTACATAGCTGTGTCATGCTCCGAAGACAGCATTTTACAGCACTTCTCCCTGTCTTCTGGCCCCTACATGCTTTCCGCTCCCTCTTCCACGACGTTCCCTGAACCTTAGAATGTTGTATAAATGCCCTGTTTAGGGCTGAGCACTCAATTGCCACTTATTCTAAGTGGCCATGCATCTCTGCTGTCACTGCCCTTCATGAGAATGTGGGAAAAGGACTCTGAGGATGTTGGGGAGGGATGGACTACAGGTGGGAGGGAGCTGAGAGAGGGTGGGCCAAGAGTAAGCAGAATGCACTAGCTGCACGTATGAAATGACGAGATTAAGCAGAATGCAAATTTAATTTAAAAAAATGGAAAAAGATGATTCTATTAAAAAATCTAAAACTAAAAAATTCCCCTGTATTCATCATAATGTTGTATCATTTCGTTTTATAAGCAGGCATTTATCGACCAGTGGATAACATGTTTTCAATGCTAACTCTTGGATAGGATAAGAGTTGTAATTCTAAGTAGAGATGCGTGCAAGAGTGAGTCTGCCTCGGAGCTTCCTGATTTGTAGCAGCCAGTCAGGTGTGAGTCAACCCAGTAGGGTGCTACATTTGCCTTACTAACTTCAAGGCCATGTGTTATCCTGGGGTGGGTTGGAGTGGGAACTCAGGAGACTTGGGGTCTCTTCTGAAAAACAAATGGTTGAGTTTGGTGATGGCTAGGGCAGGTTTGGGATTTGGCCTGTTTACATTTAGCTTGACTAACTCCAGGGTCTCTGGACTGTCATATCCGATTGGCACAATGCTTTAATATTTTGAATATCATCCCCATCCTCGGGTCTCTTCCATATGAAGGCAAAGTTTTGCAAGTCTTTAGAAGACAGAAGAATTTTTTGTTTGTTTGTTTTTAGGTGGGGGCTTAGAGGGAATGGAAGAGTCACAAGAATTCACCTAAAGTTTTGGTATATACTGCTGGTGAGTATTCTTATGACTCTAGGAGGAGCTGCTGTGTGCAAATAAAACTGGCTTCTTATCACTGGCTCTGTGTTCCCAGTTTCCATTTTCTAACCTTCTCTGAACCATTCCTCCATCTACTGTAAAATAATATTTTCCTTGGCTTCAAAATGCTGGCCACCTTCCCCATTGGTGGGGAAAATAAGAAATTTAAACCTGGAGTGTATGAAGTTCTCTCTTGGTGCCTCCCTGTTCCTCCTTGTGAGAAAGCCAAATCCCAAAGAAAAGATTCTGAGCCCTCAGGCAGCCAGGGAGAGTTACACATTCTCTACTTTCCAACACCCCACCCTATGGTTCATCTGCACCTATAACACTCTTACATTTGAACAAAATGAAGTTGTCATTTCACAAGGATTACTTATACATCTATTCCCCAAGTTGAATTCCTTAAGGGCAGGAAACAGATTTTACATTCTGGGTGCCTCACTGCTTAGCAAAACACCCTATACAGAGAAGCCAGACGCACTACAAATATCAGTGATAACCTATGTAGCGACAAGCCCCCACCCCCAGCCAAGAAACATCTACCTTTTAGAAACAGGAAATACGCATGTAACCAAGTCAGATTTCCAAGCCAAATTTTGACCTAAGACTCTTATGAACTAGGAATCAGAAAGCAAAGCGGCTGGAAGGTCACATAAAACTATGACTTCCAAAAGTTGACCTTGAGACAAGGATGTCAATGCAGGAAGCTGATTTGGGAGGCTGTGTCATGAAGCATCTGTGAGAGTGGGAAAGTGAGACAGGGGAAGGAAAACGTGAATAGAAGCAGCATTGTGTGCTGTTTATCACCTTGGGAAATTGTGGCTTAATCCGTCTTGAGACTCTCTGAGGAACTATTCCAGACACACGTCAGACTGTCTCACTGGAGAGCAGGAAGCCTGGGACATCCATTTGATGATTCCTAACCTGCCCTGGTTGAACTTACATCTGCTGTGACCCAGCAGGCTCTAGTGGATCAGGAGAAATCTAGCAGAGGAAAAGAGAGAGGTGAACACTTGAGCATGGAACATTAACACTGCCCAAGGCAAGTCAAAGACCTAGCCAGACACTGACGGTGCTGTGCTGATGCAGTTACTCAAAACCAAACCTAAGCCCATGCTATGGTGTGATTAAACCTTCAGAGCCTTATAGAAGAGCTTGATCTGTGGAGAGGAAAATGTGAAGAAGCTAGAGAAGCAGAGGACAGGTTATAGTCATGGGGACAGAGCAGAGGCCTGGTCATTGGACCACTGTGTCTAGCTGCAGTCACATGAGTCACCTCACAGTCACTATGGAGACATGACCCAGGATCAGTTCATCACAATAACTCTCTTGTTCTTTGTCCGTAATTTGTCCTAACTCTTGATCATATAATTTATGGTCAATCGTAAGCTGGTCTGACCTGCATGAAGCCCTCTGAGCTAGACCCCCCCATTTGTACAGTGTTTGGAGGACCTGGAGCCTCTGGAATACCCAAAATCTAGCTTCCAACACACATCCCAATAGGCCCCACCTCTTAAACTCCCAATTACCTCAACATACACATAGGGGGACTGTACCTTCCACATGAACTTTGGGGCATGAGCCACATTCAATCATAGTAAGCTGTCATTGGCCAATAGGTGTGAAGTTAAAACTATTTCCTCTAAAACTCTTTTCCTTAAAACTATTTCTCCATTGCTTGAGACTGGAGAGATAGCTTGGCAGTTAAGAATGCTGGCTGCTATTGCAGAGGACCTGGGTTTGGTTCCCAGCACCTACATGGTGACTAACAACCATACTCCAGTTCCAGGGGATCCCACACCCTTTTCTGGTCTCCGTAGGCATTGCATGCACATGGTGTGTTACATATGTGCAAATAAAACATCCATACACACAAATAAAAAATAATGAATTAGGGGGAGGAGGTTGAGACAGGGTCTTCCTGTAGCCCCAGCTGACCTGGAGCTCACCGTTTAGACCAGATGGCCTCCATCTTAAGGACATCTGCCTGCCTCTGCTTCTTGAGTACTGGGATTATAGGTGTGTGCCACTGCCCTCCTTAATAATAAATGTTTTTTAAAAGTATCCTCAATGTTTAACCAAGGAACTTTCTATTCCTATGATACTAGACAAACATATGCAAATAGTGTGCTGGTTATATGCTTCTGGGAATGTGGTGAGGAGAGAGAGACAGAGACAGAGAGAGGCACACAGAGAGATTATTGATTAAGGAATTGGCTCAGAAGCTGATAAATCTAAAATCTACAAGTTGGAGAATCAGACAAGAGACAAGTTCAAGTTCAAAGGCATTTGCTAGTAGAATTCCCTGTTTGTTGAGGTCAATCTTTTTGCTATCAAAGTCTTCAGTTGATTGAATGAAGTCCATCCACATCATGGAGGGTGATCTGCTTTACTCAGAATCTATTAAGTCAGATGTTAATCTCATTTTTAAAATGCTTTCACAGTAACATCTGGAATAGTGATTGACCACATATATGTGGGTACTATGGCGTCGTCAATTTGAGCAATAAGATTAGCCATCAGCTAGGCATGGTGGTGCACACCTTTAATCCCAACACTCAGGAGACAGAGCAGCTGGGTCTCTTTGAGATCAAGGCCAGCCTGGTCTACATAGTGAATTCCAGGCCAGCCAGGGCTACATAGTGAAACCTTGTCTAAAATACACACAAATTAGTCACCGTACAATCTGTCTGCTCCGTAGCTGTGGCTTCCTGGAGGAAGATGATACAAAGGATCTTGAAGCCATATCTAGATCCATCAGGAAAGAGCACCCTCACGAACTCGTAGTAGAGGCAGACTGCAATACATTCTTGCTATTCTTGCAGTGAAACTTGGTTTGTGTTTGTTGAGTGAGTGAACAAGTGACAAATTTTGCTGCCTTTGCCTTTACATTCAGGATTTCCTTGATTCAAGCTGTGCTCAACTGTGTGGCATCAATATTGTGTGACATCACTGAGCAAAGTCTCACATGTATCAGCATACATGCCCAAGAATGCTCTTCTTCACCTTATTAGCAACATCCCTAAGCTGGAAATAACCCAAATACTCATCAGTAATATGTACACAGAAACACCCAAGCTACAACAAACAAGTCCTTTAATTACATAACAAGATAGCGGCCGGGGGGAGGGTCTCACAAGTACAGATGGGGCCAAAGCAGCCAAGCAGAAAAAGAACAGGGCATCAGTCGTGTTCACATAAAGTTCCAAAGTAGATGAGCCTAAACAAATCCTATGTATTAATAGATAGAAGCATACTTGAGTGCTAAATAATTGAGAAGTTCTAATGATTTTTCTGTCATTACAAGAGAGACACTGGAAAGTAACTCATCTTTATAATATTTCTTGACCTCACTGTTAATTACTTTGTTCCAACTTGTTAAGCTCTACTTTTCTGTCTGAATGTTACACTTCACAATGAAGAAGTCCAACATTTTCCCCCTTAAACCAGTTCCTGAAAAACTGCACCCAATGCCCACCCAGGTTGCAAATAACTTGTGGCCAAAGAGGCCATAGCATTCATGCGGGTCTGTTCTCCTCTAGCTTCTACTTCAGACCCTTTTCTGTCTCACCTCTCCCTCCAGAACAAATGTCTCCATTTTAGTACTGTGATTAGATTTACAATATAACCAATTTAACAGTTGGGAGTCCTAAAATTCATCCTCAGCAGAGCTTTCCGAGCAGCTGCATAAAAGATGAATGTCACCCCTGGGATCAGAAGCCTAGAATGTTTTCGGGGAAAAGTTCAGTAGTGTGTGCATGTGCAAAGCCTATTTTGAACTGAAGGCCCCATTAGTGTTGAAGTGTTCCTCTATCTCATTATTGACTGGAAAAGCCTGGGGTGACTGGCCTTTGGAAGACTCCTCATTTCTGGTCAGAAACCCAGGGATAAAGGGTGGGCATTCATGATCCACCTACAAGGATCCCAAGTTTGAAATTTAGAATTCAACCTTGGTCTGAAGGGCAGGTGCCGGAGGTTCAGATTTGCTCCTTTTCATAACTCTAAGTTAGTACTTAGAAATGTGTGGTTAAATATGCTTTCCAACCCTGGAAAATAGATTCCATACCCTTTCTCTCTGCCTGGGGAATAACAAATTTAACAGAGAAACCTGAAAACCCAAAGACAAGCATGCAAGGCTACAGACACCTGGCATCAGACTGGCTGTCACAGACCCGGCTTCGGTCAGGCTGTTTAAACTCTGTTGGAACAAGCAGTTATCTACAGCGGGGTCATTTTATAGATCCATTAAATCTACATTTTCTCTTGGGCTTCTTTCCCCCAGTTCCCCTCAACCTCACTTCTAGTCACACACTCTAAAAACCCCCTTAAGCCCCAGAAATAAATCTCTATAAACTGCCAAGCGTTCAATCAGGCTTTTACCCTATCTCTTTGCAATTAGAATAAATTTACTGCTTGGAAAGATGATGGGAAATATGTAAGGTACTCCTTGGATAAATATACTCCAGTGAGAAAAGTAGAGGCTCGGTAGAAATTATCTCTGTGAATTCAACAAGAATCAAGGTCACGGGAACCGCTACATACCAGGGAATGTTAATTAATGGGCCTGCAGCTGGTGGTACCACTTGGCCGCTCTGCTCCAGCTGCCTGCTCTATATTTCTCTCATTTGTAGGACCATTCTTGGACCAAATCCCATCTCTTTTTTTCCTTCCAAGTACAAAAAGTACATAAGTCTATTCTGGAAGGTTGCCAACTTCTGGGAGAACTAAGGCAAGTGTTGTTTCTTCACTATTTTTATCTCCTTTTGTAAAGAAAGGCCACTCTGTCACCTCAGGAGCAGGATTACTGGTAATCAGCGTGCGAGCTGTGGTCTGAGGTCACCGTTCTGGCACTGTGTGCTAAGACAGTGAGGAGAGCCACCCTGTATCTGGTCTTCCAGCTAACACAGAGACGATAGAAATCAACTCGTATCTTGTTGCCTTCTTTTTTTTGTTGCCATTTTTTCAGACAGGATCTCCATGTAGCCCCAGCTGGCCTGAAACTCTCTGTGTAGACCAGGCTGGCTTCAGTCTCAGAGATCTTTTTGCCTCTTCCTCTTGAGTGCTGGGATTTAAGGTTTAAAGGTATGTGCCACCATGTCTAGCCTCCTCACCTACAAGGATTTGTGTTAGGTCAGGCTGTGGACAAGGCAAAATGCAGTCAGCATGCACCCACTGCCTCGGAGTTGTGGAGGGAAGAGGAAGGAAACAGGAGAAAAAGGAGAAAAGGTTGATGGAGGAGGAAGTTTTTCTGGGGACAGGGTAGTACATACCATTTAAGTCTGCTGTTAAGTGAAGCCTCTTAGCTGAGACCCGGGCAGTGATTGTTCATTACAATGCCATTCCAGAACTGTGGGCCTTGCCTAACTACCCAGCCTGGGACCCCCTGTGCGACTTTGGACTGTATTTTAGCTGTGCCTCGTTCTGGGTAAGCATAGATTTCAGAGTCAGAAATATCTGGAAGTCAGTCAGGCATTGAGGCACACACCTATAATCCCAGTATCCAGGAGGCAATGCTTTATGGTAAGATTCTACCTTTTCAAACAAAAACTTGGGAGGGGGATAACCAGATTAGGAAAGTATTTACCAAACAAGTGTGAGGACCTGAGTTTGAATCCCTAGAAGTCACAAAATGTTGGACTTGATAGCAGATGCCTGTAATCCCAGTGCACCTCTAGTGAGCGATGAGAGGAGGAGACAGGATAAGCCCTGGAAGCCGGTGGGTCTAGTCGACTGTGTGGTGGGGAACAATAAGAGACCCTGCCTTAGACAATGTGGAAAGTGAGGATTGACACCTGAGGTTGCCTCTGACTTCCATAGGTTCAGTGTAGCACATTCACACATGTGCTCAGGAACATGAACACACACGTGCAACACACACAAGGATGCACACTCAAAGATTTTTTTTAAAATTTGGGTTAAAATCCCGATCAACCTCTAAATAATTGTCATAGCAGACAACTTAAATCTGTTTATTTATATCTTGACTTTCATGTGTGTAAAGCAGAATTCACAGTAGATAGTATCTGCCTCAAAAAGCTGTGGATGAGATCTAAAGCGGTGCTGTGTGTAGGATCCTTAGCACAGTGGTGGCGTGTTGGTAGTGTCCATGAGTCTTCACAGTGACCACAGGGGCTGTTCCATCACAGCTAATATTTCCATGGGCAGCAAAGGATGGGGAGTCAATTTGCCTCGGAGTGGAGAAGGCAGTGACAAGGGCAGGAAGGGTCTCACAACCCTCCTTGTTTTTCTTCTCACTTGGAAACTTTCTCTCCTTCAATGTTGCTGTAGTGGAGGGACTGGGCGTTCTTCCACAGAGTGACAGACATGCGAATCTTGCCCAGAAATAACAGGGAAAATGCCTGACTCTGCAGCTTGAAGGAATTCTCCAGGTAGTCATTAGGGCATGAACTCCAGGCAGAACTCTGGGGAAGGCTGTTCCCATCTCTAAGACACAGGACCTTCAGTCGGTGTGGGCCAGTCTCTACAAAGAAGACCCAGCTTCACAGAGCCCTTCAAGGAAGGGAGAGTACCCTAAAACATTTGAAAATTCCTCCGTTACTACTTCCAAACTGTAAAATGATATTTGGGCCTTTTAAAGGACTTGGGAATTTTTCTGAAATTAAGAAATATGGATTTGATGGAGGCCTTGGGGGATTAGAGTTTTGTTCCTCTTTGAAGCATTTCAAACAACTTTAATCTACTTTCAGAGTGCTGCTCAATTCGCCACGGCATTCTTAAAGTACTGTTGCCTTCTCCATGGAACTGAATCTTTTGTGTCTGGTTTTAAATATATTTGTAGAAATATTTAGGGTACAAGAAAAAAAATTAAGATTGCTCATGAAGCATAAAACTACCCACAGTGAAGGGATGGCTCCTAAAAGTTGGAAAGACATTTAAAATTTTTGTTCAGGGCTCAAGACCAATGGGCTGGAAAGATAGTTAAGTGTAAAGAGAGTGTACTTCTCTTACCAAGGACCCAAGTTGGGTTCCCGGCACCCATGTCAAACAGCTTTCAACTGCCTGTAACTCCATCTCTGGGGATCTGACGCCTCCTCTGGCCTCCATGGTCATTGTACTCATGTGCACAAACCCACATACAGACAGACATACATACCCATAATTTAAAATAACAACAAAAATTTTAAGAGCACTGACTGCTCTTGCAGAGGACCCAGATTCATTTCTAGCACTCACATGGTGGCTAACAACTGTCCTTAACTCAAGTTCCAGGGGATCCAATGCCCTCTCTGATCTCTGTGAGCATTACACAACATGGGTATACTTATGTACATGCAGGCAAAACATTCATACATGTAAAATAAAAATAAATATTTTTTAAACAATCACGTGTGTAGGGTGTGGTGATAGCACACTTTAATGCCAGCACTTGCAAAGCAGAGGCAGGCAGATCACTGTGAGCTCTACGCCAGCCAGTGCTACATACTGAGATCCTGTCAAAGCAAAATGAACAAACAAACAGACCAGTCCCATGTTTAAAATAAAACAAAACACTTTCCTCAGTGGTATAACCACTGCTAGGTTGCCCTGGCTCATTAAGTAACTTCCCACCCATGATTATGAAAGCAACACTAATTAAATGCAGTGGGCTGGAAAAAAAGAAAAGAAAATTAAACAAGCACAGATCTCGTGGTCTAGCCAGGCACAATTAATGGTTTTCTGGCTGTTTGTCTTCCTATTAAATATATAATACTTTCCAATATGCACATTTTTGTGTACTCTTCTATAATAGTGCTCTCTGGGAAACAGATCTTGTGTGTGCACCTCAGTGCTCTTGTGGAGTTCAGAAGAGGATGTCAGGTGTTCTGCCCTATTACTCTCTACTTTATTCCCTTGAGATGAGGTTTCTAACTAAACTTGGAGCTAGATCAGTGACCAGTAAGCCCTGATGATCCTCCTGACTCTGCTCCGACCCTACCCCTAGAGCTGGGGTTACAGGTGTATTGAACCATGCCTGGCTTTTGTACGAGTTCTGAGGATTTGAACTCAGGTCCTCATGCTTGTGAAGCAAGCACTCTTGCCTGCTGAGCAGTCTCTTCAAACAGACCTAGATTAAAGTTTTTTAGACAGGAGACCTTGTAGCCCCAGCTAGCCTGGAACCCACTATGTAGACCAGGCTGGCCTCAATCTCACAGAGATCCACCTGCTTCTCTCTCCGAAGTGCTGGGATTAAATGTATGTGACACTATAGCCAGCATCAAATTTGTTATTTTATAGGAAAGGGAAACTGGGGCTCGAGGAATGAGAAAGATTTGCCTGCCCCCCAAAAGTAATATGGCAGGAAGGTGAACTTTAGAATCATCTTGTCCGCATTGTCTCCTCACTTTTAAACTGCCAGATGACCTGGGTGGGCATGCTCAGCTTCGGTGCCTCAGTTGCCCTGTCTATAAGGTTAGAATGATACCTCTCTGGCTTCCTTTCAGAAGCTAGGTGGCAAACATTCCAGGGATAAATGGTCTGATATGTGACAAGATTTCCAGGAACAGTGTACTATGTGCGTGAATGGAATACACTCCACAGAGCCCACGGGAATGCGTCTGCCATTTGCACGGATGCTTTAAATGGCACTGTCAGAAAAGGCAAGTACACAGTCACTCTCAAAATGGCGGGTGTCTGGAAGGTTATCCCATGGGCTGGGGAACCTGGGCAAGCAACAGATAGTGAAGACCAGATGCACACTTGTCAGCCTGGAACACTGGTTCCCTGAAGCTATAAGAAAGGGCATAACTGTATCAATGAAAATTTATTTTACCAGGACTTGGAAAATGGCTCAGTGGAAGTGCCTGCCATACCACTGTGAAGGTGTGAGTTTGATGCCCAACGTCCACATAAAAAGTCAGATATAACAGTGTGCACCTACAGTCCTGGCGCTGGAAAGGTGGAGATAGGATCCCTAGGGCAATACCACCCAGTCTGACTTAATCAGCAAGCTCTAGGTTCAGTGAGAGGTTCTCTTTCAAAAAATAAGGTGAAAAGCAATTGAGGAAAGCACTTCATGCCAACCTCTGGCCTCTACATACACCTGCCTACACATGTGTACATACAAATTTATTTTACCAACAAGGAGCTGGAAAAACTCAATAACTTTCTAATATCCTCTGGAAATGTCTCAGAAAGTAATTATACATTTATCTTGTTTATTCATTAGTTTAAAATGGGGTGTGTATTATTAGTAAAATAACCAATAGTGTAGATTAGAATGACATTCTTTATTTCTGTCCCTTCCCCAGTTTACTTTCTGGACCTCTCATTGTTAGTTTCCCCTAAGACCTTTCCCAATCAGAATCAGTGTTCCTGCAGATGTATGTGTATATGTGCATTTGGATACATATGCTATAAAGATTCTTGCACTGGAGAGATGGCTCAGTGGTTAAGAACACTGGCTATTCTTGCAGAATGCCCTGGTTCGAATCTCAGCACCCATATAGCAGCTAACAACCATTAGTAACTCCAGTTTCAGGGAATCCAACATCCTCTTTTGTTCTCCGCAGGCACTGCACAACACGGGTTCATTTACACACATGCAGGTATAACACATACACATAAAATAAAAAAAATAAATCCAAAAAATTTAAAGATTAATATATGCAGCTTAAATGAAGTAATATGAACTCTACTGTTCTACAACTTGCTGTTCTTTCTTTTATTTAAGTTGATGATGTGTCTTAGATATCCGGTCATTTAGATCTCAGTGTTTTTAAGGTCTGGAGAGGGTTCTATTGTCTGAATATACCATATTTTATTCAACCAGTTCCCTATGGATACTGATAGAAGTTTCTTTGCTATGTTATTTAATTATTAAAATAATGCTTCAATGGATTATAATGATTTATTAATACTAAAATGATCTGAGGACAAATGGACTAGAAAAAAATTGGAGGAAATGATCAGCTCAGGGCACCAGAGCTGAGTGGATCCTTTAGCTCCATTTAGCTCCTTGCTGAGTCTGGTTACTGATAGCAAGGATAGAACCCAGTCAATACCAACTTAAAGAAAACAAGCACAATGGGATTTTTGAGCTTGAGAAAACTGAACTGAACGTACATCTTAAACAGGGCCATTGTCATATGAGAAGAAACTACATGACCCGTAAGGAAGATTATAAGACTTGTGGCATTATGAGAAGGAAAATGGCTGTATGAGTGAGCCACTGAGTGAGAATGTGGCCTGCCTGCTTCAGACCCCATAAGATGTGGGCTAAGTTTCATTCCACTTTGTACCTGGAAACTCCTGAGAAGTAAAAGGTGTTAGGACGTACTTAGGGACTGGGGAGACGGCTCAGTTGCTAAATGGCCTGTCTTGCAAACATGAGGTCCTGAATTCAATTCAATCCTCAAAGCCCACATGAAAAGCTGGGCATGATGATGCATGTCTGTAGTCTGATTGCTGGGGAGGCAGAGGCAGGAGGATGCCTGAACATCTCTGGCCAGTCAGCCTAGCCAAATCAGTAGGTTCCAGGCCAATGAGAGACACTGACTCAAAAACACCAAAGTGGATGGTGCCAGAGGAATGGCATTATTAGTTACCTTTCTGTTGCTGTGACAAAATATCATGACCAAAAACAACGCAAGGAAAAATTCATTTTGGATTACAGTTCCAGAGGGATAGATGTCCGGAATGGTGGAGAAGGAATGTTGGCAGAACAAGAAGCTGAGAGATCACATCTCAACCACATGCACAGGAAACAAAGAGCAAACTGTAAGTGAGGCAAAGCTATAAACTCTCAAAGCATGCCCCCAGTGATGTGCTTCCTTCAGCAAGGTTGTACTTCGTAAAGGTTCCACAGCCTCCTCCAAAGTACCACCAACAGGACCAAATGTTCAAAGACATGAGCTTAACGTGAGCTTAAAGACATGAGCATCAACACTTGAAGCTCACCCTGGCAAACACACACATGCACACACACACACACACACACATACACACACACACACACACGCTAGAGAAGAGCCAGTTTGGAGACCTTTAAGTACTGTAATAAAATCAGCAAATAGTCAAAGCTGATTTGCTTATGATCCACAGTTCTTATGACTTTGAGACACTTGAGGGAGAAAGATTGAATGAAGTTCAGTAGAATTATTGGCATTGTATTGCAATATTCATCTCTTCAGATAATAAGCAGAAACACTGTATAGCTCAGAGCAATCATTGCCTATCATGCTGAGTCTCCAGGGTTGTCTAATTGAGTCTTCATCAGGCCAGGACCCAAAACCTGTGCCCATCTTCCTTCTCCATTCCCTCAGAACACAGGGGGACCTGCTCTGGGGTGCTCAGAACTAGTCTGGGAACACACGACACAATTATCTGCAGGGAGGTGGCCTACAGGCCTTGTGACAAAGAATGATCTGGCTTAGGACAGTGTGGTTCAGATGGTACAGAACTACAGTGAAGTCTGGGATGTTGGGTCGTGAGCCTTTATTACTACACTGCTGTGTGACTCAGCTTTGAGGTGAATGGAGCTGTGCTGTATGAAGCCTTTGGTGAGTGGCTCCCTTCACTTCACATAATGTTCTCAAGGTTCATTCACATTGACGTGTATCTTGATACTGTATTCCTTTTATCCCAGGATATTACTCCATGGTATGGAGATGGCACATTTCATCACTCCATTATTTGTCTGTTGGTGGAGATTTTTTATGAACTTTTATGAACTTAGCATTATAAGAGATTCACCCATGGAAATGTGTGTGCAGCTGCTTTTATTTCCAGTGTAGACTATACACTATGCATACAAAATATATCATCTGTTTTCCTGTTAGTAAGTGTAGTTTGAATAAGTATGTCCCCCGCAGACTCTAAAGTATTTGAACACTTGGTCAGTAGATAGCATGTGTTTGGGGAAGGTCATGGAGAAAGCATGTCACTAGGGGTGGGCTTTGAGAGTTCACAGCCCTGCTCCACTTCCAGTTTCTCTCTCTGCTTCCTGTGAGTGCTTGAAAATGTGAGTGCTCAGCTTTCTGCCCTGGCTGCTTCCTGCTATGCCTCCTTACCGCCCCCCTCTCCCTGCCCTATGATAGACTCTAACCATAAATACCAATGAACTTTTCCTCCTATAAGTTGCCTTGGTCAGGATGTTTTATCATGGCAACAGAAAAGCGACTAGTACAGTGGGTGTGGTCATCATCTGTTTGCTGTTGAAGATGATAATGCAACTGAGTGAGTTTTAAGGAAAAAAGGCTTGTTTTGGCTCCTTGTTCTGAAGGTCCAAGATCAGGAAGACTCCCTGGCAGAGTCCCAGCAACATGGGATGGCATTGTCTTAGTTACTTTTCTTGTTGCTGTGATAAAATACCTGATAAACTATTTAAAGGGGAAAGGTTTATTTTGGCTCACAATTTGAGGGGATACAATCCATCATGGTGGAGAAGATTTGACAACAGGAGCTGGAGACTACTAATTATATTCCATCTTCAGTCAGGAAGCAGAGTAAACAGGAAGTATGGCTAGGTTATAAAAACTTAAGGACTGCCCCCAGTGATGCACTTCCTCTAGCAAGGCTCTACCTCCTAAAGATTTCACAACCTTCCCAAATAGCACCACATGCTGGAAACTAAGTGTTCAAACGCACAAGCTTATGGGAGATATTTCAAGTTCAGACTGCAGATCTCCCCCATTTGTAGAGGACATCATACTAACAACAGTCTTAAGAGTAAACACAGTGCTTACTACAGGTCAGACAGTAGACCTCTTAGAGCTATAGATATTCATCTATGCCATCATTACAGCAACCTGTGAGGCAGCTTTTATTATTAGCATGTTTTACAGATGAGAAAATTAAAAGCAAAGATGAACATCTAACAATGAAGGAGCCAAGATATGAGCCTAGAAAGGCTGGCTCCAGAGTCTTTGATTAGTGTTAAGTCCTGGCCCTTCTGCTCACGTTGATATGATCTTGGACTGGATCCTGAAACTCTCTGAGTTTGTGCTTCTGAATCTTTTCTCACTCATGAGAATAAGAAAAGCATTCCCTCACAGAACCACTGTGAGAGATGAGTTGGGCACAAATGTGTCTCGTGACACTTGGTAAGGGCTCAGGTTGCAGGCTGACATCAAGGTTCACCTGTGATCTCAGAGAAAGAAGGATGGCTGCCAGTGGACATGCTCCTGATGGCTATAATTCTGTAGAATTGGTACAAACATGGCTAGGTAAAAATCACTTAGGAAATGTGGTTTTGGGGATGATATTTAATGCTTATTATTTGGAAAGGGCCAAACCCATCTGGCATTGCCCTGATACTTGGTGGAGATGGAGCTAGCCTCCTCAAACCATTCTCTCTAGGTGGCTTATGATCCTGATGAGCCATGTATATGCAGATCCTATGGATCATAGATCAGAAAGGACCCATCTGATGAAACCTCTTTACTCCAGTGGATGATTTGAGTAGTGGGAGACCTGAATCTGAGGTACTGCAGATGCCCACATAGGCCAACCTTGGGGTGAATGACGCAGAAGTTACAGGTCACTAGACTAGGCTGAAGAGATTCCATTAAACTAACCAGATGTAAAAGAGATTTTAAAGGAAGAGAAAGAGGAAAAATGTCATGGAAAAATTAAACATATCTGCATGTTGAATATTATTTATCCATAAAAAGGAATGGCATACTATTGCATGCTCTAACATAGATGAACCTTTAACGCAGTAGGCCAGGTGAAAAGAAATAGGCACAAATAACCATATGTTGTATGACTCTATTTGTATTAAGAGCAGGCAGAGAGACATTTATGGTTGGCAGGGAAGGGCTAGGGGACTGAGAATGAACTGGCAGAGGGCTCAGGGTTTGCTTGGGTGTGATGAAGATGCTTCAGAATAACATAGTGGCTGCAGAACACTGGGAATATACCAAATCCTCCAGTGAACAGTTCAATTAAAAATAGGGGCTGGGGAGGTGGCTAAGCAGGTAAAGGCTATCGCCACCAAGCCTGACTACCTGAGTTCAATGCCAGGGACTCATGTGGTGGAAGGAGAGAACTGACTCTTACAGTTTATTCTCTGACCTACACACACATACATACACACACACACACACACACACACACACACACACACACATACACATACACAGAGTAAATAAATAACTACAATACAAAAAATTACCATTATTACTATTTTATTATGTGAAGTTTATCTTGGGAAAAAATCACATTCAGAAATTAAGCCATAAATCTCAGTGTCCTAAAACAAACACCAAAAACTTCGAAAAGTTAAAATTAGCAGTTTAATATTTTCTGCATCGTCTATAATTTCCCACACTTCGTGAATTGCTTTTTTAAAAGGCTTTTTGTTTTGAATTCTTTAAAGAGCCACAGGAAGTTGCAAAGCTACTAGGAGAGGTCTTGTGAGCTGACAGTTTCCCCAGTGGTTACAATCTTACTGGACTGTAGTCCAAATAGAACCCAGGAAGCTGACATTGATACAATCAATGTTTGTGGATAACTCTTTGCCATTCTAACTCTGGGAGATTTGTTACTACTGAAATACCCACATGCAATTCACCACAAAACTTTTCTTTGGGCTGGTCCTGTCTATTCACACCCATGCCCTTCCACCTATCGATCAGGACCCTGGGCATCTGCTCCTCTCTCTCCATCATCATAATGTTTCCTATTTCAAGGTTATGTATAACTACATCGATAGACTCATAAAGTGATTTTGAGGTCAGCCTTTTCCACTGAGCACGATGCTCTTGAGTCCATCCAGGTTGTTGCATACGTTAGTTGACTGCCTTTCTTATGAAACAGATGCATCACTGATTACCTGTTTACCTGCTGAAGGATACTTCAGTTGTTTCTGGATTTAAATTTCTACAAATAAAGGTACTATGAATGCTCATGAGTAGTTTGTATAGATGTTTTTAGTTCTCTGTGATAAATGACAATGAATACAATTGCTAATCATACGTATTTTTTTTAAATAATTTTTGTTTTATGTATATGAGTGCTTTGCCTGCATGTATGTGAATGCACCATGTGTATACAATACTCACAGAGGCCAGAAGAGGGTGTCAGATCCTCTGGAATTGGAGTCCAGGACAGTTGTTAGCCAACATGTGGGTTGGACCTGTTTTACAGGTCCTCTGTAAAAGCAGCCAGTGGTCTTAACTACTGAGTCATCTTTCCAGTCTCTGTTTAGTTTTTAAGAGAATACCCAACTACCTTCAGAGAAGCTGGGCCATTTTACCATTCTACCATTAATGTAGATGTCATCCAGTTCTCTATATTCTTGCTCTTATTTATCCCTTTTTGCAGGGAGAGGCCACGAGGACAGGATCTTGTTATTTAGCCAGGCTGGCCTGGAACTCTCAGTCCTCCTGCCTCACTCAGCCGTCCTTGTGCTGGGCATCCCTACCTTTCTAGTAGGGATGCGGTGAAATCACTTTGTGCTCTTATTTTGCATTTCCTCATCAGGGGAAAAAAGATGTTTACTAACTTTTCATTTCATGACTCTTTTCTTTTTGAGACAGAATCTCGTGATGTAGCCCTGGGGCTCTCTATGTAGATCAGGCTGGTCTCAAACACAGCTATCTGCTTGCCTCTGTCTCCCCATTGCTGGAATTAAAGACATGTGTGTACCTCCATAGCCAGCACCTCTTTGTAACTTGATTCTTTTCGATGCTGAATTTTGAGAATTGTTTATAAATCATAGATACAAATCCCTGTCAGGACATGTGGATTGCAGAGTTTTTACTTTGTTCTACAGGCTGTCTCTTCATCCTCTCCTCTTAGCAGGGACTTTCCCAGAACACTTTTTTTTTTGTAATTTGGTGAAGCCTAACTTACCAATTGCTCCTTTTTTATGGATTATGTTTTTGATGTTGTCTATGAACCCTCTTCTTCAAGCTTACATCCTACAGATGAAAAGCTACATCTGTTTCCACAGTTTCTTCTAAAGGTCTTACAGTTATGAATTGTTTTCATTGTGGTGTGGATTTAGAGGGCGCACAGGCATGCTACAGAGCATACTAACTGGAGTCAGAGGACAGCACTGCGGTGTCGATTCTCTTTTTCCACCTTTACATGGGTTCCTGGCATCAAACTCACATTACCCGGCTTGCAATGCAAACACTTTTAGCAGCTGAGCCATCTCAGTGGCCCCTATGAATTACTTTTTGAAAAGGCATTTTTCCCTGAATGTAGAAGAAATGTATGCCCATTGCAGACCATTTGGGAAGATAAAAAGAAGTTAAAGGGAAATTTTAAATGACTAGACACCAACATCCAGAAGCATGTTTTGGTATTCAACTTCAATTTTCATAAAAATGTGACCTCTTTTAAAATGGGGAACTGCAACCCTCCCACAATAAACTGCACCAGGGAGAACCAGCCGGGCGCTGAGAGGTGCCTCTCTCAATGCTGAGCTCAGCCGGGGGAGTTGCCATTCAGAAAAGACCAAGAACTACTGACCCTAACGGTAAAATGCGTGTTTATGAACTGCAGCTGTTAGTCACAGACTGTAATTACCCCACCAGATAAAGACGCTATTAAGAGAGCAGGTTGCTACAGCCGAAAAGAAACAGAAAATAGTCTTTTTGAAAATCACCGGCTTGTAACCAAGAGGAACGGCAGGTTGGAGGTTGGAAGAGATTGGTGTGTATCGCTGGCTTGGAGACAGAGGCTGATCCAGCACTACCACATCCAAGCTTTGGCTCCCTCTCTGTTTAGTTGCAGAGTAATTTGTTGAGGTTTCCTTTCCACAGTGCGTGGAGACTTCTGACGGGCAGTATTCTCCAGCCTGCTCACTCTGACTCCTGTCCGCCCCACACCCCTCCCTGTCCGACTTGCAGTCACGTGGTAGCAGCACGGATGAGCTCAATCTACCCCAGCAACTCCCCAGTCCCACAACAGGGCAAGTTAATCCTTTTCTAAAAATTTGACACAAGATCTTACCAAGTAGCCCAGGCTACCCTTGCACCACCAATCCTCCTCCCTTAGCCTTAGAGCACTGGAATCATAGGCATGGGCCACTAAGAATGCTTAGTTATTTAAAATTATTTTTAAATTAAAATTTTGCAAATTTCATATAATGTTTGGATCATATTTAGATCCCCTCTTATCTGCACTCTCCTCCCATTATTAACCCTGCACCAAATAGATATATGCCTATAGAGTCAGGTGTATGTCCCCTTGGGTCCCTCAGTGTGGGTTCATCCACTGGAGCCTACTAAGAGTCTCACCCTTCAAGGAGATGGAGTCTCCCCTTCCCACAGCCATAGGTTGCCAATAATTCCTGAGGTTGGGTTGGAGTTTCTTAGCCATTTCCGCATGTCTGTGCTGAGCTTAGGTGGGACTTGTGCATGCTGTTACCAATGCTGTGACTTCCTATCAGGGGAGTTAGTTTTGAAATGAAACATTAGTGGGACTGGGGATGTAGTTCAGTGGTAGATTGCATGTGTGCAAGTCCCTGGGATTCTTCTCCAGTACAACAAACAAACAAGCAAACAAACAAACAAACACCGGGTCAGTCTTGGGGCATTTGGTACCACCCTGACATTTCTCTCCGCCTCCTGCTCCCAGCCTTCCAGGTAGCTGATAAGCAAGTGAAACTCAACTTTTACAGTCTTTGCTGAAGCAAAGGGACATCTTGCATTTGATTTGGTAAATGTGCTCATATAACACATTTGCACTCCACTGAACATTATTCAAATCCTTGGCCATATACTGTAAATAAAATTTTAGTTTTTCATTACTAAGTAAGAATTACTGTCATTTGTTAGATTTTGAAGAACCAAATGAAAGCCCTGAATGACAGACACATACAAATTTTTAGATAATAAATATTTAGAATCAAAGCTAATTATGTAGTGAAAATCACAACCAAAATATCCGTCAAGAGGGAATTGGTTAACTGATATTATGACACCCCCCATATAAAAACCTGATATTTATTGCCTTGAAGATGCCTGCATATATTGAATTCAAAATCCACTTGCCAGTTCTCATGTAGAATCTTAATCCTATTTTTTTGGTTAAAGAAGAAGGACATTTAAATATTGTTGGTGGCTGACTCTCAAATGCCAAGTTCAGTCATTGCTTCATTCCATTTTTCATGGGGTAAACCTTTATTGTGCCTGCTGTCTGCCAAGCCCTAGGTAGGTGCTGGGGATTCTGGTATCTCATGAGAGTGTCTGGCCTAGCAAAAAAACAAATAAAAATAGACAAAGATGATGTAGGGATGGGGGCTGTGATATGAATCCTGCAAGCTCTAAGGCACGTGGAGTCAGTGTCTCGCTGAGCCCCCTGAGAACTGCAGCTGATTTTTCTCCGCCCAAGCTACTTGACATCCATTCAGGCCCAACCACTTCTTATACAAACGTTGATCTGAGATATCTGTAAGTTTGTACAGAAAGATCATAACTCATTTTTAAGCAGAGGGTAGATAGTGTAAAACCATGATGACATAACAACGCATAAGAGCCAGGAGAATAATTTTATCTCTGCAAAGTCCAGTTTTATAAAAGCACAATTGCAGGCTGGGGATGGAGCATGTTTACCTAACACGCACAAAGCCCTAGGTTTGATCCTCAGTACCACATAAACTGGGCCTGGTGGCACATGCCTTGTAATCCCAACACTCAGGAGGTGGAGGCAGAAGGATCAGAAGAAGTTCAAGGGCATCCTCAGTTGCCTAGCAAGTTCAAGGCAAGCTTGGGATATATGAGACAACCTCTCTCTCTCTCTCTCTCTCTCTCTCTCACACACACACACACACACACACACACACACACACAACACACACGAGAAAGCATTACAATTGCCCTTCCTCCCTCCCTCTTTTCTTCTTTTTCACACACATAGCTCAGACACAAGACATGAAGAAGCAAGTGTTTTCTAGCTGGATGACTTCAGCGGATTAGTACTCCTTTGAAAGTGATATTGTTACAGCCATCCCATGTTTATGTGTAACACAGACATCTTTATGAGTAACATAGACGTGTTTGTCGGGGGGATGCTCAGATCCTGGCCTTGTATTTTAGGAGGTAGGAAGTTCAGCATAGAACTACAGAGTCCCCAAAGTTTTGGGAATCTTGATATGTGGGGAGAAGGAGAGAGGTTTTTGTTAAGGGTTATTTATCTTTTCTTCTCCTTCTTCTTAGCTCTCCTGGGCTTAACTCCTACTTTCTGAGGAACAGTTCCTTTCCAGCCCAGCTGGAATAGCTGTCAAGAAGTGGTATCTCGTTAATGATAGCAGTCATAAAAGTGGGGCAGGCAATTAAAAACTGCTGGTAAATCAGGGAGACACCGGGAAAATTCTACTTTATCCTTACCTGGTGGGAAAACATCTATTTCAGATTCCGGCAACAGTATCACCACAGAAATGAACCAGAAAGGAAGATTCTTTCTGCTTTTTTGACATATCAAAATATATTGTAGAGGGACTTGGGAGATGTCTCAGTCAGTGAAATGCTCGTCATGCCAGCAGGAGGATCTGAGTTTAGGTCCTCAGCACCTACATTAAAAAAAAAAAAAAAAAAAAGGCCAGGCACAAGGGCACACACACCTGCAATCCCAGGACTGGGCAAGTGGAGGCAGGAGGATCCTTGGGGCTCCCTGGGCAGCCAGTGTAGCCAGCCAGTGAGCTGCAGGTTCAGTGAGTGACCTTGTCTCAAAAAATAAGGTGAAAAGCATTTGGGGAAGATTCCCAATGTCAACCTACTTCTTGCCTCTACATACACACACACACATGCATGCTCACTCTCACACACACATATACACCCAAACATGTGCACACACATACACACAATATATGTATTGTACATCTATATATGCACACACATATGCATAATCCTAGAAATTAACTTTGTTTGAATGACTCGAAAGCCTTTATTGTTCTTTGTACGTTATAAAAGCAGCCCATACTTGCTGTGACAAAATCAAGTAATACAAAAGTATATAAAGTAAAAATCTGAAAGGCTAGCCAGCCACGTCTCCATCCCACTCTAAGAGAAGTGTGGCCCAGTAACAATGCAAAGTGAGTTACATGTGGCATTTAAAAAGGAAGAGGAATATTAATTTCATTGATTGATTGATTGATTGATTGATTGACTGAGATAAGGGTCTTCCTGTACCCCCAGCTAGCATGGAACTTGCTGTGTAGATCAGGGGGCTTCAATCTCACAAAGATCTGCCTGTTTCTGTCTCCTGAGTGTTGGTATTACCCGAGTCCTGGGAATAAGGGATGCACCACAATGCCCATCAGGTGACATTACCAACATTTACACATTTTATTTAGTCCAATGTATACAATTATTTCCATATGTAACCAATTATCAGTGAGGCATAAAATTGTTGAGATTCGTCCATTATTATTCGTGTTGTTTTCTGTATCCAGTGTGTATTTTGTGCTTACTGCACCTCCCAATTTGGATGTTGAATTATTGGCAATATTTCATCCCTATTTGATTTCATAAGTTGAAAAAAGCAGCTCCAGTTGAAAAACTAGATCCATGTGCCAAGTGGTTGAGCGTTTTCTAATAACTGATTCAAGTACCAGGCTTTAAATTTGAGGTAATTAAAACTGAGACAATTAAATTTTCAGTCGCTCTGATACACCAGCCCGGCGTTGAGCACTGAGGAACCAGGTGTGGCTTGCTACTACCTCGTTAACTGTGAAACTTCCAGCCTGTTGTAAGCTTGACCTGGAGCCCTCTTGGCTTTTGTCTTTGTTCCTAATTATAAATATATCATTAAAGGAATATATTTCATAACATAATACCTATGTCTAAATTTCATTTCAGGAAATTTAATAAATCATTCTGTATGATTTACTCAAGAATCCAGTTTTTTACTTTTCATATGAAGTTATATTTTGGATGCATATTTGTGTGTGTGTGTGTGTGTGTGTGTGTGTGTGTGTGTGTGTATGTATGTATGGAGGTCAGAGGTTGACATCAGCATGTCTTCCTCAGATTTTTAAAATATTTATCTTTATTTTATGTGTGTGAAAGTTTGTCTACATGTATATATATATACATACCACTTGCATGCCTGGTGCCCACAAAAGCCAAAGAGGGCATTAGATCCCCTGTAACTGGAGTTTCAGATCGTTTTGAGTTGCCCCATGAGTGCTGGGAACCGAACCTGTGTCTTCTATAAGAGTGGAAAGTGCTCTTAATTGCTGAACCATATCTCCAGACTTCATTTGGGGTGTGTGTGTGTGTGTGTGTGTGTTTTAAGACACTTAACCTGGAGCTCTCAGGTTTTGTTAGACTGGCTGGCCCAAGAGTGCTCAGGATCTGCCTGTCTCCCCAGTGCTGAGGTTATAGGCACATGCAACCACACTCAGCTTTTACATGGGTGCTGGGAATCCAAGCTCTGGCTCTCATGCTTGCGTAGCAGGGACTTTATTCACTGAGCTATCTCCCTTGGATGTAATTTCATTTTCTTTCTTTTTAAAAAATATTTTATTTTATGTGTATGAATATACTGCTTGCCTTTATGTAAGTGCACCCATGTTGTGTAATAACCATGAGGTTAAAAAGGCAGCCTCAGATCCCCTGGAACTGGAGCTATGAACGGTTGTTAGCTACCAGGTAGGTGCTGAGATTGGAACCCAGGTCCTCTGGAAGAGCAATCAGAGCAATTAGTGTATATGGATCTGTGTTCTTATAATAGTTGTACAGTAGATTTATTTAACCCCTTTCCTGCTAGTGGGCCTCTCAGTTTGATATTTTACAGTCCTAAACATCCATGTTTACATATTTGTGCTGGTATTTTAACAGAGCACAGCTTAAGAATGGACACTTCAGAACCGAGGGGTATGTCATTAAAACACGTGAAAATGAATTCCACCCTCCCCCAGGAGCTGTGTCCTCTTCAGCATGTGCAGATCTCCAAATGCCACAATCAAAGAATGAGGCAAAGGGCTTTTGATTTATATCTTCCAGTCTTTTTATTTTAGGGCCTGGAGAATGGAGGGGATGTCACTGCATTTTTGTGGGAACACTGAGATCTAAGCAGCTCTCTCGAGCACTCTGTGAGTACAGCAGGGGCTCCTTTAGTCTTGGTAGTATCCTTGGAGAGGTCCTCTCCCTCCTGCTCCAGGCACCCCTTGCCTTTGGTCCTGTATCACTATCAGCCAGCCTGGCAAATTAGTGGGCCTTTCAATGGAGCATCCATCTGGCCTCAGTAAACAAGGTGCAAGAGCCCAGGCAGCTTTTCCTTGACATTGGAATTCATTCTGCTCAAAGGCTCGCTACAGTTTCAAAGTGTGCCTTCCTCCCCACCTTCTGTGAGCACAGCCAAGCCAAAAACAGCTGGCAGAGATGGCCAGCAAGTCAAACATTTGCCTTGAATAGGAGCCACTTTGAGAGGACAGAGGCAGAAGCTTTCCAGGGTGGACTTCCCTGGTGTCCTCTCAAGGTGGCGGTCTGGGGCTTGGGACATGCCAGCAAGGTGGGTTTCCTCCACTATGATTTTCTAGAACTTAGTACACTGAGTGTAAGAACACAGATTCAGACACATCTGCCAGTACATGTTGAATGGGGAAGTTACTGGAACTTTCTGTACTCACATGTCTGTTGGGGGCACAGCCAGGGCTGGCAGCACTCTGTCCTGCATCCATCTCCAGAATGTTCTCTTCATCCCCATCAGTCCCTCATGGGGTCCTGTACCCTGTACACCCACAATGGGCCTGGGTCCAATATTCTCTACCTATTGTCCTCAGTTCTGCCTTAATTGCATGAAGAACATTTTTTTATATCTTGTTTATGCTACACATTTATTTTTCTGTTTAAAAGAATCAACCCAGTCCTGGGCATGGTGGCACACACCCTTAGGACCAGTACTCAGGAAGAAGAAGCAAGGGCCAGCCTGGTCTACATAACAAGTTTTAGGACAGCCAGGGCTACAAAGTGAGACTCCGTCTCAGAAAAAAATAACAACAACCCCCAAAATCCCACCCAGACATTTTAATTCAATTTCTTCTTTTTGATTTTGAAATCATATTTATCTTTTTGGAGGGGGTTGCCATGATTTGTGGGTAGAGGTGAGAGTTCAGCTTGCAGGAGTTGTTTCCCTTCCCTTCATGTGGGTCCTGGGGATCGAGTTCAGTTTGTGAGACTTGATGGCAAGCAGCTTTACATACTGAACCTTGCAGGCCCCTCTCATTTTTCTTTCTCATTTTATTTTCACTCTTTCAAGCCCGTAACAAGGCTTTCTTCACATTCTGGTATCAACAAGCTATAATGCAGGTTGTAGTAGTCTCTTGTCTTTCCATGAGTTGCCACATAGTTCCTGCTTTGGCACATGGTGCCTCCTTTGAGTCCTGGTTTTCATTTTTCTAATGTGTCTTTATTTTTGGAAAGAAAAGAAAAAATGATATCACAACAGGAAAAGGGGAGAGAGAAAAGCAAGGAAGTCAAGTAAGAATCCATGTTGTTCTGCATTAAAAGTCCACTGTTGGGACCCTTATTCCATTATCCTCGGTGCATTTCATCCTCCACGTGCAATTCACCAACAGGCCGCCTTGATTTCGCCTCTCCATATTTCAGCCACCATCACTGTCATTCAATCTTCCCCCAATTAGATCCTGTCACTGGGACCCCCCAGTGTCCTTCCTGCATGTGTCCCACACTGAAGACAGAGTAACCAAAAAGTGTCATTCTAAATCTAGTGCAGGATAATAGTCATCTGCACCACTGGCCACCTACTTTGTGGTACCTATCACTGCTAGTCCTTTCATGTCCAATGCATCAGATCCTCACAGTCCTCTGGGGTCCTTAGAGATACAAACCATCATTGTTTTCATGTAAAATATAGATGTATCTGAGTGAACTGATGGCACACAGCAATTCCAGTGACTTACTTTAGGGGCCACAGCTAAACGAATGGGAAAGAAATACCCAAGTAACTAATATTTGTCTGCATGGTAATGGCAGAAAGGTCCCAGTCCAGTGTAAATTGCAGTATAGACCTTATAGGACACTTCTCATGAGTGGATTGGGAGGAGTAAGCTGCTGAGTTGAGAAGGATCACGGTGTCAGATTCCCCTGGAACTGGAGTTATGGATGGTTGTTAGCTGCCATATGGGTGCTGAGAATCAAACCCAGATCCTCTGCAAGAGCAGCCATGTGCTTAACTACTGAGCCATCTTTCCAGTCCTAACACTATCTTTTAACTATACTGGAGGACAGAGGTGTGCTAAAGCAGAAGTATAAAGAATCCACTTTCCCACAAAAGATGGTGGGAAGGAAGAGCGAGTTACCAGCCCAGCACAGGCTCAGGTTCCCATGGGTAAACCCTCTCCTCTCCAAGATGGCCAAAGCAGTGGGATTCAATCCCAGGGAAACTCAGCTACTTTGGGGAAAGGGCTTGTACTTTGGGATTTAGCTTAAGGTTTTCAGCAGGACTTACAGTGGCTAGGTGGGTAAACTATATTACCTCTTCCTGGGATGGGTTCTATGAAAAAGTGCCCTCTTCGTCAGGAAATAATCAATATAATTAAAAAGCACTGTGAGGAAATTTTTTAATTCCCAGATTTGGGACTGATTAAACACTAGATGTTCACCATCTCTCCCTTTCTGGGGCCTGTTCTCATGCAAAGCCTTGTGACGCTCATTGGAAGGCAGATTTATGAAACATGGCCACAGACGCTGCATTCCGTATGCTACAATTTACACATTCCTGCTGGGGTCAAGGTGGAGAATGGCACGCATGCTAATAGCTGCCTTTCTCACGTGACCTTCCACATAAGCCCTCTCCGAGCTCATTTTACTGATACACTACAATATACTTTTATAAACGGGATTTCAAGGTCACGAATGAATGTTTCCCAATTCCCATTTTTAGAGGATTACAAGTCTTGAAAGGACAGCTAGGGGTTTCTTACTCTAGGTCTGATCACTGGCCAGAACTCTGTTTGAACCATTTCAGATTTCTAAGGAGACAAAAGAATATTTTTCCATAAAATCTCACAACCTCTCTTCATCCAGGTCTTCCTTTTCTAAATTCCTGGGTTGCTGTGGCTGTATGGCTCTAATTGTATTTGCCTTACTAGAAAAATTCCCCTTTGCAGAAAATGTTAGGCAAGGGCCAGCAAGAGGGCCCAGTAGATTAGGGCTTTTGCATTGAAGCCTGAGGACTGAGTGAGCCAGAACCCACATGCTAGAAGGAGAGAACTGACTTCTGAGAGCCGTTCTTCACAAATGCCATAGCATGTATGTATGTGCCCACACATATACACTTGAATAAAATAGATATTTTTTTGAGACAGATATTTTTAAATAGATATTTTTTTTAGGCCAGTAGTCCTATCTGGCCTGGAACTCATAGAGATCTACCTGCCTCTGCTTTCCAAGTACTTGGACTAAAATAATTTTTTTTAAATAGAGAAACTATCTAATGAAAACACTGAATCAAAATGACCACTATGGAGCAAGTCTGCCACCACACTGGAACCTTCCCATAGGGTATCGGTTCTTGGTACGAAGCAATGAGTGACATAAGTCCAAGCCTTAATTTTTTTCTGACCTGAATTGTCAGTTAGACTCTATCTTTGTTCTATTTGTCAAAACACCATTGTTCTCTCTCCTCCCTGTGGAGGTTTCATTTCCATTGTTTAAAATATCAAAAGTCAGGGCAGCCTTGGGTTGATGGAAGCGGACCTTGTTGACTGCATCTGTGGCCATGAGCCAGGCTCATCGTTGGTGTTCAGCAGACCATGGAAATCATCTTGTGCCAACCAACTTTGGCTCCATTACAAGGTTACTACTCACAAAAGAGTTTCTGTCATGAGTTACTGTGTTCCAGGGCCACAACGTACTAGATGGCAAGTCCCCCAAAGAGGGCAATCTCTTATCCTAAGTCTGATATCTTTATATAAAATAATAAGCCCATTAAGAGGAAAACACAACCTTTTTTTAAAAAAAAGAACTATCTGAGAGGCCTGGTTTGTTAAGAGAATGTGGTCTCCCATTACAGAAAAGACACACACTGTTCAAAGCTAACCTGGGACTGTACCAGCAATTTTCATGTGGGGACAGAATAACTGGGACATTTTTCATGAAGAAATATTAAATTTCAGATGATCCTTCGGTCATGAATTGTTTTCTACCTGTCTTTAACATTATTTGTTCAAAAAATGTATCTTAAAACAGAATTTAAAATTTGATACCTGTGCTGGGTGTGGAATGGTGTGGGCCTGTAATCCTAACATTAGGGAGTTGGAGGCAAGAGAACAGACTTTATACCAGCCTGAGCTATGTAATGAGAAATTATCTAAAAAAAATTCTCCAAATAAAACAAAAAATAGAACAACAGTGAAAACTCTGATTCTTATACTAAGCTTAGTTCTAAATACTGCATAAGGGGAAAGGAATTTCTCAAAAAAAATGACAACTAATTCCTTTTTCTGATTCCATGAACTGTCATTCTAAAACTTGGGATCATTTATTAAATGACTTATTTTTTAGCAAGGATTGTTGGAAATTTAGTTGGGCTGTTTGAGAGATTCCTAAAGAGAAGATCCTATCAACCCCCAGAGGAAAAAAATACCAGATTCATATGGTGGCTCAATGCAAAGAGTGGCTTTGGATGTCTGTAAAGCAACAACAGAAGCTAAAGTGGAAAGAAGAATGTCTTTAAAACCAGAGTGAAAATAATTTCTATTCTCTAATGATCAAACCAGTTAAAAACCAGTGAAAAGAAATCTAAAGTCATTTTGAAGCACACCAGGCCCCTCCAAGTCTGCAGCCCCTTCTTGATGATGTTCTGGCCCTGGAGACTGACCTGCATAGATTATATCAATGGGACCCAGCCTTGTACTTCCAGTGGGTCTGACAATGAGAAATACTGCCTGAGTTTGGAGGGAGGAAGAAAAATAGGTCAGCCTATCTATTCACTGTATCCCTTCCAGAAGGCCAGACTTCCTCCCAGATAGACCTCTCCATTCTCTCAGCACGGGGATGGGGACAGACTCCCTGCTGGCCAGAGCCTAGAGACCTCCCCACCCCTATGGGTTTCCTTTAGCCCTGCCTACTTTTTTTGAGACAGGGTCTCACTGTATAACCTTGGCTGGCCTGGGTCCTGCCTATGTTTTAAAAAATATATGGTGCCTTTCATATTCTTCAGTGGTTATATCTGAGTGTATTTCTGTCTCCTGCAGGACTCTAACCACATGAATGCCTGGAGGACGCATGGATCGCATCGTTCACTCTTCTAACATAGCACAATAGTAGGATGCACTTTAGACTCACATCTTCCTCAGCTCTGCCACCTTCTAGCTAATAGAACCTTGAACAAATGATAAGTTCTCTACACCTCACATATACAAGGGGATATGATTGATTGACTGATGATTGACTGATTTGAAATATGGAGAATTGCATGCTAGGTAAACACTCTATCACCGAGTCACAGCCCCACTTTAAAAACAAAAAACAGGCTGTGTGTGTGTGTGTGTGTGTGTGTGTGTGTGTGTGTGTGTGTGTATGTGTGTGTGAGTATATGTGCGTGTAGGCCTGATGTTGATATCAGGAGCCTTGTTCAGTGGTTCTTCACCTTATTCATTGGGGCAGGGTCTCTCTGTTGAGAGACCAATATAGCTATATTGTTCACCAATATAGCTAGACTGTCTAACCAGCTTGCTCCAGGCATCTTCTATCTCTGCTTTCTGAGTGCTGAAATTACAAGTCAGTCCCATGCCATCCAACATTTACATAAGTCCTGGAAACCAGAACTCTAGTCCTCATGCTTGCATAGCAAGTGCTTTAACCACAATGCTGTCTCCTCAACCCTATTTGTATGACTTTTTACTCAGTTTCTATAAGGATCAAATGATATAATCTTAGAAAACATGTACCACAGTAGCAGTCATTTAACAAGTGCTCTATAAAGGGTAGTGATTAGTCCAGGTATGGTGGCATATGCCTTTAATCTCAGCACTCCAGAGGCAGAGACAGGTGAATCTCTGTGAGATCAAGACCTATTGGGTCTACATAGCAAGTTCCAGACCAGCTGAAGCTACAGGGAGACCCTGTCTCAAAAAAACAAAACACTAACACCCCCCTCAAAGCTACTTATTGTTATTTGCGATCATTATCCATGTGCCTGCTCTACAAAGGGGGCAAAAAGCTGTGTGTCTCCCTAAAGGTGCAGAGGGGAGCTCCAGTGAATGAGAAGCATCATCAATGTCCCAGCAATGTGGCCCTGGGGTGACAGAGCTGCGCTTGCTTCCTGGGTTGAACCCCATCAGGCAAGGCATGGTGTTCTCTGGCAGCTGGCTCTGTGTGCTGCCAACAAACCTCAGTTCATGATCCTGGCATTCTTTGCCAAAGAAAGAGGGCCAGACACACTTCTAAGAGTACTGGTGATCCAAAATGCCTGATCAGCACATGGGAGATTCAGAGGTTGAAAAAATTCAGTATGGTATTCTTAATATTTAAAAAAATTTTATTTTAATTTTAGGTGTAGGAGTGTTTTCCTGGTGTGTGTGTCTTGCAGTGCCCTTAGAGGCCAGAAGAGGGCGTCTGATTCCCCTGGAACTGGAGTTACAAAAGGTTTTTAAGGCATGTGGATGCTGGAAATGAAACCCAGGTTCTCTGCAAGAGCAGCCAGTACTCTTAACTGATGAGCCATCCCTCCAGCCCCACTATAGAATTATTAAAATACCAAATTCTTTCTGTAACTGCTCCTCCATATGTTGTTGGTACTGTTCTTCCTTGTAATTAGCAACAAAAAAGATCAATGTCAAGGATACAGCTCCAGAGGACGTTAAGATTTGATGGGAACATGAAGTGAGGGGTCAGACTTCACTGCATCCTATATGGAGGAAGAATTCTGTGGCAAAGTAATTGAATTCCACTTTGGCCTGTGGATCTTGCCATGATCTGGCTGGACTCAGAGGATAAATAATGCCAAGGGCTGGTGCTAGTGTGTACCTCAATGCTTAGTTATCTCTACTTCCCTTCTTCTGGGATTCTGAGGCTAGTCCATCCACCCAGACAACTCCTGTTCTGCTTACACTGTATCCTGGGTGGGTAGTATTGACCCAGTCCTCTCAGTTTTGTCTTCTCATCTAGGACGGGAACAATGACCTCTCATTGAAGCCGTGGCTGTGAGAAGTAAAGGGAATGGACAAGAGCTGCTAGCAATCAGTGTGATGGCTGATAAGAACAACTATTACCATGAAAAGAAGGGAAGGTGCCGGGTGTGGTGGCAAGTGCCTTTAATTCCAGCACTCCGGAGGCAGAGGCAGGCCGGTCTCTGTGAGTTCAAGGCCAGCCTGGTCTACATAATGAATTTTAGGCCAGCTGGGTCTATAGGGAGACCTATCTCAAAAAGGACAGAAGGAGGAAGAAAGCACATTCTGATTACACAAAGAGTCAGCAAAGGAGTGGTTTTATACATACTTTGAAAAATCTTAACACTCTCTTACACAAGCTCCCTAGTTTTCTCAATAGGGTTATTTCTGTTTATAAGCTTCAGTTTAGAAACATGTCTTGACTATGGCAATATTTTAGTTCTGACATCAAAATGTGCATCATCAAGTTTTATCTTTTTCAGCCTCATCCACAGCTTTGGTTACTGTGCCCAGTCACCCTAGGGTCACCCAAGTGCTTTTGTTCTAGGGACCTTCCAAAGTAGGCCAAGCCAGTGGTTGAGAAAACTGCCCTTGTTTGTCTACAAAAATGCATTAAAGCAACCAAGGGACTGACTGATGTCCAAAATAATTATTTTTAATGACGTATTGGATACAATCAAAATGTTTTGCAGATCCTTTGAGATTCAAATTGGGAGAAATTTTTTTCTTGTATTTTGTTTTAAGTCTTGGAATGTGATCTTTGGTAAGTGTCTGTGATGTTTGCACATTGTGTAACACTCCATCCAAATGCTGTTGGGGTTTCATCAGCATCAAACAAGACCAAAAACACAGGGCGGAGAAGATCAGCAGTCTGTTTGAGGCTTTCTGGTTATCTTCTTTTGACTATGCTCGATGTAGCTTTAAAAGTCTTGGTCTTTCAGGCTTGATCAGCCAGTCCTTCCAGTTCTGTTCCAAACCCAAAAGAGTTCCTCCTTCAGACAGCCTTATTCCTGAACTGTAAAGGCATCATTGGCTAATTGAAGAAAAAGATGACAAAGGCATGACAGGTATCCTTACAGGGCTGTTCCCAGTGAAGTACAATGATTTTTTTTTTCTAATTTTAACAATATTGTGATTAGTTAATTATGCTCATTCCAACCAAAGATCTTTCTTTGAAGCTTGAGTTAGTTAGTCTCTCTCCATAACACAGTGGGGAACTGAAGAGAATTCCTAGGTCTGGTATAAGTGAAGGTTGTTCTGTGACACTTCCTTATTTAGATTATTTTAAACTTTATTATTATTTTGTGTGTGTGTTTGTGAGTATACACACGCCACAGTGCTTATGTGGAGGTAAGAGGACACCTCTGTGGAGTCAGTTCTCTTCTCTACCTTTACATGGGTTCCAGGAGTTGGACTTAGGTTGTCAGGTTTGTGTGGCAAGTGCTTTTACCCTCTGATCCATCTCACTGGCCCCAAGGACACTTTTCCTAAGACAAAGAACTTGCACATCCCGTCTCAATTCTGACCAAGATCTGTTGCATATCCAGAATCTGACAGCCAGGATTGTGTCTTCCTGGTTAAGTTTCTGGGCTTGCAAAAGTTTCTAGACAGGTGTAAATGGATCTGTTCTATTACAGAAAGTGGACTGTCCCTTCACCCAGGCATGGCTGGCTTAGGGGAGGCCCCACACTATTTAGGTGAATGAACATGGGCAACCCGTGCCATCTGAGAAAGAGGGTTGGAGCTGAATGCTCTTAAAAGCCTCTTACAGTTGTAACCTGTTGCAAACTTAAGATTCAAATCAGTGAAAAATTAGTTTCCATATCCCATGCCAACTGACACCTGAGCGGGGAGCAGACTGAGTTAGGAAAAAGCGACCATGAAGAGCATCTTAGTAAACAGCACTTAGATTCCTGTCTCTACATGAGTACTCAGGGCATGGATAATTATTTGTTTAAAAACAATGAAGCCTGGCTGTTGACAAGTGTTCTTGTCTTTTTATGTACAGCTCAGTAGGCAGAATTCAGAGGAAAACGAATCTATGGCACTGCATGCCTGTGACCCTCCTCTCCCAACCCCCACCATGAGTAAGTGAAATTGTCTCTCTTTTTAAAACCTAATTTCCAAACAGAACTGACTGAGGATCAGGTTGAGCATGTTACCTCCCTCTCCGTCCATTTATGATAGACATAATGAGAAAAGTGTTCGGTAAGGCCAGTTGCCTTTAAGGAAACACGGCAAGTTTGACCAAACAGATGTTCATGCTTTCTGATAATAATGATACACTGTGTTTATCTGGAACATGACTAAATTGCTCATGCTGACTTCAAGGTCCCATCGCAAAATCCTGGATTCTGATCCTGTGGATTTATCACACCCACGAGAGGACACTGGCTCTCCAAACCTCTGAATGGATTATCTTCTTCCATTAGAGTGGGCTCACCCTTTCCAAAAGATAACATCTTGCTTCCCTGATTAGTGAAAACAATGTGTGAGAACACAGGACAATGAGAAATGCATCGGTGGGAAATCGGCAGGAATACAGCAATAAATATGTCAGGTATATAAACTAGCTGATGATATTTATTTGGTTCTTAAGAAGAAAGTATCAGGATATGATAAATTACGACCATTTTTCAACATCTCAGATTTCTGCAGTAATGCATAGATGTTGGCAGACCTTAGTGGATTGCGCTAATTTATTTGTAGATCATCAAAGAAACACATAAAATACATGCCTCTAGGCAAGGGAACCGACTGGGAAGCTGACTTGGGCAACAGCAGTATTTTCCTACTCCAGAAGTAAACATGTCAACATGGTGACTGGGTTTTTGTCCCACTCCTGGCTGAACTTTGAGGGGTGAGATGGCTAATATCGAGGGACTTGGCTTTGTAGTCTTTCCTTACAAAGCGTCTCATGACTCCAGAGGACAGTCTGCAGTCTGACATAGAGAACTGGGTCAGAATAATATTTCTTAATGGAGATTCCTACGGTGTCATAGAATTACAACAATGGTTCAGAATTTTCTGTGCTTTGATAGGTTGTATTTTAAAGTAGGCACACATCTTTAAAGTTAATGTGATATAAAACGGAGTAACAAAGAATCCCCATTATGTAAGTGGTGAAAAATGATGTGGGGGAGAGGAAGCAAAGTATGTGCATATCCATACATATGCCAGTATTCCAATGATGATCTTCGTGAACATAAAAGTTTATGCTGCCTTTGATTTGTGTGGTTTTAAAACCTACCAGCAATATTTAGGGATTCTGGAGCATCTTTCCTAAATTTATAAGTCCTCTGACTTTCTGATTGCTCCACATGGAGTCTCCTTTTCTAGTTAAACCTTGGGGCCTGCATCCAATGACAATGACAAGCCTTGCCTTTTCTCATGTCCATAATTCTTTCCCAACATTTCTTGAGCTTAAGGAGAGGCATCCTCCTGCTCCACTGGGGAGGAGTGGGAGGGGGGAGATTTAGGCCAAGCCCTCCTCTTCCATCAGCTTTTCCTTTTTATTCTAGGTAGACATGATGTGGATATCTCCTTTACTAATGGTGCCCTAAGGCAAGTTTTCAATTTCTGTGCTACTGATGTGTTAGGTTGGACAGCTCTTTGTTCATTGCATTGTAGAGTGTTTGGCAGCATCCCTGATCTCTGCCTACCAGATTGTAGTACCACTCACTGTCCACAAAAGTCTCTGGGCAATGAAAAATGTCCCTGAGAAGCAAATGGTCAGTTGAGAACTCTTGCCTTTGAGGTCTCCTCAATTCATCATAGATTTTGGAGACTAGGATCTTCTGGGTTCATGCTCAGTTGTTTGATGATTAATGATAAAGGATGCATTTTAAGATTACAACAGAGAATTTCTGAAATTTTAACAAATTGGGTTCATGTGAATACAGATCAGAACACCTAATCCACATACACACTGAAAACTCTGAAAAGAGAATGTTATTGCTTCTCTCCTCTTTGAATTTATAGACTTTGATTTTTAATAGTATGGGCATTGGGTTTAAAGGATAAATGAACAAGCAGAGAATGACTCAGCATCTTCAAAACACATTGCTGAAGTCACTGTCTGATGATTCTATAGGAAGTCTAGTGTGTTAAGTTTCTCTTAGAGTTTAGTGTCATAAATTGGTTTGTCTGATTCATCTTTCCTATTACAAAACGAGAGATGTGCATGGAGTGTTGCCTTCTTTTTGCTTGGATGTCAGGAAGCTCAGGACTATGTCTTACTGCTTATTGTGTTCATCCTTTCATTTCTAATATTAATCAATGATTTCATCTCACGAGCTCCACTTAACTCTGGTATCTCACACATGCTCTAATGGCTTTGTTAAATCTTCCTTTTTCATTAAATAAAAATCTTAAGTGGATGGAGAACTTACTGTTTATCACCCAGAACCATGATACTTAGAGTAACAGAAGAACAATTTATACTTAATTTGGGATAGCAACTGAAACTGGGAATGTATTGGCCCAAATTAAAATGTGGTCCTCCAGGTATAAAGAGTAAACACAACAGATAATAATTACTCCATTCCTAAGTAGGGGACAATGAAAGATAAATATGTATTCTACACAGGGAATCAAGGCTGAGTTATGTACCTCTTATTTATCTTGTGTCACACATGTTGATTAGGGCGTGATATTTATTAGCTCTTGGAGATTTTATAATTGGCCTCTGTATTGGTAGAGGAAAAATGTTCGGTTTCTGAAATGGATTTTATTTCTGTGGTGATGGGGGGGCGGTGTCTCTTAGATCTGGAAGAGCGATCACAATGGAAGTTTCACTGGCCTGTGATTTATGGAGACTTGGATAAAGGCACTATTGAGTAGTGTTAGATTTCCAGTGACTCTGTCTTGTTTTTCCTGAGTGACTTCTCATAAATGTGTGTAACTCTTGAACAGCAGGCTGATACTATGTTCAAGCCTGTTTACAGAACTATTAATAAATGCTATGTGGTAATTCCAGGAAGAGGGTCAAACTGCTTTTTCTCTCCTTTGGCTGAAAATGATTTCCTACTTACTTGTAAAAACATGGGATTGCCAAAGTTCTTAATATATTCTGTGTTTTCTTCAGATATTGAAAGTAACAATAAGAATTAGGATTCAAAATTTTAACACAAAGGGTCACAGTCAAAAGTAAAACCAAACCAACAAACAAACACAATCCACAGTCAATGCCTTGACTGCAGTTTTTCATTTATGAAAGAGTAAAATTTCAACACTGTACCGATAAGCTTAAAGGAAGATAGAAATTCATTTCTGCTCATGGTTGGAATGAATGATTGTGGCATATAAAACAGACCATTCAATAAGTGCCATAATTCAAGGATAGCTGGCTGCCTTATTTTTAGTCAAGGTTAGTATTATCTGACTAGCCAAATTAAAAGTTTAATAACTACCAGCTATTAATGTCCAACTATATGCCTGACACCACATAAATATTTCACATATGGTGGGGTTTTCTTTTGGTAGTGAGACTTTAGGGTTATTGTTTGTTTTTTTATTCATTTGTACAATCATTCAATTAACATTTATTGAGCTCTTTTCCTTTGCTAAGTATTGTGCAAAAAAGTGGAAGCAGAAAGGAATCATAACACCTTTTTGTTCATTATTGTATTAGTTTGTTCTCAAAACAACTCCACGAAATGGTGGCATCATCAGCTCCATTTCAGAGTTAAGAAAATGATGGTTCTGAGAGAACAAGGAAGTCACCCAAAGTCATACAGAAAATAAGGACATAGGAGGTTTAAGTCTCAGCACTCTGACCTCAAAGCCCTGCTCTTTCTGCTAATACATACTTGTACAGTGAAAATCCATCAGTGGGAAAACCCTAAGCTTTAGCTATGGACCAGGAGGGTGGCCATGGAAGGGGTCACTATTACAGTAACAGTGGCACTTAAGAGTGCTCGCTCTATGCAAAGCAATATTCTGAAAATTAATACATATAATCTCATTTACTTCTATGAGAAAGGTGTTGTGCCCACTTAAAAAAATGCAGCAGCCATGTCTGAGGAGATGACTCAGTGGGAAAAGTGCTTGTTGTGTAAGAGGACCGAGTTTGGATCCCTAGCACCCATGGAAAAAAGTCTGCTGTGGTAGAGTGTCCTGAGCTGGGTGGCAGGGTGAGAAAGTTATATACCCAAGAGCCAGCCAGGCATCCTAGCTGAATCACTGAACTTCAAAGACCTTGTCTCAAAAAATAAGGAGTAGAAAGATAGAAAAAGTCACCTGATGTCAACCTCTGGTCTCTACATACATGTGGGTGAGTGCACACACACACACACATGTATGTGCATGAAAGGAATGCAAGCAGTGTGCACAGTGCTCTATAAGCTGCTTCTTTCCCTTGCATTCACTGCAGCAGATGCTGGTCCTCTGCATTGTCATTATTTTCTACTATTATCCTTGTTTACAGATAACTACTGAAAAATTAAAGGCCTTCATTATTTCTCCAAGGTCATGATCAATGGTAGAGACAGGTCTTGACCCTGGTGGTTTTTTTATACTTGGCTCTGAATTTGTTATTATGGACAATTGGCTGTACGGACAATCCTGGGCTTTTCAAACTGATCTTAACTTATAGCTTTGAAAAAACTCAACTGGATGTTTTTTTCTTTTTTTCTTTTTTTTTTTTTTTTTTTTTTTTTATTTTTTTAAAATTTTTTTTTTTTTGTGGAGACAGGGTCACCCTGTAGCACCAGCTGGCCCAGAATTCACTATGTAGACCAGGCTGGCCTCAGTCTTACAGAGATCTGTCTGCCTCTGTCTCCTGAGTGCTGGAATTAAAGGTATGTGTCACCATGCAGGGCTTTCAACTTGATTTTGAAGTAAAAGTCCTCTAGTTTCTGTTTTAAGCACCTGGGTCTAGGGCAAATGATTTCAGTTTCCCTTGAAATGACAACAGTTTTGTTTAAGGTAAGATTCTTTAACCAAGTTTTTATTTCCTGTTCTTTGCCCTGATCTAGTAAGAACAAAGATCCATACTTTGGCTTAACTCATAATAATATTGATACTAAGTCTAGAACTTGCCAGTTAATTACAAGCAAAATAAGACAAAGCATAGAATCTCTGTCTATAGAAGCAGTAGCCACCTTTATGAAGTCTTTCCTACCAGCTAAGAAATTGACTCGCCTTAACTTAATCTAGCTTTTACGACTGCAATACGTGGTGGTTTCATTTTTACTTTGGAGAAGAGAAATCTGAGTTTTCCTGGGGTTAATGCACTATCTTCTATGAAGAGATTTACCTAAACTCAGCTTTCCAAATCCTTCAAGCCAGCCGTGTCTGGGTAGAGCAGTAGGGCATGTGCCAAATGCATTCAAACAGGGTTGCAAACTCCTAGCTTAGCAGTGGGGAAATGGGTAAGAAACCCCAATCCTACCTGAGGAACTATTGGTGAGTGATGGCTGATGGGAGGGGAGAGTCGGTCTTATTTAAGGGCTCCAGTGGATGAACCACAACCAAAGGGCTTTTGGGGGCACAAACCTTCAGATAGATGATAGATAGATAGATAGATAGATAGATACATAGATGCACAGGAAATTTGGTGGAAGGGTTTGAAGGGGTGCAGATATGAGACAGGCTTTAAATATGATCAAAATATATAGTATAAAATTCACAAAAATTCAGTCACAAAAGGGAAAAATATGTGAAAATGGTTATCATGTTTTACACTAGGTAAGCAAGATTTGTATCAATAAAAAGAAACAAGTTTTGAATTCCAACTTATGTTACAATTTTATACTTAAATATATCATGTGATTTAAGGAGAGATATAGTTGTTAATATGATTTTGAAGAATCAAAATCTTAGCTCATGTTATGAATTCTACAGCCAAAGGAACACTCAGTAGGATAACTGACAGTGTTCTAAGAGCCTGGCATTCTGAGTAGCTCTCATTGAGTTACATTAAAACAATAAATACTGGAAGAGCATAAGAACAGTATCTTTAAGCCTGAAACCAGGATGAATAGCCATCACTAAACAAATGACACCATCTTGGATTTTTCATAAGTTTTGTTTCCACTGGATATAAATGGAGCAAAGATTCTTGGAAAGTCTCAAAAAACAAACAACAAAACAGGGTCGTGTGAATAAGAGATGAAGCTCTACGCTGCTCCCCACCCAGTCCCCTTTCATCACTGGCTAGATCTGTCGAAATCTTTGTTCCTTCATATCTGGAAGTATCTGTTTCCAGAGAGTCTGCTTGTCATTTCTCCTGGAGAAAAGGCTCCCAGAGGGCAAAGGAGAACTATCCAGTCAGGACTGAATTCCAAGTCTCTGCTACAGTGTGTAGTCAGTATATGGTACATGACTAGTGGCATGGAAAGATGAGAATACACTCATTAAAAATGAGGAAATTCCCTTTATTGGGGTGACTTGATTTAAAAAATCTTGAGGACACTCACTTCTAATAGGCAAAGAATTCCCTGGTTTCTAAGATTGGTAGAGTCATGATTATGAGCTTCAGGAGTGTGTGTGTGTGTGTGTGTGTGTGTGTGTGTGTGTGTGTGTGTGTGTTGGCATCATGTGGGTTCTGGAGTTTGAACTCAGGTTGCTAGCTTTCCTTGCAAGCATCTTTACCCACTAAGCCATCTCACCTTCCCAGTTTGTCTAATTTTTGTCTTGGCAAACCTCTGCCAGGAATTCCAGCAATTCCCAGTCCACACTCCTGCAGCCCTCTGCTCCTCATCCACCTCCAGCAAATGCACATCTTTCTCCTGCCAATCAGCTGTGCATCCGCATCCGGGTTCACAGACAGAGGCCCAGGTGGCTCTTCACTAAAGGCTAATCTGTTATCTGCAGGAAGAACCAGGAGCCTTTTCTAGCTACAAAAGCTGACTGACCTTAGGAAAGCACTGATTCATATCCCTGCCCCACCTCCTTTCCCCTTACCCCATCAAAGATATCTTCTATGTCTTTCTTTAAAAAAAAAAATTGTACTGAAGACACAAATGCAAAATATTGAGCTTTTCCCTTCCTGTCAGAGACTGGAAGCTGAAACAATGTCAGCAGGCAGTACTGAAAGATATCCCCCTGCTCCATGACCCCCTTCCCTACTCCTAATTTAACATTTGGATATTCTTAAAACATGCACTCAGTTTGAGTGAGAGGAAGGATACTGTGTTTTACACGAACATTTATACACCAGTACCCTGGCAAGGGACTGACTTCATTGGAATACTTTATGGCTTAATACATCTGAATGATTTATATCTCGTTTTGTCTAGGCATTTATGCTAATAAATTTAACAGATTCCCCAGTACTGCCTGGTCCTTCTTTTCTTCAGGGAGTCGAAGTAAGAGAAAAATAAAGGAACATTTTTCTGAAGAAAAAAGGAAGAAATTGCCCTACTGGATTTGGAACCCAAATAAAATTGCAACCCAAATAAAATCTTTGATTACAACTAGACTGAAGAGGAGATGAGAATTTGTGTGTGTGTGTGTGTGTGTGTGTGTGTGTGTGTGAGAGAGAGAGAGAGAGATAGAGGAAGAGAAAGAGAGAGAACTTGGATCTACACAGATTTCTGTAATTATGCTATTTATTGAAGAGGAATCATACAGGGATACTTAGATTTAGCAAGTTAATTTTCTGAGGAATATTTTGTTCATATATAATTAAATTCAATGCTAACAGGAAACTGACAACTATTAAACTCAGTGTAGCCAGAAGAGTGAAGGGAATGAGATAAAATTCTGCCTATAAAATATATTCCATTATCTTTTATAGGTTAAAAACACAAAAACAAATAGTTGGAAAGAATTTTCTAAAATGGGAAGACTTTTAAGTTTGCTTTTTCTTTACAGGTGCAGAATAAGTATTTTTCTTTTCTTTTCTCTTTTTCTCCCCCTTTCCCATTTTTCCCTGCTTGTTGTTTGCAAAGTTGAATCTGGGGTCAGGAGTTCTAATTGTAACCTCAGACTGGAATTCCAGATGGTGTGCTCAGGACTGGAAGCAACTCTCAGTTCATCAATTTCATGGGCCTCCATATCTGCTCTGGCCACAGCCTGGCCTCTATCCCCACTGTGGCATTAATGCAGAACAAATTGAGACATATCCTCTATATAATTAGTTCCAGAATTTAAAAAGATTTACGCGATAATAATAGAGGCAGCGCTGGCGATTCCTTTCATTGGGGACTCTCGGGAAGCTGGGGGACCATCTCGCCCTGGAGCGGAGGCTTCTAAACAGCAGGAAAACACTGGCAGCTCCAAGCACCAGGAGCAGGGGTAAAGAGAAAATCTGTGCATCGCACGGAGCAGCGGGGGATGGTTCTGGGCCCCTAAACCATGCCAGGGAGTAGAGTTTGAACCCTAGATGGAAGATTGGTACAAAAAACATTTTTTTTAAAGGAGAGAGACTATTTTCAAAGGAACAGAAGAAACCCAGGAGTGGGTTATGGGATGTTTAAATTGTTTTCCTTTCATTTTGCAAAATAAACTGTGTTTTTTGCCAGCTGTGCCAGCTGGGAACTCCCCTACCATATGAACCTATGCGCCTTCCCGGCAGCCGGGGGGAGGGCAGACTGATGACTTCGAAACTGGGAGAGAGGACCAGACTTGCGGGAGGGGCGGGGGGCGGGAGCGGGGAGGTTTGTCCAGCGCTTGGGGTTCAAGATGTCCGGCAGCGGTAGCGGGTAGCTGGGAGGTCCGGCCACTCTTCTCGCTATTCTGCTGCCCTAGACTCCGGCTGGCGGCCCTGGCTCTTGACAGATCCCAGCGCTTCGGGCGTGTTTATTCAGTTGTCAGCGGCCCCAGGGGTGACCGCTGAGCACCGCCCTGGCGTGCGCGCTGGTCCCTGGGGCCGCTGCTTTAGCCGCCGGGCTCCGAGCCCTGCCAGATGCAGTTGACAGCATCATCGACTTTTTGGAAGTGGGGGTTGAGATCTTAATTCCCCCTCCCACCTTGATGCAGCTCGAGGTTTTCATTTTGCAATAATTATGCGTCTTCTACACTAGATGCAAGCACTTTTGCCCACGAATTGAAGCCACGTGGGCTCTGATCTCTTCTTTTTTCCACATTCCATTAGTTCTGGAAAGGCAGAGGCGGTGGCTAAAGCCACCCCGGGCAAACTGAACACTGGAAGTTTTGGGTTTCAGTTAAGCCTGGCCACAACTTGCTAGGTGTCGTTGAAGGCTAATAGTAGCAAAACCCCGTGGTCTGTGGAGTGCACAGAATACCCCTTCCTACCTAATCCACAACCCCTAGTTGGGCACCTTTGACCACCAATAAGGAAAGAGGCTCAAAAAATCTACAGAACTGGACTCCAGTCACACAGCTATTGGTTACCTGGTAAAATGGAGATCCTGTTTTTTATTTATTTATTTATTTATTTTCCCCAGCTGCCAAGCCTTGCTCCTAACCACTGCTTTCCCCACTTCTGTTAGGCCTCAGTCTCCTTCTCTGGCTTGAGTCTAATGAGAGCTTTGCCTTTGGGTAGTTCAGACATCTACCCTCTTTGCCCAGGGTCTCAGGCACTGCCAGGGGCAGGAAAGTGGGAGGGTTGGAGGCACCTAGCTCTCCTTTGCTTTCACCTCTCTGTGACACAGAGGGCCTCACCAGATGAAGGAGATCCAGGGTGGGTGGCAGGTGCACAATCTCCTTGCCTGGCTATAGTTCTCACAGCCAACTCAGGAGGCCTAAATCGCTATAGCCAAGCTTCTGCTGGGTTAACCTCAGCACTCCAGGAGAGAGATGTGTAGTGGGAGAAATGGGGCAGCCTTAGACCCCACCACTAGGTTTGCAAATTCCACAACTCTGGCTTAGCGGTGCCTTGAAACTCCTGTCTGAGGAGGTGCCAGCAGCTTTCCATTCCTGTCTTCCCTTTGCCCCGAGGGCTACCAGGAACCTACTGCCACCTATTCCAACTAAGAAGTCCGGGTGAGATTGGGTCCTGGCATTGAAATGGGGAAATCACACATTTCCCCAGGCTTCCTCTGAAAGACTGAGAGAAATCACAGAAGAACCCAAAATTTCAGGGCCTCCCTCTTCCTAGAACCCACGTTTGTGGCCACCCCTTCCTTCACCAGTTCACCCTTAGGCAAAACGTATTTTTTAAACATAGAGGAAGAGATTTGTCCTTGACCTTCCTGGGTTCAAGGACTCTAAGAGTTAACTGGCCTCTGTACAGATTACCTCCACCCTCCAAAAAGCTAGCACAAAAGAAAAAAAGTAAAAAAAGAAAGAAAGAGAGAGAGAGAGAGAGAGAGAGAGAGAGAGAGAGAGAGAGAGAGAAGGAAAGAAAGAATCCCGTTTTTCCTTTGGAGAGAAACTCTGGCTTTTTACAAAGGGCTCCTCTTCCCTCAGTGCGGGAACCCAAGTTAAGGAAAACGATTTTGAGGTAGAAATAAAAGGTTGGGAGATGTGAAGAAGGTACAGAGGCCCGGGGCGTTTCAGGGGTAGCTGGGCTTGAGAAATTTATCCCAAAGTGTTTCTTTTCCACCAAAAAGACCCAACGGGAGCGCGTCTGCGCAGCCCTGGGGCCCCACTAAGGTTTTAGACATAAAGAAGAGTGGACGGTGTTGGGGGAAGAAACCGGTCTTGAGATCTTTGTATTTTTTTTTTTAAAGAAGTTAAGAAAAGAAGATAAAAAGGAAAAAAAAAAACTTGAGATGGAATACCAACATCGAAGTCAAATACTAACTGTATCTGTGCGGAGTCCAGCACCACAAAGGTGAAGGTTAGCTGGCGGATAGCTCAGCATCCCGACCTTGTGCCTTACCTATAGGTTGTACGACCCCATGAGGAGCCCCAAGAAATACTTCCTGGGCCCACAGACGCTTCGGGTCCCAAACCGGAATTCACAGCGATTGTGCATTCACTACGAAAATTAAAACCGGTGTAACAAATGGAGAATACATCAAGGCACTGAAACGCTAGATTTCTTTATAACAAAATGCAAAAAACGTGGGTTGTAGCTTCACATAGGTTTAAGCTGGAGAGCTCTGAGCCCCTTCAGCAGTCAGTCTTGTTCCCGGTGCGGTCGCCGTGGCTTCCAGGCATTCCTGGGTGTTTGCCGGAGCCCTCAAACGCACTGCCCACTGCGTTCGGCGGGCTTCTCCTTGCCTATGGACTGTTCCCGGAAAGGTCCGAATCAGTCCAAACGAAACCAACCCCCAAACACCTACACTAAGACCCGGGAGTCCCAAACAGTTGCAAGATACAGGAGCAAGGTAGAGGTTTGAGAGACGAGGGCTCTGGGAACTCCGCGAGCCGGGCAAACAAGCCTCTGGCCTTGGCCATTGGAGCTCTCTCGGTCCACTCCTCCTTAGCCTATCTGGTTTGCATCTCAAGCTCAATCTCAGCACCTCCAGAATCATTCACCTATCACCGGCATAGAGAAGAAGAGATTCACCTATCTCCAGGCTGGTTTCGTGACCGAGTCCTCCCCGTTTCCTTTCCTTTCCAACCCAGCTCCAGAACTCTCCCGCCGAATCAACGGAGATTCTGGGCATTTCCCTCCAGGGTTCTCCCGCCCTTCAAATCGGCTGCTATTTTACCGGCTTAGCCGTATAAGATATAGATATCCTGGATGGTGAGAGTCAGCAAGTGAGACCTACATCGTTTTAGGTAGAGAGCAATCGCCCTCCTCTGGGTTCAGACTTCACCAGATAACCAACTACCAGACAACTAAAAACGTCCTGCTTGTCATAACTGACGTCACCTCTCCCGCTCACCCACTTGGGGGCATTTTCACCTTGAATCCCGACCTCCAGAACCAACAGGGACCGCCCCCTGACCCAGTGTCCCCGCTGTTAGGCTCTAGAGAGCCGGACGTGGGAGGGTAAGGCTCAAATTTAGGGTGTCCACCTCTGAACCCAGGAGAGTTCTCGGGGCTTTCCCTAGGTTCCCGCCTCCCTTGGAGCCCACTTGCCCCTCCCTCCCTTTGATTAACCCCAACTCTGCTCCCAACTCGCTGGGATGCGGAGGGGACACATCGCTTACCTAGAGGGACCTGCCTCAAGGAGCCCACACTCAGGAAGGCCAGCTGGGGAGCGGGGACAGGGGAGGCTGGCCACACAGTTCAGCTGAGAGCACGTGGCGGGCGACAGAGGAGGGTGCCTCGGAGAGGGATGCTCCCTCGGGCCCGCCCCACTCCCTCGCGGTGAGAGCCCCAGACAGCCGCACGCGCTGCGGGCCAAGGGCTGCCGTGTGAATGGAGTCGCGGAGCATCCTGGCTCCTCCTCCTTCCCTACTGCCGGCCCCTCTTATTTGAGCTTTGAGAGGCTGGGGGCAGCCAGGCAGCCGGGGTAAGGAGTTCAAGGCAGCGCCCACACCCGGGGCCTCTCCGCAGCCCGACCGCCTGTCCTCTCCTCCCTTCCCGCCCTCCCTCCCACCCACTCATTCACCCACCCACCCAAAGCCGGGACGGCAGCCCAGGCGCAGGAACCCCGCCGCCAGCTCGCTGCGATCCTGGACTTCCTCCTGCCGCGGGAGCCGGCTTCCACGTGTGTCCCGGAGCCGGCGTCTCAGCACACGCTCCGCCCTGAGCCTGAGTGCCTTCCGCAGCCGGGGTACCGAGGCCCCAGCAGCATCTGGGCCAAGTTCGGGGCGGCCGAGTCCAGCGCGCAGCGCTCGCGCAGTCGCCGGAGCGGAGGGGCGTTTGGGTCTGAACAGCAGCAAATGGGTTCCGACGTGCGGGACCTGAACGCGCTGCTGCCCGCCGTGTCCTCGCTGGGTGGCGGCGGCGGCTGTGCGCTTCCCGTGAGCGGAGCGGCGCAGTGGGCGCCGGTGCTGGACTTCGCGCCTCCGGGCGCTTCTGCCTACGGTTCGCTGGGCGCCCCCGCGCCTCCGCCCGCTCCGCCGCCGCCGCCGCCGCCGCCGCCGCCCCACTCCTTCATCAAGCAGGAGCCGAGCTGGGGCGGCGCGGAGCCGCACGAGGAGCAGTGCCTGAGCGCCTTCACCGTTCACTTCTCCGGCCAGTTCACCGGGACCGCCGGGGCCTGCCGCTACGGACCTTTCGGTCCTCCCCCGCCCAGCCAGGCGTCCTCTGGCCAGGCCAGGATGTTCCCCAACGCGCCCTACCTGCCCAGTTGTCTGGAGAGCCAGCCCGCTATCCGAAACCAAGGTAAGGAGACCCGGCAGCGCTCCCTACACGCGCGACAGTGGTTCGGGTCCCCACGCGCCTTTCCTCCCACCCAGTCCAATCCTGATCCCAGCGCTTACCCAGCTGTCTCCCAAGGACCGTGAAAGAAGTGGGCTCCAGGGCAGAGGAGAGTGGGCTCAGAGATCGGTTCACCACAGTCCACTGAGATGCCGACCCCAGAGTCCAGACAGTTCGCTTGAGCCGGGTGGGTGACTGTGGTCCCCGAGTGTCGGAGAGATTCCAGAACTGTGAGGAAGAGAGGGTTGGGGTAGAATGTGGCTCTTCCTTGGGGAAAGGTTTTTTTCCTTTTATTTACCAAATTGTCAACAGGCAGTGAGTTTTTAAGACTTAAAAAAGACTGTGCATTCCGAATGGAGCGATGGAGAAGGGGACCCCCTGTGCTGTGTCTGACACCCCCAAACAACCTGGAGTATCTCCAGCTCTTCATGTGGTGTTTAGTCATCTCAGGCCCACAAGAAGTAGAGAGAAAAGCCACAAAGAGAAACCCGCAAATAGAAAGATGACTTTTGAGAACCCTGTCCGTGTTCACGCACAGCTTGGGGGTAGGGTAGCGCAGTGGGATCTCTTCAGGCCTCGCAAAGTCGCGGGCCACTCAAGACTCAGAGATGGAAGAGAGCCCCACTTGTCTGATTCCAGCCTACCGGGACCCAAATTCACGGAGACCCGGAAACGTCGGCATTTTCGTTCAGCGCTCCCTTGTCCTGTAAACTCGAAGTTAGGCTAGGAAAAGACTTTGAAGACTCAGGTTAGAACAAGGACTGGATTATTTGCCGTCTTAAGTCAATGTAGAAGGGATCTTGATTACAACGAGTGTATGTTTATCTCACCGGGCGTCCCCACACCTATTTTTTGTTGAGGCTCAAGATGCTGAGCCTCTGTGGTTTTGCGTCTCCGTTTATTCTCATTTGATTTCTTTGAATTTGAGAATCTAATTTAGTTCAATTTGATATTTTAGAGAATATTTTACTAACACAAAGGCGGATGCTTTTCTTGGAATGAAAATTTGTGCGGCTCTAGGTCTTGAGTGTTTCCGAAATGCGTGGGATGAATAAAAACGGAGTGTGTTCTGTTTTCTGGAGGTGCCCGGAACTCACGCGACAAGGAAGGACTCTTCCTCGCCTTCTGAGCTGGGGGTGTCTTAAGGCAGTTCCTACCTTAGGCCAGGCGGGACCACCTCGCTGACCCCAAGCCCTAAAGAAAGCGAAACGACCTTTTCCCTCCGATCTGGGCTCTGGTCCGAAGGAGCGACCTGGAGCAGAATAAGGAGATTCCTCTAGTCTAGATCGTTCATAAATGCAATTAGTGTTTTGTATCTAATGAATGTTAGAAGAGCTTAGTCCCATGGCAGAGGCTCAAGTTCTGGGATCACGCCAGCCATCACTTTTGAAGTAGGCAGGTGTTACCTTTGGCAGACCTCCAGGTCTCAGTTTGCTCTATTCTAAGAGGAGTGCTGAGGATAGGCAAGCTCAACCAGGAATTTGGGTCAGGCCAAAAGTTACAAGTCAAAGGATGGGAAGCCCTATGACTGGAGACCTCTAAATACAGATCACAGCAGCCCACCTTAAACATTAATGAGTCAGAAACCCCACCATTATCAGTCAGGTGTGTGTCCCCAGCGAGCCTGTGTGTTATTTGTAGAGGCCAGAGAAACTGACTCAACCTCCTGGGGAACGAAATACTAGTAAGCCCTTACCTTTGATTTGAGTCCATTTAGACTTGTGAGGACTTTTGGAACCTGGATTCTTGTTGCCTTGTTTGGGACCTGATATCTAGCCTTTTCCGCCACAGGTCTAGTCCCCTGATCCCATCAGCCCATCTGGAGGGTGGATGGGACTGTGGACTTAAAACCCATGGGCATTGCACTTCTGAAAAAGAAACTCAGGATTCCTCTAGGGTAGACAGGCTCCCCTGCTACAGAAATAAAGGGTTTGGAAGCCAAGGACCAAGACAAGCAGGTAGATGCTTCCCATCACTGCCCCCCCCCCAAAAGCCCCCAGGGGAGATGTCTTCAAACTGGGGTCATACATACTATGGAAGCTGGTTCCTGTCTCCGGACCTTTTTTTTTCCCCTCTCTCCTAATTTCGACAAGAAGACTACATAGGTACAGCCTACCGGCTAGGACTCACTTGACTGCTAGGAGCTCAAGTTGATCTTCCCAGCTCTTTCTACTATCCTAGATGGGATAGGCCCTTGAGGGCTGAGAGCCTTCCATCCTTCATTTCTTTGATTTGGAAGGTTCCTGTGGATTCTCAAGGAATGGGGGAATTTGACCCAAAGCTTTAGCTAGGGGGTGTCAGCTGTCCCTGGAAAGTGTGAGACGGGCTATTAGCATGCTGCCCCCCCCCCAGGATCCCGAGGGAGAGGAATTGAGATGGTCTCTAATTACCTGTATGCAAGCTTGGGGACCTAACTATGGCGCCCACTCACCCCTTCTTTAGTTTCTTATTAAGGATGCTCTTTTTTTTCTATTTTATAAATATAGCTGGCATTGCATTCTTCTAAACATTAGTTCAGAAAGCAGTAAACCTTTGCTTTGTGTGGGAAAACTGGAGAGACTGGGTGTTAAGATAGCTAATGGCTGTAGGAACCTTTGGAAGAATCTCACAGTTTGGGATTAGAGGCACTCCTTGTTACTGGACCAGGAAATCCAGGTACTAAGACATTAGGTCTTTATGAGGTCTCTTAGGTTGTGGCAGATCTGAGACTTGAACACACGTTATTCTCTTGTTCTTTTCCAGAAAGTTGAATTTTCTGTAGTTGGACGGGCACTGAACAACTTATGTATGTATGCATGATTTGTCAGGATTCAGCAGTGGGGCAAAGATTTTCCTAGCTTGGGACCAAAAGCAGGACTTAGGGTTGAGGGGAGGCTGGTGCTTGCTGGTTTGTTTTTGATCCCTCTTCCCTGCTAGAGCTCAGACCAGCACCAGCCTAGGACCTGAGAGCACCAAACAATTCTTGGTCACTTAAGGAGACCACTTTTGCGGGGAGGGGAAGTAGAAAGGTGGAGGGGGTGGGAGAGGGAGGAAGACACTCCTTCCCCTCCCCCCAGTCACGTAGTAGAGAGTATTTAGTTGCGTGTGAGTGGTGGCTTCACCTATCCTGTTGCAGCTGTGTCTTTGGTCTTTGGAACACCTTACAGGCTGAGCCTGCTGTGGGACACACCTTCAACCTCCCCTAGGCCAGGCTAGGCCAGGCTGCCCTGGGCCTTTCCACAGCGGCGGCAAGGAGGAGAACTCAGAGCACTAGTCTCCCTGGGACTTTGTCAAGGTTGCTCTCCCCTCCCTGGTCAGGACCTAGCGTGGGAAAGGCGATACCTTGGCAGCTAAGGCCTCTCCCTCCAAGGCCAGGACAAGGATCCTTTGAAGAAGCTGCTCCTTCCCTCAGGGAAACAGTTCCTCCCCCAGTCCCTACCCCGCCCTCTAGACGGCTCGGGCCAGGGTACCGGGCGCTCCTAATCTGCCAGGGTTCCGATAAGCTTCTAATTAAAAGATGCCCCTCTGCAGTCGCTGGGCACTTTCACCCGCTGCCCCTCCCGGAAGCCCTACGGGAGGGGCTCGAGGTCCTCCCAGCTTGCCCTGGTCTGAGGTCCCATTTAGTTAGGCGGGTAGAGAGCCTCTCCTGACTCCCGCATCCTTGGGCGGTAGTTCCGGGACGCGGTGCAGACGCGGCTGGCATGGGAACAGCAGCCCAGGACCCGAAGTCTTCCCCGGGAACCAGCGATTGAGCAGCGGGTCTCTCAGACTGCGCGTGGCCTGGGTTCACTGCCTGCTCAGCCCAGGAATGGAGAAGGGTTCGTTTAGAGAAAATTTCTTTGTCTCTTTTATCCGCGTCTCCATTCTTTATTTAAACGTCCTTTCGCAAACTCGTCCTTTCTGCTGGGCGAACTAAGGTGAGTGTCTAGAGCCAGATTTCCATTGTAAGCTCATTTGTAGGCCTCAAGCGGGCCAGGGCCTTCACTCCCCAAAGGAAGTTTCTGGAAATCCAAGCATACTTACTGACTCATGCCTAAGAGCTATCAGGGTTGGGGAGTTATCTTTCCCTACGTCGCCGGGGAGAAATGGGAGCCCTTTGGGATCGCGTAGATTAAAAAGCTGGCGCCTTGCTCAGTCGCCATTCGAAGTTGTTCGGATCCCCTAGAGCCTGCCTGTAACACACATGGTAATTCCGCATTCACGGAGAAACACCACCAACCGGACCATACCTGTGTAGCCCTGGAGTGACCTGTTAGAAGCTCAGTTTTTGTTAGGGAGAATGGGTGTTTTGAAGATAGAGGTAGCTGGCCTCCCGTCTTTGTACTGAACAAATAGTAGACACTGGTTTCAGGACCTTGATCACACTAGAGCATGAGCGGGGCCTTTGCCCTACCTCTGTCTTTAGAATTTTCTGGGTTTTGGAGACTCGGTGCAGTGGGAAGGAATCTGAGGTTACTAAAGTGGCTCTGCCGGGAAAGACTGAGACACCAGGAGAGAGCTCCGCCTCTCATTTGCCTTCGGGCCCGCACGTCCGGGCTTCAGAGCTTCACCACGTGATAGGTACACCCCACTCCAAGATTCGTCCTAAGAAGGCTCTTTAGGAAGCCCCTCTGCCACACCAACAGCTTTGCTGTAGCAGGCGGAGTATGTGTTTACAGAAATTTAGTAACGATAACTATACAAGTTTTCCAAGATGCCACATTGCTTTTGGCCCATTTGAAGAACTCTGGGCTTTGTTCCACTGAGGAGAAACTGAGGGAGAGGAGAACCGAGGCAGTGCTAACAAGGGAAAAGGAGGCACAGTGTCCCACACGCTTAAAAGACCATCTGGCTTTCTGGCCTGTGGGCAAAGAGGTGGGCCACCGCAGCGGTGGTCAGATTGAACCCCTTGGCCTCTGGGTGGGCTCAAGAGGGGAAGAGGACTGGGATGGGGGACGGCGATATCTTCCGACCCAACTGATTTCTGTGTTTTCATCCTTACTAGCTTGCCTAAAGGCCTTGGGTATTCTGGTGTCGGGCTGTGCAGCCCTGGCAGATAACATTTCTTGGTAATTACCTTCTCAATTTAAAGCGCAGGTCGGTTAACTGGCTCCGAGTAATTAATGAAAGTTGGCGCGCGGGCCCCTGATTTACAGCTTGGAGTCAGCGCAGGGTCAGCGGAGCAAATTCAGTTCCCTCCGCCGCGCTGCCCCTGCGTGAGAGCCGCGCTGTTTGTTTTTTAAGAACTTTCTGCGCCAGGCGGGCGACGGTTTTTACACCTAACTCGCTGGATGTTCAGTGCAGAAGAGACTGTCACCCCTGAAGATTGAAACAGAGAGGAACTGAGGAACAGCGGGGAGCTTGGGAGACCGGGTGAGGTCAGGCGGCGGGGCTTGGTCCTTGCTTCCCGCCCACAGCAGATCTGAATCCAGGGATCAAGGACCCTCTGCCACGCGGGCTCAGGTCACACCTCCTGCCTTCTCTAGAGACTGGCTGATGGGGTGCTTCTTTCTGTCACTTCTTCAGGATACAGCACGGTCACTTTCGACGGGACGCCCAGCTACGGTCACACGCCCTCGCACCACGCGACTCAGTTCCCCAACCACTCCTTCAAGCACGAGGACCCGATGGGCCAGCAGGGCTCGCTGGGTAAGTGGGTCTTCACCTTCTTCTTCCATCCGCCTCCCACCCCCGAATTTCCAAGCAAGTTGGGGCAGAGGGTCGAGGACATCTAAAGAAACTTCATCTTAGAAACAATGCCTGGCCTTTATACACTGTTAACAGAAAAGATCGCGGCTCCTTCCACCCCAGGTAGTTCAAGGAAAGTGATGCTCAGTTAAGACTACAAATGCAAATGCCCGAGAGAGAATGCCCGAGGAAAGAAAAGCGTGAAGGTGTTAGCTCCCCATGTCCGGTCGGCCTCGCTGGGCTCCGAGCACCATCGCCCGCTGCTCAGCACGCTGTCTCCCACACTGCACCGCACAGCACCGCACCCGCATTCCCGCTGGTGGTCCGCACCTCTGGGTCGCTCTCACTGCTGTCCTTGGCTCTCTGGCAGGCGAGCAGCAGTACTCCGTGCCGCCCCCAGTCTACGGATGTCACACCCCCACTGACAGCTGCACCGGCAGCCAGGCTCTGTTGCTGCGGACGCCCTACAGCAGGTAAGGTGCTGAGCACTACGACAGCGTCCACCCGACCCTAAAGGGGCAAGTGAGCAGACAGCACGGGAACGCCAGATCTAAAGCATCGCCGACTGCCGGAGGGCAGGGCTTGGAGGCAAATGGAGCCTTTGTTTTCCCCAGCCGCCGAAGGCAAATTAAAGCAGGTGTCCCGGGTCTTCAGGCAGTTCTTGGTTTGAACATAAAGGAAGGTAATTGCTTTTGTAGCTCCAAAAGGAGCTGTAGGGAGAAGCCTTTAACTTCCCTAGGACCGCAAAGTAGGCACCCAGTCCACTCCTACTCCATTCTTATGTTAAAGCCTTCCCCGCCCACAGGCCACAAGGGGTCAAACTACTTAGGCCACGTACGGTGGGTGGGCCACGTCCTTTCTCCCACCTCCAGGCCTCTAGGCTTTTGGTGGACTGGTTTGGAGCAGCGTGTGTGCGTTCAGTGGTGAGACCACTGGTCTTGGTGAGGGACGGTGATCCGGGAGACAGCTTCTGCCTACGCATGCCCTTCCTGTTTGCGGGAGAAGAAAAACTTTTTTTCCTTCGAAGCCGTTCCTGCCCTCCCCCGCCCCCGCTTCTTCTCCAGTCTCTAGTCCCACCCTGCTCCATCTTTTCTCCCCCAAATTTATTCTTCAACTTTGGGTGAACTTGGCCAGCATCCAGCGTCTCAGATAGGGTTGCCTAGTTACTGTGGTGCACACACCGGCCGGGAAGGTGGGGCGGAGGCAGGGAAGTGGCGGCACACGGTCTTCGCCACAAGGGATTGGATGCTCATTACCTCACAGCTCCCTCCTCCCGCGGTGCAGCCGAGATCCTGACACCGACGGCCCCTAAACCCATCCCATCCTCCCGCCCCAAGACTCCAGGAGGCTGACGTCAAGGGAAGGAGGTAGTGAGGTAATGAAGGAAGGAAAAGCGCCTGTCTTGGGAGATTGGGTCGGAGAATGGCCGCGCCTGGGGACCATGAGTCCCTCAGGTGGAGGAGGGGCGCGTCCTTGCTTTTGAGCCGGCAGCAGCGCATCCTGGAGTCTCAGCAGCATTTAAGAGACTGACCTTGAGGCTGCTCTGACTCTTCCAACCGGGTTTCTTTCCTGGGAATTTCTAGAGAGGTGCAAAGTCTCGCCTCTTCTATTTCTGACCCCTGGGGCGCTCAGACTTTGGAAATCTTTCTTTTTGATGTGAAAATCCCGCATATCTAATGGGATCTCTGGGGCGTGGAGGAGGCAGAGCAAAGTAGGCACATTAAATGGAGGGCCATGGGTTTTGTTTGTTTTCTCCCTCTCTAGCTAGAAATCAGTTCTGTGCTGGCATCGCAGAAACAGCGTTCTACCTCAAGCCAAGTGCTTTCTCTCAATGAGCCAAATCACTAGACTGAGTACACGATTTGCACCCATTCTCTGCTGCAGTCCTCGCAAGGCTTCTCTATTGGGAGAATTGTGGCAACTGGGCCATCGCCATCTGGAGCAGCTACTCCTGTCTCTTCTCAGGGTGTCGTCGCGGTTATTCTAGTAGTGATAAGGGAATCAGCTGGAACAGTGCCCTGAGAAGACCTTGGGCCCTTCAGTCAAGAGGAAGACCTTGGTGTGGGAGGCCACATTGAGATGGGCCCTATACTTCCTTGGGGTCTGACAACCTGCAAGGTGTTACAGTTCCCCACAATACTGGTGTAGCTACAGATGCCGCCCCCCCATCCCCTTTCTGCCAAGCTCAGATCCACGTTAAACCGTGTCCATCAAAAGGGCTACGATGACTAGAGTAGGTTGTCTAGGATAAAATGACCACAATCGATGGTTTAATATCAAACCAAGTCCCTGTGATGGAGTTTTACTTGGGGATGAATTTGTGGTTGCTAACAAGATGGGAAAGGTCATTATGATTTTTAATTGTTTGTGTGTGCTGGTAGTTGAGCCCAGATCCTCCTGTATGCCAAGAATCTTCTCTTTTACTGTGCTACACCCTCCTATGCCCAGATTATAGTTTATATACAAAACTCACATATTTTCTAGTCCAGGTTCTAACCGGCCACTGTTGAAAGCAATTTTTTTTCAAGTCACCTTGCATAAACATTTACTTATCCTTTTCTTCTGTGAAATTCTAAAATTTTCTTTGATTTTTGTTTTTTCATGAATCTCATAAAAACATTATTTTCTCCTACTACAGAAATTTCCTAAGTAGAAACATCTCAGAGACAATTGTGATCCTTGTCGGGAAAGAGCTTTCTCCCTTGAAGTACTGGGCTCCACCCAGCTTAAATTCACAACATGGATAATCCCCTTTCTAAAATCACATACCTCCTCTGCAGGGATGATAAATGGGCAGTTGTAAGGGTGTTTTAAAGTTAGATTTGTGTGCTAGTATTGCCAAAGTTATATGACTTTCTTCTTCTGGTCCTAAAAATGCTTGAAGGATATTCAAATGCTTGTATGAACACAACATTTGAAAAAAATAGAAAATCAAACCAAGCCTTTAGTTGATAAACGACTTTTGAATTTTGGATGTTCAGTGGTATTTCTACTGATCCCTGGCTCCATTCCTTTTTTTTGTCCGAAGTTGAGACTTTGTGGGAAAGGTTTACTTGTCTATCGTTTGCTTTGTTCTGCGTGGCATTCTAGGGCAGATTGCTTAGCTGCCTGCTTCCCACCAGCCCTACACCTCCATAGAAAGTTTTTGTTTCCCCTGTCTCTAGCCGCCTTTCCCAACCTGAAGTAGAGGAAACACCACATCTCTGGCATTAAATAAGCAGAGTACAGTGTGGGTGTGCTTTGAAGAAAGTCTCAAAGTTCAAGTTCTTTCTTTGTCTTCTGAATTATTCCCTTCTCTCAGCCAGCCCATCTGAACTCCATATGCACACATTTGTGTGTGTCTATAAACAGTCCTCAGTTGGCCTATGAGAAGGGATAGGAGATATTTTTCCTCATTTTCCCTATGCTAAAGATGAGTAGAATTTTGTCAAAAGCTTACCAAGTCTTCTGAAGCTAGGTGCACGATTCCGCAGCATAATAACCAAGATTGATTTCAGGCATTGACTTGCTGTTGGGAACTAGGATAAATGCTTGCTCTGTTCACTAATCTAATCTTCTGATTATTCTGTGAAGTAGGTACCATAGCCTCCATTTTATTACTAAGGAGTTAGTGCAGAGACTTGAAATAACTTGCTCAAGATCACATACTAGTAAGTAAAAATCAGAACTGGGATTTGATTTTCAGTCTCTTTGACTTTGAAGCCCATCTGTATTCTGAGTGAGAGTGATTCTGGACCACTCACCAATCCTTGTCTGGATTCTACTCCTCTGCAGTTCATGCCAGTATCTTTCATTGATAAACAGCAAATTAAAATGTTTGCATGCCCAATGGTGTGCCTAGTGCCACTGCAAGCATCTTACAAGGGATTGACTTCTTTAATCCATATAACTAAACTTTGAGATAGGCAATGGGTTAATCACCTCCATTTTACAGAAAGAAACTGAGACACTGAGAGGTAAATTTTCCCATTGACACATGATAAGAGATAGAAACAGGATTCAAATTCAGATAGTGAGGCTCCAGAATTCTCATTCTCCCCACCTCCCTCTCTCTCTCCCTCTCTCTCTCCTTCTCTCCTTCCCTCCCTCCCTCTCTCCAGACTGGGTGCCACTCTTTGAAGATGGCATCTGTCATCAGTCTTGCTGGAGGATGGACTTTGCTTCCTACAGTGGGAAAAGTCCATTTTGCCCATAACTCTTCGTAGAAAGTGGGGAGGGCCAGTGTTTTCCTTGGTGTGTGTTGTTAGAAGCAGACTTGATCTTTCTCCTAACTCACAAAGCAGCTACCTTCTCAACTCTAGACCCCTCTGTTTCATCTTTACCACTGGGCATGGGCTACTCAGTACAACCACCTAAAGAATTTGAGAGCAGAGACCCTTCTTTTCATCTATCCCATTTTTTGGGAGACTGCTTCTAGGGTCACACTGGTTTGTGCTTGTTCAGAAGCAAGTGCTCAGGGAAGGGTGGACCACATGATCTCCTGGAGTAGAAGTAGTGAAGTCCAATCTCACTCAGTAGTATCCTGCAATTTCCACCTAGGAAAGGCATTCTCATCAAACCTTCCCGCTTGTCTCTCCTGCTTGCTAGCCTCCTCAGTGCCCCCAGTCCCTGACTGTTCCCAGAGCATGGGCTGATCCTCACAGATACTTTGAAAAGGTCTGGGCACCATGTTTGAAACAATCTTATTTATATTGAGTTTCTTGCATTTTGCTTTTCTTTTGTCTTGTATTCTTCCGCTAGCTTTAAGTATCTTTGTTTAGCCACTATGCCACCAGCTTAAATGAAGAGCTTTCCTCTTGCCCCTCATTTGCCCTTTAACCAGTAGCATTTATTCTAAAAGGCATACCTTCTGGTTCAAATATTCTCAACTGAATGCTGATGATTCCCCAATAGTGATGTGGACAGTAGAGCCCATGAAAGGCAGATTGTCTTTCACAGGACAGCAACAATCCTAGCAGAAATAGAATTTCTGTGGCATTTTGGGACCTGTAGATCAAAGGGATATTCATGACTTATTATTTGGGCTAGCCTTCAACATAGCTATAAATCAGATGACAGCTGTGCTCAAGAAAATACAATTACTATTAATGACGCCTGTCTCACTTGTGCACCTATGTATATCTTACACTGTATTTTTATTTAGTGTAACACTGTGTTGGTAGTTTCCCTTATAAGGCAGGCAGAAGGTGGAAGATCCGAAGTGGTTTCCAGGTGGTGGACCTTATTATCAAAGCCACAGACTTGAATTGAACCCGTCTCCAGGGAGGGGAAAAAAATCTAGTTCTAAATATTCCTGTAACTTTTGTGCTGAGCAAGTGTTTATTAATAGAAATTGAATCCCCAGTGGGTTTTCCTTTGGTTAGCTGGTGAGCTTGAGAGCAGATACAATACCAAGAGAGTGACTAAGAAATAATTATTCACTGTAGCCTGCTGGGCAGAAAGTTCAGGGCAATCAGCCTCCATGGCGTCCTGGAGGGAAGAGCTCAGGAAAGGGGCTCCGTGGGTGTCTGCTGGTACCACATGTGCCTTCTCAGTGGCAGAGCAAGCCCACGGAGACCTCTCTCCCTTGGTTCCGGGCTGGGCCACCATAGTAGAAGCTGGGAATATCACACATTCTTACCATACGTGCTAGATATCTCTGCTTTTTTGTTGTTGTAATTTGACTTAAAAAGCAATCTTATGGGGATCTTTGATTTCATTTCTACCGAGGTGCTGTTTTGCTAGCCAGTAAACATATTGACAGAAGAAATTCTAATCTCACCCAGGTTAGATAATTCTGCTCCAGTGCTAAAGGGGACTTTTCTTCTTGTTCTGTCTATAATAGTAAGCACTTTTAAAGAGGAAAACGTGCTTGAGTCTACTGCATTGGAAGAGTGGAGGAGTTCTGGTTTAGATAATAGCTGAGTTTTTTTTTTTTTTTCCTTTCTTTTGTGTAGAGGTCGAGAACTCAGTAATACTGCAACCCAGGCCAAAACAAACTCTATATGATCTACTACTGATTTCCTTTTAAGTTCCCCCTTTTGCTAGGACTGACTTCCTTTTATTTTACTCCAACTTGCATTAATCCCAGTTGTAGAAGTTTCTTTCCCCTCTCCCTTGTCTCTGACTTCAAACATTTCTTACATAGGAAACAAGTGACTTAAAAAAAGTCTACTTAAAAATATAAAAGACATTATGACTTTTGGAATATATTTTGGCAGCCCGAAGTTTCAGAGTTCACTTCTGATCAGGCGGGGCTACATGGTTGGAGCTGAACTGTCTACGTGACCACTGTGGCTGCTGTGAGCCAAACCACCTGCTTATCTGATCTCTTCCGGGGGATGAGGTGGTGGACACCTACCATGGCCATTTCATATGTCCATTCTTTGATTTGCCAGAGGTCAATATTTCCTGAGTGGTGCTGCCTCTTTCCATGGGCTTCCATGATGAGAACTGCTTTTTTGACTGATTGCCTAAAGAGATCAGTGTCTGACTGAACATGGTAGGACCCGATATTTTTAGCTCAAGTTGACATTCTGTACTCTCTGCAGCAGTAATTGTCCTTTGCTGTCATTGACTTCCAGAGGAAAGGTTATGCCATCCAGCCCAGCTCACTGAGCCACTATGGAGCCCCAGGCAGTAGAAGACGGGATGTGGTTAAAACTGTGCTCTGATCCTATCTCTGTCCTCAGGAAACTTGTTAGTAGCTTGGAGATTTTCTAAAAATCCTTCTCTCCCATTCCATTTTTCTACTTTCCCTCTCCTTCTGAAGATTTACAGGCAGAGTTATCAGGCCAACTGAAGCACAAAGTGGGACCCCCACTGGAATCTTAGTTACCTAGGGAGGAAGATGTATCATCCTTAGTGAGCAGAAGAGGACATAATGGCCATCTTGCATCACTGCAGCTTCCGGGAGTCAGAGTTGGTCCTGATGTTCCTTGGGGCGTGTTCTCTTTTCCTTCAGATTCATTATGATTGTTGTTGTTATATAAGTAGTAGTGTCACTTCAGATGTCAAATTATTCTCAGGTGCTTACAAAGGAGCAGGGCAGGGGAGCATCAGGCACTAGGCATCTCTCTGAGTTCCAGTCCTTCTCTGATGAATGGAGGTGATAAATATGAAGTTGTTATGAGTTGTATTGAGAATGTACAAATGTGCTGTGCAAAATTTGGCAGGCTAGAAAAATGAAGTATTAGTCTCAATTTCATCTTAAAGGAGCCATGCCATTACGGGTGTTAACTTTTTGAGACTTACAACATCCTCTAAAATGAGACTCAGATTTTCTCATTTGACAGATGGGAAAACTGAGGTATAGAGAGTACACTGTCACTTGCTCAGATTTTCTCATAGACTCAAGGTATAAGTCCATTGATTCCTAAGGGTCACTGTAGAAGAATTCCAAAGAGAAAATGATTTAATTTTATCATCTATCATCATTTGTATTTTATTATGACTATTAATGGGATTGTATTATATAAGACATTGAGAACTAGGCTCAGGTGTTTCTAAAGGTACAGGACACACCAAGTGTTTGCCACTTATAAAGGACTACTGTCTAGTTCATAGTGAAAGCTATACATGTTACTAGAAATGTGCTAGTAACCACATTAAAATAAAAAGGAAGCTTTTTATAAAGTATTATTCTTGACCCAGTATAACCAAAACTTTATTTCAGTGTTTGGCATTGGCTCTATTTCTAGTGCTCAATAGCCAAACATGGCCAGTGGCTCTTGTAGTGTACAGTCCAATATAGGATACTTATTAAATGACCTGCGGGAAGATACGTATATGTAAGACATCTCCCTTGTATCTGAGAAAATTTGCTTTCTGGGGGTGTCAAGGAAATATCCTTAAAAATAGTGGCCTCAAGATCCTTTTGTAGAGAGGCCACTAGAAATCCAAAGGATTGTGCTTTGAAAGTTTTAGAAAATTCGTAAGTGTAAAGTTAGATATTTGGGATTCATTCATCTTTGTGTATGAACTTGTCATTTACCTTGTTTCCCAGCCTTTTGGAAAATGATCATATTCTGAGTCTTATACAAGGATTAAATGATTTCAGAAAGATTCTACATCCCAACAGGGTCTAGGAAAATTGTCAACTGCAGCTGAGTGATTTTCGTTGGTGAACAATTTTTTAAAAATTAGTGACAAAAATATAGAGCTACCTGGGGAATACAATGCCTGTTGGCTGAGATTAATGGCAAGATTAATAAATGGATTGCTTGATGAAAAGGCGCAGGAGAACAAAAACCAGTGGAGAGATTGTGGAGGAGGCCACTTATTAATGAACTGTCAGCCCAAAGAAAGTTCAAGAAACTCTCCTGTGGTAAATACAGCAGGCTGGCACTTCTAATAAAAGTTGGGGTCCTTCAGGAATTAATTACAGCAGTCTTACAGCAAGAATTTGTGGAATTGCAAAACGTAATGGCACAGACCAGCACGGGCTTCTGCTGCGAACAGGGAAGCTGCAGGGAAACTAATCATTTTCTTCAATGATATGTAGGATATTGTGGTAGCATAATAGCCAGTCAGACATGGGGATGAATGATGGGCTCCAGATAGACACTGACTAATAAAGCTACACATACTTGGAGTTTGAAATCGCTTCACTTTTCGTGTGCAAAAATTCCCGGCCGGAATCTGATTTCCTCCTCATCCCATGTACTGGCCACTAAGGAGTTCCAAATAATTTGCAGAGCGATTATATAAGAGTCATATGAACTCTGTCATGATTTATTAAGCAATGCTAAATGAGAGTGTACAGTGTTCAATTATTAGAGTTGATGTGATTTCTACCTCCTCCCCCCCAACACATACAAGTTCTCAGTTCAGTTGGCCTAAGCAAACCCTCCCTGGATTAAAAATTCCTGTTGCATCTCTCCGATGAAACAGCCGAAAGGAATGCCATGACAAGACGGGAGACTGTCCAGGATTTGGGATCTGGTATCACACATTAGATATTGAATGCTTCTTATCTCTGTTCACTTCTGCCATGAAGGTAGAATGAAGATTTTCTTCTGTAATGTGTTTAGACCGAAGGTTTCCAGACAAACCATTAATCTCTTGGGCCTCCGATTTCATAATTAACCCTTTCAGTTCTGGCCTAAATGTCTTTCCTGATGGAACTTGGTCATGTAAGAGATTTTGGGTTATTGATTTATGTGCTAGGAGTGAGATGTGTGCAAAGGAGAGAGAATACTTTTGGGTGGTACAGGAAGGTGTATTTTCTCTTTGGGGGGTGTTAGTATAAATCACTGGCTGTTTTCTTTTTTAATTTTCTTAAAATTCCACTTGATTTGTAGCAGGATCATAAAATTTATGCAGAATGATTCTTTCAGCTGTGCACTGAGCTTATCGCTCTCTTTCCTTTGTCACATCCTGAAGATTAGCCCATCCATCACCCATCAGTCTTTGACTTCTTGGACCCTCATAATACACATGATACTTATCCATTTGATTAAAAAAACTTAATGGCTTTTTCACGAATAATTAATCTGCTGTCTTTTGCTTTCAGCTTCAGGCTTTTAACTTTCACGTGAGCTCTCCAGCCTGTGTTGCCTTTTAAAGTATCACTCTCTCTACTCTCTTCCCCTCCAGGGTCATACCTCTTTAGAAACCCTAAAGTTACGCATACTAAGTTTTTAATTTTTGGTGCTCTTTTTTGAGACAGCGTCTCCCTGTAGCCCCAGCTGTCCTGGAACTCCCTATGTAGACCAGACTGGCCTTGAACTCAGAAAGTTTCGCCCGTCTCTCTGCCTCCTGAGTGCTGGGATTAAAGGTGTGTGCCACCGTGCTAGGTGTACCTTAGTATTTTTTAAACATCCAAATTACTCTCACATCTTCTGTGATCTCTATATGTGTGCAGTGGATAACTTCAGAAATCAGTGAGATAAAATGAAAATAGTTTCATATCCACATACTCTGTCATTCTAGAAAATGTGGAGACTTGTACTATAAGGATGAGTTAAAACACCCCTGCGTTAGAAGAATTAGTGGCGCTTTTGTGTATATGATTATGCTTCTAACTATGTATGTTTTTCAACAGTGACAATTTATACCAAATGACCTCCCAGCTTGAATGCATGACCTGGAATCAGATGAACCTAGGAGCTACCTTAAAAGGGTAAGGTCTTTTCTCTATTGCCCACCAACAGTAGCTCGCACCTATCCAAACCATTTTCAGGGCATTTCTAACTTGAGAAGGGTCTAGAGATAGGGGCACAGCTCCCAGTGGCACCAAGAAACTTTCCTCCTTTTTCCAGTTGGAAGGTTGTACTCAGCATTGCATTTTCAAACCTGTAAATAGGGGATGCTTTTGTCTGGAGCAAAGGAATTGGGAATATTGGGAACACTTAATGTGGCCTTCCTTTCTTAAATGTTTTAGAATTCTTCAAAGATATTATGTCCATGAAACTTCAGCCAACGTTTATGTTTTGCTAGCGTTATCACAGATATTAGCCATTGTATTATCCTAACAAGAAATGCTTTGCATCCACAAAGTCTAGGATCTGAACTTGTATTGGTGTGATGTTGATTGGATAATCCAAAATTAGATGTGTTTACTCCTGGTTGCATTGACTGGTTTTTCCCACATATGATATGTGAGCACCATAAGGAGAATACATCTGCCAGACATAGGTGGAACTTCTGTCCACGCTTAAAACTGAGCATGAAAGGCAAGTGGGAAAGGGTTTCAATTGCAAAAGAGCTCATTTACATTTTCTGACAAGTCAGGAGGTAACTGTGAGATGTGTCTGAGATGTATCAGGTGCTCTTCTGGGTTACCTCACCTTGTCTTCCTAACAGGCTTATGAGGTCTAGGTAATCATGTCCAGAGTTAAGTAACTTCCCAAGTTTGCATCCTGTAAGTGGTAGAGCTGGGATTCTAAGCCCAGATCTGAGTCCAAAGCTCAGGGTCTGTCCAGCCTCTCTGGGGTGACTTCCACCCCACCTCTGACCCCAGTGCAACTGGGGACATTGTTTGGTACTCTTGACACAGAGACGTGTGTCTCTGTGTATTTCAAGGCTTCCTGTTGGATTCTGGGAGCCAGGGGCTTGCCAGAGCCATGCGTCCTCCATTCCCCACTCCCTACCTCTTCTTCTTTTCTAGAATGGCTGCTGGGAGCTCCAGCTCAGTGAAATGGACAGAAGGGCAGAGCAAGTGAGTGCACAATGGCCTTGTTGACTGACGTCTGGGGCAATGCAGGAGTTAGGACTGACATGGGTAATCAGGGCAGCAGATGGAGATGGGAAAAATCTATCCCCACTGTAGCCCGATCCTCTTCTTGTTTATCACAGACTTACTGTAGCCCACATGGAGTGGGTGGTATTTGTCATCAACATCCCTGCAAAACAATAAGGAAAAACCATGGAGCAGGAACCCTGCTCGTTTCCTTGTGAATGTTTCAAAGCATTCGATTTGCCATGTGGTAGTCCTTTTAGGTCACTTGAGTCTTTCAGTCTTAATTTACTTAATCTTGCTTTTCTCTGTAAACCTTTATGTTTTTCAGGGAGAACTGACTTTTTATCTTAAATCTGGAGCCAGGTTTTGCAAAGGCCCCCCACCCTCCCGGGCTTCTTTTCATTCTCAAACTTTTGTGCCTTACAGACTGAACCCTGGGTTGTTTCTTCAGCTATTGCTTCTGAGTTTTGCTCTGCTTAAACCCCAGAAGCAGCCTTCTTCTTATGTTTTCTTTGGTTCTGTCCTTTTTGTTGGGTCTCTTCAGTGATCAGTGGAGTTGCTTTTCGTCTTCTAAGATTTACAGTTAGATCTTGCTCCCTTCCTTCCCCCAACTCCCCCAATCTTTCTGCTACTTTGTTAAATCTACACTTCCTGTCTCTGGATCTGGAAGAAACTCCTGTCACCTCTGTTGCTTTGAATTCTTTCTCTCTCCACTTCCATCCAAGGGGGCCGAAAACAATTCTAGCCTTCTCTTGCCTTTCTTGGATTGAGTCTCACTTGGCTATTCAGAATTTAGTAATTCTCCCCAGATTAAATAACAAGGACAGGCAGAGCATGATTGTGAAGTAAGCAATATGTTTCAGTGTTTAAAAATTCTTCATATTGGAATACAGGTTTGGTGGTTTGTTTAATTTCAAAAATTACAGATAAAGAATCTTGGTATTTGTTTGGTTCTGGGTCTCTCCATGACTAAGGTAAATTTTAAAATACATTTTTTTTTTTTAGATGGGCCTCACTTACTAGCCCTGAACAGCCTGGAACTCTATGTAGACCAGGCTGACTCTGAATTTACAGAGATTTGCCTGCCTCTGCCTCCAGAGTACTGGGATTAAACATGTGTGCCATCATGCCTAGTCTAATTCTGATTATCTTAAAGATCTTCAGCTATATGAAATTTATCACTTGCCAGGAGTCAGAAACTATTGCCAGGATGAAGCGAAGTGTTAATCATTTCTTTTGTTAGTTTCATAAGGAAATGAAAACTTGAAGAGTTCTTATTGATCCATTATTGATTGTTAGAAAAGGACTTCTGAAATAAAGATAGATTTTTTTGAATGCTGACTTGATCCAGAGAGCTGTATAAAGGATTGATTTTTCTCAATGATGAGAAATACTAGCAATTTGACTCATGTTTTCAAGTACCCATATCACACATAAAAATGAGCATCATCTTTTAAATTAAAATATCATATACCTTAGGCTGAACCTCACTGCATTTTGTTTGTGTTTTCTGTCCTTGAAGAGGTTACTTTTAAGAAAGTGACTCCACAAAGTTTCTCACTGTCCCTCAAGCCCGTGGGCACATTTCTCAACAAGTGTCATGGAGCAGCATCAGTATTAGGAGAGGACTTTAAGTAGAATGTGGGTAAGGAGAAATAAGCTGGTGGGGGCGGGCTCCTCTTCCCGATGACTTCCTTCTTCGTTTTCTTTTTTCCGTCTCCCATTTTCAATCTCTGCATTCTGTTGGGATCAGAGCTGCTTTTATTAACTCAAATGGGAGAATTGTGTATTTCAATTTCAGTTAGACAGAAGGCACTTTATGAAGCCCCCTTTCTTTCTTCTCCATAAATAAATGAAATTGTGTATAAATGTGTGTGTATGTGTGTGTGTGTGTGTGTGTTGGATGCAAATGAGTATGTGACTGCTTGTGCCTATACATGCATACAGGGAAAGCCAGAGCAGAATGCGGGATATCTTCCTCTATCATTGTTTACTTTCTTGCCTTGAGATAGGGTTTACTACAGAACCATAAACTCACCCTTTTCACTAGGATGACTGGTCAGCAGATGCTCAGGATTTGCTTGTCTCTGCCCCCCACTGCAATGGTAGGGTTGTAGGTACAGGGTGCCAGGCCTGGGTTTTTTAATGAGTGCTGGGGATTTGAACTCAGATCATCATGCTCGCAGAGCAAGTGTCTTACTGTGTTATCTCCTTAGTGGAGGAACTCAGTTTTTTTTTTTTTAAAGTGGGTTCCTGGGAGCCCTTGCTGAGCATTAGTTATCCATATTGAATACTTCTATTTTAGATGTCTTGTGCTGTCTTTTTTATATTTGTGTGAAAACATTTTCTGTGTGTATTTCTTAATGACTGCTGATTTCCTAAGGCTGCTGACAAGCCTTAGCTACCCCGTTGGCCTCTGTTTTGTCTCTTCTGAAGAAAATATCCTGCAAAATGGAGAAACACATCAACCTTGACTGTGGTCCAAGTTATTAAAACAAGGAGGAAGTTACTCTCGGGGGACCGGGTAAGGAGGAGTGGGAAATCCAGCACAATAGCAGCGCGAAAGGAGTGCTGAGCAAAATGAATGTCCCTTTGCTGGTCCAAGAAGTTCACAGACTGCCGGGAACACACAGTATTTGACCTGTGGATGCTCAAAAGGAAAAACGAGGAGACTCCCAATGAGCGATGTGTGGGGAAAACAAAGCTGTGTGTTCTGGTGGGGCCAAGGCTGTTGAAGCTGGAGCGAATCCCTGCTAGACATGGTCTCATCCCTGAGAACCCATGCCAAAAGAGATAGCCGAGGCTCTGGCTGGGAGCTGCATGCAGCCCCACACCTTCTCTCCCGGCACACTCACATAAGGTACCTGCTTAGGAGATTTACTTCTTGAAAACAGATAACCTGTTTTTAAGTAGCTCCTGGAACTTCAGATCCAAAGCTAAGGTGGAGAGCCAAAGTTTCAGGAACATGAGCTGCTCTGTGACTGAGGATTCCTTAGCATGTTCCTCCATCTTTACCAGCAGCCCCAGAAAGCTGTTGATTCCCCCTTCAAAAAGCTACATTTATACTACTGAGACAGCTCTCTCCTCTCCTCCTTCTCTTCCCCCCTCCCTCCCTTTTGGGTTGTTTGGATGGAACCCAAGTCTCATGCATGCTAGGCAAGTTCTCTGCCACCCAAACATATATCGCCTGCTTGACTTCTTTATTATTGCCTTGCATTGGACCTGGTGGAGGTCTGATAGATTTACTACTAGAAGGAAGAATGGGCTCCTGGGTTTGCTGGAGATGGAGACTTGAGATTCAGTGCTCTTGCTCTCACCTAGGGAGGACTGATTCAGCTCCATGCTTTCCTGCCTCTGCTCTCTTCCAGGAAGCATGTATCCAATGAATGCATTTCACGTTTTAAATTCTGTAAGCAACTTTGACAATCAGAACATGCAGACAATACATTATAGAGAAAGCAAGAAAAATTCCTGAACAGCCCAGAGGAATCTGATATCAGTATTATGCTACATACACTTCTAGACCTCCTATGCATATGTTTACATCTCTGTTATCTTCCTTTTTAAAAAATGATTGGTTTCAGCTTGGACTGAATTCAGTAAATGCATATTTACAAGCCATCATAAATTTCCAAGTTTCTATCATCCCGAGAGTGTTGGTTAGTTGAAAATATACTTAACCTCTTAAAATTACCTAATTTTAAAATATTTTGAGTTCTGTAGGCTTACCACCTCAAAGATATGTCTCTAACTGTTCAGTTTTAAAGTGGAAATTATGTTCATGTCATAAACATGAGGAAGCAATGGCAGATATGTTATGTTTAGATCAAGATAAGAAAGGGACGAGGGGAGGGACAAGTGGCTGTGAAGGGGCCAACTTGGGAATGAGGACTTCCACACACAGAGGAGGAAGTGGAATTGTGAGGCTTATGATGGGGAGCGAGCCCATGTGCTGGAGGTGCAGAGGGTGCATCAGATGAGGGAACGGTGGCTATCTTTATGACCCAAGGAGTGGTTTGGACTTGGCTCCTATTAGCCTTTCTGAGACCCTCTACCCACCATTTATTTTTCTCATTCTCTTCTGCCCAAGAAAAGGTTATAAACTTCAGTTAGAAAGCCACTGATTTAGAATCTGCACTAATAAAGAGTCATCCAAATATTTATTTCTCAGAAATAAGGGGCTACTGTATATTTTAGTAGGTGTTTTTCTACTAAAAATGAGCAAGTTTATTCATCTTAGCTTTATTCCCAACTCTTCATTTTTAAAAGAAGCTGCAGATAAAGTATTCTGTAAAGCAAAGAAGGTTACTTTATCTAAAATGAAAACAGTTTTCCCCTTCATTAGAACATAATTTTTAAAAAAGTCTAGACAGTACAAAAACACTATAAAGAAGAAAAGAAATCTGTCATCTCACCACGTAGATAACAGAAAACAAACATTGTTGTTGTGTATGTGTCTGCAGAGAGAAAATGCTGGATACATACATATCTTTTAGCTGTAGTCACTTCTGGGTTGGTTAGAGAGAAGGGGGCAAAAGATGCTGAATAAAGATGGGCTTATGAGATGATGAGGGTCTGGGATGAGTTCAGTGATAGAGTGCTTGCTTAGCTGCCTGTGCAGGGGCTTAGTGGGAGGAGAGGAACTGGAGACATCACTTGGAGAGCTTTTCTATGCAGTTCTACTCCAAAAGGGAGCAAAGACATGAGGTCCTGACTGGGGAAACAAGGTCAGGAGAAGGTGGTCTTTTATTGTTTTAATTTATATATGAAAGGGAATACTTGTAGTTTTGCTTGCTGATAAGAATGGCCCAAAATACCAAATGAGTGATGGCTGGGGATGATGCAACAATGTGAGTGAGAGGAAAGAGGAACCATTGGCAATGCTGAGCTGGCTTTAGCTGGAAGCTGGAACAGTTCATCTAGTAACAAAACTGTGCTGCAAGTGTTCATTGTTTATACCTGGTCTTCTCTTTGTTGTATGTACAGCAAACATTTTCTCTTGTTTGTATTTTAGGTCTGTCAATGACATTTTTCTTCTTGTTGGAAGACTTATTATTGTAGTAAAAGTTACAATCCTTTTGAGAGTGTGATTCACTATCTTTACTTAGGGCTTCTTTTGTTTCTTCATTCTGAGTTGGTTTTTTATTTTTCTCTTCTGGAGATGGAACCCAGGGTTTCTCACATGCCAGGCAAACATTCTGCCTCTGGGCTACCATCCCTATAGTACAATTCGAGGTCATTCTGAAGGGTGGAACAGAGGAGATGGTCCTGCATAAATTCGTCACACCCACAAGCATCCATTGCACCTGGAGAAGCAGGAGAGAGCTCAGTCTTCAGAAGCTCATGCTGTCCTGAGGTTTTAGGATCATTGTTCCTTTAATGGGGTTTTTCATGTAGTTGAGCATGTTGAACAGCTTTTCTTAGATCCAAGAGTATGTGAGCAAGCTGGATATGGCAGCCTGAGAATGAGGTAGAAAAGACCCTGCTCCATCTTTCCCAACATATGAGATGAGAGGTTCACCTGTTGTGTGGATTTGGGGCATTCTTCTTCATGTGGAGAAAACAGTAACATCTGGCTATAAAGTCGAAGCACTGAGAATAGAAGGGTCAGGGAATCAGATGAAATAGGGATTCTGACAAACTTGCACCCCATTATCAAAGACGTATGAGGGGGGGGGTCCAGATATTTCTTGTATAGTCTGATGACATGGATGGTGAAGTATGAATCCCCACATCTGTGGGCTCATGTAGGAAGGAAAGACCTATCTAAGAATGTTCTTCTGCCCATTAGGGGCTGGTAGACATTGTGGCTGTAGGAAACTGCATCTAAGAGTCATCTCTCAGCTCTACTCTGTGGAATTTGAGGTCAACCAGGGGGAAGTTTGTGTGCTATTGCGTGTGGTAAGGGAATCTTGATGGTTCATAAGGGCTGATTTATACAGTGGGAGGCTGGCTATTAACCACTCAGTTGTGTCCCCTATTAAATAGTTGCTGAAGACTCAGCTGTGGTGGAGGCAAATGAGCCATGTCTATAAAGAAACTCTCAAAATAAGAATAAAACCATGACTTGAGCAATAATAGCACAGATGAAATAAGTAGCCATCTTCTAAATGGTGAAACTTGGAAAGAACCAGTACTCATTTACATGTACCATGTTCTGATCTTTAAAAAATAAATCCAATTACCCGTAGGTTAGTATGAAAAGTTATGTTGGATTATTTACAGTTTTTATTATAGCAAACAAGTTATAGAATCTGAGCTGTGATTGGTGGATGTCAAAGGGAATATAGTATGCTGTTTCACTGTTTTTTAAAAACCTTGTCTGAATATAGACACAGAGGCAGTGTCGCTAGAACACTGTTCCATTGTCACCTGTCCCTGCACTCTCTCCTGGCTGCCTTCTCAGCCACGTGCTCTCTACTGCAGCAAAACCAACTTTGGCCTCTGGCACCCATAGCTTCACAGGAGAATGGCTTTCTGCTGGTCCTTTAACAGCAAGAGACCCAGGGAGAGATCTCTGCTTTGTCTGGGTCAGCTGTATGACTGGGGTTGCCCATGTATTCTCCCTGAGAGGCTGAGAATGTGATTAGAGGAGAGGATTCCCTGAAGTAAAGGGCTGTCTGGGGGTGGGCAAAACAAGAGATGCTCATTGGAGAAGTTTCACGAGTTAGAGTTAGGGCTCTTACTCTCCAGATGTGATGTGAAGCTGTGTAACCTGCGATGAGGGAGACATGATGGAAAGGGACTGAAGGACAGGTTGGCAAAATGGCTTAGTGGGCAAAGGTGCTTTGCTGGTAAGCTCAAGGACCTGAGTTCGATTCCTAGGACCACATGATGGAAGGAAAGAACTGACTGCCACACATTGTCCTCTGACCTCCACACATATGCCACTGCACTCATGTGCATGGACACAACAAATAAATAAGTATAACAAAAATTAAAAAGTATCATGATAGTGCAATTTGTTGACAAAAGTGTCCAAAATGTATTTTTCTCAAAAGCAAAAAAACAAACAAACAAAAAAACAAAACAAAACTTTTCTTAATCTCTAAACTGAAATGAATCAACTGGGAACACAGAAAGGTAAATTTCCCAGGTTAGAAAAATGGAAAAATGGCTGATTCTTTTCTAAGGTTGTTTTTGAGGAATTTGCATGTGAAGTATCAGGTAACAGGTGTGTGTGTAAGTTCAATCGTATTTAACTCGATTCTTTTATTTTTATGTTCTCTGCTGTTTTAGTAACAGAAGGCTGGGTTTTCTTGCTTCCTTTTCATATAACCAGGGCAGAAAAATCCTTTGGCTTTTAATGTATCCCTTAGTGTGTTACAGCCCCACTATAAAAGCTGTATTAAATTGCATAAAGACTATGGCTGGTGACTTTGCTCCTGACACCTATGCAAATTGTGGATTTTATTTAACTTGTTGTAGTTTGCTTTCAACTGCCGTGACAAAACACTCTGACCAATACCAACTTGGGGAGGAAAGGGTTTATTTGGCTTATATTCCCTGGGTCACAGTTCATCACTGAAGGAACCCAAGGTAGGAACTCAGGGCAGGAACCTGGAGGCAGGAGCTGAATCACAGGCCATGGAGGACAGGTGCTTACTGGCTTGTTCCCTCAGCCTGTGCTTAACCTGCTTTCTTATAAAATATAGGACCACTTGCCCAGGGGTGGCACTACCCACAGTAGGCTGGGCTCTCCCACAGTACTCATCCATCAAGAAAGTACCCCACAGGCATGGCCACAGGCCAGTCTAATGGACGCAATTCCCCTATCGAGGCTCCCTCAACCCAGGTATGCCAAGTTGACAACTGAAGCTGTCCAGCCCACTTGTTCTCAGGTGATTCTAACCTGGCAGAGTGAAATAGCACTCGACGTTGATCTAGAGGTGCCTTTCAGGTTGGCACCAGCTCTGGATGTGGCTAGTCAGGTAGCTCTTCCTTTCCTCAGTAAGATCCTGTATACACTTAGGAAGGCAAGGTAAGTTTTGAAATTACTCTGGCTACAAGAAAGTGGGTTTCCAGCTCTAACTCTAAACATTCGGTGGTGCCTATGGAGATTTCTTAGGGTTGGTTTCCGGGTCTTCTGGCTAGATGTCCCGTAGGGCTCAGCAGTTTGAACTGGCTCTCATTTACCTTTCTTCATGGTGCATGTCTGAAGGGGCTTACATTGCTTGGTTTTGTGTGATTTTGTTGGTTGTCTTCTTTTGAGTCATGGACATCCCCCTCCCCTGCTTTGTCTCTGTGGATGTGGGAGACAGTGAGCCAGCTTCTTGGTGGAATGTCCCATGAACTGGGTGTAGTATGTTGCTGTCTTTTTCAGACTTTCAACTTTGGGCCTTGAAGCCATAAGCTTCTATAATCAAGGAGTTAGATGCTTGGTCAGATGTGGGCACATACAGTTTGAAGTGTGATGCTAAGTTCAGTCTCATCTCCTGTGCTTAACTTTTAGAGAAGTTCAGTTTCTTTTAATTTTTTAAATTTCTTTTTAATTTTTAATAATGTATAAATATGTGTGTGTGAGATGTATGTGCATGAGAGCAGGTGTCCTCAAAAGTTGGATCCCTTAGGAGCTGGAGTTACAGGTAGTTGTGAGACTTCCGATGTGGTTGCTGGGAATTGAGTTCAGGTCTTCTGGAAGAGCAGTATGTGCTCTTAGCCACTGAGCTATCTCTTCAGCCCTGGAAATTCAGTTTCTTAACATGGCTCCTTTATTCTTTTAGTTGTACGTTAGGCAAGGGAGTGATGGGCCTCAAGGCTCGCGGCAAACTTTATTGTCAACACCAAAAGGAGACAGGCATTTCCACGTTTCATATATAAACCCTGGTGTTGAGAACAGAGGGTGAAGAGAGCCTCAGGGTAATTCCCTGTTCTTCAAGGCTCTCTGGGTGCTTCCCTTATACTTAAGCTCTGTAGAGGTGACAAGGCAGAGGTGATGATGGTAGGATTGTGCACACCTGGCCAATAACTAGAGGTGGGAGAGAGAAGTCACAGGCTGACATTCCTTCTGTTTTGAATATTCATATTAAATGCTAATTGCCTTCAAAAGGCTCTTTCTCTTTTCTTTTCACTTTCCTTCCCTGTTTTGTTAAAAACCTCTTCTGTTGATAAGGGATTTCAAGGAAGCTCTGGTTTTCTTCATCTGTAAAACCTCAATTCTTTTTTATTAATCTTCTTGTGCCTGTGGAATATCAAAATTAATCATTTCTAAAGAAGCCTCTCTTCAAATGTTCTGTTTTTCCCCCTGAGCCAAACCCCAGTGTACATGTTTTTAGAAAGAAGAAAGCTTCCAATTTGTGTTCTCTGAGGAACACTTTTCTCTTTATTCAAACTTTCTAAGGATGCATGTTGGTGCATCTTAAATCTGTGTAGAAAAGGCAAACTTTCTCAGGACACATTTTATGCCCGTGAAAGCTGCTTAGGAAAATGTACAGTCCATGCCGCTGCCAGAAATGAAGTCATGAGGTGAACGCTCTTTTGGTAACTGCGTTTGCTTAGTTAGGTAGAAAGAAGTTGGGTTTTGGTAAGAATTGTGCAATTTGGATTGCTTTATCACTTACAAGAGGGACATTTCTGTCAATTAGCAGGGAGAGAGAGAAAGAGAATATGAATATATCTGGATGTTTGTGTTGGCTAGAGGAGGTATCAGTTGTCTTCCATAACCACTTTCCATTTTATTTTGGGGAGCAGGGTCTCTCACTGACCCTGGAGCTCACTGAGTCAACTAGGCTAGCTGGCCAGCAGTCCCAGGGATCCTCCTGTCTCTAGAGCTGGGATCACACATGCACTATACCACACTGGCTTTTAAATTTTAAATTTGTTATTTTTTACGTAGATGCTGGGGATGCAAATCCCGTTCTTTACGCTTATGCTGCAAGCATTTTACTGACTGAACTGTCTTCCTGACCCCAGGATTTGGCTTTCTTTATACCCATTTGGCTTTCTTTATAGTATTGCCCCACAGTAGAAGCTGCAGTGTGCCGAACCCAGCGTGCTGCACCCTTTCTCTCTCCTTCCCCTTTACCCCCAGTACAGTATTAAAACATTAGCTCTGGGGCTGGAGAGATGGCTCAGTGGTCAAGAGCACTGTCTACTCTTGCAGAGGACCTGGGTTTGATTCTCAGCACCCACATGGTAGTTAACAACTGTCTATAATTCCAGTTCCAGGGGATTCAGTGCCCTCTTCTGGCCTCTGTGGGCATTATACGACACAGGTGCACTTACATACATGCAGGCAATACACTCAGACACATAAAAAAAATATAGAATATGTTTTTAAAAACATCACCATGCTTTACTTCATTCAGACCCTGGAGTAAGAGATGGGAGTCATTCACGTGTCGTGATGGTAGACTTGAATCCATTGACCCATTAAGGTTGGGATGCACTACCAGACCTGTCTAGTTGGTTCTGAAGAGAGCAGAGAAACACTGGGCTAGACTCAGAACTCAGTTCTGCCATTTGCCATATCTCTAACTTTGGGCAAATAACTCAACTTCCTAAACCTTAGAGTAGTATAAAATGGCAATGGTAATGACAGAAACACCAATGAAGATATATAAGTAACAATGAACATATATTTGGTGCATATCTTGTACCAACACATTGGGCAGCAGGTTGCCGGATTCCTTTGAGCTTCTAGCAGTCTGATAAGGCTGCCACTGTTATTTTTATTTTATATGGATCAGATGTCAGGAAGGCTATGTTATTGGCCTAAAGTGATAGATACATCCTTAATGGTTTCTGTGGTTGTACTCAAGATGAAAAATAAAAATTTTGTTGATCTTCATCACGAGAGTCATATGAAACACTGAATAAATAATTTTTATGGGTGTGAGTCACGGCGTGGATGTAATCACAGACCTCCTGAGTATTTTTCTGGGATATGGTTCTCAGTGATATTTAACTTTTGTTCCCCACATAATTTACCTCTTTGATCTTCAAAAAAAAATCTGCAAAATAGGTTATTAGCTCCATTTTACAGATGCTGAAACTTGAATGGAGAAACAATTGGATGACTCACACAATCACAGGGAAAATAGGTGGGCCTGGAACATAGGTTTTCAGATGCAAGACCTTGTATTCTCAGAGTAATCTGCAGATAAGGGATCTATATTATCTTCAAGATTCAAAGTACATGGTTTCCCTTGTCATGAGAGGCCAGATCCTAATTCCTAAAGCTGTGTGTATTGCCTTACATGTTACCAAGAGTTCTTCAGAGTGATTCTGCTAAGGTCTTGAGATGGAGAGATGATTCTGAATTATCTGGGTTGGCTCAGTTGGCTAAATGCAATAGCACATATTTGTAGGGAGACTGGGAACTTGACTGTTCCTGAGCAAGAGTGTTCGGCGAAAAAGGGACCAGGACGTGAGAAAGTTCCAGATACTGAAAAAGTCAAGGAAAGAGAGTGTTCCCTCAGACCATTGCAAGAAGGAAGTTCTACCTACTGACAGTGAGGCACTAAGGCTGACTTTGAACCTGGCTTAAATATTTTTAAATTTTATTATCTTTATTTTGTGTGTACGAGTGTTTTACCTGCATGTATATAAGTGTACCCATGTTGTACAAAGGCCACAGAGGTCAGAAGAGGGTACCTGATCCTCTGGAACTGGAGTTGCAGACAGTTGTTAGCTGCCATGTGGGTGCTGGGAATTGAACCCAGGTCCTATGGAAGAATAGCAAGTGTTCTTAACCATTAAGCCATCTCTCCAGCCCCAAACCTGTTTTTTCAAAGTTTAGGAATTCACACTGTATCTCTGGATAGCCTGTGCTCACTGTGTAGCCTGATCTGGCCTGGAACTTGGCAATTCAATGTCCTGAGTACATTGCAGAAATGTACCACCAAACACGCCCTGATTTTGAACTTCTATTGTCCAGGATTGTGAAAGGATAAATTTATGTTGAGTTAAGCTTCCAATTTATGGTAATTTATTACAGCAGTCATAAGAAACTAATGTTCTTGAATTGATAGTATACAGATTGATTTTCTTTCTGTAACTTCAATGCTTAAACCCATCGTTTAGCAGCTGATACCCAGTTCTCAAAGAATCAGGCACATCACCTTTATTTCATTGCCATGAAGGAGGACAGAACAGAATCAAGACCAATAACATAATTGTTACTACTCAGCCTTAAATAGAAGATTCAAATAGGTGGCTCTTAGGTCAGACATAGGTTTTAAAACTGAAGTTATTTGCAAGAATGCAAAATTCAAGTAATTTTAGTAAAGTCTGGATTTCCAACACTTTTTATCCAACTTTTGTGATTCTCATATAATGTATTTTGATCGTATTTAGATGCCCTCTCTCATCTAGACCTTCTTCCTTTGCCTGACTTAATGTACCCTAATATGTATATATATATATATACATATGTATATACGTAAGCCTATAGACTCATACCTCTTTCACGCTTCAAAAATGTTGGCCTAGAGTCTCTAGGAAGCACACTTAGGTTTCATGGGGTCAGGGGTGGGCTGGCAGAACTGCAACATAGGCACCATGGCTGGGCTGTCTGTGCCCGCTCAATGTCATTGATTCCTCAGGCCATTCATATTTCCTTTCATTTACTTGGATCCATTAGGGAAATTTGAGTTTGTGGTTCTGCTTTAAGCAAAAAACAAAAAACAATCTCCCCCAAAACACAAATCCATAGTATGTTATAAAATAATTGTCCACTTGGCCATTACTTTGGAAATTCATAGAAAATAACAGAGGTGACAGAAGAGTTGCGACAGGTAAATGCCTTGGATTTCATGTAAGGAAAAAAACCATGGGATTCTGTAAACCCCACAGCAGCAAAGGAAAGTTATTAAGCTGGTTCTTTCAGAGTTAGCAAGGAACAAATCAGTGGGAACCAAAATTCCTTAGTCATGTAAGACATAAGCCCGAGTCCATTTCTTTTTGTGGTAGGATTGCCAGACTGAGAGTGGAAGGTAACTGATACGGTGAATCTGTGTTACAAAACAATATTTGATAGTTGTCCTAGTTGATAGGTGTTTTGTGACTATGATAGGAAGTTAGGAACTAAATGCCTCAGTGGATGATTCACAGCTAGTAAAGCAGTCAAAGTAAAGGCACTGTCTGAAGTGTCCATGTAAATCTGGTGAGTGGCTTCTATCAGAGTGGCCTTTGTTCAGGCTGGAGAACAATCACACTTACCCCAGGCCTCCTCTTCCCCACCCTCATCTACTTGTACCAGGCCTACCAGCTCCTTTCCCCTTGGACCCATAGCTGCCCAGTTACATGGTACTATAAATCCCTGTGGCTTCCCTGATGATCTTGGTCTTAGAGTCATCAGGTCCCTTCCCCGCAACATTAAGTTGAATTAAGTATCTTATCCTTCAAGAGGAAGTTTAATAGGTAGCAAAATAAGAACATTGTTTTATAAAGCATCCATTGCTTTACCCTAGGAAAGTCCAGGCTTACTCAGGCTCTGCTCGTATACCTTCCTGTGCACAGTGCCAGATTTCCTCTATGTCCCACTTATCCTCTGGGTTGGAAGATTATGAAGCCATTGCATGCATTTCTACCCCGAAGAAGGTTTGGACTTCTCAATTATTTGTTGTGCTGGGTTCCACACTCTGCTCTAGAGCTTGGTTTCTGGATTTAGCTCCCTGAATGATGACACCCTCTGGGCTGCTCTGATGTTTTTTTTCTCCACAACTGTCCAGAACTCTATGATTCTTTTATTTGGAATGTGAATCCTTGTCTCCAGAAAAATCTTCATTAGGCTGCTGGGCTTCTTTCCAGGCCATTTATGTCCCTATTACATTTATTTATTCTGACTTGTTTATTTTTATTTTATGTATATGAGTGTTTTGCCTGTATGTATGTAAGTGTGCCTGTGCACGCAATATCTGCAGAGGTCCAAAGAGGTTGCTGGTTCCCCTGGAACTGGAGTTATACATAGTTGTTAGCTGCCGAGTGGATACTGGAAACTGAATCCAGGTTCTCTGAAAGAGCAGTCTGTGCTCTTAAATGCTCATCTATCTGTCCAGCCCAGGCTTTATGAGTCTTAGGAGTCTTGCCTTCACACTGATTTGGTTTGGTTCATCCACAGCAGAGTCACGGGATGTGATAAGGATGGTTCCCCTGGTGTAAGACTAGGCTCTACCTGATGATCTAAGTCAGCATCTGAGTCTTAGCAATAGCTGTTGTCCCACTGACCACCATCATCTTCCAGAGTCTTCCTGTCTCAGGTTAATTTCTGTCTGGTGGACTGGGCCCCATCTACATGACCAACTTTTCTGTAATGGCTTCCTTTAGATTGTACTACAGAGATATCTTCTAGAATCCCATTGCCTCAATATCCTGGAAAAATATTTAGCATATATTATATTATGTATAATATGTATCAACAATTAGTAAGGGCATCTCTTGTGTGTATGTGTCTATTTTTATGCATGTGTAAGCATATGTGTGTGCTTGTACATGTGGAGGCCAGACGACAACCTCAGGAGTTGTTCCTCAAGAGCTGTCTGTCTACCTTGATTTTTGAGACAGAGTCTTCATTGGCTTGGAGTTTGCTAATTAGGCTAGCATGTCTGGCTAGTGTTCCCCTGTCTCTGCCTTTCCAGTTCTGGTCTTGAAAGTACACAATGCCTGGCTTTTACATGACTTATGGGGCTCGAACTCAGTTCCTCATGCTTACACAGCAAGTACTTAACTGAACTATCTCCCAAGCCCCAAGAACATCTCTATGAAAATTCAGGAATGGGCTTTTACACATACACACACACACACATATATACATACACATAGTATGTATATATAATATAGTACATATATAATATGTGTATGAGTATATTGCATGTATGTAAGTGCACCAGTGTCATAAATGCCTTCAGAGGTCAGAAGAAGGTATTGGATTCCCCTGAAACTGGAGTTATGGATGGCTTTTAACTGATATGTGGGTACTAGGAATCAAACCTGGGTTCTCTGCAAGAGCAGTTAGTGTTTTTAACCACTGAGCCATCTCTCCAGCCTCAGGAAGGGGTTTTTTAATTGTAGCGATGACATTAGGTAGGGATGGAAAACAAATGGTTTGGAAGCTAAATCCAGAGTCAGATTTCAGCAGTTAGAAATGACTCACTGAAAGAAATCAGATGGGATTTGGAAAGTAAATCTATAATAGTGAATTCCAACCTAAAATAATCATGTCTCTAACTTCAGACTGTGGATACCTGCCTCAGTTCACGCTAGGGTTAGGGATGGAGTGGAAAGTTGGAGATTTTATTAGACTGGGGAAGATCACTGTGACTGGAGTGCAATGGATCTCTTTGTTCTTAGTGCTGAAATAGCCCTAAGTCTACACTGAACCAAGAAGCCCAAGTCCCTGCCCAAGGCTTCAGCCCTGTTAGCTTGTGGGCCACAGTTACAATATCAACTAGCATACTGATCTTGAGAGATTTGGATGAACTCCCTTCCTCTGAGGCCTGCATGTTCCAGTCTCATGTATCAATGTTACAGCACTTATTCTAAAGTCTCTCAGATGTACAGATGATCCTTTCTCTATACAGAAACACACTTTGCAGCATTGAGATCTATCCTCAGCTGCCACTTTGAGAAGGACTTAACAAAGTAAAGGGGATGGAAAAGAGGACAGTTGGGAGGGTAAGAGATCCAGACATTGTTCTAATTGAGAGAGCACAACTCCAGTTCAGATGGCTGCCTTCTAAGACCCGAAGGACTATCATGTGGAAGGGGTGTTAGACTCACTCCATTCTGGAATGTTTACATGGTCCATGCTGTAAAGGTAGAGCATGCAGAAAGGAGAGAGGAATCTCTGTGCTCAAGGTCAAGTTCAGCACTGGGTAAGACAGATACACAGAGATAGTCATGAGAAAGCAGAAATGAGGGAGATTTCAGTTCAATTTGGGAAAGTCTTTCCTAACAAATTGTACTGTCTCCAAATGAAATAGACTGTCTTGAAAGCTTGTCACCTGTCGTGCTGTCTAACCATTGGGCATGAGCTATAAGAGACTCCTGCTTTAAGTGGGGAGAACACAGATGATCTTCCTCTGATCTACCTTCTGTTAGTCTATGGTTCAAAATTACCAGCTTGCTTTCCTTTCCTCATTTAGAGAAATATGTTGCTAATTAAAAGCCTATGGGTTGAATTTGATATTCTGAGAGGAAGACCGTACTGGGAAGTAAATGGACTTACAGATTTCCACAGTACAGTATTGAATAAGTATTTGTCTTTTGGAGACAAAAGAATCAATAGGCAGAGGCCAGACATTTTTCTTATTCACCCACTTGGCAGAAGGATCGAGTGATGGAGTTGGCAGATACAGTCTTGTTGCTAGTGACTTCTTTTGTTTGCTACCTTGCGTGAGGCTGTAGGATCAATACTCAAGTGTTGTTCACTTGAGTGATAAAATACTCCCTGTCACTGGACAAGTATCTTGATGAAAATTTTTTTCCATGCTCTGCATTCCCACCTTCCAGGAACCCAGCTAATATCCAGAGAAGAGCTGTTTAAAAAGATACTTAATTCTTTCCTTTTATAACAGAACTTGAAAGTGATTCAAATTCTTATTCAAGTTGTGTCCCTCAGTCCTAGAAAATGTGCAAGTCACACTGTGGGACCATACAGATGATGGAACCAGGTAAAATCAGCTTCTCACAGTAGCTCCTTTTCTGACTGTATCTTCTTTTTGCTGCCACACAGCCATTATATCCCCTTTCACTTCCCCACTGTGGAGAACACAATGGTAAGAAAGCCGTCAGGGCCTCACTCTGCTGATTACTGCGTTCTGAGGGTCAGAAAAGCAGATTCTGTGAGAGTTTGATATTTCTCTCTAATTTTTGCACACTTGACTCTCTGAGACCCCAACCCCTTTGCCAAAATATGCCAGTAATTACTTGGAATGAGATATAGAGACCTAGTATAGAGGCTAGGGAAACAGAGCAACCACTCACCTTCCCAAAGTATTCAAAGAAGACAGACATTTCTTTCTAAAATACCTGGAGCCAGAACTCAATGTGACATCCCACAGCTACTGTGGCCCCAGGCTATGTGGACACTGAAGTCACCCTGGCAGAAACTTCTATTTTCCAGAAATTCCTTTCTCTGGGGAGGACTGCTCAGCTTTAGGCCTCCTGATCATCATCATCATCATCATCATCATCATCATCATCATCATCTCATGTGGCCCAGGCTGGCCCCAAACTCCTGATCCTTCTACCTGCATCTCCCAAGTGCTGGGATTACAGGTGTGAACCATCATGTTCAGCTTGATATAAAACATTTCAAAGAAGTTTTATGGATTTCACATGACATACATCCACTTAGAATGTACAATGTAATGTTTTCTGGTAAAGTCACAGGCTTGTGTGACCATTCCCACATGGTTAGGACATTTTTGGCCATCACTTTCCATGTTCCCCTAACTCCCTTTGTCCTAGGCAACCAACCACTAAGATGTTTTCTTTTTCTTTTTCAGATTTATTCATTTATTTTTCTGTGTATGAGTGCTTCGCCTGAATGCGTGTGTGTGCACCATGGGTATTTTAAGAGGGCATCTGAACCCTGGAACTGGAGTTATAGACTGTTGTGAATTGCCATGTGGGTGCTGGGAGCCGAATTCAGGTCCCCTGCAAGAGCAATAAGTGCTCTTAACTGCTGAGCTATTTCTCCATCCTTAACCTACTTTCTATAGATTTGCTTAGTCTGGACATTTCATATAAATGGAATTATGCAATATGTGATATTTTGTGACTTTGTTCTTTCACTTACGTACCATAACATATCAATACTTAAGTCATTTTTTTTTGCCAGATAATATTCTACTGTATGAAGATACTGCATTTTATTTCTCCTTTCATCGATTGATTGACATTTGAGCTGATTCTAGTATCTGACTTTAGGAATAAATAATACCTCTAGTGAACAGAGTATAGTCTTTGTGTGGACATCTGTTTTTATTCTTCTTTGGGAAATATCCAGAATTTCTGGGTAATATGGCCCCTTTATATCTAATATCTAATATCTAATTTGGGGGGATAGATTCCAGACATTCTTCAAAGTAGCTGCCTTCTTTTATAGAGATGGTTCATGAAGGCTGGTTCATTATCATTCCTACAGTGGTTGTCTATGTAACTTGGATGAGTTGTCAGTATTGGTGAAATTCTTCACACTGGCTGGATTGGGATAAAATCACTGCAGAAAGATGCACTGTACCTGAAGGAGAGGCTCTTATCAGAGCAGCGTGTTTCCTTCCAAGTTGTTCTTTCTGATGTTCCACATCCTTCGGGCCTCACATGTAGTCCCAAGTTAGCTCAAGTAGGCCTAGGGAGTGTATCTAGCATCTACTGTCAGCTACAAAGAGTTAAGAGTTGGGGAGATAGCTCAGTCAGTAAAGTGCTTGCCATGCAAACATGAGCACCTGAGTTTGATCCCTCAGGACTCATGTAAGAAGTTCAGGTGTGCTTGTAATCCCAGCCCTAGGGAAGTGAGGACTGGAGGGTCCCTGGGGCTTGCTGACCAGCTAACCTAGCCACATCTGTGAGCTTTAGGTTCAGTGAGAAACTCTGTCTCAAAAAATAACGTCGAAAGAGACCAAGCAAGATACCTGATGTCCATTTCTGGCCTCCACATTCACACTCACAAACAGATGTGCACAGGCACTCACTCACACATGAATAGAAGTGCACACATACACATGCGCACACACACGTGCTTGCAAGCGTGAACACACAAGCATGATTAACTTGATCTGGAAAACTGATCTCTAGGTTGAGTAGTGCCACAGATGTGCAGCCCTGACTTCTGAGGACATGACATGTCTTCTTGTAAATGTCATCAGTTTCTTAGTGCTATCTGCTAAGAACTGAGTCATGAGGTGTCAACAAAACTCCAGTGCACTTCCCATGAAGCTTGAAGCATTCTGCTCATTCCTGAGATATTCTCGCTGTCAGCCCCCTGGCTCAGATGGTAAACAACTTGCCTGGGATGAGATCCTGCCATTGTGGCTTTTTCTTAGCCTGCCTGAACAATTCACAGATCCAGACAGTCTGCCTGCAAGAATCTGAGAGTGAGGGAGGGTCATGTAGTGGAAACACACATATAGCCTCAGCTTTCCCAGAGCCCTGTTCCAGAGTGGCTCCATGAAAGAAGGTGAAACCCAGCTGTTTTTGTCCTGTGAGCTTTAAAAAGCTCGCCACCTCTTGCTGTAGATGAGCATTTCCAAAAGGTGGCTGACAATCGCAACCCTGACCTTCCTTTTCTGTGTCCTCAGCCACAGCACAGGGTACGAGAGTGAGAACCACACAGCCCCCATCCTCTGCGGTGCCCAATACAGAATACACACCCACGGTGTCTTCCGAGGTATTCAGGTGAGTGCTGAGATGCCCTTCTTATGCTCCGGTGCCCTGCAGCTCTCTGCTGATGGACCATCTGGTTGTCATAAGAATCTTGTTTCCTTTCTACAGGGACTGGTAAGGAGCTTCTTCCTCCCCTAGAGATGCCACCTTGTCTGATGCAGACCAGGGTGTTTCCTGCAGAATCCCATCCTTTCCTCCTTTACTATTGAGTCTATTCCTCCAGGGTGGGCAGTATAGTTCTTTTGCGGGGGCATCCACACTTGAATTAATGACCTGAACCCTTATTTTCTAAGAAGATTTGATCTATATTATAATGTGCCCAAAGGTAGACTGTTTTGTCAAGTTTTGATCATAGCAGGAACAGTAGTACCACCTGTGGCTGGACATGTGCTCTGTGCTAAGATTTATTTGCAGACTTTAAAAACATGAACTTTTATCTAAGTTTTAGGTTTACACAAAATTGACACAGAAACTACAGAATTCGTGATTCCTTCTACCACCACCTTCACATAATTTCCCTTGTCATTACCATCTTGTTTTGGCATGGTACACTTGATACAACTGATGTGCCAATGTTGATATGTTATCGTTAACTGAAGTCCAGAGTTTACACTACAGTTTCCTTTGTTGTATAGTTCTATGGGTTTTGATAAAGGCACAGTGCCATAGATATAACCTTATACCATCATATGGAGCATGTTTACCACCTCAATAATTCCCATACTACACCTGTTCATTCCCTTTTTTGTCCTCCCCTCAGCACCCCAACAACTACTGCTCTTTTTTTGGAACTTTGAGCACTCTGTTGCATTTTCAGACTAACTACTTTACTTAACATTGTGCATTTCTGATTCCTGCATGGCCTTTAGTCTCTTGTGTAACCCTTAGTACACATTTATAAGAACGTACTGTTATTTCCATTTTATAGATGGGAAAACTGAAACCCAGAAAAGGCAACTGATTTGTCTAAGATCACATACCTAGTTAATGGGAGCTGAGACCCACAGCACGTGTTTCATCTAACTCTAGTAGCCCCATTTTCAAGAATATTGCTTCTTGGGGGAGACACAGGACAAAGCACAGCTCAGAGGTCTCCAGGAGGAATGAAGAGTCACAGAGAAGGCAGGTCATTTGAGGAGGTGGATCCCTTCACCCCAAGCTTCTTTTGGATAGTCAGAACCAGGGACTCACATCTATGATGTAAAACATGACTCAGCAGCTGCAACAGAGAAACAGCTAGAGTACTACTTACAGAATAGTCAAGACTCTGGAAATAAGGGGCATGTGGGCCAGGTCCCTTCAAGACATGTGCGCAAAGAATTCTACACTATGGAAGGAGAACAGTGTTGTGTGCTCTCTCACGCAAGCCTTCAGATGGTGAGAAATAAACACAGAAATATAGGGTTATGATGAAAGTTCAGAAAGAGTCATCTGGGTCCTTCCACAGGCACCATCAGCATTCCTCACTAGGCCTCAGACTGACTACTAAAGCTGACAACTGGTTCTTAGTACTATCTGTGTTTAAGATGAAGGAAAGAAGATGAAAAAGGCTTATTGCACCTCCCTTCCCATGAGTCTCATTTTGTCAGAGCCACTGTCACGGCCTCTAGAAAACTCCACCCTGTACAGATTTTTCACTTGTTCTCTTTTAGAATATGCCAGTCAACACACTGGCCCACCATTTACTTGTATGCTGCCATTTAGGAAAGGTAAAGGTAAATGGTGCCATATACTATGACCTATTGATACAATAGTGTATATCACTACAGAAGTTTTCCTTGGAAAAAAGGAAGTGCCCTCTAGGACAAGGCTGGTAAAAGAGGAAGGAGAACATAAGGTGGGTAGGTTGGAATACACAGAGAGCAGATGGCTGTGGAGTTTAGAAGTGATTCAGGTCTGCACACAATCACAGATGTGCTCCTGGGTCAGCTGTTTGCCCCTTTTGCCTTGATGGGAACATCTGTAGTTGAACAGGGAGGGGACATACACACACACACACACACACACACACACACACACACACACACACACACTCTGCAGTCCAGGAATCACTGAGCCTGAGGGCAGGAAGGGAAACTTACCTCCTGCTAGATAAAGGGGACCAGTAGGTACCTCAGGAAGGACATGTGAAGTGCACAGAAGGCTGACAGATTCCAGTGTTTTCAGGTGTAAATGTTAAAGTTTGCATTGATTGCACCATGGACTTCTGGTGGATTCAAGACCTAGAAGTCAGAGATTTCTTTATCATTTATTTACACATGGACACTGGTTGGTTTGAATCTCATCCATTATCATCTACATACATTTGCTGATCGGGCTCAAAGTCATGTGATCATTTCTCTAATTAGCAGGGCATAGTGTCTGGGAGTCTAGAATTCCAGACCTTACTGTTTTGAGTAGATGCTGAGCAACAGGAAGGACTGGGAGCTCTTTCAGGCACCAACAGTTTCTTTTTAGAGGATCTGTGTCAGGGAATCCAAAGAGGCTTCATTTCGACTTCAAGTATTGCTAGGTCTAGTAATGATATAAGAACACTGCATCATAAACTGTCCTAATCTGAAATCCATTAGCGATGTCTGCCACAGGCATGTAGGCTATGGAGAGGAGCAATTTCAGATCTCATACATGCCCACCATCCCTTCTTTTAGCTTATTTCAGCACTCAGTTTTCCATGGCACTGACATGCATGTTCACATTGCTATAGGCTTCCATTCCTCTTCCATTTTGCCTGCAGGATGTGCGGCGCGTACCCGGAGTAGCACCAACTCTTGTCCGGTCAGCATCTGAGACCAGCGAGAAACGCCCCTTCATGTGTGCTTACCCAGGCTGCAATAAGAGATATTTTAAGTTGTCCCACTTACAGATGCACAGCCGGAAGCACACTGGTAAGTTTGTCCACTGTCCAGACTTGAGCAAGGGTGGTTTGAGAGCTCCTACTTCTAGGCTCTCACAGGACTAAGGACTTAGATGACTTCTAGGATGGAAAGTTGGCACTGCTTTAAATCTCAGGCTGGGGTTGGAGAGATGTCTCAGCAGCTAAGAGCATGGACTGCTCTTGCAGAGAATCTGAGCTGAGTTCCTGGCACCCTCATGGCATCTAATAACCATCCTTAACTTCAGTTCCAGACTTGACACCTTCTGGCCTCAGGCTTTGCATACAGGTGGCATATATTATATGCACAGACAAAAGACTCATACACATAAAAATAAAAAATAAATAAAAATTAAAAGGTCACACCAAGGTTGATAGAACAAGGCTGCAATTCATTTTTTTTTTAAAAGTCAGTAAACCATTTTTAGGAAGGGCAGAAATCAACTGCCATAGAATCAAAGTGACCCGTGTTTGAAGTCTGGCTTTGTCACCCATTGGTGAGGCCTTGAGCAAATTCCTCAACATCTCTCTGAACTCTCACCTATTTCATATAAATAATGAAGGTGATATTGCCTAGGTTAAATTAAATCAAATTATATTAAAGAAGTTGTTGCTAGAAAGCTCTTGGAATAGGACACTATGCCTCTAAGTCTGAATAAATGGTAATAATTCTACTAGCAGACTGGTAGCATCTCTGGGAAGAAAAGCAAGCCTGGGACAGGGCAGTCAGATGACTCAGAGATTGGTGGATGAGGTCAGCATCAGTTTTGAAGTACAGTTCCAAAGAAGTACTTAACTGTTTTGGTTTAGTAATAACCAACCAGCTCTAAATGGGAAAATGGCCAGAATTTTACATTTTGTAGTCAGTCTTTTAAGAAGTAAAGAAATGATTTGGTTTGATGATGCTATGTCAAGGAAAACTGGATTGTCCCCCAGTCAAGGAGTTTGTGTCTAAGCCAGCGAGAATTAGTTCTGGCTATTTGACTTCCTTGTACACGGGCAGCCAGTGTTTGCTCTAGGCCTCTCAGCACAGGATGGGAGGATGGTTAGGTCTCTCCTACAGAGAACTGTGAGAACTCAGGCTTGTTTACAGAGGAGCTATTCCTGGGCTTTACAACCAAAGGCCAGCTTCATGCAGTAACTACTATTACTGTTACTGTGGACTAATGTTGGGAAGTTATGGAAGAAAGCAAGCTATATTCAGATCTTTTTTGATTACTGGACATTGCTAACTGGAAGATTCAATTCTTCTTTGAGCCTGTGTTTGCACTCAGTAGACATTAAGGCTTAAATGGGAACCTCCAGTGGTATACTCTGTTTCCACGTTGCCTCAAATGGAATCATTTGGAAACTATCAAGTTTTTAAGAAAAGTGACAAAGTAATTTTCTATCTGAAAAAGTATAAGGGAATATAAATATTAAGGGCAAGATGGGCATAGAAAGTTCTACTGGGAAAGAGGCACTAAAACTCTGGGAGGCTTAGATGGCTGTGTAGGGCAAAGGCAACAAACAAGGTTACATGGTGGTACCTTTAAGAAGCTCTTCCTTGCAGAAAACAGGTAGATGGTTTGGTTTTATCTACAGTCTCTTTTTCTGAAAGAGTACAATATTTTCTTATACATTTGTGGTAAAAGTACAGACTAGTACAACAAGTACTTTTTCTGTGGTGATCTGCCTACATGTGTTATTTTATTTAATTTGCACACAAAAATAGTTATCAAGAGGGAAGATGTTGTGGAATGAAGACTCAAACTCCTGCCTTTTAACTCCAAGCCACCACTCCCTTCTCAAAGAAGGGGACCCGTGTGGGAGCTTGTGTAGACACAATGAAAAAGGATTAGGTGCATAATCATATCAGAAGATGAGGAGCTGAGAGGGAATGAATTGGAGCTAGCAGCAATAGAGAAGACTTCTGGGAGCAGACAGGGCTGTGGGTGACCATCAAAGGCTAGTCAGGACAGACAGAAGAAGTAAAGACTGTGCAGAAAGTCAACAGTAGGAAGGAGAAATGCCATCGAGGAGGAGCATTGTCCCCTCCAAGCTGACGAACCAAGATCAGAAGGTATAGGGGCTGGGAGAAACACAGAGCCTTGCCCTCAGAATTCTCCCATGGAAGAAAGCAGCCTGAGACAGTAGCTCACCAGTTTTGTGATGAAAAAGGCCATGAAGTTTTCAAGCTGGTTGTCCTAGCCATGTTTTTCATTACTATCACCAAATACTTGTCAAGAAGCAACTTAAGAGAAGGAGGATTTGTTTTGGCCCCCAGTTTGAGGGTACACCATGACGAGGAAGGCTGTGATAGCATGAATGAAGCTGCATGTTCACGTATCTGGACCAGGAAGCATAGACTGGAGCCAAAAGTGGGTCAGGCCTCAAGGGCCATCCCACAGAAGTCTGCTTGTGCCAATGAGGACCCATCTTAAAATGGCACCGTGAATTTGGGACCAAGTGTTCAAATACATGAACCTGTGGGGGACAGTTTACACTCAAATGATAAAATAGATGTTGCAGAGCAAACGAGGTTTGTATGGTCCACACTTTGCTAGGTAGGAACGTAGATGTAAAGATGAAGGATGTTGAGCAAGGAGGGTGCGGTAGTAGTGAGGTCAATTCTAGCAAGCACACAGAAAGATCACCGACACAACAGAGGCTGTGAAGCAGGAAAGATAACTGGGAGCTGCCCAGGAATGGAAAGACTGTACTGACCTCAGACTGGCTTGTTCTCCATCCCAGAATGCTGTGACTCACACGTCTAGGAGGTGGGAAGACCTGTGGATGCTCAGTGCACTCCAGGGGCTCTGTTCCCAGTGCTCAGTGGAACCTTCCCTATGGAGGTCATGGGTGGGGCCCTCCTTTTTGAGAGGTTGTGCAATCCCTAGGCTGACTTGCTTTGGATTAAGGGACACCACAGTCTTTCTAAATGCTTCAGCTCCCAGTTTAATTGGGGTGTCTCACAACAGTGGAGTTATCTATATTTGATTCAAGAACAAGAAGTCAGTAGCTGAGAACACCAGATCTTCAGGCCATAAAACAAGGAACACTTATTTCACAGGGTTCTCCTCAAAACACATCCATCCCCAAATTCTGCCTCAGATTCAGCCCACGAGTTAAAACTAATTTGGTTTGACTTCTATAGATATTCCCTGCTAATTATTTATTTTTTAGAACTGCCAAAGTGCCAGGGCCAGCCCGCACCCTTTATGTGTATGGTCTGCTCTAATCTCATGAATCCTTTAAAGTTGTTGGATCATTTGCTGTATTTCACAGTGGGGGAACTGGGCCTCACCCAGCATTGGATATGCCAGATTGTCCTCATTAACTCTTCCCTCTGCCTGTGGGCTTGTGTGTAAGTGGGATTTTTATGTCCTTGGAGGTCCACAGTACCAGCCTGAAATGCTTTGGGCATTTTGGAATCTCTTCATCTGCATTAGGAGAGGTTACCTCTAATGAGACTATAGTTTCAGCATTGCACTCAAATATAATCTGTGTCTTCTCTAAGGTGAGAAACCTTACCAGTGTGACTTCAAGGACTGTGAGAGAAGGTTTTCTCGTTCAGACCAGCTCAAAAGGCACCAAAGGAGACACACAGGTTTGTAGGTTCACTTCTCATTGCCAGCAGTCACAGGCCCTTGGGTTAGAACTGGTTTTGTGACTCTATTCCTTGTTAAACATGGATGAGAGAGAGATCTGCTTCATTTTTCTAACTTTCCCCCCTTATCTGAAGAGTTTTCTTTAAAAAAGAAAGAGGGAGAGAGAGAGAGAGAGAGAGAGAGAGAAGAAAGAAAAGGAAACAGCTTACATTTCTTCTGTGAACCACAAGTGAAATCCCACAGCAGCGGGCTGGTGATATACTAAGATTAAGCTAGAATGAGGCGAATAGAGAGAAACCGGTTTGTAGCGTGATTCACTTTTTTTCAGTCTCTGAGACTTGTCTGCTGGTGAGAACTGGATGTTTTTAGGTAGGAAATGCTTGTTCCCAAGTCTGAAGCAGATGCTTGAAGTGACTGTGCAGAATCAGGTGGTTCCTGCTGGATCCAAGAGATAAGGAAATCTCAAGGGCAGGTAGATGTAGACCCTATAGGCATCACTGGATATGCCGGGCTCCTCCAGCTGCCAGAAAACTGGCCCTGTAGGTCTCTCTGTGCCTGTGTTGTTAGGGCCGAGGCTAGACCTTCTCTGTCCATTTAGGTGTGAAACCATTCCAGTGTAAAACTTGTCAGCGAAAGTTCTCCCGGTCTGACCACCTGAAGACCCACACCAGGACTCATACAGGTAAAACAAGTGCGTAAACTTTTCTTCACATTTATTTTTCGTTATTTTAAAAATACCTGTTGAATAAAATTGTTGGGATGAGAGAGATTCCTGTAAAAGTTCTAGGGTTGAGAATCAGTTGAGGGAAAGAACAGCAAGTGCATGGCTATCTTTAAGTGATAATAATGTTTTTCAAAGAAAGGGCGGTGGAAGGCCTGAGTAGGAGAGAGATGGGAAGGGACCATCCTGTGTATTTAGAATAAAAAGGGAAAGAGAAGCCCCTCCCTCCCGTTACCCATCTATTGTATCCCAGTCTCATAACTCTTCGGTAAGATAATCAACCTTTCAGGACAAGCCAAAATGCAAGAATTCTATCCTCCTGAAAGCCCAATTGGAGAATGTACATATTACTCTACCTTGCACGAGTCTTGGTTTCTGCCAAACATGTGGAGGTATTTCCTTTATAGTAGCATAGAGAGGAGAAGGCACAATGCCATACCCACTGGCTGCCTGAAGCATGTGCTTATCCACAAGGCTGGTGTGATTCATAATGAAAAGAGCACCGTCTTTGCTGTGCATTTTCCACCTTGGGAAGCAGGACCATTGCTTAGGTCACTTATCACTCCGTCTTCACAGCACCCTTGTTAAGAAGAGCAGGGTAGGTGTTTTTATCTCCATTTTACAGATGAGAAATCTAGGACAGAAGTGATTTGATGATTTCCCTGAAGTCGCAAGGCAATGCAAGCATCCCCCGTCTTCTCTGTTGGAGAAAGAACATGAGTTTAAGCAGCCATGCAGGGAGTTCAGGCAAGCAAGGAAAGAGCCAAGTCAGCCAAGCTGAGTGCCACGGGGACGACCAACATGAGAAAGCGTTGGGGTGTGCCTCTGAGGAGGTGAGGGTGGGAAGCAGGAGCCCGAAGAGGAGAGGCAAAGGGACAGTGGGCAAGAGGTAAAGAAGAACGACAATAGTAAGCCACCTCTAGGGAAGTCCCAGGACCCCAGCCCAAACGGACTTAAGACGCAGTCAAACAGACCTCAGCCCAAACAGGCTTAAGACGCAGTCACCCCTGCGAGTCTTCTCCCTCCTCAGGTACTTTTGACATTTTGTCTTTAATTGAGCCCCAAGCTCACAGTGTGGGAAGTTGTCCCTGCATACTGCACACCTTGTGTATGTCTGAGTGTCACCAGAAGAATGCTTGATGCTGTGTTGGGTCAGGCCCAAGCCTGGCCTCAGAACACCACATCTCCTGGGACATTTCAACACCCTGGGAATATCCCCAGGTGGTTTGGGGCTTGGTTCCTGTGGTGTTTTCTTCAGGAAAGTCTGGGAGTGTGATATAGAAACGAGTGCAGGCTTCAGAATTAAACACGCCTGGATTTGAGTTCTGCCTGAGTTTTTCCTCAACAGATGTCCAACCTTGTCTGTAGAATGGAGATAATGTTTCCGTGTGGGACTTGTGATGCCCATATGTAGGCATTGTATAAGAGCTATATTTCATCTTTAATGAGAATGAGAACTTCTTAGAGCAGCCTTGATCTTTTGGCAGAACCAGTCTTGCAACTGGAATCTTCTATCTAACAGAGATTATCCTCTGAATAATAATTTACACTAAAAAGACACAATTTATAGACACAGTAAAGCTTTAGTCACAGCTCTACGGCTGGACAGCAGTCAGTCAGTAATACCCAGAGTGATGGTCCAAAGGCCCTTGCAGCTCAGGCTCCACATAGACAGCAACAGGGAAACATTTGCACAGATCACAGAGTATCCTCACAGTACAGATGAAGCGCAGGTTTTCAAAACACCCTTCATTTATGAGTTGCCCAGAGATTTCTGCAAGCTAGACTTCTTTCCCACTTCTCAAGTCTTCTGACTTAAGAATATTTTATAATTTTTGCAGTGATTCTCTTCCCAAAGACCCCAAAGGTACAGCCAATCCCAGGCTGCCGAGGAAGAGCCAGTTGGTTAGCCTAGGGAAAGACCCATGGGAGTCCGGGGAGGGTGCCTTGTTTTGAGTTAATGTGGGCCTTTGATAATGAAACCTGTACCCTGTCACTCCGCTGCAAGTATCTCTGACTGGCAATTGTGTCAACAGGTGAAAAGCCCTTCAGCTGTCGGTGGCCCAGTTGTCAGAAAAAGTTTGCCCGGTCAGATGAATTAGTCCGCCATCACAACATGCATCAGAGAAATATGACCAAGCTCCAGCTGGCGCTTTGAGGGGTCCGACCTGGGGACAATTCTGTGTCCCAGGCAGGACAGTATGTGGACTACTTCCATATCTGATTTTGAAATGCCTCTCACTCACCTACAAAGGACATGGCTGTGGATCTTCATCCAGCTTCCAAGACAAGATACCTGTGTGACTGGATCCTGCCAGATTTTGTCCAGAGGAGCTAGTCTGTGCTCTGCCTGCTTTTAGTTGACTGGGGAAGTGGCTCATAGTGTCTTGTTAGTTGAAAGCCTATTGCCATTTGGTCTGGGTTTTTCACTGTAAGAACTGTTGTTGATAATGTTCTTCTCCCTTTCTCTTCTTTTCCACTCATTTTCACTAGGAATGGAGTGATTGTACCACTTTCCATCAGGGGATATTTATAGGCCAGGGCATGTGTATGTGTCTGCTAATGTAAACTTTGTCATAGCTCCCACTTACTAACAGCACCAGTGAGAAATAAATCAGAGAGCGAGGCATCAGGGGTGAGTGTTGCCCAGCATTCCAGAGGTCAGGCGGCTGCTAACCTGGAAGGCAGGATGTAATTCTACCAGGCAACTTTTAAAGTTCATGGGTTTCAAGTATCCGCAAAGAGAATTAGAACTGACCAGTATCTGTGTGTAGAAACCAGAAAGAGACATTCTCAGTTATTCATTTTTAACATTAGCATAGTGCTCTTAAAAAAAAAAACTGAAGAGCTGATATTTTTTTTAATGTTTTTGACTTTAAAAAAAAAACTTGTAATTAGGTGCATCATCAGAGGTGTACTTACCTTCTTACACAAAAGAAGTGCAAGAATTCATTTTCATGATCTGGGGTATCCTTAGAGTGTACAGACCACACTGGCTATGTGGCTTCAGGTTGTAAAAATTAAAATGACTGTAAAAGAAAATAGGGGCTGGTCCAGGATCTTCACTGATAAAACCGTTCTTGAGTAACTTAAATATCTTTGAGTCTACAAGTATGTGAAAAAAAAGAGATGTACTATTGTGAGGAAATCCATTGTTTAGAGGTGTATGTGTGTGTTGTTGTTGTTGTTGTTGTTTTTTAAAGGGAGGGATTTTATTATTTACTGTTGCTTGTAATACTGTGTAAATATATATGATAATGATTTGCTCTTTGACAACTAAAATTAGGACGTGTACACATATTAGCTGCATCACTGTGTGGGTGTTAATCTTACAGTGTATTGCTGATAACACTAAAAATGTAACCTGCATTTTCACTTCGTTCTCAATTAAAGTCTGTCCAAAAAGAAAGTGTGAGATTCTGTCAGCTCTACTGTTAGAATCTCTAGACTAGTCGAGTCCCTTTTACATAGACAATCAGATGCCACCAATATGTATCCAGGCCCTGATCACAACCTGACTTCTTTTTGTCAGGCTTTGGGAATTCTGTGTCCTCAAAAGCAGCCACCAGGTCACCTTCACCCTGTACCATGAAGACTGTGTGATGGTTGGTTGGGTGACTCGCCTCAGAGTGGGGGGTGTTGTGGTTCAAGGTTTATTTTAATCAGATTACCACCTCTTCGCACCTTATTCCAGACCAACAGAAGAGAATAGAGCTCTAGTGATAGCTAGAGCCCTTTTGAAAAGTTCACAGATACATCCCGGTTCAGGAGGGCAGAAGCTGAGCACCTAGTACAACCAAATTTACAACTGGAGCAGCTGTAAATCAACTCAGCAGGTGGAAAACTGCTTAGACTTTCCAGGGCAGCTCAGTGTGAAAGCAAAGATCTACATTCTCTCTCTCTAAACCATAAACTCTCTTTATGGTTCTGGTGTATGGTTTTCAACTGTAAATACGGAGATGAATTTTGTGTTGTTCCTCTTGGCTCCATTATCTTCGAGCTTGTGTGCATTCCAGGTTTTGTTTCTTCATTTACAAGTGTTTCGAGCAGACAGACATTCAGCTGCAGAGGATCTCTGTAGCCCTGAAATGCAGCTGAATGCTAGGGCAGCCTAAAAGTGGGGTCTGGAGGCCCCTCTCCTTCTGCATCTGGCTCTTGCATCACTGGTAATTATAGCGAGTGTGGTGACTCATGTGTGTCAGCCGTTTTTATCTTTTCCTGCCAGAAGACAGCATTTCTCTGGAGTAGCTCAGGGCAAGCATGGCAGACATCAGTGAGTCAGAGAACAGCTTTCACAACAAAAGTCCAGGGGCATTGTTCCCACTACTCAGAACAGGCGGGAGATTCAGCGACCCTAGCAAGAAGGCTTGTAGGGAAGTACTTCAGAAAAGGAGAGCAATCTGGGTTCAAATCCCAACTCTCCAGTGTTCTTACTTGTGAAGCGAGGGCAAGAGCCCCTCCTTGATTTGGGCATAGTGACAATTAAGTGGAAGGAGGGAACGAAGGGAGGAAGGGAGGGAGGGAGGAAAAGAAAATATCTAATATCTAGAAAGAACGCATATAAGAATTTTCTAGGAAAACTATCATCCACAAACTCACTTGCTAATTTCCTTGATCTCCCCCACTGTTTGCTTGCAGTGCCTGGACATGCTTACAGGCCAACCCTGCAAAATGACAAAATGTCCATTCTCCTGTACCTCAAACCAGAGTAAAGTTCTGCAACGGTTGGATTTCTTGCAGCCTCACCACAAAGACCACATCTGCTTTTTTTTGTGTCCTTTGCAAAGAGCCTGATACTGACTGAGACCCACGGTGCTGACATTCTGCAGGCTGTCAGGAGGCAGTTGGTGGGTGTTGGTCTATGGGATCTCCCTATAATCAGGGTTAGAGGATGGTCAAATGTACATTTTTCTACCTTGCTTTACTATAGTGCCTTGCTCCGTATCTCAGCCTCCTCAGGCCTCTTGGCTGAATCTTTCCACACCTTTCCAGGCCTCCTGAATTATCTCTCGTGTATGAATTTCTCAACCATTCAAGTATGTATTATTGACAGTGCCTTGTGTCACTGTGGTGTTGTCTCATCTTTTGCTTTGATCCATGGAACAGTCCTATAAGGTAGGCCGGGCAAGTGTCACCCCCACCCCCACTTTATAGATGAGGACTTCAGGTCTGGTAGAGGTGCGCCGTTGATGGGAGGCTTGGTCTTAGTTGTTGATTTCCATTCCCTACCAAAACCCCAAAACCTGCTTGATGATGTAGACTTGTGCCTTGCTCCATTGTTTCATGTCTGTCAATCATATCTTCCGAACCAGATGTGAACCTCTAAGAGAGAGATACCTTTGCCCCCTCACTCTGTCACCCATTTCATGGGTTCTTTACTTTAATGTCCATAGAAATCACCTGGAGAGTTTGTTGAGGCGCACGCTCTGTTGCAGAAGTTCGGGCTGAATGATTGCATTCTAACCACCTCCCGGTGATTCCTAACATGCTGGGCTGTGGATGACATTTGCGTACAGGACCTACAGAGTGGGCTCAATAGTCACTGAAAAAGACCTAAAGATGACTATTGAGACTCAGATTTGACAATCCTAAGATGGCACTCAACCCTGCTAGACCTTAAGAGTGGCCATGAGGGTGGGCCCAGGCTCTGTTGTGGTAGTCCATGGGGCTGAGTCAGGACATTCCTGCAACCATAGGAACTGTGTACACTACTCCAGTAAAGCCACCAGCGAAGAAGTTAGTTTTCAAACGCAGTCAATTTGTCCCATCAGTGAGTTTCCACATGAGGGTTTTGGCCCTTTTCATTCGTGTCTTGCTTCTAGCGATCACTTTATCATGTGATTGTATAAATACATATTTGATAGAATCTTGCAAAAGTTAATAAATAAAAACAAAATTAGGGATGGGGGTGATAGCTCAGTCAATAAAGCGCCTGTTGAGGATGCATAAAGACCTAAGGTCAGAGCCTCAGCACCCACAGTAAAAGCCAGATAAGGCAGCATACATCTGTATTCTTAGTATTTGGGTGGAAGAGACAGGTAGAGTCCCAGAACTTGCTGGGTCTGCCAGTCTAGCCAATTGATGAGCACTGACTTCAGTAGAGACCCTATCCCAAACAATATGGCAGAGGGTAACAGAGAACACCCGACCTCTGTCCTCCACACTCATCTGCACACGTGCACACATACCCACATGCATAGTGCACACATAAAACACAAAAATAAAATAATAAATTTCCATGATGATGGCCCACACCTGGTGGAATTCCTATCATTATCTGAAACTATGCTGAGAAAGCAGACGCTTCTGTGGAAGACTTGGGACTTTTTGTTTTTCAAGCAGAATCTTGATTCTATTAGTTCTCAGACTGGTTTCAAGGAGAGAGGAACAGAAAACAGAGGGAGGACTGAGTCTCAAAGGGCTGGAAACTTCTAGAAAAGCATACAGGTGGCCCCTCACAAGCAAGGCTGTTGCTCAGGCCTTCCACAGACTCTTGGTAGGACTGGATTTCAGAGGCTAGGGCACAGGAGACAAAAGCACTCCTGAAGTGAGGGTTCTGGAAGCAGGGACTGTAAGTACAGGCTGATGATCAGGATATTATGAGTTGAAGCCTCAGAGAGCTTGCAGGCAGATTTAAGTAGCTAAAGCTGACCAAACTCAAAATGTGATAAAGACATGGTGAGCGATGTTCATGGATCAAGGGAGGGTTGAAGGATAGCCCAGTGGGGGAAGGGACTGAGATAAATGTCAGGGGATGATGGTTAGGACAAGTGGCTTCCCGCTGCCCTTACATTGTCCCAGGAGCATTGGTGATGTTGACAGTGGTAGAGAAGGATGGCCTGACATGAGGGACTCTGAGGCCCATGGAGAGGACAGTCAGACTCCTGGGGAAAGATGGAGGGGTAGAAAGAGGAAGGCAAGACCAGGAAGAAAGATGAGAGAGATGAAGAATGAAGTGTGGATGTCAGGGAGGTCTGACAGGAAGAGGAGACTTCTGTCTGGCAGGGCCTGACCCGCATGTGAACCGGCATTGTTAGCACCGCCCCCAGGACTTGCACAAATGGGGATGTTTGAGATGAAAGGTGAACAACTATGTACACCGGCTATTGAACCTCTGTGCACACCACTCCCCTTGTATGTGTATTCTCTCAATACGATCATTTCACAGAGGAAGAAGCCGAGGTTCTAAGAAGCACCTCTCCCGGAGTCATTCAGTGGAGATTTCATCCAACTGACCCAGAGCCTGCTTTTAACTCCTGTCCTGCTCTGTACTTTCCTCTGAGCTCAGGGCTTATTGGACCCCATGCCAGAGGATCAGGATTGTTGAGAGATGCCAAAGCCACTCACTTCCCAGGACATTGGGGATACCTATCAAGTTCCCAGAGATGGGGCAGGCATGGTTGGCCAAATGTTCCTAATCCTATATTCAGTGGTAGAGCCTGTTCTCTAGATATGTTCATTCAATGTGTTATATTAAACATGGGGACTCAAGAAATGACAGAGTGTTATGTTAGCCAGACACTGATAAAAAGGGAAAACTGAGAAGCACATTTTAAAAGTTCAAGGTCAATGATCTCTTTTAAAAAGCAGCATCTTGCTCTCCCAAGGAGCCTCTACATCAGAAAGAGACAACCCTGGAGAAAGCTGATGGTTTCTAGTGATGGTGGGGATGACAGATCATCCAGATGCACCTCCCAGGATATAACTGTGCCTCTTTTTGGCAGGCACCCTCCATTTTTGCAAGACATCTGGTCCCTTACATTTGAATAATGAAGGCTGGCTTTGGAGGGTGATTAGGAAGACACTTTCATTCTCTGGCCTCCACACAATTGCATACATGCACTTGCATGCACACACGTGTACATATATGAACATGAACACATACATACTGAAGGTTGGGATTCTTTAGAGATGTGTCTTGTCCTGAATTCTGAGCTCTGCTCTGTAGATGTATGAACCCATGTTATTGATCTTTATCACTTAATGAGAGTATAGTCTCCTTTCCAACTTGGACCTCAACAAATACTGCTCTAGCAAGGAAGAGAGGCAGAGAAATCTCTCATTAAAGGTCATGGTAACCTTGTGGTAGGAGGCAAGAAAGTCAACATAGTCTTCTGCCCTAGAACCAGGCAGTGAGGAGAATGAGGAGGGGTTCACCTCTTCTTATGGATACCTTCCTGATAAACATGGCTTGAGTTGACCATTTGGTGAGATGGGCTGGAGATCTTAATAGAGTAGACCAGGGTCAGTCACCGACAAACTCCCCATCACACAGTGCTCTCTGCCTTTCTCCCTTGACCTGTAGGTGTTAGGATTTTAATGGGTGACTGTACATTTTATGACTTTTCATGGGGAAATGTGAACAAACATGTATTCACTCCCAGAGAGGCACTAATGACAGACCAAAGAAATGATTCTACCCAAGCCTAATGTGGTGGACTAATGAGTTTAATTGGGGTTACAGAAACATGAATGAGTGAAGGATTACTTTCTTATAGGAGCCTGGAAAACTTATGGGCAACTATACCACTGAAGAAAAGCACCCTGCCAGCAACTGTTCACCACTTAAATATCTTGGAGAAGGGGCCTTATCTACCACCTTATGATCAGTCTCATAAGCCCTGTGACCCTCCCTCCTTCTACAAGGGAATGTTACTGGGCCTGCCCAATCTTAAGAAGTTCTGGTATGGATGATAAGTTCCTCTGATTTTAAGACAGAAATGGTCATGTCATACCTAGAAGGCAGAATTCCACCATAATCTATACTTTCCTCTCTTTAAAAAAGAACTTATTCATTTATTTTTAATTGTATCATTGTGTATTTCATACAGAACATCTCAATCGATCTTAATCATCTTTATAGTCCCTTACCCACCAGCACTCCCCATAGTCCCCCGAATGGAATCCATACATTCTTTCCTCTGTTTTAAGGTCTTTTGTAACAAGTTAGTGTCCCTAAATGTTCCTCAGTTCAAGTTCATGCATTGAAGTCTCATCAGCCTTTCCAGAGTCCCTTGCTTTAGGAAGATTAGCTCATCCTCACCCAACAGTAATCAGTTGCCAATATTTCTTTAGTAAAGATTGGGATCTGCTGCCCATTTTCCTTGCTCCATGCTGGGTTTTTAAATATAGTTTTAAATTATATGTGTGTGTGTGTGTGTGTGTGTGTGTGTGTGTGTGTGTGTCTGTGTGTGGGTATGTACATGTCAGTGCAGGTGCCTGAGAAACCAGAGGCACTGGATCCCCTGGAGCTGCAGTTACAAGTGGTTGTGGTTGTGTCACCTGACTGGGTGCTAGTAACCAAAGATAGATGCTCTGGAAGAGCAGTAATAGTTCTTAACTGCTGAGCCACTTCTCCGGATTCCTTTTCTATTACAAGGTGTTTCCTGAAAGGGGGTAGGTTTATTTCTCTCATTTAGGGTTCTCATGTCACAGAAACAGTCACCTAGTCTCAGCACTTTGACTAGTTGTGAGTCTGAAGTAACTCACAACTTCAAAACGAAGCTTCCCTAATCAAGACCACCAGTAACAGTAATCTGTAGACACAAATGTAAATATGTAGAAGGTGATTGACAGGCATTGCATATCCACTTAACAAAACACTATCAGTAGGTCCCCACTAGTTACTATATCCTCCCCAGCCACAGGTTTTTGTGAAGGCTTACAGTACCAAACATGAGTTCCTTTTTGTGGCATATTCCTTAAATAGTTGCTGGCACCCATAACAGTCATACAACTATTCCACCAGTGGGCGTATCTGGCATGACTTGCTGCTAACATTAACAAGTGGTTTCCATAGTTGAACAAGACCCTTTGGTGATAATGCACCTTCAGTAACCTGCATAATGCCTTTGGCACCAAAATGCTATGGTCAAGGGCATTGGTAGCTCTTGCAAAGGACTCATGTTTGATTCCCAGCACTCACATGGTGGCTAACAATCATCTGTAACTCCAGTTCCAGGGCATCTGATGTCCTCTTCTTATCTCCATGGGCATTGCGTGACACGAGTACACTTACATGTATACAGGCAATAAACTCTTGCAAATAAAAATAAAAATAATAAGTAAAATATAAAAAAATAATAAAAAGGGCTGGAGAGATGGTCAGTGGTTAAGAGTACTGGCTGTTCTTGCAGAACCCACATGGCAACTGACAGTCATTCATAACTCCAGTACCAGGGGATCTGACTCTCTCTTCTGACCTCCTTGGGCACTGCACAACATGGGTGTACTTATATATGTTCAGGCAGTACATTCATACACATAAGTTAAAAAATAGTAAATAAAATATGTTTTAAAACAATAAAAATTCTATGCAGAGGAAGGGAGAATCCTGTTCAGTTCTAAGTTCTAAGCTGATTTCTCCATGTATTGCAATCAAAATACACAGTGGCATCAGTAAAAGGGCTGAAGTAATAGTATCTTAGCATTTATCATGTAACCAATGGCAGTGGCAATAGCCTGTATTGTGTTGGGGGCTTCAGGGTCCTCCCCACCCAACAACTCATAGGAACTCACCCCGGTACTAGAATTTTCAGTCAATAGTTTTATAGCTTCTGGGAGTAATTTTTCCTATCCATGCAGGGTACCTTCATTCAAACTATTATAATATTTGTAAGCACAGTCTGTTGTTACTTTTTTAAGTATCATATAGGCCTCACCCAACCATAAACGTCTCAAATATTTTACAACTGTGCCTAGTCCCTGCATGCTGTGCATATTGATTTACCATTCTTGCTTCTTTGTATGAACTCACATGTCTTTCATATACTCTTCTAAAGCTATCAGCATTATATAATGAAGCCTTTGACAGCAGATAGGCAAGATCTCTGAAGGTCTACCACAGTTTATAAAGCAAGGACCAATTGAGTTTGGGATTAGAATACTTTAAAAAGTTAGCAAAGTTCAATACAGCATGAAAATATTCCACCTCTTGTATCAGTAGTTTCCTCAAAGAGCAATGTTGTATACAGTGATATGCCTTATTCGTCTTTCTATAATCCACAAGCATTCTTCATGAGCCATCCAATTTCTTCATCCTGGGCTGCTACTTTGTGCTACTATGCATCTTAGCCCTCCAAGGGTTAGGAAGGTCCTGCTTACATTACTTTGCCCAGTTCAGGGTTAAGTAAGAGCAGAGTCATGCTCTCTCCTGCTGCTGCACCTGCTGCTTGGTTCAAGCTGGCTCCCTGGGATGAATAGGCTCTAGACCCGAACTGAAGCCATCACTTCTCCATCACCCACACATGGCTGCTGAAAAGGGCCTAGGCAGGGTGAACCATCTCCACCCCAGGTATACTTCTGGAAATGGAGAAAAGTACACAACATACTGTCTGGGAGGATAGTTGCTTACCCCCAGAACAAGATCAGTTCTTTTCACTTTGTACCGTTCTATCTCCATATCCCTCTACTGATGCTCACTGCTCCTGAAGCTCCTGGGGGCTTCTAGGAACCAAGTCACACCTAGCACCCGAATCCACAGATCCAAATATCCTTCACATTAGTATGGGGCCAATAAATCGATAGAGTCCTCACATGCAGGCGACCTTCGCTACCCAGTTAGAGAGTGGTGAGGGTGGTTCTAACCCATGAGATTGCCTTCCTCTAGATTGATATCAGACCAAAGAAATGATTCCATTCAAGTCTAGCTTGATGAACTGATGAGTTCAACTGTAGTTACTTACAGAAGCATGGGCAAGTAATGGGCAGCTAACCAACTGAAGAAGAGTCCTTAGTGATTGTTAATTTGCCTGTCCCTGGGGAAGGCGGGGCTCATGTATTTATGAACCTCATGATCCTACTCCCATTTCTTGAGGGAATATTAGCAGGCCCAATCTTGTGGGGTCTCCTCCAGATAATCACAGCTAATCTGATTTCAAGAATGCAACAGCCACTTCATACCAGAACACATTCCAACTGCATCACCTCAGAGGCAAATGCAACAGGCAGGTCTGACTGGGATGCCTCCTCATCAGCTACCTGGTCAAGTTCTCAATTGTCTTATGACATCTTTCATAGAAAGATCTTCTCTGAATCTATCCAAGTGCTTCCTGTTTGCTTTTATACCCCAGCTAGATCGTGAGAAGGAGCTTTCAAGCAGGCATAGATTCCACCTGGACTGTGTTAGCAAGGATCAGTTTGCAGGCTGATTCAGGCCCCACGACACACTTAGCTTTCTAAGTTGCTATTTCCAGCAGGACAGGGAGGGATTCATCTCAAAACACTGATAAATAAAAATTTGGTTCAAGGCACTGTTCGGGGAGGGTCATGAACATTTAGGAGGTGTGGCCATGCTGGAGGAAGTGTGTCACTGGGGGGCAGGCTTTGAGATTATATAGCTTGCTCCCTTCCCATTTGCTTCTCTGTTTCCTGTGCCTTCTTGAATTTGTGAGCGTGCAACTTTCTGCTCCTGCTGCCTCCTGACGCGCCTCCACACCATGATGGATTCTTATTCCTCTGGAACTGTAAGCCCAACAAACTCTTAGTTCTATAAGTTGCCTTGGTCACAGTGTTTTAGCACAGCATCAGAAAAGTAACTAACGTAGGGTGTAATTGCATTTAGATGAGGTCATGAGGGGAGATTCCCTGATGATGATTTTAGTGGTTTTATTAGAAGAGAAAGAAAGCAGATTTTGCTTTGGCTTTCCATGCCGTGCATTCTGCTGTGTTATGACATCAAGATTTTCCCAAGATGCCAGCACCACACTTCAGACTTTCCAGCCTCCAGCACCATGAACCTAATACATTTTTATTTATAAACTACAGTTTCAGGTATTTTGTTACAATAACAGAAAAAGGACTAAGCCATCAATGTCAAGAATCTGGACAACTTTACCTAACCCTCAGGTCACTCATCTATAAGGTAGAGCTATAGTACCTAGCTCATAAGTCAGTTTGTATGGGTTAAAAGTGGCAAAGTGCCTTCCCCAGTACTTGACAATGGAAGGGGAGGTTAGATATACAGTAGCACTTTCACTTGTTACTATTCTCAGTCTGAGTATAGTTGTGGCTTGTCTGGCTGGCACATGGGGGTAGGGGGTTTGACCTTTTCTGAGCACCATCTATAACAGCTGGAAGACAAGAGGATGACCCGGGATCAGGGCATGATGGCCTTGGGAGGGACAAGCACTTATTCCAGGTTGAACTCACGCTGTTTCCTGCTGTCTGCATTCTTGCTGACCCTGTGGGGCAGAACACAACCCCAGGCACGTTTGGTACCATGCCCCAAAGCCCCAGGATACACTCCCAGAAGCAGATATGTGTAGGCTCTAACCACTTGGAAGAATTCATTAGGACATTCTGTGATACTGTGCTGAAACCAGAGGCTTGCTGCAGCAGGCTGGAGATGGGCAAGTCTCATCCCTGTTGAACTTCTGCAGCTGATAAAGGCAGCGTCTGCTGGCAGAATTCATTTTTCACCAGGCCATCTGCATCCAGTCAAGGATAACTTGTCTTTCTGGAAAAGCTACTCGTCAGCCTCGACCCCTCACAACCTCCTCCTGGTACGTCAGGCACAGATCCTGGTGCCAGGGGTCAGGGGTGAGGTGTGGTGTCAACAAACCAGTGTCATCGTCATATACACGGGAGCATTGAAGTGGCCGGGTGTTTATGTGGCTGATGCCCTGTTGCTTTTTATCAGCCCGAGTTATTGCCGATGTAGCTCTGTGTTAGCAAGTCTATAAATCTTCCAGGCAGTGTTTTTATTTTCTGAGTTTTGTCGTTGCTGTTATCAGCTTTTATCACCTGTTTATGTAGAGCCCATTGCCACTCTTTACAGCCATTCTTCTCCTCCTTTCTCTCTCACTGTTTTGGTTTTTTTGAGACAGGGTTTCCCTGTAGCCCCAGCCAACCTGGAACGTGCTGTATAGACCAGGCTGGCTATAGACCAGGCCGGCCTCCATCTCACAGAGGTCTGCTGGCCTCTGCCTCTAGAGTGCTGGAATTATAGGTGTACACCACCACCACACCCTGCCCCCCATCTCATTGCCTTCTTATCTTTTCCTCCATCTCTCTCTTTTCCAAGTCAGAAACCCCTGGTTGAAGCAGTTGATTTAGACTCTTTTATATTGCCACATATTGTCATTTACAAAGTTCGTGTTCAAGAGCCATGCAATCTAGTTACCATCTCATAATGTTTTAAGTAAGTTTACAATTTTGTGTTGGGCTGCATTCATAGCTATCTCTGGACTGCAGCTTGGCCGTGTCAGAGTCTGTCCTCACACGCAGGGCCTTGTGGATGCCAGGCAAGTGTACTCTCCCTCTAAGCTACATCTCCAGCCCTACATCCTGTCCTTTGGAGGCTCAAGTCTTCATGGAAGGTCTTGATGGAACAGCCTACAGGATGCCTGGCCTGCTGGCTGTCCAACCTGTAGAGGACTACAGTGTTCATAGGATTTAGGGAAACAGAGAAGATGGACTAAGTATTGGCCTCAAAATTCACACCCCTCCCTTTTTGGGACTGCCAGTAAAGTCAACACTGAGTACTGTGTTGCAGGCATCCTAGGAAATCCTTTTAGAGTGGAGAGTGGATTCTGTCCACTGCTGTGGCCAGTTCTTGTCTACAGTGGGAGAAGAATGTTATACTCTAGAAACTGTTGCCCAATTCCACATTTAGAGTTGCTTCTATTGACATTCTGTAGATGGGGATATCTAAACTAAGCCAGAAGGGAAAGAAAGGGAAGAACCTTCCAGTAGAAGGAACTGCAAAAATTAAAATGACAGGTAATTTCTTGGTCTGCTCAGAGTCACAGTAGGGAAGAAGAACACTGAACCAGTGTCCAAAATGATCAGTGGTGGTACCACAGTGGTCCGTGAAGCCAGCTTCCACTGACTTGCAATAGGAGGCCAGCTACTAATACTAATAACCAGCTCACAGATTTCCTCAGTACATGTAACAGGCCCATGAGAGGCCATTTGATCTTTAGTGCTTGTATTGGAAGTGTTTACACTACAAGAATTGGCAAATGCTCCATCTGAAGTAGGTTTGCTTGATTCCTTGGAGGCCCAGCAGACCTGCCCTGCAGCTGCTCTGTGTGGGGTGTACTGAGTCAGGGCAACATGTCTCTTTGTAGAGTCAGTTATTCCCTCAGGAAGGGCAGTTCTTCTTAAGTATATAGTCTTCAAAATGGGGTCAAAAGAGAAATGAATCCCTTCCTTCTCTGAAGATGGTGTGGTGAATGTAAGGCTTGCTCCTGCTTAACTAAGTGTCGTTGTGCATTCTCTAACGTGCCATTCTGACCCCTGCTTGGTGTCCAACCCATGAGTCAGTTTTCTTTGGGATCCTTGGCTTCTTCTCTCTGGGTAGGATAACCCTTAAATAGGAGAGCCTTTCCCAGCTGGAGCTTGTCCCTTATGATGGCAACTTAGTCAGTAGCCAGGGAAGGTCTAGCTTAGTAAAGAAATACCTTGTCCTTTTCAATACCTAGTAGACCAGTTATTTCACCACGACCTGACAGCCTTATCCTTGATAAAAATGGGTGCCAAGCTCTGAAATCTCTGGCTACAATCAGTAGATTATCCCAATGCAATGTGATAAAAGGAGTCAAATAGAAATCTTTAAATCTGGCTCAGCTGTTGATCAGTGACAGTAAATGATCAGGTCTCTTACCATCCCAAAGAAACTCATTTTCTTCATCTATACAATGGGAATAACAAGCTTACCTCATATACCAAGCATAGTCCCCGTAGGAATTTAAGAAGTCCATGTTCAAAATGTGTGACCTTGCTAGTTAATGCCTTCTCTTACTCTACCCCTGACCACGTCCTCTTGTCCTCTTTCCTCATCCTCATTTACTGTTAACAGAAGCTGATGGTGAAAAACAAAAGAAGCCATGGAGCTATCATCTCGGTCTTTTTCTGTTGCCATAGGTTAGTTCTACTGACTGAACAATTTCTAAAGAATACAGGTCTGTTTGGCTCAGGGTTCGGAAAGTTGGGAAGCTCAGATCTGAAGGCTGATCTGGTGAGATCCTTCTGGTTGGTGGGGTCTCTGCTGAATTCCAAGTTGGCACAGGGTATTATACTAAAGCCAGAGCATCCTAGCTCTGTTCTCTCCTGTCATAAAGCCACTGTATTAGTCAGAGGAACAAAATGAGTACATCTATATCTATTTATGAATATGTAAATGATTTATTCGCTCTGTTTATGCAATATGGTTGAAAAAGTCCAGTAACAGCTGCCTCACACTTAAAGGGCCAAGAACCTAGTAGTTGCTCAGCTCACAAAGTTGGGTAATTCAGCATTCTTAATCTAGCATCAAAGGCCTGGAGGATTCCTGATGAGCCACTGGTCCTCAGTCCACACTGGAAGCTCAGAAAATCTGGTTCAAATGTCAATGAAGGAATCACGAGCAGCAATGGGGTGAATTAACTCAGTTGTAAGGGGGAAGGCCAAGCAAGCAAAAAGCCAAAAAACCCTCTTCTTCTTTGTCCTTTTAATCTGGGATGCTTCTACAAGCTGCTGTCCACTTGTGAGGTGGGTCTTCCCACAACAGTTAAGGCAATCAGGAAAATTCCCCACAGATGTGCCCACAGGTCATCCTGATATAGAAAATTCCTCAGCTGAGGCTCCCTACTCAGGTGATTCTAAGTTATGGCAGGTGAACACTTAAAACCAACCACATTCTCTTGGTTAGGGGCCCATTTTGGGGGGCCATATTTAACCCAAAGTCTTCACTTCTAAATACTGTAGTTGGAGTAGTTTGTACCCTCCTAAAGCCTCTCAGTGGGGATTGAATGGTGGGGTCCTTAAACAATAGCACACACCCACATTTCTTTGTTGGGTCTTATCTGGAGCGTATTTGTCAAGTGAAGGCATAGCCAGTGACCCATGTGAGGAGAAGGCTCACAATGAAGCTATACTGTCATATGCTGTAAGCTCTATGTATCTGTAAACAGCGGATAAAAAGAAGGCTGACATCACAGTTTTGTGGTGAAAATCAGATGGCATAATAATGAAGATGTTGAACCGTTTGCATGACCTGCTCTGAGTTCTCCACCGTGGTGAGCCATTGTTATTTGAACTTGCTAAAACATAATAGAGTTGAAAGATTCTGATAGTTAAAGGGCAGTAGACCTAAAAAGGAACTCAGAGTCTAGTCTTCTTAGACACAGAGATACTAGACTACATAGTAGCAAAGTCAGGACTCAAATCTAGGCACCCTAACTCATAGTGCAGAGTTCACTGGTTCTAATCAGCAGGAAGTGATGAATCCTCATTTTGGATTCTTTCCACTCTTAGGAAAGTTGGGAAGCCAGGGCGATCCTCAAGGAAGATTGTTAATAATGGGTGGGTTGTGTGGATCGAATTAGGACTCACATGGCTGTGTTCCCCCAGAGATCAGCTGTGAGAGGAGGCAGGGCTTCATTTCCAAGAACATGGAAGCTGCTACATGCCTACTCCACCACAGCGCCGGGGGAACCAAGCTCCTTAGAGCGGATGGGACATACATCATCACAAAACTGGCTGCCTTGAGCCAAACACAGATACAAGGCAAGACTCAAAGCTGGGATTTCAGGTCTCTCCAAAGAGAAATGAAGCATTTTAGTAGATAAGACAAAGCTGGGAAAGTTGGCAAAAATCAAATAGCCTCAAGATAAATGTATTTGGAGCACAGTATTGACCATATGTAAAGTATATAAAAACATTTATTTTAATTTATGGGGTGTTTTTTTTTCTCCCTTCCTTTCCTGTGTGTTTATTTTGGCCATTGTCTTAAATGACTTTAGACATTCTTGACCATTGAAAATCTTCCTCTAGGTGCTGGCCTTGTTTTTGTCCTTATTTTAATCTGAAATATCAGGACATTTGAGCATAGGAAGGGAATGGTGGCAAAAGTCTTGCCCACCCCTCTGTCTTCTGCAGTATCTTTGCACTAACTCCTAGCTAGTGTGATGAAGTCGTAGGAAAAAAAGTCTCTTCAGAGCAAAGCAGTCCTGGTTTGTGTCCAGCTCTGCCAGTCACGTGACCTTCAGTAAGTCACTTAGCCTCTTAAAACTCACCCCCTCATCTCTAAAACAGAAATAATAATAGTACCTCTCTGGGTCCATCTGGATCCAGTCAGGATACAGAAGTCACACAGAGATGAAACAGATGGTTTGATCCAAAGCTGTATTAAAATATAACAGGTGATTAACTGTAAGACGTGAAGAAGTTGTCCCAGGAAGAACAACTTGGAATTTGGAGGCCTCCTGTCAGGTTGGGATTCACACTGGGTTTGAAAAGGAATGATTACTGTTCACTTGGTGGAGAAGCTTGTTGACTTGTCTGTCCTGGAGTTGATCCACAGTTCCTGGACATAGGAAGCAGCCCTTCTGGGCAGAGGTGAGTAGGTTCAAGAAGTTAGGATGCCGAGAATCTGCTTCCTGGTAGGGTGACACTTGGCCGGTTGTATTAGGAAGGCCACGAGGGAATGGGGAGGTAGTTCAGGTGAAGTAGCTGCCTCACAAGCATGGGACCTGAGTTTGAATCCATGTTAAAAAGAAGCCAGGCATGGTGATTTGGGCTTGTAATCCCAGCTCTGGGGATGTAGAGTTAGGCAGATTCGTGGGCCTCACTGTCAACTAATCTGGTTAATTAGTAAAATACAGGCCAAGGAGAGAGGGAGAGAGAAAAAGAGGGAGAGAGAGAGAGAATAGATACATAGAAGTAACACTAAATGGACACAGTGTGTTTGTGTTTGTGTGTGTGTGTGTGTGTGTGTGTGTGTGTAAAATTAAAGAAGTCATGAAACTGAGAGACAGTGGAGGAATGTGGGAGGAGTTGGAGGGGAGAGGGAGGGATGAAAACGATGTAAATACAGGACTGGAGAGATGGCTCAGTGGTTAAGAGCACTGGCTGCTCTTGCAGAAGACCCAGGTTCCATTCCCAGCACCCATATGGTGGCCAACAACCATCTGTAACTCAAGTTCCAGGGGATCTAATGCTTTCTTATGACCTGCATAAGCATTATACAACATGCGTGCACGAGGCAATATAATCATACACATAAAATGAAAATCATAAATCAAATCTTCTTTAAAAAAGAAAATGATGTAAATACAGTTTTCATGTATGAAATTCTCAAAATTTTTTTAAAAATCGGAGGGACTGTGGGACTCAGTCTTTTGGGACACAAGCAAGCCAAGGCATCTGTGTGTGCGTGTGTTAAGGAGCCTGTTGGGCCAGAGCAATGTGGTCCCTGTGTACCAGGCAGTGCTGAGACGGCTGTTTGCGTGTACCCTGGGAACCTGTGTGGGGCAGAATGCCACTGGGTTCTCCCGCTTTACGCTGAAAGAGGATCATAAAGTGGTAGGAGCAAGCAAACCCGTGCCCCAGAACCGGGAGTACCCTCCTCCAGGCCGTCTTCGTCGCGCCCTCTACTGGCAAAGCTTAGCATTATGCTCACTATAAAGAAATGATGGAGTCCCGTCTATTAAGGTAAAACAGGTACTGAAGGGTGAACTTGGAGATGGAGGACAATAAGTTGATTAACTGGCACGTGATTTCATAGCATTCTTTGGGGGGTTAAATGAAAAAGGCCAAGTAGAGCCCGTAGCACAATGCAGGATAATATTCCAGCCCATGGAATCTGTTCTCTTGCATTTTGCTGGGATGTATCAATTCACATTTCTCAAAATGTGTACTGAGGTCTTTAACTTAGGTCATAGTAAGTCCTGTAGTTTAGTGAGAAACTGGCTCTGAGTAACAGTCTGAATACCCTGTAAAAGCTAGAGCTAAGAGACTTCTATGACTTTTGTATGCATCTTGTATGGTGGTAATGAACAAGTGATAAATGCCTGCTGGAGGGCTGCAACCGGTCACTCTAGAACATCATAGACACACCCACCCCCTCTGATGGCCACTAATGCCTTGTCCCCAGCCTCTGGCATTATTTTCCTGATCAATCATTTCCACATTCTACTGCCCCAAAGCAGATTGGGTCCACAAATTCTTCCAGGCTTCAAGGTTAAAGACACTCTTACTCTTTCAGGAGACAGTTGGGCTATTCTAACGTTTGACATGGTTAACTCTAAGTGCTGACTACAAAGTTGTCCTGGACTCTGATGAGACCCACTGCTATATTTAAGGTTTAGTAGCTCAGGCTATCCAAATGGGGCTAGTTTCAGAGCCAGGTCTTCATACTTCTAAATCTGCTATTTCATTTGATTAGATACTGTATTTCTTTTACTTTTAAGACTTGATGGAATCCTATATCCTTTTCATGTGTTTCAGTATACTTACTTAAAACAACACACCACCACCTGGATTCTGGATAGCTCTCATTGCCTGGCTTGACCATGTACCAACAACTTACAAAGTTATTCTACTGGAAATGAAGACTGGACAGGGATTTGAAATGCTGTAAATATTTAGAGGTTAATGTTCCTTGAATCCCATTTTTCTCTTATGAAGTTTTTACCTTCAGAATGATAATATTTAAAAGAAATAAATTGCCTCTGGTGCTCCATAAATCATAAAAATTTCCCGTCTGCCAAATGGCACTTTTGCCCAGGAAAGTTAATTCTTCTCTAAGGTGACAAGTACTAATACTAAAGAACAAAAAGAAATCACGCCGATTTGGGTGCCTGTGCTCGCAGCTGGGGAGGCAGAGAACTCTCTGTGATGATGGTACTAGACTGAGATCAGAATGGAGAGAAAAAGCCACTCATTGCTACTGTTGTTGCTGCATTTTCCCTGCACCCTCTCAGCTTCCCTTTTAAAGACACCAGCTTAGGGCTGGAGAGATGACTTAGCAGTTAATAGCATTTGCTGCTTTTCTAGAGGACTGGAGTTTGATTTCTAGCACTCACATCAGGCAGCTAACAACCACCTGTAACTCTAGCTCCAGGGGATCTGACACTGTCTTATGACTTCTGCAGCACCACATGCAAGTACACACACACACACACACACACACACACACACACACACACAATCTTAAAAAAATACATCAACTTAAAGTTAATCTCAGAAATGAGCCAAATTTTTCTCCTGACTCTTGAAGAGATGCTACAGATGCATTGTCTCGGATTGTCTGAGGCTTCCTGGAACTGTAGAAACAAATGACTCCGGGTAGCTTCTTGCCACATCCCCCTCCCCAACATTAAGGTTTTAACTAAACCATCCTCCACAGGCCGACGTTTTGAATGCTCAGTCTCTAGCATGTGGTGCAGTTTTGAGGGCTGCGGAGCCTTTAGGAGATGGAGTCTGTTCCACAGAAGCCGGTCACTGGAGACTGGCTTTTGAACGTCATCCCTACCCTTGGTTCTGGTTTTAGCTCTCTCTGTTTCCTGACCTTCCATGATGTATAGAGCCACAGCCTCACATTCCCACTGCCACAGATGGAGCTGTTCTGCCACCATGTCTTCCTCACATGATGGCCTGATGTCCCTCTGCAACCATGAGTCAAAACAAACCTTTTCTGTCTTAACTCTTCTGTCAGAAATTTGGCCACAATGATACAAAAATCAGTAATATGCTCCATCTCTGCACTTGACAGGTGCTAACTGATACCCCAGTGCAGCAGGAAATCTCTGTCTACTTGTTCCCTACTGAGCCACGGGTCTCTATGTGAGAAAATGGACATGTATGCAGCTACAGAATCACCTTTTTTCCTTTGTTTGCCTTTGTCCTCCCACACAGTTCAGAGAATAGAGCATAAAGAAGCATGCTGTGTAAATCTGAAGACAAAGTTAACAAATAATCTCTCATATTTATTGAGCATTTACTGTATGCTAACCATTGAACTAAGTATTTCCCATGGATCTAGTCCTCACAAGAATTCAAGACACCGCTGAGAGCCACCTGCTTCCCAGACATCTCCACTGGGATCTCCCATTGGTACTGACAAGTCAACACATCCAAAACTGGTTGGTGGCTTCTCCATATACCTCAGAGGTTTCAGTCCACCCTGAACTCCTCCTTTCCCTCCTTCCCTCACCAACACCCAAGCAACCACCAATTCCTGATAGTTCTAATCTAAATCTGAATCCTTCTCCAGTATTCAGCTTCTGTCTAGTGCTCCTACCCATCATTTATCTTGTCACATCTCACAGCTGTTCTCTCTATCACCAGTCTTGTCCCATCTAAGGCCCAGGAGCCAAGAGTGCCTTTTCCGAAATGCACACCATCTCACTCCTCACTACTACCCTTAGGACAAAGCGTGAACAGCCCAGGGGTTCCCAAGGCCTTTGCCACCCAGCTCTTCCCTTGCAACTCACTCAGCCACTCACAGCTCCAGAGACTGATTTTGTTCTCTGTTACTTTTGCGTCTTCTAAACGTCTTCTGAACCTTTCTTCTATCACTTTCTCTTTCTTGCATCTCCCAAATATTTCTTTTTTTAAAAAATATCTTTTATTGAAACGCTGTATGTTTCATACATGACATCTCAATCATCTTTATATTCCCTTTCCCACTCACCTCCCATACTGGAATCCACCCCCAACCGGAATCCACACCCTCTTTCATCTTTGTTAAGGTCTACCGTGTCAAGTTAGTGTCCCCAAATGACCTCAGTGCAGATTCATCCACTGAGGTCTAGACAGCCTACCCAGAGTCCCTTGCTTTAGGAAGATTAGCTCATCCTCACCCAATAGAAATTAGTTGTCAGTATTTCTTAAGCAAAGGTTGGGGTCTGCTACCCATCTCCCCAGTTCCATGCTGGGGTTTTGTCTGCTTGAGTTTGCACGGGTCTTGAGCATGCCAAAGCCATTGCTGTAGGTTCATATGAGCAAGGTCCTAGGAGCTTGTAAGATTCTATTTCCGCATGGCCACACACCTCCTCACTGGCTCCTGCAACCTTTCTGCCCTGTCTTCTGCAATGGTTCCTGATCCTGCGTTAATGAAACTTAATATAAGAGTGCTGTTCAGAGACCCACACTCTGCAGATTCCTAATCCCCATGATTTATACATTTGTGACCTTTTGTGTTACTGGTCCTTTGTTGCATGAAGGAGCTTCATTAATGAGAGTTGAGAGATCATTGGGGACTGCTTTACACCTTGTTCTGTGTTGCCTGAGCCTTGGGTGCAGAGGCTGTATTGTAGATGTGCCACTTAGGCATGGGCAATTCACAGACAATGTCTGCGTGTGTCCAGCTGTGGTATTCTGTATTAGACTCCATCTGGTCAAAAAAAGCTTCTTTGAGGAGTGGTGACTGGGATACTTGACTATAAATATAAGGATACATATTTTGCATTTAGTAAGAAGTTATATTAGCCCAGGGATGTGACAGCCCTGGGGATTTCTCTAAGATCTATATTCTCTTCAGCCATGTGTGTTTGGCTATGATTACAGTACCACACATGAGCATCCTCCCATTGAGTGGGCTCTAAGACCATTAGGTAGCCATTGATCAGTTCCAAGATAAAAGTGCCACTACCACACCAGTGTTGAATGTTTGATTCTTGAGTTGCAATGCTAAATCATTTATTTGTGCTCTTTCTGATTTTTCAATGTAGGTACTTAGAGCTATAAACTTTCCTCTTAGGACTGCTTTTAAAGTGTTCCAGAGGTCTTTATGGGTTTATGAAATGTCCTTTTCATTTAATTCCAGAAATGCATTTATTTCTTTCTTAATTTCTCCTTTGACCCATTCGTCATTCAGGAGTGTGGTGTTTAGTCTCCATGAATTCATGAATTTACTAGGACTTCTTCTGGTGCTGATTTTAGGCTTTACTGCATTTTGGTCTGATAGAAAGCACGGAATTATTTTAGTATTTTTTTTGTATTTGTTGAGGTTTGTTTTGGGCCCCAGTATGTGGTTGATTTCAGAGAAAGTTCCACGAGGTGCTGAATAGTATGTGTATTCTTTGGAGTTTGAGTGAACTATTCAGTAGATGTCTATTAGGTTCATCTGATGTACAGTATTGCTTAATTCAGATGTCTGTGTTTATTCTCTGTCTGGTTGACCTATCTAATGGGGTATTAAAGCCCTCTACTATTAGTGAGTTGGGATTAATCTGTGTCTTAAAGTCCTATAGTAGTGTTTTTATGAAGTGGGCACCAGAGTTTGTTGCATATATGTTCATGATTGTAATATCTTCTTGGCTAATTGTAACTTTGATCAGAATGAAGTGACCATCTTTATCTCTTCTGATTAGTTTTAGTTTAAAGTCTTTTTTGTCGGCTATTAAAATGACAACTCTTGCTTGTTTCTTAGTGTCATTTGCTTGCAATATATTTTTTTTCCATTTTTTCACCTTAAGGTAGTGCCTGTCCTTGAAGGTGAGATGGGTTTCTTGCGGACAACATAAGGATGGATTTTGTTTCTTGATTCATTCAATAAGCCTGTGTCTTTTGACTGGGGAGTTCAGTCTATTGTTATTTAAAGTTAGTATTGAAAGATGTGTATTGATTCCCATAATTTTAAATTCTGTTTGCATCTTTTGTCTAACTTTGTGGTTCCTCAGTTATGCCTTCATTCAGGTTCTTTCTGTTGCCCCTTGAGCATAGTTGTTCCTTTTCTCAGCTCTTTGTATTGCTTCTAGTATTCTCTGAAGGGCTGGTTTTTTGGATATGAATCTTTTCAGCCTATTCATGTTATGAAAGGTTTTTCTTTCCCCTTCAACTATAATAGACATTTTTTCTGGGTTGGCATCTATGGTCATTTAGAACTGGGAATACTTTGGTCCAGGCTCTTCTGGCTTTCATAGTTTGATGTAATTCTGATGGGTTTTTCTGTATATGTGACTTGTTATTTTTCTTTCACAGCTTTCAGAATTCTTTCTTTGTTCTGTACACTTAGGATTTTTTACCATGATATGCTAGGGGAAGTTTCTTTTCTGGTCCTGTCTATTTGGTATCCTACGTGCTTCTTTTATTTGTAGGGGAATGTCTTTCCTTAATTTTGGGAAATTGTCTTCTACAATCTGGTTGAAGATCTGGTCAATACCATGATCCTAAGATTTGTTTCCTTCCTGTATGCCTATGATGCATAGATTTGGTCTTTTCCTGGTGTCCCACATTTCTTGCGTATTCCATTCCTTAGTTTTTAAAATTTTTTCATAATCTTTGCTTGAGTGCTCCAGTTCTTTAACTTTATCATCCAGTCTTGATATTCTGTTTTCTATTTCACTTATTGTATTGGTGAGGCCTTCTCCCGTCGTTTTAAGTTGACTGGCTGGGTTCTTCACTTCCTTCTTCATTGCAGCTTCAGTTTACTTCAGTATTTCTATCTCTTTTGTGAATTCAGTGAGAAGTTTATTCCCATCATCGTTTAGTTCTTTGTTTGTGTGTTCTTTAAACTCATTGAATTCTTTGTTCACATTTATAATTGTTCTTTTAAACTCTGTGTCCCAGGTTATCTCTACGGGGTTCTTGTTGTAGAACTCTTCTATAGGACTGGTGATGTTTGTCAGGGACATATTATTTGGATTTTTCATATTATTATTTTTTCATTGTGATCTTGGCATGTGGATTTCTTTTATTGTTTGTGATTCTGATGTGAGACTCAAGCCTTCCTTTGTTCAGTTGAAGTCTATTTCTTATTGTATACCTGCTATACTTTGGCTGTTTTTATATTGAGTATGAAAAGTTGGTTGGTCAAGACTTGAGGTTCTCTCTTTTTATTTTATACTGGAGGGACCAGATGGCTCTAGCCCAACTGCTCCAAAGTGCACTCAGAGGTACAGGTTAGGTGAGATCAGATGGTCTCAGGTCTGGGTTCCTTTATCCAGAAGGACAGCACAATTTGGGAAAATTGCTAGGTTGGGGACTGAATTCAGGATTTCTCAGGCAGTGTTCAAAGGTTTGGTTCCCTATGAAAGATCACAGAAGCCCAGGTCTGCAGCAGTGGGAGGGGCTGTAGCTGGTGCCAGTTCAGGGGGTTGGGCATGGTGTGATTTGGAGAGGTCACAGCCCACCAGAGAGCTAATAGTAAGAATATGCCTCTGCTCAATGCTAGATGGAGAATTAATGTGGGTTGGAGGATTTTCGAGTTGCTGCAGCAGTAGGCGACTGGAGATACAGTGGGCAGGATCAGATTTACAGGAAAGAAGGCTCCTCACAGAAATCCAAGGCAGGCTGGGGCATGGGACAGCCAAGGTAGATGGTCATAGAAATGCAATGGCAAGTTGAGGGTGGGACCAGCCTGCGAAGGCTCTAACAAACTAGACTGAAAAATTGAGCTGGTCTGAGTATGGGATTCAGGAACCAGTGGATGGGTCTGGACTAAGAGAGTAGTCTGGGGATCTTGTTAAGAGCAAGAGTGGCCCAAGGCTAGAAGAAGAACAGGATGTGGGGCAGGGGAACACTCCCAAATATCTCTTATTCATCTAAATCTCAGCCTTAACAAAAGCATTTCCTGATCCTAATCTGACATTCCTAGGACTGTTCTTATGTCCCTATATTTTACCTATTACAATGCCACAACAACTCAGACTAAACCCATGATGGCGGGTAGAATATTGGTCTTGTCTCTAGAGCCTAGGAATGTGCTACCTTACAAGGCCAAAAGTCATTGCCAATATGATTAAGCTAAATACATTTTTAAGATGGAATCATTTCTGGATGATTGAGATAGGTTCTAATGGATCAAAGTCCTCATAAGGGAAATTGGGAGACAGGAGGGTCAGGATCGGAGAAGGAGATGCAATGGAGAAAAACCCAGCACTGGATGACATAGGGCCATGAGGCAAGGAGTGTGAACAGCCTTTAGAAGATAAGCAAGGCATGGGAACGCATTCTTTCTTGGAGTTTCTGGAAGAAATGCAGGCTTGCTTGACTTCAGCCCAGTAAGAAACACCTTGAATTGCTGATATTCAAAACTATAACATGATACATTTTTTCTTGTTGTTTTGTCATGTCATAATTTGTTATGGTAGCAACAGGGAACTCATACATCCCTTGTGCATATTTTACTCAGTTGTCCTTAACATCCAGACAGTGGCTAGCCCACAATATGTGCCCAATAATATCTGGTAGGATACTCTTTTTGCAATATTAACCTATTTTCTTCCCAGTATTCTGTTTTCTTCATTTCTACTCCAATATCTAGTCCCCAAATTTCTTTCTTCAAAAGAGATATGGCAAAAATAAATGGTCTTCTGATCCCTCTTTGGATTTTTTGTGCACTTTTGTATACAGTCATTTGGCACGTAATCATGTTTTGGTCAATGACAGATCACATATATGACACATTGATCCCTTGAGATCATATTGGAGTTAAAAACCTCCTATTGCCTTGTGATATCATAGACATCCCAATTTGATCACAAAGTTCATTGCTCCTGTGGTGAGGAGGCTATGGGTGCGTGGAAGAGAACGAGAGGAGGTCAGGGGATGAAGGAGATGAGGGGGAGAAGAATGAACAGAAACAAATGTTGTTTGAAAACGCCACAATGAAAGCTAATATTGAGTTGTTGATCCATTTTCCTGGAAATCTGATGATTTCATTTTTAACAGATGAATAAAATTTCATTATGTCATTATGTGTATGTACCGCTTGTTTACTATCCATTCATCTGTTGACGGGTGTCTAAACCGATTCAGTTTCCTTGTGATTATGAAAAGAGCAACGATAAACATGGATACACAAGTATCTCTGTGGTTGGCTGTAGAGTCCTTTGAGTATATGTTCAAGAGGGCTATAGCTGGGTCATATGGAAGTTCTGTTTTTTAGTTAGTTTATACTCCCACCAGGGATGAAAAAGGGGTTTTCTTTCCCCACATCCTTGTTAGCACTTGTTTCTCTGCTTGATAATAGCTATTTTGATTGGGGTGAGATAGAATCTCAGAGTAGTTTTAATTTGCATTCCCATGATGGCTAGGGATATTGAATACTTTAAAAATACTTAATGGTCATCATGTTTCTTTTTTATAATATTTTTATTACCTTTTTGAGAATTTCCTGCAATGTATTTTGATCATATTCACCCCTCCCTCATCTCTTTCCAAATCCACCCCCACCTTCCTGTCTACCCTTGTTTGTGTGCTCCTTTTTAAAAAACCCCATCAAGTCCAATTTGTGTTGCCCCAATACTTTTTGATGTTATTCCCTCCCCTGGAGCATAGCCCATCTACCAGGGGTCACATCCTTAAAGAAAACTGACTTTCCTCCTAGCAGTTATCAATTGTTAGTGGTTCCTCAACTAGGAGTTGAACTTGATGCTCATCTTCTGGCTTCATGCTGGGATTTTTTTCTGGCTTGAGTCTGAACAGGTCTTGCGCATGCTGTGAGAACTAATCTGTCGTAATCAGAAAACACTGTTATGTTGTAATTATCCATTGCTTCTGACCCTTACAATCTTTCTGCTCCCTCTCCCTTGATGATCTATGAACCTTGGAGAGAGAAGTGTGATAGAGATGTTTCGTTTAGGGCACTCTAGTCTCTTATTCTCTGCATGTTGACCAGTTGTGGGTCTCTGTGTTCATTGCCATCTTCTGCCAAAAGAAGTCTGTTTGATGAGGGACGAGAGATGAATCAATTTTGGGGTATCAGGATATAAATCATTGGGAGTCAGTTTAATACTGTGTCTATTTAGTAGAATAATAAAAGGAGGTTCTCCCGTAGGACCTATGTTCAATCTAACCACAGATTCTTGGCCCCAAAAGTAGTGCCAGGTGTGGGTTTCATCCTGTGGAATGAGTCCTAGATTCAATTGAAAAGTGTTTGGTTACTTCTATAAGATTCGTGTCACTGTTGTACCAGTGGGCATATCTTGCCAGGCCAGTCATTATTGTAGTTCACAGCATTCACAGTTGGGTAAGATTAATGATTACTTTTCTCATGTAGTAGCACGTATAGCACCTTCCATCTCTATGAAAACTAGCCAGTAGGAATGAAGATTCAAGGTAAGTACTAGCTCAATGTTCTATGACTCAAGTATGTGTTGTCTTCAGCTATAGGATCTTATCATCAAGTTCTAGAAATTAACAAGAGTACTAGCAGTAGGCAATAATGTTTAGTGGTGGTGGTATGTCTGTGGGACTATAACCCATTCCTGCCACTGGGCATTTTATTTACTGGCCTGTGGCATCTAGTAGGGACATTGTCCTTCCAGTATAAAGTAACTCCAACTCCATTATATACATATATATATATGTATATATATATATACATATATATATATATATTTAAGGCAGCTTATATAAGAGTAGGTTTCAAAAGGATGTTTTCAAAAAGCCTTTAGTGTTAATTATCTCCTCTCATTTCTGTTTCTTCTTTTGAAAACTATCTGTTAATTTCCATATCCCATTTGTTGATTGGCAGTTTAGGTTTTTGATGTCTAATCTTTGCATCTCTTGTTGTAGTCTAGCTATTAACTCCCTGTCTGAACTATAGCTGACAAAAATTTCCTCTCATTCTGTAGGCTGTCTGTTTGCTCTACCAATAGTTTCCTTGCTTTGCAAACCCTTTTTCATTTCATGTAGTTTCTTTTGTTGGTATTGGGGATATTTCTTGTGCTATTGGAGTCCTGATCAGAAAGTTCTTGTCTATACATCTATCTGAAGTGTATTCCCTATATTTTTAAAATTAAATTATTGAGAAGTTCACAGAATTAATCTTGATCACATTTAGACCACTTCTCCAATCTGCAGCCTCCTCCCGTAACCCCTCTGTATTTTATGCATTCTGTCATATATGTTAAGGCTTATAGAGCCAGATTTCTGTCCTCAAATGGTCTCTCCACTGGAACCCAGTTAACCTATCTAGCATCACTCTCTTAAAAAAACCAACTCTCTTGAGGCTGGAGAGATGGCTCAGTGGTTAAAATACTGGCTACTCTTGCAGAGGACCTGGGTTCACTTCTCAGCACCCATCTGTAACTCAGTTCCAGGGGAATCTGACACTGTCTTCTGACCTCTATGGGCATTGCAAAACAGGGGTGCACTTACATACATGCAGGCAATACACTCATACTCATAAAATGGAAAAAGAACCCAGCTCTCCCTCTCTCCCTGTAGTCATCAGTTGCCAATAGCTCCTCAGCTAAAATTGGGGCTTCTTACCCATATCTCACTTCTGTGCTGGGTTTTTGTCTGGTTTCGGTTTGCGTGGATCCTGTGCATTGCTGCAAGTTCATATGAGTAACTTCCCAGATATTAGGAAAACTCTGTTTCCTTGCGATCATCCACAAGCCCTGGCTCTTATAGTCTTTCCATTTCCCTCTTCCACAAAAGTCTCTGAGTCCCTGGATGGCAGAGATTTAGTAGAGGTTTCCTCCAACCTATGGACAGGCACTCTGTAGTCTCTTATTCTCTGCACTTTGGTAAGTTATGGCTTTCAGAGTTAAGAGGCATCTGTTGCATGAGGAAGCTTTGCTAGTGAGAGCTCAGAGAGGCATTGATGCCCCTTGTTCTGTTATGTATCCCCCCACTTTAGGTGTAAAGGTTACATTGTAGATGTGTCACTTGGAGATAAGTATCTCACAGATACCTATTCTCTGTGTTTGACCAGTTGTAGAACTCTGCAATAGTTTCCATCTGTTGCAGAAAGATTGAGTGGTAAGCGGTACACTTGTCTGTAAATAAAAAGATACATATTTAAAACATAGCAAGAAATTACATTGGTGAATGGGTGTGACAAAAGTAGAATTTTCTCTAGAATGTATGGCCTCCCCAGCCATGTGTACTTGGCTTCATTTATGGTACCTTACATGAGTTCCCTCCCATGGATCAGGCCTTAACTTCAATTAGAGAGCTGTTGATTACCCCTAAGATAAAAGTGTCACTTCTGCACCAATAGAGAGAGTTGGCTGGGCCAGTCATTGTTGTGTTTATTAGCTGCACTTTATAGTTGGGTAGGACTACTGATTGGTTTCCTCCCTTAGCAGCTTGCATAGTATCCTCTAGATCTATGAGAGCTAATCTTCAGGGAGGAGACTTCCAGGTCAGTTCCAACTTGATTGCTCCAAGTACTGTGTCCAAAGTATGAGCTGTCTTCAGCGATAGGATCTTACATTCAAGTTCTGAGAGACAATCAAGGGTTATGTCATTAGCCTGTTTTATTTGGGAGTCTTTTAGACTACTCTGACCAACATCTTGAAGGGAGTTTTCTTCTGCCTGGTGCTCTTTTTCCTTTCCTTGTTGTTATACAGCCTTCAAGTATACAAATGCACTATGTGTGTGTGCGCACGTGTGTGTGTACTAAATCATTATTATAATATATTACATATATATATAATGTGTATTTTTCAGTAGGTTTTTGAACTAATTTTTCCCATCACCTAAGCATTATTCCTCTTTCCTCTCATTCCCTTGTATAACCCTTCCTCCTTCCTCCCCAGTTAAAGTACTCTCATTTTCCCCACTTCCCCCTTGTCTGTCTCCTACTTGAGCCCCCCGCCCCATGGTTCCTTTCCAATTATCTGGTTCCTGCAGTACATAGGATATATACTCTCATCTAAGGATTTGGAGCTAAGATCCATAAATGAGAAAGAACATAAGTCACTTGTTTTTCTGAGCCTGTGTTACTCCACTTAGTTTAACAGCTTCTAGTTCCATCCATTGACTTGAAAATTTCATGGTTTCATTTTTCTTTACTGTGGAGTAGAACTTCATTGTGTAAATGTACCATGTTTTCAGTAGCCAGCCATCAGCTGAGGGACATATAGGTTGTTCCCATTTCTTAGCTATTGTGAAAAGAGCAGCAACAAATATGGCTGTGCAGGGATTTCTGCAGTAGGATGAGTCCTTTGGGTAGATGCCAAGGAATGGTATAACCGGGTCATATGGTAGATTTACTATTTTCTTTTTAGAGTTCTGTTTCCACAGTGGTTGTACTAGTTTGCAATCCCACACATACTTGCCAATATTTGGTGTCATTTGTCTCTTGATCTTAGCCATTCTGACTGGGTAATTCTCTACATTTTAATCCTAGCAGTTTTAGAGTTTCAGGTTTTAAATTAAGTCCTTTGATCCATTTTGAATAGATTTTTGTGCACAGTGAAATATATTGATTAAATTTCATTCCTTTACAGGCATATAGGCAGTTTTACTGTTGCCATTTGCTAAGTATACATCCCCACTGTATTTTTGACACATTTGTAAAAAATTAGGTGCAATAGCTTCGTTGTTTTATTTCTGGGTCCCCTGTTGTATCTGCTGGTTTCTGTGTCAGCTTCTGGGCCAGTACCATGCTGTCAGTGTCACTGTTTTTCTGGAGTGTAAGTTGAGGTCAGGTATTGCAATACCTCCACTCATGTGCTTTCTACCAAGGCTTGCTTTGTCTATTTATGGTCTTTTGTGTTTCCATATACATTTTTTTCATGGTTGTTTCTAGCTCTGTGCAGAATGTCATTAGAATTTGGTGGGTATTGTACTGAATGTGTGGATTACTTTTAGTAATACAGTCATTTTTGCAATATTAATTCTGCCAGTCCAAAAGCATGGAAGATCTTTCCTTCATCATCATCTGGAACCTTCTTTAATTTCCCGTTTCAGTGTTGTACTGTCTTCATTGTAGAGGTCTTTTGCTTCCTTCATTAGGTTTATTCCCAGGAATGTTATTTCGAGCTATTCTGAATGGGGTTTCCCCCCTAATTTCTTTCTCAGTAAGTTTGTCATTGACACATATGAAAGCTACTGGTTTTTATGGTTGTTTTGTATCCTGCAACAATAATGAAAGTGTTTATTAACTCCAAGAATTTGCTGGTAGAGTCTATAGGATCTTTTAAGTATAGAATACTGTCATCTGCAAATAAGGGTAAGTTGAATTCTTCCTTTCTTATTTTTATTATTTTATCGCTTTCTCTTGTTGTTGCTCTAGCTGAGACTTCAGTCACTACATTAAATAAGAGAGTGGTGATAGTGGCACTCTTGTTTTATTCCATATTTTAAAGGAAATAGTCTCAGGTTTTCCCTGTTTAGTATAATATTGGATATATATATATAATATATATATACATTAATATATCTTTTATTATTTTGGGGTATATTCCATCTAGTCATAATTTCTCCAGGATATTTTTTTTTAAATCATGAAGATGTTTTGAACTTTGTCAAATGCCTTTTAATTATAACTTTAATTGCATTACAATGAGTCTGTTTAAATTAGTCATTTCTTCTGGCTTTTCTTTTAGTAGGTTATATGTATTTAGACATTTATCCATCTCTTCTATGGTTTGCAGCTTTTTGGAATACAAATTTTCAAAATATTTCCCAATGATCAATATTTCATTGGAGTCTGTTGTGTCAACTCCTTTTTCATCTCTAATATTATTAATTTGGGAATTCTTACTTTGTCTTTTTTATTAGTTTTACTAGGGGTTTGACAATCTTGTTAACCTTTTCAAAGAACTAGCTCATGCTTTGATTGGTCGTATGCATTATTCTTTTAGTCTTTATTTCAATAATTTCTTCCCTAATCTTAATTATTTCTCTCCAAGTAGTACATTTGGGATTGGCTTCTTGTTGCTTTTCTAGAGACTTAAGATGCATCATGAGATTGAGATCTCTTTAAATTTTTAATGTGAGCACTAATAGTAACAAATGCTTTGCTTAGGACTGCCTTGTCTGTGTTTCTAAGAAACCTGGTAGACTGTGGTCTTTTCACTTGTTTCTAGGAATCTTTCATTTCTTCCCTGATTGTATTCAAGCGTGTGTTGTTTATCCTCTGAACATTTATTTATTTTCTGAAGTTTCTTTTGTGAATTTTCCTTTTATTCTATTGTGATCTAACACAATACTGGGAATTATCTCTTGAATGTATTCAGACTTCTTGGAACTATTGGTCATGTCCACTAAGTTTTTTCTTCATATGAGTTTGAGAATATTATTGTTTTGTCCTTGTTTTCTATTCCTTAAGTTTATTCTTGTTCATGGTCTTGTCTGTTGAGGATACTTCCTGTATGTTTTTTTTATTTGATAGATTATTTTTTCTTTCATTTACAGAATTTCTCTTTGGTTCTGTTTCAATTTCATCCATTTAAGAAGTTTCTCGTCCAACTTAATATGTGTTCCATTTGCTTGGGAAACTGCCTTGTTGAAGTCTTAAGTAGATTTCCCAGTTTCTTCATGTTTGTTTGAGTCTTCTATGTGATCCTTATTTTAAAAAGTAGGATTCTAAATTCTTTCTTGGCCATTTCATATATGTCTGTGGTTTTGGTGTCCCTTATGAGGGAGGTGGGATGTTGGTATTGAGTCATGCTGGGTTTTTATCTCATATTCTTTGTGTTTCTTGGTTGTGTTTTACACATCTGTTGGGATAAACATGCCTTCCAGTTTTGACTTCCTTTCTTCCAGCTCTATTGGTTGTCTGTTTTCTGTGAGCCCTTTCAGAGGGATGTCTTTATCAGGAATTTCATTTCCTACAGCTGTCAGTGGGGTGAATACACTGGTCTCCCACTTCTCTATCAGTACTGCTGGTTTTCACTAGCTGTAGGAAACTTTTTTTCTTATTCTTATTTCCCTGTTAAGAACTGTAACACGGAGACAGGGGAATTGGGGTTCATGTTGGAGAAGGTGTGGTGTATTTATATTACAGGCTCTCAGTAGTCAAGAAATGAAATGAAGAAGGAATGCAGAAAGGAGGAACCAGCAGTTCTGGAAGAGTGAGAGGGTACATATGGATTGGAAGCATGAGAGGTGGCAGCCAGCAAGCGTATCCTGGATGCTGAAATACAGAAGACAAGGTTTTTTAGGTTTGCAAGAGTGAGGAAGAGTCATGTAGGTCTCCGCTTTCAAGATAGAGGTTAAAGCACAGTGGCTTGATGTTTAATTACAAAATTTCAAGTAGCTATAGAAATAACTAATTAGAAAACCGAAGGACTAAAATGTCAGAAGAAAGGTGAAAACTAAAGAAAAACTAAGAAAAACTAAACCTTTAAAAAGGTATAAAACCAAAACACATACAAAATCAACTAAGTGACAAAGAAGGGATGGTACGCTGCAATAGAATATATTGGTTCAACCTTGTTCCCTCAGCCGGAGGATGAGATTCCTCCTTACCTATTTTTAACAGGTTGGGCAAAGACTGATAGTGATGTCAGTCACTGCCAAATTCAGCCTGCATGTCCTTTCAGGTGAGAATGTTTTTGTAAACCCTTTAACTTCTTTCCCGGCTTGAATCCCTGCTTCCTGGGCTGGATACAAACCAGCCCCTTGTGAGTAAGGGCGTGAACTTTCCATAGGCAGAGCTTGTGGTCCTTGCTCTGAAGAGATGTGGTGGTCCTGTCCCTCTGCACATCTGTCTGTGCCAGCAGCTGGGTTCTAAGCACCATACTCCCTGTAACTCAGCACAGCGCTGGAGGGGAGGGGAACTGCTTTCTCTAGCTGAAAAACTAGCATTCCGGTGTCTTAGTCTCACTTTTCGTCATAGTGCTCTTGTGCTTACCCTGGTCTACACTCCGTGCTTGCTTTTTGATAGTCATGGATTCTCTCTGAGCGTCCTGGAGTTGCACCTTCATGAAGTTCAGTCATGGAGACATTGGTGCTGATTCAGGAAACCGGTGGCTGAGGAAATCCCTGCTAGGTTTGATGATGTCTACTACTTCAAAGGCCCAGACAGTCAGACAGAGATGGCTGTAAGCACCAGCACCCAGCTGCATGCTGGCTAGGACTTTGTGATGCTGGTCTGGTGGCCTTAGCGGACTGTCCCTAGTGTTGATGGTCCCTTCAAGGTAGAAACTCATTTTTATTTTGGTTATGTGGGCCATTTTCTGTGATAGGCCCATTTAAGGCTGATCTTGAGAGTTCCTAAGTCCACCCACAGTGTCCCAGGCAGCTGCAGTGGTGGGTGCCAAGTCAGATAATGGAGGAAGCTCACTATCAGCAAGAGTTTTTTCTATGAGTCCCGGCCGTGGTGAAGCTGCGTGACTGGACACTCCAGCAGTCCTGGCCCCTATGCTTGACTCCCTTAATCATTCACTGGCCCAGGAGTGATTTCTAACATACCATCTTATTTGGAAACCAATAATTTCTTTAAAAGATTATTTCAACTAATATATGTGGTATGCTATGATTTCAGTTGCTGACTACTTTACTTTGTGTTACAATGTGGTCTTAAAATTATTATTATTAATGCGTGTGTGTGTGTGTGTGTATGTGTATGTGGTATATATGGGCACACTGCCCATGAGTGGAGCTCAGGGGACACTTTGTGAGCTGCTGGTCCTCTCCTTCAACCTTTATAGGGATTGAAGTCAGTTTGTCAGACTTGCATCTCTGGTGGCAACTGCCTTTACCTGCTGAGCCATCTCTGGCCTGTAATGTGATTTTTTAAACTTTATCTACTCCTGGACTTGAATTACATACAGTTCCTTGCCATAGTAACTTGAGATAATAGAGACAGTAACTTGACATTGACAGTGACCCTATGAAGCCAGACACTTATGTGTTAGGTTTTTATGGCTTCGTGTAGACTCTGTTCTGACTGCTGGAAATATCAGTATAGAAATACAAATAGAGAAACAATCTGCCCCCAGGGAGTTTATGTTAAATTGGGTGAAACAGGCCAAAGTTCTTTAGCTCTGGTGAAGAGTAAGAAGGTAGGGAAGAGGTGATCAAGTTCTATTTTAAGTGGGATCATCCTTTGCATAAGACCAGAGGAAACAGGAAAGATGGAAGAACCTTCTAGGCAGAACAGATATGTGGGTGGTAAGTGGGTGACAGTGGGTGAGTACAGGGAGATTGCAAAAGTCAGATCACAAAGAGCTGATATTGTAGGGCACTGTGGGGTATTCAGTTTTATTTGGGGATGGAAAACCATTGGAGAATTTTGAACAGAGGAATAACAAGATTCAACTTAAAAATTGAAAGCATGATGACCCAGAAATTCTCCTCTCAGTAATATATCCAGAAGAATTTTAAAAACAGCACCCCTGGAGGATAGAAGAGGGCATTGGATCACCTGGAACTGGAGTTAATGGACCGTTATTAGCTGCCATGTGGGTGCTGGAATTCAAACCTGGGTCTTTGGCAAGAACAGCCAGTGCTCTTAACCACTGAGTCAACTCTCGCACCCCTTATTTGTTATTTTTGTTTTATGTGTATGAGTGCATTCCCCGAATGTATGTAAGTGCATCCATGTCATGCGATGCTCCCAGAGTCAGAAGAGGGCACTGGATTCCCCTGGAACTGGAGTTTCAAATGGTTACTAACCACCATGTGGGTGCTAAGATTCAAACCCAAGTCTTCTGCAAGAGGAGCCAGTGTTCTTAACCTCTGAGCCATCTCTTCAGCCCCTGAATGTTTAATTTTATATTATAGAAATTTTACCTTAACAAAAGAAATTAAAAGGACTGAACTGAGAAGGGGCAGAGTCAGATGTCTACTGAAGAGGTTCTTACAATAACTCAAGTGAGGGATGATGGTAGTTTGAGCTGGCCAAGTGGTGGAGGTGGTGAGTAGGCAGAGTGTGGAGACACGATTTAAAGAAGAAGACGATTCCTCTGTGGTCTTTCTGAGACTCGCAACTGGTGGGACCCAGTGTGCGCTCTGCCCTCTGCAGCCCTGGATGTTACTCTCAGCTCCAAGTAGCAGCAGATTCAGGAAGCCTGGGTATTTCCCATCTTAAGGTCAATGCTGAGCCTCAGAACGGCCACCAGGAATGCTATAGGCCACAGACTTTGTGCCTGGAACAGTGTTTGGAAGTCCCATTACCCCTGATGAAGGATTACACCCCACTTAAGTGTGTTAAATCTCTATGTAAACTGTTTTCTTCCCTCCCATCAATAAACATTGTTTTTTGAGAGAGCCTAAGGCACTTTGCGTCTTAATTGCTGAGAGCAGTGACCAAGCCCCACTTGGTCAAGCTTTTCCTGACTTAGCAGCTGTCTAGAAAGTGACAAATTTATGATTTGAGAGCAATTTCATTTTTCTGGCTGAACCACACAATAATTTGTGGGAATTTGCTACTTGATAAGATAAGGGTTGTGAGTGGGTTGATGTGGGGCGGGAGGGGAGAGGGCACTCAATGCCCCTCAGTGTTCCAAGGAGGGCTGTGGAATTTTTGGAGCCTCTGTGGACACACTGCAGGGACCATTAAAGGATTAACTGGCCCTGACAGAGCGGCTGTGCGCTGTGAGGTTAGTAAATCACAGCGGCCAGGTCATTATCCTGGGAATTAGCTCAAGTCGTATCCGCAGAGACACCAGCTATCAATCGGAGTCACAAGAAAGAGGCCAAAACCCGAGGCTGAACTCGGGTACTTGCAGGCCCCAGATTTCCAGGTCACAGGCAACTGGGGCTTGCTTTCTCTTTTTTGGCACTGGATACCTCCAACATCTTAAGTCCACTGTCTTTATCAGCATTTTCTTAGTGGGGACAAATCACTATGAGTTTGTTCCTCTCCGCCAAATTGCATTCGCTGGGTGCTTAATACCCTTACGGGAAAAATAGCCAAAAGACAACAACATGCATTTATTGGATCAAAAGGTTTCCTTTCCTGGCATTTGTCAACACAGAAATTGTGATGTCTGCCTTTTCATTTTCTTTGCATGTGGTTTCCTTTTTTAATTTGGTGGAAGTGGAAACAGGGAATATTACTTTACCAAAACATAGAACTATTCAAAAAAAGAAAGAAAGAAAGAAAGAAACCAATTAATCCATCTGGCCTGTGGAATATGGAGGTTCTTGACAAAAGCAATAAGTAGAAATAAAAAATGCATTTGAATTGCTTGTGTTTCACTCCCCAGATGCCCAGCAAAACAGAAGCAGATCTTTCCCCCGACTCTCTTTAAGACATTTATTAATTACGCTGCCGAGTGAGACTCCATTTGAGAAATCTGTTTGTGAGTCCTCATGGAGTTTGACGGCCATCTGAAAGAATGATCCAGCAGAAAGAGAGGATTTCATGTTGCTAGTTTAAAGGGCTCTTAGGTCCCTAATGCGCCATGGCAGAAGGGGTGTTAACAGATGAGGTGGAAGTATTCAGCTTGATTCAGTCAAGTGACCTGCTACCAAGCAAGGTCCTGAGGGCCTCAGGACCAGCAACAGTTGTCTGATAAATGGGATGATGAACAAGTCCACTGAGGGGGAGAGGCAAGTGTGGTGGTTGAGTCAAGACCTGCACAGTCCCACCACCAGGAAGGAATTCACTTTTTGTCTGTGAGTATGAGCAAATCACTTGATGTCTCTGAGTCTCAGTTCCCATGTCCATAAAATGAAGACAATAATGCCTTCTCTTTAGGGTGACAGTCTGGTTGGATTCTAAAATGCCCATCCCCAATAAGCTCATACTTCTAATGATTGGTCCCTAGCTTCTGGTACTATTGTGTGTATGTGTGTGTATTTGTGTATGCATGAGTGTGTGGGTACACATGCATGAGAGGGGGGTCATAGGTCAACCCCAGGTGTCTTTACTCAGGCACTGTCCATCTTGTTTTTTCAAATGGGGGATCTGTTGCTGGCCCGGGGGGTCACCAAGTAGGTTAAACTGTCTGACTAGCAAGACCCAGGGATCTGCCTGTCTCCACCTCCTCCAAGTCTGGATTATAAGTGTACACCACTGTGCCTGACTTTTTCACATGAGTTTGGGGCATGAAACTCACATTCTCATGCTTGCGTGTCAAGCACCTTACTGTCTGAACCATCTTCCTAGACCCTATAACGACATTTTGAAGGCTGGCTGGCCAAGGCACATCACTAGAGGTGAAATCCCTTCTCCCGGTTCCAGTTTCTCCACTCTTTGCTTTCTGGTCCCCCAAGATGTGAACGAGCTGCCACATGCTCCCACCTTCATGAACTAAGGTATTCTTACTACGTCCTCCCCACCATGACGGCCTGAAATCTCTTTGAAACCATCAGCCCAAATAAACCTTGTCAGGTATTTTGGTCATTCCAACAGAAAAGTGGTGGCTGTGAGGGTCAGAAAGAAGAATAGTCATGGAATATCTGGGCCCACACCTGGTTTGGAGTCAGCACCAGGAGCATGCCAGTGGGATTCTTTTGTCTTTGTTCTCCTGTAGAGGAGTGTTTCCTTTGTTCTGCCCAAGATAACCCTGAATCCTGCCCAGGGACACTTGCTTGTTCAGTGATGAACTGTGCTTTGTAACTTGCCTGCTTTTGTCTAGTGGACATGAAAGAGCATTGGACTTGGCCTCAGATGCCCTGATTCCAAGTACCTTCTCCTCCATCTATGCACAGAATAGGTTTGGGAAAATCCCTTTGATCTCCTGAAGCCTCGGTTTTCTAATGGAGATAGTAATCAGAGATGACCTCATTAGTGTATTGTGGGGATCAAATTAGAGAAATGGCTTGTCCTATTTATTTTCTATTGCTGTGATATAACACTGACCACGACCAGCCCAGGGAGGAAAAGGTTTATGTCACCTCACTCTTCCAAGTGGCAGGTTATCATTGAGGGAAACCAAGGCAGAACAGGAACCTGGAGATGGGAACTGAAGCACAGACCGTGGAGGAACACTGCTTCCTGGCCTGTGTTCAACCTGCTTTCTTATACAACCCAGAACCACTTGCCCAGGGATGGCACAGTCCACAGTGGGCTGGACCCTCCCATATCACTCAACAATCAAGAAAATGCCTCACAGACATGCCCACAGTTCAATCTGATGGAGGAGGAAATTCCCCAGTTGAGGTTCCCTCTTCCCATATGTGTCAAGTTGACAGTTGAAGCTATCTAGCATGTTATTCATGACATGTGAGGCTGTGCTAGGTAGAGTGGGAGGACTCTATGAATACAGATGGGCTCTGATCCCAAAAAACATCTTAAGTGGAAAATACATTTAATACATCTAACCTTTCGAACATCATAGCTTATCAGCACAACACTCTGTAGAGTATCAGTTGTTTCCTTTCATGACCAAATGATCTGATTTGCCTGGAGCCCAGAGTCACTAGAGAGGATCACACTTCATGTTGCTAGCCTTGGAAAAGATTCATATTTGAAATATGATTTATACTGTGGGTATTGCTTTTGCACCATCGTTAAGTTAAATGAATTACATTAAGGGCTTTCTATACAAGGTAACAGTCACAGTTTGTAATAATGAAGTCATGGGGACTATTGATATCATGGGCTGTCCCATACCCTCTGATAGTCAGGACTAGGAATGAAATATGGAAAGATAAGAATGATCCTAACCCCCTCAGTGCCTCTCTGGTGGTAGAAAAGATGTGTCACGGTTGCCTACAGATGTCAGATCACTGCAGATTATCCTCGTCTCACATCAGCTCTGCTCATGTTGTTGTGATCACACTAATAATAGTTAACAGTGCTGCTTTATTTTCTCATCACCCTAAAGTAGATATTTTGAAGAGTGAGGATTAATCCACTGCCCACCTCAAAACCCACAGGATGGGCCAAGTACACCGAGGGTGGATGGTTCTAGTAAATCGAATGCCCTCCATCCCCGAGTTAAGGGAGAAACAGAGCAGTAGCTGGGTCAGACCTACTCTCAGAGCTAACAGCTCTGAAATCACAGTTCAGACTTTCGGACATCCTTGTTGAATTGCTACTGTGACATGTGCGACTTTTATGAAATTGCCTTTAAATGCTAAGTGCTTTTGAGCATAGACACTCACTTTATCTTCGTGACTTGTTCAGTAGACCACATTGTACCTCTCTTTGTTCTGTAAATTTTGCACCAACTTTGGGCCAAAAGCTCAAAATAGCAAAGGAAAATAGCGAAGACAGGCCAGGATGTAACTCAAAATAAAGATGGTCTCTTTCTCCGTAGCATTAACTGCGTTCTCCATGTATGATGTGCTAAGTTGTATGACTTTGTAAAAAACAATCCCCGAGGCCATAAATTATTTCTGAATGCAAAGTATTTTTTAGTATTTTATTTTTTATTATTTTTATTTCATGTATATGAGTGTATTACCTGCATGTGTGTAAGTACATCCATGTTGTGCAATGCCTGAGGAGGTCAGAAGATGGCATTGGATCCCCTGAAACTGGAGTTACAGACATTAGCTGCCATGTGGGTACTGGGAATTGAATCCAGGTCCTCTGTAGGAGCAGCCAGTGCTCTTAAGCGCTGAGACAGTTCACCAGCCTGAATGCAAAGTATTTTATGAGGCTCACTCACAACTTCATTAGGGAACAACACTGAGTCAGATAGAAGCTCGTTATTTGGAATATGTTATACCCAGTTTCTATACCTTTCTCTAAAATTTCATGTGTACATGATCAGAAGTCTCCAAACAGGATTTCTCTGTGGTGTATGCCCACATGTGGGACTATGGAGTCAGGATTGATCACTACTGTTTGCTTTTTCAACTCCATTCCTTTGTGACAAGTACTTAACCTGGGCTAATACTGTCACGAATCTCTATAGATTACAGGTTATAATGCAGGTTATAATACAGAATTCAGGTTGTTAAGTCTCTCCCGTGTGGATTCCAATGTAACCTCAAGTGATGAGAAGGGGCCATCTTACATGGCTAATTTGGTCTTTTCTCATTTTAGACAACTCTATCAGAAATGTATTTCCAGATTGTTCCTTAGCTACCCTGATGAACTCCTCTAAATCCAGCAGCCTTACATTGAACTAGGTTTGAGATATATCTTCCACATGACTTCTTCTGACCTTTCTTTTCTGAGCCTTGATACATCTTCCTTTAAGTAGCTGGTCTTAGTCAGAATCAATTACCCAGAAATGACAAAATGCTGTCCATGATTCAGATATTGTTATGATTCTTAATTTTTTGAAGGCTTCATTTCTTTTTTTTTTTAAAGTTTATTTTCTGTGTATGAGTGTATATAGTTTGCATACATGTAAGTGCACTCATGTCATGCAATGCCCACAGATGACAGAAGAGGGCATTCGATTCCCCTGGAACTGGAGTTATAGATGATTGTTAGCTACCATGTGGGTGCTGGGAATCAAATCCAGGTCTTCTGGAAGAGCAGCCAGTCCTCTTAACTGCCGAGTCATCTCTCCAGTCACCAGGTTTTGGACATCTGGACAGTAATGATTGACAGGATAGGACTTAACATGTGTGACGGAATACATGAGGCCTGGTGAGGATTAGGGAGGAGGTGGGTGGGGAATGGGTCTAAATTTGGTTAAGAACTGTTGCATGAAATGTATAAAACTCAATAAAAAATTTACAAAAGAGACTAATAAGGAGTTTGCTGGATAAAACAATTCTAACTGATATATATGATATATATGATATATATGAAATAAAAGGTGTAATGGGTCTTTCATTTGTCCATGCTCTTTTCAGATGTCAACTGTTTGGTTCTATGTAACATTTCAAAGCAAGGAGAATAATGCTCTATAACTATCTGCATTTTTTTCCATTTAAAAGTACCTTGGATAAAATTCCATGAATATAAATTTTAGAGCAGGAAACCCGGGTCCATGTGTCCCTTGGGGGACCCATGGATGGACTTTAGGAATTCATGGACCCTGGAGTTTTATGTGAGTGCACATGTCTGTGTTTTCCAGGGTTCATAGCATTCTTCAGGTCTCACAGGGCTCCATCACCTCCAAAATGCATAAGCAAAATCACCCCAACCTTATGTGCAAGGCTTTCTGAGCTGACAGCTCTGAAATCACAGCTCAAACTTCCAGACATCCTTGTTGAATTGCTATTGTGATATATTAGTGTAATGATGACTTTTATGAAATTGCCTTTAAATGCTAAGTACCTTTAAGCATAGACGCTCACTGTACCTCAGTGACTTGCTTGGTAGACCACATTGTACTTCTCTATGCTCTGTAAATTTTGTAGCAGCTTTTGGCCAAAAGCAATAAAACCTGACCTAGAGAACTCGTTGGAGTAAAAGCCCTGCTATTCCTGGGCTTTCTGGGCCTGGAGGCTGCATACTATTCCATCCAAACCAAATAGAAAGTAGAAAAGAAACAAAAGATTATCTTTAGTCAAGCAACCACTGTAGAAGAGTGATTAGAACTTGAAATGCTTTTGTATATGTGCATGTGTGTGAGAGCCACGGCCTACACAGAGAAGTCAGGGGACAATCTAGAGTTGGCCTCGTTTGAGGCAGGCTCTCCGTGTTTACTTTTGCGTGTGCTACACTAACAGGCCTGTGAACTTTAAGAGTCTTCTGTCTCCATCTTCCATCACCCATAGCAATGCTGGATGGGTGCGTGCTACCGTATCTAGCTTCATGTGGACTCTGGGGATTTGAACTCAAGTCCTCACACTTGTGCAGCAAGCACTTTACCCACTGAGGCATCCCTGCTACTCGGCCCTGCTGTTAGAACTTAAAATCTGTGCTGCAAATCGGTTTTCAGTCACTTGCTTCTTCCAAGCCAACCACAGGTTAATGATCTTTACAAGCCCTTCCAGCAGCTCTCAAGTTCAGCTTCATCATGACTGACCATTGACTTGTTAATTTGCGTGTTTCTGTCCATTATGCGTCTCTGCCAGCACTTCTCAGAATGTGGACTCTGTCACTGGCTTTGGCCATTGCCCGAGAAGTGAGTGATAGATAATAACTCACCAAAATCACTTCCATAACAAATGGATGCTGTCTTGTCACCTGGAAACTCAGGTGGGAGTCTCCCTGTGCTTCCTTGCTTCTGAAAGCTATTCCATATCAAAAGCCCAAGTTCCTAAAGGAGAGAAGAGAAAGAAAGATACCTGCTTGGAAGTTGCAACTCAAGCCTGCAGCATTTCAGCCCTAAGTGAACCGTTCACTACAGTGGTTAAGGGGTAACAATGACAAACATTTCCATGTCCTGATTCCAGACTGGGAGAGGCTACTTTAAAATTTTTCATCTTGTCCTGAATTTTTAAAATGACAAAATGTACCAGCATGGGCTAGGCTGTGATGTTAGCTTCAGACGGAGTGAAAGAAATTGAGTGGAGACACAGAACAGCTGCTTTGCTGTTCCTTGGTCTGCTGACCCTGCTCCTACCCACAAACAAGCAGCAGGCTGTCTTGGCCTGCCCTGCAGTCTGAAGCTAGGTAAGGATCCAAGGCTATAGAGGGAGAAGGACCCCACCTCCACCCTGTCGCCTCTTGAGCACAGTCATGTTGTTTTGAGGACTCATAAATCCTGAGCCAGTATTTGATCCCACAAAGCAAGATTGTAGTTATCTGGGTGGATGGGCCTGTCATGGGGCCTGCAGACAAACCGCAGCCAGGCTGGGCTGGACTGGCTCATTAGTCACCAGGACAGAAGTTCTGCACTGGGTCAACCCCAGGGCCAGTCCAGCTCTGGCCTCAGACAGGGCCCCAGGAGGACAGCTCATTATTGTCCTCAGGAGCTCAAAGTCAAGCCTGCTCATTTTGGGGAGGAGTGGCGGGGGCAAGGGTAGGTGAATAAATAAATCTCTTACATCTGCCTGCAATGTTTCACAAACTCTTACGTGCATAGAATTGTCCTAGAAGGTAGGTTATCAATGCAGATTATCAGATTCCATTTCCAATGACTCCCATTTGTGGATCTTGTTTCAAGATGACCCTTCAACAACCTTAAAACTGTCTGTGCCATCCCCCATTGTTGGTGTCATGCTGTCCAGTCAGTGCTCACCTCATCCTACCTAGTCGCCCAGCTCCTGTGTGGGAAGTTGGGGGACAGGGAGAAGGGAAGAATCTCTGGAATCTTGGAACAATTCAGTTGTTCCTTTCTGCATTAAGGGGCAGAGGACAACCTGCTGGACAGAGCGGGCTGAGTCTGAAATCCCCGGACCTACCACTGAAAAGCAGATCGATTCGTCTGATAATGTTATGGATAGTAACAATGGTTGCCACTCATCCAGCACTCGTCTGAGGTTTTATGCTGAGCAGTTTCTGTTGCATCATCTCAAAGGCAACAACCCTTCATGACATTTTCAGATGGGGTACTGAGTGGGTAAGAGACTCGGGAGGAAGTGCCAGTGAGCCTATACTTGTTGTCAGCAGTGTAACTATGGGCATCGTATTCCAAAGCCTTGTCTCAGGCTCAGTCAGTAAAGTGCTTGCTGTGAAAGCATGCATGCCTGAGTTGGAGCCCCAGAACCCACATGAAAAACCCAGTGACTGGCATGTGCTTTTAATTCCCTCATTGTTGAGGCAGAGACAGGAGGACCCCTGGGGCTGGCTGGCTGGCTATCTCCCCACCCCCACTCCTCATGCTGCTGCACACACATGTACCTGAACTCACACATACAAAGACAATGAGAACAATAAATTAAATAAAAAACCTTCTCTCTTCTAGTGAGGCCCATCACTAAAACAGTGTTTGGGATGATTTTTAATTACATCATCTTTTTAAGAAATGGAACTTACTATTTCTTCTTTACTGGGCGAGCTGAGATTGGTGGCTTCCTCCCCATAAAGGGACTGTGACAGAGGGGATAGCATGTCACTTCTAGGATTCTGTGTGACAACCATTATGGTTTCCACGTTCTGAGCGGCCTTGGAGAGACCCACATGGTAGGGAGTGAAGCCTTTTCCAGCTGCAGGGCAGCATGTCTGAGCCTGATGCCCTGGCAGAGACCACAGATCGGCTGACAGGTTGCCGGTTACTTCACAAGAAAACCTGGTCCAGGAAGTGATCCACAGCTCCAGCCATACTGCTTCAAAAACTTTGTGAAATAATAAATATTTGTTTTTCATACTGTTAAATTTGGGGCTAATTGGCCAGATAGTAATAGTTAACAAACAGTAATGTTAGGAGATTCTTGGAACTGCAGACCTCGAGACTCGTCTCCAACATGGTGAGTCAGGAGGTGCGCTGGAGCAAGCTGACAAAGTAATTTGTGTGTTTGTGAGTGTATCTGTCTCTCTGTCTCTCTATCTCTGTCTCTCTCTCTGTCTCTGTCTCTCTCTGTAAAGTGTTGTTCTAAACCACTCTATTCTCAGTCAAGTACAGAGGAATGAATACACATGCTCAGCTCGGGCAGACGCTTTAAAGCCAGCTCATCTTTGTCTGGTCTCTTTCTAGCATCTTTTTCACCCCATAAAGGAACTTCTACCCAAGATCCCCTCCTTGGCTACCATGTTGTTTGTCCCACAGAGCATCCTCTCTCCTTGTCTTGCACCAGCATCTTAGCAATGGTTTACTAGAAACCACTGTGCTTCAAGAGAGCGCCCAGGGATGCCACACAGCACACAAACTGAGACAGGTACTCAAGGGATATGATGCTATAACATGAAAGTAGGACTTGGCTTTGTTTCCTTGGTATGGGAGGCCTGCCTGCCTCCAGGGGTCTCCACGGGAGTTCTCTGGACCTTCAAAGGCCAGAGATTTCAAGTTATGATCATAGGGGTTACCAGGAGAACCCATTTGGGATGACTGTTTCTCTTTCATGTCATTGTTTGCAATGTTCTAGGTTTAGGGACAGGTCCTTCTGAATGAACTGAGACGTTGCCTCAGCCGGGAAGCTGGCCTCCCCAGCCGTAGGAATCAGAACGGACTCTTCACTGCTTCTCCTCCTAGGTGCTGGGGTCCCTGGTAGGGTATGATCCTGTATCAGACACCTCTTCCTTTGCCCTTCCTCTCCAGCCATACACCAGTGTCCTAGCAGGGCAGGAGGCTGGGAACTGACACAGCATGGTGAGCACACTGGTGACAGGAAGCCCCAACCAAGCTTCTGAAAGCTATGTTTCTGGCTTCTGCCCTATCTCCATTGCTTTTTGTTTTGCCTACAGCCAAAAGAAACTATTTTCCATTTTATGAAAAAAATACAGGTTTGACACCTAGACCTGAGAGTGCATTGCTCTGTCCGCCTGCATCTTCCCCTCCATTTGCATATGGCTGATTTCTATTTGTCCTTTCATTCCTGACCAGAGCATCACCTCCTCTGGGAAGCCATCCTAGATTCTACCTGATTAGCACTCTGCAATCTTCACTCATACTCTGTATCATACAGTAAGTACTGATTTCTTTCTCTCCCCTTCTGGACTACAGACACTGTTGGATGGGCACCGAATGCTTTGTTGTTCCATTTGTTAGAGAGTCTGTCTGGCCCCATGCATGAATTTGTGCTTTCTGTACCTAGAACAACACCTGGTCTTGGGATACATCCAGTATAAGTATATGGACTGTTCAGTGTCTGGTGCTTATCTCCCTGAACGGGTAGTAAATGTGAAGTTCTTAAGGGAGGTTTGGGAGGGAAGACCAGGGGCATTCCTGGACACCCCAGTCCCTCTCTCTTACACTGAGCTGGCTGAAGGCTCAGCACACACCCAGCTGGCATCTCTTGATAAATAGAACTGAACTTTCTGGCTTGAAAGGTGCTGCCTTATTGATTCAAAAGCTGGTAACACTGACCCCAGCCCAGAAACATTTCCTGGGGATCAAATAACCAGCTCCTCCTGTCACTCATCAATCTGCAGGCGGGCCAAACGTCCACTTACTCTAGGACTTACTACCTGAACCCTAACCCGAAGGCCCCCTGGCTAGGGGAAGCCTGAGTAATTTACTATTATCTTCATTTCCCAGGGTTGTAATTTAGGATGGCTTGCTGTTCGAGGCAAAACAAAGCAATATTCTGGTTCACTAAGGGTTTGGAGCAGTGCTGTTTTCATGGGATAAAAATAATTCTGTATGAAAACTGCTTATTACATGCATTTCATATCCAGCAGACATAAAAATCGAGACAATATTAATGTCCTGAGTTTTTAAAGATATAATCTCAGGGGGCTGGAGAGATGGTTAAGAGCACTGGTTGCTCTCGCAGAGGACCCGGGTTCAGTTCCCAACACCCACACGATGGCTAACAACCATCTGTCACTCCAGTTCCACGGGATCTAACACCCTCTTCTGACCTCCATGGGCATTGCCTGACAGAGGGATACTTACATACATGCAGGCAATACACTCATACACATAAAAAAGGTATAATCTCAGAAAGGTTGAATAACTTGTAACTTACTCTGAATTGTCTTCAGTAAGGAATATAATGCCCTTCTAGATATTAGTGATATAATAATGCTAACATTTATTATCACTGGTCCTTTTAGTTGGTCATTATTTATTAGTAGTAATTATGTTAATATTAAATATAACTTTTTATTTTCATTACTAAGTGCTCAGGTTAAATTTTTTTCATGTTTATTGGTATGTCAGATGCTAGGTTTTTTAGTACATTGTGAAAGTGACTGGATTAAATTGTCACAGCAGGGCTGAGGGTGTGGCTCAGGGATGGAGCATTTGCCTAGCATGTGCAAGGTTATGGATTCTGTCTGTAGCACCACAAGATAAATAAACAAAGAAATAAATAAACCACCTTACCAGTTTCATAGGTTATGTATCATGGTCACAGGTTGCTTAGTGATAGGGTTTCAATCTGAGAAATAGGTTAGGCAATTTTGAGATTGCATAGACAGTGCAGGGTGATGGACCCATGCCTCCATGGTATAGCCTACTGTATTCCTGTACTATGTACTACAATACTTATGATTTGTTATAATGTTATGTGTCACAATTGCGCTGTTATCTTCACTGAACATTTGCAGATATTGAATTTTGGAGAAGTGAAATATTATGTGCCCAGGATTGTGGTGCAGGTGCATGTCAGGGCCCCTGTCTATTCCTGGTCCACTTGCACAGTAATCCAGCATTCTTAGCTGCTGGTCTGTGAACTCTCTGAGGGCCAGGATCATAACCACGAGCTTACTGCTGTGTTCTCATCACCTGCGCAAATCTAGCTTGTGACAGGGACCCAATGAGATGTTTCAAGAAAGCCCAGTTCTGCCTCCCAACCTGATGCACTTTCTCCTTTTCTGTTCTGTCTCATGAAAAAAGTCACTGTGAGTTGTGCAATGTCCCGGCTTCTCTCTCTGAGTCTTGGTCAGTGTCTCTGTAGCACCTCTGCAATCACAAATGCACTAGCCTAGGCTAGGCACATTATCAAGCACTAGGCACTTTGGGCATCAGATCCTTTGCACAACTCTCTAAGGGAAGCATTGTTGCCTCTGGTTTTCACAGGGGAATTTGGGATTGAGTAAGTTGGAGTGATTTGACTAAGGGCAAACAACGTAAATGCTGGAACTGAGACTGGAGCTTAGATCCAGTGTAGGAGTCAGTCACCATGATGTTTCCTCTGTCTCTATGTACACAGGTTTAATGAGACATGAGAAATCACTCATCTATTTCATGCATTCTATTCAATGGTGTCACAGAGTTCTGTGATCAATTTTAGAACATGTTCACCGCCTGAAAAAAGAAACCCTGAATACCTTGCCGTGTCCAACCTTAATGTCACCACACCTGTTCAGCCTCCAAGTAGATCACTGGCAAGTTACCGTCTGTCTCTGTAGATTAGACTATTCTGGACTGTTCACATAAATTGAATCACATGTGATTCTTTGTTACTGCCTTCCTCTTCCTCTTCTTCGTCCTCTTCCTTCTCCTTCACCTCCTGAGTGCTGGGGTTCCAGGCATGTACACTGTCATGACTGGCTCACATAGTGCTGGAGGCTCTGTGCAGGCTAGGCAAACCCTGTGCCACCTCAGCCACATTCCCAACCCCAGGGCCGACTTCTTTGATTTGGCATAATACCAGAGATGATCAATGTGGTAGCATGTGTAAGCACTTTATTCCTTCTTATTTCCCAACACACCCCACACCTAAAACACGCACTTCATGTATCTATGCGTCAGTGGATAGACATTTGGCTTGTCTGTGCTGTTACTGCCCTTACCTGATTTGCCTCAATGGATGCTCTGAAGAGCACACAGAAATTAGAAAGCATTTTCAGACTGTAAAGGGCTCTCTAAGCAGGAGGGAACTGTTTTTATTAAGCTGGGAGAAGCAACTAGGGCAGCTTGGCTTGTGTTTATTTACTTGTTTCCAATGAGGACGGCACATCCCGGAGCAGTAGCTGGACTAAGAGCCAAGTGTTCCTCTGTGGTGCCTCCTCAGCGTGCCATTCTGTGATAAGCGTTTCTATCCAAACCTTTATTTTATTTTATTTTTTTTGCGGTAAAACAAATGATAGCAAGCGACTCTTTAAGGAAATGGTTTTTATTCAGAGTGATTCAAAAGTCTGGCATTTAGCTTTTATGGAAAACAGATCTGTCTTCTACCACTAAACTAGGGAATTGTTGACTGGAAATAATCTTACTAAACCAATTAAAAAACTCTTCATGGATCTTTCTCATCAGCAGCTCAGCAATTCATATATCTTTCAGACAGCAGCAGAGGCTAATCCTGTGTGTGTTGCTAAGGCGCCCACTGTGTCTATTTGGTAAACACACAAAGATGAATCCAAGAAGAAAACCAGGGCAGCTAGGAAACTTGCATCCTCTTTACTCTGTCTTATCCTGAGATGAAATGAACCAGAAGTGGGAGATTATGCTCTTTTCCCAATTTTAATTTAGCAAACTAGGAACTGTGTCAACTAAGTCCTGTAAAGAGGCATATGCACGAACATCTCTCATCCATAATGAACTGTGGGGTCAGGTTCTGAAGCCAGCCTGAAAGCAATGCAAAATAGCTCTGGAAACTTCTTGCCGGCTTCTTAGAAAAAGGAAACTTCCACCTTTTGCAAAAGCCTCTGCACAATTCAGTATATCTTTGAGTGTCAGCTGTATCTGCTCATAGACACGGACCCAGGCAGAGCATGGGAAGATGGGAAAAAAAGGACTTGAGTGGGTGGACGTAGGACAGAGATGCTGCCTTGGAACATGTAAGCAGAGGGCCAAGATATGAAGGAAATACTAATAACTAATGTTTTTCACACACTGCTTGCTGCATGCTGCAAACACAGTATGTGTTTGCACATATACATATACACACATATACATGTTTGTATAAACATTTTATACATGTGTGTGAACGTCACACAAGTTTAAGTTATGGATTCCATTATGAAAACCCCTGTTAAGATGGGCTTTCCTTCTCCAAGCCACATTCTTTGTGTATAAGTGAACGAATTCAGGCTTGAAATTCAGGCTAACTCCAGAGCCCAAGTTGTTAATCATTGTCCCAAATCACTTCTCAATCAGACAGAAACTCTTCTAATCAGAATGCCCATGACTGAAAATAGGTGGTTTTTCAAAAGAATGATAAAATCTAGTTTTCTCTTTGCACATTAGGTAATTGAGCTCTGAAACCTGAGTGTTAGTTATGAAGAGAGCTGAGTTTTACAATTTTGCCATGCACGCATTCTTGGGATGAGTATGTTTCTTCTGCAGCCCTTGGAGAGACTGCATGAGAGTCACTCATGTCTTCCAGACCCCAGCCTTCTCCAGTGCTCAGAACTGATGCCACCTTCTCTATCGCCTTCCAAGTTATGGCTTTCTTTTTACACTTCAGTGGCACTATATGCCATGTCTGAAACGCGTTTACTCAGCTGTCACAGAGGAAAGAGGCTCTCAGACTGGAAGACATTATCTGATCTAACCTCTAATTTGAAGGTGAAGGGAGACTGAGCTCCCGAGAGGCAGTCACCCTAACTAACAGAACTGAACTCCTTGTATGTAGCCTTGCTATCATTTGAGGAAACATGAAGTCAAAGAGTTGCCTGAAGTCAGGGAAAGGGACAGCTTTGCTTCTTAGCTTGATTGAGTGATAAGTCTTTAATATCTCTGTTAATGCATCCTGGATTAGATCAATGAGATAACCCCTACTTGGCCTTGTGTTTGACACCTGGAGCTTTGTAGCCTCCCTTTTTAACAAAGCTCAAGCTCAGAGCCTGTGATGGCCTATCAGTAACCAGAATCTAATAGTATTGCTTTGTTTTCATTGTTTTGTTATTATAACCCCATTTATGGAAAATAGTATTGAGTTTCAACTTACAGTACTGATTTAAGGTTTCCCTAAAAACATCCATCTATTTTAAAAATATGCATCTGAGCTGTTAAATAAACAATAGTGTAAATGGTTTATAAACACCACAAAAATCTTGATCTTGGCCAACAAATGGCTAAAGGCGGGAGATATGGCTAGCAACTATTTGCATACCAGAGAGTCATGATTTGGGGAACTATCCTAGGCTATGAATTATCACATCTCAAATCATGCTGCCAGGCCCTCTCCCTACTTTAAGAAGGGTCACCTTTGGGTGAGGATTAGGGTTAAATTCATGTTGATGAATCACTTAGCGTCTGCCCTATAATTCTACCACTCCCACACTCACTCTGGCTTCTCTGTCCCCTTCATTCCCAAAGTGACCTCCAAGTTTCCCTCTCTTCACCCTGTAGATTCTGTCACTAAAGGTACCAGGCAACTCTGGGGGAACTCCTTCTTCCTGAAGGATGGTGGATCACCCTGGCCTCTGTGACCAAGCACCGGTGAGTGAAAATACTGCTTATACCAGTGGCTGACTTTGCATCTTGGGAGACCACTAGAATTTGTGCCTGCAACAAAGTGCTACCTTTCACTTAGCCTCAGCATCCCTACTGTTACAGTCACAGTTCTACCAGCCCTCAAGCTGAGCTCAACGGGTCTGTCCTCTATTTATCACCACTAATAAACGCCTTGTTGCTCTCAAAGAAAGTGGGCTAAAGAAAGCAGGCAGAGGGGGATCAGAGAGAGCCTGGGAAATGGGACCTTCCTAATTTGTGAAAAGAGAGACATGTGTAGACAGTGGGTCTTGGTCTTATGGGGCTGCTGTGAGGATGGATTAAGATGCCTGCACACAGAGTGTGCCTGAGTAGGACAGCTTGTCTTACTGTCACAGGGCTGTAGATAAGGGACTAGCTTCTGCAGACAGGGGATCTTATGGGAGTCATAGGCTTCATCTGGGCTGTTGTTGGTAGAGCTGGTAGAGCTGTTCTTTAGCCCAGGCTGGCCTTTCTCCAGGCCGGACTGGACAATAGGTTATTCCCTTCTTCTGGGACTGACAAAGGGACAGAAAGAACATTCAGAAAAATAACACCAGGAAGAGAGTGATGGGATTGGAGGCTTTTGGGTGGAGGGCAAAAAAAATGATGAGGAACCAGTCAAAGGTCAGGAAATCAATTTCTTTCCCCTTACAGATCCATAAGTTTAGAGGCTTGTAAAGGTCACCGGTGTCCTTTTAAAGTACCTCCAGGATTTACATCCTGAATAGCACTCCGTCTCCTCTGTGGTAAACATGAAGATCCAATTAGTTTTCCCTATAATTCAAAGAGATCGGAGCAACAGGGGCCTTTCCGGTTGGGAGTCACTTTGGCTATAAAGTTTCTTGCTACACTATTCTGAGGATGAACTTTAATCCGTATCTTATCTCCTGCTTGAAAATGAACATCCCTTCTCTTCTTATCATGGTGTTTCTGCTTTCTTTTTCAGCCCCATCCCCCTGCCTTTGGAGTCTTGGCCATAGTCCTTTTGGCAATTAGGATGAATTTTTTGTACTTACTTATTTGCTTGCACTCAGTTAGTTACCTTAAGAATTTTTCTCTCCAACTTGACTCCAGGAGGCACTTTAAGATCCTCTCAGATCAGAACATTGCTGGAACTCAAGCTTTCTGGGCCCTCGCCTCTAAGTCTTTTACAGCGTTGGATTGGTGATCATTAAATATTTCTCATTTTAATGGCATCCTTGTCCAGGGATGAAGTCATAACTGCTCCATGAATCCTGTTTTCAGGGCTCCTTCTCTGTGTCTGACTTCTCCCTTTCCCAACCAGGTTTACTAATCTATTTTGATCTTTTCTGGGAGATGAAGGAATGAGGTGGGCTTTCTCCCTCTGGGAGCTGTGGGGCTGATGTGCTGCCACAAATAGGGCTGGGTTCCTGGGGCCAGATGATCCCTTACTCTCTTCATAGGCCATGAGAATCTGTCCTATTCTAGGTATTTGGGACCCTTCCAAAAGGTGGGATTGATGCTCCAGGGGACCTCCGTGTTTGTTAAGAAGTTGTGGGACTGTCCTGGAAACCTGAATAAATCTTGTTTTACCAAGATTTATCAAATGAAAGGGAGTGGGCTTCTCAACCCAATGGTACTTCAACCAAAGATCATTTGGAAGATTTGGTAGGAGGGGTATCCTCAGCTGAGAGGGGGCTTCTTAGAAAACAATTACCAGCATTTACTGAATGCTTCCCATCAACAGGTCATGTTAGAAACATAGACATTATCTCATTTGACCTCATTGATCCTGATGAGACAGGCATTATTGTCACCTCCGTTTTGCATGTACACAGATTAAGGATCAGGCAGGTTATCTCGCTCAAAATTCAAGAAAGTAAGGGTGGAACACATTATATGACAGTTTGACACATAATTTTCCTCTCCTGCATTAATGAGTGAAGGAGAGGATGCACACGTGGGTGGACCGCACACTTACCTAATGTGGTTGAGATAAGAAGAGGCAAGTGTTTATACTTTTGCCTCTTAAAGGTTCCCGTTTGGTTTTCCTCTTTGCCTGTAGTCTACCAGTCCAAACAGAAAGTGTACCAAATCAGAAGCTGCAAAGAACAGAAAACTTAACTCAAACTAACTTAAATAAAAGAGATTTATGGGCTGGGGAAAGGGCTCAGTGAATAAAGTACTTTGCTATACACACATGGGGACCTGAGCTTGTATCCCCAGCACACACATAAAGGTTTGGTGGGATGACACATGCTTGAATTCCAGGAGTGTGTGTGTGTGTGTTTGTGTGTGTGTGCCAGGAAAGAGGGGTAAATCTTTAGAGCTCATTAGCCAGCAACTCCAGCCGGTGAGTTACAGGTACAGTGTACAATAACAAAAATAAATAAATAAATAAATAAAATAGAAAAAATAAAGTGGAGAGCAATAGAGGAAGACATCCAGTATCAACCTATGATCTCTACATGTTCACACACATGAACATATACACACACATACACAAAAAAAAGAGATGAATAAATGGAAGCTACAAGTCTAAAGGGAGGCTGATTCAACACCTTAATGATTATGCTGGATGGCTTTAGTTGTCAACACACCTGGGTAGCGGGAACATTAGTTGAGGAATTTTCTCCATTGGATTGACCTGTGGCCATGTCTGGGGAATTTTCTTGATTGTTGAGTGATGTAGGATAGCCCAGCCTGGGAAGGTGGCTGTATACCTCTGTGGTCTGTGCTCCAGTTTCCTGCCCTGAGTTCCTGCCTTGGCTTCCCTTGATGATGAGCTGTGAACTGTAAGCTAAACAAACCCTTTCCTTTCCAAGTTGGTTTTGGTTAGTGTTTTTATCACATCAATAGAAAATAACTAGAACAGAAGTTGGTATTAGGATTGTGTGGTATTTCTGGAACAGATATGATCATGTTATTTTGGGGGAGGATTGTGGAAGTGTTTGGAACTTTGGGCTGGAAAAGCCATTGAATGCTCAGAGCTTAAGTAACTATTGCTATGGAGCTTGGAAAAGTTGTGTTGAAGAGAAATGTGAAACAAAGAGTTCTGGCTTGTGATATTTCAAGAGAAGCAAAGTCTATCAGGGCTGTTAATGTATTTTGAATTGAGAATAGGTGGTCTTTGGTTAGCTGGAGCTGAAGAATCAGCTGTGACTAACAAAAGACCGGAATGACTGATATGAAACCTTTGCTCTAGTGGGACAATTAATGTGGGTTAGCTGGGGCTGAAAGATCATCAATGCGTAACAAGAGACCAGCATCACTGAGTTGAAATCTTCTGGGAAGTATTTCCTCACGGTCAGCACATCAAAGCTGTGTGATCCAGAGGGAAGCTGAGGCTCCATCTCAAACTGGAAATAGGACTTTAGGACTTAGTAATATGTAAGAGTCTCCTACATTGTACTGCTTTTGAAGGTATCAAGGGGTCCTGGAGAGGAGCTGAGGCTTGGCACTATGAGAGGCCAGGAAAGGCCATTGGTGATGGTGTGGACTCAGTTGCAGTGAAAACCCCCAGGACTGAAAGGGTTATAGAGAGAATCTGAGGCTTTGCACTCTGAGATGCCAGAAGAGCCTATTGGTTAAGATGCAGCCTCAGCTTCAGTAGAGATCGCAGCACGCTGGAGATTGCACTAAGGGCAGCGGCAGGTATGGAGTGGAGCCATCCTGAGCCACAAGACAAGCTGTGTATGCTGTGGGCAGCAGAGTCAGAGAAGTGAAGTTGCCTAAGCCCTTCGGAGCCCAGAAGATTACAAGTGAGTCCCAGATGTCTCATGTTGAGCTGTTTTGCTGGATTTTGGTTTTGCTTAAGTGTATCCAATTCTTCTATTTTGAAATAAGACAGTACTTGTTTTGGATTTTACAGGAACTCAGAGTTAAGAGACCCTTTAAAGAAACTTTGAACTTTAAAAACAATGTATATGAGTGTATTGCCTTTATGTGTGTAAATGTACTTGTGCAATGCCCAAGGAGTCAGAAGAAGATGTCAGATTCTCTGGAACTGGAGTCATGGATGGTTGCTAGTTGCCATGTGGGTGCTGGGAATTGAGCCCAGATGCTCTGCAAGAGCAGTTAGTGCTCTTAACCACTGAATCATCTCTTCAGCTGAGACTTTGACATTTTGAAGTATTTGAATTTTTAAGGCCTGAGACACTTCAAAAGTCATACTGTTTTATATTGTAATATTATATTAACATGAGATCTTGGGGCTAATAAATGGCGAGATTGTGTTTAAGAGAGATGTGTTTTTGTGTCAAGTTGACAAGGGGTCAGTTGTGCTGAATAGCTTTAGTTGTTAATTTGACACACCTGGGTAGAGGGAACCTCAGCTGAGGAACTGTCTCCATTGGATTGGCCTGTGGCCATGTCTGTGGTGGTATTTTCTTGATTGTTGAGTAATATGGGAGGTCCCAGTCCACACTGGGTTGTATGACCCCTGGGCAGGTGGTCCTGTGATGTATAGGAAAGCAGACTGAGTATGGGATAGGGGAGCAAGCCAGTAAACAGTGTTCCTCCATGGTCTGTGCTCCAGGTTCCTGCCCTGAGTTCCTGCCTTAGCTTCTCTTGACGATAGACTGTGAGTTATAAGTCAAAATAAAACCCTTTCCTCCCCAAGTTGATTTGATCAGTTTTTATCACAGTAGGAGAAAGAAACTAGAAAAATGATTTTATTATGGATTTAACTTCCTTCCACCTGTCTGTTTGGTCTCCTGTGATGTCAGCTTTGTTCAAAGTCTGACTTGCCTACCTGTGGCAAAATGGCTGCAATGGTTCTAGGCTTCATATTCACATAATTTAAAAGGTGAAGGAGGGGCTAGAGAGATGGCTCAGTGGTTAAGAGCACTTGCTGCTCCTCTAGAAGACCTGAGCTGGGTTCCCAGAAACCATGTTGAGTAGCTCACAGCTGCCTATAACTCCATCTCCAGGGGATCGAATGACCTCTTCTAGCCTCCACGGGCATTGCATATACAGACACAGACAGACAGACACACACAGAGACATGGAGACACACACACAGAGAAAGACACACAAATAAAAATAATTAAATCTTTTTTTTTAAAAACATGAGAAATTTTTCATCATTCATACAAGAATCCAAAAATTTAGTCTCTTTGGACAACTTGAGTCAGAGATAACCCTAATTCTCATTTGAGGTCAGAAAGGCAGAATTTATTGACTGTCTTAAGTCAACCAGTGATCATTTCTGGAAATATGGGCAAGATATGCTTCTAATGGCTGCATGGGCTATAGTGAAAGTGGACTCCCAAATGAAACTCTGAGCTGTGAGAAGAGAGTATGGAGTGCTGACTGGGTACATAATTCACATCTTTGAATTATTTATATATAAATTGTTTCTTTGGCTAAGAGTGAGAGAATAGCCAGTGGTTGAACTGCTGGAATGTATTAACCTCACAACACAATATGTGATATTCCAGTTGGCATAGTGGTTCCCTGATAGCTCCAATGAACTGTACTTTTTCTGCTTTACTATACTCAGAACCTCAGAAGTAGTCACAAATGGCCATAAGAGCTCTCAACATTACCAGCTCAAACAAGGTCCAAACAGGAAGGAGGCAGGGAGGCTGAAAACAAAATGGCTATCATCCCAGGCATCTTACAACTCATTAGGGTAGGAGAATCCTTCTCCCAAATACCTCAGACATCACTCTCTTCCATCTATTTGCCTGGAGCATATGACCACTGCCAGCTGTAGAAGATGCTGGGAAAATGAATACCTAGAATCTGGGGAGCAATGTGATGCTGGGAAAGAAAAATTGGGTTGAAAATGGCTTTGGATGATTATCCAATAGTCATGCGTTGATAATTCTGTGCTAAAGATTTGGATGTCTCCCTTTTATTTTTAAAGACGGGGACTCACTTTGTAACCATGGATGGCCTTGAATTCCCTATGTAGACCAGGCTGACCTTGAACTCACAGAGATCTGGCTGCTTCTACCTCCTGAGGGCTGGGATTAAAGGCATGTATCACCATGCCCAGCTGCAAGCCATGTCTTGAGATTGTTAATGTCTACTGCAGAGAACTGATAGGATATGGCTTCAAGTCCTCTTAGCACACTTCAGACTCACAGGGAGTAGCCTTCATCCATACTATTGTGTGTGTGTGTGTATGCTGTACACATGTGTTTGTGTCTGTTCATGTGCATATGGAGGCTGGAAGTCGATGTTAAGTCTCTTCCTCTGTTGCTTTCCATTTTATTTTTGAGACAGGATCTTTCACTGAACCTGAAATGCACTGGTTTGGTAAATCTAGCTGGCCAGGAAGCTCCAGGGATCCTCCTGCCTCTCTGTCTTCAGAGCTAGGATTACAGGCATATGCTGCCACACCTGGCTTTTATGTAGGTGCTGAGGAACTGAACTCAGGTCCTTATGCTTGGGCAGTGAGCGGTTTACTCACTGAGTCATTTCTCCAGCCCCCAGTCTTTAAATACAGTACTCAGTGTGGCATTGCACAAGTGTTGACATCAATAAGAAGTCTGTTGGAAGCAAACTCAAGAATCAGCCTGCTTTCTGCTGTCAGCACTAGCTGAACACCTCCTGCTTAATTAAAACTTAGATGTTTAGAAGAAGCCTTCTAAAAATGGGAAATTGCAATATAGACAGTTAATTAATCTGGTTTGTTTTTTCTAGATGCCCCCCCCACAAATTCCCTACCAATTAATTGCTTAATCCTGTGGGCTCTACACTCAGTCTCAAAGTACATTACAAATGTACTATCACTCAATAAATTGCTGCTAGTATCAGCAAAATATCTCTGGCTTATTTGAAGACTGCAGTAGTGAGTCCAAGAAAGTGACTCAGTAGATTAGGGGAATGGTAGAGTGAAGGATGCTGAGAACAATCTGATTACACACACATATCCATTATGTTTTTAGTTTTCGCTATTCCAGCTTTGGCCATTTTCCCCTCCTCTGACTTCCTTTGAAAAATCACATGAGCAAATTTTTCACTGCAGTTGGAAGCAGACTCTGTTAGAAGAAAGAGGCCAATAGCTGGGAAAACTGTGACAAATGAATCTGCTTGGAGGAAAGGAAAACTTCAGTCCTTCGGAGAGCAGAGGTCCGGGAATGCTTGCAGTTTGGCCAGGCTGCAGTGGTGTGGACTCGCATTTTGGTACTGACTCAACCAACATTTCGTGATGCGTTAGCGTTTATGAGGCATTTCGCTTGCATTGCCAATTGGCTCAGGTGCTCATAAATCTCCACTATAGCATTTGGGGTATGTACATTTAGAGTGGGATGTAACGGGTATTATTTTTGGCAGTCCAGCAGTCTCTCCCCCATTGTCCCTTTTCTGGAAGCTGAGTCAGAGTTGTCCAATCATAGTACCCATTACCTGAACCCAGAGGGACCTGTCATCTTCCCCTGGACTTGTGATATGTAGTCATGGAATTACCCACTCACCTCGTCACCACTGTGTGCTGAAACGCTGGAAGAAAAGAGTGGAGCTGCAGAATAATGGAGAGAGAGAGAATTTAGCAACTTGTTTGGGTCCAGGCTCAGTCTTTGCCTGAAACCAGATTCCATGAATCGGCTGAGTTAGGTGAGCCAGTCAATTCTGCTTCTGGTGTAGCTAGTCTGAGGCAAGCACGTGTCATTTGCATGGAAGTATACTAACTGATACCTCTGATACAAGTTACAATCCATCTTCCAGCTTGTGCTTGGAAGGAGCCTTGCAGTGAAGGCTCCCGGATTCTTTCCAGCAGCTGTATTGTTCAGCTGATAGGAGCTAACAGCACAAAGTTGAAGGCAAACACAATAGTCTCATGTCCCTTTGATTATAAGGTCCCATGGGAATGGTTAATACACTCTCCAGTTAAGGAGTAGGTAGAGTTTTGATCTTACTTTTTGCAATATGAATGCTACTCCTCCAGAAGTGGTCCAGTCAGGGTTAAATGAGCTAACTCACGAAAACATGAGTACGAGGTAGAGACTTACAGTGCTGTTGGGCAGAAAACCACTGCTTGAGAGAAAAAAACAAGTTGATTTGAGGAAAGAAAGATTGACATAGGTTTTCTGAACCAGTTGGAAGAGAAGCATGGTCTTCTTATAAAAACAGTGCTTTGATTTTTACCAAACTTCTACATCCACATGGGAGAAGGAGTCAGATTGTGCTGCAAGGCTTATCACAAACAAGTAGCGAGTTCGGAGCTGCCCACTCAATTCCAGGCTTCTTAGAAGCAACATCTTTTAGATCTTTTCATTAGTTTTTGGTATTGCGTACAGATATCTAACCCATTTCTTGATTTTTTTTTCTTGTAGATTTTGTCTATCAATTTCCATCAAGGAATACAATAATTCAACTTTTTTCTTTCCTGCTCATGTCAGCACTCATCTGCTTAGGCCTCACCTTCTTTAAAAAAATTTAAAATTACATTTATTTATTTGTGTATGTATGTGTGCATGTATGTGTACATGTGTCATCGTGCATATGTGGTTAGAGGACAATTTTAGGAACTTATTCTCTCCTATTATGTGGGTTCCAGGATTCGAAGAGAGGTTGAACTTGATAGCAAGCGCCTCTATCTGCTGATCCATCCATCATCTTCTCCCTTTAAAAAAAACTATCAGTAAATATTAAGCATATAAATAATGAGTTTCCTTATGACATTTCCATGGATGTATATAATGTACTTTGACCATATTTATCCCTATTACTTCCTGTTCCTCATGACTTATATTTTTATTGTCATAAGTTTGGTTGGATCACTAGTTACCATTAACACTATTATGACTAATGTATACAATTCATGGGTGAGCTGTATAGTAGTAAAGACTACCAAGATGACTCTTTCTAGTATAACTCTAAGATTTCCTAAGAATAACAAGCTTAGGTTTTGTTTACTTGCCTACAATTTTATGCAACTGTTTATTTAGCCTCCAGTTCTCTTCCAGTTGGTTACATGTATTCTCCATAAGGTCAAAACCACTGTTTTCTATCCATTCCATTTTGTTGGAGACATGTCCTGAGACTGTGATCTGCTCCAGACTGGAAGGGCTGCTCTTCAGTCCTACCGCACAGCTGCCCCATGCAGTCTCCGGTCACTACTGTCCTAAGGATTCCATTGGTCTTGTTTTTGAATTGGCCCCATGCTTCCTCTTTCTTGATTCACTCTCATGTAGTGAAGTTCCTTCTCTTCCAGTAGCTTTTCCTTTGTTTAGGTACACATGGGATGAACTTTACCACCTAACCATTCCTTCAAAAAAGATTTTTTTATTAGTTATTAAATTTTGTGTATGTATGTGTGGAGGGTATGTTGTAACAGAAGAGTGCATATGCCCCTGGAGTACAGCGTCATCTGATGCCCCTTAAACTGGAATTGCAGGTAATTATGAGCCACTCATAATTGGGTGCTGGGAACCAAACTGGGGTCTTCTGCAAGAGAAGTACTTGCTCTTAATCACTAAGTCATCTCTTCAGCTGCACTTAACCATTCTTAAGTATGCATTTCAGTGGCTTTGTACATTCACATTATTGTGCACACAAACATCCATCTTTGAACATTTTCATCATCCCAAACTGCCACTCTTTGCCTATTAAACAGTGAGTCTCCACTCCTAACTCCTTGGAAGCATTTTCCTACTTTCTATATATATTTGCCTTCTACACATCATGTAAGTAGAGACATATGATATTTTCCTCCTAGTAGGTTTTAAAGAAAGGGTGTGTGAGTAGTCATCTCCCTACTTTTCCATAGGATATCTCTTCCAACACCCCAGTGGATGACTTGAAACAATCGGCAGCACTGAGCCTTGTGTATACATATTGGACCTTGTCCTTTACGCTTTAGTGACCCGTGACTCCTCTGCATCAGGTCTCTGGCACTTTGGGGCCATTAATAAGTAAAATAAAGATTACTGGAGTGCAGTACTGTGACATTGCAACAGATGCTCTGAAAATCAAGATGGTGGCTAAGTGACTACCTGATGGATGGGAGGTAGAGCATGGATACTCTGAGCAAAGGCTAAGTCACATGCTGGGAGGAACAGAGCAGAGTGGCATGACATTTCACCACACCATCCAGAGTGTGTACAATTGAAAACTTATGATTTATTCACTTCTGGAATTTTCCATCTAATATTTTTGAATCTTGGTTGATCATGGGCAACAGAAACCATGGAATGCAAAACCAGAATACAGATAAGAAGGACTGTTGTTTATTTTTTTGGAGAACATATATATCTGAAATGTCCTTATTTACCTTCTCACTTATTAATATCTTGGCAGGATGGTTTATTATATGTGTCACACTGGGTAACAAACATTCTCCTTTTCCATCTCATATTCTTTTTTTTCAAGGTTTATTTTTATTATTTCTAATTCTGTGTATGCATGTGTGTTTGTGTGTATGTGCATTTGCGTGCATGTGCCTTCAGAGGTCAGAGGCATCAGATCTCCCTGGAGCTGAAATTACAGTCAGTTGTGAGTCACCTGATATGGGTGCTGGGAACTAAACTCAGATTTCCTGCAAGAGCAGTACATGCTCCTGATTTCTGAGCCATTCCTCCAGCTCCCTCCCGCTCCTATAAAATAGAAATTGTAATAGCTGTTTCTCAGGGTTGTACATGGTTTGACGTTCAAGACTTCCTTGTTATTAGCTTTATTGTCTTCCATCTTCTAGCACTGCTGTTTTTATTTGCATACAGTTTCGGCTACATGTTTTAGCCTTTGATCACTTTGTCCTATACTTAGTACCCAGAAGCTCTGTCTGGTTTTCATTGTTCTAAAAAACGGAAACAGACACAAAACCAAGCCCCAAATAACAGCCTGTTTTTAGTTCAAGGATGCCTATCTTTTTCTGTCTGAAGATTCTAATGGAAAAATCAACTCCAAAATTTGTCTTTTCTTTCCCCTTTATAGCCCTGATTTCTTACAAGTTGGTTTCTTTGTTGTTGTTGTTTACTTTTATCTGTCTTTAATATTAGAATCTTTCTTCTAACACTTGGTGATCCTTGTCCACTTGGCCAGTGAGACAGAAAAGACTGACTAGAAGGTTTGAACATGGACAGGAGTTGCTAACTATGGGCTTCAGCACAAGGTGACCTTTGGGAGCCTGATCAGAATCCCCTCATATCTGTTCCTTTAGCCTTTTTTCTGTTGCAAGTCAGACTTTTCAAAAAGGAATCTTGAAATCTGTTCTCTAGAGGATGCATCCAAGGTATCAGTGTACTGGAGAAGACAGTTTGGGTCATATACAAATTGTCTTCTTTTTTTCTAATTAAAAAATATTTATATGTTTTGCCTGCATGTATGTGAGTGTATCATGCCATTTGTGCAATACCCATGGAGGCCAGAAGAAGTTATTAGATCTCCTGGAACGGGAGGTATAGACTGTTGAGAGCCAACATATGGGTGCTAGGAACTGAACCAGTACTCCTAACCACCGAGCAGTTTCTCCAGCCCAGTCTTCTTGTTTTTAATGCACCAACTTTGCCAGTACTTTCCTAGGGGATAAGGCACAAGTCACCCAACTGTAGTGTCTTGCAGAAGATGTTTAGATACCTCTTCAGTTGTCTTTCAACTGAAGCTGTTTGCTCTTCCATTCTCCAGTTCTGGAGTGTAAACTGGGATTCTTTCCAGTGTCACTATCACCAATTTAGAATTGTGGTTTCTTAGGTCCTCTGTCAGTTAGATTTTAAAAAATATTTTATTTTTATTTTATGTGTATGAGTGTATTGCCTGCATACAAGTAAGTGTACCTGTTGTGCAATGTCCACAGAGGTCAGAAGAGGGAGCCAGATTTTCCTGGAACTGGAGTTACAGATGGTTGTTAGCTGCCATGTGGGTGCTGGGAACTGAAACTGGGTCCCCTAAAAGACCAGCCAGTGCTCTTAACCCGAACCATCTCTCCAGCCATAGATTTTTTAAAATATGAAGTCATAATCTTCATATGTGTCTGTCTGTCTGTCTGCTACTTACAGTGGCCAGAGGACAACTTGCAAGAGGGACCATGTGGGTCCCAGGGACTGAACTCAGGTAGTCAGGCTTGGTGGCAGGCCCCTTTACCCGCTGAGCCATTTTGCCAACCCAAGATTTTTTTTTAACAAAACGAGAGCAATTATCCATACTTTACTCATCAAATAGATCTTTCCATGTCCATAAATATTCTTTGAAATCTAATTGCTAATAGCTGTCTTGTATCCCATCATATATCATAGTTTATTTAACCAACACTGTACAGCTGTACAAATTTGGATTATTTCCAAATTCTTAAAAGCAATGGCACATTTAACAACTTTGTTGCAAAAACCATTTACGCACTCATTTCTTCAAATCCAACTCATTGCGGCTTCTAACAAAAACTACCTGTGAAGCTCAGTAATTCTGAGATGCTTTATGAAATGAAGGTCCTGCAAGCATACATTTTTTGGAGTGCTATGATTCTGTGTGGGTTTAGAAATCAATCAAAAATGCTCCAGAGATTCTTCTTTTGTGAGGTTCAGTTTGGAAGTCATCATGTTCATACACTCAACTTGCATTATACTTACGAAAGTTGTGCTGAGGCCGGAGAGAAGGAAAAGAAAAATTTACAGGGTTGGGGATGTCTGGCTCAGAAGGACAGACAGCCCACAATTAGAAGGCACACTGTATAATCACTTACTATCAGAAGTGCTTAGAGCACTACACCGTGGGAAGCAATCTTTGGAACTTATTTTTTTTATGTAAAAGAATAACTCTGAAATAAGGCACATTCACTTGGAAGCCACACCTTCCAGTACTCTCCTCTTGTTTTAAAGACTGTCTTACAATGCTGAGAGCTCTGAGGGAAGACACCACAAGGAAAAATAAGCTCCATTTCAGCAAAGTCAAATACTGGGCCAAGTCTAGTAATTCTCTAAGTACAGTGAGCAGAAACCTCACAAGGCAAGCTTGGTAAAATGTGGATTTCTTGTCCTCATTCCTCTTAATCAACTCATGGGCTTCAGCTTAGATCTTAAATTCTGAACTTGTATCAAGGATTCCCAGGAATCCTGATGCGTAGGTGGTCCAGGGACCACAGTTTGATAAATTAGTTTGGGTAGAGTTTTGCCAGCGATGTCTGAATCTGAAAATTTCTCTGGAATTGTCTTGTTACCTGTCACTAGATCTTGGCATTAAGGCTGAGAACAGGTTTGACTCACCAGTCAGGGCACCGGGCTGGGGCCTGGTAATCCACCTTGGGGTAGTTCCGTCTGAACACATCAGATATTTAGGGTGAAGGTGTTATTTAACTCTGCTTGCTCTTCTGTCTTTTTCTTAGGGACACTGGACATTCATGCACTGCCTTCAGAAAGCAAAGGCTGTCAGACTAGGAGACTACCTAGAGTCTGGGAATGGGCCTTTAACACCAGAAACTAGGGAAATGAAAACAAAAACCAAACTCAGGCTGGCTTTGCTCTTTGACCCAAGCAGTAGGAAATTGCCACTTAATATCATCAATGCATGCTTTTGTGGGAACCCTGCTCATCTCCACGCCCTCTGAGACCTCTCTGAATCTAGTTAATGACACAAATGCTCAAATCTATGACCCAAACACATAGCCAACACCTTCAACCCAGAGACTTCAGGTTCTTTCGGCCCAAGACCAGCTCGGCCGTCTAGGAGTCTGAGACTGGATGAGGGACACTGCCTTCCCGGTGGAGAGGAGCAATGCCCTCTCCTGTCCCTTGGGACACCGGCTGCTGCAGGGACTTTGGGTCTTTAGAGCTGAAGGTTTTAGTGCTCTGAGAGCCACCAGCCAGGCCGCCACGTCACCGGCAACCTGACCCCATCAGTCCCGCCCCCTTCCCCCGAGGCTGAGCCCAGAGCAACTCAGGCCGTGTAGGGTAAGCACTGCGGACCCAGGGCGGGCCGGATCCCGGGTGGCGAGGATCCCTGCAGTTGGGCTTCTGTGGTTCCCTGAGCGCCCTGGGCCCACGGGGTCCACGGGGTCCACGGGGGTTCAAGTTCAGCCCAGCGGTGGTTCGGTTTCCCTTCCGCTCTAGCAGGCGCGATGGCTCTGGGGCTTTGCCTTGTGCACGGACAGGGCTCCCACCAGGCGAGGTGCACTGTCCCTTGTCCCCAAAAGGTCATTCCCCAGCTGCTGTTGCCGAATCTGTATGTCCTGCCTTGCACAGTCCCGCTGGGGAAGTTGTCTGCTTCTCTCTTGCCCTCCTGGCCGTTCTCTTCTAGAAAACACACCGGAAGGGGGAGCTTTGGGTCAAACCAAGGCTTTTGTGTCCCGAAAGGCCCTCCTTCCGCGCACCTGGTTTTAATAAGCGCCTAGGGAGAAATATGGCCAGGGGCTTGAAACAGCCCTGAGAAGTGCTGTCCCCAGAGAGAAAGCGCGGTGCAGTGGACTGAGCATGTGCAGATGCACTGGCTCTGCAAGGAGCTGCAGAAGCTTCTGCACTTTTCAACTTTAACTGTAGTCCTGAGCACCGTAGCGAGGTTAGAAATGGGATTGAAGCAGCAGTTCAAGACACCTTCGTGAGTACTGCAGACCAGGAGACTGTGCAATTGAGTCCCAGTTTTCGTCGTACTACAGAGAAAGGGAAGGAAACTCTGAAAAAAAAAAAAAAAACAGCTTTTCCTTTACCCCCACCTCTTTAACTCTGTGCACATATTTCTACGTAGTTGCAATTAGAGGTACTCTGCCTTCTCTTTCCAAATTCTGGAACAAGGGAAGTAAATTACATCCCAACAGAAGGGAAGTCTTCCTTAGAAGTTCGCGGGGGTGGGGGTGGGGGGGCGGGGGGGATCTCACAATACAGACCTGGAAGTTAAAGATTGCAGATTGTATCAGGCGTTTAGCCTATATTATAAAAGTTTAAAGGAGAAAGGACATGAAAGGCTTTTTAAAAAGAGCCTTATGAGATGAATAAATATAAATACCATATATATCCACACACATTCTTACTGCATCATATTTTAAAGCCAAGGGGAAATTTCTACTTTAGCACTTTGATCTTTACAATCTTAAGAAAATAACTCTTCCCCTTCTGTGTACTGGAGTTTTGAGACCCCCAACTTTTCATAAAATTTTTACGAAAACCTTGGTCAGCATTTAACAGGAGGTCTCTCGGTCTTGCACTTCTGTTCCCTCTGTCTTGAATGCTTTTCTCTTGCCTTTGCATTGTTGGTACCTCCTTTTTCTGACCTCATGCAGCAATATTTTATTTCCTTCAAAGTTCTAACCACTGTCTGAACTCATCACTTTGGTGAGTGCCTATCTCCTCAGAAACAGAAGTTTCTGGAGAGCAGGGACACGTTTTGCCTGCTGCTGTATTCTAGAACGTCTGTACCCCTAGCATCTACCAGGACTGCAACATTTAGGAAACACTGTGAAAAGAGTTTGCAACCTTGAATGAACAACTGTGAGGAAGCATTTCCGTTCCCTGCCCCTGGAGCCTTGCCTTTACCTGGTGGCTGAGGTATAGTTACCCTCTGATCTGCCAGACCTTCTTAGGGTTCCAACCCACAAGGCCCAGTCTAGTCTAAGCAATTGAAATCTGGAGGAGGCAGCTGAGGCCTGGGGCATTTTCTGTTGGCTCTACACTTCGGACTAGACAGCAACTAGGGCTCTCCCCCACAGGCCTGGGACTGGCTGGCCACACAAGTCCTCTGACCCTTTAGCACCTCCTGATTTTTGGCTGCGCATTTGAGGTTCTAAGGTTCGTGCATGGTGGGAGCTGCTTGTGAAAGATGTTCTGTTTATGTTGGACTCCAGGCACTGGGAATAATTAGGGCAGTGACATGCTGTTAAAGTTGAGGCCTTTCCTTGTGGGCTGGGCTACAAGGCTGCAGTCTGGCCTGCTTGCTGGCAGAGGCCATGGATTCCTGTGGATTCTTGTGTTGCTCTGAGGAATCAGGTCTCTGAGGAAAAGGCTAAGGATACAGGAAGAAAGTTAGGAATTTCCCATGGATCCCTGTGGACTGATGACTGATGGTTGCTGAGCACCCCAGGGAGGTACTGATGTCCTGGGTCTGATCCTACTTGCCTTCCATCAAGGCCACACAGGGCTCCTGGAGTCATACAGGACTCCTGGCCAGGGCCTGCATGTTAAGTTGGTGATGATGAGAGATGACACCCTAGAAGAACCAAATGTTCTGGGAACTGCCAGTTGTAAAAAAGCTGTTTCTTAAGCTTTGACTGTTTAGCCCAGTGCCTGGCACATGGTGGCTGTTTTAATAAGTGTTATTTCAAGCAGGAAATGTGTTTCAAACTTGTCTGTGTTCGTGTTCTGCAAACAGATTTGATCAATACAAATCTGGGAGGCCAACTGCCTGGGTTCAAATCTCCATCACAGGTTGTTTCTGTGGACAGAGGTCAATGATAGTACGGGTGTTGTGCGCTTCTGGGTGTGGACAGAGCCTGGCACATAGTAATGACAGAGTAAGTGCTAAAAAAATTCAAAATAAACTATGGAGCAGGTGAGTTACCTCAGGAGAGCAAGAAGGGAGTGGGGTGGGGAAGAACGTGCCAGATATTTCAAAGGCAAATGTCATGTCCATAAACTGGCTGAGAACATGGGTTTTGTCATATGAGGATTCCTTATACTCTACAGGTATTTTACAAATGTTTCAGTATTTGCTCAGTATAAAACAGTGATTAAAACAAGGAAACTGCATTCTCCCACATGTCATGTGCTGCCTTTCAGTACACTCAGGACCATGGAAGCATTAATTTGTGCAACCTGGCTTGTTCTTGAATTAACTGGTGAGGGAAGTGTTATTATTTACAGTTCACAGGTAAGGAAACCAAGGCTGAATAACTTAACCTAAGGACATCTCTGAGACTTTAGAGAGAATGTATCCTTTGGCATTTCCCAGGGTGACCATGGAAATGCCAAATGTTTTTTCTCCGCCTGACATGTCTCAGGGAATAGTTTAGAAATGTATTCATAGACCAGGCCTGCAGGTGAGGAGAAAGCCCATTGCTCTACATCTGCAGATGTTCTCCTGCAGGAAGGCCCGAGTTCAGGATGTGGGTTTGAATACAGAGATCTGAATCTGCCTGTTTTTTCCTGCTGCTGTCCTAGGCCCCTGTTCATCATGGATTTATAGGCTATGGAGATTACAGTATCCACTTTGAAAGGAGGGTGAGTGAGGACTTCACACGTATGTCTGAGGAGTGGGACATGATTGGGGCTTTTTCTTCTAAAGGATGCTACATGCCTCCTTCAAAGGCTTGGAGGGGGCAGAGGACCTCTTTCTATTTTTGGTGCTGAGCTACTGCCCCTATTTGGGCTGTTTCTTTAGAATAGGGTCCTTCTGTCTTGAAACATGGTGTATGTTATTTAACATTAGATCATTCATATGGACTCATTTCCAGGTCTGTTCAAACTCTCCAAGGGACATTTAAGGACATGATTCCAGCTAAGTCAATGGCTCCCTATCCTGAAAAGACGTTCTTGTGATTAAATAAGATAAAATATACTTAAAATTTACCATTTAACGCATTTTAGGTGTTCAGTGGCAATAAACATTGCTGTGCCATAGTCACTGTCAAGACTGTCCTCTCAAGGGCATCTTGACAACTCATTAACCAGTAACTCCCCATTTCCTCCTTCCTCTAGCCTATGGTGTGGTCATTCTGTTTTCTCTGCATAATTTGACCAATCTGTTTATCTCATGTGGAATCGTATTAACAGATATGCCTTTACATCTTTCTGATTTCATTTAGCCTGTCTTCAGGATTCATCCATTTTGTAGCAAATCAGCACTTCCTTTTGAAAGATGAATCATGTTCTGCTGTGTAGATGTACCATGTTTGTTCATCTGCTCATCTGTCCATATACACTTGGGCTGCTTCTGCCTCCCTGGGACCTTAAGTTTTTCAGCCCCCGTATCATGAATTTCTCAGGGTGAGGCTTAGCATTCAGCCCCCGACCCCCAGGTTTGAACCCATTGAGTGGACAGAGAATGCTCCTTTAGAGAAGTTGATTTATTCCAGGTTACTTACAAAGGATTCATCCCTGGGAGAGAGAGATGGGGGTGTGGTATGGCGGAGGCCACATTTTGATCATAAGTCCCCCGGGACCTCTGGAACACAGTGAGAATGGCGCCCCAGTGCTGCGCCTGCCTCTCTCCTTCCCAGCTTTCCCTGCGTTTCCCCTAGACTTCCCTCCTTAAGGCATTGGTTAGTTGGATGTCAGTCACATTTGGAAGCCTATCCCTCACAGCAAAGAGAGAAAACAGCTTTTCTATGCAACATCCCACCCCTTTTTCTCTCTGGCTCTCACATACTTTCCGCCAACTTCTTCCAGGATAGTCCCTGAACCACAAGAGCAAGGGGTTTGGGGAGGGAAAACAACAACAGCAGCAGCAAAAGCAAAATAACAGGTATAGGATGATGTTCTCTCCACGGTGGCAGGGATTATCATCTTGCTTCAGTGATGCTCCTTCTACTGTAAAAACACAATAATTGTAAAACAGCCATAAGAACAACAGCAAAAGTAACATCCACACAGATACTGAATGACCTAACCTATGGGTGTAAACACAAGTGCTTAGGCAATGCCTAAGTAGGCACATCATATTTGTCTTGCAAACAATTACCGTAGCTTCTTCATGGGGATTTATAACTCTCCCCCTTACCACTGGGGGTCAACATTCTTTTCCTAATATCAGCTGTGTGTCTGTGCCCTCCCTGAAGAGCAGGCCCTGAATCCAATTTTAAATATGCTGGGAGTGCACATACCAGATGAGCCTCTATTACACCTGTAGAGACATTTGACAGTGAAGCACGCAAGATCTGTCCTTAAGCAGAGCTTTTCAGGACCATTCTCCTATAGCAGCCTACATAGCGCCCTCTAGCACTCTGAAAGCCGGGCATCCATTTGTGGGGAGTTTTCAGCTCGGTCCCAGCCAGGTCTCTCTCTCCACGCTTGAACCATGTCATATCTTCAGTAATGGGGCCTTACCATCAACTGTGCAATCAGCATTATCATGTGGCAATTGCCTTTTGTTTGGTAGAAGGGGCCTTCCAAGGCTCCCTTGGCCAAGAGCTCACAGGGAGAGCAACCCACATCTGGTACTGGAATTGCTAGTTAACAATCATATAAAGCATCCTTTTACTCTTTGGTATCTAAAGGCCTAGGCCCATAGCGCTCCCAGAATTTCACAGCTGTACTTCACCCTTGTACCCAGTATGAGTTATATTCTATTCTTGTTCCTTCATGTGTACTTGACGTCTTTCAACTGGGTTTCATATCTGTAAAACAGAAGTCAACATTATATACACATACAAGGTCTAACATAGCAAGGAAAATTCCTTTTCATTTGCATCAGCTTTTCAACAGATCCATGTTGGGTATAATGACATGTAATCCATTTAGTGTCCTGGATTTCTCACATGGAGCCTCAGTGCATTTCTTTATCCTCATTGGTGCTGGCCCAAACTGCTTGGTCCCACATAGGGCCGAGGAGGAATAAGGCTTCTCTAGCTCCTGTCGCACCTGTTGTTTCCTAGGGCTGGGGAGACCCTAGATCTGATTCCCAACCCTAGCCACACCTGTGGTCTCTCCATTGACCACACCTGGCTGTTAGGAGTGGCCCTGGCTGGGCTAACTGTCTCCCCTTGAATAGCCAGTCACAGGGGAGACATGTCCCCTGTTTACTCTGGAAGAGTTTAGTATCCACCCCTGGGATAGTCTTCATCCTCTGTGTATCTTTTGTGAACTGTTTCTCAGGGCTTAGAGCTTCCCAAAGGTGCTTTAGCACAGAATTTGGCTTTTTATCAATCCTTTCTTTGGGAACTTGGGCTAAACACAAGTCTGTCCACATTTGTCTACAAGTAATCCAAGCAGACCTTCTTTTCTGTTTTGCCTCCCTTACACATCTTTTACGCAGTTCTATTCTTCTACAGATATACTTTACATGCTGGTCTAGGTTGTTTAAATCTGTCAAAGCTTCTCCGGCCTTGTAAAGTTCTTGTCCCACTAGGGGATCTCGTAGGGACACTAAACCTCCATACCAATGTTGAGGTCCTTGTTCAATGAAATCCCTCATTAAAGCTCTAGTGAACACAGTCCTATCTGGTGTGATAAATGGGGTACTGTATATTGCTTTCTTCATACCCAGTTCTCTTAACAGCACCTGTCCTTCTCGTGTTGTGCTCCAGCTCCTGAAATCCATGGGAACGTCCACTGGTGATAACCAGGTTTCTCTAATGGCTTGTACAAGCCAGTCTATCAGAGACCGTTTCCCTTTGTAGGGAAGCAGCCTAAATCTCAAGGAGGGGTGAACTGTTACGTTGCTTAAGTGTCCTGTTTCTGCAGCATTGAAAATAATCTCATCTGCTCCCATGTCCTTGTAAGGCTCCACAGCCTTACAAACCAGGTAGTTAAGGGTTCCCTCCTGATTTGTTTCAACATTTTTCCTAGCTCCAGCAGCTTTAGGGCCAAGAATCCTTTATTCACTAAATTCTTATGCTTGTTAAGGTGTTTATCAGTATGCAAACATTTGGATTTTTCTTTTTGTATTACAGGTCGAACCTGAGGGACGCTGTTAGTTTCTTCTGGGTTGCTCCCTCCCTCATTGCTGCTTGATTCTTCCCAGGGGTTCTAGGTCCTGGGGTCCCAGGATGGGTCTTGTATTATCAACCTGATCTGGGTTTTCATCCCTTTTCCACCTCCTAGCTGTAGAGCTGTAGGGCTAAAACTTCTATGTCCTTTTCTCTTTTATCCAATTTGTTAGCAAGGTCAGAGGCTAGTATTGAAGAAGCAAGCCTCATATTTTTCTCTCGACCTAATTTGTCTCTCATACTTTGAGGCTCTCTCCAGGCTGCTGCCTCTGCTTGAGATAAATTCCTCAGGAGAAATAGTGATGGCCATGCCACCTCGGCAGCTGCTTGCTGATATCTTTGCTCTTGGCTTGCCACCCTCAGGGATTGCAAAGTTTGTTCTAGACCTTCTACTGTCCTCAAAGCATATTCCCAAGGTGGCCCCCATCGGTCAAGTAGGCGTACCACTCCATACCTCTTACACGTGGGTTGCCACCCTGGTATTTATCCCACAGATCTCATCTGCTTAGGCGAGTTCACCTTAGTTACATATTTCAGTATAAACCGTACTATCCCTGCAGTGGCCACCATACACACACCAGAATTTCCTGTGGGGATAATCCACCATATCAAAATTACCTCTGCCCACACTTTTCCCTTGACTAGTCCCCATATTAGCTGCGGCTCCACAAGTTCTTTCCCGGAGCATTCTCCTTTTTGTAGTCGGTCCTGCTCAGCTATGCCAACTGTATCATGAATTTCTCATGGTGAGGCTTGGCATTCAGTCCCCCCCCCCCAGGTTTGAACTGATTGAGTGGACAGAGAATGCTCCTTTAAAGGAGTTGATTTATTCCAGGTTACTTACAAAGGATTCATCCCCAGGGAGAGAGAGATGGAGGTGTGGTATGGCAGAGGCCACGTTTTGATCATAAGCCCCCCCCCGGACCTCTGGAATGGCATCCCTGGTGCTGTGCCCACCTCTCTCCTTTCCAGCCATCTCTGCGTTTCCCCTGGACCTTCCCCCTTAAGTCATTGGTTAGTTGGATGTCAATCACATTTGGGAGCCTATTCCTCACAGCAGAGACAGAAAACTGCTTTTCTATGTAACATCCCCTAATTGGAGCTGCCTTGCATACAAGGTGGAGATACCACTTGGATTTATTTCAGTTACATCTGAGTTGGTGACAGAAAAATCACAAATCATCTCATTGAACCAAGATGTAAAATTCAGAGGAGGGAAAAAGAAAAGCTTTTAAGCTTGATTTAAGTGGATTTGGTAGCTTCAGTTGTGTAGTTGACTGTGTGTTTGTGGGAGCAGCTAAGCGGTGGTTTCTTTTTATTATGGGGGGAATGGGGCTACTTTGGGGGGTGTGGCAGCTGTTCCATGCTGGGGCCCCTGTATAGTCTAGGTCTTGGCAAAGCCTCAGGTCTAGAAAAGTGAGTAGGCTGGTTGGAAATTCAGGGCTGGATGACACAGGGATGGAAGTTTTTGGGCTTCCCAGAAACATGCTGATTGGAGGTGGGGGGCCTGCTGTCAGGTGAAAACTGAGGTACGAGAAGGATAAATTAGAAAAGGGCTTTGGTGGGATAAAAGGAGGTAAAAAGCATCAAAGAGTTCTTCTTTTTGTCCTCCTCCCCATCCACTCTTTCATTTCTATCTGAAAGAAGAAACTGATCCAGAGAAAACCAATGTTTGTTTGTTTGTTTGTTTTTTGTCTGAACTATTAGGTACCAAGTAACTCCAGGGCTAGTTCAGAAATAGACATTTGATCATTTTTATTTCCCTAGATTCTCAAATGGTATTGAGCACCTCGGGCACTGTAGTAAACTCAGAGGGGTGCTGTGAGGTTTTTGTTTAAATTTTTTGAGGAAAACAGCTAGACGCAATAGCTACATGTGGGGTATCCATTGAACTACTGGCCTGAGTACTTCATAGTTTCAACCTGAGCTTGTGCTGCTTCCTCTCAATGACATCATATTTTTGGGAAGCTGGCTTTTCAGTGGTTGTCATGATAAGAATTGAGTACCTCATGAAAACCAGTGGAATAAGAAACAGAACAGGAATCTCATTGACTTCTCAATGCCCAATAAGCATGACTGTTCCTTTAGGTAACTGCATTAGTGAATAATGGAATAAAAATATTACTTTAACAAACTTTTATGTGTACTCATTTTTCAGGTGGCTACTAAAGGGTTCGACATAGATACTTAAATAATGACTTTTAAAAGGCACCTGTTAGTGTTTCTTTCATCAAGGGATATCATAAAAATTGCTAAGGTGCTAAAGGTACCCTGTATCAAGAGAGTTTGAGAATTTCTGCTTTAAATGTATCAGAAAATACTCCAAATATATTTGTTTTCAAGGACATCAGAGGTGGGATTGGAGATGAGATGGCAAGAGAAATGATCTTGCTTAGAGATTTTCTAAAGTAAATAGTTGTGAGGGTTAGTGGTAATTATCTACTTGACACAGTCTAGAATCCTCTAGAAAGGGTGTCTCACTGAGGGATTGTCTATGGTAAATTGATCTGTGGGCACATCTGTAGGAGATTATCTTGATTACCTTAACTGAGGTGGGAAGACATGCCTACCTCAAGTGGCACCATTCCCTAGGCAGGGTCCTTGATTGTGTAAAAGTGGAGGAGGTGAGTTGAATACCAGCATAAATTTTGTTCATTTCTCTCTGCTTCTGACTGGATATAATGTGACTACAGATTTAAGTTCCTGCTGCCTTGACTTCCCCCACATGGGACTCTGTAATTTGGAATTGGGAGCCAATTTTCTCCCCTCAGGTGATTTTGCCAGGGTGTTTTAATTACAGCAACAGGAAAAGAAACTAAGACCAAAGCCTTGTTTTTTCTATTCATAAAATTTTCTGGTTGTATAAAATACAGAAAGATGCAGACTAGAAGGAAAAATTCTCTATAATTCACTCATTGCGCTAGGAGCTAATAGCTGCTACCGTTTTATGAATATCCTTCCAGAATTCTTTTGTTCTGTGTAAACAATTCCAGGGATAGATTTTACTAAACTTGAATCAGATCTACTTAGTTATTACTTTAAAACATTTGCTGCTTTAGAGCCATTTTTCAAATCAACATGTATGTGTTTGTAATCATACATAATGCTGTTTTGTTTTTGTTTTTGTTGTTTTTTATTTTGTTTTGTTTTGACAGGGTTGCCCTAGTTCCAGCCCATCTGGACCAGGTTGGCCTTCATCTCACAGAGATCCGCCTGCCTCTGCCTCCTGAATACTGGGATTAAAGGCTCACACCACCATGCCTAATGCTGTTTTTGTTTTCTGAGACAGGGTCTCTCTATAGTCCCAGCTGGCCCAGAACTCACTATGTAGACCAGACTGGCCTCACAGAGATCCACCTGCTTCTTGAGTGCTGGGATTAAAGGCACTATATAATGTATATTTATATTTACTTTAAATAAATATGCATATATACTTTCAAGTGAGAAAAGCTTCTCAGTTCTAAAACCTGTTGCTAATTATAGGATGATTCCACGAAAAGTGGCTCAACTATGCCCTCTTGTGGATTAACTGACATAAAAGTGATTAGTATTAGAGCTACAAGTTAAAATTAAGCATTGTCCAGAAGATTAAAGACTTCATGTCACACAGCCGCAGAAACAATAGTAACAGTCATTAGTGAACTGCTTATGAACAAGAAACTTCTATTTTTTCATTGAAACATGGGAATGATCTCATTTAGGCCTTTAAATATGGATAGGATTTGGTCTAGGGGACTAACGAGGATGGAAGGCAGGGGATGTGTTCCATGAGGGAGCTGCATGCAAGAACAAAGGTATAGGAGTCTGCACGAAAAGGACAGAATTGAAGTGGAAATGACATTAAAGGGCCTTAAACTCCAGGCTAAAGAATATGACTTTAGTTCTGTTGACAGGCAGTAAGAATCCATGATTCAAGCTATTTAATGGCAGTAATTGATCAGAATTGGACTTTTGGAAGATTGCCCCTCAGCAGTGTGAAAGATGAGAATCTCCAGGCAAAGGGACAGTCAGGAAGCTACTGTAGTAGTCCAGCTGGGCTATAATGCAGCTCGGAAGAGGGAAACAGGGATCAATCTGAATTCAGTTAGGATGTCGACAATCATGGGATCCCAGGGCTGGAGAGATGGCTTAGTGGTTAAGAACACTTGTCGCTCTTGAAAAGGACCTAGGTTCAATTCCCAGCACCCACATGGTGGCTAACAACTGTCTGTAACTCCAGTTCCAGGGAATCCTATGCCCTCTTCCGACAGCCACAGACATTGCATGCACAGATGCACTTAAATATGTACATGCAGACAATATACTCATATACATGAAATAAAAATAATAGATAAAATATTTTAAAAATTACAAGATCTCTTTTTGACCCCACAGTTTTATTGTTCTTGTAAAGCTACAGTCAAGCTTAGTGAGATTTGAGGGAGGTCTGATTACCTAACCAGTTTGCATTACCTCAGTTGGAACAGATGCTTCACCAGTGTTCACATGATCTCCTCCCCCCACCTTTCCTCTAGGAAAACGGTTGTTTTAAGGACACCTGGTGTGTTGTTTTGCCTCTGGTGAGGGATGTTTTCCAGGGATCTGTGCCTATGGTTGGTAGCTATTCTGACTGGGAAAGAGTACACGCTACATTTAATTTTGACTGAAGGCCCTAAGTGGTCAGGTGTTCCTTTTCCAGTGGTGACAATGTATTCGGAAAATGGCATCATAATATGTTTCTTCTTCTCCTGTGAATATAAAACCGGAGGGAATTTGCTGAATAGGAACAGGATTTGGATTCCGAGGATGGAAGCAAATGGCTTTGCATGATTAAAGAAGTTGTAGCATAGTTTTGTGACCCTTTAACAAAGATGGCTTAACTCGCTGAGACTATTTGAGTTATAGCTGTCTTTAAAAAAAAACAAACCCCAGTTTTCAAGTCTAATCTTAAATGTTTCTTAATAATAAACACCTATAGTAGTGATGCTCAAGCGAGATCTGCAGTTTTCCAGGAACTTCTTGATGGGTTCAACCCAGTCCCAAGGTTGTGCCTGGTACTGCTAATCTCTGAAAAGGCTAATTATAAATGCTATCCTCTTCCTGGTTCTCTGTGCTCTGTCTGTATCAGGCCCATGTGGACAAGTCCAGAGTTGGAGCCCCACTGATGTGAAGAGAAGTGATTCTATTGATTTGTTTGTGCCTTTCTTTATACATGTTAAACTTTTCTGCACTTGATGGGTTCTCTTAAATATGATTCCTGGAGAAACTATCTTGAGTTACAGTGCATTTTAAAGATAACTAAGTTGGATGACAAAGCTTATGTCAGGTATTTCTGAGGCATCTAGGATCTAGAATTGGAGAAGATTTGAATGGCTTTTACTTCTGAATATTAGAAAATATTTTCCTGCTCCTGGGCAAAGAGGAGTGACTGAATATCATATATTAAAAAGTGAGCTTAGAGTTTGTGGATTGCCAATTAACATGCTTGAGTTACTTCAGACTTTGCTGGAATCATAATTCAAAGCTGATCTGGCATTGGTGTGCAACAGGATCATATTTCAAGCTCTATCAGATCAGAGTTATGTACTTTATCACCTTTTAACTGTTTAAATTACATTCCTGTTAATAGGATCTGTGCTTTAACAGCAACAGGCGGATGGTCGGATTGCATGGTTCATGTCTAGTTAAGTTTTCATGGCTAATTGGGCACACATGTACTAAACTTGCCTCTCTGCTTAGAAGTGAAGGATTTTACTAAATATGAGCAGAGGGTTTTTTTTGTAATAAGCAGCTTATTTTCATCTGCTTAAGTAGTCTTAAAAACACGAACCATTTTTCAGTATTATATCTTAATGTGCTAACTGCTTTGTTTTAATAATACAAATTTCTTTCACTTACTTCAATGAGAATCCATAGAAATCATAGTCTTTTAATTAAAGGCAATATGTTTCAGTGCCAGATATCCCGAAGAATTTCCATTGAACCAAAAAAGAACACATTTCTGGGCTGGAAGGGCACATATGGGAGCCTTCAGAAGCCTGACAGAAATGCCTGATGGAAGGATTTGAAACAGGAAAAAGATTAAGAAAAAGAGCGTCAGGGTAGCTTTCAGCTTAAATGATGTGGATAACAAAATAACTTTCTACACCATAAGATGGCTTGATTGAAAAACTGAGTTTGCCATATATCTTAATGTTAATATGTAAATCTGACTCCTGTGTACTTGGCTGTAATAAAGTAGCTGTAGTTTTGGAACCTAAAACTAACCCAAGTCACTAGGTTTCAAAATGATTGCAAAGGGTCTGAGAGCAAACTTGGAAAACAAGGGAATCAGATGTTTGAAACTGAAAGGTCCTTGAAAACCTTTGATGCCCCTTCATTGTAAAGAGAGCTGTCAGGAAATCAGATCAGTCTGGTTAAACACAAAGAGCCAGGGCACCAGAAGTCAGATGATTTAAATTTTACTCTCTGCCTCACTCTTGACTGGCCTATCTCTAAACTAAGCAAATCAGTTAATCGTGCCAGGTGTCTGTTTTCTCCATCATTCTCATAATGATTATGGAGATGTTAACTCACAAAGCTTTTATGAAAACCCTAATAAGCAACTGTGTGTCTGGAGGTTCTTTTTACATTATTCACATTGTTTTGTGTTTGTTTGTTTTTCATTCCTTTATACAGCTTTTCAAAAAGTAATGCTAAAGCATCACACAAATTGAATTTCTGGTGTGTGTGTGTGTGTGTGTGTGTGTGTGTGTGTGCAAGTGCACCTGTGCACATGAGTGTGGGGCCAGAGGTCGACTTCGGGTGTCTTTCTCAGTCTTTCTTCCCCTTGTTTTTCTCAAGACAATGTCTGCCACTGAACCTGGAGCACACCAGTTTGGCTAGTCTGGCTGGTCAGCAAGCTCTGAGGATCCATTTTTCTCTGCCCCTCAATGCTGGGGTCATAGGTGGGGAGCTGTCACACCCAGCTTTAAGTGGGTACTGTGAATTTGAACTCAGGTCTTTACCCTTTGGCAGCAAGCAGTTTACTGACTGAGCCATCTCTTTAGCCCCTCACAGGTTGAATGTCTATGGTTCTGAATAACCATGCACAGTGAAAGACCACGTATTGTAACTCATTGCCGTGTTTAGGTGCTTAGCACTTCCCCCGGGTAAGGAAGAGTTCTGTGCATAGTACTGACTGACTGAATGCATGAAAAAATGAATGATTTTCTTTACTTTTACTTTCTCATTCAGAGACTTGTGCCAAAAACATGCAGAGTATTATTGTTTTAGAGTTTTAACCAGATGCAATGTTTTGGAGCCATCCAAATTTGAGCCACGTGCTCACATAGTCTATAAGCATCCTCATTCTGATAAGTGTTTTAGCTTCCATGTGGGATGCTTGGTGGGATTCTTTTCCTGTGGTATTGCATTGGTCACTAGAGCCACAGATGCAGATCTTCACCAGTGATAGTTGTGGCCCCTTCCTTCCTTTCTCTGCTTCCCCACCTCTCAAGTTTCAGATTCTGTCACCTTGATGATCCTGTAGGTCTGACGGAAGGTAAACCAGGTCGCCAAAAGTGGGGGGTAACAGATTTTTAGGGGATCATTGTTCACAATTCTCTTCATTTTCAAGGGGTAGACTGAGGTGTGTGTGTGTGTGTGTGTGTGTGTGTGTGTGTGTGTGTGTGTGTGTGTGTTGTGCTGGGGGTAATTCCTATAACAAATTGAATCTCCGAGGGGGAGAAATTGCTAGATTCTTTCATTCTCACAAGAAAGGAAAATTGGCTTTAGGTTCCTTATTCTCCATCTGCTTGGTCAGTGGCAGCAGATCTGGCCTAGGCTCCTGAAACAGAGCTGAGAGCCGAGAGGGACAGCACAGCGCAGTGACTGGCCGGCACTGGCTGGTGTGCAGAAGGCCTGAGTGTACTGTCGGGAGCATGCTGAGGGGCCTTCGGGACTCTTGCTGGTCCTGGACCACCACAAGGGTGGCTCACTGTGTGAGAATGCATCCCAGAGAATGCATCACACTTCAGCTCCAGCCTGGCCGGCAGAGGAGGGAGAGGGTGAGACAAATCCAGCGGAGACTGGCAGACACTGTGCTAACAAAAAATAAAGGGTAGTGACCCAGAGGTGATGGAACTTACCTAAATCCACCGTGGTAGGGAAGACATATTGGACAGCACACTGTCAAAAGTGGCAAAAAAATATCAAGCAGGGGTGAGATGCTGAGACAATGGACTTCTCTTATTTGCTCCAGCTGCAAATAAGTTGCCTTTACTTATTTTTATTTTTATTTTGGAGGGGTTATTATTTTTGAGACAAGGTCTCCCTCCTCCTCCTCCTCCTCCTCCTCCTCCTCCTCCTCCTCCTCCTCCTCCTCCTCCTCCTCCTCCTCCTCCTCCTCCTTCTCCTTCTCTCTTACCAAAAGCTTAGTGCAGCTATTGCATCCATTTGGTGCCTTTACTGCTGGAAAAATAACAATCAGCATGGGCTTTCTTGGGTTACCCCAGTGAGAGATCTCTGCACGTCAAACACTGTTAACTTTAATGAAGCAGCGTTGAGGGTGGTGAAGAGACGGCTGACACCGTATTTCCTTAACAATAAACTGCTCTGACAGATGAAAACAAACAGGCTCAAGATAACATATAGCATTTCAGGGACTGAGGAGAACAGTACCAATAATGAGCAAAGACGGATGTGAGTGGGCTTTGCTCAAAAGCTGTGCTCCTCTATCTGCTGTGGAAACGTCTGAAAGGCAGGGCTGTTCTAGAAACCATTGCCTGGGAAGATTTCTAAGTAAACTCAGTTCCACTGTGGGGTTTCCTGAAGACCCTCTTTGCTCCTCTTTAGCCATCAGATGGATCTGAATGGTGATGGTTTGGTTTATCCAGTTCTAGTGGTCTGGGTAATACCCTCCTTCATGTTTTCTGCCAGGGGGACCCTGATTGCTGCTGTCTTCCATGGCTTCTCAGCTCCCAGAACCCACACTGGGGTGAGTGACCACTGTGCATTAAACTGCCAGACCTACTCCATCTTGACAGCTCCCAGTGCAGAGTTTGGCCTAACTCAGAAATGAAAACAACAAAGCCAGTCGGGGTTAGACTAGGTTTGGTGCTAATGTCCATTGGAGACTGCAGAGGAAGACACTGTGTGAACTGGAGCTCTGATCATTAGTCATTAAATACAGCTTTCAGCTAGACTCTGATGAGTGACAGATATTAGAATTTTAAAAATTCAGTTCTCTACTAAGCCAGATTATTTACGAATGCCCTGTGTCATATGTTTTCTTTGGGGGCTGCTTTGTGTATGTGGTGAGGAACGGGTCATTACAATTGCACTTTTGAACTTCTGAATTTTCTACATGTATTTTTCTTTTGAACACCACAGCCTTCCTGTGGAGGTAGTTTTCCTATGGTCCCACTGGTTTGTCTGGGGTCACATGGATAGTAAACATCAGTCAGGACTGAATGGGTTTCAAGGCCCTGAGGGTGGATGTGTGTGTGTGTGTGTGTGTGTGTGTGTGTGTGTGTGTGTGTTTCAGGAATGAGAGTGCCATAGTGAGCTTGATGGAGGTCAGAGAACTTCTAGGGGTCTGACCTCTCTTCGCTGTGTGGGTTCTGGGAATTGTACTCAGATCATTAGGCTGTAAACGCTTTAACCCACTGAGCCATTTCACTAATTTTATACTTAATAGTCACATTAGTCTTAGAGTTACTCAGTTTTATTTTTGAGACAAAAACTCCCTGTAGCCCCATCTTCCCTGGAACTAATTGTGTAGACAAGACTGGCCTCCAACCCACAGAGATCCCCCTGCCTCTGCCTCCTGAATGCTGGGGTTAAAAGTAGTCTTAGAGGTGCTATAATTACCCCCATGCTACAAAATGGGGAGACTGAGGTTGGGAAATACTAAGAACCTTTCCCAAGGTCACTTGGCTAGTAACTGTTGGTTCCTGAGCCTGTGTTTGTCTACTCTGCCCTATTGCTGTGGGGTTCTGTTGTGCACAGGTAGTCAGAATTTATATAAATAACAGGAGGAAAAGAAGCCTTTAATTGACGGGAACTCTGTAACAACAACAACAACAACAAAACAATAGCAATATGTACACACCTGTTAGCATCTGCGCATTTATCCACGCGATCTCATTCACTCTGACAGTGACATTATTAGGTTCAGGAGGTTCTTATCTGCATGCAGTCATCTGGTTTAGGAAGAGTTGTTTAACATCACCTGCCTCAGTCTCCTTATCTGTAAAGGGTGACAGTCATAACTCCATCAACAAGGAGGTTATGAAGATGAGCAAGATAATATATGCAAAGCTATTAGCACAATGCATGTTCTTTAGAAAGGACTCTAGGGAAATTACTGAATTTATTATGATGAGGTAAGCATTATTGCTATCTTATTTTACAGATGAGGAAATTGAGCCCAAAGAATTGGGCCACATGGCCAAGCCCACATAGAAAATAGAGAAACTACATTCACTTGGATCCCTTGGTCATCACTGCTCTCTAACCCTGGATCTCTCTTCTTTTGTGACTTAGTCATGGAAGGAAATTGGATGTTAGAAGCATATAGCTGTGGGCTGGGGAGATGGCTCATTTTGTAAAGGGATGGCTGCACAGCATGAGGACTTGTGTTCAGATCTCCAGAACCAATCGAAAAAGCTGAGCATGGTAGTGTGCCTATAATCCCAGCGCTGGAAGGCAGAGACAGGAGGATCCCCAGAGCTCACTTGCCAGCTAGCCTTGCCATATTGGTGAGCTCCAGGTTCAGGAAGAGACCTTGCCTCATAGCTTTGCTTTGGATCATGTGTCTCCCCTCGCAAGGTGGAGAAACAGCACTGGGAGGGAAGCCAGTTCCTCCGATGGCAGATTGTAGATTCAGAAAGATTGGAATGGACAGGACACCACATTGGCGACTCCAAGAAGAACACTTTAAGATTCTCACTTGAGGGCCAAGGAGAGTGGCAAAGGCCAGCTTTAGAGGTAGCTCTTGTCACGTCTGTGGGCATATGAGGAAAAGTCACGTTGGGCATGGCTGCTCACATGGTAGATGCAACCTTACTTTGGAACCGAGATGGTTCTAGGCCCCTACGATTCTGGATTGTGGGATTTTTGTAGTTTGCTTTTTCATTTTATAAGGGGAGGAGTCAAAGGTCTTTTTAATGAGGTCACAAGTTCAGAGTTATTTGCAAGTGATAGGCGAGATAGACCTACTTGCATGAAGCCACACAGCTTCACCTCCCAGTCTGCAGCGGGAAATCAGTCCACAGCAGGAGTGGTGAGCCCCTCCCAACTGCAGATAGACACTGGCTGAAAAGCAGACAGTTCTAGACTTTCTAGTTTTGTGATATTGACACACACTGAGCTTTAGAAATGGCACTGTGAATTTTGACCTTAGAGACTTTTCTGGGCTACTGATCTGAAATAAGATATCTTCTGTAATTCTGGGCTGTGGCGCTCAGCCAGTCATGCATCCCGAGTGGACAGCAAACACTTCAGTGTACTGTATAGTACTCAATAAATTTCACGAGTGCTTCAACACTTGAATCTAAAACAGGTTTTGTGATAGATATATAGATGGGTCTGCCCAGCTATAGGCTGGGCAGGTGTTCTGAGCTCATGCAAGGTAGGCTGGGCAGGTCAGGTATATTAAATTTTTCAGTCTGTGTTTTCCAATTATGCTGGATTTTCCAGACTATAACATCATAGCAAACTGAGGAACATTTGTAAACATCACTCAGGGTTCTATGAGGATTACCTCGTTATCTTATGCCATCCTCTTAGTGATTCCTTGAGGCAGTCTACAAATCCTTACCTTTGAATAGTTTGGAACTCAAGGCACTTCAGGGAGAGGCTGCCTATGCGAAAGTTTTCATTGTACTTGGTCTAGAACTCTTAACTCCCCAATTTGAAAGAAGTGAAACTTCCCATTGCCTCTTCCCATACCTGTGGCTGAGGTCAGATTACTGTCTGATAGACAGGCTGGGAGGCCTTGGGTTAATGAGGACATCTACTTCAGGGCTGAGTGATGATGACTTATAATTAGCCTTGTATTCAGGTCCCCAGATGGGGACAGGAGTGGGTAAGGACTCAGGGACACACTCTCTCAGGAACACACTCTTGACACATTATTTACAGCATGGAATGCCTTTTAGAGGCCAGAGTGATGAAGTTTTGTGGGAGCCATAGCTGCAGCCCAGGACAGACTATTTGGGTTTCTTCTGGCACACTGCAGTACCATAGCTACCCACATCCCAAGATGCTTTAACCTTGGCTGCCCCAAGCAAACAGCTGATGTTGAGAATTGACAACGTGGGCTGAAATGGAGGGATGTGCTAGGCCTGGCGTTGCGGTTCCTGCTTTCCTGTCCTCTCACCCATCACCTGTACATACAGGTAAAATCACAGTGCAGCTGACTTTGGGGTCCTGGTGAAGGTGGGAGGCAGGAAAAAAAGCAGCCCCTGCCTGAAGCCCTTCCTGGTTGGCTTCAGAGACAAAGGTTTCTGAGTACAGGGGCTCTGCACTTTCTCTGTCTTTTTCGGTAGGAACAATTTGGCTTGCCACATGCCACATCCTAGTGTCCTATGAAGCAGAATACAGCACCTTCAGAGGCCTTGGCTGAGTTGCTTTATGTAGATTTGGGGGCAGGAGTCAGTCAGTCAGTCCTGTCTGTCACAGTAACTGCTTATTGCTCCTTGCAGTGACCAGGAAGCTGGGCTGATTAAACAAGTGCCAATTTTAAAACATCAAAACTCCCTGCCCTCTAGTGGTTTATTGAAAAACATACATATTATAGAGAAGGTGGAGGTCGGGGTGAGAGTTTTAAAGCAAATTGAATTTGAACAGAGTAGTCAAAGGAAAAACATGAGGGCTGGGGAGGGGGCTCAGTAGGCAACAGCACTTGTTATGGAACCTTGAGGGACTGAGTTCAAATCCTCAGAACCCTGACAGATAGCTAGGCATAACCATATGTGTCTGCAATCTCAGCACTGTTGGGGCAGGGACAGGAAAATCATTAGGTCTTGCTGGGCAGCAGCTGAGTTCCAGGTCTAGTGAGACCTGTCTCAAGGAAATAAAACAGAGCAGTAGAATAGAACTCCTGTTGTCTTCCTCTGGTCCCTGCATGTGTATGTGCATACATCACACATACACTCCACACTCACATACATACATGTACACAAAAATAAAATAAAATTGAAAAAAAAAGTTTTTTAAGGATCAGGATGACTTGGGAGAACAGAATCCCTGATCCCCAGAATGGAGTACCCTTTTTTAATTTTTGAGATTACCTTTATTTATTCTTTGATAAATTTCATACATACATACAATATTTCTTGATTATTCCTACCCCAACTCCTCCATCAAACTCATCTCAACAAGTTCCCCCTCCCACCTTCATGTCCCTTCCTCCCTCCCTCCCTCCCTCCCTCTTTTCCTCCCTCCCTCCCTCCCTCCCTCTCTCCCTTCCATCCCTTCTTGTATCCCACTGAGTCCAGTTACTGCTGCCTGCTGGAACATCCCGATCTTGTTGACTCGGCCTCACGAAGTGCCTCTTTCTGCCCCTGTTGCTTCTTCCCAGGCATCAATAAGCTTGGACACTGCCTAAACCAATTCAGACTCTTCTAATAAAAAGTGAGGTAACACAGCCCCCACATAAACTGCATTTTGGATTTCCTGCTCTTCTTCGGGATGGTGCCTTTCAAAGCCTCTTGACCAGTGATGCAGTTGATTCACAACTCGTACCAAGCCTCCTCTTTTCCTTACAAAACATCCCTTTGGCGTTGATATTTCACACTCTGTCACAAGTATTCTGTTTGGGGAAGAAAAACGCCCTTAATACACTGAAATGAAAATGTCCTTCATAGCAGCGCACCTTAAGATTTGACTTTTCCCTTCTCTTCAAAGTGAGGACAGATTTTAATTTAATATGGCAAGTTGAACTATGTGCTCCCTTCCTCAAGTTTGCAACTTTACCCTTAAGTTGACTCTTGCCTACTCAGTGACCTTGCACCCTAATTTTTTCATTTACTTCCTGTACTGCATTTGAAGTGCCTATAAATCACCTCTTAGGTCAACCCTTCCCTCAACATGAATAATATTTGTATTCTTGCTGTGCAACACAATTTTACAACGATGCCAATTTATTATTTTTTGGCAGGCTAGATGTTTGTTCCTTTATGCTTTCCTTGTTCTTTTTCAGCATCTAACACATGTCAAATCCTTCTCTTAGCCTTGGTGACGGTGATTGCTTTGAAGTACTGCCTTTCTACTTTCTGAGGCATACCTGCAAAATGGCACATGTGGGGTCTAGGTGAATTGCCCCTGTCTGATGTGGATTCAAAGCAGAACTGGGCCCAGTCAGGGACTGTCACATGGAGACACAGACAGAAGAAGGCACAAAGATGGAGATCCTTGTGAATAAATCCTTACTTGGTTTTTAGGTTGTCCATGAGAAGGCTTATTGCTCCCTGCCAATGTAGGACCCTCCTTTAATTAAAATCACACACTTTAATGATCTCCCAGTCACTGGTCTGTTTCCAAGTGCTATCAGGTTTCATGTGGAAAAGTCAGTGAAGCAAAAACCAGTTCTGCTGACCTTGTCCCCTAAGCCTTGAGGGAGGGAATTCAGCACTGGGCAGAGGGAGGGTAAAACAGATAGGATTCTTATGTCAATGTTATCTTCTACAAGCTTAGCTTTCCATAACTCTGTCCAGTTCCTGAGGTGCCATTCCTTCCTGTTGTGAGAAACCACCCAGCTTTGGTCTGAACCCACTGTTTGTTGGGGTCTTTATGAATTCTCTATGTGTTGAGTGTTCTCTGTTGGCGGGCTTAGAATTCTAGTGATTTATGTCTACTACAGTGTGAATGAAGTTCAGCACCTATCCAGGGATTCAGCAGAATTTACAAAGACTTAGAGCTTTAGAGTGTGGAGTCACTCATGAAATGGCGAGGGTGTGCCCTGGTTGACCACGGGCAGGTGTGACAGTGATGGAGAGGGGCATCCCTGTAGTCCCATTACTTCTTTGTGGGACTTTAGGCGAGTTAATATGCCTTTTAAGCCTTATACAGTTTTGTTTTTCTCTTCAAAATGGAAATAAGAAATGTAGGTTGAGAATTGAAGTAATGCCAATAACATTTTTAGCAATAGTGTTCAGTGGATGTCAGTTATTATTATGAGGGTGAAAGGTCCATTTAGAGGATCAGCTTGGGTTATTCAAACTTGGAGTCAGAAAGGACTGAGTCAGAAGCCCCGCTTCATGTGTATTAGTCCGGTGGTTCTGGAAACCTCACACGACCACTTTAGATTGAACTCAAGATTGTTGTAGGGCTTCTATTAGACACAGGATTACCAGATGTGGCACATGGAACTCAGGAAGCGTTAGCTGAATGTCTGTGCTCTATGCATCCCAGGATGATGGGTCTTGACCCCAAGAGGACTTTCAACCCTGATTTTACTTGGCACAAGTCAGATATAAAGAGAAGGAGTTCTCTTAAGTGGATTCTCTCCCTCTAAGTGAAAACCAATCATTTAATATTTCCTTTCATGGCTCAGTTATTAGTTACTTTTTCTGATATTTTAATAAAGTATCCTGAATAAAACAACTTAAGGGAGAAAAGGTTTATTTTGGCTTACAGTTCAAGGATATATTTTTATCATCATGGAAAAGTCATAGGCAGGACCTTAAGGCAGTTGGCCACATTGCATTTAGTCAGGAAGTAGAGAGTGATGAATGTTAGTGCTCAGTTTACTACATTTATATAGTCCAGAATCCTAGCCCAGGGAATGGTGTCACCCACCTTGAGTTCTCTCCTCGATTAACCTAATCAAGATAATCTTTCACAGGTATGCCCAGAGACTTATCTCCCAGGTGATTCTAGATCCCATCAAGTTGCTATTTGAGATTAGTCATTACAGTGGATAAAACACTTGTAGTGAAAGCATAGGGACCTGAGTTCAAATCCACATAACACACACACACACAAAAAAACGGTACAATAATGTCCGTCTGAAATTCCAGTGCTGAACCATCTCGTCTGGCATCCTAAGTGTCAAACAAGAGACTGTGCCTCAAACAAGGTTAAGGAAGAAGAGAACTGACAGCCAAGGTTGTCCTCTAACTACCACATGAACACAGTGATATGTATACACACACACACACACACACACACACACACACACACACACACCTCAAAAACCAGAAAAACTTGTTTCGTTCCAGACATAAAATATCTAGAAGCCTTTGGCAGTGTAAAATACTAACTGAAATAAATATTGCTGTTTTGTCAAAGTTAAATGAGTACATGTGTTGTTACAAAGCAAGGAGAGGAAAGTTCTAGCTGCTCTCCTGTAAACACAATGCTCAGACTGGGAAGTATGCACAGTGCCCCTGAAATTCTGTGGGACATTAGGTGCTTCGAATGCCAATAGCCCACTTGGGAAGGTGCCTTGCTGTGTCCCTCTTGGGAGTCTCAGTCTCATGGTCTGTCTTTGTTTGACAGCTGGGTAGAATTTTTTCTTGCATGTCCCAGAGGACTATGTTTCTTTTTGTAAATGACAAATTAAGCTTATGATGGGTGCTTTCTGGTGGTTGCAGAGGTGAAAGAAGGAACTCTGTAACAAGCGAGCAATGCAGGAGCTGCTTTCCGCTCTGTGCGGACACCGGGGCTCGCTGCTCCATGACAGGTCCGTGAGAAGCTGCGACACCCCTCCTAATGTGCCGGGTCTGCTCTCGGCTTACATACACAGGCTTGATTTATAATCACAGTCCGGACAGCATCTGAGTCTAATTACCTGGGTATACGAAAGTTCAGGAGATCTCAACCGAGTTAGCCATTCAGGGTTGCATTACCAGAAGCAGATGGGAAAAATAAAACACTTTAGTTTATGAGTATTTTTCTATTCAGGGGAAGGAACAAGAACAAAAAGAGTTGCCAAATTGATCCTTGTCAAGCACTAATTAAGTATTATTCATGATTAATTTTGATGTTGATGTAGTCAGTGTTTTAACAGTGTCATAAATATCTGAAAGAATGGAGTAGCGCACTTTGTGTAACTATAATCAATCATACACTCTGTGGTCCCCATGTGGCCTCCTGAGCCAGCCCCCTATTATTGTTTTTAAAAATAATACACTTGTTAGTGACTTTTCTGGAATGTTCTTTGTGGAAGTGAGGAAAAAACTTTCCTAATCTCTCTTAGAGTTGCCATTTCATCTCATTAAAACACTTTTCTAATTTCACAAAACTAAGAATCTGTTGCTTAGTGATGGATGCTGGACTATTAACAAAGTAGTGTCTCTTGGATTTACTTCTGGAAAATCCAGGTGGATTTGAAGGCAAGAGAGGGTATAAATGACACCTGACCAGCCATGAATGATTAATTCTTGAAGCATGGCAGCAGGCACATGGAATTCAGTATAATACTTTTTTATATTTTTATACATATTTTGCAATTTTCTCCAATAAAAATTTGAATGGTGTTTTTTGAGGAGGAGCTCAAGGTTCTTCCTTAAGGAAAATTATGGTAACTAGCTTTCAGCATAAGCACATATATATTATTAATTATGTCTTAAAATATGTAGTTAATCCAGGTTGGGGTTGGTAGACTAATGGTGGTCAAAAACATACTTAATATAGCTTCTACATAATTGAATGTCAACAGCATGCCAGTTCTTACACTGGCTCTTTTACATTTGTATTTACTACTTAAGACCTGGGCATGTAGCTTAGTGGTAGAGTGCTTGCCTAGTGGGACTGAATCTCTGGTACTGAGAAAAAAAAAGATTGTTATACAGGTTAAATATCTTACCCTTATTTAGTAGATAAGGGAACTAGAACTTAAGGAAATTAAATTTTGGATAAAGATCATTCACTTAATGACAAGATGAGGTCTTTGAAGCTAAAAGGTGAATCCTTGTATATACATTTATAAAAGAATCACATTTAGTTAGATGATTGAGATAAACCATTAGTTCAAATAATTTGAGTGGGAAGACTTAGAGTTGCATTAGTCCAAAGAAGAAAAACAGGTGACATGCCTACTCTTGCTCCCATGCTTGTGGTGGCAGACATTGCTAATCAAATGTGGCACTTATGCAGGGTCAGAATTCTCTTCTGCATAGTACCTGAGCTAGCATAGCCATTGTGGAGTTGGCATCCTGCTCATTTCTCTTTATTGTCTTTTTACTGCTTACATGTGTGTCTGTGTGACCACATGTATGCCTGGTGTCCCTGGAGACCAGAAGTGTTAGATCCCCTGGAACTGAAGTTATAGACAGTTGTGAGTCACCATATGGGTCTCATAGTGATGGACAGAGTACTTGTTGCTCCTGATATGCGTCCTGGACTTTTCCCATCTCAATAGCTAAGGCTCCTTCCAGGTTAAACTTTGCACGACTCTTCTTACATGCTTTCATACAGATTAATATAAACTTCTTAGAAAAATGCTGGATCAATACTGGCTATTTCTAAGAAGGGATAACAAAATATTCCAAGTCTAAGTTGTCAGAGCTTCGAATCAAACCAAGTCAGTTCACAGAAGTACCTGCTAGTTTCCCGAAATGGCAACAAAGCCTTAGGCTGAATCTGGTCAAACAGCTGTAGCCTCAGGCCCCACAACCCCTAGCATCAGAAGCCTACAGCCCCCACTCACTGTTCTCATAGATGTGCATGGAAGACTTAATCTATCCAGTCCAGGTGGATGATGTAAAGTGGCTGAGTTCACTTTGCCTGGGATGGACAGATTTGTAAGCCATTCAGCTGACTTGTGGCATTCCTGCTCTAATTGGGCATCTTGATTCACAAGCCCTGGAACCCTCTCATCTGCTCTTCTGAAGACATTTGATCTTGAATGACTTTGAATTAATATTATTTACCTCCACAGAAGAATTTTCATATCTTCAGACCATGAGTTCCTAAAGCCTATGCTCTCTGGGGGTTTTGTGGACGGAGTTCTGACCTTCCCAGGAGATCTAGGAATGAGACAGCTATTGCAAATTAAATTTGTAGTGTTGTTTTTTAAATCTATGAATTAAACAGCTAATAGAAGTCCATGTAATTTGTGTGACAAGTGACAGCCTATGTGACAATAAGTCACCCATATCTTGTTACACATTTGCATCCATTATACTGGGTAAAGCTGTGTGCCACTGGTAGACCATTAAACCTTGTCACCAGTGTTTTTCTAGGTGAAAGGGTAATTATTTTTGATGTTTGTTCTTAATTTATTAATCATCAGTGAAGAACATTAGGGTAAAGGATTATTTCAAACAAAGGCATAGATCAGATGTGGGGAAGGCGTAATGATACTGAGTCTGATAGAAACTGCTAGTGTAAGGTTAGCCTTCTTTTGGGTGGGACTGCATGTGCATTTCAGATAAAATAGGTGCATGTAGAAGAGTGGATAGAAAGAAGGGAGAATACCAGTAAATTGTCTGTGGAGGGAATCAACCCTGCCCTAAAGTAGAAACTCAATTTCCTATAATTTTGTATGTGTGCTAGTAAAATCCACTGAATGATTTTAAGTGGTACAGAAACAGCTTTAAAGATAGCACTAGGAAGATGAGTTAGTCATTAAAGTGCAAGCAGCATAAGGATGAGGGCCTGAGTTTATGTCTCCAGCACCAACATAAAAACTGGGCATGGCACCCACACCTGTAATCTTAGCATTTTGTTTGGGGGCGGGCCTTGCATAGGCTGACAGATTCCTGGATCTCACTCGTCATCCAGTCTAGCCAATTGGTGAGCTCCAGTTTTTAAAATATTTTAATTTCTATTTTATGTGTATGAATGTATTGCCTGCATGTTTGGAAGTGTACCCATGTCATGCAGTGCCCACAGAGGTCAGAAGAGAGTGCCAGATGTCTTAGAACTGGAGTTATGGACAGTCGTCAGTCTCCATGTCAGTCTAGAAATCAAACCCAGGTTCTCTGCAAGAGCAACCAGTGCTGTTAACCACTGAGTCATCTCTCCAGCCTAGTGAGCTCTAGTTTCAGTGAGATCTGTCTCACAAAATAAAGTGGAGAGCAACAGAGGAAGACACCCACTGTCAACATCTTGTCTCCTCACATGCACCTGTATGCCCATGTGCACAAGCAGACACATATTCACACTCTATACATCTACTACACCATACACACAGAGCTATGTGCTCCTAGCAAGTGTGGTAAGGAAACAATATAATAACATACTGAATCCATGATTTATTGAATTACTATTTATTTATTTTGCTTAGATTCAATTTATAATAGATGTTCTTGCTTGTGAAAAGTGAGTTAAGGAAAAGTGAGATAAAGAAAAAAAAATAACCGATACTGAAGATGGTATTCAGAAAGGACAAAGTGGAGGCAACCATATGACCAATGTTTTGAGAACATGGGACTGAAGATGAGTTACTTCCCTTGGGATCTTCAGATTCTTCTTTGCCATCTGGAGGCAGCCCCATGTCTGTCCTAAATGTGGAATGCAAGTCACATCAGCACTGGGAGGAATTTTCCTGACTTCAGTGAGTTTAGAGATCAGCTAAGATCACAACTGAATGCTGTTATCAACTTCCTCTTTGTCTTCTCTGATGCCCTCACCTTTCCTTAAGCCCCAGTTTCTGCTTGCCAAAAAGAAAAGGCTAAAATGGTCTCAGAGTTGCCTTCCAGTCCTGACTTTTAGACTTTTTACCTCCCAGTTGAAATTCTGGGTGGTAAGATGATGCTCTGGGAAATTTCACACATTTCTGAGTTTCCTAAGAAGGCTACAAATACTATAAACCTTGCTGATACCTTGTGTATGTTCATGTGTGTGTGTGTGTGTGTGTGTGTGTGTGTGTGTGTGTGTGTGTGTGTGTGGAGGCCAGAGGACAACCTCGGGTGCCATTCCTCAGGCACTCCCACCTTTTTTGTTTTTTGGAGATGCAGTCTTTCCCTGGCCTGAAACTTGTCAAATAGGCTAGACTGGCTAGCCAGTGAGCCCCAGTTTCCTCCTTTCCCATGCTGAGATTACAAGTGTGGGTTTTTTATGGGGTTCTGGGTATAGAACACGGGTCCTTAGGCATAATTATAAGCCTCTTACAACTGAGTTATCTCCCCATTCCTATCTCCTCTCCTAAGGCAATCTAAGTGACTTCTTTGAAAGAGCTACAATCGTTTGGAATGTAAATTTGGATATGTTTGTTAAAGAAAAAGCAAGTGCCATTTCTTTCCCCATCCTACTTAGGATCATTGAGGAAAAGTGGTGACCCTAACATAGAACAGGGAGAGGATCATAGATTTTCCCAGGACGATGCTAATGCTGATTCTTGTAAAAAGAAAGGAAGTTAACGGCTAGAGGGATGGTCCAATGGTTAGGAGCATTGGCTGCTCTTTCTGAGGACCCAGGTTTAGGTCACAGCATCCACATGTGACTCACAACTATCTGTAATTCCAGTTCCAGGGAATCCATCGCCCTCTTCTGACCTCTGTGGATACTGCAAACATGTGCTGCACATACAGACATGCAGGCAAAACATTTATACACATAAAATAAAAATAAATATTTTAAAAAGATAGGAAGTTAGTGCGCTGGGCTTGGTGGCACACACCTTTATTCCCAGTACTTGGAAAACAGAGGCAGGAGGTCCTTTGTGAGTTCAAGGTTAGCCTGGCCTATATAGGGAGTTCCAGGACAGCTGGGGCTATAGGGAGACCCTGTTTCTAAAAGATAAAAAAAAAAAAAAAAAAGAAGAAGAAGAAGAAAGGAAGTTAGCTACAAAAATGAGAACAGTGAGTCAGAGACAACAACTTGAGCCTAGACTTAGGGAGGAAAACAACCACAGTAACAAGTGGTCATAGCCACCTGCCTGTGCCAGGCACTGTGCCCATACAGCGGCTCCCAAAACAGACAGCTCTTTGGTCAGGCTGCAGTGTGGGCTGAGGGAGAAGGTAGGAATGGCTCATTAAGTGCCTCAGAGGCTTTTCTCAAGAGTTCAGATTCCTACAAACCATTGTCCACTAGCTTTGATATCAGGAGAATTGTGGTAAAGACAAATTTTAGGATGTGCTTGCCCTGTTTAAAGGAATAGCCTCCAGATCTATATCAGCTCAGTCAACTTTGAAGGATTTCTCTTGAGGAAGTCTTCCTGAATCTGCTGACTAGAAGGGCATCTATAGTCTGTGATGATGTTGATGGTGGTGATGATTTTGTTCTGCTTTGTTTTTGAGACTGGATTTAATGTAGTCCAGGTAGACCCTGGACTTGCTATCTAGACAAGATGACCTTGAACTTCTGATCTTTCACCTCTCAAGTGCTGGTATTACAGGTGTGCAGCTTTTGTCTGTGATTATAAACACTGTGTCCCCCTGGCTCTGGGCATAGGGAATGGTGGATGACTGTACCTCGAATCTATTTTTTTTGTGACTTCTGATGCTGATTTGCAGTAAAACTCGGTGAAAGCTGACTCCTCTTTTTTTGAGCTTTTCTTCTTGGATGAGGAAGCATGTACCTCAAAAGACTATTTTCATAGATTTAAAGACACAGGCATGCTCTTTCTTGCAAAAGTTCTTCACTTTGTAGCTAATTTGCACAGACCTTGTGAAATATCGTTCTAGAGACAAGCTGCTTGTTCTTTTTGATTATTACAGACAGAAACAGTTTGTTCTTTCTCACCATGCAGGTCTGGATAAGCCGCTGACAATTTGATGAAAGTGTGACATTAGAACGCATGAAACAAAGCTAAATCAGGGAGCCAGTGGGCTCAAGTCTTTCTAGATAGGAGAAGATACTTCATGGAGAGAAGACGAATAAAAATTGAGAACACAGTGTCTTCTAGTGATATTTAAAATGACAGAAAAGTGCCCCTGCCACTGTCTCCAACCCCTAAACAAAAAATGTCAACTCCTTCCCATTTAAACTTTGCATTCGATGCTGTCCATTTGAGGAGTTGAATATAAACAGAGATTGTCTGGTAGACTTGTTTGGACTGCTCAAGTTCAAAATCTAGCATTGGTGTTTACTAGGTAGGGGCCCTGTGTTTCTATGCTTGCCTTTCCCCTTCTGTAAATGGAACATGAATAATTCTCCTTTGAGGAATTTCAGGAGGACTTTATTTAAAGTACTTGGCAATGCTCTTGTTCAGCATTCAGCTAATGAGTATGTTTTGGGGTAAGAATCACTGTCTACCCAACACTAAACGGCATAGAAATGATAACAGCTTATACTAAATGGAGTTCAGCAACACTGGGACTTTTTATACAGGCGAGCTTAGCTGAAGTGGGACACTTGTTCCTTCCATTTTACAGAGATGTAACTGAGAATCAGTAGTTAACTGATTTGGCTAAGTTCCTGGAGGGAACAAGGTGGAACAGGCACACAGGCACCAATCTTTCAAGGGAAATCTTGCTTTTTTTTTTTACTGTATATGGCATCAGTCTTACATCAAGGATGCCTCTGAGACACATTTCAGTAAAGACTCTTCCACTATCCCTTCCCTCAGTGAATTCAGATACTGCCAGTGACCTGCAACCTAACATGAGTCTATTGGGGGCACATCTGGTTTCCATCAGGTAGGGGAATCACTGATGGGAATAGCCAGGAGGGTTGTTATTGATGTTTAACAATTCCTTGTGAATCCAAAGCTCATTTCAGTTGAGCTCAGACAAAACTTCTTTGCTGTGTTGGAAAGGCTGTTAACATCAACTTGGAAAGTGTGAACAGCAAAAGCTACAGTGATTTCCTCACCACCTGTATGATTAGCAGTTGGTTTAAGGTTCAGGCCTAAGACGACTGAGGTTCATCTGTCCCAAACAGTTCCTGCTCAGTCTGCATCCTCTAATATTGATGGTGGATCAGTATGGTTTGTGGAAAAGGTTACCCCTGTGAAGATTCTGGTCTTGTCACTTTCTGGTCCCTTCTTGTTAGAATGGGTCTAAAATTCCATAGTTTGAGTTATAGATTGAAATCCAGTCCTTCAGGTCTGTAGAGACCAATTTTAGTACAATTGAAAACCTCCAGTGTAAGTTGTTCTTCCAAAATGGCATGTGATGTAGCAGAGTGGGCCTGCTTGGAGTCTGATCCGGGAGCCAGAAGCCCCTTCTCCATGACAGCATCGCCTCCTGCCTGTGATGAGGGGATTGACATCGGTGATAGCCAAGGCTCCCTCCAGTAGTTTAGGCACAGGTTAGAAGAACTGAGAGGAACACATGAGCAAAACTGAGACTGGGTAGGTTGTGCAAAGATGGGTGGATATATTTATTTTTAAAAATTAGTTTTACAGCAATACCAATCATCACAAAGCTCTATTATTAAACAGTTTCTGGGGCTAGGGATCTGACTTAGTGGGTAAAAATGCTTGCCATGCAAGCCTGACAGCCTTAATTTGGATATCTGTGACACCTCTTTAGAAAACGAGTTGGACACAGTGGCATGCGTTTGTAATCTGGCGTTGGTATGGAGAGGTGGGGCAGGGAGACGGGAATGGAGACCCGGAAGCCTGTAGGCCAGCTAGCCTGGAGTATGCAGTGCAGGAGCTGAAACAAGAAGAGAGACCCTGCCTCAAACAAGGTGGGAGGGGAGAGACGACTCCTGAAAGTTGCTCTGTGACCTCCGCACACACGTTGTGGCATGTGCTTCATGCACAGACACATCATACACTGACACCCCGCCCCCCGTACACACAACCAACAAAAAGTATCCCCCAAAAAACAAAAAACAAATCAGTTTTGACATGTTGTCTTTTCACTAAGGTAAAAAGTCTTTTGTAAATTGAAAAAATGTGTCTTATTACTGTTTTCTTCAAGAACTATTTTTCAATGGGTGGAAATTTTCAAATGGGGCTCAGAAGTTCCTAGGCCTGGCTTGAGGCCAGAAACAGAAGGAGATGAGTAAAAAGTACAGGATTTTTGCCATGGCTCAGACCTGGAGAATCTGAGGGTGTGGGCTGGGGTGCCCAACAGCCTCTATTAAAGAGTACGAGAGAGCCCCACCCATTGGGTGAATCCCAGGTTGAGAAATCATGTTAAATCTCTTGCCTGTGTGCGGTGATTTTTCTGGAGTCAGTTTCTAACTGCTGGATTTGCTGTTCTCATTCTGGTATTTTCCTAGTTCTAGAGGTAAGCCACAGAGAATCATGTGTTATCAGCTGTTACTATAACATGAGAGGGCTCATGTGAGAAGAGGCCCAGGTCCGTGACAAGGACTGACTTTTCCAGTCTTGACAAGACAATCTTTTGGCTCAGTGTCAAGCCCTGTCTTTGGTACTCTCTTGGTCTCATCTTGCTATCTTTCTTTTCTAGGGGCTTTCCAGCCCACCCCCAACCTGTGCCTTCTGACCAAAGACACTCTCTGTTTGTATGTGATTGAGGTCCATTCTGATTAAAATTGCTTTCTTCAATTTGGGGGTGGGGGGAGGCGGTATTGTTAACAGTTTTAGCAAAATGTAATTCACATATCATACAATCCAAATGTATGGCTCAATGGTCTTTACCATATTCACACATATATGCAATCATCTCCAGCTAATTTCAGAACATTTTCATCACACTGTAAAGAAACCTCATACCTTTTGGTTAAAATTCCCTCCATCCCTTCATTTTCCCAGCAATAGGTGACTACTGATCTGCTTCCATCCTTGTATTTGGTCCTTTTAGATCATTTGTATAAATAGAATTATGTGCCGTTTTATCTTTGTGATTTCTTTTTTCACTTGGCATCGAGTTGTCAAGGTTCATCTATGTTGTAGCATGTTCTAGTGCCTTATTCCTTTATGGTCAGAATAATCTTCCATTCTACGGATACCCCATGTTTTAGCTGTGTGGACATTGGGCTTGTTTCTGGTTTTGGCTGTTTGGAATAAAGCTGTTTGGCCTGTGAGTATGAATTTTTCTTCAGCTCTGTGATCTCATTTCTCTTGGGCACATACCTAGGAGTGGACTTGTTCTGGATCATAGGTAACTTCATGTGCAAATTTCTGAGGACCTCTGAGACAGCTCTCCAGAGTGGCTACACCAGCAGCCTAGGACAGCTGTTTTCTCCACATTCTTGTCCATACTTCTTATTTGCCTTTAAAAGCCTTAAGCCCACCCTGCTGAGCATGAAATGGTGTTTCATTCCCCTCTCATGGAACATCCTTCCCATTGCTCCTTTTGAGGTGATTCCCAAAAGACACAATTTGGTTTACTTAATCCTTCTAGAGCATCTATTTTTAAAAATTAAGATGAATCATTTTTGCTGTAAAAAACAAAAAAAAAAAAACAAAATGTACAGACAGGAAAGCCAAAGAAAGCAGCCCCAAATCACCCCCAATCCTGGGGAGGCTGATAGTACACTGTCGAGTATCTCCTTTTAGAATCCTTCCCTGTGATAGTCACTATTTAAAGGAGATCTTTGCAGACCCAGTGGAAGCCATCGGTGGAAAAATGGAGAAGACACCTTTGAGCAGGAGGAGCCCTGAATTTCCTCCTCCTCATTAGAGATGGGCCTAGGGTTGGGTCTCAGAGTCTGTCCCTTCTTAGGAAGGTTTTCTTCTTTCTGACCCAATAGTCCATTGAAAATGGTGTCTATCTGTTAGTAGCTATGGTGACTGAATGAAGAACCTTAATGCCACTAGACACTGAGTGTGGCCTCGGGGTAGGGCTGAGGGTGGCCTTAGGTCCCTTATACCTGAACTTGGAAAACTGTGGAAATGTTTTAAGATGAAGTTTTAAGAAGCATGCCTGCTGTGAGAGGCATGCTTCTTAAAACTTCATCTTAAAACATTAATCCTATTAGGGTTAGTCAACGAGGAAAGCCGTAACAGCGTCATCTCTAATAACTGATTCAATATTGTTGACTGAATTTTAAAGAACAATCTTTTTCTAATATCACTAGCTGATTAAATGTTGAAAGGTAGCTTATTTTCATAGCAGCTCACATTGTCTCCAAAGCTATTGTAAAACCAGTGATTTACCTCTTCCAATATCAGTTCTCTCAGTAACAATGGCATTCTAATTGGTAGTTGTGTTTCAAGAGGTCATTTTTTTTCTTCCAATAATAAAAACTAAATATTGCAAAGTACTGACTATATGTTAGTCCATTTACATAGATTTAATACTTTACGTGGAATTATTCCCTTTAACCCTTGCAGATACCTCACACAGTGTGACTGATCACCATCCTAGAGCTAAAAACAAAAACAAAACTGAGCCAAAGTTTGCATGCACCAGTCTGGACAAGGAGTTTGGAATGCTGGCACTTTTTAAAACTGACAATTAGGGGTTTGGGTGATGGCTCAGTCCATAGAGTGCCTTCTTTGCAAGCATGAGGACCCGAGTTCAGATCCCCAGTCTGAAATCCCAGCACTGGAAAGGTGGAAACAGGAGAGGATCCCTGTGACTTGCTGGCTAGCCAATCTAGTCACACTGGCGAGTTCCAGGTTCAATGAGAGACCCTGTCTCAAACAAGGTTGAGAGTGATTGAAGAAAACACCCAGTGACAATCTCTGGCCTCTACACACATGCACACCAAACAAACAAATAAACAAACAAACAAAAACCTGGCAATTAAACAAAACAGGAAACTAGTAAAATCAAAGAAGAAATCCTGGTTATTCCAAACTATCTTTGCTTGGGGACCTGTAAATGCTCTGCCACTCTAAGACTGCTGATTGTTTTCTGTTAGATGCCACATACTGGCTTGCCTTGGGTCCTTCTGTCCCTGCCACTTGGGGAAGAGATTTAGAATGAGGTGTTTTACACCTCTCCTGCTGAGGGACTCAGTCACACACCTTCCATGAAGGAGAACCAAGCTCACGGAATCCATTCCTTCTTCCTGGTCTCCTCCCCTCCTCCCCCTCCCATCTCCCCTCAGGAACAGGTTACAAAAGGCATTCACAGTTGTGGGGAGAAGGTATCAGCATGCCGTGAGCACCTGAGGAGAGTGGGTCTGGGTCTCTGGCTTGTAATCCTTGGGAAAATGAAGAATGAGTCTGTGGGTGGTTCAGGACACTAGTGGGAGACTGGCTTGCTGCTGTGACAGACAGCCAGACACTATACCCATTTTCTTATGGAAATTCACTTCTAACAAGTGTTATTGTACTAAATAGCTAATTCAACTACATTCTATTTTGATGAAATGGATGTTACTAGCCACCTTAAGTTCCTTTAGGAACAAGGCTGTTATCCCGACTAAGTGGATGAGTTTGCAGGCTCATAGTGGTTAGAGAAATTGGTTGATCTCACACAAGATCCAGATGGCAGAGCTGGGACTCTGTGTAATGATCTATTTCATTTATATTCTGGGATCGAGCATTCTAAGTCCAGTTCTTCCTTGTGGGGCTATGGGGTGGGGTCTCTGCAGATCTGGCAGGAAGGACGCCGCATTGCAGGTAGGATGTTTGGAGCCTTAGAAGAGGGTCTGTTTTAGGCAAAGGCATCCCTACCAAGACAGTTCAATCCCAGGGCAAATGAATGTCATGCTTGCTGACTTTATGCCCTACGTTCTGTCCCTCAAAACAACTAGGGTGAAAGAATAAAGAGGTCTTTCAGGTAGGCATAGTGGCACACATCTTTAATCCCAGCACTTCAGAGGCTGAGGCAGAGCTCTGTGAGATAGAGGCCAGCCTGATATATATAGTGAGTTCCAGGCCATCTGGGACTACAGGAAGACCCTGTCTTAAAAAAACAAAACAAAACAAAAAGAGGTCTAAGTCTTACAAAGTCTTTAGTGGTAGGAGCTCAAGTTTAGTGTCAGACCTGGGGTAGGATTTAGACCCTTTCATCCACCAGTCTGTTTGCCTTTATTTATGAAAAGGAAGCTATTTCACCCCTTTGTTAGGGTAGATGGGAAACAGTGCCTAGCCTGGGAAACTCTATGGAAGTACCGGCTGCTCTTCTGATCCCTCTTGTACCAGTACGTCCTCCCCTGCCTTTCTATACATCCCTAGAAGCCCCCTTCACACCTTTATCACCCATCCTCCTTGAGACCCTGTGTTCAGCTGCTTTATGGAAACTTATTCAGAAAATTCATTGATTATTTACTGTTTGCCTGGGGAGGGGTTTCCCAAAGCTGTGGGACCAGAGCTGCTCTATCAATTCTTTATTAAGACCAGCTATTTTTTTATTTATGATGGTTATGAGTTCATTAAAATGATGCTCCCTATTGGGAATACCAGCAAGGCTTTTAGCCAGGTTTTTTTTAAAAATCAGGTTGTTAGAGTAGATATGAATATTTTAATAGAGAGAAAGAGCAAAGCCTTCAACCAACTTAATTTGTTCTAGAATCTAAGTGACAGGCTTAACAGGGGTGCCAAGTAATTTTGTATAATCAGCTTGGCTAGTGGGATACAATTAAATGGACCAGGGAGCCTTTCATAAGGGCCACAGGGGGATTCTTTTGCCCCAGGGCAACTGTATGTCACCGTATTCCTGCATCCTCTTGGTTCTTGTAAGATCTAGCATAGCCACAGGCAGCCTCCAGACCTAGTTAAGTTCCTATGAAGCCAGAAGAGTGTTTTTGCAGATTCTGTTTTTAACACTTAACGGAATTCTTTTCCCCAGATGCTGGTCTTGTTAAATTATGTACAAAGTGATGGATAAGCTAGCTCACTGTTGCCAGTCGCAAGCCTATTTGCTGATTCAATCTTGGTTGCAATCTTAAAACAGTTCAGCTCTGGCTTCTTGATGTAATTTAAACAATGTCCACTTGGGGGAGCTTTATGATTGAAGTTTAAAATCTATGCTGCCTTTTTAAAAAACTGTGCCACATGAGATGAAGATACCGCCCTCCTCATCACACACACACACACACACACACACACACACACACACACACACACACACAACGACAAGCCTCAGAAGCAAGCAATCGTTGCAGAAATACAATGATAAATTGGTGGAAGTGGGTTTACTTAATTGGTAATTCCTCCTTCTGGAGTCTGGTTGTTCTTGCGTTTTAAAAAGCTTCTTCGCCTTCCAAAGTGAAATAGTTTTTAGGTGGAAATAAAAAAGAGCAGCACTTTCTGCTGTTTCTTGCACTATTGTTTTGCACACACACACACACACACACACACACAGATGTCAATGCATAGTTAGGTAAATGCACGTCCCAGTTGGTTTTAAGGAGCCGAAGTAACAGAAGAAGAAAATCTTCTTTGGAGTTTTATGAATCTGGTCAATGGCAAGAAAGATAAAAATCATAAAATGAAACGTCTGAGCAGGGAATTGGAGGACAGCCTTTCCCAGGGTGCACAGCGTGTAACTCCATCAGCCTTTCTTTCTGAAAATAGGTGGGGCACAGAGGTTGCATGAAGGACAGTCCACTGCTGCCTGGGCATAAGTCCAGGTTCCAGATGGTCTTTGGGGTCTATCACATTTGGACAGTTTTGACATCATAGAAAGCTAGTTCGGGTTCCTAATTAGAACATTTGCTAGGGACTGTTGTCACAATATGGACACATTATTAACCCATTTTACTATGGGATAAAATGAAACCAATTATGAGCCCACTTATACAAATGCCCCTCAGTCTGTATCTCCTTGCCTTCACAGAGGGAGATGGAAAATGATTCTCAGAGGAAGGAAGTCTGGCTATTGTCTAAACTCAATGTTACTCTGTTCTCTCCTTATTCCTCATGTTTTAATTGGCAAGGACACCACAGACTCTGTTCTCATCTTCTTTAAATTTGGCTTGGCTATCTTGCCAAAGCCTCATTCTAATTTTTCCTACTGTCTCCCAGCGAAGGAAGAGAAAAACCTTAGAGAATCACTTTTTGGCCTGTTGTTCTGTGAGTGAAAGACCTTCCTATATATGAGCAGCTGCTGGGCCCACGTCCTTCCACACCACACGCTCCATCTAGCAGGCCCAGTCTTGCCTTGCTCCATCTTTCTCCCATTGGACAGTTGACCTTTCTTTATACAACGTCACACTATCTATTGCCTTCTGCCCCAGGAGCACAGGTCCCAGGAACCTGCTCCAGTTAAGACCAATCCACTGCCTCAGCCCTTGGTCACCATTGTCATTAGTCACATCTATAGGCCTTAGACTGTCTGTTCAGTGGGGAAGAGATGTCACTTCCTCTAGAATCCTGTGGTTTCTACTGGGAAGACATTGTTTTCAGGAGAGGAAAATAATGCTTTCTGCACTTATTTTCACAGTATTTTCTGGTCTTGAACTTTAAGGAAATAGTTTCCAACATTTCTCTTTTAGCCATTGACTTTCTTAAGTACTTCATATATACCCAGCCCAACTGTACCTGGCTTCCAAGGGCCCTATGTATATTGTTTTCTAACATAGTTATTAGTCTGTCCCAGACCTCTTTGTAATGGGCATTTGCTGCTGCTTGTCCTGTCAACAGTTGAAGTCTGGATCCATTCCTCTTGACTCTGGTAGCCTTGGGTCTTGCTTTGACCTACCCAATGTGGTGGAAATGATGCCATGCCAGTCTCAGCCTGGGTCTCAGGGTGTTCAGCGTCCATCTCTGTCCATCTGGGCTCTTGTCTAAGGCCTCCAAGCACAGAAACTGCTTTGACTTCCTAAAGGATGAGAGAGACCTGAACTTAAGGCCACAGAAAGGCCCATCTGTTCTGATAACAGCAGAGGTACCCCCTGAGGCACTCTAGTAAACCAGAAACCATGACTGTAAAGGCTAATGCTTTATCTATCACATTCTGATAGCTGCTGGAAAACTTTCAGTCATCCCTGTCAACCAAACCAGCCAAGTGGATTTCATGTGCATTTGCTCCTCTTGTCTTACATGTATGTGTGTGTGTGTGTGTGGGGGGGGTGTTAGTTTTTAAAACTTCTAGTTATTCAGTCTAAAGAACAACTTCCAGGACTACTATTGCCATTAATTATAGACTCTGTGCCAATTTCCAATTGCCATATTCTTACTCCTTACTGTCTTCCAGGCTTAGTGCTGAGCAGCACTTCATATGTATCGTTCCATCTGGTCTTCTAGATTGTATTGAGCAAGTTAGATTGGCCCATGATATACACGGGAAATGGGAACTCCAAGAGGTTGTTCATCAGAGCCGTGCCATTGTGCAACACCAGGGGGCGCCATTCACATAGCGTGATGTTCAGTTCACCTGGTGACCTCAAACCCAGCAACGCTGTAGGAGGTGGCAGAGCTGAGATTTCAGACTCCAAACCTTGAGAATTTCATTTTTTGTGATTTTGGATAGCCCTCGACTTCTCTCTGTTTGAGTGTTGATCTGTCCAGCTACCTGCCCTCCTCCCTCCCCTCGTCCTCACACCTGTCCGCTCATCCATTCCGAGGAATTATTGAAGGTATTCAGTACTTTTAAAATATTCCCATTTATTTATTTAATTATTTGGGGTGTGTGTATGTTTGTGGATGCATATGAACATATGTGTGGGCATGCACATGTGGAAGTCAGAGGACAGCTTTTGGCAGCCCAGTCTCTCTGTCATGTGAAGATCAGGCTTGGCAGCAAGTGCCTTTACCTGCTGACCCATCTCAACATCCCAGAAAAGTATTAAGTTTTCTATAAACACTTTGAATATCCAGCTATTAAAATACACTAGGAAGCATTCATTCTCTAGGGCTTGCTGTAAGTTCATTTGAAATGTGAAACTTAATTGTTATATATATGTATATATATATCCCATATATATATATATATATATGTGTGTGTGTGTGTGTGTGTGTACGTGTGTGTGTGTATAACATTCAGAAGAGAAATATATTTCTCCAACTCATGGATCCAAACCCTAGATTTCACATTGTATCATATTTGTTTCCAAGTTCTTTTGTCCTCTTAAAATTATTTTTACACTTATTTTTTTCATGTGGAGGTCAAAGGACAACACACCACGTGGTTTTGGGGGGACCCAACTTGGGCCTTCAGTCTTGGTGGCAAGTTCCTTTTACTCGGTGAGTCATCTTGCCAACCCTCCTTTGACTCCCTTTTAAAGAAAGAGAACAGAGAATCAAACCCTGCCTCTCCCTTCTTTCTCCAGTCTAAAGATGGCATGTTGCACCTATGCCACATGCTTATATATGTTCTTACTGTGTCTGTGATAGCCATGAATAATATTTAATATTGTTGTTAGTTTGTAGTTTGCATTTACTATCAGTATGCTTTTGCAACTTGTTTTTGTCCTTCAGCGCACTATGCTTTCTGAGACTTATTCATTTTGACACATGTAAACAGGTCTTACAGTGAAGTCATAGAAGCCCAGGGCAACACAAATTGCCAGGGGGTCTCCTTCCTTTTAGCCAATGGAAGGAGAATAAGATTTGTTAAGATAGAAGTAAGGCACACAAATACAATGGTGTGTGTGTGTGTGTGTATATGTGTGTGTGTGTTCCTGTGTGTACATGCTTTCTCAGCAGAGGGAGGAAAGGACATTCCAGACAGAGGGAACAACATATACAGGCCTAGTGGATGGAGAGAATACTGCATGTTCTGGATGTTTCATGTAGCTCAGTATATTTGGAAGATGGAATTTTGGGAGTGGAGTGATTAGAAGGAGGCTGGGAACAGTGCCGGGCACTTGGCTGTCATGATTATTTGTTGAATAAATGAATGAATAAAAGCTTTTAGTGTTACAAATGCAATCATGAGGCAAGCCCTTAATTAACTGGAATGCTCCAGGCATTGTTGCTTGTAATTAGTATGGCTCCCCAAACCTCTGGTTCCAAACTTTGTTCCTGAGCATTTGAGAGAATATGTGAACGGAACTTTACCATCTCATTGAGCACAGTTTGGCAAGCTCAATTCAGTCTTTTGAAAAGGAGGCTCTTTCAAGTCTCTTAGGCAAAAATTACAATGTCCAGGTCATTACTGAACACCAGAGCTGTGGTAGGATTGGAGCAATAACTAAGTGGCTAAAGGCACTGGCTGGTCTTGCAGAGGACTTGGGTTCAGTTCCCAGCACCCATGTAACAGGTCACAAAAATCCCTAGCTACAGTTCTGGAGGATCCTAAGCCCTCTTCTGTTCTCCATGGGCATTGCATGCATGTGGTACACTTACATATAAGAAGGCAAAACACTCATACACATAAAAAATAAAAATAAATAAATTTAAAGAATAAAAAAGAATCTTTAAAAAAAGGATGATTATATATGTGATTATATATATATATCATATAGATATATGTATATATGACTAGAACTGTTGTTGACGCTGATTTAGAAGACCGAGTCAAATGAATATGAGTCTAAGACACAGGCGGTGTACTTTAGTGAGCCATTTGTGCTTCGGTGGGTTTTGCTTTCAAGTAAGATTTACTATGACTTAAGTTTTTGCATTGATTCAGCAAATGAGCACCATTTTTTCCTTGCTAAATGGACCTATGTTTCTTTCAAAACAAGTTTGTTCAGGAGAACAGGAGGTTGGCTCCTTATGCTGACCCAGCAGTTGCTAGAGTATGCTTTGTTAAAGAGAGGTCAAGGAGTAGAGAAATAAATGGCAAATGAAGCAGTTGAATGTCCTTTAATTCATGCACTGGTGTCTTAAAAATTTTTTTTACACTGTGTCTGCTTGCATTATTCTTGGAATATTGATAGTCATGAGGCTGAGGACAAAGTCAACACATGAGTCCCTTTTGTCTGCCTTAATCACGTCCAAGACTAATCCCACAAATGCTGGTGCTTCCAGGCTAGTGCCTCCGCCCAGTTATTACTATCACTTCTTTCTAGGCTTACCTAAGATCGATAGCTAACTTCTCAAAGCATTTCAAAGCTTGCAGTCTGATGACCCTTAATAATGGCTCTATGTGTATATTTATTTGGGCACTTGCTTGTGTGCTCAGGTCTCTGAAACATTTTGTGCGTTTGAAACTCCTTTTCTTTGCCAATTTGGGAGTGCTATTAGGGTGAGAAAAAGGCAGAAATGGGGATCCCTTTGTGGCAACAGAAATAGTTTCCTTTCTTGAAGCAGCTCTCAGCTTAGGGGTGGAGAAGAGGGCTTTCAGGGAAGAAACAACAATTCTTTTTTCTGCTCAACCAGTGGGAAGCTGCTGGAAGGGGATGGAGGTGTGTTTTTGCCTTCTTGAATTCAAATTCATGTGATATCTTTCTATGGAATCCATGTAACAAGTGATATTTATATTTTCAAAGTCAATCCAAAGTTCTGTTTGGCTAAAATATAGCTGAAAAAGAAATATAATTATAGATTTATAACAAGATTTTTCAAAAAAAGTTTTTTGTCAGTAGACCTTTTCCACCAGACAAATGTACAGGGAAGGCTAATGTAGAGCTATTCTGGTCAAAGCTGGATTGGGCTTCATAATCCCTGAAATCTAATTTCCTTTTGGGTTATTTCCTAACCACACTGCCACCACCTCTTCTGTCCCGAGGGAACTTACTCCTGTAAGACACATTAACTATTGGTCTTTTCTTTCAAACCCTATAAAATGTTCCGATTATGGCAAGGAATTCTAATCTTTCAATCCCCTCACACCCTGTAAGACTTCTGTTTATGATGCATTCCTAGAACCTGATGGTCTAGGGCAGAGCTCTTCTCCCTCTTTGGTCTATCCTCTTCTCCCTTCTTTTGCACTGATTCTTTTAACCAGCCAATCAGGGAAGACCATGAGGTCAGACCCCAGCCAATGAGTAAAAGACTCATTACTCTTGCCTTAGGGATAAAAAGTATATAACTTTTAGTTTTGTGTGCTTGCTCAGTCTGAAGGACAATGCAACACACCCTTTTGCAAAGGTAAATGCTGCCTGCCAAGTTACTCTTGTTTTGTCCAAACGCTCTTTGTGAAGAATCATTGGGGTCTTTGGACCTCAGATTTTATTTCTAACACTTTGTTCAGAGTGTCCTTTTGTCTAACACAGGGCAGGAAGCAGATGGCACAAAAGGAGAATTCCAAGGAGAGAAAAGTGTTCTCTAAGGCTGTTTCTGGTTTATTTGAAAAATCTCTCTCATTCCCATTTGTGGAGGCTCAGTACGCCTTGACCCAGGACTTTAGCTACCCTCCTGGTCTTAATGAGACAGAGTAGACTATGATGCAGCTATATTTCCTTTTGTGAAAAAAAGTGCTCTAAATTTAAATGGTCCCCTTACAGGGACAATTGGAGCCACTGACTCTCTTGGGATCAAACCCTCAGGATTGCATGTGATTTCTGTCTTGTTAATGCTGGCAAAGTGGTTTTCTAGATAAAGGGAATGTTAGTTCATTGTTAATAGTGAAAGCAGTAGATTCTACCTCATAAAGGAAATGGGCTAGCAAGGGAGAAAATGGAAAGTAAGGGGAAATAATTAAAAGTATTGAGAAAGAGCAGAAGATTTAGAGGGATTGCTGTGGTAAATGGGATTTGGGACTCTAGGCAAGTGAAGAACATGCTAATTGGTAATTGTAATTGTAACTAAAGTGCTTAGCTGGGATCTTTATTATTATGATTACATTAATTAATTTATTGGGGATGTGTGTGCACGCACAGTGTGTATGGTATATGTGGAGGTCAGAGGACAACTTACAGGAATCGGCTGTCTCTTTTCACCATGTGGCTCCTGCAGATCAAGCTCAGTACATCAGGATTGGCTACGAGTGCCTTTACCTGCTGAGCCATCTCCTCGGCCCTTGCTGGGTTCTTTACAGAGTTCATATCAAAGAGCAATGAAGGAGATTTTCATTGCATGGCCAGGAACAATACATCCAAGAGGGTCACTGCACAGTGCAGGGATCAACTGAACACAGTGGAGATCAGGTCTAGACATGTTGCAAACTTAGAATACTGATCTTATTTGAGGTTATGTTCTAATGCGTTCTAGCTTGGTTGTTTTAATGAAGTCTGCAAAAAGCCAACTTTAACATTCCATTTTAATAGATACCTCATCAGTTTAAGTGTGCTAAAGCAAGTTCAAATGAGAAATGGAAATCTTACTTCTTAGTATCTTTAAAAAAATTATAACAAAATTAGAAAATTTATAGCAAAATAAAAAGTGGTTGCCAATAATAATAATGGTCTTATCAATTAGCATACCCAACAAATCACATCCAGTTCCCACTGCACTATTGATCTATGGAATCCAAAAAGAATCTGTTTCTGTAACATCCCAGGCTGTTTGGTTTTTCTACTTTTCTTTTAAAATACATGTCTGTGTGTTTCTGTGTGTGGGTATGTGTGTGTCTGTTTATGAGTATGTTCACATGAATGCAGGCTTAAAGGTGTTGGATTCTCTGGAGCTGGAGTTATAGGCAGTCATGAGCTGCCTAACCTGGATTAGGAACCTAACTCCTAGTCTTTGGAACTACAGTATACACTTTTAACCACTGAGTCATCTCTCCAGCCCATGTTTTGATTTTCTTATTGCATGATTATTTTAGTGATTTCACAATAGAATGCTTTATCCTCTTTAGGAGTGAGGGATCTATTTCAATGGTAAGCATGCAGAAAAGATTCAGTGATTACCATGTCAATATGATTGATCTCCTTATGCCTCCATACCTGCTTACTCTCTTCTCACCTAGGTTGGTAGTCTGTCTTCCTTATGTAATAGTACTTGCTGGAATTACTAACTAGAATTCACTAAGCTGCTATAACAAAAGTACCCTAAGACTATAGAGGCTTAAGCAATACACAAATTAATTTTTCTCTCACATAACAGTTCCAAGATGTGTGTATGTGTGTGTGTGTGTGTGTGTGTGTGTGTGCGTGTGTGTATGTGTATGTGTGTACCTAGGTCTATGGAGCAGCTCTGCTCCCTGCAGTCTTTCTGAAGCCCCTGATTTGTGGAATGTACTCAGTACTCAGGCTCTAGTCAGTGTCTGCATGACTGAAGCTGGGTCTTTGCCATTTTGAATTCTACTTCATAAGATAAAGAAAGGGAGGAAGTCTAGGGGTAGAGGACGTCCTTTGGACTTTGGATGTCCTTGGCTTACATGCTTCTGCTCAGGTTCCTTTGGTGAGAACACATTTAAGTGACTATAACTGCAAAGGAGGTTTAGAAGGCAGATTTTTTGACTAGATACTCTGTTTCCAGGGAGAGCAGGAGAACAGATATCAGTGGGTAAGGAGCTGTTGGTATCTTGTTGTCTGTGACTGTGGATTCTAGAGTCAGACAGACAGAAGTTCCCATTTTGGCTCAACCGTTAGGAGCAAAAATAAACTTCACCTTCTGATTTTTGCACTAGAAAAATGAAGACCATTTCTACTTGGTGGAATGTAAGCAATGTAGGTGTGGTGCATGCACAGTGCTTAGGAAAAGGCACTGCTAATTAAGAACACAGAATTGGGCCTGTTGTTGTTGGCACCTATGTGGCTTTGAATAAGCTCCAAAAGTTTCTCTGAAACCTCCATTAACTTCTCCTTAAAATGGGACCATGATTGAAGCCTGCCTCATAGGAACTGTGGAAGAATTGGATGAAGTCCTCTGTGACTGATGCGTTAAATCACTTATCCATGCTAGATAATTCATGATGTCCTTCTCACACTTTGTGGTGATTTAAACAAGAAATGTCCACCATAGGCTCTGACATTTGAACACTTTGTTCCAGTTGGTAGTGCTGCTTTGTGAGGTTGAGAAGCTGTGGTCTCGCTGGAGGAAGTGTGTCACTGGGGACAGTCTTTGAGACCCACTTCCGGTTTGTTCTTTCGGTTTCCTGTTTGCCTTTGGAGATGTAAACTGTCAGCGTCCAGCCCTTGCTGCCATGATTGACACTTGTTGCCATGCCAGCCCCGCCACTATGGCCTCTTATTCCTCTGAAACGATTAGCCCAAATAAATCCTTTCTTTCATACGTTGTCTTGGTCGTGGTATTTCATCAGGGTGACAGAGAAGCAAACTGATACACACTTATTACTGGGCATGTCCACTCCTGAGTTTACCTGCAAGGAAGTAGTAAAATGTAGTTATGGGAGCATGTGCCTGTTGTGTGAGCAGCTACTCGCTTTCGTATCTTTTGTTACTGTTTGCTCCTATGCCGACACGGGCATGTGTCCAGTTTATGTGTGTAGTTTGTGCATTCATTCCAGTTCAGTTTCTTAGGTAAGCATGGACAGGTGACTTCATGCTCTAAAGCACACAGATGAGGAGATTGAGTGTGAACTTCACAGCTTTTCTCAGAAGTTGAGTATGCTTTCTGTTTTTTCCTTCATAATGACCTCATTCCCGTGCAACCATTTGAATGAAATAAGCTGGCCAAAAAAATCTGTATGGATAAGGCAAGCCACACGATAAGGATGAAAGACAGAGAGGTATCCCCCTGAAGTGGCTTTAAACCCAGGGTACGTCTTTCTCATATCCTCCTCATAACTCTGCAATACATTTTTCAGGTCTGATTTTGGTGTATATTTTCAGTTTTACATAACTGGTTTTAAACAGATTATCCAAAGGCCCCTGATTACTCTTCTACACCTGCAGGGACCCTTCCATGGTTCCTACATAACCACGGAGACACTTTCCTCTTTTCTTTCTCACCACCCTCTACTTACAGAGCTGACGTGCTGCTTGCCTGCACCATTGTGCTATGCTGAGCACTGTGGCGTTCAGTCTGGCTCCAGTGATGCAAAATGAGGGGTATGGATGCATCTTTCAGACTTGAGACTGCAAAAGGCAGCCCCTCACCTTTTGTTTGAAGCCGTTAGAAGTGTAGTCTTGAGGTCTTGCTCATTTAGAGAAACCATGGGCCGGGTCCTTTCTTTTCCCACCCTCCCCACCCGCTGGCTCCTGTGGTTTTGCATGGAGTAATTGAGCAAGTGAAATACCAAACACATAAAGGGTAGTATTATCAGAGGGAACGAACGAACGCTTACCTAGCAGAACTGTAAGACATGGAAAAATAGGGAGACAAGTTAATGATCTAGAAATTGTATAGCTTTGCTGTCGCAGAATCATGGCAAATGGAACACATGGCATTGGGTCATTTTTTGCATTGATATGAAAAGAAAATGAGTTTATTTTACAAATAAATGGAGTTTGTGTTTCTATTTGCTATTCATGACTGTAATGTTTACTTCTCCTGAAATAGAAATATGTCACCTCAATATTAAATATAGTGAAATATTTTTTTCTGCTATTAATGAGGAATTTTTCTTTACATGCTGGGCCTTCATCTACTTTAATAAACATTCTCTGCTTTTTCCTTCATTTGCTATTACTTTGTGTGATGAGGCTGTGAACAGATCTATCTTCAGAGAAGAATCAGTGAGAAGACAAACATGTTAAAATTATTATTTGCTAGAGGATTAGAATTTTAGATTAAGGTCTCGCATCAAATTCACTTCATTTTATCATATATGTACAGCGCGTGGTGGTTTCTCTTTCTCTATTTTGACACTTAGAATAGGCCTAGAATTTCACTAACATTGCTATTAAAAGTATATCTCATTCACTGTTGGCATGATAATGGACATTTATTCTTTTTGTCTCCCTAAGTCCCTTCTGGTGACAGAAGTCCTCTTTCCCTTATAGACACTCCCCCTGCCCATGCTCAGTTCACACTGCCCAAGACTGGACACTCAGAGTTCTTAGTCATTGAGTGAACAGGGGACTTCTGTCTGAGGCTAGGCTACTTTATGTCAATTATGAAACTTTGGAGGCAAAGCAGTCTATGATCATGGACATTGCTAATCTAGAGAATGAAGTATGAGGCTGACAGAGGTGCTCTTGGCTTCTACATGTTGAGTCTGTCTAAACCTGGAGGTAGGGAGTTGGCATGTAGCTCAGGGGTAGGGTGCTTGCCCAGCATGCACAATGTCCTGGGTTCAACACCTAGCACTACAAAACAGAACAGACCTAAACAAAACATTGAGGGTAACTCCAAGAGAACTGAACTAAGGAATGCAGAGATTTCTGACTTTGTTGCGTGAATATCTATGCCCAAAGTCATGATTTACTGGGGCCACTGAGTCTTTTATTTCCTCCCTCAAGGTATCCTAAATTATTTCTTCCACTTATGGTAGAAGTCCTGGCTAATATGAGCACTCTCATTCTTCGTGAATACATTTGCTCAGCACTTTTATCATTCATAATAACCACCAAAACAGACTTTACACATAATATATATATATACATGTATGAAAGGTTAAATAAAGAACATAAGAACCCCCCAAATGATGGAGCATCATGCATAACAGGAAAAGCCAGTATTCATGGAAAGTCATATTCAACAGGGCTCCCTACACCAGTCTCTCGGCCAGCGAAGAGTGACCTTCTTCTCCTTTGATACTAGTCACTCCAGAATAAAAACCGCTTCAGTTCCTCAAGAATTTCAAGATACGGTGATGCTTTCATTCTGTACCCTGAGTTTCAGAATAAGCCTTGAGTTCCATTATCTGCCCTGCTTTAAAAAGTCCACCCCTGTCAGGTAACTCATTACTTTGTAAAGGAACTCATTCCAGATTTAGAAAGTTGTGATACTGATAGGCTTTTCCCTTTTGTTGAATTGAAGTGTGTTTTAGTTTTACCTTGGTTATTGGAGCTAATTCTGCTTGGAACCATGTGCGAGCAAACCCTTCTCTGGGACAGCACTTCTGATACTCAGAGTGACAGCTGTACTCTGTCGTCTTTGCCCTGAGTGGTACAGCCCTAACGGGATGGGGGTGTTTCGACGGCTGTGGTGGCTCTTCTTCAAGTACCTTCTTATAAAATGTCACCCTTTAACAGTAGCCAGCATTGAGTTGGGACTTCTTTTGCTCTCCCAAAGTACTTACACTGAACTGCATTTCACAGCCTTCATTTCCCACATTCCATGATTTATAAAGATACAAGTAGCTCATCTTATATTGAGCTTGCTGTGAACCAGTGCTGTCTTTCTCTCATAGTTTTTCTTCTTAAGTAATCCTTAGGCCTGGCCTGTGCTTGAGTTTTGACGATCTGAATCTGTATTAGGATTTTTCAGAAAAACAAACAAACAAACAAACAAAAAATTTTGTTTGCTTGCATCAATCTCCAAACCATGTGGAAGGTGCTACTTTGCCCATGCATTTCTGACTCATGAAACCTTATGTATAAAAGGATAAAAGAGAGAAGGTGAAAGAATCAATCACCTTTGCCTGAACCACTGAAAAAGCCCATTGACTAAATTAGAATATTCATTTCATCAGGTAAGAACAGCATCAGATGTTGAAGAGGAAGAGAGTGGCCTGAGTACCCAGAAAGAAGTGTGGAGAGAGACAGAACGGGAATAACGTTTCCATAAAGCCAAAACAGAGCTGGGCTCCTGGGTTTATGTTGCACTACTCCAGTGCCTGGCTTTCATTCTCAACAGTGTGCACAGAGTGGGATAAGGATAAGTAGACAGATGGCTCTTTCCAGAGTCTAATTCCAGGCATTAGGGAGCACAATAGGCTGCTTCTCCCAAGCAAGTCAACTCCAGAGGAATTTCTCCCAAATCCCTACATTTATAGCTCATTGGCTATAACTAGCCATAAGGAACATGGGTAACATGGCATTTTGTTCTTGGGTAACAGCATAACTAGCCAGAGAGGAAAATTATAAGAAGAGACAACCAGTGTTCAAACACCACTAGCCACATCCATGGAAAACTTCACTGAAACATTTTCTTTCTGGCTTTGGAAATAAAGAGTAAGCACAAGAGCTACTTAATGTGGACATTTTCTCTCCTCATTTTTCAATGACCTCTGGCCTCAGTTATGCTCTGTATGGAAGAATAAAGTTGCAGTTGTCTTCTCAGTCCTTCCAGCTCACCTGGGTGGAAGTATTTGCCTGCTGGATTTTGCAGGAATGAGAAGAATTGCCGGAGCCCGTACATGTGTGAATTAATTTAAAGAACTAATTAATCCTCATTAGCACAGCAAGAATGAGGTCTAGTCTTTTCCCCTTTAATAACAACTGTGACAATAATTGAACTTTATATAAATTTAATATAGACAGTTTTTGCTTTGTGCAGTTTTTTTTCTTTCAGAGACAGGCTCTCCCTGTAGCCCCAGATGACCTGGAACTCTCTATGTAGATCAGGATGGATCAGTCTCACAGAGATCTGTCTGCTCTGCCTCCTGAGTGCTAGGATTAAAGGTGCGTACCACCATAGTTTTGATGTACACAAGTTTCAGTTAAATAAAACCAGGCTTCTAATATTACAGGCTAAATTTCAGTTATCATCTATATTTACTGTGAGAACTTCACAGCTAGCTTTCAGGCTGCACACCATAGTGCAGTAAGAACCGTACGTACATTGCATTCAGTGTCCGAATGGATCACTTCCTTCAAGGCTTTTGGTGATGGTTACTATACATCTGTTATTCAGTTCACAAACAGAGAGCAAAATGTGTATCTCCTTGTTTCTCAGTGATAGACTCAAGTGACATTTTATAAATATGGAATGTTGAATAAAGTACTTGGCAGAGAATGAGAACGTGAGGGAGGCTAGAGAGAGAAAGTATAAAAAGGAAATGAAAATCATGCTTTACTTATAATTAGAAGTAAATGAAAACTGAAAATGCAGTAAAAATGGAACATAAATGGAGTTATAGAGTGTCATGGAGTGATTTCCTCCACATCAAAAGACTCATCCTGGAGGGGAAACTCCTTAGTGTAAGGAAGTAAACTAAAGAAGTTTCCTGAAGTAAACCATTTACAGCCCCAGGAAGCACCTGAAACTTACAAGGTTCATAAGAGCCCTCCCAAGGTTATACAAGTAATAATAATTGCTGGGCAAAGGAGACTCTCCAACAGCTGAGCAGCCTCCAGGTTGTGTAGAGAGCTCCAGGGACACAGCTTTCATGAGGTGTCACCCACGCTGGGGTGGGATTTTCAGTGGTGAGGCTGCCTTTGAGTCACCCATACTCCTGGGGTTAACCTGAATAAACTGACTGGCTCACTAAAGTAGACTGGTGGAATCGTTACTTTGGTCTATCTGGGATGAACAAATGTTTGCACATAACTCCCCAGGAAAAGTCACACACACCGATGAAGTGGTAGGTCATGGGAATATTGACACCACTGCCTTTTGAGAGACTTGTAGCCAGAAGAACTTAGTCAAGGCAAATTTATTGATATCAGTGAAGAAAGTGGTTACAATCAACAGATAAATATATGTTAACTGGAAGTGATTCTGCCAAAACTCTTCACGTTAAAGGAACCCTTGGCGGTATCTCACAGCACTGGAAAAGCAAGGGCGTGAACTTGGAGAGGCACATCACAGCAAAATTCAGAAGTCAAAGTCTTGTTTCTTCTGCATGTGTGTTGTGCTCACACCATCCTAAAGCTGAAGAATCTTGAGTATAAGCATAGTAGCTTGAGGTATTGTAACACTGGGACCCTGTGTAGTGTCAGTGGTTGACTCTAGAAAGGGGAAGATGTGCTCTACAGTCCGGGCAAGAGTATGACTCGGGCGCCTGGAAGATGCTCATCAGTTAAGAGCACATATTGCCCTTGCCAAGGACCCCAGTTCATGTCCCAGCTCCCACATCAGGTGGCCTATCACCACCCGTAGCTCTAGCTCATCTAATGTCTCTATACAGGCCCCTGCACAGATACAGATACAAAGTTAAAAATAAAACCTTTTTAAAGAAAGAGTGTCACATGTCTTTGAAGGTATTGCCTCTTCAAAAGGACCTACATTAAAGCCAGGTGTGGTAGTACATACTGGCACTCAGAAGGGAAAGGCAGGAAGATCATGAGTTCAAAGCCATCCTAGGCTACATAGTCATATGCTATCTGGTTCAAAACCAAAACAGAACGATTACATTAAAACAACAGAGAAAATAGGAAGTACTGTGCTTTCCTTACCAGAAGCAAGTGTTTTGAATGTTATAAGCATTGGGAAACAGTGATAAAGGCACAGTTCACTTACCTTTGTTGTCTCTGACTTAGCAATGTGGGTTTTTTTTTTCTACCTAAAATCTTGCTGTTGCCCTTAGGAATGCTCCTGTTCTCACTCATCACATCTCAGTATTTTCTCCCTTGGTATTCATTTATTTTTGTCATCCTTAAAGACATTTTGGCAAGTAAATAATATGTCTCTTTTCATCTCTGTGGTCTTTGTATCCACTGCTAGATGTCTTAAAAGCTGCTCACAACTCATTTTATATTCATCACATCTTCCTTCTTTTAAAACATGGGTAAAGTCTGAAAATCTAGAGAGGAGACCAAGGGAGGGTCCTAGTAGATGATGAGGAAGGATGGCGAGTGAACAAAAGCGCACTTGGACTTGAAAGAGGAAAAGAGTCTGGGAGGGCTGGAGACCACACGGGGAATCGGGGTTAGCAGGGCGGGGCAGGTGGGGAAAGACAACCACAACCGCAAAAACCGCTTTGTTTGCATGTATTATAATGGTATCGAACACACTGTATGCTGATTTAAAAATAACATTTCAAAAGTAATCTTTGTATGTAAAACCCCTTTACTCATCTTAAGGCAGATTTACCTGGCCTGTGTGGGCTATTTTGATGCGAACGAGGAAAATCAGAATCTGTGACTTTAAAGGTTTCACACTGGAAAACGTGGAGACAGCAGTTCTGGATAGAACTGCTTTGTGGAGGTTTTTTTTTTTTTTTTTTTTTTTTCCCCTCCATGTTTTGAAAGACATGATTTTCGATGTCTCTGCCATGATTTTGCCTCCTCCAGAAATAATACCCAGGGTTACCATTATTTGTGATAGGACAGTCTGCAAAACGGATGTTGGCTTCAAGGTAAAGGTTTTGGCAGATCCAACACCATCTCATTGGTTACAAAGCCCTCCTGGAAGGCGTGCAATTATTCAGCTAGCACAGCACAATTAAGTAAACAATTCATCCCAGCTCTCTATTGATCCTCTAGAGCAGAGGGACGGGTGGCTCCGGAGATTGCAAATGGGAGCTGTAGCCTTTTCCCTCGATGTAGGTGGTTTGGAGCGATTTGTTAGGATAGTGACCACACGATGCTTCCATCTGATGGCTAGGCAGTGACCCGTGGGAAACAGACTGGGTTTTGAGGCCCATGGAGAGGAGGTTACATCTCAGCATCCAGGATCCCAGCTGGCAGAAATATGTGAGGATTATACTGATATGATTCCATTCAGTTTGTGCTTTAGTGAAATTCGTATCTTAAAAATCCTCCTGGTAGGAAAGTGAATTCCAGAATATCTTTCTGCGGCTCTTAGGGAAGGTCCCTTCCTTCACTTGTCTGCTGCTTAGCACACCTGGCCTGCCCACTTTGGCTTACAGACTTTAGGCATCTCTAGGTCATTAGATTTCTCCCAGTTTTCTCTCACTTTTGTGAATGTCAGAAATAACTGTATCTGTTCAATTAGTGCAAACTGCTCGAGGTTACAGGATTCTGCTTTAACTGGTAGTAAATCATGGCACAATTTGGTAGTTGAAGGCTAGATGAGGCTTCTTTTACAAATATGCTTATAAATTGAAAGTGTTGTTTAGGCTAAAATAGTTCTTTTTTCAAAGAATTTTATATATTTAAAAAGTTCTGTGTGTGTGTGTGTGTGTGTGTGTGTGTGTGTGTGTGCATGTGTAAGTGCAACCACCCAAGGAGGCCAGAAGAAGGCATCAGATCTCCTGGAGCTGGAGTTATGGGTGGTTTCAAGCTACCCGATGTGGGTGCTAGGAACTGAACTTGGGTTCTCTACAAGAGCAGTATGTATTCTGCTAAGATATTTCTTGACCTGAGTTTGGCATGCCATACTGACTGACCCACTGGCCTTCCCCAAATTCTTTTTTTCTAATCCTAATGCACAATTTAACAATCCTTTCATCTATAGCCTCTCTCTCTTTGTCTCTCTCTTTCACACACACATACGTACCCACGTACATAGTCTCTCACACAAAGCTCACATGCATTCTCAAACACATTTTCTAATTGCATTTTTTTTCTTAGTTGTAAAGAGTAATCTGGATCTAAGTCTCAGGCAGATACTCTTTCAAAACTGAATGTGATACATATTAGAGGAACATACAGATTTGTGTATATATGTGCAAAATTCTAGGATATTATAGTTAATGGTGACCTGGTATGTTAGTCAGTGACCACTTGCTGAGAATTCTTTGAAGACTTAATAGTTATTTCAATGTTGTCATAAATAAATCTTAATATAAATGGATGAACTGGGCCTAGGGGGATATCTTAGTTGAAATAGAGCTTGCTACGTAAGTATGGATCTTAGAGCCCATGTAAACCTGGGCAGGTGTAGCAGCTGCCTATAATCCCAGCACTCAGCAGGCATAGACAGGGGATCCCTGAAGCAACCTGGCTAGCTAGACTAGTTGAGTAAGCTTGTTCTGTGTTCAGTGAGAGATTCTGCCTCAATAAACAATATGGAGAGCAATTGAATGCATCTGACATCAACTTTGGGCTTCCACAGGAATGCCCATACAGGTGCAGATACACACACATGGGAACATGCATACACACATGCACATATATCACACACATACACATGTAAAAATGAAAATGGATAATAAATTCCTCTTTAGCATTTTGGAGGCTATTGCAAGCTCAGGCATTAGAAAGTCTAGACCTTTCTTTCCCACCAACCCATTCATCCCTAATAATCAACTTATGGTCTAAGGGGTTTCCTAAGGATTGGACAGTGCTATACATTATATCTGAAATACCCCTCAAGGGCCCATGTAGTAAAGGTTTGACCCTCAGCTTGATACTATTGGGACAGGGCAGAAAGTTCAAGAAGTGAGGCCTAGTGGAAGTTTTGGGTCACTGGGGGCATGGATTTGAAGGGGACTTAGAGATATACTTAGCGTTCTCTTTGTTCTGTCACAGTTGAGGCAAGCAGCGTTGCTTGACCATGTTTTCATCATGCTGCACCGCCTCACCACAGGCCCAAGAGCAATAGGCCCCTGGACCAGTGCCTTCAACACTGTGATTCCCAAACAACCTTTTTCCTCTGTACATGCTATCATAGGTGTTTGTTCTAGAAACAGAACTATGACCAGCGCAGATGCTTCTTGGTATGGGCACCAACTGGGTCTGAGATTCCTGGATTCTGATTTGCCAAAGTTAGGTCTGCTCTGTTGGATGAAGCATACTCCTCCTATACTACTCTGAGGCCTACCACTGTCTGGTGGGCGGGGGGGGGGGAGAGGGGTTGCATGCATGTGTGTATGCGTGCTTCTATGTATGTGCATGTACATGTGTATGCCTGTGTGTGGAGGTCGAAGGTCCGTGGTTTCTTACTCAGTTATTCTCCACTCTTTATTAAGGCAGGGTCTTTTGCTGAACTTGGAGCTTGCCAATTCAGGCTGGTCTTGCTCTGGGAATCCACTTTTACCTTGCCTTGAGTGCTAGGATTACAAGTAGCTGCTACCTCTGTATTGTTTTTATGTGAGTTCTGGGGGGTCTGAATGTTGGTCTTCATGCTTGCATGGCAAGCACATTATCCATTGAGCCAGCTCCTCAGTCTGGCCCCACCGTATCTTCTCTTCCTTTTGTACCTGTGCACTACTGGGCAGGTGATAAGTCTGTGAGCGAACGAGGATGGTGGAAGCTGGGAGGGTGGGATGCCACAAATCTCTGTCCACGTTGCACCTGCTTTTGTTTGTGGGAAGCCAGAGAAGTGGTGGCCCTCTATAGAAGCCCATGATTGGCTGAGGCTGGGCTATGTTCCAGAGTGTCCCTTGTAACACTTCAGATCAGTGTGGGCCCACCAGTTTGGTCTGAGGGTTGATGTGGACAGTGAAGGCAGACCAGGAGCCGTGCTGGCGGGTCAGCTGGTGTGGTGTGTGGGAGGCTCTTGAGTAGTGATTGGGGCTCCTATGAAAGGCATGCTCATGAGTTGGAAGTAGTAGTGTGATTGTTTCTTTTTTTATTTTTATTTTATGTGTATGAGTGTTATGCCTGGGTGTGTATAAGTCCACCCATGTCGTGCAGGGCCTGTGGAGGACATAAGAGAGCCTCGGATCCTGTGGAACTGGAGTTATGAATGGTTGTCAGTCACCAAGTGGGTTCTGGGAATCGAACCTGGATCTTCTGCAAGAATAGCCAGTGCTCTTAACTGTTGAGCCATCTCTCTGGCCCATTTCTTATTTTAATAATAATGATGGTGGGCCAGAGAGATGGCTCAGTGGGTAAGGGTGTGTGCCACCAAGCCTGACCATCTCGTTTTAAACCTTGGGACCCATTTTGGGGAAGAAAACTGACTCCTGCCAGTTGTCCTCTGACCTCTACACATACACCATGACACACACACAAGTGATCATGCTTCCTTACTTTCTTATAGGTCCCTGAAGACCACTATGATAAAAATAGTTTAGAAATGTCTTTGCTTTCTCTGCAGAAAAATAGAACACATTGGAGAGTGACAATGTGAAACTGCGGACTTGAAATTTCCATTGCTTTCCCCTTTTCCTTTTCTCCCCAGCCTGCCAGTCCCTTGTCTGTGGGCAGAGTTCCCCCCTTGTCTGTGGGCAGAGTTCCCCCTTGTCTGTGGGCAGAGTTCCCCCAGGCAAGTCTGGACATAATTTGGGGAGGTGGAGATAGCGAGATCGCCCTCCTTTATTTGGAACATAACGAAGTGTCAGAGGTTGCCTTGTTTTGTGTCTTGATTAAGGTTTATTATTTAAACTGCAAGGTGTCACTTAAAAACCAAACTGAATAGGAGAAGAGTTAAGTTGAATCTTTCTGTTGACAAGAAAATTATCCACTCTCTCTCAGAAATTCACCAGTGAATTACAGAAACCCAGTGGGATGGCTTTTCAGCTCTTTTGGAGAAGGCTATGTTAATTCTTTTTGCAAATTATTTCAGAGGAATCTTGTGGGAGGTGATAGAACTGATTCATTGGCTCTCAGGAAGGCTGATTTGACTTTAATCTTCCGAAGTTGGCAATAAATGACTTTATTTCATTTAGAAGAGAAAGTGTTCATAACTTCTTTTCCGTGACTCACAACTTTCTGAATAGTCACATTGTGTTTTACAGTCAGGGATGAAATGAGTGTTTGAGGAAAGCGTTCCCGAAATCCAGCCATTTTGGATATGAGAACATGAAATCAAGTCATAGGAGCAATTAATCTTTTCAAACTTCACATGTGCAAGGGACCCAGACTCGGGAAACTAACTTTCTGGTTCAAAGGAGAGAATTTTGGTGGATATCTTAAAGCAACCAACATTAATTCTAGCTTTAAAGTTCTCAAACAGACATTTTCAACTTGCATAGACTGCCCATAATTTTAGGGAAAGTGAGTATCTTTAAAGCTAGATTGCTTTCTCTGTTGGTGGATGTAAATGTGTATGAAAGCTATTTATATTTCATGTAAAATTGCATCTGTTGACATAAGCATATATATCTTTATATATATATATATATATATTTATATTTAAAGCTTGGAGATAGAAGACTGCATGAAAGACTTACAAGTTGCTTCTTCCTGGGAACTGGAATTTAGTCTAACATGGTTCTGTGAGATGAGTCCCAATTTGAAAGAAATATTTTACATAGATTTCTGTCTGAATTTGTGTCAAAATGGGTTTGTGAAGGAGAGTCAAATGTAACTTTCAGTAAACTGGGGAGCAGGGAAGCCTCTGGTACTGAAATGTCATCTGGGATCTGAGCACTAGGGCTAAAATAATAATATTTCCCATTTTTCTTTTATTTTCATTTTACCTCTTTCTGAATTCAAAATCTGTTCTATTTTTCATATTGGAAAAGAACTAGGATTGTATTTCTAGAAGAGGGCAGAAAAGTTTATGCAATGAGATCTTTAGACTTAGAACACTGAAATATTTATGTTTTCACACAGATTTTACTATTATTTACAGTCTAGTAAAGCAAAGCAGACGCTGTTATGAACCTAACAATGGCTATTATTTGAACTGAATTAAACCTTGTATTGGGTCTAATTTTGTTTCTTTCCAGACACACAATTAGAAATGAAAACCCCCTCCCTCTCTCCCTCCCTCCCTCCCTCCCTCTCTCCCCACCATTCTCTTTCCCTCTCCCATTTCCTTTCAGGCTGTCTTCAAAATATTTGTGCAAAAGTTTACTCATCAACTTGCATTCAGCAGCTACACTTCTTTCTCCAGTGAGTGGAGGAAGGAAAGAAAGCTAGGAATCCAGGGCTGTTAATGCATGTCATCTCCCTGTTTGCCTTGGCTTTGCGGCTGTCCGTTTGCCTTTGGTCATGACTGCTGAAGTGTTCTGAGTCACACTCTGCTTATATATCCAGATGGTTGGCATGGACAATTGTTTAAGACCTTTTCTTGATATTAGGCATATTTTGTGGTTTCTTGAGCCTCTTTCTGGGAATGTTTCACTGTAGTTCATTTCCTATGATTTCCCAGTTAGTGGAGGATTTTGTCTGTGGCTGACAGATGAAAAGAAGTGGGAACTCAGTTGTGCAGAATTTTTCTCCAAGCACTTGGGAAGCTGCTTTCTCAAAGCCTGGGAGAGGTCAAATTAAGGTCCACTACCCTCCAAGTCACTAATGGAGACACATCGGAGGTGCATCTGCGGGTCCCTCCTCTTCCTCCTCTTTAGTGCTGCCTCCATCTAATCTCACTCGCCATCTCTACATGCTCAGTGTTTCTGAACTCTGACTTCTGTGTCCAGTGACAACGTCTTGACCAGGCCTGCATCCTCTGAATGCCATCACCTCAGCCACCTTATAACTGAGCTCCCTGCCTGCTGTCCTACTGCCTTTGTTTTCCATATGGTAGCCAGACTAGCCTCATTGAGTTCCTCTGGACACCTCACTACTGTGTTCCTGCTGTAGCCTCCTTCAGTTTCTCTGGCATGCTAAGCACTTCCTCTCAGGAAGAAACGCCCTGTTTCTTGGGCTAGAGAGATGGTTAGGAGCACTGGCTGCTCTTACAGAAGACCTGGGTTTGAATTCCAGCATCCACATGATGGCTAACAACTGTCCATAATTCCAGTTCCAGGGAATCTGACGCCCTCCTCTGTCCTCTGTCGGTACTGCATGACATGGATACACTTACATACATGCAGGTATAACACTCGTACACATAAAAAAATTTAAAAAGCAACACCCTATTTCTCTACCTAGAACAACCTTTCTTCGGCTGTTTGCATGTGTAGAATCTTCTCTTTAACACATCTCAACTATCACCTCTTCACAGAGATGGTCCTTGACTAAGCAAGTCTCCATCCCTTTCCTTCTCTCACGATTTACTTCTTCAGCCTTCATTTAAGGTTGTAAAGCAACCTTATCGTTATAAGATTTAGCTGGGCCAAAATGAGCTGTTATTTTCTGCAATGGAACCTCCCTCAGCTTGTGAGTCCTCATTTGGGTTGGGTTGCAATTAAGTTAAACTTCCTCAAAGTTAGTCAATAGCTGGAGGAAAAGTCTCGCCAGTTCAAGATAAATTCAGATAATTCTGGATTTTCTGTTTCTTTTTGGTGAGTGTCCTGTCAATTAGAAATGATTTGCTCTCACCCTTTTCCCCATCTTTTTCCTCAAGGAAATTAAAATCAGAGTGAGATGCTGGTGCATGTGGTGATCCTCAGGAGGAAGGTACTAGTTTGTGCCATCTGCTGTCATCGATAGCCCCCGTTGAGGTGTGCTGGGTTTGAACAGCCCTCTTCCTCTCCCACATTCTGACTGATTGAAATAAAAGACAAAAGAGGAAGGCACTTGAAGACTGAAATAGTTCCACTCTCATTAGTAAAGCTGATATTAGATATGTGCTATATCGGTAGATAAGCGAATTTGCTCATCACTACTGTAGCCTGCAAAAATGTTCTTAAAATAGCCTCTGACAATAAATGCTGAAGTTGTTTTAATTAGAAAAGAACAATGTTATTCATTTTTATTCTCCATATGTCTCTGCTGGAGACAAAGGAGCTTGAACATAATCTTGGTGATATTTTCCAATGCAGTTTTAGTTATTTGTCATTATAAAACAAGTTTCAAACAGCGTATAGTTGTACTATGTACCCCTTAAATAGTTGAATGAATGAAATCATTTACCACATACATGTCTTACTGAATGTGTTCATTTTAAAACAAATATGTCTGAAAATGAGAATTATTTTGTAACTGTTCTCTGTGTCTCTGTGTGTCTGATTGTCTCTCCCCTCCTCCTTTTCCTTCAGAGGCATAGCAATATACCATTGTTGTCTTAGTTTGTCTTCAATTGTTATGATAAAAACACTGACCAAAACCAACTGGTTCTTCACTGAGGGAAGACAAAGACAAAGACCTGCCCTCTGGTCTGTGCTCAGCCTGCTTTCTTATATAACACAAGACCACCTGTCCAAGGGTGGCACCACTCACAGTGGCTTGGACCTCCCACATCACACAACAATCAAGAAAATGCCCCACAGATGTGGATGGCCACAGGCCAGTCCAATGGAGGAAATTCCTCAGTTGAGATTCCCTCTAAGCAAGTCTGGTTGAGGAAGACAACTAAGCAAGTTCGATGAGTGTGAAATTATGAGGTCAGCAAATTGATGTCCAATACTGTCTATAACCTTTAGCCAGTGTATTATACTTGTAGTGTGGATGTAATATATGGAGGGATTGAGAGGCTCTCGTTGTTATCATGTCTAGACTCTGAAATAAAGTGACGCAGAAGGTGGAGTGGGTGGGAGCATGTTCTGGAGTAAGAAGGGCTGGGTTTGAATTTAGCTTCCATCACGCCAGTTTAGTGACTTGTCACGTTGCTAAACCCTTCTGAGCCCATGTTTCCTTAATTTTAAGATCACAATGATATACTTACTGGGAAGAACACATACTCGTGTGAAGTTATATCACAGGCTAGGCTGGTGACTCACTTGCATGAGTGGGACAGGAGAATATTGGGTTTAAGGCAACCTTGATTGTATAGCAAGACCCTGTCACAACAGTCAGTCAAACAGAAGGCTATCTCATAGTATTTGGAATGTAACTGAATGTTAGCTGTTATCTTGTTATATCACAAATACTGAACATTGTGCTTAAACATAGTAGTATCTAATATAATATTTCCTCTCTCTTATTTTCCCCGTACCCTCTAAAATATAGCCCATTTTATTTTCTGAGTCCCATTCATTGTTTATATTTTCCCCTCAGTATTGCAATTTTTTAAATGTACTGCTTGTTTAAGCCTTTTAAAATTTCTCCTTTTACTCTGAAGGTGTATTGTCATTATGTTGAGGCAGGGTCTCCCTATGTAGCCCTGGCTAGCCTGGAACTCACAGAGATCTCCCAAGTGTTCAAATTAAAAGTATTCGTCACAGAGCGAACTTAGTTCGCTCTGAAGTTTTTAATATAATCAAGTGTTCAATGATTTTTCAATATAGTATGCCGACCAGTAGCTTGATCTTGCCAACTAATAGCAGGCTTTTTTTTTTAAATCTTAAAGTGTAGACAGTGTTAACCAGATGAGCTAAAAGGGCAACTTTTAATTTTAAATTTTAATTCACCTTTTAGAGATGGCCCCCCTACATAGCTTAGGCTATCCTGGAAGTCTCTATGTAGCCCAGGCTGGTCTCTAACCTACATCCAGATGGAAGGTTTATCCTAGTTTGCCTTCAATTACTGTGACAAAACACTCTGACCAATAACAGCTTGGGGAGGAAAGAGTTTATTTTGTTTACATCTCCTGGGTCACACAGGTCATACTCAGAGAGCTCAAGGTAAAAACTCATGGCGGGAACCTGGAGGCAGGAGCTGAGACACAGTCTATGGAAGAACACTCCTTACTGGCTTGTTCCCCTGGCTCATGCTCAGCCTGCTTTCTTATATAATACAGACCAACCTGCCCAGGGATGGCACCACTCACAGTGGCCTGGACCCTCCCACATCACTCAACAATCAAGAAAATACCCCATAAATGTGGCCACAGGCTGATCCAATGGATGCAATTCCCCAACTGAGCCTCCCTCAACCCAGGTGTATCATGTTGACACTAAAAGCTATCCAGCGCAAGGTTTTTAATCATGTCGTTGTCGGGAATATGGAGGACTGAGTGTCATTTTGTGTATTCTCTTTCATTCTGTATGAAATGACTAGGAAGGGCTACTGTTGGAGAAAGACAACTGATCTTGGCATCCATAGCACTGAATATTGTAGGAAAGACTCATGGGGACAACAAGCAGTGGAGGACTGCTCACCACAAAATTCACAAGGACTACTTTAATTTTGTGAATGAAAGGTCCCAGAAAGAACTGGGTTACATCAAATCATCTACAAGCTTGATTAACTGATAAAAACTTGAGTGGCTGTGGAGAGGTTGGAATGCTGCAGTTCCAGAGCCTAATTATAATGTGTCTTGAGCTATCTTTAGCTTCCTATATAGCCATTCCTTGCCCATCTCTGTGTCTGACCTAAGATCCTTGTGACTAACAAGTAAAACCTTTTGGATTGTCTTAACAGATCACCAGCTTCCACCAACCGGAAGGCTAAGAATGTTGTCAGATAGCATCAGAGGCCTATAGCAGAGATTTCCTCAATGTGCTTTAACTCATCTGCTAATGTTCCCACCAATGTATGGAAAAGTGCCTCAATTTGTGACTAAAACTTCATCAAACTGTTACCATGTTAGAACATAGAATCTGGGGTACCTGAATCTCTGTTCCTGGACCTTGGTCACTTATGTTTGACTCTAGAATAAACTATTTCTTATCTACCCTTTTGAGGCGAGAGCTGAGTTTTTGTGTTAAAGGTTTAAACATTTCCCTATTATCTGAAGAAAACCTTTCAGCTTAATAAGTTTAACATCAAGATTACTAAAATAAAAAAATCTCCAAAATAACTCTTCCTTTGTAGCTTTTGCACTAAAACAGTCAGTTAGAAGGAGTAATTTTTTATCTCATCGACTCAATGCCTGTGATAGAATTGAATTCATTACTCAGTTTCTAGGAAAAGATTAGGCATATCAAAGACAGATAAATTAGGGCACTGCCAAGGTTCTGAGAAGTACAAAAATTCCAGAAAGTCAAGTTTTGATGACATGAAAAGGATTGGGGAGGGTGAGGACTAAAACTTCAAGCTACTTATATATGAAGAGAGTTTATATTCCAGGGCAATAACACCTCCGAGTATTTTATTAACTCCATTTAGTTCTTAGCATAGAAACGCTTTGGCTTATTCCTTTTTTAAGTATCAGTTGCATAGGTCAACTTGGCACTGAAGGCTAGACAGAGCCACTGAAGAGTTACTTGTTTAAGAAGCTCATTCATTCATTCCTTGATCCGTTCAAAGAATGTTAATGGGCACCTACTATCTGCCCTGTCCTGTATTAGACTCTAGGAATATAGTGGTGAAGCAGACAGGCCTTGTTTTGCATGGAGCCCCCGCCCCCTCCCCCTCTACACACACAGGAATATTCACAGCACTGGTTAGCACGTTGCCTGTTCTGAGAAACTCTGAAGCAAGCAAATCTATTTAACTTTTGTGGTCATAGTATCACTTAGCTTCATTTGTCCACAGAACGCCTCTTGCTGTGTGTGTGCACGTGTGTACAGGTAGACATATGTGGGCGTGTGCATGGAGGCCAAAGGTTGACATCAGGTGTTACTCCTCACTTGTTGCTGGTAAAGAGTCCATTTAACAAAGGACTGAGCTTCTGCCTTGATTTTTCCCAAGTTCCTTCCAATTCTTCATGTTTGTGACAACCACATTTTTATAGCTTGGAAAAGAATACAAGTTGAGTATGAAAGGGAAGGTTTTCGATGTGTTAAAAATGGCTAGCTCTTTGGCAAAGAGAATCTTCTTGTTCTCATGACCCTCCATTTTGGGGACAGAAATGGAAGTACTGAATATGTGGTTCAACTGGGTGTTTCTGAAAACACTCTAACAAATCTAGCTGGTCCAAAAAAAAGAGGAATCCTGCCATTTGGGAATTGCATAATTTCATAAAGTTAAAATACCCATCAAAAATATATTAGTGCACAGCAAGAAAAATTAATCTATGTAAAGTAGTGGAAGCGCACGGTACTTTTAATTTTTCAGTGGCCCTGGGGCACGTTATCTGCTCTTCTCTGGGAAATCACTCATCATGCAGCTATTGGGGGAAAGGGAGCACTTTGGCCCCTTTTCTGGGAGCAGTCCAATGCAGTATGGATATTAATTAAATTTATTAAACAAATAACACAGTGACTCGGGGAAGCAGGGGTCCATCTGCCAGCTCGGCAGACAGATCTCTGCAGAGACATGGGCTGAATGGTAGTTAAAGCAAAGTTGCAGAGCTCAGCAGATGGGCTCTTGTCTCCAGTGGGGGAGATTTGGTGGCGGTCCAACAACTCTTTTCCCCCTCCAGGTTTTTGTTCCTTGCAAGTGACTGAAGAAGCCCTTCTCTGTCTTTTCCCAGCCTGGGCCTCTTTCTCCCCCCGCCCCTCTTTGTTTATGTGAGCAATGTTTAAATCTGAGTGATTTGTTCGAAAAGCAAGTCCCGGCTGATCTCATTTTGTGTATGTGCTGTAAAGCTCATACAGAAAATAATTAGGAAGATGTAATTCCATTGACGTTACATCCACTTGTGCACATTGCAACAGCCTGGCCTTGTGTCCTGGAGTAAAGTCTGTGGACCAATTTGAATTCCCCCAGAATCCTTTTTCTCTGCCTTGGGAAGTTCTGAGCTGTAGGTTTTTATTGTTCTTAAGATTTTCCCTTAGATTCCTTTCTGACCCCTATGACTTCTAAACCGTGTTTATTTAAGACATCTCACTAATGTCTTTGGATTCTGTGTCAAGTGTCTAGGTACCCTACATCCCAATGTCTCCTTGATGGCCATTGTCTATAACATGAGTCTGCTCTGTCTTATAGAAACCCCCTTGTCTATCTTTCTACCCACATCTGCAGAAAAGATGGTGAATTTGAAACCTTCTGTATAGAAGGACCACTTTTGATTTTAGTTGGTTAATGCATCTCAGTATTTGGTATGCATTTTGACCTAAGTCCACTTGGATAGACTCTAGCTAGGATGTAAGATTAATGTAAATCTCCCTATCACCCCTTCTCTCTACATGAACCATTGCCAAAGCCATTTTATGGAAGGATCCCTCGTCTCTGGCTCTGTCCTCTTACCTGGGACCAGTGCCTCCCACAGGGGAACCACAGAAACCTTTTGAGCAGATTGTATGTTCTATTGATGGTGAAGATTTGGACTAAATAGATACCCACCTTGGGCTGAGTCCTGAAATACCCTTGCCTTGGAGAGATAGGTCTGACTCTGGCCAACCTGCCAGTGGACATATTTGCCAGAGATAAAGGCTCCTCTGTGGAAAAAGAAGTCCTCCAATCAAAACGGACTTCCTCCCTCCCCACCAAGCCCACCATCCTCTGCCAGCAGAGGCCTCATCTGTTACAGAACCCAAAGGGAGGAGTGGATGGATCTGGGATTATGATTTTTCCTAGGATGTATGGAGTCTTAGGAAAATAGAACAAATCTATGATCCTGATTGGAAGAACCAATAGATGAATCCGTTTATTGAAGTTCAACAGAATCTTTGCTGGCAAACTTCTCTACATCTAGAATAGTCATTTCGGGGATGGGATGATGACTCATTGCTTAAAGCACTTGCTGTGCAAGTGTGAGAGGATCAGACTTCAGAGCACCAGAACCCCATGTAAATGCCAGGCAGGTTTGATGGACTATAATTTTAGCCTCAGAAGGCAGAGACAGAGTTCTTAGCAAGATAAGTCATATTGGTGAGCTCTGGGTTTGACTGAGAGATCGTGCCTCAATGAATAAGGTGAGAGTCATTGAATATGATTCCTGACATCAATCTTGGCCTCCATATAATACACACACACACACACACACACACACACACATGCACCTTTCACAGACGCATGTATGCTCATATACAAAGGTCATGCATACACACACGCACACCTCTATGTCTCTCTGTCTCTGTCTCTGTCTTTGTCTCTGTCTCTGTCTCTCTCTCTTTGTCTCTCTCTCTCTCACACACACACACAAATAGGAAATAGAATAATCAGTTCATTTCTGATGTAACAAAGGTGATTGGTCAAGTCTTCCCTTAAAATTGATCATTGTGTATGCTTTTGGGACTTGACTCAAATGGAATCTCATATGATTTTACCTAGAGATGAAATATTTTAACTGCTGTTGTCATTCCCTTTCCTGAGACTCTAACCGCCTCCCCCCGCCACACTATTAATAACATGGCAAATTGTTGGAGCTCTGTGGAGACTTCCATTATAGCTCTGCCAAAGGTTATTGTTACTGAGTTATCATTACTCCTCAGTCCCCTATGGAATTGAGAGGGGCTAATGCAAAAGGCAGTCATGGAGTGGCTGGTGAAAAATGTTTGTTTACTAGTGAATCATAGGTGAACTGCCAATTTATTTCTCTAATTTGTTGGAAGTCAGAGTCTCCTGGCGGTGGAGGGAAGACTGAATTTTGAATTCATAGGCTATTTACCACAATGTCTGCACTGTTTTTTCTTCCACGCTGGTGTACCTGGGCTAATTTTATTCTCTGATTTAAATCGCAATCTAGTTGCTCTGGCATCTCAATTTAGGGGGAAGATTGGACGTTGTTTTTCAAAGGGAATTGCAAGTGTTTTACTCTTGTCTGAAAACAGATTGTGGCTTCTTTCCCAAGGATAAGCTTAGAAATCACATATAAATCTCAGGGTTTTATTTGTAGCAAAATGTTTTCAACCCTCATGTCCACACATTGGTATAAATGAATAAAACAGAGAAGGCAGGAGACAGCCTGACAGACAGTGTGCATATCTCCGCTCTGCTCTCTGCACCTGCCATTCTGTTGAACACATTTTGTTTACTCTAGGGCTTCAAATTGTTTTATTGCCGATTCTGTGGGCACTGTGACAACATCGGGCTAAGTACACCAAAAAAAGAGTTTGACTTGGAACAAAAGTTAACATTATTTTATAAGAAACTGGAGAGGAACTTGGAAAAGTCAGTTTATTTTTAATTTCCCTGATAAAGAAGGACAGGTGTTTTTAGATGTTGCCTCTACTGCTTTGGTTTTGATAATACTGTTCTTTCAAGAGCTCAAGTGCAAATTGTGTGTATGTGTTTGTGTGTGCACAGGTGCATGTGGCATATGTCTATGCGTGTGCATACATGTGTACACGTGTGTTTAGCTGTCAGAAGTCAACCTTGGGATCCACCTGCCTATGCCAAGTGCACTACCAGGCTCAGCACTTTACACCTTTTCTGGACAGCTTACTCAGGTCCTCTTGCTTACAGGAGCAGCATTTTACTGATCAAGCTATCTCCTCAGCCCTCAAATGCAAACTTTTAAATTATTCAGACAAGGGCTTCTCTGCACTTTTGCTCCTCTGGTGAGCATTTCCCAAAGGAATCACATTTGGGAATGTTGTCACTGACTGCAGCAGTTGTCCCCAGGATTAAATACCTAGCTCCTCAGAGCATATACTGAGGATGCAGTCTAGGAAGGAGACGGACTAAGACCCAGACCCACTGGCTTGTGAAGGAAGATATTTCACAGCTCAGGTCCTGAAAAAAAAAAGCAGAAAGTCCAAGGCCATTGCCATCCTTCATGACCTCACAGTCTGTTTCAGATGTCTGGGACTTATTCTGGGGCCTTGTCTGGTAACTGCTCTGTGCTTCCACAGAACTTTGCATAACCTGGATAGGATAGCCTTGATCAGTTATTGATTAGACTTGTATTGAGTGTTGGTTAGACTTGAATTTCTTTTCCAAAAACCAAACCTGCATCTCTGGTCCTGGCATCCCTTATTTTGTAGTGCTTTAGGAAACTGCCTTCAATCCTTTTAAGTTATTTTTCTGGGGTCAAGATGACTGAGAAGAATAGGCCCTTCCTTCCTTCCTTCCTTCCTTCCTTCCTTCCTCTTTCTCCTCCTCTTCCTCTTCCTTTTCCTCATCACCATCACCTTCTTCTTTGTGCATGTATGTCATATGTGTATGTGATGTATATATATATATATATATATATATATATGTGTGTGTGTGTGTGTGTGTGTGTGTGTGTGTGTGTGTGTGTGTATAGATACATGTAACTGCATGCACATGGAGGCCAGAGGAGAATATCTTGTATTTTACTCTATCACTCTCTTCCTTTTTCCCTTGAGACAGGGTCTCCCACTGAACCTGGAAGTAAGCTTATAGCCAGCAAACCCCAATGATCCTTTCTCCCCCACCCCTTGAACTGGGGTTGCAGGCTTGAGTATCCAGGCCCATTTTTAAAATGTTTTTAATCCTATTTATTTCTTGTGTGTGAGTTGGAGCACATGGAGACATAAGGTCAGATTTTGGGAGTCAGTTTTCTCCCACCCTGTGGGTCCTGGAATTGAACTCAGATTGTTAGGCTTTGTGGCAAGTACCCTTATCTGTCAAGTCATGTTCCAGGCCCCTTGCCCAGCTTTTTAAATCCCCTGAGTTCTGGGGATTTGAACTCAGGCCTTCATGCTTGTGCAGCAAATGCTTTTGCCCAGAGGCCCTCCCATGGTTCTTTTGTTCTTACTCTCTGGTTGATTTTAGTCCCCATTTGGAGTCATCTAATAGGAGGGGTATTTATAAGTCACCTGGCTCAGCTCTCTCCCAGGCAGACTGGAGACAGTGTTACTCAGCTATTCATAACAACAGGGTTCATCTCAGATTACTGCAGTCTTGTTTTTTGTGTTCTGGGGATCTAACCCAAGACCTTGCATACAAGGCAAGTACTTTACCACTGAGCCACATCTTCAGCACTCAGGTGCTTAGAGGCAGGGTGTTCATATATAGTCCAGATGGGTCTCGAACTTTTGATCCTCCTGACTCTACTTCCTAAATTCTGGAATTATAAGTATGAACTATCATGTTTAGATTGTAGGGTTTTTTCTTTTAAAAAAGGTTATTTATCTATTGTTTATTTTTTGAGACATGGGCTCACTGTATAGCACCAGCTATCCTGAACTCGCTATGTAGCCCATCCCAGGCTGACCTTGATCTCACAGTTATCCTCCTGCTCTGCCTCCAGAGTTCTGTGATTAAAGGCATGTGAAACTCGGCCCAGCCACATTTATTTATTTATTTATTTATTTATTTAGTTAGTGTGTGTGTGTGTGTGTGTGTGTGTGTGTGTGTGTGTGTGGATATGTGCAGGCTATGTCATGGGTGTGGAAATCAGAGAACCACTTGTGGGAATTGGTTTTGTCCTTCTACCCTGTGAATTCCAGGGATCAAACTCAGGTAATCAGGACTGAATGCAAGTTCCTTCACATACTGAGCCATCTTGATGACCCTAGCTTTCAGTTTTTAATTTTGTGAGTTTTTAAGTGTTTTAGATATTAGAAGCATATTATTAATCCTAAGCTTCAATTTCAGACTCAAGAATCTAGTAGCTTTTTTCCAGAGTGGTCACAAAGACATTGCAGTTCAGCTTGCTACTTCTATTCTGATACAGTATCTCTTCGAACACACATACAGTTAGTGACAACTAGTTGCTATTGCTTGAGCACTTACTGTCTTCCAACCCCTGTGTTGAGTATTTTATACACACTATGACACTTAGTTTCACAGCATATTAATACTCTCATTTTAAAGATGAAGGAACTTATGCTCAGAGATGTTAAATAACTTGATGGCAGCCTCATCTAATTAATTGAAACTAGTCTAATCTAAAATCAAATCTAACAGCTAGACTTAGATTTGGAACCAAGACAGCTATCTGTAGAATGTTTTCATTAAAGAACTGTACTCTCTCGTTACCCTCTATGAAACTCATTTGTAATTCATAATTTATTTAGATCCAAAAGGAAGCTACAGCCTCTTCAAATAAAAGTTCACATTAGATAGCACAGCTAAAAGCTGTAGCACCCTGGCTACGTTCATTCACCGAGTCCGGATTGGTGGAGGGCTGCAGATTGAATGAAACACATAGGACAGAGACACAGACACACACACTAGGTAGGAGGAAAGGAGAATGACTGACTGACTATTGAGAGGCAGCAAGCCTCATATACCCAGAGGAGGGGCTTTGCAGGAGGTTAAAGGTTTGCGTTCTCAGGAGACATCCAGCCATATGACTGCACACCTGATGTAAACTGAGGGCTAGCTTAAAGGTCAAGTTGTTTACTTCAGAACTGCAACTGACAAGATCTGGCTAGCTTTTGGCCGAGAGCCTAGCACTAAGAGAGAAGGGAATGCAGGAGGGCCAGACCCTACAAAAAGCCAAATAAAAAGATCAATTGCATGAGGTCTTTCAATGTTTTGGAAACAGTACTTTGTCGCTTTGGACTTTGCACTTTCTAAGTCAACATTGTCAGTCTCTTTAACTCTCCATTCGTTGTTGGAGGAATTCTGGGCCCTAGACAGAGAAATGTTTGAGGGAAGAAGCCTGACTTGTTACTGTTACATTTTCAATCCTGACTAGCTGTCAGTGTTAAGAACTCATTAAAGAAGGAGGCCAGAAAAGATGGAGTTGAATACATAGACTGTTGGAGCTGGAGTAGGCTCATTCAGAGCAGGTATAGGATCATCTTGGTTGATGTTTATGATGTGGGACCCCAAAGCAAAAATGGGGAGCAAGGGGAAGAGAAGAGCTAGAACAAAGAGTGCTCAGCTTCCTTTCTGCTCTTTACTGCCTGTGAGTTTGTGTAATTTTTAAAAATTGATATACATCACCATAAGCCACCTTGAATCTTTTTTAGAATGAGGCAAGACAGGAAAATGCTTATTATATATTACTTTTGACATTTGCACAAAACTCATCAAATGGTACATTGATGTCATTGGGTGTGGTGGTGCACAGCTTTAATCCCAGCACTCAGGAGGCAGGAGTAGGTGTATCTCTGTGAGACTGAGGCCAGCCTGGTCTATATAGCAAGTTTCAGGTCCACTGGGGCTACAGGGAGACCCTGTGTCAAAAAACCAAAACTGAAGAAAAAATAAAGTAAATTGACTTGTCCTACATGAAGGCCTTTGCTGTGTGCTGACAATTAATAAGGCACTAAACACAGGAATGGACAGTGGATGGGAATTCCTGTTCGCCATGGGAGCTATAATGGGCAGAGGGCTGGGCTTCCTGTGTGTCATGGAGCCATTCCTGTGGCTGTTGGATGTATCTGATCGTCCCAAGGACTGCCTTTGCTATGCTAACCATTTGAGATTTAAGACAGTTCCCCTTAACATTATAGTGGTGTATCTCCAAGGCAGGCAGAGAGAATAGAAATGTTCTTGTATTTATCACGTTTTTACTTCCATTCATGGCTGAGGAATGTCTTTTAACAATCATATACACCATACTGTGTGTCAGATTGGCCTTGTTGCCAGTGAAAACTCCTGGATCTCATCAGAAATTCCCCACCCTGTGCAGATGGCAACTTGTGCCTAAGTTCAAAAGTTTTCATTAACAGTCCCATTTTATAGCAGGGAAGCAGACTCAGGGAGGCTGGGTGACGCTTCCTTTCTTGACCCTCTTGTTCCTTAGCCGTCCTGAAGCCTCTTTTTATGTTTGCAGCTGGACCTCAAAGTTTTGTCTCCTCTTTTGCTTGTTAATCCCATTGTGGTTTGACCAGACGGTTCTGGGTGATTTATCCCAGAGGAGAAATTTATTTCTCACAGTCCTGGAGATTGAGAAGATCACATCACCACCAGGTTTGGAGTCTACTCAGGGTCTGGTTTCTGCTTCCAAGAAAGCATGCCCCTTACATGCCCCATCCTCTGAGGAGGGGGACAACATTGTTCTTAACCGGGCACAAAGATACAAGAATAAAGAGAGGGCACCCACTTCTAAAAGCCAGGCATTGAACCCACCCTTCCGGGCGAAGCCTTGTGGCCGAAACACCTCTTAAAGGTCTTACTTCTTTTCTTCTATGGAATTGATTGACTAGTTCAAAATAACTGCTAGAGAAAATCTTGAGATCTTGAATGTTCTCAACTCAAAAAAATGTCTGAAGTGACACATAGGCCATCCACTGCATCTGATCAATACATTCTGTATTAGAATGTAACATTGAACTTCATAAATATGTACAATTCAGTGACAATTAAAATCTAGAGTTTTTAAAAAAATGCATCTCTTAATCCTTTTCAAATGGCAATTAAATTTTCATGTATGGAGAGAACAGTCATTGATAGGAGAGGGGAGCTACACAATTGCCTTCTCTGGGTGGAGGTATTTGCAAAATACAATAAACAATCTAATGAGCATCTCCTATACAATATTTACACTATAATGATCTCCTTTTTTGGTCATCTTGGTGGACTGTGTCTGTAGTCACAGGAGGTAGAGAGAACATGGAAGGATCCACCCAGCTAGAGCAGAATCCAATGGCTCAGTTGTCCTCAGTGCCTGTGGGAACCCTTGCTCTGTTCTTCCCGTAGAACTCTGGAGGGTAAGTTTGGTGGGCCTAGAACATAGGGCAAAGCTGGCTACCCATCTCTGATCCCAACCCTCCTGGCACCTCCAGGATGCTGAAAATCAAGTGATGATTTGTAGCACTATAGATTGTTGGGGTCCTGGTGCTTGGGGCCAGCCTGAGAGGATGATCGGTCTCCACCGAAAGGGGGTGAGTAGGCACAGAGTCAAAACACACACAGACCCCGGGAGTTGGATGAGAAGCAGGCAGTAGCAAGCCGCTGTAAGCTCTTTTATTCAAGGAAGTGCAAGGGGTCCTATAGGTCTGGTTAGCCAATCGCGTTATGGGGCGGAGTCCTGACTGCAGCCAATAGTAATCTGTCCCCAGGTAGATCATCTTGGTCCAAGTTCTTTCCAGATGCTGGTTAGAAGCTGGTGTCATGACTAACCAGAGCAGAGCGCCATGCCCATGAGAGCCATTCTTCTATTCCTCATAGCAGGAGACCTGGCTAAGGCCCATCCTTGTTATACTCTACACTAGATAAAGGCTGACTGCTGGTGGCAAGGTGCAAGCCACTGGTTTCTCCATCAGGAGGGAAGGGTGGCTATGGTTGACCTTCTCCACCCCTCACAGGCTTCTCAACTCAGGAAGTCTCTTGAGCATCAGAACTTTGAGTAGGAAGAAGGAAGTGTGCAGAAACCTTCAGGAACCGTCAGTGATAAACTTCTTCTTTCAGACAAACCATTATTTATTCTTTTCCCTGAGCCCATGTAGATCAGAGCTACTGTTCCTAGGCTGGGGTGACTCAGGGAACAAGAAAGTCTGGACTTGCATAAGAAATGTTGCCCTTTTTATCTGACAACCATGTTCTTGCTGCTGCTTTGTACTCAAGTGCAAAGACAAATTTTGGTTCAGTCTCTAGAATTTCATTCTTTCCACTTATTTAAATTGACAAAGTTTGCATATGTTTATTGTATCTTACACATCTTGAAATCAGAGGCCTATTGTAATACTCATTAGCACACATTTCATTTGCTCAGCAAATATTTCTTGAGTGCCTGTTAGAGTTAGGGAATGTTGTAAAACACAATATTGCCTGCTCTCAGCCTCTGCCTAAAGTAGGAGATAGGTCACAGTGAGTGGCAGTTATGCAATTATTAATACAAAGATGTGGCAAGTTGTTAGATAGGATAGTCTGAGGGTCCTATAACAGTGCAATTAAGATCATTCCTGAATATAATAACTGTTTGCAAAGATAACTGTGTTTTGGTGCTTTGGTCTTTTTGTTTGTTGGTTGGTTTGATTTTTGAGAAGGTAAGGTAGTTCTATGTATCCCAGGCTAGCCTTGAACTCTCAGTGATGATCCTCTTGCCTCAGCCTTTTACATACTGGGATCACAAGTGTCTGCCACCAAGACCCACTAAAGATAACCTTTGGAGAAATGATTGTTTCACTTAATTGGCTTCTATAGTACTTGAACATTTTATCAAATGTATTTCTTTTTTTTTTTACTTTTGATTATCTTTTAATTTTGGTAGTGCAAGAACTATACTTTCATTAATAAAATGAAAGAATCTTTTCATTGTGCTATATTATGCCTGTCTAAGAGTTTATTTCTTGATTCTTTTGAGATTTGCTATTGTCTGAATCTCGCTATGCAGTTTAAGGGACAAATAAAATGCTTAGTCACATGGTCTTTCTATTACAAAAATGTAGATTTTTTTTATATGAATGTGGCATGCTAAAGGAACAGTCAGCATCATCTCTGGCAGCATTTATGGCTAGGGAATGTATTTTTGTTTGTTTCCATATTTTCTGTGTGTAACCTCAGTCATTTGGAAAACAACAGAACACATTTCCCATCCCTGGGTGGCTTTTTTGTCTTTGGATGTTAAATTATAACCCTCCAGAGAGCATGGTGCTTGTCTGTATGTAGCAGACACTTGACTTCAGGGCTTAGTTGAATAGTCTACTTTTGCTCACAGCTCAGAGATAGTTCCAGACTCTTGTCTTTCTTCTCGGACCTCCTTACCATATCGTCTTCGTGCTTGCTGCTTCATGGTACAGGATGCCTGCTCTTAGTCTCACAGCAGAATCCCAGATGGAAGGAAACGGGGAGGAGTGGTGCCCCTTAAGTGAGACTTCTGACCAGTGCAAGCAGGAAGAAGGAAGGCCGGCCTGCACTAGAGAAGTGAAGACTTTCCCCCTGTTCACCGGCAGACCTTGTTTTCTTTTCATTCTTAAATATAGCGTGACATGTCTTCAAGGGGATCTGGGGAACTGAGTCATTCCTTCTTTCAAAAAAATTTTAAATCACTTTACTTATTTATTTATTTATTTAGTGTGTGTGTGTGTGTGTGTGTGTGTGTGTGTGTGTGTTAGTGCCTGGACTTGGTTCACTTCATTCATCACATGGATTCTCGGGGAATCGAACTCAGATGATCAGGCTTGGCAGTAAGCATCTTTCCCTGCTGAACCCATCCCTTCTTTTAAGTAAGGAAGAACACAAGAGGGATGTTGAGTAGGCCACATGGGAGTTCTGAGTATTTCTTACTAAGTTCAGTGACATTCTGCAAATTGAATTGACGCAGGATTCAAGTTAGGAAGGACTCATCATTCCTCATGTGGCTCCACGTCCACATTTAAAAGACTTCTAGATAATCTGGAATTCTTTTGACTGATTCCTTCATCATTTTGTGCCAGAGAGCAGCAGACGAAGTCATAACAGGAGGAGACCATGCCACCGGCTCTGCCCTGCTCCTCCTATTGCCTGCTGTGGAACTTGTTGCCAGTCTATGGTTCTTTATTTTTTAGCACCATTAAAAAAAAACAAAACATTTTTTATTATGTGTATGAGTGTTTTGTCTGCTTGGATGTAAGTGCATCACATGTGTGCAACGTACCACAGAGGCCAAAAGAGGGTGTTGGATCCCCTGGAACTGGGGTTACGCTTGGTTGTTAGCTGCCATGTAGATGCTGGGAATTGAACCTGGGTCCTCTGGAAAAACAGCAAGTGTTCTTAACTGTTGAGCCATTTCTCCAGCCATTTTAGCACCATTTTAAAGGCATTTATCTATGTATTTAGAAGCAAGTAATACATGGTGTGTAAATTTGCTTTCTCAGGATAGCGTTTAAATGAAGATACCATTGTCTGGAGTAGAATTCCCTTCCCATAGGACATTTCAGGTTTTCTCTGTGATAGTGCCAAAATCAAGCCATGTATTATAGCCATTAATTATTGGTTTAAAAAATTTTTATAGACTTATTTTACTTTTTAAAATTATGTATATGCATATGTGTCTATGTGGGGGCATGTGCATATGAGTGAGTGCCCACAGAGGGCAGAAGCAGCAGATGCCTTAGAGCTGAAGTCACAGGCCACTGTGAGTCACCCAACATTGGGGTCCTCTGCCAGAGCAGTACTCATGCTTAACTGTTGAGTCATCTTTCCAGCCCAGTTCATCAGTTTTGAATTAAATGGACATGTTGTTTAGGAGTGCTAGAATTTCCTTCCTGCCTCCCAAGCTTTCATCACTGAGTCATTCTGAATAGTTCTTCGATGTACATTCCATACTTAGTAGATCTCTGGTTTAGAAAGCAGGAACATTATTTGAACACAGAGGGGGAGGAGAAGAGGCTACTTTATTAAAGTAGTTATTAAAGAGAAGAGGCCAATTATTAAAGGCAAACAAAGCAAAACCCCACTTAGAAGGGTGGAGAAGAGACTGGTTCTACAACTCTGGGGACTGTGAAGAGATTCTTTCATGCATTCATTCAACAAACAATGAATTGTATAATTCATACCAGATCCTGTAGGACACAATGGGAAGAACAAACAATTCACTGAGTCCAGTGCTCTGGGGAGCACCCAGCTTAATGAAGAAGACTGAAATGCAAATGAGGAATTGCAAAATGGTACATGGAGAAAGGAAGTATAGAGTGCCACAGCGTCACCTTGGATGTGACTGCCACTTCCTCAGTTGGCTCTGATCTGACCACTGTGTTAGGTGAAGCACATCATGCAAGGCGCCCCTGTCATTTCCTGCTTTCCTTACCATGTCTCTGTCAGCTAACAACATTCTGCATAATTTGCTTAAGTATTAAGTTTACTTTACTATTTGCCTTCCCCAGTGAGGACATGAGCTTTCTAAGGTGAGGGATTTATGTGGGCTTGGTTCCACAGGAGAAAGTTCTGTCTTTTGAATCCAGAGAACCTAGGATGTTCAATTGCATAGAATGAAACAGAAGAGAAGCAGAAAGATCCTCAAAATGCCCACCCTCCATTCTTCATAAACCTCAAGTACACTTTTGCATTCTGGTAATGTATCAGGTCCTATGCTAAGTGCTTTCTGCATATCTCATAGAATGTTCACAATGACAAAGCCAGCATTATTTCCCCATTTAGAAAGTTCAGAGAAGTGAAGAGACTCATCTTTGTTCCCGTGGAAAGAAAGAGACAGAGTTGGGATTTGAACCTCTGGCATTCCCTCAGCCTAAGTTCTTACTCTCAGAGCTTTGCTTGTTACTTCACGATGCAGCTGTGCCATGCTTATAGCTTTTGAATAAAAGATGGCCGCTTTCCTATTCAGTGAAGATGAGAACAATTTGAATTGCTGAAAGACATAAGTAGACGTTTAGGGTCTGGTTAGAAGAAATGCCTGTCAGAAGCAGCTTTAGAGAGAAGGGATTTATTTTGTTCATGGTTTCAAACGTGTCCGTCCATCATGGTGGGTGGGATGTGGTGGAGGGGAGCAGGTCACATCGTGCCTGGTCAGCAAGCAGAGAAAAGGGGAAGCCAGTCCTCAGCTGACTTTCTCCTTGGACTCTCTTTTATTTTTAATGTGGTCTCTAAACTGTGGGATGTCACCCACATTCAGAGATGGCCCTTCCTCCTCAGTTAAGCCATTCATCAGTGAACTCAGGAGGAGACTGTTCTCTTGTTAATTTGCCATTCATTCAAATGAACCTTAAGCAAAGCTACTCATGCTTATTTAAATACTGCCTTCTTAGAGTAGGAGAATGTGTTTCATTTAATTAATTTTGCTTATTCTTTTTTGTGATAGTTTATGCATCAGAGATCTAAACTGATTTTCTAAATTTCTAGTTTCAAGTAAATATATTTTATAACAAAAATGATTTTTAAAAAAATCAACAAAATATATAATCATTTAAGTCATAACCACATTTAGGATACCTAAAAAGTCAAATTATACTAGTTAAATATTTTTTCCTGGAGCTTAAATCAGATATTTTGGGGAAATAGCTTAAAGTTTTCAGACCCATTCAGGATCATATTATAGGAAATGAACTCTGTAAACCAAAAGCCCAAACCATCTGATATTCCCAAAAGGACTCAGCTAGCAGCCCAGGCTGGGAGTGAGATTAGCTCTAACGTGGACCACTTGACTCTACACAGTTTCCTGATCCTACCCTGGCTCTAACTTTGATGCAATGCTAGCTGCATCTTGATTTCTGTCCTCACAAGGGACTTAGTGAAATAGGGCAAATTGTTTATACAGATCCATCACTTCTTCCAGAAAAGAGAGTGCTCCTTTGCCACCCCGTAAACATGAAATTCAGCAACATCAGTACCAGCTCTCAGGAAGCAACTGGCACCAAAAACTTCTATCATGAGCTTGAGCTTGGCCTTTGTTTATTTAAACACTGTTCTCTCTGAGTGTAAAACACACTGCTAGGGCTCTTTTAATTTTTCTGTTAGATTTGTAATTCAGCTATAAAGACAATTCAAGTGAGAAACTTCAGCTCACTGATTTTGTTCTTTGAGTCATTGCACTGTAATTAGCTGAGTTGGGTTTTAAATGCTGTACAAGAACATCTTTCTTGTCTGTTTATGTCAGAAAATAAATGGCTAATGAGCACTTATCAAAAAGATGAACATTTTTTCATTAGATTAAGTAAAATCAAAACAGATTTATAATGTACTATTATGTTTCAGCTTCGAATAAATTTGGTAAAATAGTTAATATCTTCACAGCTCCCGGAGAATGTCTCTGTAAGGCAGAATCCACCTCCCTTTATCCCTCCCCCACACACCTAGACATCAGGGAAATGTCCATCTATGGAAGCTTTCTGTGTGGCAAAGTGGCTTCAAGGCACATTTCCAAAGGGTTTTGAATGACCTTAATAGTGTTTTAAAATCCAAACAGCTACAAAAAAGATGTCGTCTTTGCATTCTATTGCTGTTCTCTACACCTTAATAGTACAGTTCTGTCAGGCTGTTTTTAATTTTTAACATAAAAGAACATCTAATTACATCATTCCCCGTGAACCCATCAAAGACATTTAGGACTTACATTGACCATTTCCACTGGTTGGCTGGGGGCTCCTCCACTAACAGCTCCCATGGTTTCTATTGCAACATTTTTCTTGCTAGACTTAGCTCATGTTCAGCTTGAAGAGTCCCCTCTTCTGCTTGACCCCTCTGAAGCATGTCGCCTAATTTTTAAGATCTGGTTCTGAGTTATCCATACTCAGCTTTGTGTATAATATTGTCAGCCTTTTGTGTGGAGTGTCACACACAGCCAATCCCATGAGGCCAGTGGTCTTCTTCAGCATGCCTGCTATGACAGCACCAAGGAACTCAAGGTCCTATGAGATGGTTTTTAAATGACATCTCTCCATCTTTCTATAGCACTCACCCAGAATGCCACCTAGCACACTCAGTATCACACCTTCTTTCCTGTGGAGATTTTTGAGTGTTCTTGTGGAAGAGCCTTAGCTAATGTGTTACGAAAAGATAAAGGTTTATTCTTTAAGAAAGTTCATAGTAAAAGTGTAGAAGTTTAAGAACCTTCTCATGTTAAGATTTATTTTATTTTTATCCATGGGCATGTGTATATATCTGCACATGTTCAGGCAGGACCTGAAAAGGCTAAAGATGGCATTGGATCTCCCTGGAGCAGGATTTGCTGACAGTTGTAAACTGCCACGTGGGTGCTGGGAACCAAACTCGGGTTCTCTGCAAGAGCATCAAGTGCTCTTAGCCACTGAGCTATGTCTCCAACATCCATCAGAACTGTCTCATTTTAAATGTCTCACAGATGACAGGTTATTTCCAGAACACCAGGATCTCTAAGCCATTCTTTCTCTTCCATCATGTGAGAGTTAAAGTCCATTTTCTTGCCAGTGTTTACTGGCATCTGTAAAAATATGTGTGTATCAAAAAGCATCTAAATAAAGGGCTAACTGTGGATGCAGATGATGCTATGCTTGAATGTCCATTAAATTTCTTATGCTAAAAGGCTTGTTTCCCTGCATGGTGCTATTGAGAGAAGGTGGTAGAACATTTGAGAGGTGGGAACTAGTCGGAGGTCTCAGGTAATGGGTGGGGAGAACAGTATTAAACAGGGTAGTTGGACTCTAGTTTTTATTTCTTTCTCATTTTCTGGGGTCAATGAATTATGGACTGAAACCTCTAACACTGTGAGCCGACATAAGCCTTGTATTGTTATATTGTTATAAATGTATCACCCCAAGTACTTGTCACAGTAACAGAAAGCTGACTAGCCCAGGAGCATCTTGCTTTCTTTAAATATCTTGAGTTTGCATTAGGGTAAATGAGTGAAAGAAAAAAAATCTCTGATATAGAAAGTAAATAGGAACTTGTCTGGACACTAGTATTATGTGGTCATAAATATTGCAATCATATAACTTCTGTCCATTTAACATTGGGAAGGAACTTTTACTGATGTATAAATCATAAGTATAAGACGCTTGATGAATTTTGCAAATTCTACAGAGTACCTGCCTCCGTCAGCACTCCCCCAGACAGAGCTGCAACATGTTACTAATCTGAAGAAGCCTTCTTCAAGCCCTTTCCTAGTCGCTCCCCATAGGTAAAAGCACCTTCTAGATTCCAACACTGTAGATTCCTTCTGAAGTTGTGGAACAGCATGTAAATAGGATCAATGCCAAATTGTTTTTGTGTTTGGCTTTTTGCTCAAAATTATGTCTTATTTATCAGTGTGATTTTGTATATCAGAAAGCCATTATTTTTCATTGTGTGACACTCTATTACATGAATGTGCTGCTACTTATCTGTTCTCCAGTTAATGGGTATTTGTCCTGTATCCAGTTCAGGACAATTACGAATGATGCTGCTGTGGATAATTTTGTGCATGTGTGTGTGTGTGTGTGTGTGTTTTGGTGCTATAGCAAAGACTAGAATTAAGGAGTAGAGTCGTAAGGTGAGCATTTGTACAATATCAGTAGATACTGCAAAATAGATTTCCAAATTGTGTACACCAATTTATACTTCCTCCAGCAGAATGTTAGAGTTCTAATTGTTCTTCATCCTCAGAACACCATAAAATGGTAGCCATTATAAGGGAATTAAAAAGCCTTGATTTGCATATCCTCCATGGCTAATGGTGTGTAGTAGCTTTTAGTATGCTCATTGGCCACAAATGCATCCCATAATTAATTGTCTATTAAACTTCTTTTGTTTAATTATCAAGTTCGATTGCCTTTTTGTTCCTCATTGATTTATAAAAAGTTTCTACATATTTTGGGTATATGCATCACATAACTTTTGGTAAATAGAAGTTCTTAAGTTTAAAAAAGTTGGAAATAATGGTCTTTAATGGTAAGTGCTGTTTGAGTGACTTTAAAAAATATTTAAAAATTTTTATTTTATATGTATGAGTGTTTTGCCTGCAAGCATGTAAGTGCACCATGTGTATATAGTACCTGTAGAGGCCAGAAGAGGGTGTCAGATCCCCTAGAACTGGAGTTACAGATGGCTGTTAGCTGCCATGTGGTTATTGGAAGCCAAACATGGTTCCTCTGCAAGAGCAGTTAGTGCTCTTAATCACTTAATCTCCAGCCCCTGTTTGAATAACTTTAAATTTCTTTTAGGTATTTATTTTATTATTTTTTTATTTTATGTATATGAGTGTATTGTCTGAATGCATGTAAGTGCACCCATGTTGGGCAATGCCCATGGAGGTCAGAGAGGGTGGAACTGGAGTTATGATAGTTAGTTTTCAGCTATCATGTGGGTGCTGACTATCAAACCTGGGCCCTCTGTAAGAGCAACCTGTGCTCTTAACCATTGAGCCACCTCGCCAGTCCCAGTTTTTTTTTTTTTACTACTTTTTATTATGTGTGTGTGGGGCGGGGTGGTTCATATGCACATGCACCATGCACCATACATGGTTATGTGCATGCAAGCTCAGATACCTGTGAACTTAGAGGAGTCCCTGAAGCTGAAGTTATAGCTGTTGTGAATCACCCAATATGGGTGCTGGGAACTGAACTTGGGTCCTCTGAAGAGCAGAATGTGGTTTTACCACTGAACCATCTCATCAGTTCCTTGAGTGACTTTTTAAGTTGACAAAAATTATACTTATCTGGTACAAGATGGTTTGAAATATGTGTACATTGTGGAATGTAGATGGAGCTAATTAACATATGAAATAGCTCACATAGTTGTAGTGAGAATGAAATCTACTCTTAGTAGTTTCCAGAATACATCGTTATTAATCATAAGCGCTGTGTTGTACAGTGAGTCTCTTCAGTTCATCCCTCTTAACCAAAATCATGTAACCTCTGACCAACAAATCCCCCTTGCACCACTGTGGTTTCTGGGTCTCATATTGAGATTATTTTGCCTACCTCAGTGTCATGTATTTACCCCGTGTTACTTTCTAGAACCTTTGTGGGTTTTCCTTTTGCATTTATAGATAAAATAATTTTTGAGGTATGATGAAGTGTCAATAACATATTATCTATTAATAATATCAAGACCGAGACGATGGCTCAGTGGGTAAGAGTACTTGCTCTGCAAGCATGAGGATATGAGTTCAAATTCCAGTCACCTACATAAAAACTGGGACATGGTTGTGCCTGCCTGCAACCCCAGCACTGGGGGGACATGGTTGCTCCTGCCTGCAACCCCAGCATTGAGGGGTAGAGATGGGCAGATCGTGAATGCTCACTGGCCATCTAGCCTAGCTGAAAAAAAATGGCAAACTACACAGTTAGTGAGAGACTGTCTCCAGGCAGTGAGATGTAAAGCAATAGAAGACACCTAGAGTCCTGCTCTGGCCTCTGCATGCACACACACAGGCAGGCACACATGCCCATATACTCCCATGCATGCACCATGCACACATACTATATGCAGGCACAACATATAACACACATACACAAACAATTTTTTTTCTCTTTATTCCAGTGGCACATATTTTTATAAATTTGGTGGTTTTATGAGTGGGTCTATTTCTTGCACATTATATTCTGTCCCACTGATATATTTATATGTGTATGCTAACACCACTCTTTTCTTTTTATTTGGTAATGTAAGTTATTCAGCTTTGATTTTTTTTCATGTTTGTTTGACTATCTAAAGTCTTTTGCATTTACATGTAAAATTTAGGATCAAATTACTAATTTTCATAGAAAATCTGGCTGAGATTTTGATTGTGATTACATTGTACTTTCAGATCTGTTGTTGAGAATTCATTTTCCCAGTACTTAGTCTTCTAGTCTGTGAACAGTATATCCCTCCATTTGTGCAAATCTTCTCTAATCTCTCTCAGGAGCGCTTTGGCATTTTTATTATTTTATTTATGTATATGTGTATATTGTGGAGATATACAAGTGCGCCTGTGTCATGCAATGCCCATAAAGGACAGAAGAAGGTGTCAGATACCCTGGACCTGGAGTTATGGATGGCTGTTAGCTACCATGTGGGTGCTTGGATTTGAATCTGGATCTTCTACAAGAATAGCCAGTGCTCTTAACCACTGAGCCATCTCTCCAGCCCAGTGCTTTGGGGCATTTCCTAGGTATCTGATGCATTTGGTTTTAGACACTCTTGGGTAGCTTACATTCTACTAATGAAAATGATGTTGCTTTTTGATAACTGCTTTGCTTTCATTTTGAGAAGTAGCTTCCCTGGGTGTAGAATTCTATCTTTGCAACTCTTTACACATTAGAAAGATGCTGTTCTTGTGTCTTGTCTTCTGTTGTTATCATTGGATAAGTCTTCTTGTTGTTGCTTTAAAGGTCTTTTATTTTGGAGATGTTCAGATGTTCCACACTTAGCTACTGAGAGCCTGTTAAGCTCCTGTAAGTTTTTAGAACACACCATCGTTCTTTGAACATTTATTTATGTTTTGGCACGAGATGTTCCAGGGTCATCTTTTACTTTCTTTGCTCTGATATTATAATCAGTCATTTCCTGAAAACATCTTGGTTCCTTTTGGGAGGGCAACGGCATTTAGAAATTAGAATTTGGATATTAGATGCCAGTACAGTACCTTCGTGTCCAGGCTCAGTACAGTTAGGAATGATGAGACTTTATCTGTAAAGCCATTCTCTCTCTCTTCTCTCTCTCTCTCTTTCTCTCTCTCTCTAATATTCATACCACTACTCACAAATTCAATTTAATACCAGAATTAATTTTAGTCTTTCTTTTTTCTTTACAGTGTCTTTTATATTTTTTAAGATTTTTTTTTGTTGGGTTTTTTGAGACAGGGTCTCTCTGTAGTCCCAGCTTGGCCTGGAACTTCCCATGTAGTCTCACACATATATACCTGCCTCTGCCTCACAAATGCTGGCATTAGTGATATACACCACCACACCCAGAAAGATTTATTTACTTATGTGTTTGTGGGTCTAAGTGATTTATGACATGCATGTTGAGAACGGAACCAGATCTGGTCCTCTGGAAGAGCAGTATATGCTCTTAAGCCCTGATTTACAGCTCCAGCTCCTCTCTACAGTATTTTAAGTCTGTTCTCCTGGTGAGAAATCTGACTCACGCTATTCTCTTTGTGTCTACTCATTTGCTCGGGTTTAGATTCACAAAAGGCTGATTCAGAACCCCTAATTCTATTGCTATAAAACCATAACTAGTAACAAATGTTCAATATTTGTTAAGTGATCTTTCGGTCTCTAGACAGAGTATTTTTAAAAATCCTTATTTTCTTCTGTTTAGTGTGACTATTCATCTGAAAAATTATTGAGTTCATTGTTTTCTGTCTGCATTCTATTTTAAGTTTTATATCCCTGTACTGTTAATAATACCATCACATCCCCAACCGTAAGTGATCCACAAAGGTACATGCAGAAAACATGCATTGCTCTTTGTTCCTCCTGCCACCTGCCTTGGGACTGTGCTGCCTAGTTTCTGCTGCAGCTTCCTGAGTTTCTTTTTGTGAGTATAAATAAGTGAATTTGTTATCAATAAGTATATATATTATGAACTATGTTATGTTACTTCCTCTTAGGTTTTACACAGATGTATGTTTCATATGCACCTTTTACACCTTCCTTGTGGGTAGTGGAGAGCACATAGGTCCTAGAACTCACTCTGCATCACATGTTTTATCATTGGTGTGTATTTGTTGTATATACTGATGGGTTTCCTACAGTCATCTTCATACATGAATACCATATGCTTTGACATGTCTTTCCATCCATCCTCCCCTTCCTCCCCTTCTTATCCCCTGCCCTCCCCTTCCTCTTCATCCTCCCTCTCTTTCCCATTATTGACATTTGTTCCCCCAGGCAGTCTCGCTTCCACTTTCATGTATGAGATATAACATGATTTTATGCATCTATATAAAATCTGTGATCTACGAATAAGAGAAAAGCATGCACTATTTGTCTTTCTGAATCTTATTTCTTTCTCTTAGCTTGATGATCACCAGTTGCATCCAGTTCCATAACTTGTCTAGTGTGAAGAGTCCTGCAATAAGCATTGATATGCCAAGTATCTCTGTAGTATGTTGATTTAGAATTCTTGGGTGACATTCAGGAGTGGTTTCGCTAGGTCACATGATAGTTCTATCTTTAGTTTTTTTAGGAACCCCATATCGATTTCCACAGTGATTGGATTAATTTATATCCTCCCACCCTTGGCAGTGAATAAAGATTCTCTTTTCTCTACGTCTTCACCAGCATTTGTTAGTGTTTTCTTAATGGGAGCCGTTCTGACTGGGGTGAGAGAGAATCTCAGTGTTTTAATTTGTATTTCCCTGATGGCTAAAGATACAGAACATTATTTTCATATGTTTACTGGTCATTTGTATTTCATCTTTTGAGAACTATCAGTTCATCACATTAGACTGTTTGCTGATTAGATTATTTGGTTTCTTGGTAGTTAGTCTTTTAAGTCCTTTATATGCCATACCCCATCTTGGAGCCAATTTAGTGCTGTGTAAGATTCACTGCATGAATGTTCCACATGTAGCCCAAGATGACCTTGAACTTCTGATCCTCCTGCCTCTACCCCTGAGTGCTGATATTAGAGGTGTGTGCCACTGTGCTTGGTTTATGTGCTGCTGGGCATGGAACTCAGAGCTTCATAAACGCTAGGCAGGCACACGACCAACTGAGCTACATCCCAACCCTTGCCTACTTTTCAATTAAGTTTTTAAATCTTTATATTGTTGCATTGTAAAAAGCTCTTTACATATTCTGGATACTTGATCCTTATCATACACATTATTTATAAATATTCTGTGGTTTGTCTTCTCACCTACTAGTTTTTTGTCCTACTCCTCGGGAGACTTAAAAGCTGATTTTTCATATCCTAAGGACTGTAAGACTCCTATTTTCTTCTTAGACCTTCAGCCTCCTGACCATTGCTTCCTGCTGGATTCTTTTTTTCTTCCTCAACTCATTTTTAAATTAGTTCTTCAAAAATTTCATGTAATGCACTTTGAGCATATTCACCCTCCTCCCCCAGCTCCTCCCAGATTTATGCCCTCTTCTCTGCCCACTCAACTTTGTGTCTTTTTTTAACTCATTGATTCCAATTTGTGCTGCCCAATATATGGGCAGCACTGAAGCATGGATGACCTACCAGGGGCCACACTGTTAAAGAAAAACTCTCCCTCTCCCAGCAACTATCATTTGCCAGTAACTCCTGAGCTAAGGGTGGGACATCACGATCACCTTCCCTCTCCGTACTGGAAGTTTGAATGTGTATAGGTCTTGTGCATGCTGTTAAAGCAGCTGAGTTCGTATGTGAGACTGCCTTGTGTCTGGAAACACTATTTCCTTGTAGTCATCTACTACCTCTGGCTCATATAATCTTCCTATCCTTTCTGCCATGATTCTTGAGACTTGGGAGGAAGGGGTGTGTGATAGATGTCTCATTTGGGACTGAGCATTTGTTATTCTCTGTACTTTGATCAGTTGTGTGTCTCATTGTTAATCTCCATCTACAAAAAGAAGAAGCTTTTCTGATGAGGGTTCAGAAGGACAGTAATGTATGGTATAATGCTGTCATTAGAAGTCGGTTTATTCCGTTTACCTGCTGGATTCTTTTCCCTGTCTTGTTCAAAGCTGCTTAGGATTCAAACACTGTCTTAACAGGAACTGATGTTATCAGTCTTGTCTCCCTGAAGCTTGCTTTTCCATTTCTATTTCTTTTTCTAGCATAGCAAGAATACCACAAGTTGGACCAGAGATAGAGCTCAGTGGTAGAGCATTTGCATAGCATATTTAAGGCTCAGGGTTCTATCCACAGGACAGCAAGGAAAGAAAGAAAGAAGAAAGGAAGGAAGGAAGGAAGGAAGGAAGGAAGGAAGGAAGGAAGAGCCTCTACAAGTGTTAGTTTTCTTCAATCTTGTCAGTTTTTGTTAGAGCACTCAAAATAAGCTTGGAGCTGAAGAAATGTTTAGCAAAGTTGAAAATGTTGGTTACTAGATGCAACTAGAGTGAAACTAGAGTGAAGGTGAGTGAAGGAGTATGTTCAGGAACCCTTGGTGACAAACGAGTACCTGACTTGTGTATGTGCCTTTACGCAGGCTGCGGCCTGTGACACCTACCTTGTTCATTTCCTACTGCTGTCTCGCAGCCGTTCTTTGACACTTTCTCTGGCTCTAATAGTTGTTCTTACACAGAAGGTTCTTCTGATACGAGTTATTCCATCATCGCGGGTAGTGGCAGTCATCTTTCCACTTAGCACATTTCATTAAGTATGTATGGAAATGAGAGAACACAGTCAAATTGACAAAGCATTTTACAATTGACAGGGAAATTGGCTTGTTCATGCATTGCTGGGGAGGGAATAAATTGGTACTATCTTTCTACAGGGCATTAATTTATATAAAAATCCTTAAAAATTCACTTGTCCTTTGACCCAGCAATTTTGCTGCTAGGAATTTGTCCTAAGGAAATAATGGTGAATACATATAAAGATTTATTTGGAAAGATTTCCATATCATGATCAAAGCTGGAATAAAAACACTAAATATGCATCAATTGAGGACTTGATAAATTCTGGTGCATCAATGTAGTGCAATATAATGGAATTTAATGCTACCACATAGGCAGCTGAATATTTAAACACATTTCTGACCTATTGTTAAGTACAAGAGATTATAAAATAACCCATGCAGTGGGATCCCATTTAAAAACATACACCCAGTTCTTCAAGACCAGAATAGCTCATGTGGAAATGTTTGTTAATAGTATTGTTGGGTTGTTGGATTGTCTTCCTTTTGTAAATGTATATTGAATATTTTTCTATAGAATATGGTTTTAAAAATATTATGTTTTCTTTTTAAAACTTGTATTTGGCAGATCATTTGGATAATGTTTCCTAGGGAACATATCATTTTATACTGATGATACAAGCTCTGTTTTGTATAGTCTTAGGTATTTTATAGATTTCATCACATTTTACCCTACTGAAAATATTTTGTGGTACAAAAGCTCTCCATAGTAACATACTGTAAATTACCTTTTTAAAAGTACAATAAAAGCTTTGCCTGTTTCTGGTAGTGTGTGCCAAAACATTTTTAGTAGAGATTCCTTAATTTAAAAAGAAAATTACTTTGGGGGGGCGTGTGTGCATACGTGCATATGTGTGTGCCATAGCACATGCATGCAGTTTGTTTTTCTTTTTTCTACCATGTAGGTCTCAGGGATGAAATGTAGATTCCCAGGCTTGCCAGTAAACACCTTTATCCACTGAGCCATCTCATTGGCCCCAAGCATCTTTTAAAAAAGTACCTAGTGTTTATGATATGGATTATAATGAATTTATTTCTTAAGAAAAAAATCTAATATCTTTTGAAACCAGTGACAAAAATTGTATGTAGCTGCTTAAGAACTAAAATGAGATTTCTGACAGATATTCACATCTGCGGCTGTTTTCTCTTGGAGGTACCCCAAGGCAGCAGTCACTATGATTTCTTGGGCAAGGAAGCTCTTCCCTCAAAACTCTACCCACTCCTTGGCTACATCATCAAACAACCAGAGAGCTGAGGACCGCCATCGGCAGCTAGAGGCCTACAGGTACTTCTTGCCCATCCAGACCAGGTGGCAGGACAATGACCAGTACGGCCATGTGAATAATGTGGTGTACTACAGCTATTTTAACAGTGTTCTCAACCACTACCTGATCAGGTAAGTGTGGGTCTGCAACCTGAGTCTCAGTCTGACCTTGCTGGGCCCTTCCTTGGGACCCAGAGTAAAGCAGGCCTCTGTGAGTGCATCTGTTTCTTTGAGAAGCCTGAACGTGGGGCTCTTCAGAAAAGAACAAAAAGGCAGATATATGGGTGAGGGATGTGTTGCCTTCCTTTCCCGTGGTCTCAGGTGTTCACATATCTTGGTTCTTTGCTCTAAATTGTCAGTGATTTGTGTTTATTGAATCTCACACAGAAAACACCTACATAACAAACCACATAGTGTTCAGATGCTGGGCAACTTGAGCAGATCTGAACATCAACCCTCAAGGCCTTTTCACAAAAAGAGCAGCTGCTTCCTTCACAGAGGACACATAGTCGGGGAGGGAAGATGTAAGGATGTTTATTACATCCTCTGAATGCCTAGGTGACTTGCTATCTGATCTGTGGTTTGCAGGACTGTTTAGTGGATATCTGATTAATTTAATTGTCTATCTGAGAGACTGTGTCCTACAAAGAGAGCTGCATGAATTCCAGCTCTGTCTTGAATGAGCTGTGCAGTTTTGACCAAGTTGTTTAACTGTGTTGGTACAAGTAACTCACATTTGTTGAAAGCTTTTTCTCTATCTGGCACTATGAGGCATTTTACTTGGCTTTTTTAATCTCACTGCGAGAGAATAACAGGGATTGTCAGTGCACAGCTGGAACCTCACGGCCCATGCCCCATGGGGACACATCAAAGCAAGACCCAACATTTCTTTGCCTAAGGATTTTCTTTGGACCATAGAACCCCTTTGGTAGGCAGACCAGAAGTACTGATGGGCTAATGCCCTGCTCAAAGCAGCCTTCCATAGCCTTCAGCATGGGTAGATGGGGTTGGTACCTCCTCTTGGTTGAGGTTATGCTGAGGCGCACACTTTACACCGGCTTCCAGGATTCCATAGTGGGATTGAACTCCAGCCACAGAGATTATTAGTCTTCAAAAATTGTGATAAAATTCACAAAACTACAAACTCAATGTTTTGACCAGTTTAAAGCATACATTCATTGAAACTTAGTATATTCACAATACAACTGGCACAGTTATCAAATTCTAGAGAATGTTCATCACTCTTCCAAAGAAGCCTCATACTTGTTAGGAGTCTCTCTTAACTCCTTCCTCTTCACACCTTCTGGCTACCGCTAATCTGCTTTGTGTCTCTGTGGATCTGCCTGCTTGGACTTACATGCGAGTAGAATTGCACGGCATGTGGTTTTGGCATGATTTCTTTCAGGTTCATCTGTTTATAGCCTGTACCAAGACTTCATTCCTGAAGAGTATTGCGTTGTGTGGCTATGCCAAATTTTGTTCATTTGTTCATTAGTTGACTGATATTTATAATATTCATATTTTGGCATTAACAATAATAATACAGGCACATTGTGAACAGATTTTTATGTGGGTATTTCTTTAGTTCTTTTGGGCATATGCTCGGAAAATTTTCTGGGTGATATGGCAGCTCTGTATGCAACTATTTGAAAAACATCAAACTTGTTTTTCATAATAGCTGTACCATGTATTTTCCTTTTAGCAGTACATTAGGGTTCCAGATTCTCCACATCCTCATCAACACTTGCTATTATCAGTCTTTTCAATTACAGTCATCCTATTGTGTGTGATGTCATCACATTTCCAATTGGATTATCTTTTCCTGGTGACTAATGATACATCTTTTCCTGTGTCAGCCTTTGATATATCATCTTTGTATAAATGTCTATTCAGATCCTTTGCTTCCTTTACTTGGATTGTTTTTAATTTGTTGAGTTGTAACCATTCTTTTAATATTCTGATTATAAGATCCCTGTTATTCATATATATTTTATATGTAATTTATAATCTCTCCTTCCATCCTGAGTTGTCTTTTCACTTTCTTGCTCATTTTATTTATAGAAGCTTTTAACTGAATGATCTAGTGTCGAATTTTAAAATAGCAAATGCTGTGCTGGTTGTTCTCCATTCTTCCTCTTTCCTCACTTACAAAGGAACTTAATCTATGAAAATACCTTACAGTTCTCTCTCAGGTCACAGATTTGCTATGTTAGTGAACTCCTGTTTCTTTTTGCAAAAGGGTATATGCAGAACAACATTGATTTCTGAGACTGCCTGTGGATGTGTGAGTGTATGTGTGCACATGTGTGCTCATATGGAGTTCAGGGATTCATGATGTGTGTTTTCCTAAATCTATTTCCATCTTATTTTTTAAAATTCATTTATATGTGTATTTATAAATGAGTGTTTTGCCTGCATGTTGGTGCTTGGAACTGAATTTGGGTCTTCTGCAAGAGCAGCCAGTGCTCTTAGCCACTGAACCCTCCCTCCAGCCCCCTCCACCTTATTTTTTGAGACAAGGTTTCTTAGCCTTAGAGCTCCACCCCTTTGACTAGGCTAGCTGGCCATCAAACTCCAGACTCTTTTGTCTCTGCTGCCACATGGCTGGGATTATAGGTGTGTGCCCATTGTGCCTTGCTTTTTACATAGGTGACAAGGATCTGAACTCAAGTCCTCATGCTTACATGGCAAGTACCTAATTGACTGAGTCATCTTCCTACCCTGTCAATGCCTGACTCTCATCTGCTTTGTGTGGTCCTGGGTCTTTACACTAATGTTGCCTTCTGTGTGTCCATCATGTTCCCTCTAGAGACAGATCACACTCACAAACAACAGTCTGTCTGTTCCCATATTTACTGTGCGCTCTACACTTTTAAATCCATAGTAAAAGGCAAAGATATTTGAGGTCATTTGTACTTTTCTATCGTTTGTCAAATAGCGAAAATGGATGGTTAATTTTCCAGTCCTCTCAAGACCATATACTCTCAGGTCAGCCTTGGACCCTCTTTGGTTTGGCATTTGAGTTACCTCAATAAAATTGGGACTTAGCAATGTTTGACTTTTGTGGCTTTTAAATGTCTCCCACACCGGGAAGGGCATCTGGCAAGACCTCCTGCAGTTAATAATGGTGAGCCCTTTACCTAATGGAGATTGTATCTATGTGATCCCACTTTGCTCCAGCAGGCATCCAAAGGCTGATTCTGCCAGTGCTAGGGGTAGGATTCAGATTGGCAGCTTGTAAGGGAGAATTTCTGCCAGAATAGTCTTATCTCAGGTAGAACCTTAGGTGTTCTTACACACTGTTTGTTGCTCCAATTATAAAAGTACCCTGACTGTTGTGACTTTCAGTTCATGCTTTCATAAAGATTTGCCATTCAACACTTTGTAGAAGTGGAGGCTGGGGAGATGATTCATTCATAAAATGCTTGCTGAACAAGCATGAGGATCTGAGTTCAGATCCCTAGGACCAATGTAAAATGTTGGGCATGCCAGCACAGGTCTGTAATCACTTTGACACTCAGCATGGGGAAGGAGGGGGAGCAGAGACAGTTGAATCCCTTGAACTCACTGCCAGCAAGCCAAGCATAATTGGTCAGCTCCATGTTCAATGAGAGACTATGTCTCGAAAAAAATAAGGTGGAGAACATTTGAAAAAGACATTCAACCCTAACCTCTGGCCTCCACATGTATGCATATACACAGGTACACATACACACATGCACATGTACACACACATGTGTACACACACACCATTTTCTAAGGGATCTGAGGACTGTTTCATGGGTTGCATGTGGACTGTTAGAAAGAAAGCCAGTGCCACAGGAAGGAATCGCCAGGAGAGGAGAGCGAAGCTGCCACATTGTTGCCAGGCAATGGGAAGAAAGTGAGTGATGCTAGGCTGGCATGGAGCTTGGGCTGTACCGCAGTCTCTTCCCCTGGCTTCCAAAGGGTTGCAAGTGCTGTGTACACACTTCAACACTTCAACACTTACCCATGGGTTAGCCGCAACATTCTTCCCTGAAGCATTCTGTCTTTGAGGGGACTTTCTCCAGGAGAGGGGGCCAGGGAGTTGTGAAAGGTATGCCTGACAGACTGAGATAGACAAGACAGTGGGACAGGCCACAGCCTGCCCAAAGTTCCCATCACTTTGACACTTAGAAGGGGTTAAGTCATTCTCGAACAGTTTATCACTCATCAATTGTAATTAAATATGTTTATATTAAATTATGTTCTGCAATTAATGTAAAATCCTTTAGCCTATGCTGTTATTAGAACCAGATGCTGAAGTACCAACAATATTTCAACATGACTGTACTGCCTCACCAGCTGTCTAACTGTAATTACTTTAATCTCAGCTTGTTATCTAATTATCACCTTTGTAAAGGGAAAAGTACTCTCTAATGCTTACTGATTGTTTGAGATGATGATGAAGAGTGGGAACAGCTGTCAGAGATCGCAGGCCCTGCTTATCACAACGGAGGAACTTATCCTGAAGTGTATTCAGGGCCAAACTGTGGAGGAAAGGCATGCCAGGTGGGAACTGGGGACTGGCTGGCGAGGGAAGACAGGTGGTGTCTGGCTAAGGGCGCAGCCCTGTGGACCAACTGTCAGGTGACACCAGCCTCCCCCAGCAATGCGTGGGGGACAGATTCTCAATTGCTAGAGACTCAGTTGCCTCATCTGTCATGTGGAGACAGTGATCATACTATGGTGACGATTGAATGAGTTAGGTACGGGAAGCCCTCATTCAGCAACAACAAATGGGCAAGTACTTCAAATATTGACCGTTCTTCCAAAAAAAAAAAAAAAAAAAGTCAGTTTGGGCTGGAGAGATCACTCAGATGGTAAAGTACCTGTTGCCTAAGCTTGAGAATCTGAATTCTTAACAAGCCCAACATAGCTGTAGGCATCTGTAATCCAGTACTTAAGGGTGTGGAGACAGAGATAGGAGGATCCCTGAGGGCTTCCCTGGCCAGCCACTCTAGGCAAGTCAGTGAGAGCTCCAGGTTCAGTGAGAGACCCTGTCTCAAAAAGTAAGGTAGAGAGTGCTTGAGGAAGACACCTGAGCTTGACTTCTGGCCTCCACACATGCGTATGTACAAGTATACTTGTACAGACATGTGCTTATGCACATGTATAGCACATTCACTGCCCTTACTCACACACACAGAGTCAGTTTGGGTTTTCTCCACTTCTCTCTTAGCCTTGATAGCCAAATCTGAAACAGTTTAAATGGAGGTCCTGATGCCAGCAACTTGACAGTATCAGTTTGTTTTCCAATTATGTTTAAGTTTTGTCCTTTTGAGGCTGAAGAATGGTCAGGGGAATGGCAAAGCTCCTAAGGAGAAGAAACTCTTTTGGTTTTAGAATACTGTGTAGAATTGTGTATGTCTTCATTTGTATATCAGCCGTTGGTATGGTAACCAGTTTGTTCCTAAGTAATCATTAGAGCAAATTTCCTTAGACATCTCTAAGCTGTTCATGCCTCCTTATCTTCACCTGTGGGGGTTTCACCTTTTGGAGGAAATTGGTACCACTGCTCTTTGTCATGCAAATAGCAGAATCCTAGACCATGGGGAGAAAATCTATGAGTGAAGGAGATGGTACAGAGTTAAGGAGAATGGACCAAGCCTACAGGAAAGTTGAACTCTCTAGGAAGGTTAAACCCTTATGAGTGGGATGAGGCTAGATCATATTTCTAAGCCTTTCCCAAGGGAAATGTATGAATAGATGTGAGGTCTGTAAATCCCTTTATAGTGACTGGAGATGCATTAAACAATAAGAGTGGTGACTATTCGAGAATAGCTGTGATTTGGAATCATAATTTGTCTTTCAAAGGTTTATGTATTTGTTCTTAAAGGGGTGAGGTGATAGGCCTTTAAGAGGTATGGTCTGATGGGAGTCCTTAGTTCAGTGAAACCCTCAGAAAGGAGACCCTGACTTAGAAGAAGCTGTAGCGTGAACCTGACTCCTGACTTATGTTCTGTCTTCCTGGCTTGAATCTGATTTCTTCTACATGTGCTGTAGTTCATTATTGTGCCATCCATGGTAATGTCCCCACCAGAGTTAATGAAGATACGGTGCCATGACTTTGATCCTCCAGACTGTGAGCTAATTAAAATTGTTTTCCTTATAAAGTTACCCAACCTTGAGTATTTCATTATAGTATTGAAAAATGGATTAATTAACATACTCTTACTGAATTATGTTTTCTAACTCTTAGAGTGGTCAGCAAGTCTTTAGAGAGTACCAGAAGGAAACAGTGTCCCATACTGAAGTTTGTAGCTTTGGTATTATGTTCAAAAGCCACCCATGTAGTGTTATACATAAAAGAGAAAAGCTACCCCGGAGAAGCCGGCATACCCTCTGACAGGCACCAGTGTGCAGTACTCAGTGCCAAAACCTGCAGTGGGCTAATGTTGGCTTTTAGAGGCCTGGTGCTGACTTGTGGGGCTGATGTCGGCCTGATGATGCGGGAACTAAAGCAACCTAGTTATCCGACTGAGCTATTGCAGGTTACTTGATTCTCATAGAAAGCCACAAAGCATATTTTAGGGGAGGCATCATTTGGCCTGTAGTTCATGATCATAACAATGGCAGCTTGGTTGTGCCCAGGTGAGTGAGAGGGGCAGAAAGCAGACGTCACTGAGGAAGTCAAAGGGTGGGCTTTTAGGACCTGGAATGCCCAGCGGCCAAGAGGGTAGCTTTGAGGTCTAGGGCTCTCATGATTCATGAGAAGAAAATGAATGTAATGAACTTGACCACTTTGGTGGAAGGTGTGCACCATGCTCTGTTGGTTTTCTTTGTTATACTGCCTTTAGTTTCTGAACAAGAGAACGAACTCAGCAAGAGTTGGATAGTTTTTACTTGTCAACTTGACACAACTTACAATCATGTGGGAGGAGAGTCTTAATTAAAGATTTGTACAGATCGGGGTGGCCTATGGGGGACTGTCTTGATAGTTAACTGATGTGGGAAGATCCAGCCCACTGTGGGCAGCCTCATTCCTTAGGCAGGGGATCCTGAACTGCATAAGAGAGGTGAAAGCAAGCAAGAGAACGTGCACACAGTTCTTTCTTTCTGCTCTTGACTGTGAGTGTGATGTGGCTGACTGACTGCTTCAGGCGACTGCTGCTGTGACTGTGCCTAGAATGAAGAGTGAAAAGAAATCCTTTCCTCCCGTGTTGCTTTTTGTCAGGATATTTTGTCACAGCAACAGAAATGAGAGGACAAGCTGAGACCTAAAAGAAACGTCTGTTCTTGCCAGCTGTTACACACTTCTTCCATCTCACCCCCTCCTTGTAGTAAGTGATGTGTGGTTCAAACCGCAGCCTTGTTACACTACTCCTTCTACTGGAATATTCTTGCTCCTGGTCTTCAACAGTGGGGCTCATCCCAGTTTTGTCTGACCATCCCTCAAAGAGGATCATGCCCAGTCTCTGCTTTGCATACGACCCTAGATTTTAAATATCAAGGATCACAAACTGTTCTTAGTCAACAGCTAGAAAGTAAACATCTCAGGCTCCGTGTGAACGAGTAAGTTCAATCATGCTCCAGCCAGTTTTCTCTCTGTTCACTCCCTACTTTTCCACTTGATCAGTGCACTTTCACTTTTATAGTTTAAGTCAACATTTCAACTACTTCATCATGAATTATTATTTGTCTTAGGAATTTTTCCTCCTGTGGTAACACATTGTCCTAATCTTAGCTTCTTGAGCTGAGAACTGCAGTGACATCCCTGACTCCCCTCCCAAGCAGAGCTGAGACCAGATCCTCCTAAAGGTGGTTTGCTCTAGGAGACCCAGGAGAAGTGAATTACAGGCAAGAGAACCAGACTAATGTGACTGAACTGATCCATAGTACAAGCAAGAGCTAGGAAATTCCCTAGGGCCCCTGAGCAGCCTGGAGTATGAAAGTCTGACTTTTCTACCACACAAGATAGGGCACTGACCTATAAGCTCTGCCCTGATTGGCCAAAGCTGCCTTGTGGGGCATTCATTTCCTTTGCCTCTGACCTCTCAGCCACTATCCTTCAAAAAGAATTTGTGCCCCGAGAGTATGAGGTGGGAGAATTTCTGAGCAGTAGTCTATGAGCTCATTCGGTGACACTGGGGGAGAGATACCCAGGACTGGAGAAAAATGATTCTCTGTCCAAGGCTAAGTGCTGATGATAGCTCTGGCCTAGCAGAGCAGGTTGGGTGCCTCCCAATGGTGGGGATAACAGGAGCCATGGTCCCTAAGTGCTACTCTACACAGCTTGGTGCCTCACACAGTAGGTCATATGTGCTAAGAAGTGGGGGTTAAGGAGAGCCTTTGGTGCCAGCCAAGCCACTTGGGTTTTAATCTTGGCTTACTCCTCACCGACTATGTACTCAGGCAAACTAATGTCTCTGTTGCTTATTCCTTACCTTTACAGGTGAAATAGGGAGAGGAGATGCCTCCCTTGATAAAATCATGAGGACCTGAGTTCCATTCTTCTGAACCCATGTGGAAAAAAAAGCCACAAACACAGCAAAACAACAATGACAACAACAAAAACAAACCAAACAAAAAACCAGACACAGCGGCACACCCCTGTAAGCCCAGTGCTTGGATGTGGAGACATGAAGATTCCTGGGGCTTGCTGGTCAGTCAGTCTAGCTGAATCACTGAGCTCCAGGCTCAAAGAGAGAGCCTGTCTAAGGTAGAGAGACTGAGGAAGACAACCAAAATCAACCTCCAACCTCCATGCGCGCACACACACACACACACACACACACACACACACACGTGGAAATAGTAACAGAACTTTTCTTAAGAGGCTATTGTGAAGTTCCTAGTGCTTAGAACATGGTAGGTGTCTCATGCTTAGATGTCAGTTAATAATGCATACTCAATAACCTCCCCCCACACTAAGGATTTGCTAAAGGGACGTTTGTAGTTCATATGTGTATCTTGGTTATTTATAAAAACATAAGATATACTCTTTTCAAATTGAACTTGGAATTGATTACCAAATATAATGCATCGAATAAATGCTTTTATTAGAAATCGAAAATAAAGTAATAAGAAAAATAACAGAAAAAAAACTAACCTTAACCTAATGTTGTTTCTGCAACTGAGCATATTCCTGAGCTTCCTAGCAACCAAGAAAATAAGGAGAACCAAATGGGTCTCGCAATTCTTGCTTGATAAAACATTCTTCAGAAGAAAGAATGTCCCCGTATTACTCTAAATTCTGAAAGGAAGAGAAAGGAAATATACGGAGTGTTGAGAAGTAAAATTAGAAGGCTGGCCAGCACCTGTTCCATGTGGACAGTTGATGAATGAGTAGTTGGAAATGTTTCCAGCAGCAGGTTTCCATACAGCCAGCATCCTGCCTCCAATGACCGGCATCAAGGACTGACAGAGGAGAGTGTGAGGACGGAAGTGAATCAGGTCAGCCCCTGTGGGAGCTTTGAGGCACTGGGAAGCAAGCAGGAGACTTGATCAGAATACTGAGCTTGACCCCTACCAGTCTTTTCCTGTCTTTATTTTAAGAGTTCTTTCCCTGTTCACCAACTCCATACTTAATGAGCAAATTCTTTCTATAGCCTCCCCCACAGGAGCAGATGAGAGCCAGAAAATCTTCTTATGGCCCTCAGGCAGGGTGAGGGTTTCTGTGCTGGGGTGGTGGTGATGTCTCCTGGGTGGGCTGGCTTGTCACTGACACCATCTTTATTTTTCCTGCTGAGCTACATCTCTAACACTAGATAGAAACACGCTCCCTCACTAGTACGCTTGTGTCTCAGGGCCCAAGTTAACATATGGGTACCAACCAGTGTGAAGGTCTCAGTTAAAATATTATGATTTGCCTCCTTGAGCACAAGGAAATCTCATTATATATAAAGTAATCCCATTGGCGGGTGCATTTTAACCCACAGGCTGTGAAGTCTACGGATACAGTATGCCTGGGAAGTCGGGCTGTCAGATTAATACATTGTGTGAAAATTGGGGCCGGAGGTCACCAGGCTCCTGATACACAAATCTCCCTCTGAGAATCTCATTTCAGTCCGACTATCAGTTAGATTAGAGAGACCCTAATTATCCCACTGAAATTAAATTACTTTATGTTAGGGCGATATAATGAACAGCCATAAAATGGATATACACAACCAATCATCTTATTATTCACAGCAAGACCAGAGCGTACACTAAAAGGACCTTGCTGATTATTGCCAGCTAGTCCCTGTCACAGACGAAAAGGGCAAGCGCAAGAGGAGAATGAGAGCCAGTGCTGGTTCTGCCTCAGGGTCTTTTTCTGTCTTTTCTGGACAGGTGTTGGGCTCCTGCTGTGCTCTTGGGTTGAACTGCTAAGAGGTACCTCTGCAGGTCATTAAGAGGGCAAGAACACCCACTGCATTTCCAACCTCAGTCACCCATCGCCCTGGGGCCTTGTGGCTCATAGCAGGAGGACCTGGCATGAACTTCTTTAGTCCAAGAATCTTCATAGTACCTGTCAAGTGAAATGGCTGTGTGACTGGGGCATTTGTCCTCCACTACAAAGCTAACCTCTTATCAGTTCATTTTTGTTAAATAAACAGTGCTAGCTGCTGTAATGAATTGTCCTCAAATCTCAGTGACCTCACACAATGGAAGTTTATTTCTTGTTCACATCATAGACAGGTCAGTGGATGATAGAGGGGGGCCCACTGTGCTCTGTGCAGTCACTCAACAGGCCGCCCTGGAGCTCAGCCCCATCAGGGTCAGATTTCTCAACAGCAGCATGTCAGAATTTTGTATCTGGGTAATTCTTCATGTGGAGGGCTATACTAGGCCTTGAAGAATGTCTGACCACACCCTTGGCCTCTAGTCAGTAAAAACTGGTGGTGCATCTGTCCAGCTGAAACAACCAAAAATGTCTCCATACCTTGCTAGTCATCCCTAGGGAGGAGGAACAGAACTGGTCTTGGTTGAGAACCAGCGCTCTAATCAGTGGGGTCTTCTCCATTCATTAGGGAGGGAAGAGAGACAGCAAGACACCCACACTCCCACCTACACTCCACTGGGCACACTGTCCTCTAAGTGAAAAGGTGTCTGGGGAATTATGTCCCCAGAAAGAAAATGAATTTGTGTACTGTCCAAGTAGCAGGAAAAGGACAAACTAAGGATAGACTAGAGTCTAAGATTTGACTCTTCCCCTTACACTTTCACACTGCTACCATGAGTACCCACCTGGTCCTGCCTTGAGATCTTGTGATTTCTTGACTTTCCTTCACCTTTGGATCTGGGGCCTGTCTGTCTTGCCTTCTCTTTGTAGAAAGTCCTGACATGAAGCTAAAGAATCTAATCCATGCTGGTGTGGTCTAAGGATGCTGACTGGGCTCCTATGAAGCTCTTCGGGAGTGTAATCATGAATTTTAACAGAATTAAAGTGGTGAGGAAAGTAAGAAGTGGGCATGTGAACTCCTCTGGCCCATTGGTTGGAGGGCAAGGGGCAGAGGACCTGGTGAACCATATCTGAATAGCATTTTGTTGTTGTGGTTGTTGTTTCTGGTTTGGTTGGGGCTTCAATTTTTTAATTAATTATTTTTTATTTTATGTGTATGAATATTTTGTCTGCTTATAAGTGCATCACATGTATGCAGTACCTGTGGGGACCAGAAGAGGGCATCAGATCCCCTGGAACTGGAATTCTAAATAGTTGTTAGCCACCATGTGGATGCTGGGATTTGAACCTGGGTCCTCTGCAGGAGCAACCAGTGCTCTTAACCACTGAGCTGACTCACCAGTTCTACAGCATGTCTTTGATAGAATTGTTTCATATAAAGAAAACATTGACAACAGTTTAAAAATTCACATCATGACCTTGAGAAGATATTCTTATGAAATATTTAGCAAATGTCAAATAAGTTAACAAAATGAGTACAGTGTATTTTAAATGAATAATTTGCCCCAAAAGGTGAGCTCTGAGACCTGGAATATCTTCAGACAGGTGGGTCCTTTGAGTGACCAGCTGTCTTCCTCATTATCAATACACAGCACAGACGTAGTGACTAGAGGTTAAAACTGATGGTCGTTTTTTAGAGCCCGTACTTAAATTTCTCCCTGTAGAAAATAGATATATAGATAGAGAAAGAAAGGAAAGAGGCAAGGTAGGTGCTAATCACAGCCTTCTATCCCTCCTGGAGCTTCTGAGACTTGTAAGTTTCAGTGGCTTCTTGGGTCCTATGAGTCTCCCTCTTCCCTCCACGAGGGAATGTTCCCACTTGGAGGAAATCCCTTTACAGCTGAAAACCCAGGGAGTAGCTGCAGAATAAAGTAGAGTCTGTAGGTAAATATCCTGAGTTAGAGGAAGAGAAAACACGAATCATGGGGTGCCCTGTGGGGCAGACTGTGTGTTGAGATGTGGTTGGATGGTGGTGTCTCCCTGGGAGTGCCTCCACCTCTTAGGATTCATAGCATGTGTTGCTTTTGAGCTTGGAATAGAGTGAGGTATGAAGTCATTTCCAAAGCAGCGTCTATGAAATTCCATTACCCGAGCTTTTCAATTTGAGGGAAAAGACCTTTGCTGAAACTAATTTGCAGTTGCTTTAATCATGGAGCTCAGGGAGAGCCAGCAAGCTCTCTTCTTTGGCATGGCTGATGGGCTTTACACTGGTCTTCCAGAATGCCTCCCTCCTGCCCCCACTGCCCCAGCTCCTTAGTTCCTTTTGTGGTTGTTGGTCATTCCCTAATTTTTGCGATTTTTTGAGACAAAGAGGAAGTAATTAGAGTCAATCCTCTTAGTGAATGTAAATGTCTTGCAATCAGAAATCCTTTGAAGACACTGCATTAAATCAAAGGAAGTAGAATGACTCCCCAGAAATCCTCCTAGAGAAATTTCTCTCAGCCTCTCCTGCTTCTCAGGGCTCTCTTGGGTTCTTTTGTTCCCTTACCCACAGATAGATAGCCCTGAGATTTTTTTTTTTTCTGTACCTGAAGAAGGGTAGCTAGAAATCACAGAAAGTAAAGAGCACTTGGTTGGAAATCAGGAAACCAGGACTAATTTTCTATTTACTGAATTTAATCACTTGATAAATTTTTAATAATTAATTGTGCATGTGTGTGGTGTATGGTGTGTCATATTTGTGTGTGTGGTGTATGCATGTATGTGCATCTATACACTCCTACATACATGTTGGAGATCAGAGGTTGGCTTTGGGTATCTTCTATCACTCTGCACTCTATTTTTTAAGACAGGGTATCTTCACGGAACCTGAAGCTCACTATTTCCACTAGACTTGGTGGCCAGTGATCCCCCCAAATCTTCCTGTCTCCACCTCCCCAGTGTTGGGGTTACAGGTGCAAGCTGCCATGCCTAGCTTTGATGTGAGTGTTTAAGATCTGAACTCGGGTATTTGCACTTATGCAACAAGCACTTGACCTGTTGAGCCATCTCCCTGGTCCTGACAAGTTTATTAAGCCTTTTGGGGCATCTCATTTATCAGACATAGGTGATGATATCTACCCTGAAGATCACATGGGGTTTAGAAGGCAGACCAGGTAAATTGTGAGAAAGTCCTATAAGGTCTGCTCAAAGGTACTGGGGTGTTTGGGAGCTGCTGATACCGGCTTATCCAAGGGCATTGATTGAGATCAGTTGTGTCAGTCAGACTTCTTTTCTGACACTTCTCTCTAATAAATTTCACAACTGCTCAAAATCCTTTTGGGTGGAAGGTCTGTGGCCCCTCGGATTGTCTGTGAAGAAAGAAAGATTTGGGAAGAACTAACACTAGCTAGCCTGTTGGGACACGGTGACAAGCAGGCTTATAGGTGGGAAGTTCTGGGGTTGGAGGAACAGGTAGTTTTGAGTATTTTTCCTATATGTTGTTCTAGTGCTGTGTTCAACACAGACTTCATAAGACAGGTACGAAGGTGAAGGTGGGACGGCAGGTCCTGGACTAAGTATTTCATTTACTTAGTGGTTCTTAGCATTCTTTTTAGCCATCAGCAGCTGAACACATGTCCCGTGACTGCAGGATGCTCCTCTCTGCTAACATACACATTATAGAAGCAAAATATTCCAGCTAACTTGTTTTCCTAGCCTCCTTTGCATTTGAGGATGCTGGAGTGAGACTGGGGTTCTGCCAGCACACTGATTGCTGAGATAATGAGACAGGATCTGTGTAGAATCTATCTACCCAGCTGAGGGTGGTAGACCAGTAGCATCTGCAAACCTATTGAGTTGGGCCTGTGCAGAGTCCACTTGGGTGAGGGTGATGGGCCAGCGGCAGCTGTATCCCACTGGTGATAGCAGCCATGATGGTGATCCTGGTGCCAGTATATTTTGGGGTTGGTGGTCATGGCTGGCTATGATTAATCATGGAGTTGATTAAGGGGACTAGCTTTGTAAATGTGACTCTGGATCACATCCCAAAGATTTATTTATTTGTTTAATTTTATGTGTGTTTTGACTGTATGAATGTAAGTGCATGCATTGCTCACAGAAATGAAAAGAGGGAGTTGGATTCCCTGGAACTAGAGACACAGAAGGTCATTATCCACCATGTGGGTGCTGGGAGCTGAACCCATGTCTTCTACAAGAGCAGTAAGCTCTCTTAACCACTGAGCCACCTCTCTAGCTCAAGAACAGAATAGTTTAAGGAACATTTTAGAAAGAACAGTTCCCTTGGCAAGGTCAGGAAAATGAGAAGTAAATGAAAATATTTAATTTATACTTGGATTTTATTTTAGAAGGCATACTAATGAATTCATATATATAGTATATTTTATGCAAGTCCCTTGAATCCTACCTTCAATTATAGCATATTTTTAATGCAAAATTAGTCCTTAAATGGGAAATGTCCAAAGGAGGCTTTTTCCTTACAGGTAAATCTGAATTTTAAATTATGTTTTTTCCATTCTTTGAATACTTATATACACTGTAATTTTTGTAAGTGCTGATAAACTTTAATTACATATGAAAAATAGGGTTATATGCAGATAATCCATCATTGGTTAAAAATATTGTAACTGCCAAAGATCCTTGCTTAGTAGCAATCCTTGGGGCTGTTGACTTTCCCCGCTTGGGCTTGTGGCTCACTCGCCACTGCTGCCCACTCTCTAATGTCCAAACCGCATGTCGCCAGCCAGAGAAAAGACCAAGTTCAAATTCAGTGTGTTGCTTCTGCTGGATAGTACGTGGATTTTGCGTCACCATGAAGTCACGAAATCATAAGCTGAACCACTGAAGGTTAACAACTGCTTCCACGTTAGCTAGTCCCTGCTTCCGTGGTGTTTTTCGCAGTCCTTTGTGAAAAGGGGCGTGTGTGGGGTAGAAACGGCTAAGGTGTTGTTGCATTTCTAATAGGCCCGGCAAGCTTTATGTTGCAAGGAAGGAGACACGTAGTCTTGCTGTGTCGGTGATGTTTGCAAGTGTGAATTCTAGGGCGCACTGCCTGGGCTGAAGTCAGGCACAGGTAGGGCAGCCGTCTTAGCCTCATTGGCTCTCAGGTTTCTCACTGGCATGTGGTGGCAATAACAGCACTAACCTTAGGGAATTCTTGTGCAAATCAAATTAGAAAAATGCCTGACATATAACGCTAGGCACAGACGCCCTCATTAGTATCGTTGCTATTGTGCTCCGAGGCTGCAAACAGTGGCAACCATCTTTTGGGGCAATTTGAATGACTTCAAGCCCATCATTGCTCTCTTCTCGGTGCCCCCAAAGGCATCTTTGGAGATTACCAAGTGAAATCCCCATTCTTCTATGAGAACGGTTTCTCCTAGCTGTTTCTGACTGGTTTTCTCAAGGGGATGCTTCATCTCTAACGGAAATGGGATGTAGTAAATGTAACTGATGCGGGGGAAGGGAGGCAGAGGGTAAATGGCTGATGCCACCCACTGAACCAGACCAGTTTGCTCTGCCAGTGGGAGTTGGATCCATCAAGATGGGAATGGGAGCCCTGAACTTTCTCTTCCCTGTTGCTTCTCTTTACATGGAAGTGGTGAACTTCATTGTTCCAAGATCTCGCACTCTACTCTATGGTGTCACTGTGAGTCAGATGACAGGTATAATTCCCCCTCAGGTAACTGAGACCACAAGAGGATAGGATACTTGACCAGGGTCTCTTACATAAGTAACTACACAATCTAAATCAGGACCACATCTCTTTTCAGTCTCACAGTTGGGTTTCCAAGAGATAGGAGCTGCCATTTGTGCCGAAGTGACCTCTGCTTAGTGCAGATCAAATTCAGTCTTTACAGTTTTGTAAAACACCCAGCTAAAGAATTTGTGTTTCCTTACACAGAAATCTTGGTATGGAAAGAGATTATCATGATCTTCTTTTGCCTATGTAGGGGCGTTGGCATGCATATGGGTATGTATATTTGCACATGTATAGTTGTACACATGGGCCAGGCACTTGTGTGCATTTTCACGTTAAGGTTCAAAGTTGATGTCAAGTGTCTTTGTTAATTGCTTTACAACTTATATTGAGGCAGGGTCTCTCACTGAAACCAAAGCTTGCGGCTTTGGTAGTCTGCTTGCCAGTGTCCTCTGGGGATCCCCTCTCTCCACCTCCCATACACTGGGATCACAGGTGGGCTATGCCTGTCTATCTTTTTCCTGAGTTCTGGGGGTCTGAACTTCACTTTACCCATTAAGCCCTCCCCATAGCCTCACAAATACCTTCTTAATGAGTGTCTTTCAGGTCTCTGAGTCTAAAAATCAGTGTCTTCTAGAAGCTGAGCATGCTGACAGTAGTGATAGGGGTTTGATCTCTGATCCTAGCCCAGTCAATGAGCTATGTTGCTCTGGGACATTCACTTAGCATCTCAAGGCGTCCATGTCTTCATGTTTAGGGTAAGTATAGGAAAAGTCTCACTTCACGGGGCTGTTCTGAGAATTCAGTGAGGTAAGGATAATAAGGTAGATCACAATAAAGAAGGAATGGTAAAGTTGGGGACAAGAGAGAGAAGGAGAACCAGAGTGAATGTGGCTGTGGGAGTTAAGGACTAGATTTCTCAACATGGAAATCATCAGATACTAACCAGGTCTCTTTTGGTCTGGGCTGGAGCATAACTCCTTCAGAAGGAGCTTAAGAGCAAATAGAAACTGAACAGGTAGAGATGGAAGGCAGCAGTGTAGTCGAGAAAGAGTCTCGGAATAAAGAGTGGCGTGTGATTGAGATGTGCCTTATTTTTTAATTTATCAAGATTGGAAAGACAGGTGATATTAAAGTGCTGTGTGTCTGAGGTTCAGATGGAGAGGCTGAATTATACAAGAGAAAGCTTCATCTAGTTCATCTAAGAGTTCTCTGAAGTGTAGGAAGGTGGGACCCAAAGAAAGAAGGAAGTTCTGGCCATGATTGGAGGAGGACAGTCCCAGGAAGTCACAGCAGGCAGGGGAGGAGCTGGCAGGGTGCAGATGTTGCCTAAAACACTTAAAAGATGAAAGTTGACTCCCTTTTCTTTTTGAAATAGAAGACCAAGTCTTCTGCCAAGAGCAGGGCTAGATAGACAGGGTAAGCCCGAGATTCAAGGAGATTGGGAGCTATGCAAATATTGAATACAGAAATATGAGTCTAATAGGTACTAGCCAGGTTGCTGTGACAGCAGACTCCCAAGGGCAGTGGCTTCACCAGACAGAAATCCATTCCCCTCCTTTTTGTAGCAATCTAGGGATCTGGTCCTGACCAGAGCCTAGAAGTTTTGGGGTTACAGGTTCTCTCCCTCTGCATCTCTGCCATTCTTGGGGTGTTCTTTATCTACTCTTGGTTGCAGATGACCTACATCTATGCTCCCTCTACCGAATAAGGCAGAACACCTGACAAAGGACAGACTCTCTTAGCATCTTCAGGCAGGTCAGTGTGTGGAAGGGCACTTAGGAAAGGCAAAATGAGGGAGGAGTCCATACCAGATCCTTCAGGGTCTCATCCAACAAGGGAGTTTGAATTTGACCCTAAGCATGGTGGAAGCCACTGAAGAGGATGCGGAGATGGTAAAGGGTAGAAATCAAGAAGGAGGCCGAAGTGGGCAGTGAGGACCTGTGTGTTAATGTTGTTGAGAAAAATCTAGAGAAGGGAAAAGGGGCTGAAAGGTCTCCTCCTTTGCCTCGGAGCACAGAGGAGCTGTGGCTGTGCCCTTGTTTGCCCCAATTAGGTGGACATGCAAGTAGAAAGAGGTGAGAGTCCAACTTAGTCTACATCCTGGAGTCCATACTTCATGGAGAGTTAAGTGTTTGGGGCACTTTAATTTTTATATTAGGACTCTGTCATCTGTCTCACACAGAAAGAAAGAGAGAGATGCAAAGAGAGAGCAAGACAGACAGGAAGAACTGGCTTAGAATCAAGAAGACTTGGTTTACATGCCAGGTGCCACGCTTCCTCGTCAAGTGTCCTGCGGAAAGGAAGTAAATTAACCTTTTGGAGCCTCTATTTCCTCTATAGAACGGGAATATGCATAGAGTACCAGCCACAAGGCTTTTGGGCAGATCATGTTAGAGAAAGTGTGTAAATCACAGTTCCTGGCAGGGAGTAGGTGCTCAACACATTACAACTACGATTATTATTCTGTTTAAAAAGTAGCCTTTTAATCATCATCATCATCATCATCATCATCATCATCACCGTCATTTACCTTCTTCGAAGAAACTTTTTTTATTTGTTGAATTTAAATGCCCAGACAATTCTAAAAGTACTTTTGCATTTTGAAATGTTTCTACTTGAAACCAGCACGTCTTTTCCTGTCCAGGCCTGGCCAGGCAGTTTAGAATATACAGGGGAAGTTGTGGGTGACGCTTTTCAACGGGAAGCCACCTGTCCACCCTTTTGTATTCTCCTCAGAGAAATCTGTTGTCCCAGGAAGGCTTTTCCTCACATGGCAGTTTGGCTGCTGAAATGAAGCCGGGCTTCTTTGTGTCTGACTATACACTGGTTCCAGGGAGCAGCGTGGGGATGGAACAGCTTGTCCCTAGCAGGTGATGGTGGAATGTCCTGCTGGTGGCCCCTTCGCCTTGCAGAACCATGACAACCCATGCCGTCTGTTGCCGAGCGTTTCCACAATGTGTGCACACATTCACAGATCTGCCCAGAGACTCAACTGCAATCTTGTCCCTCATTTTGAGATGCTTTGTGTCTCAGATGCAGACAGAATCACTTCCTGTCTGGGCTGCCTTGGGACATTTCAGTTCTTCCAGAGAAGGTTATAAGTAGCAGCTGGTGAGAATTCTGGAGACTCAGTAACTCACCCCTACAGTGTGTGGGGATCCCTGGCCCAGAAGGCTGCCGATTGTGGGGAATAAGTGGTCAATCAAACATTGTCAGATGTCAGTTTCAGCATACCCCTTAGGGACTGTATCACTTTGGACAAGTCAGCCCACTGAGCCCCAGCTTCTTTCTATAATATGAATGCTGGTGTGTAGTATGTCCCCAGTGAACACTAAGTCACTGGTAAGACAGATTCATGGTGGTGCTGTGAACAAGCACAGTCTATGCCATTTTGCCTTGATGCTCTGCTACAAAGAACCATTGGGGAGTTCTGGTAGACCTTCTGGCTCTGATCTTCTTGATGAGAACTAAAATATCTAAGATAGCCCAGACAGGGGGTGCTTCTGTCCACATCTGTGATCTTGCTGGGGACTATTCCACAGCCTTGGTCCTTTGGTCCTGTCTGTCCTTACTGAATTACACTCTTCTTCCACCATTGATTCATTCCTACCAGAGTCCACATGGACCAAATTTTAAACCATTTTCCCAACACCCTTTACTATATGTCTTCTGTCTCTCCCAGTGCACATTCTGAGAGCTTATCTGCAGGAGTTCGCCATTCGGGGGAATCAGGTGGATGTGATGAAGGAGGGCCTGTGCATCAGTGTCACTCCCCTGCCTGGGTCCTGACCCAGGAGATACACTGATATTGACATCAGCTTGTTGTTCCAACTGCCTGTGATACTTCATTCTGTGTGTCAATGTGGCTGGGCCGGAATGCCCAGATCTCTGGTCAAGCGTTGTACTAGATAGCTCAGTGAAGAGGTTGTAGATGAGATTTACCTTGAGATCAGTGAATTTCAGTTACGGCAAATTGCCTTATCCAATCAATTAAAGACCCGAGTAGAACAAAACATTGACTAGTGTCACAGATGATCTTCTGGCTGCGTTGCTTCATTAGGTCTCTCTGGGTCTCCAGTCTGGTGGCTATTGGATTTGAACTGCAGCTCTTGCCTGTGTCTCTATTATGTCCACTTCTTCCACCAGAGTTTGGACTTGTCAAGACTCTGTAATTGTGTGACCAGGTCCTTAAAATGCATCTATATGTATCTCTCTGTTTATATGTAATTTAGCCTTCCACATGTGTGTATTCCACATCCATATATGTTCAACCTACCACAGAAAGAAAATATTGGAAAATATTGTGTCTATACTGGACAGGTACAGATGTTTTTTCTTGTTCTTTCCCCCTAAACTATACCATATAACAACTATTTAGGTTAAGTTTACACTGTATTAAATATTGTAAGCCATCTAGAGATTAAAGTGTATAGGAGGGTTATAGGTGTTAATGACCCAGAGTTTTGATGTTCAAGGGCAGGAGGAGATGGGTGACCCAAATCTAGAAGAGAGACGAAATTCTCCTTTCCTGTATTTCCTGTTTTTGCTCATATCAACTCCACTGGAAGCACGGTACCTTCCCACAGAGTGAAAGCAGATCTTGCTTACTTGGATCATTGATTCTAATGCCAGTTTATTCTGGGAACATTCTTACAAACATATCAAAAAATCATACCATGCCAGCAATCTGGGCAGCCCTTAGTGCATTCAAGTTAACACAAGAAACTAAGTATCACAAGACTTTCCTCTCTCCCTTAGGTACTTGCCACACTGAAAACATTCAGAAGGGATACGTTCCACCAGTTACGCTGCTTAAATAAACATGTAGTGGTAGTCCTGAGCCTAGGATTTGATCTGGACCTGTCAGAATGTGATGCTTTTTGGACCATATCAGCCCAGCTCTAGCCAAAGTGGAATAGATTGTTCCCAGAGTTACATTGGCCTAGAATGAGGTCACCTAACAGCAACGACCATTTGCTGAGCTAAATGACTGAAGGAACTTTTTGTGCCTGAAAGTTCTAGAAGGATTGGCCAGCAGGACTCTAATAACTGGCCAAAAATCTCCAAGAAGTTCATTTATGCCCATAATCCCATCACAAGTTTAACAACTGCCTGAACATTCATCCATTTTTGGATACCAGTTTTTGTAAGAGACATTTTGTCTTAAAGTCTTGTCCATCCATCAATCCTTGCCTATCCTTCTGTTGCCTTCCCAAGTCAGCGGTGCCCCTGCCCAGCCCACCTGGCACCAGATGTTCTGTCAGCCACTGCGGTATGTCCTGTGTCCTCCGAGTGGCAGAATTCGAAATCTCAGGCGACGTTCACCTGGAAGCGCTTAGCCCTCAACAGCTGCAGCCCCTTGATTACCTTGCCCGCCTCGGCAGCTCCAGGCCGCCACCGTATCAATTGCCTGTCAATTCGGTTTAGCGATGACTTTGACTGACTGGGATGAGGGGAGTGGAAGTGGGGTGTATGCGAATGGTTAAAATTAATTGCTACATAAGAAAAAATTGAAAGATAATTATTCCTGCTTTCCTGTCAGTGCTCGAGGGTAGATGACCTCATTAACTTGCAGCTTGTACACAATTCAATTACTAGGAGATGGGAAATACATTTTTAATTACCTCAGTGGCCTGCATACCATTCATCTCTATTTGCATGGCTTTTTGATTTTTTTTTAAACTGTTGTGCTTTGAAGAAGTAACACCATCTTAGAAAGGTTGCCATAAAAGCTGTTTCCTTGCTCTTATTATTCCTGCTTAAGGTAGGATATTAACTATGGGTGATTAACCCTTCAATGCCAGGTGAGCTGCAAGGCAACCTTTGCTGTAATAATGTTTTTAATTACCTTGTTATATCAGAAAAATTCCCAGCTCCTAGTGAGAGAGGATTAAACAGGATAAAATAGTATATTTGGCTTCCAGTCACTGAAAGAAAAAATAGAAGCTGTGGAAAACTTAGAAATCAGGAAAGCGGGCTGATGTCAATTTCCATGTGAAGCCCAAAGGAGAGCTCTGGTCTTGTTTTGATGATTATCATTTCTCTGACTGACTTAAATTATTTTAAGTGTATCCTTTGATTTAAAAAAAATTATAGACCAAACTGCATATGTTGTAGATAATTTGGCTGTTTTGGATAATAGCTTTTATAAGTAACATTTGTTTCCAATTCTTGTCCGTCCATCAATCCTCATCCATCCGAGTCAGCGGTACCTCTCCCTCCTACATGTACACCAGTCGCTGTGCGCACGTTGGCGGCTGCATGCAGGTCCAGTTGTATTCTGGGGTGTCACTGTCATGCCTCTGCACCCGAGTCCCTCATTCCCAAAACGCCCAGGACTTGGATTCCCACATGCTTTGAAACATGGGAGATGGGATCCCTTCTGAAAAACATTCCCACCACACATTGCCACACAGCTCAGGACGGACGGACCTTACCTCTTTATATAAAGAGCTTGAAGAGTCAGTCTTTAGATTACATGCATAACACATCTTTGATTTATACATTTGGGGCTTGGGGGTGGGGGTCTTATTGCAGAGGTATCTCCTTTGTATGTATGAACTCCATGAATATTGTTCACAAATTATAATGGTCATGTGCCATATATTAGAAATAACAAATATGTGTAGTATGTTTTTTAAGTCTGGGTGACTTTGTGTGTGTGCGTGTGTGTTTGTGTGTGTGTGCAGATACATGTTTATGTGTGTGGAGAACAGGTGCCAGAGGTATTGTTCCTCAAGATACTGTCTACTTCAGCATTAAAAAAAATTTTTTTTTTGATTGGGATCTCTCACTGGCCTGAAACACACTAATTCAGCTAGGCTGGCTGGTGACCCTAATGACCCCTGTCTTTGCTTGCTTCCCTGGGACTGTGATTACAAGTGCCTGCTACCATACTTAGGTTCTGTGTGTGTGTGTGTGTGTGTGTGTGTGTGTGACACGATCTTGTGATCAAATTGAAGTCTTCATGTTTGCATGATAAGCACTTTACCAACTGAGTACTCACCTAGCCCTAATGTCTGGGTGTCCTTTTGAATTGACTCATTATTGCATATATTCGGAAATGGTATAACAATCCAAACACTGAGGGATGTACCCACAAAAGACAGGGAAACTAATGTGAATTCTGCCAGGGTCAAATTTGTAAGACAGCCTTCCTTCCTCCCTGCTTCCCTTTCTGCCTCACTCTCTCTAGGCATTCATAGTTGAAGGACACTGTGTGGACCTCTGACTGGTCAAAGGATGAACATCCATTTTTGTGGTGCTGGTGGTCAACAGTGGACATAGGTGCATGAGTTGGTTGATGAAATCATATAAATGCAACAATGAAGTGTCCACACAGCACCAAGAAGAGGCTGTGATTAATTTTCTAAGAGTTTGGGAATGCTTTCTGTTGTAAAAAGCTTATTTTGTTTCTAGCTCATGTTCTAAGAGAGTGTTTCTAATCTAATGGAATGATCTGAGGTTAGATTTCTAAGAAGCAAGTCCAGAGTTCAAAATGTCTTTAAGAAATCAGGGGTTGGGGCTGGAGAGATGGTTCAACAGTTAAAAGTACTGACTGTACTTGCAGAGGACCCAGGTTTGGTTCCCACATGGTGGCCAACAATCATCCATAACTCCAGTTCCAAGGGATCTGATGCCCTCTTCTGGCCTCTGCAGGCACTGGTCCACTTGCATACATGCAGGAGGCAAAACACTCATACACATAAAAATAATAAAATATTTTTTTAAAAGAAAGGGATTAAGACATAGTTTTGTCACTATTTATAATATGCCACAAAACAGTAAACTCTATTCATAGTTTGTATTGGTAGAATATTTTGCTTTGATGAATCTGGACCATAAAGTAATATTTTATAGAGCAGCATTATTTTTCTTTTAGGTGTGATTTCTTACACAAATACCCTTATCTTTTATATATTTTAATAAGCATGTTCATTAAATATGTTCCTAGATGAAATTTTTTAAATCTGATCTTAAAAACCAGTAAACCTTTCTTAGTTTATCAAACTATTGAAAATCACTTTATATGTTAGTACTTGTAAATTCATGTCTAAATGCCACAAGAAAATGTTAAGTATAATCCTATCAGAGTAAAAAACAAATATTTTGGCTTGTGATATAGTAATAAAGTATTCATAAAGTATTAAAATAGAAAGACATGGTTTTTGAGAGAAAGCAAGTCTGAAGTGTCACTCCTCCTGGAATTTCTTGGAAATCTCTGAGAATCTTGTCCTTACAGTTGAGCTTTTTGTCACTAAAATATCATGGGGTTGCCCACAGTTCTAGCTAGCAGTATGTTTTGAATGTTTAACAACCAACTCTATGGTAAAAAATTTATTATAGCTTTCACTGATATGAGAGATTTATGGCTTATAGCTTATGAACAAATGGAAATATAGCATGTATTTTACTGTAAATCTCATATAGAAAATTGATTACCACAGAAAGCTTTCACTGTGTTTTAACTAATTTGAACACCTGTAGGCAACTGATGATTGCAATTCAACCATGAGAAGACAAAATCATACTCCCAATAAATGTTTGAGTCCAACTGATTCAGCAAAGCGGCTCACTTCGCTGATGAACGAGTACAGTTCCAGCATGAATGACACAGCAAAGACATCTCAGAATGTTGTTCATCTGCTTACTTAATGAAGCAGGAAATAAGTTTTCAAATATTAGGACATTTCCCTCATTTCTGTGCTATTTATTCTGTAACAGCTACAAAAACATGGTACAGTTTTAGGTTCAATCTCCATTGTTAATATTCTCCTCACTACTTTAAGTCTAGACAATCAACAAAACAATTAAATCAGGTGCTGTGTGTGGTGTTTGCCCATTTCTGTGGTGTAAATCCTTCAGCTGTGGCCACTTTGAAGCTATCAACAAAATGAGATAGAAGGCAGAGGTGAGAAGACAGGCATCACTGCAGTGTGGTACAGCTGCCCTCCACACAGGCCCAGGAGCGTTCAATATAATTTATTTGGTTCCCCCGGTTGTCACCTATTACCTCCTCTCTGCCACCTTCCTGGAAGGAAGTTTTTAATCCCTGACCCAAACCTTTTGGAAAATCTCTTTTTTAACATATCTTAACGCCGGTTAATATTTAATTAGTCTGTTAAAAGGACAGAATTTTTGACATAAACAGGGAAGATAAGATGGTGGATGCAGATGGACTGGACTTTGAGTTTTTGACTTACTAGTCAGGACAGTTGGGCAAGTGAGTGGCTTTTATCTCAGAAACGTCAGCTTCTTGGCCTGTAAATGAAAATAATGTACTTAATTTTCCGTATGCAGTTTTCACAGTTGTTGAAGGACAAGTGAGATGGTTACAGTACTTGACCTAGGGTCCTCATGTAAAAAGGGCATTGTATATGGTGGCTCTTGGTATTAAAGAATAACCTACCTCCCTGGGTATGAATCAAGCTCCGATACACCCCCCCTCCCGCCCCCGTTAAATGAAACGATGATGATGGAATGGAGATGTTGAGAGGCACATGTTCTTGGATCAGGATTATGACTTCTGATACCCTGCCTTTAATTCTATGCTTAGGGATGAGGTGGTTCACAGGAAGGTCATCATCATAGACAGCCAAGTACCTCTTGCTGATTTGGGCCACTGGGAGGAGGAATATTTACTCAGACTTCATCTCTCTTTTTTTCCAAACCAAAAAATGTTTATTGTAAAAACTTCAGAAAATAAAAAGTCTCTCACTGAACTCTGAGCTCATCAATTCAACTGCACTGACTGGCCGATGAGTTTCAGGACTTCTCTATCCCACCTGTTTCTGCCTTCCTACCACCAGGGTTACAGACACATGCTGCTGGGCCTGACTTTTACATGGATGTGAAGGATTTGAACTCAGGTTCTCATGCTTGTGCAGTAGGTACTTTACCCACAGAGCCATCTTCCCAGCCTTACACCTTGGTCATTTTGTTCCATACATTATTTTTTTGTAAGAGCTGAATATTTTATAATAGTATTTCATAGGTTAATTTCTTTAACTTAGTAATATCCCATGCTTCCTATTGACTAACATCTTCCAGTGTTAGACAATATTCTTGGGGGCTTGGGAAAGGGTTCAGTGGTTAAGAGCACTGGCTCCCGGCACCCACATGGTGCCTAACAACCATCCATAACTCCATTTCCAGGGAAATATGACACCTTCTTCTGACCTCTGTGGGCACTGCATGACACACGTGTACTTATATACATTCAGGCAATATGGTCATAGACATAAAATAAAAATAATAAAAAATTTTAATTCTCAAAAATTAATTTTTTGACCTTAGTTTATGTTGAGGGTGCTGAGAATGTAGCTCTTTACTATAGTATTTGCATAGCATGGAAAAGGTCATGAATTTAATCCCCAGCACCACAAAATATGTATAGTGTGTGTGTGTGTGTGTGTGTGTGTATGTGTGTACCATGATGCATGTGTGGAGGTCAGACAAAGGAAAACGTTGTGGGAGTTGGTTCTCCTGCCACCATTTGGGTTCTGGGGATTAAACTGAAACCATCAGCCTTGGTGGAGAGCATCTTTACCTGTTGAGCCATCTTGCTGGTTCTCCAACAATTGTTTTCACAGTTCGCCGGCATGTGATTGTAGGAAACTAATTGTAGGAAACCAAGGATCTTATTGAATATTCGTGGTTGTGATAGCTCACCTCAATTGTCAACTTGATGACATCTAGAATCTTCTGGGAGATGAGCCTCTGAGCATGCCCATGGAGGATTATCTTGATTTTGTTAGTTGAGGTGGGACGACCTGCCTACTGTGGGTGGCACCATTCCTTTGGTTGGGATCCTGGGCTATATAAAAAGAAGAAAGTGAGCTGAGTACCAGCATCCATTGCTGTCTGCTTCTTCACTGTGGATGCAATGTGGTCAATGAGCCTGCTATCCTGCCACGGTGACTTCCTGCCATGTTGGACTACAACCTCAAACTGTGACACCTGTCATCCTTCTTTAAGTGGCTTTTGTTAGAGTATTAATGAGAGGTCTTGTTGGGTATGAGATAACCAAGATAGACAGATAAAAGGAGGTACAGGACTCTAGACCAGTGACAGCAAACCAGCTGGTCTCCCTGAAAGCCTTGAGGAATATATGTAAGGCACTCTTGCATTTTCTTGTATTCATGCTTCTAATGAAGCTAATTGTACCCAACTAAATTGTAAGTAAGGATGGCTTCCAACAAGAAGCTTCTGCCTAGGAGACTACCCTAGACCACAGATGAGGAACTAAATACAAGGTAACCAAGAAAGACTGCAGTTTGGTGGCTGGAATATCACAGTAAAACTACAAACTGATTGAGTAAATGTGAGAACAAAGAGAGCTTAGAACAGCTCCCTGCACTTGAGATACCTGATTCATGCAAGATCAGAGGGTAGCAACCCTGGCTCAGTGACTAACAGCCAACAGACAGTCAAGGAAAATGACTAACAAAACTGAAGTCAGAGATGGACAGAGGGCAGCTTTACCACCCTTAACTCGGTGGGCAGTGCATGGACAGAGTATGGTCATTTCCCTGTTAGACTAGGAGGTCATGCATAGAACATATGAGCCCTCCATCGGCTCTGCCCTTCATATCCCAGAGAGCTAACGAGTCTCATAGCAGTTAGCTCAGTCTTTGTCTAGCTTCCATGGCAGTCCTATATAGAATCCTAGACAACCAATGGCTTTTTCATCTCTTGGAAACCCCTCCCTCTCTCAGGGGTTTCCTCATAATTTCTTATTTTTCTGTAACTCTTAATAAAGATTGCTTCTGCTTTGCCTATTCCCAGAAGAGTCTGTCTTTAATTTTCATTGTCATGAGACAATGAACTTGGAGCCACTGTCTCTGGTTGGCCTTGGGAACCATTGAGTGCCCCACACATTAGGACCCTGGGTCAAGAACATCTGGGCCAAGAAACATCACTTATACAAATTCTGCATCAGTAGGAATGAACCAGATATGAAATATTTTCAATTTTTGTTTTTTTCTCTTTTAGGCAAGGGAACCTTTTTGTTCCAATAAGCTTCATCTGCAACTGCACTTTATAAAGCAGTAAAATGGAGGATTGGCTGACATGAAGTTGGAAACTCAGAGTCCTGCTCTGATTCTTTGCTTTTTCCCACACAGGCATATCCACAGAACCCCTGGGATTTTTCTGGTCTTGAATAGAAGACCTGGCTGCTTTCAAACCCTCCCCTGCTTCTGTGTGACCTTGCACAAGTGCCATGTGTTAATTTCTAACTCCCAGGATAGCTGTGAAGACTGTGGACCTACTTGGGAGCAAAGAGCATTGCATTTAGTTGAAGCTGATTATAACTATGACCAGCATCACATAGATTCAATAGTCTATGAGATTTTACAACAGAGGCTGTATTTAAGGCTTTATACCTGAATCCAGGAGGTAGAAATCATGTCATTTAGTCGGAAGTTGTGCTCAGTGCTGGTAAGCTATCTTGTAAGAAGAGGATTGGCTGGGCAGTTTTGAGGGAAGTAGTTTTGGAGGAAGGTATTCTAATTAGCTTTCTATTGATGTAGTAAAACACTAACCAAAACCAACTTCAGGGCGGGGATGTTTATTTCAGCTTACAACTTCAAGGTCACAATCTATCACTGAGGGACGTCAGGGCAGAAATTCAAGGCAGGAACCTGGAGTCAGGACTGAAGCAGAGATCATGGAGGAACGTTGCTTACTGGCTTGCTCCCTCTGACTTGCTCAGCTGCTTCTCTTATACAGTCCAGGCCCACCTGCCCAGAGATGGTACCACCCACAGTGACTGGGCCCTCCCACATCAACCAGCGGTTAAGAAAATGCCCCACAAACAGGCAAATCTGTTGGAGACCATTCCTCAATTGAGGTTCCCTCTTCCAAGGTATGTCAAGTTGACACTGAAGCTAACGATGCCAGATGGGTCTGTGTATAAAAGGTTAGTAAAAGTTAACAATGTTTCAAGCAACTGCATTTTAGCCCAAAGATCAGTTCATATCTGCAGGATGGGCAGAGGTCTCATTTGAGATGTCTAAGACCACATTTCTCAATGCCTGTCCGCCCCTCCATTTTGTGCCCAGAACCTCTGATAGCCCATTTTGATTTTCTTCCTTGACAGGACTAAGTTGCTTGATTTACCAAATCTGCTATCTGGTACAACATAAGCAGTCACCCACTCTATTTACTTTCCTTTCTCCTCCCATCTCACTTCCTCTCTGTCCTCTGCTGGGTTCCCAGATTCTAGTATGAGTTTCTGAATGGAATGTGTCCGTCTAATTCAGATGCTGTTGGCCTCCTCTTTTACCTCTGTTGCAGACACTTAAACTGCCCATTGTGTGACACTATTTCATTCTTTTTTATGCAGACACTCTAGTTGAGGGGGTGAAACACCAGGTGGAAGGGTGTGGGCTCCAGTGCCTCCTAGGATTGGGACTCTCTTACTGTTGTTTTATTTTAAATCTTTAACTGTTCCTTTTGACATCCCTTCAGTGGGCCTATGTCTCAACTACTATGTCTGTTGGGGTATTATGTAGCCCTTACAGTGAGTGACTCCAGTTACTAACAGCTTGGTATAATGGAAACTTTGGAACCAAAAGGCCTCTATTCAAATTACGGCCTCTCTCACCCCAATCTGTGTCTTTGAACACATCAATGGACCTCCATACCTTGGTTCCTTCTTCTTTAGGGTAGTATCCAAGTCATAAGACTATCATGAGAAACAAGAGTAAAGGGTGGAAAATGTTTAAAAATATGAACATTACTTCAAAATTTAATCACAACTCAAACATACTCCTGGACATTCCTTTTAAATAAAAAGAGAATCCTCTGTCTAGCCAATAGACCATAAGAGTTGAGGAAGTACACCCATATGGCCAAGAGGAGTTAGGGTGATAGCAAGGTGATCTGGGAATATGGCCCTGAACACGAACAGTGTTAGCTGTAACTATTCTGAAAAGATTTATACTATTGGGAATTTAATACATAATACAATGAAAAACACAATATACTAAATAATTATACTCAAGTATTCAAATACATTTAATATAATATTGACCATTACATACTATTGTGTTGTATGATAAACATTTTTATCCTTGAATTTGCCAAAAAAAAAAAGATGCTCAGACTCAATAGTAATGAAAATGAGAATTAAAACAGTAGAATGTGGAGCTGGAGGGATGGCTCAGCAGTTAAAAGCACATATTGCTTTTCCAGAAGATCTGAGTTTGGTTCTCAGCACCCATTTCAGATGGTTTGCAACTGCCTGTAACTTCAGCTCCAGGGGATCCAACACCCTCTTCTGGCCTTTGTAGATACCTACACACACATGATACACACACACACACACACACACACACACATACACAGAAATAAAAATAATTTTTAAAAGGTGAAATACTTTTGTGTGTGCTTTGATTTTAGCCAAGATAAAAAAATTAACAGGCTTAATGTTGACAAGGACCCTGGGAAATAGACACTGGCACCATTTCTGGGAGAAAATTGACATTAAATATATCCCTTTGAACCAGCATGCTATTTTTCAGGGTTTATTCTGAGGAAATGATCATTTTTCTAAGCTATAATTTCAAGGCTTTTCACTGTAACTTTGCTTGTGATTGTAAAAAATGTGAAACAACTTATGGCTCCAACACAGTAGAAGAATGATCGAGTAAACGGTGATATTCTAATACTGTACTGTCATTAAAATTATTATATAAACTTACTTTTCTTTACAAAGGATAGTTGCCCAAAGTGAATAGAAGAGGTTATAAGACAACATCTGTAGTGTGATTCCTACCTGTTTAAAGATGTGTCTGGTGAATATGTGTGTGGGTATGACTGGATATGTGTACAACTCTGCAATTATATGCCAAAAATTTCATGGTAAGAGACTTTTAGAAGATCTTCTTAGCTGGGTATAGTGGTTCTTACCTTTAATCCCAGCATTTGAGGCAGGGGATTGATCTATGTGAGACTGAGGCTAGCTTGGTCTACATAATAGCCAATTCCAAGCCAGTTGGGGTTATAGGGAGACCCTGTCTCAAAAAAAGTGTTCTTAATTTTATTTCCTTCCCTCTCTCTGTCTGTTGCTTTCTCTTCTCTTCCTTCTGTCCCTCTTTATTCCATGGCAAGGTTTTACTATGTCACCCGCATTGTCCTTGAATTCATGATTCTTCTGCCTCAGCCCTCTGAATGCTAAGATTCCAGATACACATCAGCACCCCTAGCTGGAGGATGTACTTTATTCTCAAAGCATTTCCACAATATTTGAATTTTTATGATTTCTATGAACTATGTTAATAATCATAAGAATGAAGATGTTTCCTCTGATCCATTAAAGAAAAGGGGAGCATTGTTTGCAAAAGAAACAGATATGTGTGGATAATTAAAACAGAATGGCCTGGCTTTGGAACTAGATCCACATCTTGAGATAGACACAGGTGTGCTGCAGTGAGCTAGGCAATGAGAGATTGAGTCTAGCTGTGCGTGTTAGATAGGTGGGGTGGCTGCACAGAAGAAGGGTGACATTTGAATTCAGCCTTGAAGGATGCACATCAGTGGCTCAGGAAAAGACACCTGGATTGACACAAGGAAGTAGGATGTGCAGGAGTTCCTAGAACTCTGAGCTGTGGTAGTAGAGTTCTTTCCCTTAATTGTCCCTCAGGAGAGGAGCTGCCTTCTTCTGTACCCTCTATTTGGGTGCTTTGAGTTCCCTCATAGTATGGGTTCATTTCCGGCTGTTTTATTTTGAAAAGCCTACGAGAACCTAAATCTGCATTCACTTTCAATGCTTAGTGAGGCTCCCTGTGCTGACTTAGGAATTACAGTGCTTCTCCAAGCTTGTCTTCACAATAACAGGTGTTGGATTTTGTTATAAACACACCTTTTAGAAATCATGTTATAAAGCAATACAATTAGTGGTTACAAAGTGAAGATCATGAATATACATGTAAGTTATAATGAAGGCGGTAACAGTTATAACAGTGTGTGAAAATAATACTTGGGAACTAGGATAAAATTTTGTGTTCATATCATATATAGATTCAAAACTGCTGCCTCTCAAAGAACTTAAATGAAAATGAATTTTCTAGAAAACAGATTCAAAGAACACTTTTGGTACAAAGATGATGTCACAAAATTACTTTATAAAATACAAAAAATGGAAAAATCATTTCTAAGTCAGTATATGATCTTTTATATAAAGCAATTTGCATGTCTTTCTCTCTCTATATATATAGATAAATATATAAAACTAAATTATAAGAAGTAGACATTTGTCTAGTTTGTGTGTAGCCCTAAATGTAATTTCTCTGTTTTTCTGAGTGGAAAAAAATGAAAGATTGGCATTTAGCGGGTACCATGTATTTAAGATGACAATTTCTGTGTTTAGTGTATATATTTATTTGATATCTGGGGCTCAACTTGTACTATTCTAGTAGCCAACAATAACAACAACCGTGACTTTTACCTAGTATGAACTGTGGACTGTGTATTTTCCATCTTCTAAACTTGGTCCTTATTCCTCATAATACCCCTTCAGGGTAGATGTAATAACCCCTTGAGGTTGCTCTAGCAAAGTACCACAGGCTGAGTAGCTTAAGAACAGCAGAAACTTCTCATGCCACCTTTGAGAGGCTAGACATCTGACATCAAGGTGTTAGGGTGGATGGCTCCTTCTGAGGATTGTGGAGAACTTGATATTTGCTTCTCTTCTCTAGCTTCTGAGGTGTTTGCTAGATATCTTGCCATTCCCATCTTGCTATTGCTTGCTAGCTTGTGGAAGTAGTACCCCACCCTACCTTCATCTTTGTATGCCATTCTCCCTATATGTGACTATGTCCAAATTCTCTGTTTTTATAAGAACATTTGTCCTATTAGAGAAGGGCTCATAGAATGACATCACTTATATTTGACTGCCTTTGAAAAGCCCTTATTCCAAATAAGGTTATGTTTTGATCTCCTGGGGAGTGTTGTTGGTATGCAAACCAGGTGAAGGGCAGCACAGTTAGACTCCTGAGAGCAGTATACCATTGCCCATCTGCAGATGCGAAAACTGAGGTTTAAATCTGTGCACCTAGAAAGTGGTGCAGCTTGGAATCGAGCTCAGCAACACCTGCAGCCAGCTCTCTGCTGCTTGGCACCACCATGCTGCCTTCCCACCCCTGTGACGGACCGAGGGAAATTCTCTGCCTTATGAAAATTCTTTCTGCAACCACAGGAGATGCTAGGTTTTATCTGTAGAGTTGATGCTACAATTAAACTTTCATCTTGATAGTTTTATGTCCACTTGTGAACCAGAGTACACGTTAATAAGCTTTCATTTTTATGTTTCATGTTTTGGAAATCCAGTGGCTAAAACCCACGGTTGTTGCTCCTCTTTTCTTTGTTCATTAATGAATTATTAAGTCCCATAAGCACTTGCATTAGGTAAGTAATGCTGAGAAAATATAAAAAGACAGGATGTTGGCTCTTACTCCTGTTGCTAGTCTGAGATGTGCACACACAAATTAAAATTTAAAGTGAGAAGCCCATATGTGAGCATAAATTTGGCTTGAAAATAATGGCAGAACTTTTGATTTTTAATTAGGTTTAGAAAAATAAATCCACTCTATTCCCAGTGCCGTAGGACTTCCACTGTGTCTGTGATGCTTCTTTGAAGAGGAAATCACAGTTCTGTTCCGGATTCTGAAAGAGCCAGCAGTATCTTAGTATTGTCAAAGCCGCTAGCCATGGTCATGCATGCCTTTAATCTCAGCACTTGGGAGGCAGAGTCAGGTGGATCTCTGTGAGCTCAAGGCCAGCCTGGTCTACATAGCAGATTGAGGTCCAGGCCAGCTAGGGCTCCTGGGAGACCCTCTCTCAAGGTGGCGGGGGAGCAGAGTGGATAGCAGCCTTTGATGGCCGGGAGCTTTACAAGGTCTCATTTCATTTTGCTCTTGCAATAACTGGCTGCTCAGCACCATATGCTCCATTTTCTACAGGAAGAAACAAAGTTTAGCCAGGGAAAATATTGTGAGTCTTCATTCCACAAATGCTTTCAAAGTATCACCTCTTTTTCAAGCATGAAACTGGTTGGTGAAAAGCTCTGCTGACACTGAGTGCAGTCTGACTCTGTCCATCACCAGAGCTCATGCCCTTAAACCAACAGGGAATCAAGAAACAGGGAGAAAGGCCGTTCAGGTTAGAAAGTGGTTGAATAGGCTGACTTCAGCAGGACATATACTAAAGCTGGAATGATATGGAGAAGGTTTTCATGGCCCCTGTGCAAGAAAGAAGCTAAATAGGACCAATCAAAGTTAAGTATATGCATACTGGATTTAGAAAATGCTGACTGGCCAGAATGGTGTGGACTTGCTCACCATCCCTGCCAACACTGTGAAAGCACCAATGGATGCTACTCATCACAGAACAATGACTACTAATCCGACACCCTATAAATGCCGTGAGTAGTGTCTGAAAAGTCTCTACTCTGTAAAATGCATGACCACATTTTCCTAGTGAGAGGGGCTAGATAGAAGGCTAGGGTCTGTTTGCTGCTAACTGTTGATTGCTTTAAACCCAAATTAGCATTATTACAAGGCATGGGATCACAGAGGTCCACTGCAATGTATCTAAAATCATGAATGGTGAGGTTAAGTCATTCCATTTCTAGGACTCTGAAGAGGGAAGAGCTGATCTTTCAGGATTGGAGGCTGATGGTTCTCCGCTTATGCCCCGGCTGATCAGAACCCCACGGTCACACAACAGAAGTGACAGCTGCAATTTGAACCCAGGTGGTCCGGTTCACTAGGCTGTGCTGCCTCTGGCAAGTCTCCTATACTGATTGGTCATGAGAATATGACCCAAAAGTCATGTGCAATAATGATAAGACTTTTCAGAATCTGTTTCTCCACACAGAGAAAAAAGTGTCTTAACTCCCAAATGTGTGATTCAAAGTCATGGCATGAAAATATCTCTAGATGTCTAATAAGTTGTGTGCAATCTCTGCTTCATTTGGCATGCATGCTTGAAGCAGATTGTTTTCCTTTCATTGCTGTGTGATGTGTTAGTGTCTAGACATTCACTTATATTATCTCAGATATATTGTGAATTTCTTAAGAGCCATTTTCTCATCCAGAGCTGCTTCATGCCACAATCTGATCCCTGTGGCTCGCAAATCCACCTGAACTTATTAAATAGAACTCATAACTTCTTTGATCCATTTGTTCCATTTACAGTTAATGGAAATACATCGAGCCTATTGTGCTCTAGGAGACATAGAGGATTACAAAGGAAGATGAGGCAGGCTTCTTCTTACCCTTGAGAGCTTTGCCATCTAGCAGGGTCAGTCTTCTAGGAAAACAACTAAATGTAAGAACAGGCAGAATAAAGAAGTTAAGACCTGAACTTTACATTGTGGCAGTGTTATGAATGGATGGATTGCTTGTGCCTAGAGAGAAGGGAATATTTAATATGCATTAAAAGAAACAGTGATAATTCCACTGGGAAAAAGGCAGGGCACTTGTAAGCAGGCAAAGAAAAAAAAAGTCATTTGGGACTAAATTGTCAGAAGACCTTAAGTGTCAGTTGGAGGAGTTGAAACATCCGTAGACAGTTGGGGAGCTATGGGAAGGTTTTGTGCAGGACAATGGTAATCAGCTTGTATATGCTAGGAAGGTAACTGGCTCCAGTGTAAAGGTAACTAGGAAGGAGAGGCTGGGTGCTGGGAGAGCATGTCTTTGGAGGCCACTTCCGTAAACTGGTAAAAGATGAGGAGTTTCTGCGGAGGGCAGTGAAGTGGGAATAGGAGATGGAAATGTCTGACTGAACCAGTCCAACCCAACCCAACTGCTAATCATCTGTCAGTGGCAATGGGAATGGCCACACGGAAGTGAGTGAGGGGCTTCCATCAGGATTTTTGTAATGACGAGAGGCGGTGGAGTGGGCCAGATCCCATCATCCTTCCCCTCACCCAGCACTGCCCAGTAGAAGCTGTTTTGAAGAATACTTGATAGAGAAAAGCCCCTGGTCTTACCTCCAGAAGTTGAGTTGGCTATTATAGGACAAGGCTAATTCTAGCAGTGCGAAATCAAAAGGGAGGACGCAGTTGGGAACAGGGGTTATGTGAGCAATTCAGGATGAAGATATTTGAAGAAGCAAGTTCAGATGTTTGGAGAATCAAGATATGTGAGAAAGATACAGCCAGGAAAAATGTGAAGGCTTCAGATTTCAATGTCAATGCTGAGAAGTGGACATTCAAAGATATATATCTCCTGCAGGGATGTGCTTGAGAGTGAGGATCTTTCTGGGCACCTCAGGAGAGTTTTTCTCCTTTACCTGAGCCTGGCCCTAGACTAGGATCAGTGCATAGTCCACCCTTCTCCTTTATTGCAATTTATTGCCCCAAACTGTTGAATTCTACACAGAACTGGTGCCACATGTGGTTTCAGGAATACAAAGGTGAATTCACACCTAGCCTCTAGACTGGAAGAGTCAACCGGCACACAAGGGACACAAAGAGGAACTAAATAAAAAACTCAAAGGTCTGACTGACTCATCCTGGAACCAGTTGAGGCGATACTTCAGTGGTCTTAATAACACTGAACTGCCTATTGAAGAATGTGGAGTAAACTAGACAAGATTGCTGGGAGGGACTTCAGGCAGGGGCAACAACACAAAGAAAAACATGCTAGAGGATGTGGAAGACCATGCTAGGGGATAGGAAGAAAGAGCAGGCCGGAAAGGAATCACTACGTTATCCCAGAAGAACTTAGGTCATATTGTGGTGCTAAGGAGTCAGGCAGGGGAGAGACATGATCACACTGTGGTGTGACTTTGGGGTTCCCGGATGAGGGAGACAGTAAGAAGGGAAGAAAGGAGGCTGTTGTGACAACCTAGACCGGCATGCTGGTACTGGTTACACAGAGGAGGCTCGAAGAAGCTACAGAGAGCGTGGGAGTTGCAGCACTTGGTGACTATGGGCTGAGAAGGAGAAGACCCATCTGGTGGTGGGTCTTCGGCTGTCATGCCTGGTTTGTGGATAGGTGACTGTGCCTCATTCCTCCTTGAGGTGCAAAAGTCTCACAGTGATCACTTCTTAGACCATTCTGCCCTATCCTTTGAAGAGCCAAAGAGCCTTGCATAGGCGCATAGTCCGAACAGAAGCAGACATGTTAGACTGCCGCATGAAAGGGGATTTCATTTCCATTTCACAAAGCAAACTTGCAGCTTCAGGAAGGTAGGTTTCTGCCTGGAGTTGTCTGAAAAGTCAAGGATAACTTTTGTAGGGAAAAAGAGGGCAGCCATTCGGGGCCGGCCCCTTCTGCAGAAGCTTTTAAGAGAATGCTGTTTGGGGGGAGGGGGATATGTGGAGGGTGGAGTGAGGGAGATGTCAAAAATCAGGAACAAAAAAGCTCAGGCACAGCTCCAAGCCTGGCCGAGGACTTGCCAGGAGGCCAGGTGCTGCTGCTGGAAGCCACGCTACGCTCTTGGCATAGCCGTCTGTCATGGAGGCCGCTTCCTGCGTCTGTGCTGGGAGGGCCATCTCCCCATGGGTGGGTGTTACGGCAGGAGCACAGAGGGGCTTGCTGTGGAGAGTCCTCTCTAGGGCTAACAGGAGGGACGGCAGCAGGCCTGACTTTTCCATCTCTCCTGGTCTCTCACATCTCCATTCTTCCCAAGGGAGGACCACCTCACTGAGGGGCTGAGATTCTCTACTGGGCTGAGACTCCCTTCCTGCCCCAGCCACACTCCAGTCTCCATTCTGTGTCTCTGAAGCCTCCTCAAGGATACTCTCTAAATCCTAGACTGAGTGTGGAGCCATTGTCTTTTAGAATCAGAACACAAGGCTGGGCTTCCTGCAGATGCCTGTTTTGTGTGCATCACAAGCCGTTGTTGGTTCTATTTTGTTTCTATGAAGAACTGTTGCGGGGGAGGAGGCATTGTGAGTGTCCCCCCACACTTGGAAGCACCTCAAAGCTCAAAGCAGACTTTTTCTTTACCGGTAGATTAAACTCCCAGGAAGCAGACTCCAGTTTAGCCAGGTCTCCCTGGGGTTACTTCTAGGCACAGAGATTAAGTCCCACTGAAGTCATGAGTTTTAATTGTGGCTGGTGGGTAGGACTGAACTGATGATCAACCAGCCAGTCACTCCCCTAACACTTACTAGGTATATATAGATGCTTGGTAGAGTGGGGAACACACACAAAACACGACACTAGTTCAGAAAGCAGTATGACTTGGTTTATACGGCCAGAGGACCTTCATTCTTTACTAACTGCAAGGCTAGGGCAAACTATCTGTGTCTCTAAGACCCTGTATTTTCATTTTTAAGATGAAGAATTCCTTTTCCTACCACATTAGGCTCTGTGAGACAGTCCATAGCAAGCATTGATTGGTGCAGTATCTGGTGCCACACAAGGACTCAGGAAGTGGCAACTGTTCTATTAGTTATTTCCACATCGTTTTGACTACAGAATCTTCCAGGAATAACATTTATCTTGGCTCAAGGTTTCAGAGGGTGTTCAGTTCATCATGGCATGGAAGATACAGTGGAACAGCTCAGGTCAGGTGGCAGAAAAATGTGCCAGAGGCTGTTGATGTCACCTTGGATCAGGAAGCACAGAATATGACAGGAGCCGGGTCAAAGGCCCTAGTGACCTCCTTCTTCTACTTAGGTAGGCCTCATCTCCTACAGACTGCCCACATACCACCATCAGTGGGGAATAAGCATTCAAAACCCAAGCCTATCCCAGATGTTTCAGATTCACAAAAGAGGTTAGCATTAGCTTGTGTTGGAAGGCCAGATATGGGTCCAAAGGATGCTTTGCCAAGAGGAGGACATGCAGACCTGAATCCTAAAAGATAAATAGCAGGGAGTCAAATGCAGAAAAGTTCAGTTTAGGGAGGGCTATCGTGGAGAACACCACCTTGGAAGCCTTGCCTAACATCAGTGTAAACATTCACTGACCAATCCCTAGATTAACTTGATTAAGCATTCTCCAAAAGGCCCGAGGAAGTAACTGTTTGCCTTTGAGGGGCTAAAGCATTTGTAAAATAATGAAAGAACCAAACTCACAAAAGCAAGAAGATTTGTGGTGGTATCCAGGCTTGTAATCTGCAATAGACATAATTACATTTCCGAAGCATAAAAGGAAATATTTGTGATCTGCAGAAAGAAGGCCCCACACACAAAGGCAGGTCTCTCTGGGTTCCCTGCCCCATTAAGTGACAATTATGATACCTGTGTTAAACATCTTCTAAGTGAAATAACTTGCCATAGTGCCGCACTGCTAATGCTTGAAATAATGGCATTTCCTCTGTTGTTGAATGGGTGTCAGCGTCTATGGTTTTAAATAATAGCACATAAAAGCCCAGAAGAAATCTCGGAACTATTGTCTGCTGTCTTTGGCATTCCAACTTAGAATTTCAAGGTCCTTTTCTCTTTTATTTTTCTCTCCTACGTGCTGCATCTGCTGTCGGAGGAGTAGAATTAACCTCCTCGAGCAGAAAATCCAGAATAGCAGGGATCAGGCTAGACTGCAATGTTTTTCCTTTGGAGTCAGGCTGGTGGGTCTGCTGGATGGGGTACAGGCTTCTTCCGCCCTTCTCCCGTACCACTGTGGGGTATAGCTTCCACACAAAAGTTGCCCATCAGTTCAGAAAGCTCCTGGACCTTCCTCCCTCACATGGTGGCAGGAAGGAGGAAGTGGGAAGGGCCACGACGAGGGTAGAACTTCTGCCGAGGTGACTTCCTTGAAGTTTTCCTGGAGGCCCTGAAGAACACCCTTACATCTGACTCACCGGGCAACGCTAGGTGCCTTGGCCGCGCTGTCTGCATGGGAGGCTGGGAAGTGCCCTCTGTTAGTTGCAGAAAAGGGAGTGAGGACACCAAAGTCTTATCTGCACAGACTTTGAGGTGTATTTTATTAATGCCACGAGGCTGTGATTTCATACACATGTGCCTTGCTCAGGGGAACGCTAAAGGGTTCTGCAGTGAAATGGCTGTGTTGCCTCCATCTCTGGCAAGGAAAATATTGAGGCTCATTTCAAAAAAATGGGAGGTAGAACCCAGCATTTCCTACCTTGAATCTTACTTTATTGAGAGGTGTCCTTACCTCAGCCTTTAATGGAAGGAACTGCCTTGACACGCTTGCTCCAGGAGCCACTGGCTACTTCGACTACTTAGCTCAGTTTTCTTCCTTCCTGGACTCCTCTGCCCAGAAGAGAAATCTCGGTTGGTAAAGCCTCCGGAGTACAAGCGTAGGGAGCTGCTCCCCATGAAGCGTCCAGCCGATCAGAATGATTGTATCAAAGCAGCTGATGGGAGTGGGAGTCAGGAGGGCAAAAGCAGGAAGCAAAGCATGTGGGTCATAGAAGAAACAAATGAGGGAACAGGTCCCTGGAAATCCGAGGATCATGTTTAAAATAAAAGGGGAGAGATTGTCCTTAAGTTCGTGTTCTTGCTGGGAAAATAGCAGGCATAACCCATCTTCGTTTTCTTTTTTTATATTTTATTTATAATTTTAATGTTCTTTTATGTGTATGAGTGTGTTGCTTGCATGTCTGTAAGTACACCCACGTCATGCAATGCCCTTGCAGGTCAGTAGAGGGTGTCAGATCCCCTGGAACTGGAGTTATGGACAGTTGTTAGCCACCATGTGGGTGCTGGGAACCAAACCCAGGTCCACTGCAAGAGCAGCCAGTGCTCTTAACCACTCAGCCATCTCTCCAGCCCCTCCTTTTTTAAAAAAAATCAAAGCAAAGCAAACTTATTGTTAAAAGTGCTAGAATTTTCTAATTAACAGAATATTATAGTTCAAAAGCCCCATGATCCCATTAGTGATTATAGTGAAATTATACTGAGTCTCTTGCTAACTTGCTTTCTAGACCTTTCTTTGTTCACTTGCATGCATATACTTTTAAAGTGGGAAAATGGGATTATATGGCAGATACTGCTTTGCTCTATGCTCTTTTGATTTAATCATATGGAACAAACATTTTCTGTGCTGATGGATATGAGCCTACTTTAGACAGCTGGCATTCCGTGAATAGTTACTATAAATTACATAAACTGTCAATCTGTTGTTGAGTGTATTTCTAGCTTTTCACTAATCAATAATATGATGAATGTCTAGAGAGTTACATCTCTGAACACTTCCACAATTATTTATTTGGCATCAATAAATAGAGAATCCTAGGAATGTGCACATGTTTAAGACTTTTGGCTAATATGTCAGTATCTACACAGTGTTGAAGGAAGGCCTCTGGGGACCAGTCAAGTCCCCCAAAGTAGCCATGTTGTGTCCAGTAAGTTTATAAATGCTCAGCCTCTATCCTCCCACAAAACCACAGCAAGTGTCCAAGAGAAGAGAAGGGGTTGTGTGAATCCCCCCAAAGCTTATGGCAAGGCAGAACTGGCCCCTTCTGTCGCATGGTACACAACAGAGAGTGATGGAGAGAGACAGAGACCAGAGGTAATCGGGTTCATTATGAGGACTGTGTAGAAATTGTATAAATCCCAGCAAGAAGCATCTGGTTTGCTTCTGGCCAGTCTGAGTCATAAGGCTCCTGTTCCCAGAAATAGCATCAAAAACATCAGTCTAGGCTACATTGTCTTAGCTCCTACAGAAATGGCCTTGCCAGTTTATCTTAAAGCTTCATGCTTGCCTTTCATGGAACTCTGATGTAAGAATGTTGTAAAGAATATGTCTGTACTTTCTGCTGAGCTGTAATTAAAGGCAGACTGAGCTTCTTACCCAGTGGCCCTTCTCTAAGTGATCACACAATCTGTCGCTCTCATATTCAGCATGAGGAAGGAAATATGTCTAATCCTGTTAAATGTGTTACCTGAAGGACACAAGATAATGATCAATCTACAGCTCAGGACACTTAGAATTTTCCCCTTGGCTTCTAGGGAGCTCAGAGCTAAATTTATTTTATGAATATGGTAACTACCTTACTCTCCGGCTCTCTCTGTTTTCTTTCTCATTGACTATCTTAAAAAAAAAAAGCTTTATACCTTAAAATTTATTCTTTTGTTATATTCAAATAACATAATCTGTCTAAGATACTTTTAGGGATGGCTAGATGTGTGGTATGATTAATCAAATGAAACAGTTTCCTCTTCCCAGAAGAGACAGCACTTACTGTGCTTTCCCACAGAGTCAAAAATCCTCTCCCTGGTCCTTTTGGCTTGCCTCCTGACTGACTGTGGCACCTAGCCTGCCTTTCTCTCAGTCCATCCTGGCCAGCCTCCTCAGGAAGCCACACTCACTCTGAGCTCCCTGCCTCTGTTCACTGGCCTTTTGGCTTGAGATGTTTTCTATCGTTTCTATATTTCAAAGCTTTGTGGTAAATAATCAATTCAAACCAGCACTGAGTCTCTCTTTCTGTAATTCTAAAAACCCATTAAATTATATTGTTGGGAGAAAACAATAGCAGTGCTAATCATGCCCTGTGCATGCGCATCTTAATTTCCCCAGAGGCCTGAATATGAATTTTTACTAACATGTTAATTTTGTGTGTTAATCAGTAGCTGTAGGCCGAATGAATGGATTGACTATGTAAAACTGTTTGATATTGAAACAACTCCTTTTGACCCCCTCAAATTGGCTTCATTCCCCTAAAGACGGTTAAAGTTAATTAAGCACTCAATAGGTTTATGGTGTTTAAATTAAAATATATTACTCCTTATTGTGTAGTCATCAAGTGAGAAAGACACCCGCCTCCTGGCTGCCTGGCTGGCTAATGGGCTTATCAAAATTCATGATGTAATAAGGCGGACAAGCGCATAAGAGAGTCTGGCTGTCACTCAAGGAAAAACACTGACCACCATTCACCACTAGAGGGCACAAGAAAGCCATGAATGCCTGCAGCTTGAGCTGCAGTTTGGGGGATGGAAGGAGGCTAACCCCTGTTGGCCTGTTTCTGGCATTTGTAAAGAAAATTGTTATTTTTTTTTTTCCTACCTTTCCAATATGGGTTTATATCCCGGTTTCTCTTATTTTCCTCCTTTCCTTCCTGGTTTCACTAGTCTCTATCACCTTAGATCGATTTGTGGATTTGTGACTATAAATTAAATAGGAGGATGGGACAGAAATCAGCCCTCAAGAAGCCCCAGAAGAAATATTGTTGTTTTCTAAATCGCAATAACTTTCCATAAAGTTTTATTGTGATGATGGCAGTGAGGGTGCTGGAAGCCTGCGCCTTTGAGAAAACGTTGAAACTGGCCTTGACCTCTTCTGTCCAGAAAGACACATGAAAGCAGTCACTGTTCTCAGGCTGGGGTCTCTGTAACTGTACGATATCACTTCCATCCAGGAGGAGAACTGCTTCACACAGAGCCACACTGGAGGTGATGGATCCTGCAGGAATGCTTTCTGTTCAGGGAAATTCTGCCCAAACACTGTTGGCTGATCAGAGATCTGCTAACGTGGCTCAAAACCTGCCAGCCCCTTCCCTGTCCAGCAAACAGGGGACATTACCTGTGATCACTTTAAAACGTATGACTAATAATAGAGGTAACAGAGAATTCAAAGAGTTCCAGTTAATGTAATTTCTAGTTCTGTAATTCATTTTTCATAGGCTGGTTTTGAGAAAATTATACTTTTATTTAGTTTTTAAATGTCTGTGTATGTAGAAAAGGAGGGGGAGAGAGAGAGAGAGAGAATATTTCCTTTAAAGGATCAGTAGTCATGAGGGTCAGACAAGGGGAGGCCAGGTTGATAGGAGAAAGAAAATACACTACCCACAAGTCAAAGAAGGCAGAACTCAAAGGATCCCAGTTTGTAACAAACAGGTTTGTGTTTGAAGAGACAGTTAGCTTTGTACCCAACATAACACCATCTATGTGGACGTGTAGCAAAGGACCCAGTTCTTCCATTCAAGTTACAAGTAAGAATTTAGATAATTTTTTTTCAAAATGTAGTAGACGAGTCCTAAATATTGTTGAATTCACTCTGAGTTGGGGAACCTTGAACTGGGAGAGGGTGTCCGAGGGTGTGGGCCTCGGCCCTGTTCCCCAGGAACACTCATCCAGTTAGGATTTCATTTGGAAAAGATGTCTCTGTGTCTAAAAGAAAAGAAGACAGAAAAGAGACTTTCAAAACCTCTGGTTTACTGCTTTTTGTCTTATGAGGTTTTTTTGTCCTTTGCTTTTCAGAAGAGGATGCAAAGGTCACTGAGGTCAAGCACACACAGTGAAAGGCAGAGTTAGACCTTGAGCCCCCATATTCAGATGCCAGACTCAGGGTCTCTGACTGGGTGAGAGTCAGGGCCTAAGACAGAGTTGCAGAAGGAATAGCTTGTACCTCCCCGTCTGCCACGATGACCCCAGGAGAGCCTTCAAGGTATGACTAACCATAGGGAGAAACTGGAGATTTAAGAGGCAGGACAACAGGAGGCAGCAACACCACAGAAAATAAAAGAAAGAAGAAGGAAAAAAAAACAGTTGTGAGTCTCCAGGGACCTGACTGGCGGTCAGGAGGAACCCAGACACCAGCCCTACACATTTTAATTTTGAGATTGATGTCATCATTCCAGACCTTGGAGAAACTGAGTTGTGGAACTCAAGCAGACCAGACAGGAATTGATTAACTCTGCACATCTTAGTACCCAATCCTGAAAAGCCCCCAATGACTGATTCTGGAGGTATAGACTGGAAACATTTGTAGCCAACCAGTGCCCTGTGCTTAGGGACAACCCTCTCGGCAGCCTTCTTTCTAGAATGACTCTCACAGACCCCTTTGACGTGGACCATCTCCTTCAGTGAGTTAACCTGCCACCCTTCCCCAGAGCATCGACACTTTTTTAAAGTTAACCAGTAACTGGTCTTTTTTGTTGTCCTGTTTCTTGGTCAGGAATCTTCCCAGAGCTCCGGAAGCTCTTCTGTTTGTGTTTCTTTTCTCTCTCTTCGGTCTGTAGAAAGGCTTTCATGTCTCTTTGTGTCTCAGAGAACTTCCCACTGCCACCGGGAATGTGCCAACCTGCTTGCCTTTTCTCTGTACTGCTGATGGGGCTCTCCACATTCCCATTCAACCACTTCTCTGACAATGAAATGGCCCAGGAGATTTAGGGCTCCTCTAACGAGCTGTACTTGCTGGTGACTCTCTGGGGAAGGAGTGGCAGGCAGAAAGCGGGAATAATTGCATCTGAAGTTTGTTAGCCATTCATTTGTGCAGTTTTCTTCCTTTGTGTTGAGTTGCCCCCCCCCCGAAGCCCAAAGACGGACCCAGTAAACGGCAGAAAGCCTATGGAACCAATTGGTTGGAAAAGAAGTGACAATGGGAGTCTCTAGACATCAAGCCTTCCACCAGCACCCATTTAAGTTAAACAGGTTTACGAGTTCTGGCAGAGAATTAAGATTTGCTTGAAGACTTCTAGTCCAAAGCTGTTTTTCTTTCTTTTCAGTAAGTTTTATATCCCACCTCCCAAAAATGAAGGACCCAGTTGTACCATTTTTCCAAATATGGGCCAGAGGTACCATTGGAAAAGCCAAATTCAAGGTCATGGAGCTGCGGGGCCTGCAGTCTCCAGCCTAGGCTTGCACTCTGATGTAGAACCCTTTCCTTGTCATCTCTCCTAATTTGTGCACTTAATTGACAGCTTGTTAACAGTTCATTAGGAACACTGAAAACCATGTGGCAAAAACAGATCTATCTAGGAGAGAGGATGCGGTTCTTCTTGTGAAGTGCTGTTTATTAAAAAGAAAAATAAACGGAGGTGGGGGTGGGGACAAAATAGTGAGGCTGAAGCAGCCCAAGCTTCCCATATAAGTGGGGATCTCAGTCCCTAGCTGCTGAGCTTCCCATTTCCTGGGACACTGTGCTGCCTTCTGGCTGGGGCTTTGATCTGGCAGACTGGGAGTCTGTGGGCTAGCGGTGGGACATCACAAGGGTCCTCAGGGCTGCAAAGGAGACTCAGCCATCCATGAAGACAGATGGGCCACCCTTCGAGGCCCTGGGAATTGGGGCTGGCAGTGTGCCTCTGATCTTCCTGCTCTTCCACTCGCCCGCCTCTGTGCCTCTGGAGATCCTTGTGGGAAATTCAGGTGAAACCAGTTGCAATTCAGCATGGTCTCTTGTCACCCTCGCAAGGGAGCTCACTGCCCTTTCTCTTCGTGCTCAACACTCCCCGCTCTTCTGCTGGGTGAGACCACATCGCGCCATGGTTGCTGAGCCCTCTCTCCTGCCATGATCATGCTGTGGTTCTTGTGCCTTCTCCACGTCCAGCAATGGGAAAACCCAGGTTGAGCTGTTGGAGTTACTGCTTTTGGGGGTCATCTTGAAACATCACATTCTCAATCTTTCCTCACCAGCACCTCCCTCTCCTCCCTCCAGGCCCAGCCATGCGGAGGGTTTATAGAACATGTGAAAGTCTTTAGACTGAGTCTGTGTGTTGTGACAGGTTGACTTCTAGGAAATGAATTTGCGTGAATTTCATTGCATCCCATGTACTGAGTACCTGCTTTGTTCCAGAACTTTTGCACATACTGGTGGACAGAATAGATCGACACAGTTCCAGCTCTGACGTTGCCAGTTATTAATTACAGTAATTGCTACAGATTATAAACTTGGGAAGAACATTCCATCTTTTAAATGAATGTGGTGTTTTTAAGCCCTCTGGAGCAGAAAGACACTAGGGAATACTCCAGTGTCGAGAATTGTTCTCTCCCAGAGCGTGTTCCTTGCTTTCTTAGCCCTAGGGCTCATCAGGCACATGGTGCAAGCTGGTCACCAGAAGGAGCTTAAGAAAAAACAAAAACAAAAACAAATATATATATAAATATAAAGGACTTTGTACAGAAATTTGACAACCCCAGCTTCCTGAAATCATTTTACTAGATGTTGAGAGATGTGTCCACCTCCTGCTTCACCAGTCTTTACCTGTGTAATTTTTGGGTTACCAACTGATAACACTCGAGCTTTGTTCATAAAATCTGTCTGCAGTTTTTAACTTTTACGAGGAACTGATGCCTTAATATCCCTGGATAATGTTCAGACTTTCACTAGAGTAGTCTGGAGTAATCCTCCCAGGATAGATGGTGTGTTTTCTTAAGAGCATTGTGTTAAGCAGAGTTTTTCCAGCCAAAGGAGTCCTACCCTATTGTGACAGTTCTCTGGACAGATTGAAATTAATTTTGAGTGACATGGTTGAAGCTACCAGAGAATCCAGCAATTCCCCAGTTGAATACTCACACATCAGGCAAGATAAAGAAACAAGCTTGGACATGTCATTTTGATTGTGGTGGACATTTGTCGGGGCCTCTCCACTGTCTACCCCCGGCAACTCACAAACCTGGATGTTTCCTTCTGTGGATTCATTCTTCAGATTTAAACATATTGTCTATCTGCAATTAATCCCTCCTCTAGCCTCTGAGATGGCCTAAACCAATTATGGCAGCTAGCAATCACCTGAAGTGACTGGTTCAGAGATGCACATGTGACCCAGTGCAGGGCAATTACAGAAAGTGAGCCCAAGGATTTGTGGGGAGCTGGCGGAATGGGCTCTTCTCTCCTGTTCTGGAAGAGGGATCTTGGGTACTAAAGCTGTCCTGCATTTCTAGGATGAGGTGGCATGGCTGCCGGAGATCAGTCAGGTGGCAGCATAGGAAGTGGAAAGAGGTGGGAACAGGTGCTTGGTGAACCTCTGAAACCTCGGCAGCTTCCTGTCTCCGAGCCTTCTGGATCTAGAGGCTGACACAGTACCCACATCCTTTGCTTATGGTTTGAATTGTTGAAATAGTTTTTTCTGTCACTCGCACTAATAAACTCCAGAGTCAAATCCTATTATAACTGGTAGGCCAGGGATTAGTAACAGGATGCAATTAGCCAAACACACTATGGAAGCATTTGGTAGGATAGTCCAGGGAGGAAGCACCAACAGACTCTTCTCAACCCTTACAACAGGAGTGATAACAGACCTCAGGCTGGTGATGCTGTGTGGGTCTGATAGTCTGGGTTACTGTCTACCCCTCTCATTGGTCATGTTTCACAATTTTGAGTCTGTTCCATTGTCTGGTATTTAATAGCAGTAGGCCTGGAAATGTCCTGAGCCACTGCCCCTTGGGTAAGGATTGATTGTGAGCCTGAACTGCATTTTTCCTGGAGAGAAAACTAGAGATACCTGGAACATGTATCTCCACTGGAAGCTGTAGAGTTGCTTAGTCTAGTGCAGTGGCTAGCAACCTCCAGTGGATATGTATTGAGAGGTGCAGGTACGATAACTCATTCATACATACTCATATTTGATACATGTTGAACTGAAAATACTTGGAGTGGACTGGGTTAAATAAAATATATCGTTCATATTAATTGTGCCTATTCCTGTTTACTTTTACTGCTGAAATGGTGATATAGAAAATGAAACAATGTGACTCCTGTTGTATTTTTATAGCACAGCACCCCATAGAAGACCAGGGTCACATTTTCCTTGACATTTTTGCTGCTGACTCGACAAGAGAGTCATGTAGTATTGTGTTTTGAATAACAAATCAAGACTTTATGTGGCCATAGAAGCTGACTGGCAGTCACCCATGGCCTGTATCTCTGCTGTGGATTAGAGTGCTGACAGAGAGCTTGGATCCTGACATGGTGGAATCTGAGGAAGGCCACAGCCTCATGACTGAAAGGCCATCTCCCCTGAAAAAGGTGACCCTCTGGGAACAAAGTCCAGGAGAAAGGTGACTTCAGACAGGAAGGGGGCAGAAGGCAGTCCTCAGTAGACTAGAGGAGAGAGTGTGGGCTGTCCCCAAACCTCACAGCTTTGGATCTGGTTAGAGAAATTCTAGAAGTTCCCAAGAATGCTCTGGAATGGGTGGGGAAAGTGGCTTCTGATTTCTAGAGGTAGGCTGGAGTGGGCAATGGGCGAGAGAGATCTAGCTCTGGTCCTGTCAGCTAGGTGAGTGTTACTTTGTGCCGGGGTCCTTGAGGATGGCCTGACGTGCATGTTGCTGACGGGCCTTGGTTGAGTGGGGACTGCTGGAACAAGTCTGGTTGGGCCAGTGTGGTCACAGCTGTAGAGCTGTGAGCCCTGGCTGCCCCTCTATGCAGAGACCTGCTTAGCAGATCAGGATCTGCTGTTCTTTAAACAACTCATCTCTGAGACATGCCTGGCACTACACCAAGCTGGTGAAATAAAAAAATCAATCAGATGGTAAGGCTGGATGTTGTCTAGGCTGGGTTTGCTCAAGGTGTTTTGCTTGACTGTAAACCCAGGTTTCAAAAGGCCTAACTCAGGGACTATTTGAGAGTCTCCTGGACCTATCCTATTGGGAAGTGGGATGTTTTCTCTAGCACTGTCTGATATACCCTGTTTTGACTTCAGTTGTTTCACCTACTATTCACTGATGCACTTGTCAGTGATCCTGTTCCCTCTGCCATGCTGTGTACTTATCAAGGGCAGGGTTCACCCAGTCCTGGCTTGACGTCTTAACATAATATGCCAAGTAATATACATATGCATACATATCTATATGTATACACAGCTTTTCAGTGCTTAGAGTCATGTGCACCTAAGATAAGCCCTATACCACTAAGCTACACCCCATCCTCAAGTAATACTTTTTATGTATTAATGCTCACTAGTAGAGTTTAATTTTTTTTTTTTTTTTTTTTTGAGACAGGGATTTGCCATGTGGCCCTGGATGTCCTGGAACTCACTATGTAGACCAGACTAGCCTTCCTGGGTGCTGGGATTAAAGATGTATGCCCCCACTCCCAGCCTCTAGCAGACTGTTTTAACCTCTCTCGGCCTGTGTACAAAATGATGATGCTCCTGGAGCCTTTTTCTTCCCTCCCTCCCTCCCTCCCTCCCTCCCTCCCTCCCTCCCTCCCCTCCCTCCCTTCCTCCTTCCCTCCCTCTCTCTCTCCTTTTTTCATTCATTCGTTGAATTGTTCTTGGGTACTTTCTATGCAGCAGGCTCTTTGCTAGGTACTAGGATTCAGGAATGGAAAATACTTAGTTTTAGCAAATGCATGTCTACATTATTATACTAGATGTGCATGCATATACATCTATGCATGCATGGCCTTCTTGCCTTTAATGCTTTGGCCCGCTGTTCAGCTCCTATTGAAGAAATAGGAGCAGCCTTACTGCCTCCTTGGACAGAGTGAGAAATATATATTTTCTCATAGTAGATATATTTTCCATGCTCATTTTGAAAAGAGGATGATCCCGGTTGCATTCAGGATGCTTTGCCCTGGTACAGCTTGTAGGAATGACAGTTAAGCACAGACAGGTGCTTTCTTCTCTGGATTGTCTGAATCTATCTACATTTTAAGGCTTTATATAGACAAGTAAGTGTTCCACATATATCACCATACTATCTTGAGACCTATGATACCATAAAGTTCCCCTGACCCGACCTTCCCTCAGGCAGGGCGTCAGATTTGAAATGTTCTCCTACCTTCTTCACAGCCTCAAAAAACCTCAAAGAATGACTGACACAGGGCTATCTTTTAGGAAGAAGTAATTAAAACACAGTAGTTTTTAAAATCAGAGTCTTATAAATGTCTAACTTCCCAAGATGGCAATTTCTACAATATTGGGGGTAGAAAAACTGTAGGTTTGGGCTTGGGTGTGACAGGCTTTGTCTGTTTAGGAGCTTTAAAAAAATCAATACTAGATATTTATTTTAAAAATGCTTTTCAAAATTAGACATTTTGTACCAGTTATTCCTAAAGTTAACAATTCAACATAGTGTGTTGGGGAATCTGTGGTGTCATGAATGTCTTCATCAGTGTGGTACTAATGACACTGAAAACTCTAGAACCTGTGGGTGAAGGCCAGAGTTTACTTCTTGAGGAATGCTGTAGGACCTTGTAGCTTTCTGGTTCACTGGTAACACTCACCAAATCAAGATCTTTAGAGATGATGCTAAGAAAGATTGACAGTTTAATAAGGAATTGGCATTGATTCCTAAGATCAAACCAAGTGCTTCTGTCATTTTTCATCCATGCCGAAGACCTAAAATCAACCTCAGATTCATTTTAGAGGCTCATTCTTCTCTTGCCCAAGGCTGTCCATCTTCCTGGATCTGTGGTTTTAGCCTCTGCCCATCTCCTATCTGATCTGTCAGTTTCCAGCTTTATGACTGGGTAGGCATTTTTCCATGCTGGCAGAATCCTATTATCAATATCACTTCCTGTCTTTGGATGCTTGATTTGCACTTTCAGAATTCTTCCCTTCTTCCCAGGAGATAGTGTTCCGATCTCATCCTGATGCTTTTTTTCTCTTCTGGGTGCCTTGTGCTCAGTTCATTATGGCACAGAGCTAGGATGGCAGGAGCCCAGTTCCTCCCAGGAAGAGTTTCCTTCGCTTTTTAGCCTTGTAGCTTAATGATCTCTCTCTCTCTTTCTCTCTTCTCTGTCTTTGTCACTGTCTCTGTCTTTTTCTCTGTCTCTGTCTCTCTCTCCCTCTGTGTGTGTGTGCATGTGTGTGTGTTTGTGTGCTTGTGTGCATGTGCACCTACAGAGTCCTGCTTATGCTACATAAACTACCACTGTGCTAACCCCTCCTCCCGTCCTATTCTTTTCTTAAAAACCAAGTATCAAAATCTCTTTACAGGATGCAACACTGAATAATCTAAGAATCCTGCATTTTAAAGATATTGCTTTTATCCTAACTGACTCTTCACAATTTCTGCTTGTCAAACTATTGCTGCATGATCAGAGTTGAAAACGTTTATAGCCTTTATCTTTCACTCTTTTTTACCTTTTACACAGGCCCACCTTCTTCATTTTGAAGTGGCCAAACTACATATAGTAATTCTTTTCTAAAAAATGTGTGTGAGTGTACTGCCTACATGTATATAAGTGCACCTGTGAGTTCAGAAGAGGGTGTTGGATTCCCCGGAACTTGAGTTAGGACACTTGTAGCTGTCACGTGGGTACTGGGAACCAAACCCAGGTCCTCTGCAAGAGCAGCCAGTGCTCTTATCTGCTGAGCCATCTCTCTAACCCACATACAGTAATTCTTGAGAACTACAAATTAGAGGTGAATTCTGTGCTTTCCTTAATGATCCTTTTCAGGTACCCTGTAAATGAGAATGCTTGTATGTGTCCATTTAACTATTTATTTGTCCAATGTAATGGGATTTGTTAGACTCTGTAACAGGCTCATTACTAGTTAATCACATGACTTGCCTTTGTTACTTAGTTTGCTGCTCCAAGTCTCAGTTTCCACAGATGGAAAATGGAGATAATCGCATTTGCCTCATAGAATTCTGGAGTTTATGTGAATTAGTAATCTTCTGGGAAAAAGACATGTGATCAACAAAATTAGTTCTTTGTAGCCACTTCTTTAATGCTGTATTCATAAGATATTCTAAGGTAGACTGTCCAGTAGTTAAAAATACCCCCAACCTCCAGACAGTCATTACAGAAATAATTACTCCATGAAATCTGCAAAATTTAATTTCAAAGTTTCAAGAAAATGAAAAAGAAGACTAATATTTTAGATATCTTATGGAATTTGAAAACTATTTTGGATAAACTGTGCTGTATAAGTTAATATTTTCAAGCAAAGTAAAATTAGAAATGGAATGTCTCTGACACCTTCAAATGTTTAGACTAAAACCTAAATTATGAAACATTGGCAAGTCTGAACTTCTTAAAGGCCAACTAACTGACTCAATGTTGGTAGGAATCATTGTTTTAGAATGCCGAGGTTCACTTTAGAGGGATTTGCTAATTTTATTGCACACAGAAAAACAAGGTCTGGCAAAACATTTGTAACATACTTCCTTATTTATTTATTTACATAGATAATGTCTTGCCATGTAGCCTAGCTTAAACCTTGAAGGTAGCCTGAGTTACATAACACAGAGTCTTGTTAGACTCTGTCTAATATATATATATATATATATATATATATATATATAGAGAGAGAGAGAGAGAGAGAGAGAGAGAGAGAGAGAGAGAGACTGCCCGGTTGTGGCACCATGGTTGGCTCACTGCTGAAGAAAGGCTGCCTCTTGCCATCTTGCCTGACTATCATGTCTTGGCTCACACGCTGAGGTTCATCTGTGCTATCCAAGGGTAGCTTTTGTGGGTGCTACTGTTTATACATTTTGGAGTACCTATGTACAGGAAAGAACACAAAATTACAAATACAAACTGAGATCCAGGATCTTGGAGGAAACTCCATGCATGAAAGACCCTCAATTTAAGCTTCAATAGCCTCACATAAATCTGGCTCTTCCATCCCCAGGATGATCTATGTGAAGTGTAGAAAGAACTGAAGTCCTAGATGGACAAGTTAAGCTCATGGCTGGTTAATGGTTGATTGTCCCTCATCTCCGGTGGCTGAGCACTTGTCAGAAAATTGGGAATGGCAAAAGATGAATTTGAGAATGAGTACCAAGATATTTTCTAATTATAATTTGTGTTTCATTACACTGTGTGAAATGTCAATGCTAAAATCATTTTTAAGCTAATAAAAATTGCAAGAAGTGCCACATAATTTGTTTTCCCTGTGCAATTTATCATATGTCTATAGATGCATTTTACTGCTATCTGTGATCTTTTGTAATAACTTGCCAACTATGTAGAACATAATATTTCACTCTAGACCACGATTTCAGGGTCATTGTGATGTGCAGGGTGCAGGTGATGTTTCTGTAAAGGATGGAACACAATCATTCCTATAAATTCTTATGTCAACAGAGTTAGCAGAAGGTTAATTTTTAAATTTTTTTGTTCAAACTCAAGTTTTGAAATTCCTTGTCTGTTTTAATCTTCATACTTAAATGGTAAGTTAGCTGCCATCAACATCTTTTAACTGCTTTTGTAATCTGAATTGTCTATTTCTCTTCTAAAACATCCCTTTGATATAGTCAGATGTAGATTCTAAGGCTGTTGGATTTATTTTGTTTACCTGCATAGGATTTTAAAAATAACATGCATTTTTCTTCTTTACATTCTCATGGTAGAACACTTTGTTAAATGCCCTGAAATAGTTAATTTGGCCCTTGAGGAAGTACTGAGTTCAGTTTTTAGAAACTGAAAAGTAAGTTTGTCCTCTTTCTCTTTTCCTCTGGCATCTCTCCCAAGGTCTGCCCATGCCTGGATCCTACTGAACAGAGGTGCTTCCAGCCCCCACTCCGCAGCTCTGCTTACAGGCCGCTTGCTTACAGCCTTTGTGATGTACAATTAGCACCGAGGCTCATGCAGATAATAAGAGAATCATCATAAAAGCACTAAACAGAGCAAATAACATTTCAGGCTGGATTTAATCCCAAACACCTGGCACTGGAGGCTCGGAAGCACAAGGACCTAGAAGCCAAGACGGCTCTGCAGTTCAGTATGGAGGGCTGGAGTTACGTTTATAAATCTCTGTAGACCCACACTGCTCAAATTCAGATGTTAGTCGGGACTGCATTCAGAGTGAGAAAATATTGTAAATTCAGAGTTAAAACAGGCTGGGATAAAGAGGTTCACCTCTTAGGCCTAATGCAGCAATCAAGCAATTCATCAGGGCTGGAGGGTAGCAAGAGAGACACTCAGGTTAGGCAGGAAGAGGGAAGGGAGCCTTTAGGAGCGTGGGGCCCTGGGGTCTTAGTGCTTTAAGCCATCGAGGGCACTGCTGTTTTGATCCTCGTGTGTCACTTTCTTCATTTAAAAGATTTTAAAAGGTGTGAATAAAAATACTTGCAGGCTGATGAGATGGTTTGGTCAGTGAATGCTTGCTATGCAAACCTGAAGACCTGTGTTGAATCCCCAGAACCCATGGAACACAGAAGCCAGCCATGGTGGCATGGTGCACACGTGTAACCTCAGAACTGGGGAGGCAGAGCAGGAGAATCCTTGAGTCTTGTTGGCCAGGGATCTCTCACACGCCAAATCACACACACACACACACACACACACACACACACCTCTCTAGATACAAACATGTGCACACATGTACACGTGCACACACATGAACATGCACACACAAGAGCATATACATATACATATGGGAAATGGCATAGACATGAACAGGCACATACACATGAACAGGCACAAATGAGCACACAATCAATATCACACATGTACATGTACACACCTGAACATGCACACATTTACTGGCCAGCATATACATACACATGTGCACACACACATGTATACAAACATTAAAAAATGCTTATAGATGTTTCCTGGGGCAAGACACCAACACGTCTGTTCCAGGTAATAAACTCAGCTGGATCCCTCACAGCTAAGGGTTAAGTACTTAATCCAGAGTGCAGCTGAGGCAGAGAGAGGTGACGTCATGTGCTCAAGTTCACACGGCCATTTCATGGCCACACAATGACAATGTCAGCATGCTCTGCCCACCCCTGCACTTGGGCCTGGGACCCACTCCTTCAGCTTCTGGTGGTCCTTGCCATTCCAGGAGAATGCCTTGAAGTGCTTCTGTTCTTGAGTCTGTCCTCTGTGTCAGCTCTCCATTACTGGAACAAACACCACAGAGATGACAACCTAAAAGGAAGAAGGGGTCACGTGGGCTCAGGTTTTGGAGGTCTTGGTCCATGCTCACTTGGCACTCTTGATTTAGGGCCTGCAGTGGGGCAATTTGAAAGCAAAGCAGAGGAAGCCACTTACCTCATAATAGCTGGAAAGCAATGAGAAAGCAAGAGGCTGAGGTCCCCAGATTTGCTCCAATCACCTACCATCCTTCCACTAGCCCCGCCCCTGTCAAAGGTTCCCAACCTTCCTGGTACAGACTGGGCAGAGCCTTCAACATATGTCCCTCTGCAATACATTCAAAATCCCAAGCGTCCCTCCCGGCATCAAGCTACTAAGACTGAGATGTGTGATGAATCTGGAATGGGGACTGGATAGTCAGAAAGAGCAGAAGCAATTCTGCCATCAGAGGAGAGAGCCAAGTTTCCTTATAAATCCAAGGACCTTAGTTTAGAAATCTAGGCGTACTTAAAGCATACGAGACCCAACCGGGGACTGATACATAATGAACAGATCTCTGTATTACCTTCTCTTTCCTCTGCACTCTCTCGGGCAGTGTGCAGAGCTGAGAGCTGATGGTTTATTAATTACATTTTCCAGATGGAATGGCAGCCTAAGGGGTTGCTTTCTACCCAAAATAGAAGCTGAAGATGCAGAGATACTCAAGGTCCAGTAAATGACCTTACTGTTTTTGTCTTTCCAACAAAGCTCAAAAAGGTTGCCAGGTTGGAGGCAGAAACCCTTATAAACAATTTCCAGCCTTGAAACTGCAATTCTTACAGAATTCTGTCTGAAGGCTAAACTACATTGACAACTTATGATTGCATCCAAATCTCCAGGTCTTTCTACCTAATATCTCTCTCTCTCTCTCTCTTTCTCTCTCTCTCTCTCTCTCTCTCTCTCTCTCTCTCTCTCTTTCTCTCTCTGTATGTGGTATATTTATGTTTTATATACACCTAAGTATCCATGCACACAAGCATACAAACCTACATGACTCCACATACCATACATGAATACACAGGCCAAAACAGAATGCCAGCTTCCTTCCTCTGTCCCTTTTATTCCCCTGTGACATGGTCTCTTACTGAACCAGATGCCCACTCTTTCAGCTAGGCTAGTTGAACAATGAACTCCTGGCATCTATATATCTTTGCCCCTCAAGGTTTGGGTTATGGGCCCACATGGCTACATGCAGCTTTTTTTCTGCAGGTGCTGGGAACTGAGCTCAGGTCCTCACGCTGGCACAAGCAGCACTCTTTCCCACTGAGTCATCTCCTCAGCCCCTCCAGCTAAATGTTTTTAGTGGGGGCATTGCGGCAGGGTCCAGCTGGCCTGGAACTCCCTTTTGTAGACTAGGCTGGCCTTCATCTCACAGAGATCCGCCTGCCTCTGCCTCTCCAGTGTTGGGGCTAAAGGTGCGCAGGACCAGGCCCCAGCCCTCCGACTGATTTTAACAGAATTCAGTGAGAGTCAGCTGAAGATGCAATCCTTTGTTCTATATCAAGGCCCTTTGAAAGTCTGCAAGCTAAATGGTGTCTTAAATGCCTGGAGGGGCTTTTTCTCCAGAGAGCTTCCTCCAACCCTTAAGTGGGATGGGACTTCGGCACATGGTGTTTTTATAACCAAAGTAACAGAGTATTTTGCAAATCTTAATTACATGTGTCAGAGGGTGCTTTTTGCATCATTTAAAAAAATCTTTTAATAAGCTTCTGACTTTTGGCAAACAAATCACTGGCCTCCATTGATTGCTGGAAGTTATTTTTATTTGCTCAACATGAAGGTAGCTAATCCTCCAACCCAGCACATCACCTGTGTTTTCTCCTTTTGGTATTAGGGTCTTATTCCTCAGCATAACATATTCTTAGTAGCTCTTTTGCCAGTTCTCATGGTGTGTATTTTAATAGGAGAAGGGGATTTGCTGATGATTAAGAAGGAAACTAGGAGGAGAAAAGATCTTATTGCATAAAATGATTCTTTGCTTATATAAAGAGGATTCTCTGGGGTATAAGTGGAAGAAAACTGAACAGGAGAAAACTGTCCTAGGTGTCCACAGGTTAAACATTCCTGGAGTGGCTAGGAAAGCAGGCCTTTCCAGGCTCCAGTGGCTAATTGCTACACTGACGAAGTGGTCTGCAGGACTTCGTTTTCCCCGGGGACAGACAGTCACAACGGGATAATGCCAACCCTCGGAGAAGTGTCACAGTGGGGACTCAGTGTAATTTGCTGATATGATATCAAAAATAGCATTAAGGTAATTACATTTTGCAGTTGTAATATTTTGCAGGCAATAATACAGTAGAAAATTGCACCTTCTATTTTTTTGGCCATTTAAAAAAATGTTAATGGAATTGCATTGAAGCTGATGTATTTGATGGTTTGTTGTTTCTTAAATGTATGCTCAATTTATAAATACATAAATGCAGTCATTATATCAACCATTTGACCAGAGTTAAAAGATCCAGAGTAGTAAATGGGAATCTTTTAAATTAATAGCAGCAGAGAAGTGAGCAAGGACAAGGGCCTCCATTGCCACAGCAGCTTGATATAGTAAAAGCACTGATTACAGATGCCAAAGCTATGGGATCTAGATACTCCTCCCGTCTGTTTGCTGTGTGAGCTCCTGCAAGTTCCTAAACCTCTCTGAGCTATTGCTTCAAATGGTTCTAGCCAAACTGGCCTCTTTCAGATGATCCCACTTACAATATTTATGATTCTAGTGAGAAATCACAATATTCCTCCTTTTCTTCTTTTCTTTTTCCAGCAGTAAAAGGATTAAACCTAGGGCCTCATGCATGCTAGGCAAGTGCTCTACCACTGAGTGACAGCTTTGACCCTCAACCTATGCTTCTTGAAAAAAAAATGTCATGGTCATTAAGGAAAATATCTAGGTCTTATTTCACTCCTGAGGTAATTTTTTTTTTTTTTAATTTTTTTTTTTTTTTTTTTTGCCACGAATGTTTGTTGGCTTTCTCGTTGCTTTGGCACAGTGGCTGATACAAGCAAGAACCAAGGTTTATGTAGCTCCTAGTTTCAGTTTGTTGTGGTAAAGGGTGTGGCAGAGCAGCTCCATCACCGTGGGTGGGAAACAGAGTCAAAGTCAGAGAAGAGTCTGGGACAAGATACAGACATATCCCTGGCAATTTATTTCCTCCAGCTAGGCCCATCTCCTAAAGTGTCCAGCACCCACCCAGGCAGCTCACCGGCTGGGGACCAAGCCTTCAGTACATGAACCTTTTTTGCGGGGAGGGGCATTTCATATCCCCACCAGAACCGGAAGGTAGTATCTCGGCACTCTAAAGAGTGACGCTTACACTGTTATTTCTTTTTACTGTTAAAGCTGCAACAACGAATTATAGTGAAACATGTTACTGTTTGATTCTACCAAAGAAACCCCTGTTTTTCTGCTGTTTCAGATGGACTTGGTAAGGAACTGTAAATGCTCCTGCTTTCTTACACCACTCACGAAACAACTTTCTCATCCCTGAACTTGACAAATGTTTCTTGAGCAAGTACTATGTACTGGCACTGTGGTAGGCTCTGAGCATAGATAATGAACAAGAAAAAGCTTAATCATAACAGAACATCTTTAATTGCAAGCAGTCAAAATCTATCCATTAAGGACTCTTTAAGATATGTGGGAATTTAAGGGCTGGGGTGTAGCTCAGCAGTGAGTTTGATCACCAGCATAAAGAAGAGAAAAGAGAGGGAGGGAGGGAGAGAAGAAGAGAGGGAGGGAGGAAGGAAGGAAGGGAGGGAGGATTTAATTTGAGGTCTCTGGGGCATCTTCCACAGGCCAAGAGCAGAAAGCAGCACTGGATGTTGTAAGAACTGAGTAGCAGGCTCCATCTTCTCTTTTCTCTGTGGGGCACATGCTCCTTAGGCTCCCCATTTCCTTTCCTCTTGCCTCTGCACACCATCTTCTTCTCTGAACACTCATTGACTTGCACATAGGACCCACTCTCAGATGACATGCAAATTAGGAGGTGTCCCCTCCAGGCCGCACAGTCTAGCAAACAGCATTTTAGAGCTCACCAAAGTGTCTTCAGTTGGGACCATTGTACATGATGGTACATGACGGCCCTCCTTATAGATGGTCTCCTGACATCCCGCAGTATCCTCAGCCCCTAATTCTACATGATGTTCTAACTAGACTCCCCAACAACAAATTAACATGCTTCTTTGACCCCGATTCAGTTTCCTAGGGTGGGACAGGTGTTACTCTTCATGCATTTGGATGTGTCTGGGACAGGAGAGGATAAACAGGGCCCTGGAGGAGCCATACTTGTATCAAGACTGGGGCGTCTGCGCAGGGGGCGACTGCAGATCATGGAATAAGAGTTGCACAGAGATGCGTGGGATGCAACATGTAGTCAAGTCCTAGTCTTGCACCTAAAGTACTCAGACCCAGGGGTTTTAGAAGAGCAAAATATCAGATGCTGATGACAACTGTTTTCCACCAAAGCCTCAGAGCAATGGATCAGAGCTGGTTGTGTCTTTTATTTCTATATTCTGATCCCATAATCTCTTTGAGACTTAGACTTCTGACTTAGGATTTTGTAACTGTTTCTTTTCCATGTATAGCAATTCCCATTCTGGCTCAAATAACGAGATACACAAGTCTCAGAAAAGAAAGAAAAGAAGGGTTGATATTCAACCCTTAAAAAAATCTCTGCCCTGTGAGGACCCAGGTGGCACATGGCAGCTAACAACTGACTGTAACTCCAGTTCCGGGAGATCTGACTCCCTCTTCTGACCTCCGTGGGCATCGTGTGACACAGGTGCACTTACATGCATGCAGGCAATATGCCCATACGCATAAAACAAAAATAATAAATAAAATATTTTTTTAAAAAAATCTCTGCCCTATATCTGCAGTCACGTGACCTGTTAGAGAAACTCCAGTGAAATGTGCCTGCCTTTGTCATTGTACTTGTCCACCCCAGCAAGGCTTCTCAGTACCCTTTATAAAGGTCTCTTGAGCTGCTTCCCTGAATATAATGCCCAGTCTATCTTCTGAGTTTCATCCCATCACACAGTAAATTTCGTAAAGGCATATTTCAAAGCATCTGATATTTTTATTTAATGAAGAAATAAAGTGAAAAGACAAACACTTGAATTATTCTGACTTGCCTCATAGAGGGCTTAGCTTGGATCAAAGTGGCTCAGTGAATTCATGTGTAAGCCCCAAACCTTTGCCCTGGACATGTAAATCATGAGAAATAAAATATTAAGTAGGAAATAAAGGGTACCAAAAAGCATAGCTCAGAAGAAAGAAAATTCCATGGTCACAACCACATGAGTGGGGCTGAGTCCTTGGACCAGCTGACTGTGGGTGACCGTGGAGAGGAGGTACCTCTACGAGGGTGACAGGGCGTCAGTGTCCCCCCAGCCACACTGTTATCAAAAGCCGGAAGCTGAAGTGTGTCTCCCTTAGCTCTGAAGATAGAGTGAAAACTTCTGGTCCCTCCTTGGGGTGATATGACCCTTCCTCACAGTCAGCAGGACTGACTGTGAACCTGAAGCCACATAATTCCATGGAATGGGGTGTCCTGAGTGTTGGAGGGGTTTCCCATCATCACAGGCCTTTCCCACTAGTTGTATGTTAGATTTTCCACATTGTGACAAAATGCTAAGGAAAATAATTTGAAAGGAGAAGAGATATATATCAGTTAATGATTTGAGGTTTTAATCTATGATCCCTTAGCCCTGTTACTTTGGCCTGAGGGGATGATGAACATACAAAGCTACTTACTTCATGGTGGCTGTAGAGCAAAGAAAAATGAAAAAAGGGCTGGGAACAGGAAATGTTCCTCAGAAGCATGGACTCACTGACCTACAGGCCCTGCCTCCCAATAGCCCATTCAGCTATGAACTCATCAACAGGCTAATCCATCAAGGAGGTCAGTACTCTAATTTCAAGATCTAGTCACCTCCCCAAAGCACAATAGCTGCAGCTAAGCCTTTAGATCCAAACTGTGATAAGCTGTAACAACCAACACTGTCTCTAGGCAGATGTCCTTTTGGGAACATTCAGTATCACTGGAATAGCTGTAAGAATGATGGGGCCATGGATTGGGTCAGTGATGGTCCCTGTAATACATGAAATGCATGAACACAGTCCTGGAATACTACTAGACAACTAATTGGAGATTGTCCTTATGGAGACCTTTGCAAGGCTGCCAAACAAGAGAAGGTTAGCCAGCAATGACAGGCAAAATGAACAAGTGAAATACTTGCCAATTAGAAATTTTGAAATTTACACAGATATAGATACTGAGGGAAAATGACCATCACCCTAGACTTTTCCTGCACCACAACACTGTTTCAAAGTGGGGGCCTGTGAGATGGCTCAGTGGTTAAGATTACTTACTGCCCTTGCAGAACACCAGAGTTTAGTTCTCAGTACCCACATCAGACAGTTCACAACCGCCTATAACCCCAGTCTCAGGAAACCTGATGCCTTCCTTTGCCTCCTCAGGTACCTGTACACACAGGGTACATATACACTCACAAAGGCACACACACACACACACACACACACAAATACAATAAATAAGGAAATCTTTTTTTAAAAAAGAAGAAGAGGAATAAGTCAAGAACCAAGTCATCAAGGAAAACACAAAACACTCAATATCTCAAGAAATGGGATGAATCCATTAAGTGGCAGACACTATTAGATCAGATCAAAATAAAATGCCACAAAAGCCCAGCCCAGAACTCTCCTAAAGGCCTGTCTACAACCGGTTACAAGTGACAGACACTGAGATTATGCCTATGCCCAAGCTAACATCCACTTCCTGCAGAAGTTTTCAAATCTTCAGGTTCAGTTCATCCACAGTCAGTCCCCTTTTGATGGTTTGTTATGATGTTGCAAAAGCAAAACACAATCAGTAGAAATCATTCCTCATTGAACTTTGACTCTTGATCTTTCCCTAGGCCAGTGCTGTGTGGTATAGGCCCCTCTCAAAATGTTGGCCAGTGGCACTGGGCCGTGGTTTCTGTCATCTGTGCCACTTTGAGGGCAAACATCTGACATTCTATAGTCTACTGTTTGCTAAGCTGTTTGATAGGCTTGGGTTCTATTGCTGTGACAAAGACACAGACTAAAACTAACTTAAGGAGGAAAGGGTTTATTTCAGCTTACAACCCCAAGTCATGGTCCAATATAAAGGGAAGGAACTCGGGGCAGGATCCTGGAGGCAGGAACTGAATCACAGACCGTGGAGAAATGCTGCATGCTGGCTTGTTCCCCTGCCCTGTTCCCAGCCTGTTTCATATACACAAGGCCACCTGCCCAGGGGTGGCCCCACCCACATTGAGCTAGGGCCTCCTACATTACTCAACAGTCAAGAAAATGCCCCACAGACACACATGGCCACAGGCCAGTCCATTGGAGGAAATTCCTTAGTTGAGGTTCCTTCTACCCACCCAAATGTGTCAAGTTGACAACGGAAGCTATCCAGCACAGGTATAGTCACTGCATTTTCAACTTGATGGTGTTTTTAGTTTATAGATGGGTAATTGGGACAGGATGCCATCGTAAATCAAGGATCACCTGCAGTTATTTCCATGAGCCAATAGCTCAAATGGAAACAAATTGGATTGGAAGATGCTTAAGATCATTTCAACACTAAAATCCCAAGATTTAATGCTTCCTCACAAATGTGGCATCTCTGTGGGCAGAGCTTTTGCCAGCACTCAAGACCATCAAGGACCCTGCACAGTCTGGTTAATGCTGCACTTCATGAGCTGGCCTTGTCGTTTTGGACAGTTAACACTTGGAATGCAGTTCCAGTGTTCACGTTGTCGCTGGGCTGTGCTAAGGAGATTTTTGCAGGTGGATAGGTGCTGTTCTTACCATTCACTAATGGGCACATGGAGGTTGGCCTGGAAGAGGCAGGAGAGGGCCTTTTACTGCTGATATGTTATGAAAGTTTGATCAGAGTGGGAATTTTCTGTCATGGGTGATTAGTATCAGCTAGGATTAATATTCACTTTCTGTAATTCAGTATGAAAAGTGCCAACACAAGAACATGTTGTGATGAGATGGAGAAAGATGGCAGAATTATGCTAAGCACAAGTTCTTGTGGCTTCCATGTGAAAAATGAGTGACTCCCTCTCCCTCCCAGCACCCTGTTTTTTCTGAATTCGCTGAACCCGTCTGGCTGTTTCTGTTCACAAATACATAAAATTCATCATAACAATAATACTGAAGCCAGGTGTGGTGGTGAACACGTGCAATCACAACAGTGCTGGAAGACCAGGTCCTGAAGGCCAACCTGGACTACACAGTGAAGCCCTGCCTTAAAACAAACCAATAAGCCAAAAGCAAATAATGCAGGGAGTGATTACGGTTTGAACTAAGTTCTTGACAGCTATCAATTCAGTAAGTTTTCTCTGACACCCCAATTATCCCATCTTTACATATATGGAAACTGGGGCTTAGGAGTGTTATGGCTTACTTGAGTTCACATGGGCAGCAAGTAGCCATGTAGGACCCCAAGTGAGCATGGAGCTGGGATATGACTGTATGGAACAAGGTTGTTCTTGCCCTGGAGAAGACTGTTGTTTTTAAAGAATCTTTTAGACTGCAGAGCATATTTCTCAACCTCAGCACTACTGGAAATTTTGAGCTGAAGAATTATTTTGTGTGGGGAGCTGTCTTGTAAGAAATAACACAGTTGTCTCGTGTTCCCAGAGTGACAAACCTGGGTTAGGGTCAGCACCATGTTCAGAGAAAATCCAAAGAAGACTGATGCACCATCTGGATGTGGAAGTTTTTAGGAAAGGAAATGGGAGTGATAATGATCAAATGAGGCTTTGTGGAGGAAGTGCCACCTGAATTTGAGATGGAGGGGCAGTGATTAGGAGTCTACCCATCAGAAGAGGAGGGGAAAAGAGGTGCTGGTTATGATTTTTCAGTACCACGAGGAAAGAATTTGGGGTATTATTTGCTCACATCCACCCTGGTTCTCACTGCAGTGGAAGACCGTAGGATTTCAGTCTGGAATGCCCCTCACAGACTCTGCTGCAGATCACTTGGCCCCCAGCTTGTGGTGCTGCTTTGAAGACTGTGGAAGCTTTAGGAAGCAGAGCCTAGCTTACAAGAACAGGGCATGAGGGACCTTTGAAGGCTGGAGCCCAGCCATGGTCTGAGTGGCCACATAGACTGGACTTCCAAGAATACGATGCTGAACATAACTGGTCTTTAAAGTCATTCCTCATAAAAATAGACGGGATATTGGTTTACATTGACAAGGAAGAAAATAAAGAGTCCGGGGCAGGGTGGGGGGGATTCCCATATTAAGTTTATAATTATAATATGAAAATTCAGTTAATTTCTTTTATCATAGCAAGTCATTAAAGACTGAAGTAGACTCCCAGGCTTTTGTTCCCAGAACAGTTCCCTAGAGGCCTAACGCTCCGTCATCTAAATGGGCCTGATTACAGCAGAGAAGCTCTATCTTCAGATTACCCCTCTTCATCATTAGCATTGTGTTATCTTGCTCTTCAGACTGATTTTTAATTTTTATGCTCGCAATTAGAAATGATTTAGAGGGACATTCATCGCCCGACCTGTCCTGAGTCATTAAATTCACCTAGGTTGAATAGCCTGATGTGCACCTGAAATTAACCAAATCAGTGACATTATCTTGCTGGGTTTTTCAGAGGTTTTCAAAATAGAAGAGAGGCTCCATTCTCCCTCTCAACTCTTTGGCTTAATGGGAAAGGAATATTTTTAATTGATAAAAGAGGTAATTAGCCAAGGCTAAGAGGTGCACACTAATTGTGCAGTATATCTTGTGGAGTTAGTTTGACCGTGATTTGGAGGATTGGCGGGAGGAAGTGAGAGGCTCAAATGGGGCTAGTTCATTTGTGTTTTACCTCCTGCCATCAAGCCCTAGAGAAGAGCTTAGTTCGAGTGTACTGAGCACCTACTGTGTGCCAGGAATGAGAGCTCTCATAGCCTTCTCCTCTCGCCTCTTGTAGTTTATGCGGTATTGCTCTGACGCCAGGATGGAGGAATCCTCAAGCTGGCTCTGATGATGCAGAAACCAAGCGCTCTCTCATGCTAAGGAAGAATAAGGAAGGCCTTCCTTGCACTTCCTCTGTCACTCAGGGGATGGGCCACTATCCTCATTCTGCTTCTCGTCTACGTACTGTAGCTCTTTTATTTTTTTCTGACTGCCTTTGCTCCTTTGTTCCATGGTTGGGGCTGGGCAGACACTCCAGCTCCCTTTGCCCATCATCTTCCAGCTCCAGTGCCCCCACAGCTTGGCAACAGTCTCCACTCTTCTTGGTTGGGATTCTCCACAGGACACCAGTAGTCTCTTATTAGTTAGTGCCTCTTTGAGTTAGGAATATGTCCCTTGCAGCTAGAAGGAATGTGACTTGTGAGTAGAACAAATAATGTTCCTTTGGTGCATTTTAAGGCAAGTGTGAATGTAACACAGCTTACCAAAGAGGAAACTGAGGCTGATGGAGTTTAAGTTTGCTAGTTATCAGTTGGCAGGCAGGTGCCAGAGGCAGGAATGTGGGACAGGTGGGGCTGCCTTCATTCTCTCACTTTCTGCCTGGTATGCTGATCCTGTAACATCTGTGCTTTTTGTTGCACAGATGTGTGAGCTGAGAACAATCATCACCCAGGCCGATAGCTGGTGAATTTGACTGAAGACCCAGTGACTATTGGAGTAGGACAGACAACACCATCTTCTGTCCAAGTCTTGGGTCTTTTCTGTGTCAGTTCAGAGGCAATGAAATAGTACATCTCACATTCAAATATCAGAGGTAAAAGAGAAGATATCTTGCCCCAATTTTAGCTTTGAAAAGAGCCCAAAGAATATCAGATTGAAGGATAAACTAAATATTTCTAAGACTTTGGCAGTAAGAGAAGTAAGAGGAAAGACCAGAAATTGTCCTTTTCTCACTGTTGAAGGATGGAGGCCTGAGCCTCTCTTGACCACCTTTGACACTTGCCAGCGGTATGATTCTGAACAGATTTAACTTTAACTCTCTTGATCTTTGTTCCTTCTTCCATAAAATGAGTATGTTATAGCTGCAAAACTTAGCTCCATAATGTGTATACTAAGTACAGCTTCATACACCCAGTGCTCGTCCCATGACTGTCTTGGTAGGCTGGATGACCCAGACCTAGTGGAAGTTATGTTAGCAGTTGTTCTGAATTTGACAAGACCTTGGAAAACTCTAGTAATCAAAGAACTATAGCTTTATGCTTTCCCTCCATCAGGTAAAACCACACCCCATTATTGAGTGACAACTGTGGTTCTGATGAGACAGCCAATTCTGTGCCACCCCATGCCTCAGCAGGCGCTGAACCCATCTGCTTGCCTCCCTGATTGGACCAGAGATGGGCACACAACCAAAGGTGGCCCAGTGAAAACAAAAGTGGGCAGACTGCAACTCTTTCTCTTGCAGGAGTGTGACTCTGTGAAGGTTGAGTCACCTCTGACGTGCCTCCTTCTTGCTTCCGCGGGAGCAAAGGGAGGTAGAGCGGGAAAGGAAGCAGGACCGAGCTTGATGCTGAGAACACTGCTTCCTGTTTTAGGGGATTTGATGCCACACTTCAGCTTCCTGTACAGGAGCCCCTTTCTTCTTACACCTTGCAGGCTGTCTACCACAAGAGCCTTGAAGGAAGGAATCAGAGACTCACTTTCCCATATTCAGATGCCTGAATAAAGGCTAATCCAGTATTGCCCACACCCCAGCCAGAGCTACTTGGTTATCAGAGAGGCCATACTGCCCTATTCACTTCTTGTTTCTGCTTGCCAGTGGTCTTACAGAAACTACTACCCTCCCTCTTGTGTGTGTGCAGTGTATTTGCACATGAATGTTTATGTGCACAGGTCTGTGAGCATGTGGAGGCTAAAGGAGGGTGTCAGGTGTCCTGCTCTGTCACTCTCTGCTTTATTCCTTTGAGACAGTGTCTCACTGACTCTGGAGCTCCCTTAGTGACAGTGAGCCTCAGCAATCCTCCTGTCTCTGCCCCACAAACCCAATACCCAGGCTCTGCAATAAACGGAGCTTCATTATCAGGGTCCTTCTGTCCTTCTGCACGAAATACAGCATTTCTAGTGAGACAGCTTCAAGGCATGGCCTCCCCAGCAAAACAGACTTCAGCCTGGAGTTCAGACCCATCAATTACTCGTATGTAACCCAAGTACAACCTCAGTTTTCTCATCTATAAAATGAAGATGTCCTGGGTTTCCTTGACAGACCCGGCAGAAGATTCAGACATGCTCAGCTTGGGGATTTGGCCACAGTGTCCTTGTCTTGGATTCATTTGCATCTACTATTCTACACCAGGACCAAGTGCTGGACCAAGTCCTGAGGAGCTGTGTGCAGGGAAATGAACAGTGGGTGTCCACATATATGAATATAGTCAATGTGAATTTTGCTAATAACAAAAGGCATTTGGAAGACAGCTTAGAAATTGAAATGAAACCTACAATCTTGTTTATTGTAAATTCCACACTACTGATTGGGTCTTGGAGAATGTTGGCAGGAATTTGGGACTGCATTCTTCTATCCTTAGCTAGCCTGTAGCTGCAGTTGATACCTGATGTACTTGTGGCATGCAATGTTCATTGGCATTTTGTGTGTGTGTTAATGAATGAAAACTGTTGTGAGCTTATAAAGTAAATATTTGAGGGTTGGAGAGATACCTCAGTTGGTAAAATCTGAGTTCCATGCCTAGACCACATTCAAAACAAAAAGCTGAGTGGGTAGCACGTACATAAATCCCAGTGCTGAGGAGGCAGAGATGGGCAGACCTTTGAGGCTCACTGGTCAGCTGGCCCACTGTAATTATCAAGTTCCAGGCCAATGAGAGAACCCTGTTTAAAAAAATGCTCAAGATAGAAAACACCTGAAGAAAGACAGCTAAGGCTGTCCACCTCTGCATATGCATGAACACATGCGTTTTTGAATACTGGAGATCTAGTTCCTCTGTCTTTGTACTATTCACACTGTAGACAAGACGTGCCTTCAAATTTAATCTTCACTTGTGAAGTGTGAGCCAAGGGTCTCCCTGTAGCCCAGCTAGACCTAGAAGACATGGAGTTGTTTTTGGCTTCTGGTATCTGGGACCTAGCACCAGTTCTAAATACTTACTTGACAAGCCTGACTACTGGATATTCAAAAACTGAATGCACTAAGCACTTTGAAAATATTTTATCATCTGAGCAAAATATATTCTCAGAATGATTTTTTAAAAATCATCACTTTGGCCATTAATAAGATTTCAGAGGAAAACTTTAGCCGTGCCCAGATAGTTTTAACAATCATCTCCAAGAGTGGAATCCCAGATTCCTGAGACTTGACCGTATTTGGACAGAGGTAGAACAGTGTTTTCTGGGGCCCAACTTGTCAGTGCTGTGTGCACTCTTTTTAAGGACATGAAGTGAGGGGTGTTTGTTAGTTACTTTAGGTTATTCCTTAATCCTTCTGGTTCTGAGTATTGGAATTCCAGAAATAATAGTTCCCGACATCATGGAAAATTGCCCCCTCCGCTGCTGCCAGCCTCCGCCCTTGTCTCTCTGTTCTATCTCTCTTGGATGTATCTGAAAGGCATTTGACCTGGGCCGCCCAACTAAATGGTTTACTCTATTAGTGTACGACCGTCTCTCCACCCATTACCTTAGCTTTGGATATTTTCTTCCCTGTGGAACTTATCAAATCCTTTCATAGTGTTCTCTGGCCTCCTAATGTTTAAAAGAACAGAGATCTTTTGTCATCTGGAAAGTGTCCTGTCTTTGATTATTTTTTCACCCACCCAGGCTCATATGTTTAGAATATTTTTTTTTCAAATTTCTCTTTTTTTGTCTTCCTTTTCCCTCCACAAAAGTAGTTTTATAATTTTGATAGCATAATATGTTCCCTTTTAAGAAACTAGGTAAGATTCAGGGAAGGATAAAGAACAAAAAGATCATTGTTAACCCCATAGAGACTAATCTCACTGAGAGTGGTATATCTACTATTCACATCTTGGTCTGTTTCTCTCTACTATGTTCTTTCTTTAAAATATCTTTAGGGGCTGTAGAAATGGTTCAGTAGTTAAGAGTACTGGCTGCTCTTACAGAGGACCCAGGTTCAGTTCTCACCACCAACATGATGAATAACAACCCTCTGGAACCCCAGTTCCAGGGGATCTGATGCTCTCTTCTGGCCTCCATAGACAATGCATGCACACAGTACATGCAGACAAAACATTCATACACAGAAATAATTTTTTAAATTAAAAGTACATCTTTCCTGGGGATGGAGAGGTCACTGACTGCTTTTGCAAAGAACCTGGATTCAATTCCCAGCACCCACTAACAACCATTCGTAACTCCAGTTAGGGGAATCTGAAACCTTCTTCTGACCTCCACGGGCATTGCATGGCACAGGTGCACTTCTATACATGCAGGCAATACACTCATACACATAAAATAAGAGTAATAAAACATTTATATACATACATATATATATCACTATTGAGGTAAAACTCATAAATTAAGCCACACACATTTCGATGTACAATTTGATGAGCTGGGACATATTTCACACTTAGGAAATCCACACCCTCTATAATGGAGATAAAGGTCATCATCACCATCACCTCCAAAGTTTTCCTATAGACCTTTGATGATGCCTGTCCTAATCTGTATGCTCTCTGTCACTAGTGATTGCTGTGTCATTCCTGAAAGTTAATGGAGCATAGTCAGCCAACATGTGCTTTTGGAGGGTGGGGTGGGAGATGGGAGGAGATTTGTCCACGTGCTGTGTATTGATTCTCTTTTTACCACTGAGTAGTGTTCCGCTGTAGGGGTATACCACACTTATACATGGGCCTGTGGACTCACATTGGTGGTGTTTCCAGATGGTACAAAGTGGCTGGGAATGCCCATGTCTCTGTGTAGCTGCATGCCTTCCTGTCTCTTAGGTAAATAACTAAGAATGGAAGGGCTGGTCATTCGATAAATGAACTTTTTTTAACCTTTCAGGAACGATAAAGTATTTTCCCAAGCAGATGTGCCTCATCCTCATGATGAGCATTCCTACTCCCACATCCTTGTCAACTCTTGGCACAATTCACCTTCTTAATTTTAGCCATTTTACCCATGTGAAATGGAAATCTCATTGTGTTTTTCATTTATATTACCCTAACAACTAAGTATACTGAGCATCTTTTGGTATTTTTTATTACATATTCTTTGGTGAAATACCTATTCAAAAATTTTTGCCCATTTTTAAGTTGTGTTAATATGTCTTCTTATTGAGCTACAAGTGTACTTTATATATTGCAGACCCTCAGTGCTTTGTCAGATATGTCTCTCCCTCTATGGCTTTGACTTTTCATCTTTGTAATAATTATTTTGGAAAACATTCTAGTTTTTTTTTTACTTTAATAACAAAGTATTTTAGAATGGATGGTTTACTAGCAGAAGAGATTTGTTTTTTACAGATCTGGAGGCTGGAAAGGCCAAGATCAAAGCCCTGGTAGAGTCTGGTGAGTGCATGCGCTCACTCTCTCTCTCTATCTCTCTCTCCTCTGTAAATGCTGCCTTGCCACCCCTAACATAGTAGAAGGGGCAAGGCCCATCTCTGACCTTCGATTCAGGAAGACAGATCTCTCAGGACACAGTTACCTTCCAAAGACCCTGTCCTCTAACACCATGCCTGGATAATGGATAATTAGAATTCACCCTACAAGTGTGGGGTGTGGACACAGTCAGACCATCAGAACAAATGGTGCAAAATTGGGTGAGATCAAACACTGAATTTTTTTTTTGCCCTTTATAGCTTGTACGTTTAATGTCCTATATTAGATATCTTTGTAGTTACTATAACAAAATACCTGACAAACTTAAGGAAGGAAGGGTTTATTTCGGCTCACGGTTTGCAGGTGCAGAGTCTCATGGTGGAGAAGGCAAAGCAGCCAGAGCAGCTCTGATCATTCACAGTCACTGTGATGCACTCTTCCAAAGTACTATCATGAAGGGACAGGCAGCCCGAGGGTTTATTAAATGAGAGGCCTGGAAAGAGCTAGACAGATCATGTGCTCACCATGGAGGAGCCAGGGGGAGGAAGAAGCACATCGAGTCATCGAGTTGCAGCCATAGTCAAGAGGCAGAGGGAGATGAGCACCGACACTCAGTTTGGTTTCTTGTTTGTCCTTTTTATTCAGTCCAGGACTCCACGTGGGACAGTACAGCCCACATTCAAGGCTCGTCTCCCTCCCTGGTTGAGCCATCCTCACAAACAGGTGTGTCTCCTAGTAATTCTAAATTCAGTCTAGCTGACAATGAAGTTGAATCATCATGGACCTATTTAAGAAATCTTTGATTGACCCAAAGCTGATTAGATTTTCTTCTGCTCCTTTCTGGAAATTTCTTAAGTTTTAGCTCTCATAAATTGAAGTATAATCCATTCTAGGACTCTGAGGTGAAGGCTAGCCTCGACAACTTAGTACTTAGTGGGAACCTGTCTGAGAATAAAGACTAAAAAGGGGATAGGAATATAACTCAGTGGGAAGGTGCTTGCCTAGTGTGCTCAGAACCCTGAGTTCAGCCCCCAGTGTGGTAAAAACAACAGTCACGAAACCTGGACAATAAAAAATATCTACCATAAAAGCGGCATGTGGCAGCACACACCTTTAATCCCAGCACTCAGGAGGCAGGGGCAGGCAGATCTCTATGAGACTAAGGTCAGCCTGGTCTACATAGTGAGTTCCAGGTCAACTGGGGTAATAGGGAGACCTTGTCTCAGAAACAAAACAAACAAACAAACAAAACCCCAAACACAGAAAGCCCTGGATAATAAATATCAGAATGATGTGATTAAAATTAGCATCTTTTGCAATGTTAAAATTAGCATCTTTTGCAATGATAAAGGGTTTCTGGAAAACCAAGGTGGTGGGGACAGCCTTGATAAAGGAAAATGTACATCATGGGGACTCTGAACATAGTACATCAGGCCCCATCAGCACTCTCCAGGTGTTTCATCAAAGCACATGACTCATGAGAGTCATCAGACAAAGCCTGACTAAGACATTCATTCAATAATTGTCCTGCATCCTTCAAAACCAGTGTCACAAAGAAAAAAAAAACAGACCCAAAGACTGTTAAATTAGAGGGTTGGAAAGAGCTGTGACAGCAAGTGTACTCACGGTTCTGGATTAGCTCCTGTCCAGGAAGACAAAAATTTTCCTTTTTTAAAGATTTTTAAATTGATGTATATGTATCTATCTGCATGTGTGTACATGCATGTGTGCATAGATATCCATAGAGGCCAGAAGAGTCTGTTGGATCCCCAGAAGCTGGACTTACCAGACAGCTGTAAGCCATCCAATGTGGATGCTGAAAACTAAACTCTGGTCCTCTGCAAGAGCAGCAAGGGCTCTAAACAGCCAAGTCATCTCTCTAGCCCTTTTCTTTTCAAGCAAAGCGCAGCATTAAAACAACTGGCAAACCGAATGCAAGCTGTAGATTAGATAATGCATACCAGGCTAACGCTCACCTCTATGTGGTCATGGAGATGTGCATTGCCATGTTGGGGGAAAGGAAAGGAGTTGTACAGTCTCAGTGCTGAAATGAGAAAAGCTAGTTAGTTAATGATAAAGCACAAGGGGCAGAATGCCAAATGTGGATGACTCTAGAACAGTTATACAGGGGTCTGGTGTACTAGTCTCACAAACTTTTCTGGAAGTTTGGAAATATTTCAGAAGCTCCCCAACTCCCACCCCCAATAAAAATTGCCTTTGGATTAGTTAAGCCAGTGTCAACATACTTACAAAGTGGCACTTGGCAGACAGGACTGGTTAGCACAGAAATGAGTTGATGAGTACAGCCAATTGCTGTGTGACCTCAGTTTTATTCAAACAAAACAAGTCTTTAAAACATCGAAAAGTATGTACATCAAATATGTTAATTCTGCTTACTTTTTAATTGTGGCTTGAAGAGGATATTAAACTTTCTTCTTTTCATCTATATTTTCCTTTTCTCAAGGAAAATAACTGATTAACTGATAATGTGATAGAATTACTACCTTAAAGATGAGGAAAAATTGAGTGACAAGAAAACCGTAAATCTGTCCCAGTGCATGGACTGGCACTGGGCTGGGATCCTCTGAGCTGCGGCAGTTGCCTTATTTAGTCATTTCTTCCTGACTTACAGGCCGTGTGCTTCTTCATCCTCAAGCATCACACTGTGGGGATTTAAAAAACAAAAGCAAAAACAAACACTTTATGATGTGTTTGTGTGCAGGTGTGCATACAAATGTGTGCACATACATGTGGAAGCCAGCAGTCAACCTCAGGCATCTTTCTCAATCATGCTCCCCCTTATTATTTTTGAGACAGGGTGTCTCTGAACCTGGAGCTAGGCTGAACCTTCAGCTAGACTGGGATCCTCCTGTCTCTCTCTGCCTTCCAAGTTCCAGGGTTCCAGGTGTGTGCTGCTATACCCAGTTCTCTTTATGTAGGTGCTGGGGGGTCTGAACTCAGGTCCTTATGCTTGCATAGCAAGCATTTTACTAACTAAGCCATCTCTCCAGCCTCCCCCAAACCTCTTTATAAAAGTTCATCCTCTGCCTCCTTCCTGCCTCCGATTCTGCCCTCCCTAGGTAAGAAATCTTGAGAGAGTTGTTTCTGGCTCACTGAAGATTCTAAACCATTTGTGCATCTTAAGTCTCTTCTGCCAGTTGGTGATTAAAAAATAGAGTTTGAAATTGCAGCACCTTTCTGCACTTGTCGGTCCCTGATTGCCAGGGCAGCACCTTGGGGACCTGCCTGAACGCTGTGGCCCAGGAAGCATCACACAAACTCATCCAAGCTGTTTCCTCTCACTTTTCTCAGCAGGCCCAGGGATGATAAGCAGATTCATTTTAAGGGCTCTAGCCACCCTGAATCATCACTCAGAGATGCCATGTTGGATCTCTGTCCCTTAGGGAGCAGCTCCAGCAAAGACAGAGGGCACGACCCTTACACTCTTATCAGTGCCTGGCATGGAAGCTTCTGGCCTGAGCTTCCCTTTCAGTCATCTTTAATAGCGACTCTGTGTCTGAACGTCTGAAAATCAGATAACTCATGGTCTTCCATGTTTACCCTTGGAGATTGTGTCTTCCTATTAATTGAGCATAATGTCACAGTCTTCTTGTTTTTACTCAAAAAGTTTTAGTGAATTTGTTTCATTACTTTAATTTTTCATACAGTCTTTTAATGCTCAGATTCTGAATACAGATTAGATATTTTTTCTTGTTGCATATGGTACCTCTGGAGACATGTTGGATTTTCCTGTCATTTTGACACTGATTTACCAGAATGAACTTCCTGTGCAAACATTGTTGCAGAGAAGTTGTTCTACTCTCAGAGCAGATAATTTTCATTATTTTGATTTTCCCCAGTCTGGGATCTCATTGCACACCCACTAAAAATTACAGTAGCTATGGTCTGTAGCCAAATGGGCCTGAGCATCTTCCTAATGTGAATGAATGCTGGCTCGTTATATCAGCTGCTTCTGTTTGGAGCTAGGCAACTTGGTTTAGAAATATCATTTTTATTTTTTATATTGGTATACTGCCAAGCAGCAAGATAAACATAGCCTGGGCTAAAGGCCTATTTAGATGTTTGCTCAATCTTGCATCTTGCTAGACTTTAGTTTTGAAAAATTTTTCTTGCTACCTTTGAGATCATTTGTCCTGTAAATAGAGCCAAAATGTGCTAAAAAGCAACATGAAACCAATCAAAGAAAAAAACCTCAGTACACTTCAGGTCGTGGTTACCTAAAATATGAGCCTGTCGGAAAGCAGTCCTTTGCATTTCTATCTTCATTGCCTCCTGTCCCTTCTGGAAGCAAAACAGCATCCCCACATTTCAAATAAGTTTATTTATCTGTGTGGTCATTTCCCCTAGCTTTGGAATAATATTCTTCTTGGAGTGTTTGAATGCACTAGACCTAAAATTCCGTTTATACACGATGGGACAAGAGCCAAGACTTAAAAGGTGGGTGACTGAGGCAGATTCTACCAAGAGAGTGCTCTTTATAATGAAGACTTCATACGTATCCTCAGCAGCCTCAAAGGCCCAGAGGAGCTCCAGGAGACATATGCAGCAAGTTTCTGCCCACCACAACCTTCCTCGGAAGAGGGCAACTCTCCAGGAAAAGTCCAGATTTCAGTCCTCTGGGCCTGCCTTGAACATCTGTAGAAGCCACACTTTCATCTCCAGTGTTTCTATCCATCAACTCCGTACCCTAATGCATCCATTCTGCCTTCACCATTCATTTCCTAGGACACTGAAACACAAACTTGATCATGCCACCACCTTCCACCCACAGATTAGGTTCCCACCCATCCTATTAGGATGAGGTCCGATTTGTACGTGATGGAGCCCAGTCTCTCCCCCAACTTACCCATCACTGGTCTCCCTGTCTCATAGTTCAGCCTTCCCTGATGTGGCGGTTTGAACGAGAGTCCCCCACAGGCTCCAAGCATTTGAACACTTTGTCCCCAGTTGGTGACAGTGGTTTGGAAGGTTCTGGAAGTGTGCCCTTGCTGGAGGAAGCACGTCATTAGGGCTTTGAGAGCTCAGAGCCACATTCCACTTCCAGTTTGTCTCTGCTTCCTGTGTTTGCTTGCAAATGTGAGCTCTCAGCTTTCTGTTCCTACGGCTCCTGCCGCCATGCTTCCCCGCCATGATGGACTCTAGTCCCTCTGGAACCATAAGCAAAATAAACTCTTCCTTCTATAAGTTGCCTTGGTCATGTGTTTTATCATAGCGACAAAGTAACTCATGCCCCTGCCTCCTTTCAGTCCTTCAAAAGCTTTGCATTTCACTTGTCTCCTCCTAGGCCAGGCTCCTTTGTTACAGCATCTCAGACAGCCCTGTATATCATGTGCTTTCCTGCATAGCAGGCTCTCGGTTTGTGAAGAAGTGTAGGTTGCTTCGTGTAGGACCCACCAGAGAAGAAAATCCATTTTCACCTGCACTAAACACTAGGATATGATTAAATTGATAAAATGAGCAGCCTAGCTTTGTTTTGAGCTCCTATTGAAGATATCTTAGCTTCACAGACTGGATATGCTTAAATCATTACCACCAAGTTACTGTACCAGACCTCTTGAGTAAATTCCCATTATGGTAGTACAATAACTATTCCTTAAGTTCTGTAATATTTATTACGCAAATTTCACTGTCTTGGACTTCAGGCTCATTGGCCCTATTTCCTCTCATCTTTGAAAAAATTCTCTAGCTCTTCTTGGAAGTTTCTAGAGTTTAACCTGATGATATGGCTCAGGTCACTTGCCTAGTATGTGCAAGGCCCCGGGTTCAGTCCCCAGCACCAAAAAGTACAGACAGACAACAATAAACAAGAGGAAAAGCTCTTTTGTTATCTGACATGTGGCTGAAGTGTAGTGGTCTTTCGCATCACATCATCCATTGGCTCTTCTGCCTTGCTCTTGCTCCTCTGGTCCTGGTGTCTATGACCTTGACACCATCTGCAGGAGCAGTAACAGTGGTCTTTATTGACAGTTACCGTTATCCTCTTCCTAGCTGGCTATCAGGTTCTGACATAACATCTTCTCAAAATTAAAATGAAAAAGTATCTTATGTTTTTCTTTTTTCTGTAAATATGTCTCTATCCCTAGAGTCTGAATCAACTTGAAAAAATGACAGAGAGAGAGAGAGAGAGAGAACAAGCAGATAACTGTATGTAGAACTGAAAAACAGAAAAAGCAGAGAATAACAACAGAAATCTTCAGGCTCTAGAAATTAGCTGGGAGAGATAAAATATGGTTTTCTTTGTTTAGCTCTCATGAAAATTATTTTGGGTCTGTGTTATTAGCTCCATTTTATAGATAAGAAAAACTGAGGCTCTGAGACATTGAGTGACTTACTGAGGTCACACAGCAGCAGGGCTATGATTAAAACCAGGCCTAATGACTTGAAGCTTTTACCCTATATTCTGTACCACATGATGACTCTGGGGACGTGGTTGGCATAGGGTTTGGGGTTCAGTTTGTTTCTCTAAGTCTTCTTGGGTTGTGAAGACCCCAGTCATTCTGTGATGAGAAGATCCACATAGACTTGAGGGAAGATGGATTATTTATATAGAGCCACGTGCAGTATTAAGTTTTACACTTATCTTAGCCTCCTGAGGGTGATGGACCTTCAGCTGCTGTGGGGTGCTCCCTGAGGACTCAGCCCTGTCATAAGCTCCTGCTGCCAAGTCTGTGTTTAACTGAGGGAGGGTAGGGATAGACTTCCTGACAGCTCCTGCCCAGGCACTCCAGGTAACTGACTACAGGCTCTAGCTTGTCCTGAGTTAATTATAGCAAGTAGCATAAATAGCCGCATTCTCTGAAAGATGTGGCAGTGTCATCTGCCCATTGTCCTTCTACCACCCGACTGCAAGTTAGCTGATGACCTCCAGAGGAGACAGGATGGTGTCCTTACACAGACCAGAGGCCACAGAAGCAGGGGTTCCTCTCAAGGGTCCAGAGAAAACCTAGTTATGGATCCATTGAAGTAAATGGGAAGCTAGAGGCGAGGGAAAGAAGTGAGACTGAGTCAGAAATGAGGCGGGTAAGATGGTGCTCACCCGACTCCAGCAGCGGAAGCCTCGGAGACACTTTGGTCCCCAAGCTGAGGCTGAATTGTGGGGTGAGGAGGTGAAGAGACTCCACTGAATGGACTGGTGTGAAGGACACAGTGTAACAGACCCTGTCCCTTTCTGTCTGGTTGACAGCAGCTTGCTTCCTCATCTGGACTGTTTCCTTCTCAGAGCAAGTAGCCCTAGGGGAGAAACTGGGATGCTTGGGTGTTTGTCAGTCACCAGGAGCTTGCTAAGGCTGCCTGGAGCCTTCCTTGTATATGACTAGGGAAGCCTGGCAGGATGCAGGGTTTCTACAGGATGCTCTGATATACAGCAGGCTTGAGGGCCCTAGTGCTAGATGATCCCCAAGAGTTCTGTTCCTTTATCCTAAAGTTTGCCAAATAAGGGATAAAAATGTATGAAAGGGGGCTGGAGAGATGAGGCTCTGGGACACTGGGTGACTTATTGAGGTCACACGGCAGCAGGGCTCTGGTTAAAACCATTGGCAGTTAAAAGCACAGACTGCTAATGTAGAGGACCTGGATTCAATTCCAAGTACCCACATAGTGGCTAACAATCATCCACAACTTCAATTCCAGGGGATTCAATGCCCTCTTCTGACTTCCATGGGCATTGCATGACTTGGATGGACTTATACACCTGGAGGCAATATAATAGAAGTAATAATTTTTTTTAAATCCATCAAAGATTAACATTCAGCTCCTGTGGATCACACCCTTTCGGTTGCTTGTTACATCCCAAGATGTCATCAACTGGGTGCTCATTCATAGGTGGCTTTCTGTGTGAAGGCTGAATCTCTGAGCTTAAGTTCAAATACTTGCATATTCTCTCCAAAGCAGTATCTCCTTCTCTTGATTACCATTTCACTCAAAGATTATAGACTGGGGACTTGAAGGACTACCCCAGACAGACAGCATGTGAGTTTGTATGTCCAATACTTTTTAGAAATATGAATCTGTCTGGTGTCAGACAGACCCAGTATAGTGTATTATTACTTTGCAGCCAACCCCAACCCTCTGTGTTATGTGCCTGAACCCAGATTCTAGATCTAACCCTGCCTCTCAGCTCCTATCTCCTCTGATCTAACCTGTTTTCTGAGCTCCAGACCCACATATCCAAAGGCCCCTGGGAGAAACTCCAGACGATGTGCTTAATGAAAGCTTGGTGGCACAGGCTAGGAGAATGTTAGTCACATGATTCCAGCTCCTCACCTTTTCTTAGTCCCTCAGCTCAGCCACCTCAGCACCGAACTCACTTTCCTTCCTCCCCCTCCCCACCCCCACAAGGCTTGCCGCCGTCCTCTCCTTCCAAATGGAGTTTCTGGGACCTTGCTAATACCTGGGAGTTATGCTGGCCTCCTTCTGCCATGCTAGGCTTTCTGCAAGATCTTTCTTGAATTTATCAGGCTGTTTTCTATTTCTGCCATGGCTATCCTGGTCCAAAACACCATCTTTGCCAGGGTGGTAGAGTTGTTTAGTTGTTCTCCCCACAGACATTGTTCTCCATTGGAACCCACAGTCCCACTGGAAGCCATCCATCTTCTCACTAAGCAGCCTCCATCTTGTCTCTCCTTTGCTCACATGTACTGCCCAAGATAAAGTCCAATCTCTCCTACAGTCCTCCGTCATGCTGCCTCCTCTCCCCCACCTCTGCAGTCGTGCTCCAGCCACTGTGGACTTTTCTTGCCCCTTCCAGTTGCCCTTCTCAACCTGGCCTCTGGATTTTCATGCATGCCGTTTTCCCTGGGAGGCCTGCTTCCTACTGTTTACTTGGATGGCTCCCGTGTTTTTCTGATGTCTCATTTTAAGCTGTTGCTTTTCTGGAAGTCTTCCTCAATGCCCAGGATCAGGTAGGGCCCCTGCTCTGACCCAGCTGAGCCCTTGTTTTTTCTTGGTATTATATTCATCACGGTTATCATTCATTCCTCTCCAGAGTAACACTGCATGTAGCAGGGACTCTCACCTCTAGCTTGTCCATCATTCTTTCTCCCATGTCTAGAACATTCTGGGAATGTTGTAGGTATACAATTACGTTTGCTGAGGAAGGAAAGAAAATGTGGAAAAGAAGCAAAGAATGAATGGGGAAGCCCGACTTTCCTCTCTGCAACCAAATGGGAACAACAAGCTAGCATCTTGCCAAGATTCAAACTGGCATGTAATGAATTCATACTGATTCATACTCCCCATGTAATGTCTCTTTAGTATATAAATCAGCCTGACATCACTGTAACAAAATATCTGAGATAACATGTACAAAGGGGAAAAAAAGATTATTTTAGCTCTTGGTTTTAGAGGGTTTTTTAGTTCATGGCTTTATTGCTTTGGGCCTGTAGCAAAGGTCTCACCTCACCTCATAAATAGAAAGGAAGGAAGTATCCAGGGTCCCCCAAATCCCTTTAAGAGCATCTCAAATGACCTAAAGACTTCCCACTAGGCCCCCCTCCTAACCACCGCCTAACAGTGCGCCTCTGGGATCAAGCCTTTAACACAGAGCCTTTGGAGAATTCATATCCAACCACTCAGCTTCTTACAAAGAGCAGCAGAGATTGTTTACTGATCTACACTGTCAACAGTGGTATAACAGAAAGCTACTGGCTTTTATTTGTGATAAGACTTGCACAATTATTTGACTTTTAATAGTAGGCTTACAAACATAAACTTTGAGAAAACTAAAACCTCAAAGAAAAGAAATGCTAGAAAAAGTTCTCACCCGGAAGACAACCAATCTAGTCAGACAGGTTTGTAAATCTGGGAATGTGATGAGCGTTTTCATAACATAATGCCTTTGCTCCAAAGTCACAGAAATAGTTTAAGTTCAGCTCATCCACTGAACTGAGATGTAGATTTTTGTTTGTTTGTTTTACCAACAGAAAATTTAGAATGGGAGAGAAAAATGTGAAGCCCCACACTTGATACATGCAAACCCTGGGAAACTTGTTCAACCTCTCTGCTTTATTTCCCTCCCTCTGCAAAATGGGGGGAGCAAGCGCTGCCTTGCAGGGTTGTTTGGAAAACTGAATAGAAGGCATAAAGCCCTGAGTACAGGCTTGCCACATGCCAGGCGGATGGCTTTGTTTAAAGGCACCGCATTTCAATTATTTAAGAGCATTGTGGCTGGGCTCACACTGCAAGCAAGGAGCTCATGAAATATTGCTCCCCTTGTGGGAAAAGGCACCATTTCTTTGCTGTCTGCTGTCTAACAGAAAGAGGGAACCGTGACAGGACGTAGAGAAGCAACAGAGAGGCTCTGGAAATGACATGGGGATTTGATTCTCAATGCAGTTTGGAGACATGCTGCAAATCAAGGGTCTTCTCCTCAGCTCCCTGATTCTTCTGCTACACAGAGGTTTGTGTTTTCCCAGCTTCCTCTGTTGAAACCTAATCTTCAGTATGAGGGGATCTGGAGATGGGACCTATGGGAGCTGATTAGGTGGTGAAGGCTGAGCCTCATGAATAGGATTAATGCCCTTGTCACATGGACCCCGGAGAGCTCCCTCCCGGGCTCCTCTACTCCATGAGACACATCAAGGCTGTCTGTGAAGTAGGAAGCAGACTCTCCCTAGACCCTAACCTGCTGGCATCTTGATCCTTAGACACCCCAGTCTTCAGAACTGTGAGAAATTCTATGTTTATAAGTCATCCAGTGTATGATAATTTTGTTTAGAGCAGCCTGAACAGGCTAAGGCACTTCTCATGGTATTCCTGAGGAAGGCACCCCAGGGAAGGCCATTGGACCAAAGAAGCCTCATTTTTCCAGTCTACTCGCTCAAACTGGTTTTTGTTTGTTTGTTTGTTTTGAGATAGGATCTTCCTGTAGCCCCAGCTGGCCTGGAACTTGCTATATAGATCAGGCTGGACTCTACCTCACAGAGATCTACCTACCTCTGTCTCCTGGGTATAGGGTTCATAGGTGTGTACCACCACACCCAGTTTTTTTCTCTATTAATGAAACACACACTCAGTTATTTTATTTTTTAATATTTTAATTATTATTTTATTTTATGTGTGCCAATGTATTGTCTGCATGTGTGTAAGTGTGCCTGTGTCCATCGAGGTCAAAAGAGGGCATCAGATCCCCTAGAAGTGGAGTTATAGACAGTTGCTAGCTGCCATGTGGGTTCTGGGAACTGAACCTAGGTCCTGTTTGTTAGGTCTGGGTTTGAGAGACGCAGCAGAAAATGGACCAGACTCCACTGGGAGAGTTAATAGGGCTGGTTTATTAAGGGCAGGAACCAGACTGGCTTCTCAAGTTGGGGAAAGAGAGACCACCCAGGACTAGCTTTCTCCTGGGACTGGAGAAAATGCTAGCCCTCCTGGGGCTAGCCTCCCCAAGAAGATCAGGGAGACTAGCTCCCTCATCTTGGGGGGGCTCAGGCTGTGGGGACGGGACTGGCATGCCTGGCTTAACTTCTCCATATTGGGATGGAGAAGCTTGCTCAGGGAGAGAGAACATGAGAGGCCTAACTCCCCAGGAGAGAGAGATCAGCCTCTGGAGATTGCCCAGCTGGTCAGCAGGCCCTTTCATGGGAAGGGGTTGTCCTCATGACATCCGATTGATGGCTAAGGGGCGACTGCAAACCCTTGGCCAGGAAGCAACCTCCTTTCAGGAATCTTATGTGACCAAGAAGCTGTAAAAGTCAATCCAGTTTGTAGGAATGTTGCAGACCCCAGATTTAGAGGCCTTATCTAAAAGTCAGTCCCTTCTGCAGGAATCTGCAGATCCTGCCCAGGAGAAGTTGTAAAAGTCAACCTTCTCTCACCAATGTTTGAAAATTCTGGTCCCAGGTTTCTGTCAGTCTTCCTGAGGTCTGAACTGCTGGGGGGTTCCTCCTCCAGTCACATCTTACACTGCTCAAGAGCAGCCAGTACTCTCAACCTCTGAGCCATCTCTCCAGCCCCATATTTAATCATTAAAACAAACAAACAACAAAAAACCTTTTTTTATTTCAAAGGCAAATCATGTTCAGTTTAAAACATTCATACAAACAAAAAAAGAACTATAAAACTTAGATAATTACCAAAACATTTTGTAGTTTATCCTTTCAAAGTTTTTTTTTCTAGGCAACATGGACTTAAACTAATTCCTTTTTCTATAACAAGTAAGGTCACAGGAATAGTACTTACTGTTCTGTAAGGATCTTTCTCATTCGACAGCTTTCCTAATCAGTAAGTGCATGTGTCAAATGTCACCATCTAGAATCATCTGGGAAGATGGTCTCCCTGAGGGACTGTCTAGATTAGGTTGGCCTGTGGGCATGTTTGTGGGGAATTGTCTTGATTGCTAATTGGTGTGAGCAGACCCAGTCCATACCATTCTCTGGGCATGGGATCCAGGACTGTGTAAGTATAGAGAGGGTGCTAGGCACTGGCAAGCATGCATGCATTCACTTCTCTGCTCTTGACTATAGCTGAGATCAACAGTTTCAAATTCCTCCTGCCTTGACTTCTCCACAGTGATGGACTGTAACCTAGAATTGTGAGCTAGAATAAATCTTTGTAAGTTGCTTTTGGGTCAGGGTCTTTTAACAACACAACAGAAATCAAACTAGGACACACTGACAGAATTATATTAAAGTAGCCTGTGTTTAATGAGCACTTACTGTGTCTAGGAGCTGTTGGGGGATATTATGTGATAAATATTCATTCTTTAATTCTCACGGTCAGAATATGAAGGGAGTCCTGTGGTCAAGAACATTATATTATTATAGAAACTGAGATGCAGGGAACTTAACTTGCCCAAAGGAATTCTGATAGGAGGTGATGGAACTAGGGTCTGATTGAGGTCCTAGGATTTGGACCCACGGCCACTGAACACATTGCCTTTGGCCCAGGGGGCAGTGTCATGGTAACCAGTGCTTTGATTTCACCTTCCAGGTACTGTGGCCTGGATACCAGCTTGCTGATATCCCCCGTAATGGGACTCATGGCAACCAATCAGTGTACCTACCACACACCAATTGGTTTCCCTCAGATGCCAGTGGCTGCCCTGGCTGTGGAGAAAGTGGGTTGCTCCAGTGTGCATTACCGACTGGCTCTGTTTCCTGCTAAGCCCACCAAGGAACCTGCAGTTGATCATCATGACCTCACTGATGGCTTTTTCTTTGGCCACCCCAAATTGGCACAGTTTGACACCCTGGCCTGTACCACAGGGTCTGCAGTCCACGTCTTTGTGAATCCAGCCAGCCACAAGCCAGAGGGCCTTCCAGAAGACTTCAGGAGAAGCCTCCAGAAGTTGATGATAGTGTGAACTGTGTGATGCTGGCATTCATGGCATGAAATGAAATCTACATTGTTGTCTGTGAAGTTTCCTTAGCATTTAATCCCACAGCATATATTTTTACCTTTAAAATGGCTTTCAATCCCTTAAAAGTCTTTACAACAACATCATCTAACTCCTTGCATCAGCCCTGAGGCCACGTATTTTACACAATTTATCTCACAAGGACCTCACAATTATGCGACGAAGCAGATGCACCATTCTAACCTACCTTTTACAAGAAGAAAATGAGGTTTGCAGAGAGACGTTCTCTACCTTCATGAAAGCACTACCCTGCAAACTCATACTCTCAGACACCCTCTACCCAGGCAGCCCTCAACCCAGGAAAGCCTAGCACATGAAGGTAACCATTTCTAAAGAGCAGGCCTGTTGCTGGCCTCTCTACATCCCATGCGATTCTTTACTTCCTTGTTCGGACGTTACTAACTAGGTTACCTAATTCCCATGGTTTGGGCTCACTACTCTGATCTGACTCATTCAGTGTCTTCAGCTTCTTTTAGTAAATGGACATAACCTCAATTTCTTTTTTTTTGGCAGATGTCAGCTATGGTACTGAAAAAAAAATCACCTTTCTTTTTTCAATAACAAACCTTTGATACTTCTGTGTTATATCCATAACTTGTATCAGTCACTAATGCCACGAGTTGAAGCCAAGTAAATAACAGAATAAGATTAATCTTGGATGTTGAAATGTGTGAACTACGTACTTGGGTCTGATAATAAAGTGGTTGTCTGTTTTGAAAATGTTTTGTGGTCATGAACTAAACTGACGTTTAGGAGTGTTTGATAACACAGATGTTATCACCATTTTTCAGATGAGAAAGGCAAGGCTCTACAGAGGATGATGGGAGACAGGGGAAAGGGCTCTGGTCCAAGATCTGCCTCTACCTCAGCCTGACAGGGAAAAACTCTGGGTTTAATCTCTGGGCTGGTGTCCTCATCTGGAAAACAAAGTCTCTAATGATCTTTCCCAGTTGGGTTTCTGAATGCATTTTGACTCAGTCTGCTGTGGAATTGAGTGTCAAATCCCTGTCACATGTTTTAGCTCTGGAAGATGCTTGCCATGTAAGATACAGGCAAAGGCCAAGTGCTATTCCTTTGTCATTAAAGCCTTTCAGTTTTACCTTCATAAACATTAAGATTTTAAAAACACTTCACCCAATAATTCTAAAACTTGGGAAACTGTTTTCCAGTAACCTGGGGTGTACAGATATCGATCTGCCTGACTCTAGTACTTGACCTACTCTCGTAGGTCAGTTGGAAGCAACTCTGGTATTTGTGCATTACTTCAGTCCTGGTGGGTATTGCCCTTGCATTATCTCATCTTATCATATAACTACTCTGAGAGTTGGGTATTATTATTATTATTGTTGTTGTTGTTACTATTGTTATTTTACTGTACAAACAGGACAGGTTCAAAAGAAAGGAGACCTGCTGAGACCATAGAACTTTTGACTGGTTGAATTAGAACTTGAGTCCATCATCTGGGCCTTTGGATCCATCATTTCTTTCTTTTCAAATGTGGGTGGTGGTGATGCCCATGTACGTGCGTGTGTGCGTGCAAGTGTATGCAGTGCATGTGGAGGCCAGGGGACAGCCTCAAATGTCATCCTCAGGAATGCAGTCTGCCTCCTGTGAGACAGGGCTTCTCACTGGCCTGGAGATCACTGATTAGATTAGACAGACTAGACTGCCTTGCCCGTGAGCCCCAGGGATCCGCCTGGCTCAGTCTCCCCAGTGCTGGATGACGCTCAGATCCTTGTGCTGTGATTGCGCCTGTGTATGCCCAGCTCTGGAGCCATCTTTTCATCCCAACAACTCTGTGTCTCATCACGGAGGTCCAGTTTCCATGCTTACCAGGCTCTGCCACCAGTTCTCTACGTTGTGGTGATTTTCACTGGGAGGTTCTTAAATCAGAATCAGTGAAGAAGGATGATTGAAAAGCAGGGTCTGCCCCTAGCAAGACCTGTAGTTGTATCCTGGACCTGCCTCCTCTGACGGGAAAGAGCATGCCTTACCCAGGACAGCCCTGGTTGTCCCAGTGTTATGGTAGAGTCTCCTCTGATATTTATGGATGGGATACCCCAGGATGAGAGCAAAAATTGCCTATGGTTGATGGATTGATTACTTGCTTCTTCCTACTAATGGGCATTGTATAGGTGTGTTTGTTCTTGCTGCTATCACAAAATGCCTCAGTTTGGATATTTAAAGAGTTCCTCCAGATCTGGAGGCTAGAAAGTCCAACATCAAGGTATTGGCAAGGTCTTGTTAAGAGCTGTTCTGTGCTTCCAAAATGATGGCTTTATGTGTCCTCACGTCATGGAAGTGTTGATGGCTAAAAAGGGGCCTAGCTGGCTTCGTCTGTCTTTTATACTGGTCCTCTGATTTAACTGTGTCCTAAAGATCTCACTTGTAAATGCCATCCCATTTGCTCTTAGGTTCCAGTGAATGAATTTTAGGGGGCACATGCAAACCAGAGCAGTGTGGGAGGGCATCTCAGCTTGCATGATTATGCTGGCTCCACCAACATTAGAATTACCTGGACAAATGAAAACCTCACTCTTAAATTTAGTTTTTAGGAGTGGGCCCAAACTCGGAGGCCCCTTGTTGCCCTGGATACCTTTTGAAACTGTCTGTCTCTGGGAACTGCCTGCTGGAATTGTGTCCCAAGTCTGGTCCCACCCATAATTTTTTTCAAAATGGTTTCTGCAGCTTCAATTGGGGAAGTATTAGCTTGACTCCACCCTAATCTTAACAGACCATTCTGCCTTTATCACTAGTTCTAGAATATCTCATTTATACAAAGTCAGTTGTCCTTCCCAACCTCTATTCTGTGTAATGGGTGCACCACCTTTCAGTACTTCAATATGTTAATTCTCAAGTATATCCATGTTAATTCATTCATTCATTCATTCGTTCATTCATATCTTTTTAGGTGAAGTACCAAATTGAGGATGCCTAGAAAGAGATTGGGTACCAAGGTCACAAGACACATGGTTATGCTGGGGCTAATTAAAAATCATTAGTCTAGATTATGTCCATTTACAAAAGTCATTGCCAGACACACCCATGGCTAATCTTAGGAACCAGAGATGCTGTTCTGCTTCCCATTTAGGAAGTGATCTGGGGTCATGAATTCTGGGATCCTGGGAGACTTGGAGCGTGGCTTAGGAGGGGCAACACTGGCTTTGAGTCAGCAGTCATTTGGCCCTTGAGGTCCTCGACCCCTGTGGAGAAGCATAACCAGAGGAAGAGTGGAATGGGTCTCTCCAAATCCCGAAGTGGGCAGGGTAGGTGGCCCAGGATTCGGGGAGATATCAAAACTTCCCACTTCATTGGCAAGCGTCCTAACTTGGGTAATTACAGTCATGTTTATGAGCTATGTGACGTTGGGCATTACTTCTCTTTGTAATTCTCTGCTTTCTGAAGTGGGGACAACAGTATTGTGGTGAGCACAGCTCTGCTGACCAAGGCTTCAACAGCCATTCCCTTGTGTCTGGTGGACGGCCATTACTCTTTACACAGGAGAATTGAAAGGCTGTGTACACCCACTACACGAACACCTTTAAGGCAGAAAAATGTACAACTGTTACACTCATTTTATGTGCTTCTGTGGCGAACCAGACGCCATTTTCTATTTTATGTGAGAAAAATTACAGCGGTAAGGTACAAAGGGCAATGGGATGCATTAAGCCTGGAGTATACCCTGGAACTTACCAGAACTGAGAGTGGAGATGGTTTCCTTAAAAATAGCTCCAAGTTTGGATAAATTTCATGAGCTGAAGTGCCGATGACATGCGCTTTCCAGTGTGAGCCAAAGCCAAAATCATTACGGCGGCACTCAGTGGGAAACTAGCACCATAAACTGGTTTGAAGACTACAGAGAGAGCCAAATCTCAATGGCATGTTTTTGGAGAGAGCTTACATGCTAGAAAGGTGCCTAAATAAATATAGAGACTTAAAAAGAAGTGGTTGGTAGTACGGAGCTGCACAAGGCTTGGTAGCTGAGCTACACGTTGCTCGTTACCTGGCATTTCTGAGCAAATATGACTCCTGTGTTTGCTAACAAGGGACCAACTGCAATAATTCAAGCAAGTGAGGAAACCCTTCAGATATTGAGGATTTTCTAACTACCTTTTGTTACACTTGAATTCATTTGAAAACCTGTAGTAAGAGATGACGTACAGAATGTGCCTTCATGTTTTGCTTGGACAGAATATGGCTCCTAGCAATTAATGCTTTCAGTCACATTAAGCATTAAATAATGCCTTGTGACATTAAAGTATTCCCCATTACAGATCAATTTTGTAGTGTTTGTTCATAATAAGACTTGAAATGTTACCTAGAAACAAAACATGTTTTCCTTGAAACAGTCAGACCTTATTAGAAATCTAAGGTTTTACACATCACCATGTTAACAGCTATGTCCCCTGGCTAAGGTTTTCTTTCTTTAAATAGTGTTAAATTCAGCCCCAGAAGCTCAAGTCTCTTTGAGTATCAGTCTTTGTATGTGCACTGACTTGAAAGGAAAAACTTAATGCTCCAAATACACCTAATGTCCTACTATGTACAACTTAATAAATCAACCAGAATTCCCTTTTACAGGGAAAATAATGAAAATGCCTTGTAAAACTGTTATGCTTATAACTGAGTTATACAGTATTATTTTCTCATTTTGTTAAAGCCAGGATTTCCAATCCTTTAGAAAAAGGCATCAATTATTGGGCATGATGGCACACATTTGGGAGGCTGAAGTGGGCAGATCACAAACTGAATTCAGGGTTCTACCTGAACAGCAGAATGAGTCACAGTTTTAAAGAAAGGAAGTAAAGAGAAGAAGGGAAGGGAGAGAGGGAGAAAGGGAGGGAAGGAAGAAGGAAAGAAGGGAGGGAGGAAAGGATGGAGGGAGGGAGGGAGGGAGGGAGGGAGGAGAGAGAAGGAATTAGCTGTTTCTGGTTCAGAGGAGTTACGTTTTCTAGCCACATAATCAAATACCAAAGGTGAACAAAGAAACAGAAAACACATGAGAATCAGAGACTGAGAACAGGGTGATTTAATGCTCAATTACTGAGATTTGGGGGACCTAGATTTGAGTTTGGGCCCTGACACTATGGAATCCTGGGTGGGTGGCTAACAGCTACATGTTTATACATTCATTTTTCCTGGTGAATAGAATATTCCCTTTGACTGAAGCTACCATCTCCTCATTTGTTCAGCAATAATTACCAAGCACTTTATTATTCAGTAGCTCCAGGTCCTGGAAAGCCAGAAACAGAGCCCTATCCTTAATGTAGATTACATTCCAGCTTGGCTGGGGGAGGGCCAGGTGGAGTGTGTAAACAAGATAATGTCAAATGCTGTAGTAGGTGGAATGCCCCTCAAAAATATATAGCCACCGCCCAACTATACACATGACCTTATTTGGGTTTTTTGTTTTGTTCTTTTTGTGACAGTCTCCCTGTAGCCCCAGCTTGCTTGGAAATAGCTTTATAGACGGGGTTGGACTTGATCTCACAGAGATCCACCTGCCTCTGCCTCCTGAGTGCTGGGATTAAAGGTGTGAGCCATCGTGCCCAGCAAGTGACCTTACTTGGAAGAAGGATCTCGGCACATTGAGAATCTCAAGAGGAGCACATTTCGATTACACAGAAGGGTCACAAATAGATGTCCTTGTAAAAGACATGTAAAGGGAAGGCACCTGGAAAGAGTCTAAGTCCATGCGAAGACAGAGGCAAAGTCAGGATAGAGCTAAGAACTCCACATCAGAAGCTAGAAAAAATGAGATTCTACCCTAGGACCTTCAGAGGAAGCACAGCTATACTGACACTTTTCTTTTCTGGTGTATTGGTGTACAGGTGCACGTGTGTGTGTGTGTGTGTGTGTGTGTGTGTGTCTGTACAGAGATCATAGAACAACTTTAACTGTTATTCCTTAGTTACTGTCCACCTTGGTTTTCTTAAAATTTTTTATATGTATGAGTGTCTTGCCTGCATGTGTGTAAGTGCACCTGTGTTGTGCAATGCCTGTGGAGGCCCAAAGAGGGTCAGATCCTCTGGAACTGGAGTAGAGTTACAGATGGTTGTTAGCTGCCTTTGTGGATGTGGGGAGTCAAACCTGGGTCCTCTGTAAGAGCAGCCAGTGCTCTTAACCTCTCAGCCATGTCTCTAGCCCCCATTTTGTTGACAGATTCTCTTACTTGCCTGGAAGTCACCAAGTAGACTTGGCTGTCTGGCCAGTGAGCCTTAAGGATCTGCCTCCCTAACCCTGGGATTAAAACCATGTTTCACACCTGAAATGTAATTTTTTACGTGGGTTCTGGGGACTGACTCAAGTCTTTTTGTTTGCATAGCAAGTACTTTACCTACAGAGCCGTTCACCCTGGTTCCTTACTGGGACTTCCATTTCCAATTCTGGCCTCTACAACTGTCACTGCAAACCACCCATGTTGTAGTAACTGGGACCTGGGTTCTAGGGGGCAAATATCACACCAAGAAACAAATCAGACAGGACATGATAAAGATCTAACTGGGGTCTTCCTTAACTAGTGGGGTCTGGAAGGCCTTACTGAGGAGATACTGTGTGTGTTATCTAAGGAGCTGGGAGGTGGGAGATAGGTGATCTGACTCTGAGGGGAGCCAGGTAGAAAAGACCTGATCTGAGAATGTCTGTGGACCAGAAAGATATCAGGGCAGGAATATGGGAGGGAGGCGTAAGGGGAGAATGCACAGGAGAGAAGAGGGAGGACCACATTCTATTCGGCCGTAGAAGCCTACATTTTCTAATTAAAACCTGACTCGGAAGGATTATATAGCAAAAATGACTGCAGGTATCCTAACTGCAGAGAAAGGTCATTAAGTACTCAGTGATGAAATTGGAAAATACCAATATATTCTGAACATGATAGTAACTGGGACCATTCCAGTCTGATTCATGGACTCCCGTTACTGTTGACTTGAGAGGAATAACGAAGTCACACTGTGAAGTCACACACCACGAGACACACTGGAAAATCCTCAAGGGTATCTTTTATTCCATTCACTTCCTACTTAAAAGGTGAAATTTCAGCCTGTAACTGTTGCTCCTGCTAGTTCAGCCAATGGCTTGGAATATCACCTTGCCTTTACTCCATGGCATAAGCCAGGCTAGGGCCAGATACGAGGGTCCAAGATTCAGCAGATAAGGAATCTAAGTTTGGATTCCCTTGAATCCCTAGCCTGGTTCCCATGCAGGACCACAGAAGAAAGGCCTGTAACCTCTATTCACAATTTTGAAAGTCAGACCTATCTCATTAACACGTCAAGAAAAATTCCTCAAGTATATTTAAGGTCCTATAGCTCTTCAAATGCCTAGTGTTCATCTTTTTGCTACCTCTACAATGCCTTTCTGGTTCACATTATCTTTCTTGATTGCTTCTTATTACAAAAACAAAAAACAAAGATGTGGATTTATTGTGCACATTAGCAGGTCCATACATAAAAATGCACAGAGGTTTATATACCACAATACAGTAACAGCTCAAAGTGTAAAGAAAGAATTCAAAATCTTATGCTTGCTCCAAAATAAGCCTACCTAGGACTATCCCACATTCACTTCATCATAAATTTCCTTCACCAAAAACTGTTTAACAGTGGTAACTAAAACACCTGACAGCTCAAATACACAGCAGTAACTCTGTACAATGTCCCCCAACTCACCAAACTTGAGGAACACAACTCTTTCAAGTTGTCTTTCCCATTCCTTTAAACTTAGTGGGGAAAAGACCTAAAAAACTGAAAGTCAGGTTATAGCAATGTGTCCCCAGGGAGAACTGCAATTGGCCAAGACTTTAATGTGCTTTGAGAGAAATCTTACTGAAAAAATAACAATGGCCATTTTCCAGTAAATATGGAGTGAAAAATATTTCTTTTACCCCAATCTGAGGTATAATCTTGTTTGAGGGGGACAGAATTGCTATAAACTTGACAACTGCAGCAACCACCCAAGACACCTGAAGAAAGCCCGTGATAGTCGCCACATTTGGATGTGTCTATCAAAGCTCATCATGATTTTTTGTGAGATCTTCCCCATAATTGGTAGCTTGGCTTCCGACAAACATGTTCCAGTTGTCCAATATTTCCTCCTTGGTTAGCTTCTCATCCTGAGGAGAGAGAGTAGAGCTGTCAGGAAAGCCCCAGAAATTCTAAGTCAACGGGTCAGCATGCTGCCTGAATTATTTCATTGATTTGCAGCAGGCTAAAAACCTCACTGAAGGACTCAGCAGTTTCTGGGTCCCTCCTTCATTTACCATGACTGCAGTGCAGAAAATGGCCTCTCCTATCTACAAAAGCTGAACCTAGTGCCTCAGGTAGGTCCCAGGAGTTCAGATGTTAGGCTCCTCCTATGTCTACAGGCAGGCCTAGAGGAAATCACTTCCCTTCTTGGCCTCATTGCATAACCCTGTAGGTCTGCAAAGCTCAATGTCTGGGGCAATTAGCAAAGTGGGATCAGGCAAGATTTTTGCCTTACTCTTATTTATTTACTTATTTACTATTACTACTACTACTGCTGCTACTACTACTACTACCACTACCACGCAGTGCTGGGAGTTGAATCTAGAGCCTTACATACTACTCTAGCCACGTGCTCTACCACTGAGCCACACTCTCAGGCCCAATTCATTTGGATACTTATCAGTAGATAGGGAAGTTGTACCTGGTAATCCTCAGAAGTGAGAACTTGCCTGAGGCTGTCTAGGCTCCAATGGGATAAGCTTCCTGTGCCTGACTATCGAAAGTTTGATAAGTATTTAATAACTGAATGAAGGGAGGAATATGTCCTGTCAGAACACACAGAGTGAACTTCTTAAGTTCATGTTCTGTCTACATCCAAGTTGCAAGTTTTTCAATCCTAAAAGATGTGACTTCATAAAGTCAGTCTCTGGCCTGAGGCTAGTCAGGAAAGACAGAGCCCAAGCTGCTCACTGAAGTCTTTGTACTGGCTCAATTTACAGTCAACAGGATCAAAGTTATCCCCAAGAAGCACACAAAACCAATCTTAAGCAAACTTTTCCTGCAGTCCGTGACTGTGAACTTGGAAGTTACCTTGTTTTTGTCTGACTCGTACACCAAGTGCCGGGCCTCAGCTTGCGCATGGTCATAATCCTGAGGGAGGATCCAGTGGCGAATCTCATCCTGGTCTAGCTTCCCATCCTTGTTCAAATCCCGGAAATCACTGAACTGTTCCCGTTCTGACAAAACCCAATCTGGCTCAGGGCCATTGTCCTCATGTGAAAACATGTCGGCTAGAAGGGAAAGTTATTTTTGATTTTAGAAGACAAGTGGGAAGGTGGAAGCAAAATACCTGGACCCCTGAGGTTTTGGAAGGGTGATCTGAGTCACACTGGTTCAGAGAACTGGGGATGACAGAGGCCATGTGACGGGGCAGGAAAACATGAGATAAGAAGCTGGATGAAATTTGGGATTGCTTCTTAGTTCAGTGACTGACCCTGAAGTTCATACAGAGATGATTATCAGTAAATCATCGTGCTATTGTGAAGACCAAATGGGCTATTCATGGGAAAGCCTCTATTCCAAACTGGCGCTAGGAGATGAAAATAATGATGATCAACACCAAGCACTTCCAATAGCTCAGATACGTTATAAAGTGTCCGACATTCGCTGATTTCTAGTGTCAGTTCCTTAACCACCTTATGAAGGAGGGCTGCTGCTCTCCTCTTCCTGTTTTACAGATGACAGCACTGAGGCACAGCCTTATCCTGCAACCCACGGCTACTCTAAGCTTGAGGTCAGTCACACAGGAACATGGGTCCTCTTCCACTCTTTATTATTACAGCTTGTTTGTTTCCAAAGGGCTTTGACAGATCATCTTAATTTTATTCCTCCAACAATTACTATAGATCATTATCTCCATTTCACAAAATGGTAGGAAAAGGAGAAGGGACCTGATTTTGTTTGTGTTTTGAGATAGGGACTCACTATGTAGCCCTGGTTGGCCTGGAACTCACTTATATACACCAGGCTGGCCTCAAACTCAGAGACCCACCTGCCTCTGCCTCCTAAGTGCTGGGATTAAAGATGTGTGACACCCATGCCCCACCCCGCCACACCCCACCTCTCACACACTGTTTTATCACTGGTTTTCTTAGAGCCCATGGGGTGTTTCTCTTTGATGGAAGCACAGTTTAGAAACCTTAGGTAGAAAAAAATGCTTCAATCTGTAATAAAGTTTTAGTGTAGAAAGCAGCTTTTGGTAGTGAAGTTTCAATGTAAGAAAAACAATTAATAAAATTTGGGTACAGAAAAGACTCTATAATGAAGTTTCAATAAAGAAGAAAGAGCAAGTCTTGATGGGGCAGGTTAGTGAAGGAAGGGGGAAGATGGGAAACAAAGGACTACAAGACAAACTCCCCCTGATATCTGCAGTTCTTCTCTTCTATTCAGGAGTGAATATGCCTGTGGGGGCCCACTGTCCGTGTGTACAGAGGCCAAATTTATGTTAGGAGTCTTCCTCAATGACTTCTCCACCATAGTTTTTGAGTCAGGGTCTGTCACTGAATCTGGGGCTCATGATTGGCTAGATTGGCTGGTCAATGAGCCCCAGAGATTCTCCTGTCTCTGCCTCCCTAGTACTGGGGTTTTAGGTAGGTGCCAATACCCCCTCCCCCAGCTTTTTATGTCGATAGTGGAGATCTGAACTCAGAGCTTCATGCTTGCACAGCAAACACTGTATCAATTGAGCCAACTTTCCAACCCCTGCATACTGTTTTTGAGAAAGGGCTGTCATAGGTATCAACTAATTTGAGTTTTGTTTAGTTCTGCAAGAATGAGTCCTAGTGTCCCTGTGCTGCAGATGGAAAACTGAAGCACTGAGAAACTGAAGCACTGAGAAACTGCAGGACTCTTTCAGGGTCAGGCCAGTGGGTGGTAAAGCCAGGGCCCCCACCCCAGAGCCCTTCTCAATGTGTGACACTAGAGACTCTGTACTTGGCTTGCCCAAATCAAGGGTGTCCAGAAATGAAATCACTTGCCTCCTCACAAGTCCACACCTTAAGGTCTTTCTCACTATAAGCCAATGAAAATTTAACTTTCAAGCATAATACTGTTTTCTCTGTCTCTCCCTGCTGTGTATATACAATGGAATGCTTCTTTTAGGCCAAGCTGCTCAGTGTTTTACCCCTGATTCACATCATCTTAATGCAGAAATCAGGGGGACCTGAAAGAGCATTGTCAATTACACTGTTAATCAAAAGTGCTCCACTGTTTGTTTTTATCAGGCAGCCTTTTCTGTCCATTTCATTCAGTCACTGCTGTCTCAGTGACACATCTTAGGCTCTGAATGCTCCTTTTCCCATAAGTGCCTCAAAAGAGGAAGGTTCTGCTGTCAGGAGCATCAGTTTTATACAAAGGTATTGTCACTAAGATCATTTTAATTACATAGCAAAAGCTCCCTGACTCTTACCAATAACAGACAGGGAAGAGTATTCAGTTCTAGAACCAAGTATAATTTTTTAATGATTAGCAGAAACGCTATCATTATCAAAAGTACTTGTCCCTGGATATGGTGAGACAAAAGTATACAACCAGAAGCCTGAGAATGAGGCAACCTGGGCTCCAATTTTACATTTAATGGTAAGTGACTGCCTGTTAAATACATACACAAACCTTTTCCCATCAGTTTCAATAAGACAATACCTAAACTGAATGTCCTTTTTGCTGGCTCCAGATCCTGGTACTTGGCGGTTACTGGCTAGCAAGAAGGGCTTTAATCCTAGTGGGGACCTGAGTTTCAGTCAGGCATTCCTTGATGTTGCATAGTAAGAAAATGCTAGGCATGGTACTGCCAAGCAAAGGATTCAACACCAAAGGCACATATGACTCTAATTAGGAGCAACTGTGCACACTGTAGAAGGATTTACATCCCTGACGAGGATTTTACAGAGTTCAGACACAAACAATTCCATCCACCACAGTCTCACTCACTTGGGGCTTCTAAGCTGGGCTGACCTGCGATCTAATTTTAGCTGCCTTCTCACCCGTCTACTGTAGTCTCTGTAGATCTACAGGTTCTCCAATCCCGCTTCCAAGGCAGTGTGGCAAACAGAAGCCCTGAGCTCTGTGGAGCCGGCTGCTAGCTGGCTTCCTTTCACTTCCTCTGCCCTAATCAACACCACTTGAGCCAATGTGACAAATCAGGTTGGAGGGTCCTCCACACGGGGAGGTCCCAGCAGTGAAGCCATCAGATTGTGGATGGGTGTGGGTGGAGAGCAATGTCGTCCAGTGCGGACAGCTGAGCAGCTACAGTCAATACTCACCAATGTACTCGTCTTGGTCCACAAACCCATCCCCATTCTTGTCGATGTCCTCCAGTGTTTCCTGGGAAGCAAGGGGGAGGGGCAACAGAATGCCAGATGACCATGTGCACTAAGGAGGTCTGAGGTTCCTATTCCCCCCCTTGTGCAGCTTTTATGGCTAAATGCCTGCTGAGTCCTGCCTCATTCTCTAGCTCCCTGGGCTTCCCATTACAATAAAAAAATAGGCGATAGCTGCTACCTCCATCTCCCCTGCCCACAATTTTGAGAGCAGAACCCTCTCTTTAAAGGAAAAGGTATCAGCAAACCCAGCCACACTTTAATGCTTTCAGGAAGTCCTGCCAGACAAACCAATGTCCACCACCAAACAACACTCCTGGGAGGCTGTGAGGAACTCAGGACGAGAACCACTGGATTAGAGGGATCACACAAAGAGATTCCATAGCTAAGAACTAGGAACACTGAGCAGACAACAGAGAAACAAAACTGTAGAGGATGAAGCATTAAAAGTATGTCTGGCTCGTGAATATATTCTGTTCTAATTAGTATATTTGATTTGGGGGGGGGTTGTTGTTTGTCCCATCTAGCATCAATAACTAAGTGAATTTTCAGTCCATTGATCCAGCAATTCAAGGACATCCCATGTCAAAGAAAATAGCTCGAGTAAAGGGCATCAATCTTGAAAGCATATAATCCCCCTATGGCAAATTCCACCTTCATTGCCCTTCTGAAAATTAACTATTGCTAAAAAGATGTTGAGTGATGAAGAAAAATGATTTTTGGGCCACTGCCCAGTCCTTGGGGTCACGGTGGACATGAGGCAAGAGTGGACCTCCCTCCCCCACTTACTAGACATTTCACACTCAAGAGCTGCTTAGGAACAAAAGCTTTAACTGCCTGCTTCCCAGCAGTTGGAACTGACTAAGGACATCTGCCCAGGAAACAGGTGATGGCATTTGTTTAAATGTCATGAAAATTGAAGACATGTGGGACCCAACAGGACACTGTGGAAAGCGATGACACTCAGAGGCCTTACAAGCACTGCCCCTTACAAGCTTGGCATCTGGGCCATTTGCCCTCTAAAGACGACTGCTAGAAGCAGCAGCCCTTCCAGCTACAATTTCCTTTAAGTTTCCATACACTTCTCGATTCCCTCTAAGCCGAAGACAAAAAAATGACAGCAGCAAAGGGCGGAGGCCAGCTAGCTGCTCACTAAGCCACCAGCTCTTTTTGAGCACATCTAAACCAGTCTCCCGGCCTCTGCATATCTAGGAGGAGCCATCCAAACATAAAGAGGGACATGTCCTTTCTTCTCTTCTTTCCTTTGTCTGCCACCTGGCTGTTACAGCTATTCCAAATATACAACCTCAGTGTCTGCTAATTCTCTTCAGGTCGTCCCTCTTTGGAAGAAGGGACAAGGTATTGGGCAGTGTTCTCCCTGGTCTTTTCCCAGTCCTGGCTCTTCACTGTTCTCACCAAAACCACAATCTCCTTCATATGTTCAAATTCCTCGGGATGCAGAAAGGCAGTGAATTCCTCTCGAGTGGCTGTCAGGTCTCCATCTACATCGGCAGCCTTGAACCTTCTCTCGTCCCTCGGAAGCATCTTTTTAAAGGTGTGGTGATCAGTACTATCTTGGAACTCTGCGGGGTTTCCTGCAGGGCACATACAGACATACTCAAACTGTGCCGAGGAGGGCCCTTTGTTCCAGATCAGTCATTCTTCACATAAACAAAAGATCCTGAACCCCCAAGTTCTTTAAAACAGTTCTATTGGAAATGCCTCTAGGATCTCTCCCTCGTCACCCCTTAATCCCAGCCTTAATTCACTTAGGGACATTAGAACAAGCTCTGAAGAGCTCATAAAACGTCGTAGTTCTGTTTGCAGAACTGTGCTTTTATTTGTATCACTTTGAAATCTAGAATGCACATGGACTCTCTGTGTGTCTCAAGACATCTTGTTTAAATACCTTTGCCGGTCTTCCTCCCCCTGAACTTTGAATATGTCAGTTCCCCCATGCCTGCCCCTTACTGTCTACCAGACATCGGGGTCTGAACCACACTCCTCCTTCCTCTAATCTACTTTGACTTATTCAAAAGCCCTGCCCATCGTGCATGCATTGCTCTCTGTCCTGCCAACTCAGCTACTTTCCCTACAGTCTCTCTAACTCTCCAAGTTTAAATCTATTCTTCAAGGACCAGTTTCCAACCCACCCTCTCTACCGAAGTCCTTCCTGACTCCTCCAGCACGCTCAATCCTTACTACCCCAACTTCAGTAGTAATTTGTACCACGAGCACATCTCCTTTTCCTGCTTTTTTTCTCTGTGTGCACCCCACCCAAGTTCAAACGGGGCGATGACCTGAGGCGCTTTCTCTCATGGCAGTCAAAGAAAGCACCTCAGTAAGTTCTTAGTAGGCAGAGGAGAATGTTACACAAAAGGTTCTTCTTTGAAGGTTGAGGCAGCTGACACCCTGATGACAGGAGGTGGCTTGTTATCCAGGTTCCCACTGTGAGTTCCCCACTGTGTGATCCCCACTGAGGCCAGGCTCACCTAGGTAGTAGCCATAGGTGGCCTGCTTGTATTCTTCCCAGGAAATCCTGTCGTCTTTGTCTCTATCATAATCCTTCCAGACTTTGGCGACATTATCATAGATGTATCTTTTCTGTACTCTCTTAATCCAAACTTTCAGCTCCTCAGTGCTGACAAACCCATCTCCATCACTGTCAATTCGATCAACAATCTTCCTGTAGTTAAAACAACAATAAAAAGAAAAGAATAAATCTCACAAGGCCATATAAGGAAGCCTGGTGTGATCTCAGTCTAGCAAAATATCAAGCACTTGCACAATCTTATATGAATAAATTACTAAAATAGAATCAGCTAATCAGTGTGATCTGATGGTCCTGAGAAGGGTCTTAAGGTTTATCCTTTCCAAGGAAGGTGTGCGTTTCCGGTCCCATAAGCAATGCCGTGGCAGAAACATGTGGAATCCCGGGGAAGACAGGTGCCTTTCCTCACTCGAGATAACAGTATAGGTAGATTGAGTGTGGAAGAAAAACTCCAGCATTCAGCAAATAAAAAGGGGAGCAATGCCTTCAGGAGGGTCCTATGGCAAATGGAGATCGCTGCCATCTGCCATCAAGGCTACCCAACTCAGAACAGGAGAAGCCAGGAACTGGGGTCAACAAGTGAAATCACTTCCAACTTTACATGTTGGCAAGTGATTTACATTTTCTAAGACTATATTGGGCAACTGAGCCTGTATGAAGCCTATGGCTCCATCTTGCCACCCTCTGGTCTAGGTGTCTCCAGGGACCCTTAGCAATGTCCCCCCTCAGCAACCCAGACTTAGGGGGACTGTTGGGACGGAGGACAGACAACGTATTCCATTCAATCTCAGACGAGACCTGTCATTTTCCCAAAGACCCAGTCCACTTCTAGCCAGATTAGCGTAGAGGAGAAGAGGCTCAGGCCAGAGACCCAGATGTTACCCCTGGTTCCCTCCTCCCCAACACTGAGTCAAGAGCAAAGGCTGCCACATCCTTCCTGTCCTAACATCCAGCATCACCTTCCTAAGCCCAGCCTCTGAGTCTGTGTCAGGGATGTTCACTATCCTTTTGCCAGGCCAGCTTTTCCAGCAAGGTTTGGGGATTAGGTCATCGGAATCTCCACCACAGTGATAACACCTCCATCTCACTGAGGTCCTTCCCATTGTGTCCTTCACCCCCCTTCTTTCCTGGTTCCTCTTCTCTGCCCTGTGAGGGCCCCAGCACCCCTCCTGTCCCACAAGAGGCAAAACCTTTAAAAACAAGCTGTTCTTGCTTTAGAGATACCTTCCTCTTATCATACACCAGGTAACTTTTGGATCATCCCCTTAAGTTCCGGTGAGCTGCCACCAGCAAAAGTCCCAGCACCTCTCTCCAGCCTCTGGTCTTAGGGGGTGCCTTCTTGTGCACACGCTGGCTGTGGTTTTAGCATGTCGCCATCATAGTAATCATGCACGCCTGTATGTATGTGTCTCCCTGTCCCCCACACTGGATTATCATCAGCACAATGGTAGGCCTAGAGCATGTGGCTTCATCTTTGTACCTGCCGGGTGTCAAACACGGTACTCAGTATGCCACAGTGACCGCAATATTTGCTGCATGCATAAATGAATGACGTCAAGGTCTTCGTACAAAGTCTAAACCCAGAGCAACTCTACTAGTATTTGTATTTGCCATTAAGCTGACCATCTTGATGAAGGAATTAAGTGAAGATAGAGGACCAAAAGTTAGCTAGTATTCATTCCCCAACCCTCACCCCCTTCCTCTTTCCAGTCACAATGCAGAATGGCTGCAATCAGGGCCCCAGAATAATTCAGCTTCCAGGGCCTCAAAGCTGTACAACAGAGTGAATTTATCAATGGCCCCTATTGTTAAGTCTTCAACAAGAAGATAAAGTACTTCCCTGCCAAATAAGATAACATGTTTGGAGGTGACTTTGAAGTCCAAAGATCTTTTTATCACAACAGGCAGATGGTGCACTTACAAAATAGGTGTCATTTACCCTATTCCACAGAACACAGAGGTGACTGTGTTCTTCTTCATTGTAGCAGGACATGAAGATCCTCCACCCCCAGAAACCAGGTTCTGGAAGCCCTGGCAGGCAACTGGCAGGATTGTGTCCTTTCTCAACCCTGCCTCCACCTGGCCTATGCTGGCTACTAGTTCTTTTAGAAGGATTTCCAAGTAACTAACTACATAATGACCAAGTATCTCCTGGGGACTAAGGAAGGGATTACTGAGATGTATCCGTTTCATTCCTGGGGTTTGTTTCCTGATACCAAGCTAAGCTCACCACCATGGCCAACCAGAAGCTTTTGGCCCCTGGCAATCAGTTGCCAAACAACCGCCAACTGCGTGCCTCACACATGCTGGAGGCAGGAGATAAGTCTCCATCTCTGCGCCCTTCCCCCATTTCTAATTCTCTACATGAGACATAGACTAATCTGGGACATTTAATAGAAGACAAGAATATCAAGCCTGTTCGCCTGCCCTCCATTCCTGTTAGCTCTTGAGACCCCTCTTGGCAAGAGTCTCAAGCGCCTCTCTAGGTCTAAGACAGAAACAGACCTTGGGGAAGACCTCGGGAACTAAACGGCCACTACAGACAAACTCTTGTAGACGGTCTCCCCCTCCCTTCTGATGCAACCAAGGGGAGGGGGCGGGCCCTCTCGGTCCCGGCTCCCGCAGCCCGCTGCCACGTTCTCGCCTCCCCGCGGGCGTGGCGGCGAGCTCCACGCGGGGTCCCGGCGCCCGCAGGCAACTTTGCCCGGTTGGGCCCGGACGCCGGGAGGCTCGGGCGCGATTTCGCTTTCGCTTTGCGCTCGCGATCCCGCGTGGATCCCGCGGAGGGTGCGGCGGGCACCTGCGTGGCCCCCAGCGCGGCCTCACCCCAGCCTCTCCTTGCTCTCCTCCGGGGTGAGCTGATCGAAGGTCTTGGAGTCCTCCTTGCCCAGGAAGGCCTCGTGGTCGTACTGGAAGCTCTGGTTGTCCTCGGGCGGCCGCTCGCCCAGCTCCGAGTCGGGCCGCACCACGCGCTCCTTGCGCACCGTGGGCTTGGCCCGCAGCGCCAGCGCCAGCGCCAGCAGCAGCCCCAGGACGAGTCCCAGGCGGCCGCGGCCACCGCGCGCCATGGTCCCGAGCAGAGGGAGGCGCCGCGCGGCGGGGCGATGGGGGCTCGCGGGGCCGCCGCTGTCCCCTCCCCGCCGAGGGGCGCGCCCGGCTCGGGAGGCTCCGGCCGTCGGGCTCACGCGCCCATTGGCCGCCGCGCCGCCGGGGGAGGCCGGGGGAGGCCGGGGGAGCGGAGCCACGTCGCCAGCCCGAGGCGGTGGGCGCCCAGCTCGGGTTTCGCCTCCGCCCCTCCCTGCGATCTCGTTGCGAGGGGCGGGCCCAAACGAACGGGGCCGGGGACTGGAGGGCTGGCTGCGAGACTGGGAAGAAGTTCTTTGTAAATAGCAACAGATGTTCAGGATGAAATCTCTTCCTGCCCCTCCTCAACTTCCAGCCGAGAGCCCCTGACTTGTCCTGAGATGTGCACTTAAAACCCAATCCAACTCCAGTTTACACAGTTTGGAGTGTGCTTTACACACGTTCAAGAATCTGGAAGAAGGCCAGCATGGGCGTGGTCCCCTGCGTCAGGAAGGTCCTCAATCCCAGGAGATAACTCCAGCCGGGGACTCATAAGAAGAGAAAAAAACAGCGCATTTCAGCTTCCAGGAGGAAGAGAGGCAGAAAGGCCTACCCAGAGAAACCGTTTAGATCTTTGTCAACTCATTTTACAAACCCACCATGTAACTCACATCTTATCAGTATATTAAATCCAAATTAATAGCAACCGGAGGGCTCTGCACTATTTAACTTTCTGCTATGATGGAATGTTCTCAACAACTTGGCTTGTCCCATAAGTAGTAGCCAATGAGTATTTGTCATAGAACCAGTCCAATCTCAGTAGTTGCATTTAAGTGTAAATAGCCAAGTGGCAATCGTACTGGATAGTGTGGGGGAGTGTACCAATCATTCTTTTCTGTCACCAACTCTTGAAACTGACTGAAAGCCATTGATTCCTTTCCACCAGAACACATAGACAGCTGTTGGGATAGGAGTTCCATTAAGGTGTCAGAGGGTTAATGGATCGTCTGAAGCCAGTAAACCCTGTGTTGGAGATTCCTATAGAACTATGGTTGAAAAGAGAAATCATTCCCAATCCCAGCCTCAGAAAGTTGTTCTCCTAGAAATATATTCCATCTTCTGTTCACCTTCCTGACATTCTAAAGAAAAAGTCACGGGGCTGTGCTTGTTGCACATACAATAAGGCTGTCAACAGGTTCAAATACTTTCCTATAAAGACCATTTTCAGTTTATAAACAGTGACTGTGAGAGCCTGCTACAGCTAAGCATTGTGGGTATAATAGTGAACAAGACAGGCATGTCTCTGCTGAGCTGCAGTATATGTAGTCATCGGAGATCAATGGAGTGAGGGAGATATACGAACCTAGACTTACATAAGTGGGGTTAGATAGCCAAAGGGTATGGTTGTGTGAGAGAGCCTATGTCAGTGACAGTGGACACTGAAGTTTGGTAATGCTTTGTGACATTGTACAGCTCCTCCAGTGTGAGCAAGACCTGGTGAGTTGATTTTGTACAGGAATAAAAGAGTTGCGTTTAAGACTAGAAATTTGACCCTACTGCCAATTGAGAAATGTGGATTTCTAGCAAAGGGAAAGCATATTACTTGGCGTATATAAGTCCTTCCCTGATTGTTAAGTTGGTTGGATCTAGAATCAAATAACATCTGACCTATCTGAAGGTATTTCCAAGAAGAATTAATTGAGAGGAAAAGACCTTTCCTCTAGAATGGGCAGCATCTTCTAGCAGCTGCCCAGATAGGAAGAGGTCAGAGGAAAAAGCATAACTCCTTGCTGGCCTGCCTTCGCTGCTTGCTAGCAAGCACTGCTGCTGCCACCCTTTGCCGCCACCAGACTGCAGCATCTTCAGTCGTCTGCTGTAGACTGAAGACCAGTGACTCCAGGAATCTCCCAAGCCTTCAGCACTAGATTGGGGTTGGGCAGTTGTTAGGGTCTCAGTGTTTCCAGAGTTCAGATGGCTACTCATGAACTAGTCAGCCTCTATCACGTAAGTCAATCCAATCCAATACAACTCCAACTTACTCAATTGGTTGTTTCTTGAGAGAACCCTAACTAGTTCCCTTGTAAAATGTAAATGTCTTGAGGGAAGTGGCTTAGTAACCTCTGTGTTCATCTGGCAATCAGGAAATGAGCTGAGTGAGGAAGAAGAAGGAAAGAAGATTAGAGACTTGGAAAGGGAATGGGAAAGTGTGGGTGGAGACCCATGGCTGTCTGCTTTTTCGTGAGCTTTGCCTCAGTAGGACCCAGCTCACTCAGACCGAGCCAGACGCTGAGGAATGATGGCGGCGTGTCTTCAGTCTTGCTGCAGTTGACTTCCTGCCAGACACCAGTGGCTTCCAGCAGATTGTTCCAGAAGTAGTGTTGGTTCCTGTGGGAATTGCCAGTATAGCTATGAGTCCGGAAGCTTTTTTGTAACTTCCCGGTTCTCTTCCTTCGAGGTCTCAATCTCCCTGCCTTGAGAGGTCAACAGGTCCTCCCAACCAAATGATCAAGAGGTGACACTGCGAAATAACTGGCGCTTTATGGAATTGCTTCCTTTCATTCTTAAAACTTCGTTTTCATTTCTCTGCTGTACATGTATGGGGAGACTGATTAAGCACGTTGTCATCTCTAGGTTCACCTTCATTCTTGGTGACACAGAGGATCCACAAGCAGGAGAAGTGGCATGTACCAGAGGTTTGAGCCAGTGGCAGGAGAAAGCTCAAAACAGATAAACTGACAGGTTAGGGTATGCTGATCTGCTGACAGTACTATAATACCATCAAAACTCCAGCTAAAGGTGACTAAAACAAAGAAAACTTTATTGTCTCATGTATCAGGAGTGCAGGTGGCCACACAAACCCACACAAAGATGTTTTTAAAAAGACACAGGCCTGTGGTGATCTGCTGCATAAGTCTGGCTCGGGTTTCTGTTCCCATAGCCATTTAGCAATTTGTGGGTTCAAAACTCAGGTCCCCACACATGTTGGGCAAGCATTTTACTCACTGAAACACATTCTCAGTCCCCAAAATGCGTTGGGTTAGATCAACATGAGACCGGTTTATGCAAGTGGCTTGAGAGCATCATCAATGAACCGACGTTTGGAGCTTTGCTTTTGGTTTCCTCCCGTATTAGGAAGAAAGCTTTCCTATCAGACTTCCTTTCACATCTCATTGGCCAGAACGGTGTCCCTGAATGTGCCTGATCCAATGACAAGCAACTGGAATGGAAAGTCCATGACTGATTAGATCAATCAAGGTTCACTCCATGGGGCTGGAAAATATACAGCATCCTCTGAACCACACAGTATGTGAGGGTTTTGTGGGGAGAGAACAACCAGAATGGTTATATATGCCATAGGGAGTCCTTCTTCATTAGCTACTTATGTATTTAAAAGTCATTTCTTCATCACCACCTCCTCCCACCTCTCCACCATTCAAAATCATAGAACTCTTCAAGGATCAAATCAGATGTCATTTTTCCGTGATGTTTGCCTTTTGCTTCAAATCAGAATCAATTGCTTCTACCCCCAAATGCCCAGAGCCCTTGCATCTCACACGTAACATTTTTCACAGTCTGATTTGTACTAACAGATTTGCTTCAATCTTTCCTAATTCTGAATTCCCTGAGAGGAATCTGATTCACGTCCATAGACATAAATCCGGAGAGTAGCACCTTTATTGCCTCTTCACAGAAGTTAATTGTAATATGACAAGGCTGAGGACCATATCCTTTTGACTCAACACTGCATAACCACTCCTTAACACAGAACCTGGTAGGTGCCTGAATTACATGTGAATGCATAATAAGATACTAATGCCTACAGGCTTCCGCTTCAGGTCAAGATGGAGTAAGGCAGAGACTATATTTACTCCCCCATTGGAAACAAGCAGACATAAAACACACAAAAGGATAGTTTTTAAGATGGTGGACAGCAGGTGGCAAAGGCCATTGGAAATAAACAAGTGAGTCCCATGGTTATTTCACTTTATTGCTTTGAGAAGAATTTCTAGCTGTGATACAAGGAATGAGAACTAAGACAAAGCCTGACGATGTCTTAAGTTAAGAATAGAGGTGAATATCCAGAGAGACAGGCCAGTCATATTCTTAGGCCAGCATGCTGAAAGGAGAAAGCTACAGAAGAGAACACCTAAGACCTGCAGAGTACCCCCTTGAGTATTGAAGGGCACAGCTCAGTGCATGCACTCAAGGCTGAAGAGTGAGCCATCTGCACAATTAGAAGGAACAAGGAGTGGCAGACCCAGCACCTGCTCCCCTCTGTCACAGTGAAAACAATACGTAATTTACTGGGCACTGGATAGGGAATTCAGTAAGGTCTCATCTCAGAGGTGAGCAAGAATCAGCCCTAGCCTCATCATTGCTCTCCAAAATGCCTAACAAGATGCAAAAGCAAGATATGAAATCTACAACTGTTTTCAAGTACCTTAACTTCCAGAGAAAAAGCTACAGAGAACGTATGGTACTATAATACAGAAAAGAGAAGTAGAGCACCCAATAGAGTCATATTCACAATTTCTGTCATCTAATCAAAGACATGAGAAGGAGCCAGGTGTGGTGGTCCATGCTTGAAATTGCAGTGCTTGGGAGGCGGAGACAAGAGGATCAACTACTTAGAAGCTAGCCTGGGCTATACTGTGAGATACTGCCTCAGAAAACAAAATTAAACACAAAACAAAAACAGTAACAAAACATTAAAAAGTCAAAACAATGCATAACATAATGAGAAACCATTGATAAAAATTGACCCAGAACTTAGCAGAAGAGACAGAGGAAACAGTTAAATGGTTATTATTATTGAATTCAATAGATTTTGAAGATTCAGAAGACACAGGGAAGTTACACAAAGATATAAGTTGAAAGTATAAAAATCAAAACTGCAATATCTTAGATGAAAAAATATTCTATATAAGATTAGTAGAAGATTAGATATTGAAGAAGAAAATATTAGTGAACTTGAAGGCACAGCTGTTATGGAAATTATCCTAAGGATTTCTAGGCAAGATGAGGCACTAGAAGCTGTCACCACGTGACCCAGGAGAAGAAAAAAAATAAACTGTATTCCAAAGAGCTTCAGAAATACCCCAAAAGATGGGAGAGCTTTGAAGTGCAGAAAAACAAAAGGGTGATGCCCTGAAAAGAAGAATAGCAAGAGAACCACAACTCCAACCTGGGTCTCCATCGTGAGGAAGGAGGCATTAAAGGTCAGAAGACATATCCAAAAGGTAAACCAGGTGGCTCTGGCTAAACGAAATGGGCAGACCTTCCCATAGGGCAAACTCACAGCTCCCACAGGCCATAAATCCAGATCTTGATGAGACAGAGACTTTTCTACTAGGATGTGTCAAAACTGTAAAGGAGATCTTCTGCCTCAGAGGCTTGGGCAGGGCACCATCTTGAGATGGAATCCTTATGTAGCACTGAACTTCACTGAGAGTCTGAGAATAGGAAAAATGATCACAACTCAGGGAGTCTCAATTTAACCTACCACAACCTTAAGCTCTGGGAGACAATTATGGGAGGGCCAAGTAAATAATTAATTGAATAAATAAATCAGAAAATAAATAAAATTACAGGAACTAGCAAATCTTACTCAGTGATAACCTTAAATGTAAATGGATTCATTTCACCAATTAAAAAGATGCAGACCAGCCGACTAAAATCAAAAGGAAGATCCAACAATCTACTGTTTCCATCTAAGAAACATACCTCATTAGCAAAGATAGCCACAAACTGAGAGTCAAAGGCTCAGCCAATTTATCAAGCAAATGGAAACTAAAAAGAAGTTGGTACAATTATTCTGATATCTGATAAAATAGACCTCAAACTAAAAGAATCAAACCAAACCACTACATACTAATAAAAGGGGCAATTTATCAAAAAGATATAACAATTGGAAACATATATGTGCCAAATGTTAGAGATCTCAATTTCACAAAACAAACACTAATAGGCATTAAAGGTCAGATAGATACTGATGCAATCAATAATGGTGAATAACTTTGATAACTTATTCCCATTTTATAAAGTAAAAATCAACAAAAAGCTCTAGAATTAAACTATACTAGAGAAGAAATGAGCTTGACATATATATATTATATATATATATATGTATAAAATATATAGAGAGAACATTCCATCCAATAGATAGAGAATACATTCTCAACAGCCCATGCAACTCTTTCTAAAATAGATAGTCTAGGTCATAAAAGAAGCCTTTAAAATTACAAAGGAATTTAAATGGTTTCTTGCATCTTATGAGATTATAGTGGAATAAAATGAGAAATCCATAGCAACAGAAACTACATTAATAATTGAAGTCTGGGCAATATGCTGTTGAATGACCAGTAGATAATTAAAGAACTCAGTGAGGAAATACAATAAAATTAAAATGAAATTAAAATTTACCAAGACATTTAGGATATAGCTAAGGAAGCTTTAAAAGGAAAGCTTGTAGCTGTGAGTGCTTATATTAAGACATCAGAAAGGCCAGTGTGGTGGTACACACCTTTAATCTGAGCACTCAGGAGGCAGAGAGGCTTGTGGATCCCTGTGAGGTCAGGACTAGCCTGGTTTACAAGGTGAATTCCAGGCTAAGTGGGGCAATATGGAGATCCTGTCTCAAAAAGACCAAAAAGAGAGAGAGAGAGAAACCAAAAAGCTCTTAAATAAATTAATGTTGTGCCTCAAGGACTTAGAAAAACAGTAACAAATTAATCTGAAAAGCAGTAGTTAGCAACCGAGCAATAAATTTTGGGGCAGAAATTGAAGTAGAAGCTAAAAGAACAATATGTAGAATCAATCAAAGGGTTGACTCTTTGAAAAATACACAAGATTAACAAACGTTTCGGGCCAATATAACCAAAGAAAGAGAAGAAATAAATCAGTAAAATTAGAGATCAAAAGGGAGATTTCACAAGAGATTCCCACTACTTAAAATATACAAGATAGGGAACCTGTCGACAGATGAACAGATAAAGAAACTATAACATACACAATGGATATTTTCAGCTGTAATTAAAAAAATGAAATTATGAGATGCAGAAAATGAATGAAAGGAACTAGAGACCACCAGGTTATATGAATTAAATCATAATCAAAAAGACAAATGTCATGTTCCCTCTCCTGTGGGTAATCCATATTTAAATGTTTGTATGTGAGAGAAAGAGACAAAGAGAGACAGAGGGAGAGCCAGGGAGAGAACATAAAGGTTTCTAAGGGAGAGGAAAACAAAAGGAGAGGAGGAGAGTGGAATCTAAATCTAAATCTAAAGGAGAGCAGAAGGGGAAATTGCGTGGGGAGGAAGAAGACCAGCAGGAGGGAGAGGACAGGACATGACGGAGGAGTTGAATAAAAACAAACTATAAAAAAATACACGAGGAACTAGAGAGATGGCTCAGAGGTTAAGAGCACTGGTTGCTCTTGCAGAGGTCTCAGGTTTAGTTGCCAAGACCCACATGGAGGGAATGACTTTTATTAATAGACATAATCTGGATTAATGACTTTTAATTAGCCCTAGTAAGACCAAGCTCTTGGATCTGACAACTGGGTTGTTTCCTTGGTAACTTCAGTTTGGTACTCCACCCAAAAAGATAATGCATGAATGTGGGTTTGCTTGAGAATTAACCTATTAAAGCACCACAAACAGTGCTCCCAGCCTTTGGAAACTGGAGATTGGAAAGGACAGTGACCTTGAATGAAGGTGAACTAGAGATGAAAAGATCGGGTGGTCTGTGAGATTAAGGGTGGAGCCAAGTTTGAACTTGTACTTCCTCAAAGAAGCTGGAGAAATCATTTGAATAAATTGTGGATGTGGCTTGATGGGGGACAGAATGGCGAATACAAGGTTCCAGAATCAGTTCCATCAGCACAGGTACAGAGTGAGGACCTAGACAGCTCCTTCAGCACAGGCTGAGGGCACAAGAGAGATCCATCAGCACAGTTCCCACAGACAAGACAGTTCTAATAGATAACTAGGAGAATTAGACTACAAGTTTAGGCCCACTCTTAAAAACTTAATTTAAGAGTCAGTCTATTTGTTCAGGTGATTACAATGTTGTTCTAATGATAAATACTTGCACCACATGGCTGCCAACAACCATCTCTAACTCCAGTTTAGGATCTGATACCTTCTCTTGGCTTCTTTGGGTAATTGCACACATGTAGTGCACTTGCATGCATGCAGGCAAAACACTCATACACATAAAATAAAAATAATAAATTCTAAAAAATATGTTTGAGGATGTTATACTGAATCCTATTTTGTATGCTAATAAAAATAATAAATATAAATTCAGAGGCTGGAGAGATGGCTCAGCAGTTAAGAGCAATTGCCATTCTTGCAGAGGATCCAGGTTTAGTTCCCAGGACTAACATGGTGGCTCACAAATGTCCTTAACTCCAGTTCCAGGGGATCCAGTGCCCTTTTCTGGCCTTTACTGCATGCATATCATGCACATAGGTACATGGTAAACACTCATACACATAAAATAAAAATAAATTTAGATAGATAAGTAAATTCAAAAACAAATAAACAAAAAAGAAATGAGCCCAGATGAAGTACACGAATAAATGTGACCATAGAAAACATAGAATCAGTGATCGCTGAGGCAATCTCAAATATATGTATCATTCAAGTCTGTGAAGAAGAATGAAAAATATTAGAAGTAATAGCCAAAATGGGTTAGAAGTATACCTTACAGACTGAAGAAGCTCAGCATACCCCAGCACAAGAAATATGAAGAAAACTCCACAAAGGCACAACATAATCATTGTGCTTAAAATTAGTGATTAAAGAAGATATGAAAATCATCCATCTACAGGCTCCTGAGTAAAACCATCTTGTTCCTTTTGTTTGCCGAGGGCTTTGCTTTGGAATTAACTCCCTGTTCTGTCACCGATTCCAGGTAATAAACCTTGCTCCATTCCAGTATCTTGACTACACTTGATTTCAGTTTGCATTCACCAGGATGTGAACCTATAGTGTTCAGTTACCCTATAACCACATTTGGAGACAGGATCTTTAGGTATGTGAGTTCCAGCTTTCTGAATTAGTTGCATCTGTGCTGCAGACTGATTGCTGAACTAGAACTTCGCGGTTGTAGAGAGATAAAATATTACAAATCAAATGTCAAAATTATCTTGGTCTACCCTTACTATCCTTAATAGCCACTTACCGTCACCCTAACATTTTTGTGACTGTTAGGTAATGTTGGGCATAATGCAAGGTGGGCCTAGCCAGGCCACCTGCTAGGAGGAATAGAGGAATGGCTCCTGTGGGCGTGGCGTTCTGCTCTGGCTAGTTGTGAGGCCAGCACCTGGAAAGAACCTGCCTACCTGGGGACAAACTTGCTATTGGCTTATTTGGGACCCCACCCCATAAGGTCATTGGCTATTCTGGCCTATAAGAGCTTGTGCACCTATTCAATAAACGAGTTGGTAGTGCCACGCACTTGGCCTGCTTCCCATCCATCTCCCAGAGTCTGCAGTTTGACTCTGCGTCCACTCACCTCCAACCCCTCGGGCTGGCCCCCCTCAATCCCCTCAGGCTGGCCCCAAGTGCTGTGACCCCAATAAGGTAAAACTTTCAGAATGCATTATTGCACTAACTTCTACCACCCTAGGACTGTTATAACATTTGAAACTTATAAAAGAGAGTCCAACTGTGTTGTAACCCACTTGCCTGATGTCCCCACCAATGCACTGGGTAAAGGCATTGTATTACTTCCTTTTGTTCTGTGACCATAAAAGTTCATTTGACCTCTTCCACAGTAGAATATGCTTCTAATATTTCACTCAGAACAAACTCTTTTTGGAACAAGAGCTGTGTTTTGTATTAAAAGAAGATCACTAATGTTAAATGAAGTCATAATGGGCTGGGTAATGTTATAGAACCGACGAATAAGAAAAAGAGTTTCCATACACAGGACCTGAGGAGAGGCCACAGGAGCCCGTGATGATACAGTGGGAGGAAGACAGACCTCACCAGAACCCAGCCATGCTGGCACTCCGATGTCAAGCTTCCAGCTACCACAACTATGAGCAAATAAAATTGTTTAAACTGCCTTACCTATAGCATTTTGTTATGACACCTTAGGCAGACTAATAAACACTAAATATTTCATGATTGTCCATGATGCTAGTAAACCTATGTGAAAGAGCAAGAGAGACAGGTAGCTGATACAGCAAAGCCTTAGATTTGTAGATCCCTTAGAAATTAAATGAAAGCTAGAGACTCTCATCTAAATATTAAACCAAAAATTCTGGATTAATTTCAAAAGATTCGTAGGTCACCTGGAGGGTCTTTGTGACCCCCTGTATCCTTGATTAAAGGGAAAACCAGAGGAGTTGGAACCAAGAGCTTTGGAAGGAGACCTGACAAATAGTAATTGATTACCAGAACAGTAAGGCGCCATTCTGAAGAGGAGAAAGGAGCTGTTGGCCATCCACATTACGAGTCAGTGCTGCTGTGGAGTGTGAAGAGGACAGAGAAGGCATGCTGGGGCTTGGTAAGGGCTGCAAAGGTTAGGAGCTCCTCAAAGTAGGAGAAAGAATGAGGAAATTAGCAGAAAGAACACAAGCATAGAGTGTCTTAGGACCAGCGAGCTGGGGTCAGGTTATGTGACTGCCTGTGCATCATCAGCCTATAAGACAATTCCATCTCTGGGAGGAAGGTTTTAGTAGCAGAAGTAGTGGGAGAATAAAAACTGAATGTGGAATCTACTTGCAAGGAGAGCACAGGAGAGAGCTATCTGCTTTCAGCTAGACCTCATTTTGATAAATGTGTAACTGCAAATGCTGGATAAGGAAGGAAGCGGGCAGAGCTAAAATGGAGGTAGAGGGGAAGAAGGAAGGAAGGAAGGAAGGAAGGAAGGGAGGAAGGGAGGAAGGGAGGAAGGGAGGAAGGGAGGAAGGAAGGAAGGAAGGAAGGAAGGAAGGAAGGAAGGAAGGAAGGAAGGAAGGAAGGAAGGAAATTGCTTCAGGCTTTAAGGAATTAAGGAGTTAGATAACTTTGGCCTGTCCTAGGGCACTGAATTTCTGATCCCGAATTTAAGAAATTTACCACTCTGTTAGTACACTATTAGAAAAGTCCCTTTGTTTGCCCAAAGGTCCTTACTAAGCCCTAGAGGTGTGAAGGTAAGGACTACTTGTCTCAGCTTTAGACCTATAGACCTAAGGCTACAGTCTCCTTAACCCTTTGGATGGGGCTTTAATGCATCCCTGGCCCTAATGATGGGCTGGAAACATGGGGTTCCTCTAGTTCTAAGGATGATGCAAAGCCACATTCAGGACTTCTTCCCAGAATCATTGGTGTGTTGTGCTACCTGCAGTTCTTAGTGAGGCTTGCAGGGGTGACAGGGCCATCACATCTCCTGTACTAGATGGCCCAGCAATGACTGATGATGATAGTCAGCAAGAAGCACTAGAAACTCACTCAGGACAGATCTTTTTTAAAAATATTATTTTTATTTTTACTTATGTGCATGTGTGTGTTGGTGTGTATGTATGTGTTCATGCATGTGGGTGGCCGAGGAAGCCAGAAGAAGGCCATGGATTCCCTGGAGCTTGAGTACTTATGAGTTACCTAAGGTGCATGCTGGGAACTGAACTCTCATCCTCTGTAAGAGTAGCAAGCCCTCTTGACCTCTGACCTATCTCTCCAGCACCCCAGGACTATTCTTGATAGGCAAAAGGATTATCAAACAAAATGTACTCTCTAGGGAAAATTTTCCCCCTTTGAAAAATTATATATGTAATACATGTTCTTATAGATTAATAGCAAAACACAAGCAAAAAAAAATGGAAACTACCCTAAACTCTACCATCTAGACACAACTACTGTCAGTGTCTTGTCTATCAGACCCTATCCATTCATACGCAAATATATAAATGTATGTTTCACGAACTAGGGCTATATTACGTACATCATGCTGCAGTCTGCTTCCCATTAGCCCTGCAATTTGTCGATCTATTGTGAACATCTCCAGTTATTGCACATCTATACCAGCATTTGCAGTGACTGCATACTATTGCACCATTCTTTAATTATCAGCGATTGTTCAGATATCCATGGCATACTAAATACTTTTAATGAGCAAATTCAAAATCTCAGTGGCAAATAAGAATAAACATTTGGTGAGCTCCCACATTTGTGGGCTTTCTGCTTTTCTGGGCTGGGCTGTCTCATACTCTGCAGTCAGCTGCCAGTTGGCTGAGCAATCCTCCTCATTTTGACTGTGCTCCATCACAGGCCTGGGGCTGGCTGCCTTTGACTCCAGGGAGGTGGCTACAGCTGAGACAACTGGGGCAAGAAGCTGTTCCTGGTGAACTGTCCAGAAGGCTCACGGCAGTTCAGAGGAGCAAGGGCTAAGCAGTGATATGCAAGCACATTTTGCCAACCTCTGCCCTGTGCCAAGAACACAGAGGAGAATTGTGGGTCAAACAGAGCACGGCTGAGAGCTGGGGACTTGTTTCCTCTGTAAACTCTAGAACAGATATCTTTGTCTGTTAACATGATTCTGTGATGAAAATTTTGAAGCATAAAAATGCTAGGTCAAAGGGATATCCTCTTTTGGAGACTGAAGATAAACTGACAAGTTGCTATTCAGAAACGTAAACCAATGAATATTCTCATTTAAGTGAAAAAAGTCATTTCTCTACATTCATGGTATTGCCAAACCTGTAGATTAGGGATTTGTCTTTAAGCTTCATGATGTGCACCAAAGCTTTGCAGATATAAGCAGGAAACACAGGTCATCTTGGAGGACTGGAGAGATGGCTCAGCTGTTAAGAGTGCATACTGCTCTTGCAGAGGACCTGGGTTCAGTTCCCAACACCCAGGTTGGGTGACTCATAACTGCCAGTACCTCAAGCTCCTGAGTGCCTCTGGCCTTCACCCACATACAGATGCACACACACATAACCATAATTAAATATATATACACACACATGTATATATATGGACTTGGAAGAAGAGGTACCTAGTTTGATTAGTTTGGTCTTGATGCTCTGTTCTTTCCTTAAAAAGTTGATGACTTTGGAGCAATGTTGAGCAATAAAGGGGGCAATTACATATATATCCTGTTTTGCATGGAAACATCTTGTCTATCCTATTATCCTGGCTTAATTATTAAAGATATTGCCCCTTACTCTTAGAAGTTTCCTATTAGAAACTGTATTTTATATGACCTCCAGGTAAAGGTCATCCTAAAGTAGATTACCTTAATTAATCACAGACTTCATTCATGAAGTTCATATTTTAGGATATTTTACTTTGAACATTTATTATGTGTCAGCTGTTTCCTAAACACTGAGGACACAGTTGTGAGCAAAATCAGAGATGGTCTCTGTCTCACGGTCCCCATAGCATGTGTTTTCAGTGTAGTAGGAGAGATGTAAACAGAATGATCACACAGATAAATGTGAAACCTCAGCGGTGACAAGGCTACAAGACAGAGAGGCCGGTGCTGCAGAAGTATCTATAAAGTGGGGAGATTTGTCCTGGAAATCAGGGAAGAACCCAGGAGATGTGATGCTGCAGGGAGATCAACAGCTGAGTGGCACTGACTTCGGGGGACCACGTTTCTGGAAAATGAGAACAGATGCAGACGGTGCTGGAGGAAAGCAGCTGCAGACAAGGGTGTGAGATACCTGTGCAGCTGTGTGGAGAGGACCAGAGTGTGCGGAGTGAGGCCAGAGTCGGGAGGGAGGCACTGGGTGAGGGACACAGGGCGCACCTCCCAGCATTGCCCACCTACAATCTCTTCCTTCCCATCAGAATCCTAGTTTTGCTCTGGAATCATGTAGCCCCTAATACAGATCAAGGGAGAAACCTTTTCCCAGGGATTGATTTAGCTCTGAGAAGACTCCAGTTGTGGCAAATGAAAAGGGAAATGAAGTTTCCTAGAAACTTCCAAGAAAAGTTTTCTCACTGCTATGAATGAGTCACGAACAAGATGGTTCCCTGTTTATCCTCCAAGGGTTGTCAAAGCTGGATATGAAGCCGAGAACTAGTACAGCCTGTCTTCTTCTCTTGGGGTGAAGCCAGCACCACAGTGATAGAGAAAAGATGTGGAAAGAGACCTCTCCTTGAGCTGCTGAATTAACCTGTCTTGAATACTATCTTACTCTAGACCATCCTTTCATATGGAACGCTAAAACTCCCTATTGTTAAAATAGGATTAAGTTCCTGTTTCTGTTACTTGAAGTCAAAGTGTTAATGCTGTTGATTTATATTAGTGACTTTGTTAGATTATTATTTTTTTTTGAGACAGGGTCTTCCCATAACCCAGCTGGCCTGGAATTCACTCTGTAGACCAGGCTGGCCTCAATCTCACAATCACCTCGATCTCACCTGCCTCTGCCTCTGCCTCTGCCTCCCAAGTGCTAACATTAAAGGTCTACTCCACCATGCCTGGCAGGTTCTTTTTTTGAAGCACAGAATGTGATCCACATTTCTGCCCCACAAATAATGATTCTTATTGTATTATGGAGAGCAGATTCCAGAAGGCAGAGAGCAGGTGCAGCAGACCACTTAGCAGACTTTTCCCTTAGGGGATGTGGATGGCCTGCTTTGGGACCTATATGAGAGGCAGGAAGCTCTTTAAGAGGGAGCATCATTTTAATGAATATCATTTCAATTCAGCTTTGGGTTTCTGTCTTTAATAATATCATCTCAAGGGGGCAATAAATGTACCAGTACAGAGCTGCTTCCTTTCAGGGCCAATATTTTGGGTGAACTCTGTTTCAGTTTGGTTTAGCCTGGATTCTACTTGTCTAATGATAGCCCTCAAAGGGGACACGTGAGAGGCGGTAGTCTGAATAAGATGGTATGTATGGAGGAGAGAAAGAGAGGATAGAAATATTTCAAAAGTTTTATTTTGATGATAGAATAAATAGACCTTCAAAGGAGGGAAATGTTAAGCGTGACCTTCAAGCTTCTTTACTGAATGGAGAAATGCCACCATTAAGTGGTATGAAGAATTCCAGAAGAGGCCCTAGTGGGGGGAGGGGCTTATTTTGAGTTCAGTCAGGCTTGTGAAGTTGGATGCTTCTTTGTGATATTGAAGGAATTGTTTCAAGAGAGTAGCATGTGATGCTCTGAGGACAGGCTTGGGCTGGAGCTGTTCATATTTTAGTCAAATGCATTTTAGGAGTAATTGAAATGATAGGCTTGGATGGCAAACCATTGGGAAAGAGAAAACTTGAGGAAGATGAGGCTAGGGATGAGGGCTTTGCAGAGGACAGTGAAGCTAACAGAGGCCACTGAGCGACCACTGATAGGCTTTTGCTAGAGATAGAAAGAAAGGGAACAGGAAAATGATGTGTGGTGGGAACAAGGAATACTTTGAAGAGTACCAAGAGGTAGCCATTTCACAAAGATGGAAAGTGTTGGGAAGTCAAAGAATTGTGAGAGCTAGTCTCTAGAGCTGGCCACGAAATTCACGCTTTCTGGAGTGGGAGTTGGCCTTGTTCAACTAGAGACTGAAGTAGGAGGGACGGTGTGTGCCATCTAAGGTCACTGGGATCCTCTTAAAATCACCTCTTAAAATCGTCTAGACACAGTCACCATGTAAAAAGTCTGTTTACTCAAAGACTATCCTGTGAAGTGGTCCAAGTAACCCCACAAGGGATGTCATGGGGAGAAGAGAGGAAGGGGAGAGGGAGATGGAGGGAGGGAGAAGAAGAGAAGATAGAAGAGAGAAAAGAGAAGAGATAAGAAGAGAAGAGAAGAAGAGAAGAGAAGAGAAGAGAAGAGAAGAGAAGAGAAGAGCCACTGAGAGACAGAGACAGAGAACTGACCCATCATCAGCCTATAAGGAAGGAGCCATCAAGGACATACAGTCTCCGGGTGACTGCTGCCCCTGTCGTTTAAAACAAATAAAGGGAAGGAGACTTTGCTATAGAATAAAAATGACATCAAGAGGCAGACCAACGAAGTACAATATGAATGCTTTATTTGAATTTTAATTTAAATCACCCAATAATAAAAACACATCTTCAAGGAAACTGGAAAAACAGAATATGTATGTGTATGAGATATTAAAGAATTATTGCTAGTCATTTAGCTGTAATATAGCACGCAGTTTATGTTTTTAAAAACATGCCCTTAGGGTTGGAGAGACAGCTTCCAGGTTTAAGAGCATTGGTTGCTTTTGCAAAGGACCTCAGTTGGGTTCCCAGCACACACATGGTGGCTAACAACTATCTATAGCTCCAGTTATCTTCTGGTCTCTATGGACATTGCATGCACATGGTACATTTAATGCATGCAGGCAAAACATTCATATACATAAAAATAAGAAAAATTTAAATATGACTATCAGTTAGAGATGCATACCTCTGATTACCTGATATATGGGATTTTCTTTGAAATGCATTTAATCATAAAATGGAAATAATTGTTGAATCTGGGTGATAAGAAAATGAGAATTCATTATACTTGTTTCTCTATTCAGATATCTGAAAATTTCTATCTTACAATTTTTGAAAACTATATTGAAACTTACTCTCAGTTTATTAAGGATTCAGTCATAAAATTAGGCTAACATTAAATTGTGGTAACTGAGTGTACTAACTGTAAGATGTGACTGAAGAGAAGCCCCCCAGCAGTTCCAGGACTCATGACTGACAGACACCTTGGCAACTCCAGCCAAACTTCCAGAATTCACAAGCATCTGTGTAAAGGGACTGCCGCTCCTTAACACCAATAAGAAAAGTTTCTTGAGATGATAAGCTTCCTGACACCAAGTAATAAGCTGGTTTTTTTTTTGTTGTTGTTGTTGTTGTTAATTACTTTCCCCTCATTTAAAAAGCCTACAAACAGCCTAGGCTTTGCTAGCCTCTCCACTGCCTACCTGGGAGGCTAGCCTCCGTGCCCCAAGATGAGGGACTAGTTTCTCCACTCTGGAACTGGGAGGCTAGCCCCGTGCCCTTAATAAATGTCCTGTTAATTCTCAAGCCAGAGTCTCTTGTTTGTTTCTGCTGGGTTATACTCCAAACCAAACCCGAACCCAAACCTTACACTAACATGTCATTTTAATGAAACTCTACAAAGGAAAAAAAATGGCAAAGGGAAGGATTCCGTTGGGAGGATGTGCATGAATGCACAGGAGAGATGGAGTCCCCGACAGTCTGAGGTGCTGAAAAGGAGGGCGTGGGCTCCAGAACCAGGGTGAAGATGGGGCCAGTGTAGACAGGCGCCAACCAGGCCACTGACATCTAGAACAGGAGGGAATTCCCACTTGTCAGACTCTAAATCCTCAGAGAATTTGGGATGCGGCTCAGTGTGAGAAAGCTAGGAGACTGGTAATTAGGAAACTGAAACTTGAAGAGATGTGTCAGTTACTAAAGGAAGGGAGGATTGAAGTCACTGGAGGAGCTCAGTGGAACCTCAGCAAGTCCAGAGCATCAGCTGGAGTGTTCCTGAAGGAATGCACTCAGGGTAGGCCAACTGCACTAAGAGCAATGGAAGGAGAATGAAGTGGGCTGAGAGGAAAAGCAGGCCTTGCTGAGCTGCTCCGTGGCAATTTGGAGAATGGTTGTCTTCAGCCAGCCCAGGACTCAGAAAGTGAGGGAGGAGTCCCAGGTGTCCGCAAGTCTAAGTCCCGGAGATTCAAATTCAATACAAGGGACTGTCGGACTGCCGTGACAAATCCTGCCTCTGTGTTGGGTTGAGGGAGTGGAGTAAAGCTAATTAGAGACTAGAGTCCCGTCTCATTCCAGGTGGCAAGCAAGCAGGCTGACAGCAGAGCATGGAGCTGTGAGCTCCTCTAGGTGGCTCTGTAGCTTCCTTGTCTTGATGGATTGAAATTTCAAGATCTAATCTGTCCAGTGTGGTCCTCTTCGTAGGGAAGAGTCTCAAACACGAAGGTGGTCCAGAGCTTCACACCAAGGACTACAGCCATTCAGGAACACTTTCGCAGCTTTTATTCTAGAAATTTATTATTTTTTAATATTTTACTTATTATTTTATTTTATGCATATGAACATATTGCCTGCAAGTATGTAAGTTCACCTGTGTCATGCAAAGCCCACGAAAGTCAGAAGAAAGCGTTGGATTCCCCTGGAACTGGAGTTCTGGACTGTTGTTAGATGTCATGTGGTGCTTGGAATTCAACCCTGGTCCTCTGCAAGAGCAGCCAATGCTCTTAAATGCTGAACTATCTCTCCAGCCCAAATTCTAGAAATTTTTAAAAGTAGGCTTTCAAAATTAATGGGCCAGTCAGTTAGCACTGCTGAGGTTGATCCATTGGGCTAATTGCTTTCCTTTTCATTTTGACCCACTCCCCACTGAGTGTCAGGTAGCCCTTCCTAGCAAATCTTTGGAAATTCCTAGGAATAAAGCAATTGCCTTCCCAGCAGGGCACAGCAAAGTTGGCATATTTGCAGAAAGAACAGGAATAATAGATTCGTAGCTTAAAACCTGGAAGAAAATGGCTTTTCCCCTGCTGAAAAATCATAATCCACTCCTGCTTTTAAAAACTTGCTCTAAAATCTAAAGGACTCTGAGTCTAGGACACGCTAGAACGATCTGTTCTGACATAGCTTGCCAATTTATCTATTGTCAAGATAAACGCTTGCTTCTTTCTTGCAACTTCTTCAGCTACGGAAGTTGAGTGCTGCATGGATGTCCGAAAATAAAGCCTGCCTGGAGTCAGCAGGAGCAACAGGAGCGGAGAGAATGGCTCTTTTTCTTTGTCTCTTGCGGTTCTCTGATTTGAATCTGCAATGGCAGAAAGAAAGTGGTTGGGGAGGAAAAGCCAGTCTGAGTAAAGGCCACTGGTCACTTGGTCACATTGGATGGGCTCACTGAAATGAGGCTGGCTTGCTCTGGGGCACTAGGTTAGGGAGGGGGGCTGAGCAGAGGGCCTTTGAGTGGTGCCTAAGGAAATTCAGAGCCATCTAAACGAGCCTTTTAAGTCTGACAGACAAATTGATGTTTCAAGATTACCCGGCTGTGATATGCAATGAGGTGGGCGGTGGGTGATGGGTGTTCATAGAGACAGGGAGAGGGGGACAATGAAACCGAAGGAACAAGATTCTCTTCTGAACCAACAAACACTTATTGAGTGAGCTCCTGTAGTGTACTTGCCTTGTGCCCTCAGGGTATATCTTCAAGCATCTTTCTTCTCAGCCAATAGAGTCACACCTGACTTTTGTCCAAGCCAGATCCCCGGAGTCTGTCAAGTCTTCCTGTCAGTGAGAGGCTGCTGACACCTGCTTGCTGTCCCTCATCCTGCTCCTCTTTATATCCAGTCACTTCCATCTCCCAATGATGATTACAAGCCTCCCTGCCTCCAGCCTTCCCCTGTAACTCCCCCTCTAACTGGAGCAGTTGGGGTGGGAGGTAGGATGGCCTTTCTAGAAGCCTCTCCCAGCCCGTCCTAACCCATCCCAGCAGAAACAGTACTGTTGTACCCCACTGTTCCCAGGGCAAAGGCAAGTTTCCTGTCTCCCGACAGAGCTCAAGGCCCTGAGACTGGTCTCTGTTAGCTCTACTCTCTCCTCTGGACTCTTGCTTCCTTTGCCACCTGCTATCCCTGTCCTTGGCTATGTAGAAATCTTTCAGTTCCTCTAAAAGGTCTTTCTTATTCTTTCTCCTCCCTGTGTGAAATATTGTTCATATCATTCCTCCCCTGTCACTCAGCCTCCTCTAAGAAAGTTCTTCCTGCTCTACAGTTCTCTCCCATGTCCTGGTCCTTCTCTCCTCTTCAGGGTGACAGTCTCCATGGGGCAGGGTCTCCCCCGACCCCCAGAATATCAGAGTTGCCTAGCAGATACTCATTAATGTGAGTGATGAACTTACAAAGAGCCAGGGGAGGGGGCAGAGGAGTCATGCATCCCATTTTACAGGTAAACTGAGGCTCAGAGAGTGATTTCCTAATTTTTCTAAGACCTCTCAGCTTCATAGCCCAGAATCCAGCTCAGGGCTGCTGATGTCCCACAAGTTTTTCTCATCTTCCTTTTGGCCATGATGGGACTCATCACCCAGAAAGATGCTACATCTTGAACCATCCTTGGTTCTGTCGATCACTCAGCCAGACCACCATGGGAATGAAGGTGTAGACAGACAAAACAGCTTTGATATATTAGTAAGGGATTTCATAAACCAGAGTATTATCCAACTTGAAGACTGTAAGGAGCGAGGAGTCCAGAAGAAACAGTTTCAGACAAAATTGGAACATTTATTTCACTGAACTTATGATTCAGAACACAAACCTTCTGTGTTTTTGAAAGCTAGGGGGTCTAGTTGCACATGTTCATTACTTTTTTTTTTTTTCCCTTCAATAAATGTTTTCTGCCTACTTTTTTTTCTCTTTTTGATTGACTGGAAGAGTCACATTTCAGAATGATAGATATTGTTCATTTAACTCCAGCATTTACTTTTCCCCTAAACTAGCGTCCTGTTGATGATTGATCAGACTTCTCCTCCATTTAGCACCCATGTAAAACATTGCAAAAGATTGGGTCTGCAGCTGGGAGAGGTTTTTTTTTTCCCCCAGCAATCTGTTCAAGCCGAGGCAGGCATGGAAGCTCTTAATGAAACGTCGGTGGATATTAGGATTTTATGGACTGGAAAACAGTACAAATCAAAGCGCTTTGCTTACTGTTTATCTGTTTAGAGCATTTTTATTTTCTAAACCTAGCAATGCTCATCTTTTCATGCTGCATTTTAGCCTGGCTCTTTACATATTGATTTTCCCGTTCAGTGGTGTGCCGGATGAAGTTGGAGCACTCAGCGTACTTGTTAGATGAGTGGGCACAGAAACTGAATGACTGCGGTACACTCCCTGCCCCAGACCCTTCTACTCAAGGGGAGGGAGGGGGCAGAGCCCACTGTACAGAAACAAAACATGTCTACACCCATTTTCTCCCGGTGTGGTTTTCCTTATTGGCAGGCAGGACTAGCCTTTTGTGCTAGTAGACACGTAGTGTGTACTTGCAAATCTGGCATCAAAAGTGGCATCCTCTTTTTAAATGTTGTTAATATAATGGACAAGATCCCAGCAAGAAGCCAAAGCTATCAGATAGTCTGTTCAGGGTCTGGTAAGTTTTTTTTTTTTTTTTTTTGTGAAGGGTCAAATAGTATTAATAAAGAATTTTGCAAATCAAGATTTTTGCAAGTCACACACTATCTCTATCAAAACTAGTGACCTTAGAAAATACCTAAGTATTGTGGTATTGTGTGTGGCCAAGTTGCAGTTAAGCTATCTTTTCAAAAGGAAATGGGAAGAGGGGATGGTTCAGTGGTCAAGAGCACTAGCTGCTCTTGCAGAAGACATGGATTTTGTTTCTAGCACACAGAGGCTAACAACCATCTATAACTCCAGCTCCAGGGGATCTGACACCCCCTCTTCTGGCCTCCATAGGCATTGAATGACATGGGTATACTTACATACATGTAGACAAACAATCATCCCCATAAAATAAAAATGAATTTATAAAAAGACTGGAAGAAGGATTCAACTGGGACTCCCTGTATGTGGGTTCCATAGATTCAACCACCCTGGTAAAAATTGTGCTTGGCAACCGTTAAGATAACATTACAGGAGCCAGAGAGATGAATTTTTAGAGGTTGAGAGCACTGATTGTTCTCGCAGAAGTCTAGGGTTCAGTTCCCAGCACTCACATGACAGTAACAACCATTTATTTGTAACTACAGTTCCAGGGCATCCAACAGCTTTTTCTGGCCTCCATAGGTATTGCACGTATGTGATGTATTTACATACATGCAGGCAAACACTCATGCACATAAAATAAAAGTTTAAAAACTTAAAATCATTGAAAAGATATTAGGTACTACAGGTTGATTTATACATGATTTAAAGTATATGGAAGGGTGTACACAGGTTCCATGTGAATATTGCACTGCTTTATGTTAGGGACTTGAACATGGAAGGATTTGGCTATGTGCAGGGCCTCCTGAATCAATTAGTTCCCTTTGGATAACGGTAGAGGACTCTGGTTTGTGGGATATCTTTGTTGACCACTGGTTTAAACTGACAGATGAAGAGACAAGGTACAGATATGATACAAGCTCCAGGGAACAGAAATGGGAGGTGAATCTGCCCAGAGAACAGCAGCAGGAAGCTGTTATTCCCCTAGAGACTGAAGGGACAGGAGAGAGAACAGCGTTCTTATGGAGTATTCCTTAACAAGCCAGGCTTACCTCAATATTCCAAATAAAGAGACAGGCAGTGGTGAAAAGCAGAGAGAGGAGATTTATTTGGTGTGGCCACATTGGGAAGAGGAACAAACAGATAAGGAGATCTAATGAGCCCCAAGTCCATCATCCAGGCACTGATATGGGGTCTAGTTTAAATAGAGAGCTAGAGGTATGCATAGCCAAGCAGTCCTGGTTAAGGTGTGGTTCCCACCCATCATTGTCTGTCCTCCAGTCTGCCTGCAAGGTGGCCTGATAAGTTGTCAGACTATGTGAAATTTCTTCCTGGGAGACTGCCTCTTCCTATAACTGGCATTCTACCAGAACGTTAGCCCTTACCCTCTCCCAGCATGAAACTCCTAAGGAAATTCCAATTCTTGGAGACCAAGTGTTTCCATAGTCTGACAGGGAAAGGCAGGAGCACAAATGCCTCTCTTTCTTTAGGAAGTATTCCGCTCCTGTTTGGATGGTTATAGTATCTCTGGTGAGAGTGGACTCATGGAGAGACACCAGTGTAGTGCAGGAAGACGTGCCCTGACCCCCTTCTCCTCCATACCTCCTGCCAAGGACTTGTTGTCTCACCTAATCTACACTCCCAAAGGTCCCTGGAGTGGAGTTGGCATCTCAGAGCATAGAACACTGTGTGAATGACACAGGGTAAGGTGGGGATGGAGCCAAAGAGAACAAGAGCACAGAGTTGTCTGTTAAGGACTAACTTCCTAAAGCCACTGCTTTTGGGAGTGGCAGCAGCTTGGCTGGCAAACTCTTGGCCCTGGTTCTGCACTCTTGACTTTAGGCTCAAGTACTTGCCCTCTCTGACAGAGAGGCCTGTGATCTAAGTCTGGCCAGGGAGATGTAAGGCAAGTGAGTTCTTCTACACTCTTAGGAAAGACAAGTTCTCCTTTTGCTAATGGAGCCAAAGTTAGAATGTGGTACCCTCCTGAAGCAGGCCAATGTTCAGTAAACACAGGGGTAAGCAGGCTACACGGGGTCTGGGAAGCCAAGACTGGGTACTGTTACTGAGCCTTGGATCAAGCTACACCTAGAACAAACACTTTCATTTCTCTGTTATATAAGACAATTTTCTGACTGAAAGAATCCTCAGAGAAAAAGTCTAGATCTGCTTCTGGAACTAAGATCTGCCTCCTCCACAGGTGGTGGGCTTCAAATGAACTATTTCAGTCACCAAAGCATGCAAAATTGACCCCAAGCTTTTCCTGTGTGCATGGATATTTTCACATATGCATGGGGCTGCATTCAAGCATGGTGTTTAATGCTAGTGCGTACATTTTTCAGATGAAAAAAACCCATCTTTGCAAATATCTGCATGACATGGACCTCAGTTGTCACAAAGGCAGCAACTTCCTAGGTAATTACATAGGTCTGTGGAGATAACCATAGCAACCCAGCAGGCTTTGAGGCGTGATGTCACGCAGATCACCCTGACTGGGGGATGCTGATGTTAAGATAGTCCTTGCCTACATTCTGGGGACTTTCATTTGCTTGAACTATTCTTAATACACAAGACCTCCTGTCAGGTAGTGATGGTAAATTTTTTAAATTTATGAACCAGTAAAATGTCCAAACAGAAAAAAAGACAGAATTGTCAGCTTTTAATTTTGCTAAGTGGGAGTATTTAACAAGAGATAAAACAAACAGCTATCATTTCATGAAAAACAGCATGGCTTCACGGACCCTGTGTCTGACTGGGCCCTGGTGTAGACCTAGGACTCCACATGAAGGATGCACGGGGCTAAGTCTAGTCCTTGTGTTGCTAAGCCAAGTTCCCTGCCTGGACTGTGTCCACTTGAGGGGAAGAAGCATGTTTGTCTTCACACAAAGAGATTTCCTGCTAGTCATGAATCCATAGGGTCATGTCTGCTCAGAATGGACTTTTCTCTAATCTATACGAAACTCACTGGGAGCTGGCAGTGACCTAGCAACTGCATTGTCCTGCCTTAAAAATTGTCACTGGGGCTGTGCTTTGACCAGTGCCTGGCAATACAGGTATGTATACAGTTCCATGAATGCTTCATGACTGCAGAAACCCTATCATGGGCATTTCCTGCTCCAGAAGCAGTCACTAGGAAGCCACAAGGGGAGTAGCAATCAGTGGAATCACATTAAATGGAATTTTCTTGCCTCACTGAGATCCAAGTAGAAGAGAATGGAGATTGTGAACAAGAGTTCTCAGAGAGATATTGCACCTTCAGCTGAACCTTCTGTAAGGCAAAAGAACTGATTAGAACTTCAGTGGTTATGGAGAATGTGGAATGTTGCAGGTCCAGAGCCTAATTTCAATGTATCTTGTGCTATTTTTAACCACCTCAAATAATCATTCCCTGTCCACTTCTTTGCCTGGCCTAACATCCTGTAACTAACAGCTAAGACCTTTCTGGATTGTATTAACTTAACAAAACCGTAAGTTCCACCAACTAAAAGGCTAAGAATGCCATCTGCTAACCTCTGAGACCTGTAGTAGAGATTTCTCCTTTTTGCTTCAGCCTACCTACTTAATGTTTCCACCAATTTATTTGAAAAGTGCCTTGATTTATGACTTTATTTTGTTACTATAAAACTTCATCAAACTGTTACCACATTGGAACATGGAATCAAGGGTTACCTAAATTCCAGGCCATGTCCACGCATATTTGACTCTAAAATAAGTGATCTCTTATCCTCTTTGAGGTGAGAGGTTGTATTTTTACATCTATAGTTATGGTGCAATAATGTGATGTCCAAAAGTGATCTGCTTTTCACCGAAGGAGTCACCTGGATGGAAGCTAGTTACCACCATGGACCATTGAGTCAAAGCCATCTGGAGATTTTAATGAGTTCTTCCCAGGGCTTGCTAGCAGTCTTCCTTCCTTCCTTCCTTCCTTCCTTCCTTCCTTCCTTCCTTCCTTCCTTCCTTCCTTCCTTCCTTCCTTTCTTTCTTCTTTCTTCTGGATACTCCTCCATTTATAATCTAAGGAAGGGAGAAATGTTTGGAAAAAAGACATAGATATACTTGGTACTCCAGCTGGTTCTGTGTTTGATGATGTGTTGATTCACATTACAAGTGCTTTCCTTCCTTGTGGGGACTGTGAGGAAACCAGCTGTTTAAGTGCCTGCTCTGTGCCAGGTAAGGCACTAAATGCTCATATGGGTACCTCTGCAGTTCATAGATCTGGTCCCTTGAAGGGTTAAGTAACTTGATTATGATATGTGTAGCTATTTCCTCTGCATTGAAACACTCCCTCCTGCAGGAAGGAGGGAGGCTTCTAAGACTCAGGAAACTAAAGGAACTTTTAAGGCCTCTTGCCAAGCAGTAAGCAAACACTAGAGAGAGGAGACCTTTCCGGCGGTGCCTGCTTGCAAATTGGTCTTGGATCTCCTCACCCATGCTGTGATGGCCACCTTGATCTTCAATCACCCATGCTCTGTGAACCCTAGCCCACACTTCTGTAACCCAAAGAAGCCAAAGAAGCTCATGGGTTCACAAAGCTAGACTTGGGTGAAAGTCTTTTTGGTCTGTTATCACTACCCAATATGGGGTGACCAGATGTCTGTTCACATCTCCCCAGGACAAATCACACAATACACAGAGGACAAATGAGACTTTGATTGCCCAGTCTGAATTGCTAATGCAGGGATTTTTAATGTGACAGGACCTTTATTAATTCAGTCATGCTTGGCCCAATGACTTAGAATGCTAGAGGCTCATGGTCAGCAAAGGTTGACCTGGGACAGTGGTTCATACCAGTGAAAATTAAAGATACAAGCATTAATGGGGATATGAAAAATGAAAGCAAACTTTAGTAAGGAAATAAAGAAATGCTGAAACCACCAGGTGAAGTCAGTGAGCCACCAGGACATCTGCACAATTCTAAAGTATCTTTTCAAAGAAACTTATCATTTACAAATATAAGGATACTGGCTTAACCAAGCACTTAGACATAGTATACTCAATGGGGCACAAAAGGACACTGTGTGCTTCTTCAACTTCCAACAGCAGCATTGGCCTTTGTTTTATTCTTGCCAAAATACCTCAGCTGAGACCAATTAAGAGGGAACAGTCAGATAGGCCCAGATTACAGAACATTCTGGATGACAACATGCTTGCAATATTCAGAAAAGTCAGTGTCCCTTATAGCAGTGGTCACAAATGGGTACTAAGCAGAAAAGAGAGCATCTCATAGGGTGACTGAGACAAACCTCACAAGCTTGAGCAAAAGAAGCTAGACTTTCTAAAGAATATACAGCATTTAGAGCTGAGGTGATAATTCAGTCAGTAAAATGCTTGTTGTCTAACCATGGACCTGAAGTTTTCCTCAGAATCCATATACCTGTAATGGATTGTACCTGTAATCCCAGTGCTGGGAAGATAGAGACAAAAGGATCCCTGGGACTTGCTGGCCAGTCAGTCTAGCCTAATCATCAAACTCCAGACCAGGGAGAGACCCAGTCTCAAAAAACAAGGAGGACAGCTCATGACGAACAAGATGGGAAATTGTCTTCTAGCTTTCTCATATGTATGCACTCACACTCTTTCCCCTCCACACAAATACACTAACATGCACACACATATGCACAAAAGAATATACAACATTCAATTCTGTTTATAGAATGTTAAAATATGCATAAGCCTGATGCATGGCTGGACGATGGCTGGAAGAAACCCAAGAGGAAATTCTGGGCTGTGATTGTGTGTGTTGTGTGTTTCTTGACTTGAGAACTGGTTACAAGGATATTTATGAAACTTCATTATGGCTAATATAATGCATATATGAGTGAGTGTGTGTGTGTGTGTGTGTGTGTGCATGTGAGAGAGAGAGAAAGAAAGAGAGAATAGTAACATGGCAGAATGTTGGTGACTGGAGAAAGTACACAAAGCTATACAGATATGTGTTACTTATATTATTTTTTTTTTTCGAGTCAGGGTCCCTTTGTAGCCTCACATGGCTTACTACTAGCTATGTGAACCAAGCTGGCCTCTGTCTCACAGAGATCTGCCTGCCTCTGCCTCTGCCTCCTGACTACTAGAATTAAAGGCACGTGCCACCACACCTGGCCCAACTCATATTATTCTTTTCAATCTTCTCTAGGTTTGAAATTTTTAAATGAAAAAAGATTGGAAGAAAATATAAAAATGTACTTAAGCTGAAGTGTTCTGTTTAATGGAAATAGAAACTGTACTATTTATAGGTAGGATGTCTACAAAAATTCCCATCATTCAAGACATTTAAGTGTATGCAAAGCATGCACACTAACACAAGCTAACAAAACAACTTGAGGCTATTTTGTGTCCATCCTTAAACACAAACCAAATACTTTATCTGGTATTCCCACAGAAATAGCAATCCGTTCTCATGTTGAAAGAAAACTGTTCAGGGCTGAACTTACTACACTCTGCCTCTGTGATTCTGAGTCTTCAAGGGTGCTGCAGCATAGGGCTGTCATAACAATGCTCACTGGCTTTTGATTCCCATTTGCATAAACTATGTAACACCACTGGGGATGTTGGCCAACTCTGGAATATTATTTTTTCTTCAAAATGCATACTCTGGGGGAATGAAAGGAAAAACTTCAACTCCTTCCCATGTTTTCCACTCCTAGGCCTGGATAGAAAAATCCCAGAAGGGACTGTGAAAAGGACTCAGTGGGTAAAGTTCTCACTGTACAAACATGAATACCTGAGTTCAGATCCCAGTATGCATGTATAAAGCTAGATGTGGCTGTGCATACATCTGTAACTCCAGTGCTACGGGATTTGGAGACAGGAAGATTGCGGTGCTTCTCGGCTGCCAGCCTAGCTCCAGGCCCAATGAGAGATCCTGCCTCAAAGGAGTAAGGCAGGGAGTGAGACAGCAGGACACCTGACATCTGCCTCTGGCCTCTGTATATGCACTCAGGGATGTACACTGACATGCACATACACATATGTGCACAAGGAAAATCCCAGAAGAAAGCAGACAAAAGAAAAAAGAAGTTCTATTTGTTTTGGTCCACCTTTGTCCTAAACTGGCACCCTGGTCACCGGCTAGCATCTGAAGAAGTGTTGTGGGTATGTGGTGATTTCAGAGGATGCAACAGCGTCTGAGAATCAAAGAACCAACTGTGATTATTACAATGAGATCAACTTTGTTCTTTTAAAATCCCATATTGAGCCAAATTTATGCTAGATGCTATACTAAACACTTTAAATGTGTGATTTTGCTCAGTTTTCATAACAAAATTAGATATCTTGTTTTACAAATGAAGTGACTTAGGGGGCTGTGGAGATAGCTCAGTCTGTCAAATGCTAACTATGCCAGAATGGAGATCTGTGTTTGATCCTTAGAACTCACGTAAAAACCTGGGCATGGCGGTACAGGCTTGTAATTCCAGAGCTGAGGAGGTGAAGACAGGTTATCTGGGTCTTGCTGGCTAGCCACCCTAGCCTATTCTCTGAGTTCCAGGCCAATGAATGAACTTGCTTCATAAAAACAAGCCAGATGGCATCTGAGGAACACCCCAGGTTGACCTCTAGGTTCCAGACACATGCATACACCTCTGAACTCCATTACACGCATGTGTATATATGTAAACACACATCCACACACAAATGAGGCAATTAAAACTTGAATTGTGCCTTAGTGTGATGATTACTTTTATATGTCAACTTGACTGGACTACTCAGTGCCCATGAATTTGGTTGGACATTATGCTGGCTATGTCTATGAGGGTCTATGAATGGGATAGACATTTAAGTCTACTAAGAAACAGTATTCTTTCCTAGAAGAACCAAGAAAAACCACAAAGGAGGAAATGCTCCCTTTAAGTTAGTGGAGGATGTGTCTGCCTGGGGTTGGAAATTGCAAGAATCACTTCAGCCAGGAGGGAGACTTTGATTTGGGGCAGAGGAAAGAAGAACATAAGGGAGAGAGAGAGAGAGAGAGAGAGAGAGAGAGAAAAGGAGGGAAGGAAAGAAGGAAGAAAGGAAGCAAATATCTGGGTTCATGACAATATTGATGAGCTGTCAAGCTGACCCATCTCGAAATCACCTTGTCTTGAGACTTCTGTCAGATAAGCAGCAATCGTATTGTTGAAGCCTCTTTTATGTGGAAGTCTTTCCGCTCCCATCCCTTAATTTCTCCCTCTCTTTTTCCCTCTTTCCTTCATTTCCTTTTGTTTTTTGGTTAGTTCTTGCTAAGTAGCCTAAGCTGGCTTCAAAGTCCCACCATGGTCCAGATTGGTGTATGTCATTATACCTGGCTGGATATGTCATTATACCTGGCTGGAAGTGGGTTTTCTATGCACAGAGTCCTAATCTATCAGTTAGTTTAATTTGCACTGTAAGAACTCACATCAAGGAAGGTGTACTTATCAAGGGAATATAAAGATTCATTACCACCCCACATCATTTACAAACAGTCCAACGATTCAAAGTACATGTGTATAATTGTACTTTGTATACACATGTGTATATCCAGCTCTTCATTCCTTTAACTTTCTGTCCTTCTACTCTCTTTCCGTTCATTTATCCATGCATCTATGTATCTATCTATAGCTCTGTGGTCAGAATGTTTGTGTTGTTACCGCATGCTGTAGCCCGTACAGAGAATCACTGTGAACATGGTGGTATCAGACCGTTAGAGAAGCTCTACAGTAAAAGGCAAATGAAACAAAACAAAATAAAAACTAACTTGGTGTTTATCCAGTATTAATCCTTTTCTTGAGCACACATTTTAACAGCAGCCTTTTTTGCCACTCACGTGGGCATGTGACCAGCAACTGTCTGCTAAGTTCCCGCACATATTTTCAGAGGACAATTGTTCCCTCTGAAGGCGACACTTGCTATTCCAAAGCACTGAAGCAGAACCCCGGGCACACACAGGCTGTTGGGATTTGCCTTGCAGAAGTTTATAGATAACTTGATATTAATACCTACACAAATGATGCATTTCTGTTCTCGCCTTATTCTTGATGATTTCTAAATTCTAGGAACCTTGGGTCTGGCCCATCATCCTGCTTGAGCTAACCACATTTGACACAAACAGTCCTGTTCATGGGTGGCCCTGTGCCCTGCTTACACCATCCATAGCTCAAGAGGTAATCCTGTGCTTGTGTTGTGGCATAAACTTCAAATCACATGCATACTAACACTAGTTTATGAGCAAGAAATTACTATGTCTGGTTCATTGACATTTACTTCTGAGAACCGTTTCAATCAGATTAATCCGTTTATCTAAATAATCTTCCACTCACTTCACAGCATCAGAGCATCAGAACTCACCGATACATTCTCTCTTGATGTTTCCAGCCGTCCTCCTTAGAGGTTGTGATGCAAGATTAATTATTACCTGGAGATTTGCAGACTAGGCTTTTATTGGAGTTTGAAGAAATCCAAATAATAGCAACCTCTATCCTGTCAGTGTTTGAGAAAGGGAGAAAAGAACAGGGTGGATGGGGAGGTAAATGTCAGTCTATTACTGAGCCAGCTTTTGGAGAAAGTGAATTGACTGCTCAGCTACAGGAGCCCTGGTAGAGGTGGCTTTTGCAAGAGAACCAGGACACCAGGGACTGTAGTGACTGACAAAGGTTTCTTTCCTATTCACATGACCTGTCCACTGTGGGCCAGTTAAGGGTCTGTTCCATGTCTCCTAGAGATGGAGACTCAGAAGTTGGAACAGACTATCTGGAACATTGCCAGCTGCCGTGGCAGGAGGAGAATGCAAGCTTGCTGAGTAGCACACTGATTCTTAGTTTCTATCCACAGGTGACCCCAACATTTCTGCTCTTCTGTCATTGGCCATGAGCGAGTTTTCCTCCTAATACTGAACCCCAGAACTAAACAAACAAACCTGTCCTTGTTGGATCAGGCACCCCTGGAAAACTCAGAGGCTTCAGTGTAGGCAGGCAGAACTTTTCCTGCAGACCCTCTCATTGGTCCCATCTCAGCACCTGAAGCCAAATGTTCCTTTCTGACCCACCCCAACCCAAAATGTGTTATGACAAGCAAATACCAAATCTCAGATGGACTACAAAATGGGGAAGCCGGGGTCTGAGCCCACCTTTGAGAGGTTCTAAATATTTATGACAAGGAGTGAGGCTTCCAGTCCAGACTGTGGGCTTCGACAAGAAATGACTTGAATGGGCCACATCTCTTAAAGGGGATTTTAGTGGTACCTGCCTCAAAGCTGTATTTGGGAATTAACTGAGCTAATACTTACAAAGCACTTCACACAGTGTTGGATGTATACCGAGATTCTCATCAAGATTCACTCCTTCCAGTATTATTGTGATATTGGCCCTTCTAAAGAGTCTCAAGATAGAGCAAATTACCACTTTACCCCTCCTGAAAAGATGTAAAACAGAATACAGACTTGCAAGCTGGGACACTTGAGTTTAAATCTTGCCACAATCTGTTCTTCCTCTGTGTGGCCTTAATCTCTCTGAGCCTCAGTTTCCTTACTACAAAATGGAACACAAATATCTACTGAGTAGATGCTGATGAAGACCAAAGGAATGAGGTAAATGTTCAAGGAACTAGTTTTCTAGAGTGAAGCAGCACTCTACAAATGTAAGAAATCCTAACTATGAACCCAGCCAGAGGGCTCTGCACACGACACTTCCTGATGGTGTTCATTGCTGCCCTCCTATTGAGTTGGTGCATGACTCTAGTTTAACCTAAATGTCCCTTGCTCAAGATAATTGCTGATTTAGACTTAAAACTTCTCCCAAATCACAATTAGAATTCAAACCCTGGAACTCCACTAGGGATGCATAATGCTACATGTTCTGTCACTGAAATTAATCAGCTGCAAATGATTAAATTACTATATATAGTGAGAAACACAACAAAGCTGTAATTTTTATATAAATTCCAGAATGTTACATTATTTCCCTTAGGCACTGACACTGGAATAATTTCTTCACAATCGTTGCTTTGTCTTCTGTAAAATAAAATTTTAAAAACCCATTGCTCCTCAAGCGTACCAGAGTCTGTGTTCAATATTTAATATGATTAATGTTTACTGTGTTTGTTGTGGGGCTGACTGCTAATTGTGGCGCTAAACCACACCCCCTCCATCATCTTTGGGGGCTGAGGGATGTTGGTTCAGAATGCTGTTTGAGAAAGTATCAATTAAAATTCAGCTCCATTGAGCACACAAATCTTTTCTGTTATTTGTTTGTGGTGCCCCACATCTCTGGAGGCAACATTTGCCTTCACTGTCCTTTCAACAGCAAGAGTAGTTTGAAACTCTAGCAGTTTCTCAGGAAGGATATAGCCTGTGGTGAAGTCCCAACCTGGTTCACCTGACAAGGGTGTGTGTATGAAAGTGAGCGTGTGCGTGTGCGGGCGCTCATGTGCGTGCGCATGTGTGCGCAGATATGGATGAGTGATTTTCACTACCCCAGAAGAGATTGCCTCCTTAGACTTTGCACATCAGCCACACTGTCACTAGCTCATCAGAACACTGAACTGAGAGTCAGAAAACATGGCGTGATTGATTATCCGCTGTGCCTGAGCACCAGCATGATGAACTCCTGGCCTTAGTGTTCTTATATACAAAGCAAGAATAATCATTTCTGCTGGAAGGTTGAGGAAGCTGGTGGGCTTTGTAGTGACTAGGATGCTCTTCAGAGATGAGAGTTACTGTCTTTGAGAGGTTCCTCTCTTTGACTTTCACACCTCAGCAGGTCCTCTGGGTCCCTCCTCAAAGCCCCTGCGACCTTTCTGGAAAACTGTGGGGAAAATCTAGAAACTCTGCTCAGTAAGAACTCTGGGTCTCACGTGTCCTCACTGCTGATGCTGCCCAGAGCTGCTGCTCTATTGTGCCCCTGGTCACCTGAGCTGTGTGAGGTTGAAAGCTATTGTGCTGTAAGGCTTGGATTCACTCCAGTCGGATTCCACTCGCAGCCAGTGCTCAGCTGAGACCTCTGGACCACAATGCGAGTAAGAATGAGGAAGAGAAAACTACTGGTCACAGGTGGACCCTGCTAACTTCTCTCTGCTAACTATCCTTCCTTCCTACACCCTCCCTCCCTCCCTTCCTCCCTCCCCTCTCCTTCTTTCCCTCTATCCATTCTACCTTTTCCTCTCTTCCCTCAGCTTTTCTTTCTCTTTGCCTCCCACCATTAATTTGGAAAAGAGCATTGGAGACTTGTTGAAATAAACAGGAGAAATAGTAGCAAAGACCTAGAACATTCTATTGATGTTAGTGGGTCTGGGCAGAGTGTAAACTATTCTGATGAAGTCTAGGGCTTCCCTGTCTCCCTTTTGGAATGGTTTCCTTGCGGGCAGCCAACTCCAAGATTTGAAACAAAGGTGAAATGCTAAAGTAGGGCTGTTCCCCTGCAGATTCTACTTCCAGACTAGGCTAAGGCTGTGCCTTCACTGTGAACAGGTCTTCCCTGGTGTGTGTCGGGTGAGGGTATGCAGGGTGAGAGAGTCTCTGTACTGATAGGCTGGTTACTCTGGCTTCCAGGTTCCTTGTTTGCACCCTTCTTATTTTAGTTAACCAAAATGCCCATCCCCTCTGTGCCTGACGTCATTCTTGATGAAAACTCCCCTCGCCGGAGAGTATTGTGGGTAGGAAAACTTCCTGGTCCTCACGCCCCCACACTTTTGAGCTCAACCTCTGGTTTGTCATCAGCTTGGTTGAGCAGATTCAATTCAGTTCAGATATGCCCACCAAAGAGGCTTATTTGAACTTTGCTTTTGGCCAAATGATGGGGATCAAGAAGCGAAAAGGAATGTCTACTTGCACCACTGTGTTTCTTGAACAGTGTTTATGTATGATGCTGTATGAAGAACAGAACTGTGGGGCCAACGATCTGGGTGCAGACAGCCCCCGAGTTTCAGTGATTTCTTTCAAGTACCCCTTCCTCATCAGGGAACATGACCTCTGCCTCTGCCCCAAGCATGGCGGTGATCAGGATTCCTGGGCACCTTCAGTCAGCGAAGTATCCTAAATTCTGCTTACTCTGACTCTGTCAGGACGCGGACATTGCTATTCTGCCACCTGCTGGAAGATCGCAGAAAGACTCAAATTTATAGTTAGATAACAACTACTGTGGTAGCTACACAATTACGATGGACTTTTAATCACTCTCGTTTTATCTTATTGGAAAAGTTGCACGGGATTGTTTAAGAAAATTTTGGAACTTCATAGAAGCAAAACAAAACATAAAATCATCTACAATCCTTCTACCTAGAGATCATCTTTGCTCATATTTTGTTGGTTTTTTTAAATCTATTTTTCTAGTTATATGTAAATTCACATACCAGTATTTTAAGGATTTCTTTTAAATGTTTGATTCATCTTACATATTTTTAAGTCATTACATATATATTATAATATAGATAATATATATATTAGTTTCAAGTTACAGCATTTTTGTTTAGCAATGTTTTGATCCCCTTACCATAATTGCAGCATTTCTACCCAGATGTTAATGTTTCTGATTTTAATTTTCATACTCTCACTTCCTCCCTCCCTCTTCCTTCCCTCCTTCCCTCCTTCTCTTTCTTCTTCTGTTCCCTCCTGCCTTATTTCCTTTTCTCTTTGCTCATGTCTTTAGTTCTCTCCACTAGAGAAAGCACAGTAGGACCAGCGAGATGGCCCAGTGGTAGCTGCCCAGTGTGATGACCTGAGTTCAGCTCCCAGAGCCCACATGGTAGAAGGACAGAACTGACACATACAAATTGTCTTCTGACTTCTATATGTGTGCACAAGCATGTATGCACACAATGGAAAAGTAAGTAAACAAGTAAATAAATAAATAAATGAGTAGAAAGGTGCAGTTGATGTTGTTCGTGAGACCTCCTGGTAAACTCTGGATCTCTCTTCCTGGTGGGCTTTTTTGGTCCTGTGATAGAAGACCAGACACTCTGCACTCTAGAGTGAAGAGCAAGATGAGATTGCAAGTTAGTGACCAGCCCAGCATCAGTCTAGCAAGAAGGAAAAGGTGCATTATCACTGTCAGTCTGCTTGGTACTGCCTGGCTCCTCATATGGAGAAGAAACTTGCACAAATAATCCCCAGGAACACTGACAAACCCTGATGAGGGTTTTGGCTATAGCACTTATCCCTTTTCCATTTCACCAGATACTTGAAGACACCAAACTTGGGGGAGAAAACAAATCAACTTGCCTGAAGTCCCCAGCTGGTGGACTCTCAAATTTCAGTGAGCTGTGGGCATCTATGAAAGGAAACGAAACAGTTTCTCCAGCTTCTCTTGACCTGGCAAGGTGAATTTGTGTTCTCATATCTGCTGGAGGTGAGTCAGGGTACCTATGGTAGGTAGGTCATCTCCCTGCAGCAGAGGATTCTGACTACCAGCCATGCTGTGGGGAATGCAGATGTTACCTGCCAACAAATAGCAAAGAAATGTAAAGATGCAGGCGTAGTAGAGTTGGAGGAGGTTTGTGCTCTGTAAACTGCATGGCATAAACCGGGTGAATTTTCCCAGAGTACGTTCTGGGGGTTTTGTTGTTATTTTCATCTGAATCCTTACCCAAGCATCATTTCCCAGTTTTTTTTCTATCCTTTGAAAATGTTCAAAATAAAGTCTCTAAAGATGACTGTCGAATGGGGAAGTGCAGGTTCCTCTTCTCTGGTCAGGACTACTTGTGAGGTTTTTATTATTTACTTGTTTTTAAAATTTATTTTTATTTATGAATATGTGTGTGTCTTTGTGTGTGTATGCCATGTGGATGGGTACTTGTAGAGACCAGAAGAGGGTGTCATATCCCCTGGAGCTGGAGTTCCAGGTGGTTATGAGCTGCCAGTTGTGGGTGCTGGGAATTAAACTCCTGTCCTCAGAAAGAGCAGGAAGCACTCTTAACTGCCGAGCCATCTTTCCAGTCCCCAGGGTTCCTATTTAAACTCTGTTGGGATTGAATTCCCAGGACATCAGAATCCCCATGGAGACTCCTCATTAGACACAGAAGTGATTAAACAGATACAGCCTTTTGAGGAAGAATCATTTCCAAAGGAGATTGGTTCTCTTGGGAGGCCCTAAAAGATTCTACCTCTCTACAAGGCTGCATTGCAGTGCATAAATCTGGTGTGTGTGGGGGGGAGGTCACACAAAACATAGCACACAACTTCTTTCTATCTAATATTTTGAACTTTATTTCAATTGATCATGAGCATGTGTGTACACCTGCATGTGTGTGGGCACATGGGCCAATGGTTCTCAAACATAAGTGTGAGTCCGAATGACAAGCAGGATTTGGTAAAGTGGTTCACTGGACCCCATCTTCACTTTCTAATAAAACAGCTGTGGGTGGGACCTAAAAATCTGCATTTCTAACGAGTTTCTAGGGATGTTGTCTAGGGACTTCCTGAACTGTTGGCACGTGGAATGGAGGCAGAGTAGAGAGCAGCATCTGCTCTTTCTAGAATGTTTTGTAATGTGTAAAGACATTTGAAGCTATTTTAACTGAACCTCATGGTCATTGTATAAGATATGTGTAAAAAACCATTACTGATTAATATTCTTTGAAAAGCAGATAGTGTGCTAAGAGTAATAATGGACCTCAGATTAGCATTTTTGCTAGTCCTTGAAACAGGAATATTTAAAAAATTGTTATATTTTATTTATTTTTATTTTATGTGTATGAGTGTTTTGCCTGCATGTGTGTAAGTGGATCACATGCATGCAGTGCCTGTGATGGTCAGAAGAGGGTGTTGGATTCCCTGGAACTGGAATTACAGAGTTAACTGCCATGTGGGTGCTGGGAACCAAACCCAGGTTTTCTGCAAGAGCAGCCATTGCTTTTAACCACTGAGCCATCTCTCTGACCATATATATATATATATATAAATCCCTGGTGTATAATTTTAAAATAGAGATTATAAAACTTATCTTAAAAGATAACCGTGATTATTTAATGAAACAGTGCATACGAGTATTATGGTTTAGATAGGAAGCTTCCTTTCCAGAAGCTTGTGTGCTGAAGGCTTGGTTCCCAGGTGATGGAACCACAGAAGAGTGACTGGATCATGAGGACACTATCCTCTTTAATGAATTAACACATTGATGAGTGCATGACTGAGTGAACTTTTAAGAACTGAGCCTTACCGAGCCAGTGAATGGCTGGGAATGTGCCTTCAAGGAGTCTGCTTTACCTCTAGACTGTCCCTGTCACCTTGTCTCTGCTCCTTAGCCACCATGGGGTGAGCATCTTTCCTCTACCATGGCCTTCTGGCATGATTTTTTTAAAAAATATTTTTCTGCTCCATAGGCCAGCTGATCATAGACTAAAATCTCTGGAATTGTAAGTCCAAATGAGTCTTGATTTTTTAAAAATTACTTTTCTCTGGTATGTTGTCACAGCAATAAATAGTACACAGCATTAATCAAGATCCTGGCCCATAGTAAAACCTGCATAATTGTTAGCCATTGACATTTCACCAAATTCACATAATCCTTCAGAGTTAGATGCTATATTCAAGAAAGGTAGACTAAGGTCTCCGTAACACATGAACTCTTTGGGTAGTTTACAAAACAAAAGCTTATTTCCTCCTCATGTGACAATCTGAAATAGATGCCCTAAAGCTTTGTTCCTAGATAATAGCACTAAGTTGGCGGGCAGCTCTTCTATACAGTCATTTGGGACTAAAGCTGATGGTCTCCATGCCAACCATCCAGCTAAGAGGAGAGAGCAGGATCAGTAAGAAAGGGCTCATTCTTCCCTCCTACCACATACGTGCACACTATCACCAGTGTGAACATCAGCTTGCTTATTGCTTGATAGCTTGCTATAAAAAGAATGGATTCTGTAAAATCCAGCTCTGGAGAGGCTGAGGCAGGAGGATTACAAGCTCAAGACCAGCCTGTGCTACATAGTGAGAAACCTGGAGACAGAGAGAGAAAGAGAGAGGGAGAGGGGGAGAGAGAGAGAGAGAGAGAAAGAGAGAGAGAGAGAGAGAGAGAGAGAGAGAGAGAGAGAGAGAGAGAGAGAATTATCCAAACTTGGTGTTCCTCAGCTATAAGAAAAACCCTTTTGCATGCAGAGCATACTTTGGGGGCTATCAAATTGCTTCACGGAAACCTAAGGCCCAGAGGAACTGATAGAAATATGGGGTATTATTGTGCTGCCGCTGATCAGTGCAGAGGAGTCTTGCCTATGCATTCTAGACTAGAAAAACAGTAGCAAGTTAACATACGCACTTGTTATTGGGGTAAAATCAAATCCCATGATGTAAAGGAAGAAATGGGGTCCCTGACAGGGCAGTGATATCCTGGAAATTATTCTAGACCTCGAGAGCAAGAGAAAAAGTGATTTAGCAAGAGGGCATGGTAGTACACGTGTGTAATCCCAGCTCTTAGGAAGCTGAGGCAGGAGAATCACTGTGAGTTTGAGGCAATCTTGGGCTACATATCAAGACCTTGTTTCAAAAGACTAAAAAAACTTTATATAAGAAGGAGGAGGAGGAAGAGGAGGAGGAGGAGGAGGAGAAAGAAGAAGAAAAAGAGGAGGAAGAGGAGGAAGAGAAGGAGAAGAAGAGGAAGAAAAGAATGTGACTTGGGGGTTAGATTAGATAAATTATGCTCTTATCTACACTAGGAATAAGCACTCCAAGAGGAATGGCTTGGGGATGGTATATTAGCATGTCTATTAATATACTTCTATTAAAATGAGAAGAGATGACCCAAGAATCTACTGTTGTAGTTATGCAAACACATGTGTGGAGGCTCATTTGCAGTGAGGCTAAAAGCAAATCTAACCCCACCTTAAATATTATCCAAATCTTGAGACACCTTTGGATGATCTTCTGAAGAGTTTGAACTTCATTTAGGTAACAAGAAACCATCTGAAGTTCCTGAGCAGTAGAATATCATGGCTGTTGTGCGGAGGGAGAATTGGACAGGGTGAGACACTAGAGGCAAAGCATGGTTAGAAAAGTCTGGACATGGTACCTGGGCTAAAGGAGGTGCTAGGTATGCTGAGTCAATGACTTTGGTGGAAAGCAAAAGCAGCTTGAGACAGTAGACAGACGGGATGGTGAAGATCAGGGGTAGGGGGTAAATTCAGGCAATGTCTTGTACTTGGGAATGGCCTGCATTGTAAACCAAGATGGCTGTTACTTTCAAAGACCAAAAAAAAAAAAAAAAAGGACTGTAATTGTGTGATTGTTCACAGGTTCACAGGGGCCTCATCTTATGGTAATAGGTTAAACTGGGTGATATATACACAGGTATTTGATAAACTATCTTTGTGTATATATGTGTGTGTGTTCACGTATGTGTGTGGACATGTGTGTGGAAGTCATTGGTCAGTGTCGGGGATCTTCCTCAATCACTCTCCAACTTACTATGGTTGTTACTATTTTAGATATAGTCTCTCACTGAATATGGAGCTTGTCAATTCATACAGACTGACTGGCCAGCAAGCCCCAGGATTCTCCTATCTCTATCCTTCAGTGCTGGGATTATAGGCATTCATCACAGCACCCAGAATTTTCACAGGGGTACTGGGAAACAAACCAAGGTATTCATGCTTTTGTGGAAAGCACTTTACTAACTGAACTATTTTCCTAACCTTTAAATTTTTAATTTTTATTTATTTGAATTTTGTATGTATGAGTGTTTTGCATGTATGCATGTAAGTGTGTCCATGCGTGCAGTGCCTGCAGAGGTTAGAAGAGGGTGTTGGATCTGCTGGCACTAGAGTTACCCTCCATGTGGGTGCTCTCCTGGATCCTCTGGAAGTGCAGTCAGTGCTCCTAACCACCGAACCATCTCTCCAGCCTCCTTACATCTATAGTTATATTTAACTTTTCTTTTAAATCAGGAAACTACATCTTTTGTAAGACTACATCTTTGGTTTTTCCTAACAAAATTTGTGAAAGACACATTAGAAGAACAGTGAGGCCGCATTTTGGACTGACCTGCCTGCCCAGCTCCTCCAAGGAATCTTTGTGTTTCATCAGAAGACAATTCCCTAATATAAAGGAAAGAACTCTGATGGAGGAAGGCTCATTCCAGAGCTCTTTGAATGGGCAAGCCAGTGCCTGGTGAAAGAGGAATCTTTAGCCACAGTCTTGTAGCCACCCTGGCCCCACCTGCCCCATTCAATTGAACACAAAACTGAACCTAGGGATAACGTGACCTTGCTCTCTAGGAGAGAATATCTCTGGTAAGCCAGCTGGCCTTTGTTGACCCACCCCACCTCATCATCAGTGGCCATGTCTCATCCCCAGATACCCAAGTTCCTGCTGTGAATTTTTCTTAACTTTTTTAAAGCCAAGATGACCATGTTCATCTTTATTCTCTCTCGGCTTCACATCAAGCCCTGGTGTACAGCCTTGCATTATTCATGAAGGTTTACATTAATCAAATGCTTCAAAGTTTCATAAAGTTTCTATTTTGGAGCTCACATTCTTTGTAGGGTTGGCACTTAGTGGACAATAGCATCGGGTTTGGAACTTCTCCAGCATTCTTAATTCCCATCTGTTTTATTTGCCACAGCTGTGTTATTTCTTCCCCCCAAACACCGTATCTCAGAATGCTGTAGAGGATTCTTTTCAAATAAATGTAAACCCCAGGAAATGCTTTCTGGGTGGAGTAAACACACACACCAAAAGAGACAGAATTCCATTGGCTTGTGTACACAGCCGTGTGGTGCTCATAGGCGACTTCTGTGGCAGACAATGCTACATGCCTTTCCGTGTTCCTTAAAATTTGGACTCCTGACTTTTTGCTGTGCCATGGGCTGTTTCTTAAGTTCTGGGAACACTCCCTCATAGTGGTCATATGGCTATGTTCAGACCACGGGATGTGACAGAAGTGTTACTGTGTGATCTTCAGAATTGGCCCCATTTTTTCTCTGCCTTCCTGCAATCTGAAATGTTCTACAGTGCGTGCAGTTTGGGCTATAAGGAGAAATCTGTGTGCTGAGAACACAAAAGCAGCAAGCTAGAAGTTGATGGAATTCCTAACCTAACCCTTGGAATGCCTTCCCTTCCCAGCACTTTGGACCAGACTATTATCATCTTGTTTAAGACACTATTTTCTGGACAGGGTGGAGGTTAGGAAGTCAGAGGAAGTTGTGGCGCATGGGGCTGATCTAATCCTTGCTAATTCAGTTTTAAAAGGCAGTTTCACCAGAAGGCTATTTGGGGGAAAAGTCATCAGCAGTCAGTCTTACCCAGCTGTGATCACTGTGAACTACAGTAATGACAAGCATGGCAAGACATGCCCATGGGGACAATAGTGATATGAATGTTACGGGGTTAACCAACCGCTTTCTGACTGAATTTAAGGCCCTCTCCCTAGGAGGATATGCATGCTTAGTACTGAAACTCTGGCCAAGAACCCATGGTAGGGGAGCTCATGGGCCCCAGAGGTGAACCTACTACTATTATTCTGCTAAATGGACATAGTATCAAACTACAGTTTGTATCCCTATACTCACAGACCAGCTCAGCTTTCACCCTTATCAGAGAAATTCCTTTTTTGTGTAGTGGATATTGGTTAATGCAGAAACTCACAACTGGTCAAAGGGTAGAGAATAAGTATATGTGGTCTGCTTAGCCACAAATGGCATATCTGCATCATTCCCAAAGCTCCAAAGCTCTGGGACCATAGAGGAAGGGAAGGCAGAAAGATTGTAAGAGCAAGAGGTTGGGGAGTGCCTTCTGGAAATGACAGGACACTGTACTCACAGGCTCACAGCAGCTGTTGTTGCCTACACAAGACCTGCATAGGATCAAGCTAGTGAACATTCCAACACAGGGTCGGGGTGGGGCTCATGAGTCCCCATCTTTAACTAAGAAGCTATTGACTGTTAATGCCTTTGGGGGAGGGAGAGTTGGTTTTCTTTAAGGGTGTGGCCCCTGGTATCTTGACCCCACTCCAGTGGATGGCTCCACACTCATTAGTATACAGGCAGCACAAATTGGACTCAGTGAGTTATCTTTTTTAAACAATGACACCAACTGGGGACAAAATGTCCAAATGCTTAGATCCAGTGGAGACTCATTCAAACTACCACACTCTGGAACTGGAGTTACAGACTTTTGGTAGCTTTCAGGTGGGTACTGGGAATCAAACCTGGCTTCTCCATAGGAGCAGCCGGTGCTCTGAATTGCTGAGCCATCTTTCCAGTCCCCTATTCATATAGTCTTTATGGTCTGCTTTTATCCCTCGTTATTAAGAGAATGCTTTCACATGGTATTGCAAGTTCTTTCCCAGTATGTTCTTTCATCATCTTGACTTCAAACCATAACATGGCTACACTCTAATTAACCTATTGTCCAACTCTCTAGGTACATATTATTTTTCCATTGTCCTTTCTTTTGGTTTTAGTCTTTATACTATGAGTGTGAATGCCTTACAGATGAATATACTCTGATTTTTTATTAGAATAATTACCAGAACTAGAATTCAAGAGAATTTACGTATTATGTACATATTTGTGTATGAATTAATGTGTGAATGTGCATGTGTCTGAATGTACATGTATGTGCATGTGCATGTGAGTATGTGCACATGGAAGTGGAGCTCAGCGGTTGCTGTTGTATGTTTTCTTCAGTCGCTCTCTATCCTCTATTTTTGAGATAGAGCTCTCACTATTGACAAAGTGCACCAATTTGGCAAGACTAGCCAGTCAGGGAGCCCCAGGGAGCTTCCTGTCCACGGCCCCAGCATTAGGATTACGATCATGTCCTCCACACCTGGCCCTTCATGCAGTACCAGGACTCCAAACTCAGCTCTTCATGCCTATACAACAAACACTTTACTAACTGAGCAATCTCCCTAGTCCCTCAAGAAGGTTTTGACCCTAGTTGCTTCGATTCCTTTTTCTTAGGACCGTGTTGCTTTCATTGATATTTCATGGTCTCATCTGGCTGGCCATCTCTCAGGCAGGTTCGCAGAACAATAGATTATTGTCTGATTTGTGTTAGAAAATGAGAGTATTCAAACAAACCCTGCTCGGCTAGATTCATGGGTTTTCGTTTTCATTTTCTACTGTTGCATGCGGTTAAAAACACAGCTTGGAGAGATGGCATTTTCTTTCAGAAAATGAGTTGGTAATTTATTCTAATGAGGCTAGGTAGTTGTTTGCAATTATTACCTTCTACAAACCACTAATGAAATGAAGTCAGTGTACATCTTTAAATAACCTTTAATATTTGTACAAGTAAACACCCCTGTTGACGATAATAGAAATTGTCAAAAATTTTCATTTTCTCACAGTTTAGCTCACTCACAATGGCTGTCAGCCAGCCAAATGATAGGACGTAGAGCACAGCTAATTGCTTCATCAGAAGACAGTGCTTCAAAGGTAAGGGGAAGGAGTTGCAGACACTAATGAAGTTTTATTATTGGAACATGGAAGGAGAATTGTGACAAGAGACAATGGTGACAGTGACACGTAGTTAGAATGTTAAAGCTTGTGACGGCTCTAGCTGAATCTCGGGGACAGAAATATTGAAAGAGTAGATTAATGAATACCCCTAAATTGAAACAGACCAGATCACAGCTTGTCTGGCTAGAGAGAAAGCAAAAAGAGAAGTGAAGCAAGCAGGCAAGCAAACAGATAGGAACTCAGGACACAGGAGCAGGTCCCAGTCTGCCTGTGACTGGGGCGGCCCTTGACATGTCTGAGTGATTCAGTCAGCATATGCAAGTGTGGTTTGTTGCTGTTGTGGTCTTTCAAAAACATGGTAGGAAGAGTTGGATCACAATTGTGCTAAGGCTTGCAGGTTTGAAATATCACCTTATTGATTTTTAATTCTTTTTGAATGAGAAAGACTATGAAGAGAGAAATAGAAAAAGCAGGGTGGGTAGGGCAAAGGTCAAGCCCCCCACATCAGTCCCCATGAAGTGACCACTTCTTATTAGTTCTTGTCACTTATTTTTCTAAACATGGGTGATATAGTGGCAGACAAGACACATACGTGCCTGTCTTCCCAATGTCTTTCTTTTTGTCTTTTTGAGACAGGGTCTCCCTGTAGCCCCAGCTGGCCTGTATCTCGCTATGTAGACCAGCTGGCATTGAACTCACAAAGATTTGCCTGCCTCTGCTTTGTATGTGCCACCACGCCTAGCTCTCAATGTCCATTCTTTTAAGGGTTAAAGACAGGGTTAAACAGAGGTGCAGTGGCACATACCTGTCATCCCAGGGCTGAGGTAGGAGCTATGTAGTGCTGGAGATTCTGTCTCAAAGAGGAAGAGAAAGAAAGAAGAGGAAATGGAGAAGGGGGAGGAAGAAGAGGAAATAGAAGAGGAGGAGGAGGAAGAGGAGAGAGAAGGAAGAGGAAGAGAAGGAGGAGGAGAAGAAGAAGAGGAGGAGGGAAGGGATGGGAAAATGGTGAGATGTTGAGCAGATAAAATCTGTACCATCTTCTTCCCAATGGGAAAGAATTAAGAATGATTTGAGATCAGAACCCACCGGTCTGGGAGATGCCTGTTTCCCTAGATATAAGCTGCCCTGCACTTACCTGCACTTACAGTACACTTACTTGCTGGAGGGACAGGAAAGGCAAGCTTTTCAGAGCTCAGCTTATGCAGGTTGAGATTTCCCTTTGTGCCTCAAGAACACAGTTTTCACAGACCCCTTTGCTGGCTTGGTAGTGGAAGAGACGGTTTTGCCTGACACCATTATGCATGTGCTAAGACTGAAGACATTCATATAAGAGTTCTTGGGATTTGCTGTGGTTTGTTAAGCTATGTTGGCTCTACTGGGACAGGTGCATGGACTGTCACTAGGACATTGACTGAAGATGTTGTTCCATAGTTCTCCCCGTCTAATGACCCAGTTGAAGCCTCAAAAATATGTATATCACAGTGCTGAGGAGATGGCAATTGAGGAAGACACCTGACATTGAACTACCCCCCCCGACATGTACACACACACACGCACACACACACACGCACACACACATACACACAGATTTGAATTGGGAAGAGTGGGAACTACAGAGGGCAAGGGCAGACAAGAAAACAGAATGAGGAGAGAAAAGTGCTTCACAGTTGTGGGTTCCAGATTGTCTTTTGGGGTCATTAGTGAAGAAAGACAAAGACATCTGAGGGCGCTATCGTGTGTAGAAGAGCGCAAAGGGAAAAAGGAAAACAGCAGAAAAGTACATTATTTATTCTCAAGGGATTCCCTCTGATCTTCAGTCTTTTCTCAAAGTACTTCTGAAAATATTTAAACTATGTTCATAGTTTAAAACTCACTAACTTGTTCTAACTTGTATTTTTGTTTGTTTTGCAAATACTGGGTCACATGGTGGCTAAGATTTCTGGGTCAATGTCTTAAGGCAAATATCATCCAGAGAATCGAGGTGTAGTCTCTCAGAGCACAGGACGGCTGAGGTCTCTTTCACGCTGACTTACTGAGTCCTACTGGACAATTCAGGGAGCAGAGATCCTTGTCAGTGAGGAAGCAATTTTGCAGGTGAATTGAATCTAGTTGTATTTTATGGTCTCTACTTCCTTTAAATTCCAAGTATTAAACTTTTACTTTTGTTGAAAAAAAGGCCACCTGGGAGGAAGAGAGGGAGAGGAGAGAGAGAGAGAGAGAGAGAGAGAGAGAGAGAGAGAGAGAGAGAGAGAAAGAAATCTAGTCATGTGGCTGCCACCTGAAAAAAAGAAAGCCTTCACCAGAACATCTTGTTGGCACTAAGATCTCTGACTTCCGCCCTCCAAAATTTTTGGAAATAAGTTTCTTGCTGACAAACTAACAAACCAGTTTGTGGTATTTGGTTATAGCAACCCTGGCTAGCTAAGACACAACTGAGCAATTTTACTCCTGAGAGCTCTGAAAACACGTGTTCACATAAAAATTTGTTCATGAATGTTCATAGCAACATTATTCATTGTAACCCCAAAATGGGACAGCCCAGATGTCTATCAACTGATCTGGTAAGTGGCTACATTGTATTTCATGTAAGGGAATGATATTTAGTGATAGAAGTAAGTTCTGATTTATGCTACCACATGGATGAACCTTGAGAAAAAAAATTATTTTTTTGATCTTTTTGAGACAGAGTCTTCCCTATAGCCCCAGCTGGCTTGGGACTCAGTATGTAGACCAGGCTGCCCTCTGTCTCAGATATCCACCTTCCTCTGCATCCTGAGTACGGGACTAAATGCATGAACCATCATGCCCTGCAGAACCTTGAGAAAATTTTGACATGCAGAAGAAACAAGCCACCTAAGACCACATAACATGATTCCACTCATATGAAATATTCAGAATAGGCAAATATTTAGAGATGGAAACAAATTAGACTAAGGTTAGAGGAGTTGAGTGAATACTACTAAGGACTTCAAGGTTTCTTTTGGGTTTGTAAAAATGTCTAAATTGATTATGGTGATGGTTGTGTAACTCTGTACACATGCTAAAAGTTGTATACTTTTTTTTTGCCACTACCAAGGATTGAACCCAGGACTTCATGCATGCTATTCAAGCTTTCTATTACTAAACTACAGCCCCTAGCATATCAAATTCTACACTTTAACTGGGTGATCTTCACAATGTGTGAATAATATCTTAATTAAATTGTTATAAAAGCAATAACAAGACAAAATGACAGGTGGGGAGAAAGAAAACAGTCTAGGGTCAATCAGCAGAAATATTCAATGCAATAAGTGTGTATGAACAGTCAGTCTCTTCAAATTTGTTCCAAGGAGATGGCTCAGTGGTAAAGTGCTTTTTGTATAAGTGTGAGGACTTGAATATGATCCCCAACACCCACAAAAAGCTAGCCACGGCCACAGGCCATACCTGTTGGGGGTAGGGTGGAGACAAGGGCATCCCTGGGACTCGTTGATTTCTAGTCTCTCTACAATGGTAAGCACCAGATTTAGTGAGAGACCTACTCAAGGGAATAAAGTGCAGGGTGATAGAGCAGGATACTCAGTCTACTCCCCTGGGCTCTGCATGAGTGCACACCATTGCACACACACATACACACACATACACACGCACACCAACACCAAATCCAATAAAAGCCAGCACCACATGCCTCTTTTCTGTATACCACATATTCCACCATCGACAGTAAGTTTTAAAATGACACCATTTAGTCAAGAATAGCATAATGTTCTCTAAAGCCTAATTTCTGGTGATGGAGATAGTGTGGAGGGGACTCAAGTAATTTTTTCTTCTCAGATCCCAAGCTAGTCTCTAGGGCTCTGTCCATGTTAGAACCAGACTCTAGACCAAACAGGACCTGCTATATAAAACAATCCCAGCAAGAATGAAATAAATTCTGTCACCATTGTGTGTGTGGTACATATAAAAACTGTAGTGTTCTACTTCAAATTACAATTTTGGCTTTCTGTTAGCCATTGTTACTGTCTCCCAGCATCTTTCTCATTAAGTGATATTAATAGTCAGTAGCCAATTAATTAGCCAACAGGATACAAATAAGAGCTTTAGTTGTATAAAGTACCAAAAGAAATCATTTATTCTCTCATTTTAAACCAATGGAATTTCTCCTTTGACTAGAGGATTTGTTCTCTTGTCAATTGTTAGGGTGTGTTGTTAATTAGTAAAATGAAACCAAATAAATATCAAAACATAGTAAAAATACCTTGCTTTAAAAAGTTTCGTACTAACTGGGAGAGAGTTTAGATATGATGTGCCTCATAAATACCCAGTGACCCTCAGGAGATTGCTCAAACTAGCAAAGACTAGTTTACTTGCTTCTTAAATGAGATGCATACTTCTTTTGTGTGTACATGTATCTGTATCTACATATACATTGGCATGTTTTCCTGTGGGCACATATATACACATGTGTATGGAAGCCAGAGGTCAACCTTTGGCATTGTTCCTTAGGAACTGTTCATTTTGTTTTTCTGAGACATAGTCTCTTCCTGGAATCTTGGACTGGTCAATTAGGATAAGCTGGTTGTCTAGGAAACTCCAAGGATTCTCCTGTCTCTGTCTCCCCACTGGTGGAATTATAGGTATGCACCATCATGCCTGTCTTTTGCATGGGTCCTGGGAACCAAACTCAGGTTCTCATACTTGTATAGCAAGCACTTTACAGCACAAACCATTTCCCCATCCCCTAAAAAACATAATTCTCCATCTGTTGTCCTAGATCTGCCTCTTATTGCTTAGCCCGTCCAATGCCACACCTAGCCAGTGACCTGTAATTTACTCTTTCCAGAGACACTTTCAGACAACCAGATTAGCACCTTTGCTCTTCTGGGAATGTGAACAGAGAAACAGATATTGGTGGTATATGGCTGAACTGAGAAGCCATTATGGCAGCCATGTTGGGAGACTAGAAAAGGAGAAAGAAAAGGAAATTGCCAAGAAAGAATAAGAGACCACGGAGCAGTAGAGATCATGAGAGGCCATGTTGCCTACTGAGACAGAGCAGTCTTGGGCCTTAGCTTTCCAGCTCCAGTTCATTTGAAGTCAGGCTGTAGTTTGGTGGCTCTAAACAAGCTTCAATTTGAATGCATGTATTTCCTATGAAAAGAGAACAAGAAGAGCTTCCAAATGCCACCTTCAGGGCAAGACACAGTCACTGCAATCATAAACTCACAGTAGCTGCAGATGTCTGCACTGAAGCAGCCCAAGATAGGCCTGTCCACAGTAAGGCATGGATGGAGAAGGCGCTCAGAGGACTCACTGCTGAACTATTTGCTATTGACAGTTTCAGGGGGTGGGGAAATCGCTGTCTTCAGCTGTATACCCACCAGTGTGCTCACCAGGCTCCAAGGGACCCTGCCAATCTAGTGCTCACACAGAGGGCCCTGGTTAAAGGAAATCCGCAAAACCAAACCAAAAATCAAGAACGTGGGAAAAGGGACTGATAGGGAAGAGGGAGAAGGAATTTATAGGGAGGTAGAGGGGTGTGAGGAGAGTAATAAGAGCGTGTAATCAGAACATATTATATAATAATAAACAAGCAAGCAGCAAAATTAATCAGGAAAAAAGTGAAAAAAAGAAAACGAACTAGAAGGAAGGTTGTGTGCAGCCTCACTGAAAGCCTCTGCTGCTTTGTAGAGTTGGATTAAGGAGCAGCTTACTGCCCTTGATTCACTGTGGACAGGAGGCCTGCCTTTCTGATATTTGTGTTACTAAAATATTTGCTTAATTGAACTGAGATTGGTAAAGTGTGTGAAGACACTCTGAAAACTGCAAAGCCCACTGCTGATAGAGAGCATAAGGGATTATTAATAATCTGATTAAGAATTTATGATGCCCTCATTACTCATTTTTATGTATCTGCCACAATGAATAAAGCCAAGAAAAATGGCTACAAAATACTGAGGCTGGGAGAATTTTTGCTTCTTTGGTTGGACAGTTCTAACTTTAGCCCTCTCTGAAAGCAAAAGTAAAGCTTCAGGGAACAGAAGCAGCAAGCAGCTAGCTCCCGTCCAGGGCTAGAACTCAAGTCCCTGTAAAGAGAGAGCATTTGTTCATTTTGGCATAGAGCTGTCAGGGGCCAGGGAGAGAACAAGATTTTCTATCACAGTGAACTTCCTTGCTCTTGCTGGAGCTAGAGCCACGATGTAAGTGAAAGTCTCTGACTACAGTGTCTCAAGTCTTCATTTATTGCCCATAGGAATTGACCCAGTAAGTAAACCCCCGTCGTTTAAGACATGACGCAGTGGATGCTAAAGTGTCCAGGTTATCTGACTGACCAGGTCCACAGGTCACTGGGATTTACCTGTGTAACTTTCAGGGTATTCAGGAGGGAAAAAAGAGAAGACATAGTCATTCAAGAATTAAAGCAAGACATAGGATTAAAGAAAATGTGACCCTTCCAGCAATGTGGCTCTCTCCCATATCCAAACTTGCAGTGGTTTTTGTTCATGGGAGATGAAATTTCAGCTGTAGGAATATTATAAAGAATGTGTATTACATTCCAGTGGTGCCTAGCAATTGATGGACCTCAGGTGTGGGCTTGGGTCTCCTTTGAGCTCAGTGCCAGAAGCTAGCTTGAGTACAGTCCAGGTTTAGCATCTCTTTCACCACCCTCATAATTTTAAAAGGCAAACGCACCTGTCAGTTAGGATGGAAGGGAGTTATCACCTTTAAAATGTCTGCAAGGCTCACCCCATCTTTGCTGCAACCTCCTGGGTTTTAATTACTCCCGGAGAGTGAGAGTCATCCCGGGATCCTCCGGTGACATTTTCCCGTTTCCCGTCGGCTCCACTTATGAGAAACAAATGGGCTGGCTGGCCTCCCTCTAGATTGAGTTTTTCATGAAGTCATTACTTCTGTCACAGGGAGTATTTTCAAATTGAAAAATCTGAAACAATAAATGATGGTGAAGCAGTTAATAACTGTTAAGAAATCACATTTGGAAAATTGCATTTAAGCAATAACCTTTCTCCCTGTAATTAAATGACAGAAAGGTCCTGGTTTTAATTAAGTCAGCAATTTATAGTTATGAAGCTATACTTCACTATGCAGATTAGCAAATGATAGGTCACAGAACACCCTGAGTGCATTTTGAGTGGGCCTGATATGGTAATTACTCTACTGTTCAGTGGTGACCACATTGAACCGTATCTCTAGATGAAACAATTTTCTTTTCCTTGCTCCATGATGTATAACCAGGATGAGTAAATGTACCAGGAGCATGCCTTGCGCATCTTTAAATTAAAATGGATTTTAAATGAGGGGGCACGAGAAGAGGGAGCATGTTTGAAGAACAGCACCCAGAGTGAATGGGCCACTAGTCAGTGCCCGCGAGCAGAGAATATATCATTGTTTTACAGGGCTTTCTATCTTGTGCTTGAATGTTTGCTGCAGATTTATGAGGAAGTAAAATGCTAATGTTAGTGTATTTATAAACATATGATGGAGGTTTCATCTATAATTTATTTGCCAGTCTTACTCTTTGCCTCCTCAGAAAGGAAAATAAAATGCTATGTTGGACAGCCGACAGGGTCATTAATATGGCCTTCACATTTTATTTAACTAAGCCTCAGCTCATATTACACGTTGATGATCACATTGTGAGATGTTTTCTGAAATGCTTATTGTGTTTTGTCTCCTGTCTCCCCCAAGCCCGAGTTGTTCAGAATTCTAATAGTCAACAAATAGCTTCCAGTAGCCTAGGAGGCTGGTGGGGGACCATGTAGGGTGATGGCATGTAGGGGACTGGAGGGAAGAGAAGTAGAAACATCTCCTGAAAAATCACACCTTTTTATTTTACTGAACGTTTCACAAATATCAGAACCCTCAGAGACAGCTTATTTTCAGATGTTTGATTTTGTCTTCAAACCCCTATTTTCTTGCCTATCCATTGAAACACCAACTCCAGGAGAGAGGAGGCTGCTGAGAAAGAAATGACAGCATCGAAACTAGCATCCAGTGGCTAGGGAGTTGGCTCAGTTGGGAACGTGTGACAGGACTGGGAGACAAAGGCAGGAGGACCCTGGGACTTGCTGGCCAGCCAGTCTAGCAAATTGGTAAGTTTCAGATATATTGAGAGATCATGACTCAAAACATAAGATGGAAAGTGATAGAAGAAGATACCCAGTGTCCAGTTCTAGCTTCCACAGGGTGCCAGCACACACATGCATGGGCATCTATGCACACATGTGTACACACACACACACACACACACACACACACACACACACACAAGAAATCATCCAAACCAGACTCCTCCAGTACAGCAGAGGGGGCTGAAGTCACAAAACCTCTCTACCCAAAATACAAAAGAATGACTATTCTCCTCCAGACTGGGAGTTCTGGCTGCTTAGCTCATAAACTCAAGATTATTCCTTCTGTTTCCCCACTGCACACATGTTTGATTAAAGCTGATCTGTGAACCCATGTTCCAAAGAACCAAGATTCTCCCAAGTCAAGAGTTTCTCTTTTATAGGTAGGCACACACCTATTATCCTAGGTCTAGGGAGGTAAACTGGGAGGATTATAGGTTCAAGACCAGCCTAAGATACATACGGAGACCCTGTCTCAACAACCACAACCTCCTTTAAAACACATTGGATTTACTTTGGGGGGTGTGGTGTACACAAATGCACTTCCTGTTTATCCTCCCTTGGGTTTTTCAGAATCCAAGGAATGAAAATTATCATAACCCAAGAAAAATGATGTATATTATATTTAAAAGAAAAGATAAACGCCACAGACTTTAAAGTTGAAGAAATATTCAACTCAAATATTAGCCACAAGGACATTCTCAAGTCTTGCAGGTTGCTGGGTTAGCCTTGGCTGTTTGTGTCTGGAGCCTTCACCCACATATGGAAAGAAATTGTGTTTTCACAATATCTTGGGCTGATTTTTTGAGTGGCTTAGATTTTTCCACTCTCAGCTCTGATCATAATTCCACAGTGGGGCTCTGTTCCAGCTTCCATGGCCATCACCCCTTTACTGCTCTGGGTTACCTCACTGGGCATTACTCTATTTTCTTTCTTCCCTAGAAATCCTCCCTCCCAATCTGAGATTCTGGACCTGGTGAGCACTCTGCTGGATCATTTGAGGTAATGGAGAGAAAAACCTCACTGCTCAGCAAAAAACCCTTAAAGTGTAACTTCAGATATTGTTCTTAAAAGCACTTTCATGCTCTGGCTACTGGAAGGTTCTAAGAGGAGACCTACTTTGTGTTACTGTGATAGTTAAAACTCCTTCCTTCATTTACATCTCTCTGCCAACTCTAGACTTCCTGTGTGTTATTTGGCCATGCTGTTCATTGCTCCTTTTGTTATACTATCCAGAATGTTCTGCTGGGCTCAAAGGACTTCATTCTCAGTACCAAAGTATATTCTCTTGCTGAGAGGAACCCTGCTCTCATCTTTGAACCCATTCCATATCGTGCCAACTAGAACCTGCACTGTCATGCACTAGGGAAGTAACCCCTCTACCTGGTTTGGGGAGAATGCCAGAGGCTTAGACACTTGATTCCCTTGACTTTCACTGATTGAGAATCTTTGAAAAACAACTCATTCTTCAGTTTTTCTGCTTTCTGGGTCTCACATACAACAGCCAGCTGCTCTTTAAGCTCAGAGGACTCTAAAGCTTCAGCCTGATACACAATCAGAATGATGCCCCGTCCCTGTTGCCGGATTAGGGTGCAGCTCAGAAAGAAAGAACCACGAGATAAAACAGAAAAACCAACGGGTTGATTTCAAGGTTAATGTCTTGGGCAAGGAGAAGCAACATTCTTGGTGCTGGTTGTTAACAAGGAACCATCATCAGGCCTCTTGCCTTCTCTGTATCCCAAAGACTGATTCCAAAACAGCCTCCTGAGCTGAAATCTGTGGGTTTACCCAGTGCAGGAACCCCGAGGCTTCAAGGGCACAAAGCATTCCTTGTGTGTACCATGTATACGGAGTGTACCAAGAAACTGCGAGGCCATTTCCTGTCCTGTGCAGCACTTAGGAACTCTCCCAAAAGATTTGCCAACTCAAAGAGAAGTTTAACTTCCCTGTCTTCTTGAATATTCCAGTGAATTATTATCAAGTGGAAACACATGCGATTAAGGTGGGTGGAAGGCAGGAATTGAATTATGATAAAACTCATGCCTGCTGATGTGTTTGATGACAGAGGAGGAAATCATAAAGGGAAAGATGATGAATTTCTGTCTTTTCTCTAGGAATAACTGACTTAGAATCAATGTAATGAAAAATTATCAAGTGAATGCAGAGTAGTTCTGAAGAAGGGGACGTTTTTGATGGAAACATCAGCTCATAGCTCAGTTGCAGTTGCAATTTTTATCCCTGGGGGGAAATGCCCCCCCAAATGCATTATTTAGTGGACAGCCATGCTCATATCACTTTCCTGATGAGTAGCTTCCGGTGAGTTCCTCACTGCCTGCAGAATGAAGGACAAAGTGCTGAGCAGGGCATTTGACTGACCCCAATCCCACCCACTGACCTTATCCTCTGCTCCTCCCAATGCACAGACGGACACCCACTCTTACACATGTATGCACGTATGTACCACTTAGTACACTTTGTACTGAGGATGTTACCTACCTTTTCTTAATATGCTGGATTCTTGCCCCAGCCAGATTATCAAATTCCACCTATGGCCCAGTTTAAATATCTCTTCTGCCACTGAAATTTTTCAAAGCTAGATCTGCTCTCTCTCCCCTAGTTGCTACCAACCTTTTTCTCCAGAGAGCAATCAGTAATATTTGCATCACACCCAACATGCCTGTATTGCAGTTGCTGATAATAGAGGTGTTTTTCCCCTTATTATCTTGGAGCCTCTTTGAAGGCAGGAGTCACATACTATATACTTTTGTAACTTTGAAAGCCCCTGGCATAATGCTAAATGATAATGGCTTTAAAAACCAGTTCCTTGATGAACATGGTGGCTCGTGCCTATAATTCCAGAACTTAGGAGGCTGAGGGAGAAGGAGATCCTGGGCTACATAGTAAGTTGCAGGCCAGCCTGGGCTCTGGAGCAAAATTCTGTCTCAAAAGAACAAAAGCAAGCAAGCCAAAGTTCTCATTTCTGCTTTGATTATTAGACGACTTGGAACCCCGTTTTTTAGTTCAATCACAGTAATTTTCATTTGGTTTTTCTGGTACAATAAATCCCACCTTCTTCGCCAATTCTGTTCTTGTACTTGTATTTCATTATTTCATTGTATTGTGTCTTTTACTACAAGCAGCCCTAACTCCATGTTAGATGTAGACAGATGGAAAAAACAGCTATCACATTTGAATGGAGTCATTACTGTATGATGAAGTCAAATGTATATTTAAATCCTCAGATTTTGGTGCCATCCAATGTGCAGCTGGGGAGACGGAGGAAATACGAACTGCATCAGATAAAGGTAACTACAGTACCTTTATTGGTGTTGTTTGTATTTGCTGAATTTGTTGCCCTTTGGCATGACTTTACACTTCATCTCCCCAATAGTTCTGTGAAGAGTGAAGAATCTTTTTTAACCCTTCTTTAACACTAAGCACACCGAGGCTTACAGAAGCTGCTATTTTCTAGGTCAAACAGCCAGAAGCAGAGCTGGTCACAGCTTTTTGAAGATTTTCAGTCTCTTCTTTTGTGCACCAATGTAGGCAACATGAAGTTTGACCAATAAGGTTAGTCTCAGGACCTTGTGGGTTTGGGTGGAGGGTGTGGGTTAGGAGGCCAGATCATTGCTATTATACTTATGATTTAGGGTTTCCTTCACTTCCTCCCCATGTACCTCCAGCTCATGTTGACACATAGACAGCACCTTGCCTATGTTCAAAGAGCAATCATCACTGAAAATTGATTGAGTAACTAGGATCCTTCCAGCTATAGGTAACAGAAAATCTTAGCAAACTGTCTAGAAAAGTAGAGTTGTTAAATGACTCTCTTAACTAGAAGTCAGGGGTCAGATGGGCTTCTGGGAGTGTTTCATCCAGGCCTCTAACCTCTTTAGGATTCTTCTAAGTCCCCTATGCCTTGTGTGTTGATCTCATTCCAGGCCAGTCATAGGATGAAAGCAGTATTTCTGGGCTTTAAACTAGAGTCATTTCTGGGGATTCCTCTAGAACCTGCTAGCAAGCATTCTATGAACTCAATTAGATCATGTGGTCATTCTTTTTTAAGAGGATGAGATAGTTTATTCTGGAACCAAGTATGAGAGACCATGGCCCGGAAGCAGATTCTGGTTACCCCAGATTCCATGTTCCAATGTGGTAACAGTTTTATGATGGTTTGTAGTAACAGAACAAACAAAGTCATAAATCAAGACACCTCAAATACATTGGTGGAAAAATTAAGTAGGCGGTTACAGCAAAAGACATAGGCTTAGATACTTTCTGAGGACACTCAGCCTTTTGGATAGTGGAAATTGATGGTCTGCTAAGTTGATACATTACAAAAGTTTCTTTAAAAATGTTTTTTGTTGAATTTTTGTGAATTTCTTAGAATACATCTTGATCATATTTAGACCCCCTCCCCTATCTGCAGCCTCTCATAGCCCCTTGCTGGATTTCATGCATTATATCATATGTTAGATATGTTAAGATCGATCAAGTCAAATTTGTGTCCCAGAATGTCCCTCAGTGTGAAACCATCCACCGGTACCTGGCCAACCTATCTAGCATCACTCCTATTAGTTTCTTACCTATTTCTCTAGTTCTATGCTGGAATTTTGTCTCATTTGAGTTTGCATGGGTCTTGTGCATACTGTCACCATTGCTGTAGGTTCATGTGAATAAGTTCCCAGCTGCCTACACCCCTGGCTCTTACAATCTTTCTTCCCCTCTTCCACAGTGGTCCCTGATTCCTGGGTGGCAGAAGTTTAATATAGGAGTCCTATCCAGGGAAACACACTCTGCAGTCTCTTACCCTCTGTGTTTTGGACAGGTGTGGCTTTCTGCATTAATCACAATCTGCTGCATGAGGGAGTTTCTCTGGTGAGAGTCAAGAGATGCATTATTACTCTCTCCACCCCTGTTCTGTGTGTTCCCTGAGCCTTAGGTGTAGAGGTGGCATGATAGTTATGTCACTTAGGGCAAGCATCTCACAGACACTTATACTCTGTGTTAGACCCATTATGGAACCCTGTGATAGTCTCCATCTGACGCAAAAAGAAGCTTCTTTGATGAATAGTGAGAGGTACACCTGTCTGTAAATATAAGGATACATATTTAGCATACAGTAAGAAATTATGTTTATTTAGGGATGTAGGGTTTTCTCAAGGATCTATGACCTCTCCAGCCATGTGTATTTGGTTGTTTACAGTTCCACACAAGCTCCCTCCCATGAGCGGGTCTTAAGTCCAATTAGGTAGCTGTTGATTACCCCCAAGATAAAAGTGCCAGTACTGTACCGATAGAGATAGTTTGCTATTAGGCTTTACAGTTGGGTTGGACTATTGATTTTCTCCAGTAGCAGCTTGCATAATTCTTGAACCAATCACTGGCAAGGGAATAGAATTAACTTCAGTCTAGCAGGTTCACCTGGGAGTGATGCTAACTTCTGAGTTGCAGGGGTAGCTTAGGAAGTTAGAAGGAGTAAAGCCTTGTCTGATCAAAATGGAAATAAGGAACGCAGTTCCTCAGCATCCTCTTCTAGATCTACACACCCTGCCTCCTCTTCCCACTTGAGACGTGATACAGTCTCTAGCTACAGATCTTTTTAGTCAGTGAATTTTCTTATCTTTATTCTTGCCTGCTCACCTTCCTTTTCTTTCCTCCCACTTTCTTCTTTTTATTTTTATATTAGATACCATTTAGCTGGATCTTGAGCTAGGCACTAGAGGAGCGTAGACGGCCAAGATACAAATGTCCTTCTCAAAGGGGATCTTCCCTCTGAATTGCATAGACCAGGGTGTATATGACATCCCCCTCAGGTGTCCTGAGGGATGCTCAGCAGATAAAAGACAATGGGGCCATTGTGAGAGTTATGGTACTAATCAGAAAGTTTGTTTCATTTCAAAGAGAGCAGTGAAGCAAAGAAGACTGATTTTTTTTATCCCCCCCCCAGCCGAAATACCACATTAAAATGCCTCCTAGCACTGAGAGAGGTTTGTCCATTAAATTTAATTAAGCTTTCTTTAGACTCGAATGTCTCAGGAGATCTATGACACCCAGGGGACCAACGTTTGCCTTCGTCAGTCTTTGCTCTTTGCGTCTTTCTTTTTGACTTGAAAACCCCCTGTCTCTCTTGTCTTGCAGTGTTCCCATTTAGTAGCCAAACCCCCATATGTGAATTGGGGAGATTCTTCCCATCAGATCCTTACACAGTTTCCGGTGCCAACAGTCTCTTCCAGGAGAGCTTGGAGGTTTAGGAATTTCATCCTCTCTCTTAAAATAGCAGCCTGTGTTTTGCACTCACTGTTTTGAGGACAGCATCTCCGTGTCTCTGAAATTCTCGTCTCTCCCAAGCAGCTTCAACATCCTAGAAACTGTGATTCCTCCAAAGGGACCAGCTGGGAGAGGCCTGTATTCAGGCCAGCATCAGAATGGTGTGAATTCCTCAGTTCCAAAAAGGAGCAATTCTGTCACAGGCTGTCTGTGCCAAAGCTTACTCTGGCAACTTTCTTAGTTGTGAAACCCTGGCGTGCTGTAGGGGAAATATTTCTGCATGTTTCCTAGCCCTGGGGACCTGTTCCCATCTTCCTCTGCTTGGAGGGGTATGTCACTCAGAACTGCACATGAATTAGACGACTGAAGCCAGCCACTGTCACCCAAGTGACAGCTGAACTTACGTACACATATGGCCCTCTCTCCTACCCCAGATACAGTGCAGAAAGTTGAAAGAGGTGAGAGCTCCTGTTTACAACCAATATTTTTGCAAGAACAATTTCCAGAATGTTAACAGTTTTTTTTTCTTTTTCAGGGAGCTGGGGAAACTCTTGAAAAAGATAGTGAAGAAAGAATAGATTTTAATAAAAGTAAACATTTTTTTGCTGTAGGGACTTCTTGGAGACTTTGATGAGCTAATGTGAAAGGCTAGTGAGTGCAAGAAGAGGAGACACATTATCTAGACTTAGTAAACCAACACAGCCATAGAACATTTTTCTTGAAACATCCCCTAGGATGGGCATTTAAGAGAACACTGTGTGTGTGTGTGTGTGTGTGTGTGTGTGTGTGTGTGTGTTTATGTGCTCTGTATGCATATGCATGTGTAGTGTATGTGTGTGCAAATATACCTACAGGCTCACCTTTGGGGGGCAAGGTGTGTGTGGAGGGTGTGTTTGTGCATGCTTATAGAGGCTAGAGGTTGACATCGGGTGTCTTCTCCTTTCACTTTCCGCCCTATCTTTTCAGACAGGGTCACTGAGTCCAGACCTCACTGATTAGTTTAACTGACTGGCCAGTGAGTTCTGGAAATCTGTCTGTCTCAGTCCCTTCACCAGAACTTAGGGTTATAGACGTGATCTATCACACCAGGGATTCATGTGTGATAAACTCAGGTATTCATGCTTGTGTAGAAGGCACTGTATTGACAGCCAACTCCCCAGCCCTGGAAGCATCATTTTCAAACCTTCAAACCCTTCTTGATGTCCACCTCCTATTCCTTCTCCTATGCAGACATCGTCTTTGATGCTCCATGTTGCTTATGCAGCAGGGTTTTGGGTTCTTCTGCTAAACTGGCTGGGTGTGCTCTTTTGAAGACTTTTTAGCAAGACAAGACTTGAATGATTCTGCTAGAGAAACAGCCCAGAGAAAAAGGATGGGGCAGATAAGCTTCACCCAGCCTCAAAGCCCGGATCGATTGTGGGAAGATACAGAACAAAGCGTGGAGGTAGTGTTTGTATTCCTGAACTCTGAGAGGGGAAACAGTTGCTGATTTGTTACCTCATTCATCTATCAGCTTCAGTAAACAGCAATGAGTTTTTCAGCCTTGAACATCTTGTATCTCTCCTGTAGAACTCTAAGTGTGGTTCAGGGAGGCAGGCAGCTCTGACCTCAAGGTGACCCAAAGACCGAGATCTGCTCTGTCCAGTGGCCCCACCATCTCCTTCAGTCTCTAAACCATAGTCAAAGCAAGCTCAATATCACATCCTCATTCCAATGGTAGGAAGGGTGGGAGAATGAACAAGGGGCTGAGAGGGGCCCCGAGCCCACTGGCCGGCCGGGCCAGATCAGTGAGCACTGCGCCAGTGAGAGACTGTCCTGGAAAACAAGGTGGACAGCACCTGAGGAGCAATGTGAGGTTGACCTCTGACCTCCACGCACACATGCATATCCCCCCCACACACTTACAAAAAACTAATATAGAAACTTTGCAAAGACACAAAAAGCAGAAAAACCTCCATAAGCTTATGATAAAGACTGAGCAGAGAGTAAAATTCAGTAGCTTCTTTTTAAAGATGAGATTGGAAAATTGCACAGGTCACTTCTCATAACCCATTGGTGAGAATTTCATTATGTGGTTACACTGGGCGGTGTGAGACCTAGAGACATGGATTCTAGTGTGTGTGAATTGCCAAATGAAAGGGGAATACCCTTCACGCACTCTCTCTAGGCCTGCAAAGCTCAAATTGCCTTTTGCTTTCCCACTGACACGAAGCTTTAGTAAAGGCAAATAACAGTGGATTCGTAAAACTTTTTAATACTTTAAAAAGCATTAGCTCATTTCCTATCAAGCCCAGGAAGGTACATGGTTTTCTGCGACAGTTTCTGTTTAACTGTATCAACAGAGTTAAACGCGCACATTCACTGAGTAGGCTTGTCTAACAGCTAACTTTAGAAATCCTACTTGGACATATTTGATGAATGAGAGACATTCTCTGACAAAGCAAGAAAGATGACACTTAGATCAATTCTTGGTAGGTTTTAATCCCTCTATCCTTTAAAAAAAATTTATAAAAATAATTTTGTTGTCATGAACTCACAAATAAAACTATCACACAGCCCAGTCCCAAATTCTATTCGTCTCACTGAACTTCCACACAATCAGGATGGCCATTCAGAAACCATGGAGTTCCTTGTAGGATATTATGCTTTCACTATAATTACAAATTTACAAAAACCTTTAAAACATGCCAGAGTTGAAACTAGAAAAACAAAATAACTTTATATCCTCTTCCACACGCCTGTGTCTTTTTGCCTGCACTCTGTCCCTCCTTCTCGCCTCCTCTTAACCTATCTGGGTCTCCTTTATAAGTGTTATACTACACCCACACTAACAGCTTCTTCCATATACATATGTATGCATGATAGGCTAGGATCTACATCTAAGCTTTTTCTTTCTAGAAACCTGGCCTAGTATGCATTCTAAGTCCATCCATTTTCCTGTGAATGTCATCATTTCACTTTTCTTTGGAGCTGAATAATATTTCATTTTATATATGTACCAGATTTTGACTCTCCTTTCACCTGCTGATGGGCACCTTTCTTTCATCTGTTCAGTTTCCTTGCTGTAGTAAATAGAGCAGCACTAAACATGGATATACAAATGTCTCTACGGTAGGATATGGAGTTCTCTGAGAATATGCCCAGGAGTAGAACAGCTGAGTCATGTGGTAGTTCTATTTTTAATTCTTTGAGGAACTCTCAAATAGATTTCTGTAATGGATATATGAATTTGCACTCCCACCAGCAGTAAATAGGTAGTCCTCTTTCCCCACACCTCCTCCAACATTTGTTTTCCAAATTCTTCTAATAGCCTTTTAAAAAATATATATGAATGTTTGCCTGTATGTATGTATACTACATATGTGCCTGGTGCCCACAGAAGCCAGAAGAACGTGTTGAATCCCTTGGAACTGGAGTCATAGGCAGTTGCTAACAGCCATGTAGGTCCTAGAAACCAAACCTAGGTCTTCTGCAACAGCACAAACACTCTTAACTGCTGAGCCATCTCTCCAGTTTAGTAATAGCCATTTTGATGGAGAGTGAGGTGATATCTCCATGTAGCCTTAGTTTCATTTCCTTCATGTCTAGGGATGTCAAACAGTTTTTCAAATAGTTATTGGGCATTCATATTTCTTCTTTTGAAAACTGTCTTCAATTCATTAGTCCATTTGTTAAAAGACCGCATTGGGGTATGAAGATCCTGTCCAAGGTACTTGGTGCCACTGGTCTAGAAATGACTATAACTAGAGGCATTTCCAGAACTCCCCAGTCATTTCTTCTCCACTGGGTTCATGCCAGAAAGCGCATTAAATGGATTTGAACTTGCAAAACTTTTCCATGTAGCTCAGAGGTTTTGTTTACGTGCACAACAGAAGGCTGCTTCAGGGAATGAGGCAGAGATTCTTACCCTTTTCGATATGTGCCTTACTTTCCTACCCATGGAGTTGAGTGATCCTGCCTTTAAAGACAAGGTACCTGTAGAAGCCTTTTGTGATAGTATTGCTGTAAAGCTGGGATTATGCCGAGGGAACTGATGTGACTGTGCTTAGTTGGGGCACCCTGGCTACCGCTACAGGTGCTCAGATGGGTGACTGACACAGTAAGAAAATATGCTGGCGTGCACAACAGCATCCAACAGCTGAGTAGACTCAGTTTGTTTTCATGGTCCTTCTCCTCTTTTTTGAAGATGCTACTGTCTGCATTCTCTTTTCCACATTGGTGCCTCTTGAGCTGAGATCTGACATGACTGCAGCCAGCCTAGGGTTTGCCTCCCAGGCAACACATGTCCAGAGACCTAGAGGGATTCACTCTCTGCTTCTTCCTTAGGAGCAGGTAAACTTTCCCAAGAAGTCCCTGGCAACTCCCCTACACATCTCAGAGGCTCTAATGATATTGCAAGCTTATTCTAGAACCAGTTCCAGCGGTGAAGGAATTGCTATGCTCTGACTGAGTACAAACTGAGTTACTAATTCCTAGAGTGGGGAGTAAGGGTTCTTTGAGGGTTGACTTGAATTGTTCAGAGCTCATCCTTGGAGCTCAAGTCAGCTTCCTCGCCATAGACAATAACAAATGGGGAGGAAAGTCACAAATGTTCAAGAGAGTACTGAAGCAATTACCATATGATTCTTTGATTTTAAGCTCTCTTTCTGTCTCTTTCTCTTTCTCTCTCTCCCCCGCCCCCCCCTCTCTCTGTGTGTGTGTGTGTGTGTGTTATGTTCATGTAGAGGGGGTATAGGTGTCTGTATGTGCATATGGAGGCTAGAGAACAATATTAGATGATGTTCCTCAGGCCCAGTCCACCTTTTCTTGTAAACAGAGTTTCTCATTGACCTGAAGCTCACTAAGAAGACCACATTAACTGGCCAGTAAGGTCCAGACCTTTCTCCAATTTCCCAGAACTGAAAACGTGCCGCCATTCCTGGATTCTTTAAGTGAGTTCTGAGGACTGTATTCAGAGTCTCACGCTTGCAAGGCAAGCACTTTACCAACTGAGTTAACTCTCAGCTTGAATTTGGATTTTAAATTATTAAGAGAATTTAAGAATTTAACTCGAAAAAAAAATTTTTTGCATGAGTCAATATCCTCTAAGCACTATCATTAAAAATCTCATCTGCAGGATCTGGAAATTATTCCCTAATGCCATGAGAATGTTATATCATAATGGTATTGCTGGTGAGTCTCCAAAATGAATATTATAAAAGACTGTGCTCATCTATTGGTTGACAAGTGAAAACATGAATTTAGCAAAAAAAAATAATAATATGTATGCCTTTGACAAGTTATAGTTTATTCTCTGCCAACAGATTTTTGTTTCTTCCTGAAGTGAACTCATTTGAAAGGATTTTTGCTGCCTTGCTTAAAAACTATCCAAGGCTTTAATATCTAAATGTCAGAGAACAAAGAGACTCACACATCTTGATTGCTACAGCATTTCCTACAACCCAAGGGGGGAAAAAATCAATGATGGGCCAGATACTACAGGTGAATAAGTAAGTCCCTGTGTACACTGAAGATTTCCAAAGGGACGTTAGCTTCCCACAGTCATTAGGTAGATTGAACTGTGAATCCTGTGCGAAAGACACTGGAAATTAACAGAGACGCAAGCAGAGTAGAGGACACTGGCTGGGATTTGTGAGTCCTGACTGTAGGAAAGTTACTTAAATACTATCGACCTCAATATCATCATCTGTGCAATGGAAATAATTTCTGCCTTCAAAGTCTTTATGAAGATAGAAGGTGACATCTTACCACAGTATTTGGGACCTCGCGTTGCTATGATGGAATATCTTAATTGGGCAACTTAAAGGAGGAAGGATTTATTTTGTGCATGGTTCCAGAGAATATAGTCCATTATGGCAGGGCTGGTATGGCATGTGGGTCAACTGTGGGTAATCCTGTAGTGGCAGGAGCTCTCATCTCACACTGTGATTGACTGTGAAGCTGATAAGACTGGATGCAGGGCTAGGCTGAAACTTTCAAGGTTCATCCCTGTGTCCACTAGTTAGGCTCTAAAATCCAAGACTCCACAATCCCCCAGAAGAGTGCCACCAGTTGGGGACCAAGTGTTCAAACTCATGCGCACGAGGGGGGCAATTTACACTCAAAACTGTAATAGTACATAATGCACGGCAGCATATTGAAATGTCCAGGGCTTTCCAGAGGCGACTAGATGCCCTAAACAGTGACTTTTCAGTGAGCCCATGCTTGCTTGGATCAGGTAGGTCTGGATAAACTCCCTGAAACCAGAGACTGGGTTGGCAGTCTCTGCTGCCACCCACAGAACTTGGCGAATACTCTTCAGTGTTCATGCATGAAGATTCCTTTTGTAACAGCCACCGAATATGTAAGCAGCCTCTGAGATCTGGCTGGTTTCTAACCTCTCATCGCTGAGAGAAAACCAGAATGGCCAACTTTGCATACAACCTGGTGCACTCATCAGCTGCCCTTGCATGTAAATAAGCAGTCAGACTTCTAAAGCTGCAAACAAGGTTGTGGGAGCTCAACACAGCAAATGCATCTGACAAGTTGTGTACAAGCTTCCAAATCCTATGTGAAAAGAGCACGCCAAGCTGCTTAGTGAAAATCTCAATGCCTTTGGGCCTACTTGTTAAAGAGGCCACGGTTAGGTGTGAAGAAGACCCTGTCTAAGGTAATAGTGCCTACAAAGTCTAGAAGTGACTGCCTGGATCATTTCTTTAACTACCCTGGAAATGCTTCTCCGCTGGACTTAGGCCAGAAGGTACATTAAAATGGACTTAAATATGCAAAGCTTTCCTCTATCTCAGAGCTTTTGTTTAAATATACACAAAGATGCTTCAGGCAATGAGGGAAATTCTTACTGTGACTCGTTTGTTTGTTTATTGTGATTGTTTGGAAATTGATCTTCAGGGTACTTTATTCTTGTTGATGCCATTAGGTTAATTAATTTTGTTGTGAATAGCTATCATCTGTCCACCTGTACACACACTGTACACACATAGCGGGGTGGGAGAAGAGAGACAAACAGCAAGAGAGTACATTTTCTCAACTTTTTCTAACTTTTCTACCATTTTAGAGGTATTCTTGACCAAAGAGGACATTAACCCAAGTCAAAAATTATACCACTTCTCCTTATTGATAAGGGAATAATTTCCTTGGTAATCCCTCTAGCACGAGCATCAGCCCTCACAACATAACATACAAACATATTATTTTCTTCTGGTACATTAATTTTTGGATTACTTTGGGGGACAAAACACTACCAAAGTAATGGTTTGGCTATAAACTCCCTTGACATCTGGCCAAACCACCAGATAACAAGGATATAATTGCTTTTAAGCTCTAATCTTTGAGACTTTTCTGGCTACCCTTCTCATAAATGAAAAAGTTACTACTGTGGTCATCAGAACCACATCTTGTCATAATATTTACCAAGTTGTGATAAGATAAAAGCTCACTTTGGAGGAGGGGTATCCAGGATAATATTTAGCACAGCAAATTAAGGAGTGGTGAGCTCTGCCAGCAGCTACTGTTGGAGGAATGCTTGTGCGATTGCAGCTTCTCTGGTCATCAAGACAGAGGCAGAGACAGCTTCTAGGCTCTTCCATTGGTGGCTTCCACAGGTTACTGCCTAGAGATGTTGCTCAATGTGTATGACAAGGGCAGGCTGAGATTGTAGAGACTGAGTTGGGCCTCTCTTTGCTCTTTCTCAAGCTGTCTGTCTGTTTCCAGGAAAATGGCTATCTTCCCCTGAAGGCCTCTCTGAGACTATTTCCAGAGTATGGGACACAGACTTCAAGTGGCATGAATGAGTGTTTTAGGATCCGGCATCTACACCTTAAGAAATAACCTTGACTCACATGGTAAGAAAGTTATTCCTTCCCAATTTTCCTGTAAGTCTCTTGTTAACCAAGAAAATTTCCATGTGTCTTTAAACTCTCTAAGACTAGACTCCATTTGGAACAGAGACTGCTAGCTGCATGCAAGCTCAGTCCAGTGGATTCTGGGTAGAATGTAATATCTATTTGTATTTGCAGCTAACTAGCTTCTGTTTACAGAAAGAATATCAGTTACCTTTCTTGCTGCAATCAAGTGACTGACAAGAAGCAATTTAAAGGAGACCGTATTTTAATTTGGTTCAAAGTTTGAGAGTACGGTGTGGTTCATGGTGGCAGGGAGGGTGTAGATTAAGGACTGGCTCACAACTACAAGAGTGTGACACTACATACTCACTTCTCAGCAGACCAGGAAGCAGAGAGATGGGAACGCTGGTGCTCACTGTCTTTCTCCCTTTCTCTTTTCCTGTAATCTTGGATCCCAGTCCATGGGAGAGTGCCTCCCACATTCAAGGTAGCTCCTCTTCTTTCAGAAATCCTTCTAGAAAGGTTCTGGAAGGCACATCCAAGGTGCCTCACTCATGCCCTTGGTATTTCATTTATACTGTTGATGTCATTTTGTACCTTGACTTTGTTCTTCATATTTTATCATCACCATTTCCATTGATGCAATACATGTACATTATACATGAAGAAGATAAAATAAAGAAAAATGCCCTGTACTTTCTCTCGCTGGTGTTGTTGTGTTGATCTATATCATTCTACTCCTTTTCCTTTTTGACTCTGTGTGTGTGTGTGTGCGCGTGCGTGTGTGCGTGTGTGCGTGTGTGTGTATTGAAACATAACCACAATGGGTACCACTTACCAAATGCCTGTTATGTGCCAGACATTATGCAAACACTAGCATTTGCCAGTATTTAAATGTATTTTATTTTTGTGTATATGAATGTTTTGTCTACATGCATGTAAATGCACCATGGGTGTGCACTGTTAGTGGAGGTCAGATGAGGGCATCAGATCTCCTGGAACTGGAGTTATGGATGGTTGTTATTCAACACATGGGTATTGGGAATTAAACTCAGATCCTTTGCAAGAGCAGCCAATTGCTTGTAACCACTCAGCCATTTTTCCAGTCCCTTGCCAGCATTTTAAAGTTAACATTTGCATGCAGCCCAATCAGTTATTATTATTATTATATGTGTGTGTGTGTGTGTGTGTGTGTGTGTGTGTGTGTGTGTATGAAGAAGAGGTTTGATCACAGGTACCCTGCATGTATAGATAATGTCTCCCCCAGAAGTATCCCCAAGTATGGGATACTTATCTATGAGTAATTAGTCAGGGAGGCCCCAGAGACCCCTAAACAACAGAGGCTATTGCTATTGTTCTTGTTGACCACCCTAAGATGGTAACAATCTAATGCTGAAGACATGAAGCACTTCGGCTGCAGGATATGGAGAATTTAATGTGGAACTGGCTGGCTCCTGGGAGAGAAAGGACATCAATAGTCTTACCTAGCGCTAGACTGTGAGGGTTATAATACCTACCTGCTAGGCAAGATGTGCCCACTAGTGCAATAGTCTCATGAAGGTTATAGGGGTAACCCATCACTGAGGCCTGCTGCAGAGGGAGGAGTCCATGCCTAGTACCGTAAATCTAGTCAAAAGCTCAGGAGATCATAGGCTCTAAATGGGAACCTACTACTGCTGCTTTGTTAAATGAGCATGTTGTCAAACTGGTTTCTAACTCTGTGTTTCTACCCACAGATCAGTGCTGCTCTCAGCTTTGGTCAGAGAAGCCTCTTTCTTTGTGGACAGCAGTGTACTCATAATTGGCCTAAGTGCTGAGAGTAAGTGACCGTTGCATGCTCAGCCCACACCCCAGGCTCAGGGAACATCATAGAAGGGACAGAAAGAATGTAAGGCTGGAGGAAGGGGAGGAACGCTGTGAAATGCCATTTTCTGAATACGGCATGGTCATGGCACTCATGAACTCAGTGCAGTATGGTTACATGCTCAAGACCTGCACAAGATCAAGCCAATAAGATCAATCAACATTCCATCGAGGAGCACTAATTATATTCAGTGGGTTACAGAAGAAAAAGGAGAAAACATGAAAGTGGATGAGGGATGTGTTGAGGAGAGTCTGTGGGAGGGGAAGGGGAACTTGGGAGTGTGATCAAAATATATGCATAGATGAGCTTGCCAAGATTAAGTAAAAGATATGCTTTTTTTAAACACCTCATGAGTAGTCAGTAAGAAAGCTGAGAGTTGACTTGGAAACACTTGAGGCAAGATTAGTGCTCTACCATTGCTCCCCTGAACCCACCTCTCACCTTAGTTCCTGATTGTCTTCCAGTAGTCTGGGAATATGTGTTATGTATGTGACTATAACTGTGTTAGAGGTTCTCAATACCAGCTGTGGATTAGAATCAACTGGGAACTTAGAAAAAAAATAACTACTGATATTGGGCCTCTCCTCCAGATGTTCTATAGGGGTTGTGTTACTGGTGTTTACAAAGCCCACCAAGTGGCTCTTCAGTGGGGCCAGGGCCGAGCTGCAGTGTACCTAAATTGCCCTCCAGTGATTTCTCTGTTATTGGAAAGGCAGTACTGGGGAACCAGGTTAAATTTCCAGACAAACAATGTAAAAGCCATGGTTTTTACAAAGAATGAACCATTTATGTACTCCTTCCACAAGGCATTAAATTGAAATCAAACATCAAGCCCTTTACATATGACTTTTGGTGAGACTAAAATGGGCAACAGATAGATGGTACTTAGTGTCCCTGAATGTGAGCACCCCGAACCTGAGACATGCATGGGACATTTCAGATCATTGGGCTGTTTCTGCCTGAGTGAATGTTTAATTTCCTTTTTCAGACCTCAGTAATTTCTAGCAGAATGCAGAGTTCGTGACACAAACACATCTGGATTTTGAGGGGTGTGGGTCTGAAATATTCACAGGCCAATATGCTGGGCACAGATGTTGAACTGGCAGCCCTGGATGATGGGGGTGATCTCACAGGAGGCCCCATCTGGAGCTTTGCTGGGAGCCACATGGCCTTCCCTGTTGATTCAGGAGTGTCTCATACCTGGGTGCCTCCTCGTCTGCCCAAAGGCATTCCACAGCCTTCTTCTTCTCCAGGGACACCCAGAGCCTTGACATTGCTGCACCTCATGCATAAAATGCCAACAGGGTAGAAAACAATAGTTTTTTTAAAGGGGATGAGTGTAATTGGAGCTTGTGAGGGCTGAAAGGGAAAGGCAGGCCTTCCTTCCTCTGTGCGACCAAGAAGGCAGACCCAGGAGCACTGGGGCATGTAGAGCCAGCTCTGAATAGAGTCTACTACTTCATGGTCTTTTGACCTTTCTTGGGCAAGTTACCTCTCTGAGATGCTTGTCTGTTAAAAGGAGATCAAGAAAGCTACTTCATACGGTAACTTCACAGAAAGTCAGAAGAGCCACAAGTGACATATTCCGCATACAGCAGGGCTTTTGCCCGACCCTTCCCCTCCAAGCCATTGCTTCTGGATGGCATATGATCATAAGGAGATCCATGTGCTGTGGCTAAATTCACATCCCAGCTGAATGAAATTCCACAGCCTTCCACAGACCTGCTCTGTGCCAGACTCTGCAGTCATCAGCATGCCCTGACATTTCCAACACCATTTCTCATGTTATTTCCTCTGTCTAGAAAGCTTTCTTCCCTGGTTCTCTCCGTCTTCCTCCAGACTCTCCTCCAATACTCCACTCATCTCTAACTGTCTCACCCTAATCCTCCTGCTGGGTGCCATTTCCTCCTTCTAGATTCCCATGGTACTTAGACCAGACATTCTCAAATACTAATGTGTGACAGGTGCCCACAGTGCCTCGTGATATGAGTGTGCTGTCTATTCTCTTAAGATCATAACAGTCATACTTCCCCAAATGAGGGCTAGATGAGAGGTTATGTATAAAGCAGTTAACACACAGTTGGGTCAATAAAGATGGGCTAATATAAATGTCATTTCGATATAGAGAGTGAATGACCAAGTATTGCGTAAAACAACACATTCTGACAATAAAAAGAGGGAGAACCGTTCTGCAGTTGACAACTGAAAAGAGCAGCGTTGCAGAATCTAAATGGATTCCCAGACACTGGCATCTTCCAGGCTGAGAATGTACTGCTCAGAGTTGATGGGTTTCTAGAATAAAGTTCTATGTGGAGGGAAGAAGCTTAATTGCCAAGTTCTATCCACTCCAATTCTTATGCTTTGTAACCCTTGGCAAATCTTCTTCACCCAAGAGTTTGGCTTCTGGCTCAGCCTTTTAGCCTGGTACCAGTTAATTACAGTAATAGGATAAGGCATTCTTGGGCAGCAGGGAGATGCTGGACTAGACTGGGACAGCAAGGTTTGGGGGAAGAGCTTTATTATACGCCAAATAAATGGCATCAGAGACTCCAGGAAGCTGTCAGTGTCTGCTGAAGTGAGCTAAGGGTAGAGACGGAGGCAGACAGCTCATGAGGAAGCATAGATATTGATAGATTTGTTTATGGGATCAAGGATCATCTCAATTTGTGAACATAGGGAAGAAAATTGGGCAGGTCAGGAGGATGCCCTGACTGAAGACAGAACCAGTGGTGACAAGATGAGGCCATGTAGGTTAATGTCAGGGCCCCAAGTGGGTGGCACACAGATACTCCTGAGTCATCCTTCTAGCACATGGATGGCTATCACAGGTGCTTTGTTCAGCCTGGATGCTGGGGGCTGCAAATCTGAAATAGTTGCAAGCTAATATGTTGAGTACAGATTTGAACTGGCAGTGTTGGAGGATGGAGTTGTCTCAGTAGAGGCCTCATCTGGAGCTTTGGTCACGAAGATATCCTGCAAAGGGAGCCCCCACCAACCTAGCAGTCACAGTCTATCCTGACCTCTCTCTGATGTCACTGGAACATGTTCATGGGTCCCAGGATCCAGGGTTCATGAGGCTGAGCTGTCAGTCACTGCAGTTCTATCTTTGACATCAGCCCCATTGACCTGAAGACCTATAGCCAGAACAAAATTTGATTCAGACAGACTTGATGTGAAATCCTTCCTTAGCTGTCCCTTGCTCTTCCCTTCTAGACAAATGACTTTACCTATCGGGTTTCAAGTCCCTCAGTTGCAAAATGGGGATCATTACAGTACCTTACCAGGTTGTTGTAGGGTTGAGTGAGATGCCAAAGTTGGGTGATAGAATGAAATGGGAAAGCTTTGGTTGGAGAAATAAGGCCTTTATCATCAATTATCCATCGGAGAACCATTGGGTTCATTTCCTTTCAGCCTCCTAAGCTGCACATTAGCTTTATTTTGTAGGAGAAGAAATGATGGCCCAGAGAAAGGAGGTACCTTGTCCTAGATCACAGGACTAGAAAGAAGTGGCTGAGCTGGTATTTGAACCTAGATCTCCCAGAGTCTGCAACATGACACTGCCTCCTATGTGCATACAACGTATATGTGATTATCTTGTTTGTGAGCAGAGTCGGTGCTGGCGGCTTTGTTTGGACTCAGAACAAAAGAAACCTTAACTTGCTGCAAGTCTCCCAGAGTCCTGCTTCTTGCCCTTTCTCTTCTCATTTATTCACACAGCACGCAGATGGCCATGGAGCTAGAATGGTGGCCAAGAATTGCAGTTCGAGGAGACTCCCCTTGTTCTCCATTCAAGATGACTGAGTACTTTCCAGGTGGGGCTGGGAGCCCCTAATGCTCCACAGCAGTGGAGTGTGGCCAAGCAGCCCCTCATTTCCGAGTCAGTCCCAGCAGAGAGCTTGCCCATGTTGTTACGTGTCCTTATTTGTTAAGGATTCTCTGTATTGAGATGCAACCTAATTAGGGTTGAGCTCAAAGCTTGTTCGTTTGGGGGCTTAGTTCATAAAAGATTAATGTTCATTTTCCTTGGGTTTTGTTGTAGAATTCAGCTGGAAAAGATCCAGGGTGTGCTTCTTCCCAGAAAAGTAGCACTTTAGTGGTTTGTGAAAGTCCCTCCCCCCAAGCTGCAGCTCTGATATGTGTGTTTCCGCTTTGCCTTCCTCACTACTCCAGTGCTTCAGTTTCTGACAAAGTATAAGGAAAAGTGAATTCTATAATCAGGGAACTCTTTTGCAGATATTGTTCAAAATAAACATATTTGCTTACAGATAATTTTTTAAACAGGTGGCAAATAGAACAGTGTGGAAACCAATTCCACACTCACGCGGTTAGATCTTCTGTCCCTCAGCAAACACTTACGGAACACCTGTTAAATGTCAGACCTGGGCACTCACATTATGCATTCATATTGTTTTGTATATGATTTGCCTGAACAATTTAATGCTATCAGTAGAGTGCTAATGTGAAAAGCTTCCCACACATGAATGGGTGCCTTCTGACAGCTTCTTTGTGGTGAGAAAAATATACCTACCCAGGTAAGCATTAAGTACCTGATATATTTTCTGGTAACAAAAAGTATATGCAAATAAATAAAAACACAAAATCATAACAAACTAATTACATTTAAGAACTAATAGATATTCACAGTTCCAAACCTAGAGCTTCCCACTGTGAACAGTGCTTATTCCCCCAGGTTTATTTCATTGTTTCTATTTACTGTGTGTGTGTGTGTGTGTGTGTGTGTGTTATTTGTGCATGTGGGTATTTGTGTCCATGTGTGTATAGATGTCTGTAAACAGGTGTGCACACACGTGGAAATCGGAAGTTGACATCAGCGGTCTTCCTTGGTCATCTGCATCTTGTTCACTGATGTAAGGTCTCTCAGCTGATCCCAGCACTTGCAGCGGCAGGCTGTTCTAGCTAAATAGTTTGCTCACAGGATCTCTGGAATCTTCTGAGGAGTCCTAGAATTACAGCAGGCCACCAAGCCTTCCCGGCATTTACATAGGTCCTGGGGAGCTGAGTGCCAGTCCTCACACCCACTGAAGCCATCTCACCAGGCCCCTCTCCAAAACTTTTCAAAAATTATTTTATTTATTTTTTTAAAAGTTTTAAAACTTTACATGTATGAGTGTACTGTCTCTGTGTATATAAATGCACCCATATCATGCAATGCCTGAGGTCAGAAGAGGGCATCAGATCCTCTGGAACTGGAGTTAGGGATGGTTGTTAGCTTCCATGTGGGTGCTGGGAATCAAACCTGGGTCCTCTGCAAGTGCTGTCAGTGCTCTTAACCTCTGAACCATCTCTCTAGTGGCCTACCTCAAGATTTACTATTAAGTAACAAAACTTTACTGGCAATACAATTGTATCGGCGGGAAATGGAGACAGCGTTTCTGTTCCGTATTGGTTGCTTAGGCAAATACCAGTGGGGTGCTTGCTTTCCAAGCTGACTCATGAAGAACCTTGCTGTTCTGTGTTCCCTTGAGAAGCATCATTTATTCCAGCTGTTCTCTCTTTGGGATATTCTGGTCAGTTCTAACTTGCTACTATTTCAAGCAGTGCTTCAATGGACCTCCTTTGTAGCTAAATTTGGCATTTTCTGAGTGTTACTGTGAATAGACTCTTAGGAATGGAGTTACCGAGTCAAAGTGATGTGCCCACGCCCTTGCTCATTTCTCCTATGTTGTACAAAACGTCAAGACCCTTCACACACACTGAAATTTTCTTCTCTGTGTTTCTTCCTCTCATACTCACCCTTTCTCTACTTCCACGCCTTTCAAAATATTTTTAAAGCAAGCCCCACGTGGTAACAGGTGTGGGGGAGTGATGCTCCAGTTTCGAAAGAAGCCCAAGCAGAATGTAGCTGCGTCTTCTTTTTGCTCAGAGTATCTCTGGCTGCAGTGATTGAACTAAAATGGCCTCTTTGGTCCTTGGAGTCCACAGCTTGCAACTTGCTGGTATGATCACTGTCCAGGATAGCCCAAACCCAGATTTGCCTTCCTTTCTGTTCCATGGGTTATCTGGCTGTCAGAGAACACCAAGCCACATGGGTATCTGGGTGAAGAACATCAGTTAAGCCTAACAGGTGACCATCCTCCTGTGAACTAACCCTGTCATTACAAGCTACAGCCTCTTTGGAAGATCAGATGAGCCAGTTCAATGTTGGCAAAACCTAGGAAGAATTTGTTCTTTTCCTAATTCTCAGGCTTACAGAACTTATTAACACATATTCCTTCCCAAACCCTGCATTTTATACTTTTTGACATTTTTCTTTATTAAAAACAAGAACATATACGTGGATACATTAGAAGTCCCATCTATGTAAGTATCTCTAACATTTTTGATTATAGTTTTCATGGACCACTTAACGGAAATCCCATCGCAGTTTGACCCTGGGAGGCTGAATCGTTTTCCTGGCTTGGTACAATTTTGCTCTCTCTCCAACAGAGGGCAGCACATTTCTCTTATTGGCCTGTTTGGAAGGTTTAGGTTTGGAAAATATTCTGTAAAAACATGATTCTCTGCATCTCTAGATTCAAGCAAGCACTTTCTTGTTACCAAAGTCATTCTCATGACACTGCTGAGGATGACACATCACATCAGTGAGCACTCTGCGTTTGTAGGGTGGGAGATGGGAGAGTTAAGCATCCTTGACACTAGCAATAGCTCCATCACCAAGAGTCAGAACCATGAACAAAGCAAAACAATTTCTTAAATGTTTTCAAGTCAGTCCTTTAAACTGTTCTGGGTTTCTTTTCTTTTCTTTTGCGTTTGCTTTGTGCATGTGGGAATGCCTGTAGATGTTTCTGTGTGTGCATGTGTCTGCGGGTGCATGCTTGCATATGCATATGCATGTGAAAGTCAATGAGTATCTTTTACCCTCTACCTTAGCTTTTGAGACTCTCACTAAACCTGGAGCTCATGGTTTGGCTACATAGGCTGCCTAGTAAGCTCCACCTATCTCTGCTCCCTACATGTCCCCCAACACTGGGGTTACAGACATACATATCTGTGTGAACTTTTTACGGGGATTCTGAGGATTAAATACAGGTCTCGTGTCCATGTGGCAAGAACTTTACTCACTGGGCCATTCACCAAGTTCTTTCTTTGTTTTGTAAAGTCTCACTATCCTGGTACTTTAGAAGAGTTGGTTCTGAGGAATCTATGATTATAACAGGTTTAATTTCTTCCCAATACTTCAAAATTTATTTTTTAAACGTCAGTTTGAACATTATTTCTGGGCAAAAGGAGTTAAAAGCCGAAGGAGTTTCAGGGCTAAGGAGTAAGGAGCCTGGATTAAACTCAGCTTGTTTCCTTGTTTTGCTGGTGTTGTAGGAGGGACCTGCCACAGTTGGCAGAAAAGATGTGCTGTTCATCAGCAGCAACTTCTCACTGCCTGCCTCAGATTAGCACACTGAATCCCAGTATAATGAAGAGCAGGTCCTATGCCGGTCAGTGCTGACTGCCAGCTAGAGTCTTTCCTTCAGACTCCACCACAAGGGAAGTGGAGTGGAGGAAAAACTGGCCAGAGGACGGGGTGGAGAGTAGAGAAGCGGCCGGAGAAAACCTGCACTGCAAGGGCCTGACTCTGTCCGCTCTGGGTGACAGTCCAGTGAGGCCGACCTTCTAAGGAGGCTGCTTCAAGGAGGCTGCCCACTGGAGGAACGACTAAGATTCAAGCCGGGTTTCTACTGCCTTCACCCTGGGGGTGGCTTACCTCCCGTGTTGGCCCTAAAAACCATTCCAGATATCCCTCCCTTTGTGAGGTCCTCTCCCGTGAGTCTGTACTGTACCTGTGACTCATGTTAACAAGGAAGGTGAGGTTATGTCTAGGCTTTAAGAAGTCATGGAAGATTCTATATATGTGCTTCCATGAGCCATCACCATATATCATGTCTAGTTACCCTACTGGATAGGGTCCACCTGGAGAAAGAAAGACTTCTCTGGAAGGAGGACCATCATGGAGGAGCATCAGGGTACGAGATGAGAGTGAAAAAGACATGTTCACATCTAATCCTAGAGCCGAGCCTCCAGCACCAGCCACCATCTATGCCCCTGTATGGAACAAGAACAAACCAGATCAGCAGAAAAGGCATTCCACTGAGGCCAGTCAACTGACAGAACCACCCTAACAAACTAGCTTAAGCTGTTAGCATTTGGAGTGCTCTGTCACACAGCATTAGGTTAATAGGAACACTTTCTGGTTGGTAATGTTGAGGCCTGTCAGATTTGGGGCTGATTGCTAAGAGAAGAGGCCTCTGCCCTGTAGGCACAATGGAGGGCTGTGTGAAGGTGGTGCTCATAGGCAGGGAATAAGATTTCTTCTACAACTTAAGAGACCCAGACTCTAGGCTTTGCTACCAACTAACTGTGACTCCTGTTCAGTTAAAGTTCCTCATGTGAAAAAGGTGATGATTATTTTAGAGAGACTCCCATCCTTCTTGTCTTTGTGTATGGCAGGCACTGTGAACCAACCATGGCCTTAATGAATGCAGATTTGGACTCAGACTTTATTTTTGAGACAGAGTCTCCTTGTAGCCCCAGCTGGCCTGGAACTCACTATGTAGACCTGGGCATCCACCTGCCTCTGCTTCTGGAGTGTTGTGACTAAAGGTGTGCACCACCAAGCCCAGCATCTCGGACTCCTTAACACAGACAACCACTGCCTTATGATCAGAGTTGGCTTATCAGATGAATTTTATCTTCTCCTGGATGAGAAGTTTTCTGAATCCTTCGTAGTGCTTCCGGGGGGCGGGGGAGGAATAATCACTCCCTGGCTATGGGAGGAAGATACAGGTAGAGAAGGACAAAAACCGTTTCCTCATGAAGCCCCCTTCTGTTGTGTCTGTTAGCTTCTGTGTTCTTTAGAAAGTCAGCAAGACCTTGTGAGATATGAACATCCCCAGCACCTGCATGTGCCAGGAGTCTTCCGGCAGATACATATTAACGAGTGACATGAATGAATAAATAACATAGTTACTGACAGGCACTCCAATTTTGAGACAGCCTTGGATTGTTCTTTCCCAATGTGCTCAAGGAAAGATGTCCAAGCTGGAGATGGTGCACAGGTCTTTAATCCCAGCATTTGGGAGGCAGTGATGCCTGGTTTACACAGTGAGTTCCAGGTTAACTGGGGCTACAGAGAGACCTTGCTCTGCCCCAAGGAGCTGAAGCACCTTCAGAAGTGAAACCCAACCAGGAGTAACCTAATGGTATTTCAGAGTCTCAGAGAATTCTAGGTTAGCATTCCTTTAAACCGTGATCATGAACTCAAATGTGCTGGAAGAAGATGGGGGAAGTTAAGAGCAAAGTGGACATCCCCATCCAGAGGTGCCAGCTGCTGTGGCACTTCTGCACATACATGGTTGTCCCCACTCAGTTGTGAACGTCAGTGTGGCCTGTGTTGATTCTGTCCCCAGCAATCCTTAATAGTGCTTGGCACTTACTGAACATAGGAATGAACTTGTCCCCTTTTAAAGCCATGGAACTAGCAATGAGGGCAGAGAGGCAAAATGATATTGACAGAGGCAGAGACCAAAACAAGCTACAAGTTAGGTTTACTAAGTACTTGGCCTGGGAGAATTTTTACTGACATTGTTTTGCTAAGCTCCTACAGCAAGCAAAATACTTTAGGATAATTTCCACACATGGATGTTTTAGAGGAATTAAAAATGGCAATAGCATTGGAGTAAGAACACTTGGGTCTAACTTTCTGATTGGTTTCATAACTTTGGCAAACATCAGTATCCATTGGAACCTCAGTTTCCCCCACTTATAAGATAAAAATCACAGTTGTTTATGTCCTGCTCAGAGCTGCTATGAAAAGGCAGAGCAGGGGGCCTGGAGGCTCCCTGAGCCGGCTACCACAAACCCCACAGACAGGAGACTGGCTTTCCCCGAAGCAGAGGCAACCACAGGGGCAGCCCACAGCCCCATAGCAGGCTGAACATCTGAATAATGAACATGTTATTTAAATGGAGCTGTGGCCCTGCGGAGTTCTGAACGCTCATTTTCCACAGTTCACCATTCTCCTAGTCAATGGGGCTTGACTTGATTATCCTTCCTCTAGGCTTCTGGAGATGTGGGCAACATTTGAAATTTGTTAAAAATTAGCTAAATAAGATAGTCCCTTCCTCCTCCCCAACAACAGATTCTGTGAGTGATGGGGGTTTTGTAGAGTAATTTTGGTGGTGGATGTAAATCTGAGGATAGAAAATGCATTTCTTATGTCTGTGTACATGGGGCTGGGAATGTGTGTGATAAGAATTAGAGAAAAAAGGCAAAACAACAAAGAGCCTGGCAAAACAGTCCCTAACAAAAGTCTGCCTTCTCACAGGGCCTCTGAGAATGAATCAAGCATACCTGTCTCTTCCTTCACCCTGCTGACAGCTGTTTGCCAAGGCAGGTATCAACACTGGGGTTTTTATTGTTCTGTGTATTCAAATGACTTAGAATGTTTTAAACAAAGAAATAATGATTCATTAAAATGTCATTTAAATACAAATGTTTAAAAAATAGCCTATATTGAAGATTACAGAAGTATACTACAGAAAATTCGAAAAAAAGAAGGAAATAAAATCCACCCACAACCATCCCACTCAGAAATCCCATTTTAAGCACTATCCTGCCATCTCCTAGAATGTGCACACATAAATCTGTGGAGCAGGCACAGGCGAAACCAGAACACGACGGATATACGGTTTTGATATGATTTTGTGGTTGCTTTTTTTCTACCTGTCGTTTTTATAGGAGCTTATTTCCAGTGTATTGTTGAGTAGCTTTCAAAAATCATCATTCTAAGTAGTTGCATCAGATGGATGGAGGATGATTTATTTAACTACTTCCTAGTTGCTGGAAATTTAGATTAAATTGAAATAACTTTTAACGAGAGAAAAACAACGATGCTATTTCTGAGACAACAGTGATCTCTCACCCTGCATGAGCAGCCAGCAATAAAAGTCAGTAATATGATCCAGCATGTGAAGAAAGTTCCAGAAACAACTAGGAAATAAATGGGGAAATGGTGAGGGGTTAAGTGAGTCATTAGTGTTTATTATTTACGTGGCTCAGTAAATACAGGATGAGACTAAGCATTCACTTGTTGGCAACTGAGCCTATCGTGGCACCTTGAAGTCTGGACAATGTTTAAACTAGCCAATCCAAGCAGCATCATTAGCGGACACAGAAGCAGTTATTGCAGACAGGATTCTATTGACCTTTCAGCATAAGTACATTCCTTCTGCCTTGGGATGACCTTCACTTCCTAGGATAGCACTCTCCAGGTGTGTATGTCTTCAGGTGCTTTGTGTAGACACATGCCAGGAGGGGGCAGAGAGCAGACAGTTCAGATGAGCATTTCCTTTGCATCTTCTATGGTCTGCCCTGATACTACAACCACCTTTAAAGGCCACGCATGCCAACTGATCCCTGTTAATCTGAGGATCTCAAAAGCCCAGAAGGTGCCTCTGGCTCCTGTACCTAGGATGGGTTTTCCACCTCCCTTCCACAGTTAAAGAGAGCCAAAGAGAGGTGTGATGACTTGCTCAAGATTTCTCTTTTCAAATGACAACCTAGGACCTAAATTCAGGTGCCCGAGTCTCATGTCGTGATAACACCGTAGCTATCTCCATAGGAGAGCATTTCTGAGTGTCTTCCACACTCCGCTCCCCATTTCCCACTAATATTTACTTAGAAGGAAAATCTCTTAAGCAAAGTAGAGAGAGATGGCTTAAGAAAGACATGCCCATGTTTAGGTCCACAGATAGGAATCCCCTTAAACTCTTCAACACTCCTGGTCTTTCTTTTCAGCTTTTTCTTTAAAGCACTTAACCCATCTAACTGTAGATTTTATTTTAAACTCAGTAGGTCTCCCACTCTTAAAACTCTTCCAAAGGAGAGTGGAGACTAGAAAATAACAGTAGCAACTGACATTTCTTTTTTTCTGGTCTTTATGAGATAGGGTCTCTCTGGAGCCCCAGATGGCCTGGTACTTACTATGTAGACCAGGCTGGTCTCAGTCTCACAGAGATCTGCCAGCTTCTGCGTCCCAAGTGCTATGTCTAAAGGCATGTGCCACCAAGCCTGTGTCCCAAGGCTCCCCAAACATGAATTCTAATTCTTGGGAGGTAAGTATTTTTATAGCGTTTTTACAAATGCTTAGAAGGGCAGTCTGAACTACTGAGTCATAGAATTCAGATGTCAGCAGAGCTGGGATGTGGTCCAAGACAGCTCAAGTCCAAAGCTGTCTCCCTTCACACTGCATGCCTTCGGAGGGTTGAGGAGTGATATTTTAGGTCACCTTGAATTCTGTTAGGTTCTTCCTGCTTGGTGTCTAGGAGATGGGTGAGATGCTTTTAGGAAGTATATCTTCCTCCTGGTTATGCCCCAGGCTCCAAATGTGTCTGCCGTCCTTTCTCAACTGTAAAATCCCTTGGCTCACTTCTGAAACAACTCTTTGCTTCTTCAAGCATAGACTTGGACTCTTGTAACACCTTAGAGCCAAAGAACCCTTGGCCACTCAGAAGATATTCAAAATACTGGGTAGCCATGTTAGTTCATTTCACCTGTTTCTATGTGCCCCTGTGATGGGTAACCAAGCCTCTGACATAGGCACATTCTAAAACAAAGACGCAGAGAGATTTTGCAAAATGGCTCAGAGAATCCAGAGTTGTATTATGTCTAGTACAGACACAGCTGATACCCCTGCATGCCTTAGCTCAGAGAGAGCTGGTCCTAGAATCATAGCCTTTAGTTATATAGATAAATGGTTCAGTGCTTCTTTAAAAAAATTACACCTAAGGGGCTGGAGAGATGACTCAGTGGTTAAGAGCACTGGCTACTCTTGCAGAGGACCCAGTTTCAGTTCCTAGCACCCACATGGCAGCTAACAACTGTTCATATCTCTGTTCCAGGGGATCTGGCACCCTCTTCTGACCTTCTCAAGCATTGGACAACACTGGGGCACTTACATTCATTCAGGCAATACACTCATACACACACAAAAATAAAATTGTTTTAAAAAATTACACCTAAAGACTTTCATCAAATGAAGTCTTGTGCTCCAATGTGCAGTTTGAACAAGAGTGAGGTGTTTGTGCATGAGTCTTTGTCCAATGGGCCAGATGACTTCCTTTTTCTCCCTTGACTCCAGGGTTGTTTTCTCCAGATCCCTGAGAATTTCAGGGAAACTGCCAACCTTGATCTTCTGAGCCTGGAGATGATAGCTGCCTTTTGAAATTCCAGAAGAGGCAGAGTCACCCACAAGTCTCTGCATTTTAGATGGGAGACAGAACCACAGAAAAGAGTGCTTCAGCCTGATTTCTGGGAAATAGCTGTGTGGCTCTGCAAAGGCCATACTGAAGCCAACCCTGTGTCCCAGATGCTTAAAAACACAGAAGCTTCACCTGGTCACCACAGGGCAGGAGAACCCAGGAAAAGAGTGATCTGGCCCTGGCAGATCCGCTATTTTCTTCTCTACCTAACATTGGACTTCGGAATTTTATACTGGCTCAGACCTAAAAAAGATCATGGATTAAATTTTATGTATCACACAGTTGATTTTATTCACTCCTTCAGTCTGAAGATGTTACTGACCTTAAAGCTCTGTTTTAGAAACTAGAGAAGTGGTAAAGAACAGAACAGATAGAAAACAAGTGTTTAAAACTCTGGTCAACTTTTGACAACAAGCAATATTTATCTCCAGAAAGTTGAGGCTTCTGTCTTCCATTACCTTTTCCCGTGCCAGTGACCAAGAGTAGCCATTTTGCTCTAAAATACTTCTTACTCCAACCTTCTTCATACTACCATACCATCAGAATAGTTGTTTGATTTGATTTGATTTGATGTGAGACAGGGTCTCATGTAGCCCAGGCCTTGAACTTCTTATCCGTCTGCCTCTACCTCTCCTCCCGAGTGCTGGGATTACAGGCATATGCTACCATGCCTTAAATGTCCTTATTTTTCTTAAAAAGCATATATCCAGATTTGCTGCACTACTTACAACACAAATTTAAAACAGTTTATGATCAAATAGCATTTTTTAATTTATCTTGATTCATGTGAAAGTAATTTAAATTCACATTAGTATTCTGGAAACTGATCATTAACACTTTTTAACTGATTTTGTAAACACATTTTGCTTCCAAAATAAACATAAACAGGAAAGGAAAGCACTCAGTGTTGCTGAGGCATGAACACACACACCCACTGAAGGGGAAGGCAGAATCCCGGTATAAAACGAAAAGCATTTGAGAGTCATTTCATTAGCCATCCGCCTCATGAAAAATCTGCAAGAAAAATGTGAATAATTTCAGGTTTGCTTGATGGGGGGATTTCGAGCTGCAGAGCTGTGTGCGTGTCTATCACGGCTCATTGCAAATCATTAAGATGGGGTGGGAGGTGGGGACTGATTAACGTTTCAGGAGACAGAAGGGGAACAACTCACAGCAGAATGAGCGAGGTGGCTGGGCCGCCTTCGTGCTTAGCCAAGTGGAGGCTTGAAGATACACAGAACAGCAAAGGTCCATACTGCGAACCCTTCACCTCTATCTCCAGTAGAGGACTGTTCAGCCTCCACCTGGACACCTTCTGGGCACTCAGTTCACCTGTATGTGATGTTCCATTGTCTTGTATCTTTTATCCCCAGGAGTTCGTCATTTACCTAGCTTATACACCTTGCTAGTAAGTAGAAAATAATTGCATATTTAGCAGTTTCATGGAAGTTTAATTTTTAATCTTCCCCTGACTTCTTTTTTAAAAAGTTATAGAGTTTTCTTTATCATTATATGCTGTGGTACCTGAGGAAGTCAGAGGACAACTCACTGGAGTCCATTCTCTCCTCCCAGTCCATGTGGGTACTGGGATCAAGCTCAGGTCTCCAGGCTTGGTGGCAAGTATCTTAGCCCACTGAGTCATCTCATTACAGCCCCCCCGACTCTTGTACCTCTTTTCCTTTTCCTGGTCCCCCCACATGCCACAGTCTCTTAGGCATCCTCTAATCTCTCCCACAAGACCTCTAACCTCCTGGCCCCAGAACTTCTGGGACTTTTCCTCTTCTCCTCTGCAAAGGACAAAGAAGGCTGGCTCCTTCATGGAGAGCAAAGAGGGAAGACAGCTCTTCCCATTCTCTCAACTTGTGATGCTGAAATGCAGTATGAACAGAGGCAGCATCCAGTTAAAAATGGGCGTGTGGGTAGATGCAGCATCCAGACAGGGATAGGAGCCTGGGACCCGATGCAGCATCCGGTCAGGAACAGGGAACTGGGGGTCAAACAGACCTGATTTCTGCCCCAGCCCTGACACTTGAAAGAGCCTTCATTTTTTAGACTTTCAGTGTCCCTATTTGTAAAACATGGAGAATAACATTTGTTTCACGGAACCGCTCCACAATCAACAAATAAAGCAAATACCAAGCATTTGGCATGTTCAATTAATGAATGGCAAAACTATTTTTTGATTTCAGTCTTTTTTTTCTAGATGAGCCAACACCTCTTGGTCCCTGAGATTTTCAAAGCTCCTCTCTCAGTACTGATGAGATTCAATAAACGTTCCTGGTCTGGGAATATGGGGTTATCCTCGAGAATAACCTGAGTCTGAGTTTTTCTCAGCTCTTGGTGAACTTGACTCAGGGAGTTAGGGTCCTGAAACTTGATGGCCACCGAGGCTGCCCTGAGCCAGTGGCTTTCTGGGACCAGAATTCAGAGAAGGAATTTCACAGACCACAGAGGGCGAGAGTTTTTGAAAGAAGTTTAGTGTAGGTTCGCAGATGAGTGCTTAAGAAGAAGGAATGGAAGAGGGAAGGGCAAAAGGATGAAGGGAGAGTGAGGGAGAAAAAGAGGGAGATAGAAACAGAGAGACAGAGAAAGGACGCGTAGCATTCCTGTACAGCTGCAGGAGGGAGTCCAGGAGACAGGGTAGCATCAAGCTGCTACTCTGGGCACTTTTTAAAGGACTCAGAGAAGCTCCTGTGTGGTAAGGCATGGAGAGCGGGTGGTTGGTCAGTCCACTTGGCCCACCCACCAGGTATCTAGGTGCCTCCTCTAGATTTCGCTCACATACTCTAGGCAGAGGGGCCAGGAGATAACAAAGACACAGGAAGCAGAGTTCTCGTCTGGCCTTCTGGCCTCCATCAAGGACATTCTCAGAACTGCTGCTTTGGGGTCCCTGCCCCCTCCACCAGCTTCTGCCTCCTGTTATCATTGCCTACCATTTGCTCCTGCCAGGAACTGCATAGGAACTACAGAGTTGGGGACAAAGACAAAGGCCCTGCTCCTGAGAAGCTTGACCTTCCTCATCACTCCTAATAGAATTGGTGGAATGGAACTCAAGAACCAAAATTTACATTCACAGAAGAAAAGGATGCATGCGTTAAGTTAGGCCCAGCAATTCTGTGTCTGTTTGAGTCTGAAGCAGTAACAAGTCTCTGTGTTACCATTAGATATGGGGAATGCTCTTGAAGGCCTCTGTAAGACGAAAACGCTACCTGTGTAGTCGGGACCTCTAAACCCTTGTTCAGTCAAGAAAAAAGTAGACATGTTTCAGAGCTGTAAAGTACCATAGGGATGCAAGCCTGTTGCTGTTGTTGGTTCTGATTAGGGCAAGTGAGCTTTGGGCCCAAATTCTCTTCCACCCTCCCACGACCAGTTGAACAAGAAGAGCCCCAAGGATTCTTCAAGGGCAGAAACACCCCATTGCACCCCCCTACACCCACCAACTCCTGTGCTGCATCTTCCTTAGTGAACTCAGCTGGACCTACAAGAGCCACATGGTCCTCAGCCATTGGCTTGCAGGAGTTAGAACTCTGGTTTCAGGGACAAAGATGCAACTCTGTCTTGAAGAATGAAAGAACTACCCTGGTTCATGACAGCCAAGAAAGGGCAGGGCTGTCTGTACTTGTGAGTCACAGGCTACTCTGAACATAGCACTTCCTTTGGGAACCGTCAGCTTTGGAGGATTGTCAGTCAATCCCTCCTCTCTCTGCACATTCACAGTCCAAGACAGACATTATTGGCAGTGTTGGTGGCATATGTCTGTCTTGCATGTGGGGCAGACTGGAAGTGCTATGGAATTTAATAATGTTCACTGAACGACCATCGTAAGGGCAAGAGTTGGCAACTGAATACCCAACTTTCCCCTCTTCAGTGGATATGCATGGTGCCTGGGCCATGGAACAAAATTTAAGGGAGCACCCAACAAATTCAGTGATCGAGACAAACCAGGTCTGATGTCATACATTTGAAGAATCACAAATAATGCCAAAATTCCAGAGTGGAAAAAAATATCAAAATTTTAAATAAAGACAGCCAGGGTATTGTCGGATTTGCATTTTGCCTTGGGCTTTCCTATGGTCAGCTGGGCATCCCTGTGTTTACTCATTTATTTATAGTAGGAAATGGGAATGGGATTAGCCCTGAATGAGGCTGGGGTAATAAGAGGGCCACATCACCAAGCTTCCACTTGAACCTGACTGTGGAATGCCCTGGTTCAGGATACTGTTCCTTTTGTGAGCTGCCCAGAGTTCACAGAAAGGAGCGAGGCATGAGATAAGTAACAACATAGTCTGAGAAATTATGCACATTTTATTCTGTGTGTTTGTGTATGCACGAGAGAGAGTATGACGTATGTGGTGTATGCATATATGTATGTGTACTCTGTGTGTGTGTGTGTGTATGTGTGTGTGTGTGTGTAGGCCAAAGGAAGATATCAGGTATCCTGCTCTTCCACTCCCCACCTTCTCCTTTGAGATAGGGTCTCTTTCTGAGCCTGCAGCTAGCTGACTTCCAGCAAGCCCCAGCAATCCTCTAGTGTCTACCACCTCTAGGGCTTGGGTTACAGACAGGTGGCCACACCCAATTTTTTTTTTAATGTGGTGCTGGGGATTTGAACTCAGGGGTCCTCATACTAGCACAGCAAGTGCTCTTACCTGATGAACTGTGTCCCCAGACTCAGTTTATTGTTTAATGTCCTTGAAAAGTGGCCATGATTTATGCCAGCTGGTGGGTCAGGTGACTCCAGGAAAGTGAAGTGCATTTTAACCAACAAATCCCTCGCTTCCTAATGGAGAAAGTAAACAGATTAATTCACAACTATGGGAAGTCCCTAAGAAGGCTTTAAACGTGCACACACATTCTCTCTCTCTCTCTTCTTTCCCCCCCTTTTTTTTTACATCTGGGGTGCATTTTGCCAGGTAAGTGAAAGGCACAAAGCAGTGCGAAGGAGAAAGGCTTCTTTCTTAGCACACCCCAAGTAACAGAACTACCTAGAGATTAGTGCCTCTTTTGCAGGGAGAATTTGATCCTCGCACTATTGTTCTTCAGGCTTAGGGGAAGCCAAGCCCACAATCAGACTGTAATTGAAGTATGTTAGCTATAATAGGTTCAGATGTTTGTGATCTTCAGCACTTTATGAATTCTGTGGCAGATGGGCAAGGGCAGGTAGCAGGCAGGAACAGCCCGGGGAAGGCAGGCTGGCCCTCTGACAAGGGCAGACACAGCTGTGGCTCCGGTGTTATTCAGCAAGCCCACCCACGGCACCGGCAGCCTGCCTTCCCCACCTCACACCACGGCCGACTTAATGAAGAGTGGAGGTAAGCATGAATCCTGGCTTTCCAGGGATCAGAATGTCTGAGAAGCCCAGAAGAACCCACACGGTAGAAATGATGCCAAGTTCTTTCGCCTCTTGCTTTTCAACAAAGCGGGAGGGAGGGAAACTATGCATAAAATGTGCATCTAAACACTTTCTGTGTTGCCTAACCTTTTCATTTCTTTTCTCAGAAATTCTGTGCCAGCGAGGGAGCTGGGGGAAGCAGATCATAATAGCCAATCAAAGGACTTTTGGATGGATACAAGAATTTAGGTGGATGTATGTGAAAATAGCATCATGAAACCGATAGCTTTGTATGCTACTTTTGAAATTTAATAATAGGGGCTGAAGAGATGGCTCAGTGGTTAGCACTGGCTGCTCTTGCAGAGGACCCAGGTTCAATTCCCAGCACTCACATGGTGGCTAACAACCATCCAGTTCCAAGGGCTCCAACACCCACTTCTGACCTCCAAAGACATTGCACAACACGGGTGCACTTATCTACATGCAGGCAATACACTCATACTCATAAAAGTAAAATAATAAATAAATAAAATTTAAAATTCAATATAGGGCTAGAGAAATGGCTCAGTCTGAGAAGTACTTGCTGTACAATCAGGAGGACCTGAGTTAAGATCCCCCAGCACCTATAAAAAAAAGCCAGGCATGGTAGCATGCACCTGTAGTTCCATTGTGGATAACTTCAGGCCACTTCTAAATGTGGCCTGAATTCTGTTTGCTTATCTATCAAATAACCAAAATAATGCCTGTCTTACAGCCTGTTGATTTGCACCCTGAAATGAGGAGAATTGCTAACAGGTCATATTTATTGAGCACCTACTATGGAGTTAGATGTTAGGAGCAAACCCTTAGACAGACACATAACAACCTTGTGTGCTGAGGCCTCATTCCATTGTTGCTTAAAGGAAAGCTGAAGACAGGAATGTACACCATTTGTCCAGGATTGTAGTCAGTAAGCCACAGAGCTGAATGAAGCAAGGTCAGCTCTATAGCCAAATGTTTTTAAGAATTGAATTATAACCCTTCCCCCTTTCCTGTAATTTTTAAGCTCCCCAAATCTTTGGAAACCAAAGTTCTAAACTCTTTGACCAGCAGAACTGGTCTGAATCTGAAATATTTGGCACCCAAAAGTCACCACAATTGTATTGAGGTTATCTAGTTATTTGTCTTAGTATATACATGCTTAGTATATCCATTCACATATTATTTTCACAGTGAAATATATATGTTTGCTTCTTAGATCATAGGATGTTGCCCCAGTCTCTGCTGAGGGATTACAGATGATATCCTTTATAAAACAGGAAGATTCTGAAACACCTCTGACTCCAACAGTCTCATAAAGGCAAGTGAGGCCTTTGCTGTCTTTCCAAGAGAGTGTTGTCCCCTCACCTCTGTATCTAGGCCATGGCGTGCTTGTGCCTGCACACACGCACATGAACAAGGACACACACAGACAAAGATGCACATATACACACACACACATAAATACACAAACATAACTAGTTCATCTTCTGAATACATTGGTTCAGTCATCCATGGGAAAATATTACCTGTCTGTGTACCATGAATGATACTCCACTTTAGGCACTACGGGTGGACTAAACCAAGCATAGGCTGAGTATCCTTAATCCAAATCTCAAAAACTCAAAATTCAAAGTGATACAGACCCTGGACCATTTTGAAGACTGATAGGCTGCTGTAAGTAGAAATTTATATACCATGAAAGTTTGCTTCATATAATCATTATTTAAAAGACTGTGTTATCTTTGTGCCATATGTGTAAGGTATACTTGAAATGTAAGCTAATTTTTACATTTAAACTTAGATTCCATTTCAGGATATCTCATGATGTCTCATTATACAGATACAAATATTCCAATCCCCCCAAACATTTTGATAAGGATACTTAAACTATTCATATTTTCTTGGACCACATAAAACTTTTAATTTAAGAGAAACAGTAATAGAAATTAAGAGGATGGTATATTTTAACAGCAGGGTGTTAAGGACCAGGAGTCCTAAAGGGTGACCTGCATTCTTCTGTCTCTCGGCATATACAACAAAGACAGGCATAACCTATAATAATGGAGAAGTAAAATAATTTGGAAGGAAAAAAAAAACAACAACCCATAATTATTCTAGGAGAGTAAAACTGTGTGCCTTGAAATATTGAAGTAATTATCAGGTTAAATTTCTATGATCCCTGCAATTTCTATGAAACCTGGAAATGCTGGGAACGTAGGCCTGGCATATCTCTTAAAGCAAAATTATACTTCTTTCTCACTCACACTAGAAGGTCATAATTAAAGATATAATGAAACTAAGTGAGTAATGGATCCACAATTCCCAGGGAAGCACAGGTTGCCTGAAGGTCTTGTGCTTCTGGGAATGGGGGTCACTAAGTTTGGTGGCCTCGGGAGCCTCCCAAGGCCCAGAACTCTCAATACAGAGGAATGCAGGGACAAGAGGAAGTGCTTTTAAGAATATTCAGCCAGAAGGGAACTTCCAAGATTATTTTCTCTCAGAGCTTTTAGCTTTATTTATTAAATATTAAATATTGAATATTAAAGAATTACATCTTGAAGGCTTTTATTTTGGAAAGTCCAAGAACCATGAAACATGTCATTTGTAATCCTCTTACCATCCTGGTATGATTACCTGCTATTAATATTGCAGTCTATGGAACTGAAGATATAGCTCAGCTGGTAGAATGCTTATCTGGAATGGTGGGTGAGATCAATGCCCAGGACTGCTTAGACAGGTTGTCCATGCCTGTAATTCCAGCACTCCACTCAGGAAGTTGAGTCAGGAGGACCAGAAGTTCAAGATTACCCCTGCCATATATCACGTTCAAGGCCAACCTGGGTTACATGAGCCCTGTCTCAGAAAACAAACTAAGTAGGGACTGGAGAATCAGCACAGTGGTTAAGAGCGCTGGCTGCTCGCGCAGAGCACCTGGGTTTGTATCTCAGCACTCATGTCACAGTTAACAACTGTCTGAAACTCCAGTTTCTGGAAATCCAACACCCTCTCCTGTCCTCCAGGGGCTCTGCACGACATGGGTGCACTTACATACCTGCAGGCATAACACTCATACACTTAAAAATAAATTTAAAAAATATTTTTTATAAAACCAAAATATTTTTAGCATGTTACTTTTCTTGCTGTGGTAAAATACTTGATAGAACAATTTGTGGGAGTAAAAACTTATTTTGGCTCATGGTTTCAGGAGTTTCCATCTACCAGAGTGGCGAAGTCATGGTAGAGTTTGGGCAGCTAGAGTGTGTATTCAAGGGCTGTTCACAGGACCAGGAGCAGAAAACGACCAGAGTCAGGTGATGGTCTGTTCGCCTTCAAAGGCTCACCCCCAATGACTACTTTCTGTCAGTCAGGCCCCTCCTTCTAAAAGCCTCTGTTACAGTACACCAACTGGAAACCACACAGCAGAAGGTTGAAGGGGACTTTTCAGACTCAAACCATAATTTTACGTTTCCTTCTAATTTTTCTATGTGCTTTTCTTTGTAAAATATTCTTTTAAAGGGGTGTGGCATGCATGTAGAGGTCAGAGGACAACTTGTAGAAGTTGGTTCTCTCCTTCTACCATGAGTTCTGAGGATTGAACTCAGGTTGTCAGGCTGGGCAGCAAGTGCCTTTATCCACTGAGCCATCTCACTGACCTCTATGTCCTTTTTATCACGGTTAAAATTTGCCTCTGGCTAGTACTTGGCATCTTATTTAAAAGAAGTATCAGTCATAAAGATAACAATAACAATTCTTTGGCTCTTTGTTTGCCCCCTTATTTAAGTATTCAACAGTTTAAAATTGACAATTATTTGCCATCTCTTTCAGTTCTTCTTTGGGTATTTAGAGTGTCTACCTTGAGTTAACATATAAAACACTTGGAAGAGTTCCCAGTAGTGAACAGTCTAATACTTGATAGCATTAACCATTACTATCAGCCCATTTTAAAATGAAGGAGCCAAAGCATGAGAAGTTAAGTAGCTTGTCTAAAGTCAGTGGGGAGGCACTGAACCCAGGAAGTCTGACTCTAGAGGCCATGGCCTTCCACAAAAATAGTGATAGCCAAGGTTCTTTCCAAGGGAAAAGGCTAGAATTTTTCTGTAGTTGGAATTATGGTCTATATAGATACAGATAATAGATTTACAGGGCCTCTCAGGGAAGCTAAATTGCTAAAAAGACATTGGGGGTCCTAAGAGAGAACCCTTCTTAGGAAAGGGGCACTTGAGTGAGAAACTGCCTGCATCCTTCACTGCACTTCCTGAGGCAGCAGAACATCACCTGGCACACAACGTATAGGGGTTGACTAGCTGAATCTTGTACAGTAGGGTTGTACATAGCAAATGGCTTGAAGATTAAAGAGATTCGTGGTTCTAAGTTAGCTGCTGACATCAGAACATTCCCGACCTATTCACTTGGCAGAACATTTATTCTCTGAGAGAATGAGCTACAGCAGGCATAGTATGAAACGATGTGTCTGTCTCTAAACTCGGAGATGGTCAGAGACCCATCTAACTGAGCCACATCTTCCCCAGAGAGCATCATGGACCAGGACAAACTGCAATGGGGTTTGAATGCTGTTGGTATTTGCCAGGGGGAGGCTGAAAGATGGTTCCAAGCTGATCTGCACAGATGAGGTGGTCTGTTCAGGGCATACACAGTGGACCAGGCAAAGTTGATCAGGAAGACAGAGCTGTGGTACTAAACTACTGAGTGTGTTGGGATTTTTCCTATTGTGCTTTCTCTACCCAACTGAGTGTAACCATTGCAAAGAACCATTTTGTTCATTCTACAGATAAGGTAACCAGACAGGCACTAGTGGGGCATCTGAGATCTGCCTAGGATCTGTTCCAACATGAGTGAGGTAGTGGGCACTCCAGCTTCATCAGGTCTGCTATGGAGAGTGGTTACAGAGTCTATGATCCTGTAAGACCTGACAGCAGACATCCGTGGAGATGAATTTGATTTAGTCTTGGAAACATCAGGGAAGGAGAATCCCTCAGGAGTCTTCCCATCTGAGATGGTAAGGTTTGGGATTCATGAGACTTAGCTACTAACACGCTAGTGAGTCATTTGGCTGCAGTAGTTACCCAAGTCACATGTTGTTGGGGAGGCAGATAAGGATTTGGATAAATAGCTCCATCTCTTAAGCCGTTTATCCAGCCTCTCTAGGCTTTATTTCCAGATCTGTAATATGGGAATGATAATGTGCTCCCTGGAGGATTAAACATGCCAAATTCCTGGCACGTATCAATGGTTGTAAGTAAAGCAGCCTCTTGCCCTGGCTGAGGAACACTGATGCACATCATTTCCCTGCCTCCTCGAAGTACCCTTAAGGCAGGCATTGTTACCATCCCAAGTTCATGAGTGAGGACAGGAAGCCTCAGAGACATTGAATGATTTCTCTAGATCGCAGAACTCCCAAGACTTCTGTGGAACATTTCTGGATCCCTTTAATTGCTAACCAATTGAGGATGTAGAATATTGAAAGGGCCAATATGGAATTATTTAAGTTAATGGCCAACCATTGGGGATGAGCTGACTAAATTTGGGTGTGGATTGGAATAATACAGACATCCTGATGAATAGGCCTAACTATCAGGAAGGTTTATCATGGAATATTATGATATACAATGCCATAATCCTTTTTAAGCTATGTGGGTATGTCATAGACTCTGAAAGGGTATATGATATATTAATATATAGCATCATACTCTTTTGGCTGAGTCTGAATGGTATTAAAGGTATTTCTTTAAAGGTTCATTGGTGCCTATATGATCTAGTTTAGAATTATTTCAGAAAAGTTAGAATAGATTAGCTATAATATCTAGAATCAGAAAACAATTTTCTTTTTTCCAAAAAGATGATTAGATTTTGAACAAAAATTCACTGAATATTAGGATTTATATGCTCAGATATTACATTAGCCAGGAGTCCCTGTCACTCCTAAACCTTTATTCTTCTGCCTTCTTCAGACTCACCACCCACTTCACATATTCTAATTACTGGACTGTTCTCTGACCCCCCACTAGGAACAGGAATGTGAGCTCCTGAGAGTAAGGCCTATGGTATGCTCTCCATCCAGCACAGAGCACACACTCGATACAGATTAGCTAAGTGGCACATTGTTTGAATCAGTGAGTTTCCTCTTCCTCCACATCCCCCTCCCTCCCATGCTTCCATTCTCACCGGCATCTTCTGCTCATTCTGCTTAGCACTGAAAGTACCATGGAGTACAGCGGGAACCTCTGACGTCAGGATCTGCCATACATACGCACCTTTTGAGCTCTACCTGCTTTCTTGTATTTTTTCGTGTTTCCCTCCTGTCACTCTTTGGGGTTTGTGGTGACTACTTGGATTCTGAAGGTGGGCATTGCTATTGGACTTTGAGAACAAAGAGGCTTAGTTTCCAGGAGGGAACAAAGAATCAGCTGCTACTTCTCACAAGCCTCACTTGTAGGTGTTATCAGTGGGTCTTGTCTATGGGGAAAGTGAGGCACAATAAAGGTCAGGGTCTTACTGTAAATCCTGAGACCTTTTATCAGTCCCACCTACGGAGCTTCAACACCCCCTCCACCAGACCATCTGTGTTTGTTGGGTTCCATAAGACCTTAAACTGCTGAGATCACATCAAGGATTAGCTCACATTTGCAGTCCCTGAGCCTAGTATAGTGCCTGGTTTGTAGTAGATACTCAGTGAGTATTTGTGAACCTAACCACACAAATTCACACAGTTAATCAGAGTCAGAATCCCAAGGAGGGTGCTGATGGACACAGCACCCTCCCTACCTTGGGTCCCTTCACACTCTGTGCCCTGCGTTCATCACCCTTTGTTATTGCCTTACTACTTGTCCAGTCTTGAAAATGCACTTTACAGTGGATTTTCTAGGCAATCATTAAAAGACATTTGCAAATTGAATCTCATTCATGGCTTTGTACAAGTGTGGTAAATCCAGGAATTCATCCATTGTCCTGGTTACTCACTGGTGGGAAACGTCCCAAAATTCAATGGCATCTTTGCCCTATTCATTACCTCTTGAAGAAGTGACAGCCTTGAGTTGAGGCAGCACCTGAAATTTTAAGCCCCAGGAGGGGAGACTTTAAAGAAAAAGATTGACTACCTTTTTTCTTTACTGTGTGATGGTAGTTCTACTAAACATAACTTAATCTTCATAGCAACCCTTGGGACAGATATTCTACCCATTTTACAGATAACACTCAGAGGAATGAATTGACTTGACTGGTTAGTTTTAGAACCCAGATTTGTCTTAGTGGGCAGTTGCTGATTTTATGGACCCGTGTTGTCTGTATCCAGACAAACTCTGCCCAGCTGGAAAGCAGACGAACTTTTCAGCACAGGAGGTTCCTGGATCTTAGGCCCTTCTTCCCAGCACGTCGCACAGGTGCTGTCCCAGGTGCTGGCGAGCACAGATCTCTGGTTCAACTGTCAAGCCTGTGATACTGGCACCTGGAGGCCTTTGGACATTCACTGCAAGTCCCTTAGTTGCAGGCTTTGACCACCTCCAGCCTGCCGAGGCAGCCAGTTGCCAACCTGGCATGAATGGAAGCCCCAGATCATGGCTCAGAACTCCAACTCGAGCTTGTGACACTAGGAGAGGGGCTTGACCCATAGCAGCTTCTGATCCTGTCTAGCCACATATATTTACTATCCTTATCAAGAAGGGGCCTGTTTCCAATTTAAAACTGGGAGAACTGAGGTTCCTGGAGGTGACCAGGTAGGAGACCTGGTCTAAAACCCCAGCCACTCCCTACCAGCACTTGGCCTTCCATGGATTCTAGGAGAATCTGCCTCAGAGTTTTGTTTGTGTCCCCAGAACAGCCTTCATTTTGTAGGGCCTTTATATGTGAAGTCCCTTTGAACACTCCCTTCCATCCCCTCCGCCATTCATCCCAAGGGCTTCTGTGGATCTTAGATCAGGCATCTCTTCCTCAGGGAAGCCTTCCCTGAACACAACACTGTGATTCCTGGGCACAACTATGATCAAAGTATGTGATGCCTCCAAACTGCAAGCCCAGTGAGAGCAGGGAACAAGTGTTTTCTGTTCAGCCGCTGTTATAGTTTGTTTCTCTCTTGCTACGATAAAACACTGACCAAAGTCAACTTTGAGATGAAAGGGATTATTTCCATTTATAGCCCTTCATTAAGGGAAGCCAGAGAGGCAGAAACAGAAGCAGAGACTCTGGAGGAACACTGCTTATGGGCTTGCTGCCCTGGTCTGTATTCAGCCTGCTTTCATATATAACCCAGGACCACCTGTCCAAGGGGTGGCACCACCCGCATTAGGCTGGGACCTCCCACATCACTCAACAATTAAGAAAATGCCTCACATAAATGTCCACAGGCCAATTCAATAGAAGCAATTCCCCAGTCGAGGTTCTCTCTTCCAGGTTGAACACTGAAACTATCCAGCACAACCTCCTACTCCACATACATAATGGACATGGGGGGGAAACCAAATGAAAGAGAAATTAAACGGGTAAACAGGTGTATGGATGGATGGAAGAACAGATGGACTGATGAACCAATGACCAGCTTTTTATGACGACTCTTACCAGCCAGTGATCTGCAGGTCACGGGTGGAGGGAGGGCCAATCATCCGGTCATGAAGGGCTGCTGGGAAATCCTGGGCCCTCTGAGAATGCAGCACCTCGTATTAAACAAGCACGTGTTGTGTCTGTTTCTTCCACCTCTCCTTCCCAGTGACTCAGCCCAGCCTCTGTCCTTCTGTTGACAGGACGGCGTCTTTCTACGATGATGAGCGAAACAATCATTCGAGAGGTAAAACGAGGATGGAAAGAGGCAAATGAGAACACTGGCAGCACTCTAAGGTTTTTTTTTTTTTGGTTGATTAAAGGAGCTGGATGCTGAAATTTATCCGTTAAGCTGCTTCTTTGATCTGTTTGGTGGGAAATCCAGGCATTGCAGGACACTGAAGAACTTCCCAGATTGAAAAAGTTTGGATGAAGCAAGTGTTTACTGGCACCTACCAGATGCCAGCGACTCTGTGACAACAACCGGAGGGACATTTAGCCCTTAACCTCAAGGCCTCTTCCAAGCCTTCCTAAGACTGAAAACTGGGCTTCACTACCTCTTTTCTTCAGAAAGGGGAGCAGGCCCCTGGGGTGAAATGATGTGCGTAAGATCACCCTTGCCGTAATTTTTTAAATGACTTTTGAAGCCAGATTTTACCTTTTAATTACGTGTGTGCTCTCATGTGTGCAAGTGCCTGCAGAGACCAGAAAACGGCATCAGATCCCTCGGAGCTAGAGTTGCGGGCAGTTGTGAGCTTCCTGTGAATTGCCAGGAGGAACTGAATTCAGGTCCTCTGCAGGAGCAGTATGTGCTTTTAACTGCTTAGCCATCTCTCCAGTCCCACCCTGCCAGAATTTTATCCAGAAAAAGTTCTCTGTGTTTTGGGAAATCCAAAAATGGCTTCTTTGTGATGAACAAAAATGAAACTTCTGTATTTGTTGGTTCTTGGCTTAGCAGGATGATGGTTTGACTGCTGGAGCATCCTAGGAACAGAAAAATCACCTCCTCTTCCACAACTTCAGACCGATGCCTCCCTTATTTACTGAATGTGAACTTTTTCAGTTCATTGAAGAGACCAATAGCAATAACTCCTTAATGGACTCAACAGCTATGCTTATTAGTCCCCATCACCTATTGATATTAAATGGCACTATTGGTGTGCCATTTATATGTATGCTTTATATGTACTAAATACTTTATATGTATTTAAACCTCATTCAGTAAAGTTTTTGTCCCTAGTTTTTAGAAGGAAGTGAGAAATCTAGATGCTAAGTAACTTCCCCACAATTAAGAAAGGCAGAATTGAAAGTCAGGTGGTAATTCTAGGTGCTGATTCTAGGTGTTTCCACGTGAATGATTTTTAGCCCATTGTCAAAGGAAACCTACACTTCTACCCAGGTGTGGGAGGTGAAGATGACAGACAAGCTTGAAAGTCTGGACTTTCCATACAGGACAGTTTTGCTCTTGTCCCCTGACATGTGTCTGTAAGATTTTACTGAACAAAGAGCAGCCAGAGCTAAAAAATAAATAAATGATTTTTTTTAAGTTTAAACATTGAGAACCAATATTGGTCAAATAACTGTTTAGCTGGGCTTCCAGAAGGATAGTAACACAACTATAGCTCCTAGAGTCCAACCCTTGCATATTTAATGCATCACTCCAGTGTCCAGCCTGGGTCTCAGTGAACACAAGCTGCCTCAAGTAGAATGACTCAGAATTTGTTGAGGTCGCTATCCTTCCATTCTGTTCTCTGTGTGCTTTCCAGAACTTTGGGGGTATATTAGCACTCTCCAGAATAACAAAACCTGTGGGATGAATATATACTAAAATAGGATTTATTAGATTGCCTTACACAAAATGGTCTGGGTAGTCCAGTAATGGTTGTCTTTACGATGGAGAGGCTGAGAAGCTCAGTTCACGAGGCTGCTGCTGAAGGTCTGGAGGATTCTGGGGAGCTGCTGGTCTTTAGCACACGCTGGAATACTGAAGCATCTGGGTTCCAAAGGAAGCAAAGAATACCAGTAGCAGGGGCAGCTGCAGGATGGATGCACTCAGCAGCAATTGGCAAAGGTGAGCAGACAACTCAGCACTACTTTTCCCTCTGAGCTCTTTATACTTGGACCACTGAGAGGCACCACTCACCTTGGGAGAGAGTCTTCCCCCCTGGGTTCACCTTTCCTGGGAATACCCTTACAGACCTTCCCAGATTCAATGAAGCTGACAATCAAGATCCACCATGGGACTGGGGGTTGGGAGAGGACACACCTGCAATCATGCAGAGAAGACCTTTCAGGACCTACCTGCAAGTAGTGGGTAAAGAGGAAGAACTTTGTGCAGGTCGGAAGAGAGACTTAGTAGAGGAGAGCTGAGAGTAGATGGACAGCCCCTGGTGTTGTGGCCTTGATTTGTCCTCAGGGATTTCCTGGAGTTAGAGGACAGGAAGGTAATGGACTCAGAGTAGAGGAAATAGGAGCATCGAGCTTTGGGAACAGAGGAAGAAGGTTCTACAGTCTTGTGAGAAGGTAGCAAAGCTGGAGAGAGGGTCAAGTGGAACACTGAACTCCGACACCTGCAATCAGCTGGCAGGCTGTGAAACCAAACTGTCCACTGTGTTCTAAGTGTCCACCTGCCTCCATGGTGAAATCCCTGAAACCATGAGCCAAATAGACCTCTCCTCTTCCTTGCAGCCAGAATAGAAAGTGAAACACAATCCACAGTTTCTCAGGGGGTGCTGATCTTTTCTTTGATACTACACCAAGAGAACTTGGAGTGGGGTGTCTGCTAAGAAATGTAAACTCTCATTTCCTCAGGGAAAGTCCCACTGTAACTTCAGTGAGTTTTCATTTCATAAGACATACCACAAGTTGATATATACTTTTACAGCTCATTGAAAAAAGCGTTTTGAAGCAGGTGTAGGTAGGTTCTGATGCCCCACTGAATGCAGAAATGAAGGACAGATTCAGTGGAGGAACTGTGGAGCCACACATCCTTCAAACAATGCTCCTTGATAGTGCTACTCTCAGCTGAACTTTGGGTAGGACTTGGGTAGCACATTCAAATCCAGAGTGTGGTCCAGATCTACCCTCAGACTTTCTGTCTGGCCTAAGCCCAAGTTTAATGATGCAGGGACTATTCTTCAAGTCAGAAGAAAATGGAGTAAGTCGTGTGGCTCTCAACCAAACACACATATTTTCCTATGTTCACAAATAAACCTTGTGTTCATATTGTCAAAGTGTCTCCTGCAAGGCTCCATTCCCAGAGGGTAGATCAAGCACATCCCCAGCCCATGTAGACCTGGCCTTCGTAATGCTGGTTTGTTAGCAAGTGCATCATTCATCTCCAAGAGAGGAAGGGAATAAAGACGTCATCAATAATTTGCTTAAGAGCTTCTTGGTCACCAGGTTCTCTTAGTGCATGAAAGAGTCATTTGTCCTCTGATATATGGGGGTTGCTTTTCTTCAGTGGCTGAGACCCTATCAGTCTTCAGAGGTGACTGTAATTAATAGGTAAGGAAGTGCAAATACATTTGAATTAATAGAGCTACTAGGTGTGACTAACTATAATACGATTACATGTGAAATTAACCCAGAGATCAAACCTAATCAATCCATACTAATAACTGCCAGGACAACAATTTGTGGTTTTGGATGAGTTTACTTTGAAAGGAACTCTGGAAAATGAACTCAGTTAAAACCGAGAGACTATGTTATTATTTTAACTGTGAGTAACACACCAAGATTATAAATATGCATGCAGATGAGATTAATGCCCAGATGTTGGTTAACCAAATCATTATTTATGTTGGCAAGTGAGAGTAAACAAAATTAGAAAACTAGGAATTATGACAGAGATACATAAATTTCAAGAATGGTACTGAAACAGACCAGAACCTGAGACTCAATGCTGCAAACTTTCCTATTTATTTAGCTGATTCCAGTAACTTAAAATGTATTAGGTAGTATTTCATGCTTTCATGCACAGGAAATGTAAGCTACATTCAAAGAACAAGAGGGTGGACAGCTGTTCTTTACTCACAGCCTCCTTTACATTCTTTGTAGCCTCTTACATATCACTTCCTGGTTTCAGACCCTCTCCCACTCCAAAGGCAAAGGCTACCCTCAGCTCAGTGTTCAATGACTGCAGCAGATTCTGTTGCTGGCCCCATGCCTCACCTCACTCTAGGTACATCTTTTCTATGTAACTTTGCAAAGCCCTCCACTATGGATAAGGTACATTCTTCTGTCTCTCTGGGTTTAGCCGCCAGAGTTTCTCTGGCCAATAGAAGGAAACACAGGGGCTGGAGAGATGGTTTCAGCAGTTAAGAGCTGTTCTTCGATTCCCAGCACCCACATCAGGAGGCTCAGAGCCACCTGAAACTCCAGTTCCAGGGGATGTAATGCTCTCTTCTGACCTCCTCAGGCATCCACATTCGCTTGCACATACTCCACGTAATTTTTTAATAAATAAAGTCTCTTTTTTTTAAGGAAATAGAAGTACTGCATCAGTTCTGAGTCTGAACTCAGTTATCTTCCTGTGCTTTGATTTGCTTTTTACCTCTTCTCATCACCAGTGTACTGGTTAAGGTAGAAAACAAAAGACTCATGAGGTGAAGCTGAGGCTCCACAGCTAAACGCAGACTAGATTGGCCAACGCACACCCAAACTCCATTCCTTGAGAATAAATGACTGTGGCTTTAAACCATTGAGTTTAGGTAATTCCGCATATCACCATTTGTGTATGTCAATTGCTAACTTGCACACATGGCCTTACTTTATTTGATGGCTCCAGTACAGATCTGTCTTTGAATATATTATTTAGTTTTGCCTGTTTTTGAACTTTATGTAAAAGGTAACAGACCAGTGAATTTTTGCATAGCTGGCATTAGGATTTAAAAAAAAAAGTCCAAGTCAATGATTGAAAAGAGCCCTAAATAAGCCAAGGGCTTTAAAAATTACAGCAGTAAGCAGGTAAACAGACCTTCAGATGGGCACTTTGCCAAGGAGCATCCCCTGCCAGGTCAACACGGACCATCAGAGCAGCACTTAGGAGGTGCTGCTCGGCAGAACAGCCGAGCAGATGAAGGATGAGCCCGTCTTTATGGATGCGTTCCATCTAATGAAGACTGGTGAGAGTGGAGAGTTGTGGCATCGGGTGGAGCTGGTCTCAGCCCTCCAACCTCCTTCTAGGGATAAATTTCAGTCATTATTTTTTCTTCTCTCCAAACCTCAGTTTTGCTGTCTGAGTAATGTCTGTAACAACACCCTCTACAGAAGGCTCAAAGAAAGTTCATTTTCTCCACTCTTTGAAAGCAAAGTTTCCATTCCAATTTTCATAAAAGTGACAAGAGAGGATGGACTCAAGGGCAAAAGATGGGGAGGAAGAGGAACTGTCTTACTTTCACGGCGTGGTGAATTTGTGAGGTGGTGGAAGGATATTCTGGAACATTCCTCTGTCACCACTCTTCTTAGTAAAGAAGACCAAAGTTACTGCAAATTTGGGAGAGTTTAGAATAGAGTTTGGCAGTTGTTTAAAAAAACTCTGAATTAAGCCATCCATACTGGTTTGTGTAAAAGAGCTTTACATAATTAGAGGATGATGTTGTCCATGAAATAATGTAGTAATTTGGGAAGAATTTCTTGCTTTATCACTTACATTTTAAAGATGTAAAAAATGGGACTGAGAGGAGGCATGAGGACCTGAATTAAATCTAAAGCAACCATGTAGGAAGTCAGATATGGTGGCACACACGTGTAATCCTAGCACTGAAGTTGTGGAGACAAGAGGATCCCTGGAGCTTGCTATCCAGTCAATCTAGCCTAACAGGTGAGCTCCAGGCAGGTCCCAGTGAGAGACCCTGTGTCATTAAAAAAAAAAAATGAAGATGGCCCCCAAGGAATGATACCTGAGGTGAAACTCCGGCCTCCACACATATGCACACACACACACACATACACACACACACAAACACACACATGCACACTCACCCCACCCCCAGACACACATACAAATGTGAAAAATGAGCTCCAGGGGATAAAAGTCATCTAAGGGTCACGGGGCATGTGGATTTTGAGTCCTGGTCTTCTGAGTCCTTTGATCCTTGACACTGTTGCCTTCTGGAATAGTGTGTTTCCTCTTCAACAATGGCATGTTATTTGTCCCAAACTGTAGCTTCTACAATGACCTAATGTTTGTGTTCACTAAAATTCTTATCTTAAAACTTGATTCCAGTGTGACAGCATTAAGAGATGTAGGTTTTTAGAGATAATGAGGGGTCACACAAGGGTAGACCTCTCAGAAATGGGATTAGGTTCCTTAGAAAGAGGAGAAAGAGAGGGAGATGGAGAGAGAGAGAGAGAGAGAGAGGGAGGGAAAGAGAGAAAACCAACTAGTTCTGGTTCTTCTATGTGGACACACAAAGAGGAATTTGCAGTCTGCAATCTGAAAGAGAACCTTCCTCCTGAACCTATCCATGCTGACACCCCTAATTTCAAACTTCCAGACCTTAAAGCTATAAAAAATTACAATTGTTCATAGCACCTATGTTAGAGGTGCCGGAACTGACCAAGACAAGTTCTTTCTTAAGACTGGGAAGCCTGGCCATCTCGTACAATAAATCCCCTTCATAAACCTCTTCTCATTGTTTGGGGATCTTATACAGACATAGAATGTGCTTGGATCAAATCCCACTTCCCCATTCTCGACCCTCCACCTGTCCCTTATCCCTACCACCTATTTTCTTCCCAATGTCACGTGCTCTTTTTCCTTTTTTAAAACTCACAGAGTCCATTTAGTGCCATCTAGATGTTTGTGGGTGTGGGACCATCTACTGGAGCCTGGCAGCCTCTCAGGGCCCACATCTCTGAAGAAAATTGGCCCTCCCTCCCCCAGCAGCCATTAGTTACCAATAGCTACTCAGATAGGGCTGGGGCTACTTAAGCTCCTCCCTTGTCCGTTCTGGGATTTTGGTTGACTTGATCTTGTGCTCGCAGGCCCAGCCTCTATGAGTTCATCTGCCACTGCATAAACCTTAAATTGAATTCTCTGCTCCCATCTGAACACTTATTCCCATTGTCTCACCCCACCGCTGCTTTATAACCACTACTGGGATCTCACTAAGGCCGCCATATTGCTAAGTCCAGCTATCACTTCTCAGTCTCCATCCTGCTGGAGTCATTAACAGTTCTTTTGGGACTAGTATATCCCTCTTCAGTCTCTGAAGCCTATGGCCTTAGGCATTAGGCTCTTCTGGTTCTCTTCTTGCCTCTAAGGCTCCTTTGCTGTTTATTGTCATCTCAGATCCTCATGATATTAGAAGGCCCAGGAATGACCTTGTCTCTTGATCTAAACTCACTGACCTCAGTTATTTTAGTCAACATGTCTTTCTTCAACATTTTATTGTTTTTATTTTATGTGTATGAGTGTATTGCCTGCATGTGTGTGAGTGCACCCATGTTGTGCATTGCCCATAGAGGTCAGAAAAGGGTATCAGATCCCCTGAAACTGGAGTTACAGATGATTGTTAGTTACCATGTGTGTGCTGGGAACCAAACCTTGGCCCTCGACAAGAGCAATCAGTGCTCTTAACCACTGAGTCATCTCTCAGATCCCCAGTGCATCTTTCAATACAATCGATACACTGAAGAATTTAAGACTCACAATACTCTCTAGAGTTCCAGATTCATATATGCAACTACCTAACCAACATCTCTCCGTGGGTGTTGTATTGATTCCTTTTCTATTGCTGTGACCAAAAGCAACTCAGAGAAGAAAGAGTTCATTTTCACTCATGGTACCAGAGGGCTAGAGTGTATCATGGTGAGGAGGCATGTAGCAGGGGCAGGAAGCTGGCTGTTCACATTTCCATCCATAGGCCAGAAGCAGAGAGATAACAAGAAGTGCAAAGAGGCTATCAAGCCTACTCCCAGTGACATACTTCCCCTAGCAAGACTCCACCTCCTAAACATTCCAGGACACTCCAAATAGCACCACTAACTGGAGATCAAGTGTTCAAATATATTAACCTATGGTAGACATTTCCCATGCAGGCCATTACAGTTGTATAAAAAGTTTCTTAAACTCAGCATGTTCAGAACAACCTCTCTCTCTTTCCTTCCTCAGACCTGTCTTGTGCTCTTCTCCAACTCACAAATAGCAACTCCATCTATCTCGTTGTCCAGTTCAATTTCTCTCTCACAACCAGTCGATGTGGGGGCTATGGAGGGTCCAGATAGGGGAGGGGATCTAAATATGATCAAGATGCATGAAATTCACAAAACTGCAGTAAAAACTTTAAAATAAAGATAAATTAAAATACATCCAGCACTTCCTCATCTCCTGGCATTTTCACACCATCACTATGTGCCGACTCATCACGCGTTTTCACTTGGACTTTTTCATTAGCTACCAGCCTAGCCTCCCTCCTTCCCTGTTACTCCCTGGTCTGTTCTCATTATCCAGAAAGAACCTACTGAACCATATTCATGTCATACCACTTATCTGATCAAAACCAAGAGTTCTGCATTTCATGCTGAATGAATTCAAAGTCCTTACCATAACTTCAGGCCTTATTTAGTCTAAGCTAAACTCTCTGACTCAGCTGCCACTTTCTCTTTTACAAACTTTCACTACGTGGCCCTTTATAAGTGTGATCATAATAAGAGTAGTACTAGGGGATCCAACTTTTTGATGTTGTGATGATGTCTCATACAAATGGGTTGGGACACAATCATATCTGTCCTGGGATGCATGCAGCCTGCACGCCACAAGTGAGACATGTCTGTACTATACTGTTCGTCACTTTGACTTGACATTGTATCTTCTAGGGGTGCTGAGAATGGAACCCAGGGCCTCACAATGCTAGGCAAGTGCTCTTCTGCTGAGCCACAATCCAGTCCCAGCTTAACAATTTACCAACCACTGTATTTTGACAATCTTTCACATCATCATCAACTCCCCATTATTTTGAACAACTTTTCTTCGTGTAATGCTCACTGAAAGATGTTTATGGTGCATTAAAATAGCATATATGTAATATGTAGAAGAAGAAATATTACTGTAATTATTGAAAATGTATCATTATGAAAACTGAAAAAGAAAAATGCCTGAAAGAAATATGTCAAGGAACTGGGGAGATGGCTCAGCAGTTAAAAGCCCTGGCTGCTCTTCCAGAGGACCCAGGTTTTGTTTCCAGCACCCACATGGTAGCCAATGACCATCTGTAACTCTAGTTCCAAGAGATCTGATGCCCTCTTCTGGTCTCTGTTAGAACTGCATGCATAGGTGCTCTTGTCTGCAAACAAAACGCACACATAAATTAATAAATAAATAAAAATTTGAAATATGTGTCAAAGTGCTAAAATGTTAGCCATTACTGATGGAACTGTTCTCCTCTTCTTTCCTTTCCAACTTCTCTACACAATAATACATAACCTCATGCAGTGATTAAGTACAAATATTCATATAGACAAATCAGACAATATTGGAGCTAGAATGATAGCGGCAGCTGCTCTTGCAGACCGGAGTTTGGTTCACAGATCTCATGTCAGATAACTCACAACTGCCTGTAACTCCAGCTCCATGGGATACAACACCCTCTTCTGGCCTCTCCAGCACCCACAAACAGCTGCACATGCACACACATACACATAAATAAAACAAAAATTTTTAAAAATTAGATCATGTCCATTGACAGATGAAAGGATACAATTCCTGTTACCCACAAAATAGAAACCATTCTGCAATAAAAAGTGAGAAGTTTCTGATAGATACAGAGTCATGAGACTGAAAGATGCTGGACATGAAAGAGTCCACACTGAAAGATTTAATTTATATAATATTCTGAAAAAGACAAAACAAATCTGAAGTGCAATGACTGAAAGCAACTCAGCAGGTGCCTGGAGCTGGAGAGCTGCACAGGGCCACCAAGGGTCCTCTGGCGGTGGTAATGCAAATTTTCTATATCTTGACTGTAATGATACTTGGGTATCTACACTTACCAGAAATTTATCAAACTCCATGTTTTAAGTTAATTCCTTTAGGATAAAAAGTAACCCTTCAAGATCAGGATAAATGCAAGGCAGGGATAATGTTTTCTTACTTACAGGCCCTGGTGTATGTAGCTTACCTTAGACCCCTCCAACACACACACACACACACGCGCGCGCGCGCACACACACACAAACATAGAAGTCAGGGAGCTCAGGAAAGAAGAGGAAGAAAAAGGGACACGAGAGCCAGTCCTTTTTTAAAAAAACAATTTAGGGTTGTTTGAGACAGTGTCTCCCTGCAGCCTTAAATGGCCTGGAGCTTACTATGTAGACTAGGCTGGCCTCACTCTCAGAGAGATCCACCTGCTTCTACTCCCAAGTGCTGGGGTTAAAGGCACGTGACACCACGTCCAGCTATCATTTAAATTACATTTATTTATCCATTTTTGTGTGTGTGTGTGTGTGTGTGTGTGTGTGTATGTCCTCCACCATGTGGGTCTTAGGGACTGAACTCAGGTCATCAGGCTTGGAGGCAGGTGCTCTAACCCAATGAGCTATCTTTCCTACCTAGTCCTTTTATCAAGTAAAGTGTATTAACCCAATGAGTCATCTTTCCTACCTAGTCCTTTTATCAAGTGAAGTGCATTTTCCGTGTAAGTTTTCCACTGACAATTTTAGTTAGTGGATTCCACACAGCAGGCATGAGTTCTGGAAGGACACCTGTGAGAAAAAGTGGTCGCTGTGGTATTTCTGCTCCATCACGTGGGGCCAGCCAAGCTGCATCTAGCTGTAAGGTGAAAGCTGCATAGAACTAATGCCAGATCCTCCACACTTCGGAAATACAAGGAGATGCAGAGCTAGAAAGCATGAAGGGCAACTGAGCCCTGGTCAAAATAGGTGTGAATACAGAGATAAGAATCCATCATATATTTAAAATGGATTCATTTATAAGGATTAATTTGATCTCAATGAAGTTTGATCCTAAAAAAAAAAAAACAGACCGGAGAAGAATCAATGAAAACAGCAGTAAGTGCAGTTGGAACAGTGGTAGGATGCAGAGCCTTGTGGCCTGTGATGTTATATGAAGATCTCTATGAGGGGGAGGGGGTGGGATTCAAGCTAGCTGAGGGATTCTTTAAGAAGATAACTGTTTATAAAGCTCAAGTTCCTTGAGTATCATTCTGTAAAAAGATCTGTCTTAGAGTTTCTCTTTTGTAGCACAGGGATGAAACAATTAGAACCAAACTGCTGCACAGAATGAAGAAGAGAATTTTGAAGAAGTCAATAAGAAGGCAGAGAACAAAGAAAAACTAAGAAAGAGAGGAGAGAAGAGCAGGTGGTGGAGGGGGATGAAAGGCAGTGAGACTGAGAAGGACAGAGCCAGGGAGAGGTTCTAGCCAACTTCTGCAAAGAGACTTAAATATAGACATGTTAATGTTCACTTTTCAATGGTTGGCCATTCATTATTCCTGAATTAACAGCAGAAACCCTCCCACATGTAACTCCCTGCTGGGGCCATCAGAAGACAGGAGCCAACCCTCTCTCACCATGGGATGCTTAAATGGACAGGTGAAACACACCAGGTGAGAGCCAGATCAGGAAGTCAGTGGAAGAAGTGAGCAATCGTATCCAGTAGAAGAACAGCCACACCCCACATTCCCCGAGGTAATGAGGTAATAGCTCCCCTGGCACATAGCATGGGCCAGGCTGCTCACATGTAAGAGCAGTGAAGTTTCTTACTGTAAGACAGTAAGAGCTGTCTTGGTGATTAAAATGCTGTCTGTGGAGTAAAATGCTATTGATGTAGATTAAAACTGAAATCTTCCTTTGCAAACAGGAGTTGACTTTACTTATAGAAACATTCTGAATTGGTTAAGAATTAAGTCAGATAGGGAGGAGATTATATTGAGATCTCCTCTTGGGGAAAAACTATCTAGAGTCAGAAGGAATAATTTGGCAGTCCCTGTTCAGAGTCTTACCAGCACTAAATTGTTTAATTTGTGCTGTGATTTGTGGAGTAGAGTCAGGTAGAGTAGCTCACACCTAAAGTCCCAGCACTTGGGAACCTGAGGCAGAAGGCTTTGAGAACTGTCTGAACTATACGATGAGACCCTGTCTCAAAAATGAAACAAAAAAAATTCTCTGAGGTTGTTACTGTTATTACCAAAGTTTTATAGATGAGAAAATGGGCACATAGAGGTTGGTTAATTTGCTCCGCACCACAAGATGAACGGCTGGAAGAGTTGGAAATTTATCCCAAGGTGTTGAGAAATCCTAACATGTGCTATTTGCAACTACTGATCATAGCCCACAAAGTTGTTTAAACATCCTTCATTCAATACAAGAAGCATCCCTTCCTTTTACTGAGGAAGAATGATCTACCCCAACTATCAGTACTACTAAGGTTGAAAAACCCTTCTTGCAATCGAATGCTGGGCCCCTACCATTCCAGCGCAGTGTGAGGACTCTCGGGAGGCACGGGCTTCCATAATACTGATGGGGTACTTCAGTAAGGAGGTGAGCCTGGTTACCTGCAGGGGTTTGTTCTACTGAGAGGAATGTGCAAGCTTGCGCAGAAGTGAATTGTTCAGGACAGTACAGGAACACGTAGCACTTCCTGGTGGAAGGTTCTAGTAGGGGAAAGGTCAGTGGTGATAACATGAGGGAAGGTAGCTGGGGAAGAATCCACCCGATGGAGAATGCTTACGCAGTTAGCTGTTAGTGGTACATGTAAGCCCCCTTTTAGCTCTCCAATGCCTTTTTTAAAGAATCACATCTGCATTTCTTGATGTTTTATCATAGTCAATTTTCTTTAAAGTGAAGTACAGAAGCACATACCCCATGAACTATGCACTGTTGGGTGAAAGCAAGCCGGGCTCCTGAGGGGACATGACCATCACACATCTTAGTGATTTCTGCTGCATGCTGCAAAGGGAAGACTGCAACACCTTGTCACAGCCCTGAGTACTATCCATGAAACCCTGAACAAGCTCCTCGGTTCACAGGGCTACACATCTGTCATCCCAAACATTGCCTCTAGCCTGAGTCATGGGCTTCATTATACAACCTCCTGCTGGATATTTCCACTGACTTCTCAAAAATCAGGTTTTGGGAAATGGATCTCTCTGTTTACCTTCCCAGCTGATGGATTAACCTTGTAACTGCTGGGCCATAATCACCAGAGGAGCCAGTTCTGTCTCTCAGCAGCTTCCCTATCCACCCTTCCAATTCCCTGCAAAGTAGCTCTTGTCTGTGGCCTCCTTTCCCACCTACACATTAACAAATATGTCTGGTTTTGAAGATGCTTAATAAAGTACAACAGCAAAATGGAAAGGTGAGAAACTAGTTTCTCTAAATGAATATGTTAGGCTACTTCTGCCTCTAGCTTTATAAATAACCCAAGGGGGAAAAAAAAACAACAAATGTAAATTCATAGTGAGTGCTGATGATACAGAATTATGTGGCAAGCTGGGGCCAGGGGCAAAGAGCAAGAAAGATTCATTCTGACTTAGATCAGCTCAGCAATTGAGCTGACACATGGCCAATTAAGTGTGTCCATGGGAGCTCTGAAGAAGCTCATAGTGAGGCCACAGAAAGAAGGCAGGCACTGGGCGGCTGATTCAGAAGCTGGATTCCTGCTTCACCTAGAGAGGAAAGATCAACTTCTCCTGCCTGCACAGGCAGGGCTGAAAGAAATTTGATCTCCCTACCCAGACTGTGGAAGAAGAAACTCCCACAAGTTGCTCTCTGACCTCCACATACATGCCTTTTACACCCCCACAAACAAAAAATAAAGCAGAATGTGCATCTTATTTACTGCCTATACATTAAGACCCAAGCAACTCTGACTTACAGAAGTCTTAGAGCTGGAAATGTATCCCAGTGATGGAATGTTTGGCTACCATGCATGAAGCCCGAGATTCAACTCCAAGTGCTCAAAAATGAAACAGGATGAAGAGGAGGAGGAGGAAGAAGAGGAGGAAGAGGGGGATGGGGAAAGAGGAGAAGGAGAAGAAGGAGGAGGAGGGGGAGAAGGAGGAGGAAGAAGAAGAAATAATAATAATAATCTGTTTGGTTCAATGTTAACTTAGTTCAATCATTTTATAAAGGGAGCAAGCAATGTGCCCATTTCCCAGGCCAGTTTCTCAGAAACCTTTTTGATCCAGTACGACTCCAATTCAGTGCGCCCCCTACCGGAGGAAGCTTATATGAGCATGATCCACAAAGATTTTCACCAGGGATGCTCAAGAGACTCCAGGGAGAGAGTTCAGTTTGTGGGAAGAAGGAGCCCAGCTCACAAGCTAACTCAAAAACTACTCCTAAGTCCCCAAGGGCTGAAACCTCTATCCTGCCGTCTAACCTCAGACAGCCTCTTGGGAAAGTCTGCAGGATTCTGGAATTGCTCACAGCCCAGCCTCAGAACACTGCTGATAGAGTGTGCCTCACCAGTAAGGAATCCCTACAAGACTATTCACCTGACACCCTTGGCATTTTTCTGTGACCAAGGGGTAGGGGAGCAGGTTGGATGATGGTTGCATTGAGGAGGCTATCCCATACCCATGGGGGACATCCAGACACCTCAGGGATCACTAACGTGTTAAACGTCCACGGGGCCCTTCAGGAATTTTACTGTGCAGACTGGAAGGGTATGGAAGACACATAGATAGAGACTGATGGTATGTCCAAGCAGGCAGGAACAACCTGAAGTATTGTAAACGCGTCTCTTCAGTGTTCCCAGAGGCTGGGAAAATTCCGATTTGCTGCAAGTCACCCAGTGAGCTCAGAAAAGACTAGAACTCAGCTCTCAATAGCTTGGAACTTGCTATAGAGCTCAGGCTGGCCTTGACTGTTTCCCTGTCAGAGTTCCCTAGAGTATCTGGGTCTTTAAAGAAGTCCTTGATCTTCACTGTCAAGAAAGGGGACACACCTTGAAACCTTATATGGAACCTTTAAGAGCTTGTTTCTCTTCTCTCTCTCTCTCTCTCTCTCTCTCTCTCTCTCTCTCTCTCTCTCTCTGTTTCTATGTGTGTGTGTATGTGTGTGTCCATGTGCAAGCATGCTTATGAGTTTGTGGGCATATGTGTGTGTAGCCCAGAGATCACTGTTGGGTGTCTTTCTTAGTCACTCTCCACCTTATTTTTAAATTTTTATTTATTACTTTTATCTTATGTGTATGAGTACATTGCCTGTGTCATGCAATGCTTGTGAAGGTCAGAAGAGGGTGTTGGATTCCCCTGGATCTGGAGTTATGGATGGTTGTTAGCCACCATGTGGGTGTTGGGAATTGAACACTGGTTGTCTGCAAGAGCAATCAGTACTCTTAACTGTTGAGCCATCTCTTCAGGCCTTCCACCTTATTTTTTGAGACAGGTTCTCTCTCTGAACCTAGAGTTCACTAACTGGGCTAGGCTGGCTGGTCAGCTAGCTCCATGGATCTACCTTTCTCCACCTCCCATCACTAGGATTGCAGTTGTATGTTGTCATGCTTGGCTTTTTTACATTGGTACTAGAGATATGGACTTGGGTCTTCAAGCTTGTATGACAAGCACTTTACCAAGTGAGCTATCTTCCCAGCACCCAGTTTCCTTTCAAAATGAATCGACTACATAGTTGAAGAGTTTCTCCCTCCTTCTTTCCCTCCCTCCCTCCTCTCTCTCTTTCCGTCTGTCTCTCTCTCTCCCTCTCCCTTTCTATGAACACTTTTTAAAGCTCCTTAAACTTCCAAAAATATCCTTTAATATCCCAGTTTCCAAAGTGAGTCCCAGAGGCTGGTCTAAACCGGGTAGAGAGCAGCTGCAGATTCAGACACAAGCAAGTGGGTATATTGCACCCTGAAGGAGGTCTCCTGGGGTTACTTGTAGGAGCAACCAAGACATCTCATGGGAAAGAGCTCATTGGAAGTGTGCATCCCTGAGGAGACTGTGGAATTGTTAGAAGGAAAGGCTGATGAGCCCACTTGGGCTCCAGGAGAGTGTGGTGGCTGACTTCAAAGCTTGGGGGAGAGCGAAGCACTGTGTGAACGAAGAGATTTTGATGCCCCTTCCCAGGTCAGTCCAAGGAGGGGAAGGACAGGTGGGGGAGGAGGAAGGAAGAATGGAGCAAAGTCCCAGCACCACACCTTGAGCTTCTGTCCTCGCTTCTGAAAGTACATTTGATACAGAGGACCTATCATGGAGATAGCTGAAGAGACTGAGATTTAGGCCTATGTGGTGAGAGGGGGTAGAGTGGGAGGGCAGACCTAGCGTATGTTGGTTCTGGAGCTAGACCACTGAACAGAAGCCCTTGGAATCAGTAGATATCGTACCAAGAACTTCAGATTGTCATGGGCCATAAAAATGGTTGGAGTCCATTTCCTGTAACTGTGGCATGTGGGGGAACCAAATGATAGATAGAAAGAGAAAAGTAACCTTAGCAGAGAACTCTGAACAATATAGACAATTCCTACCATCTCCTTTCAGATTCCTTCTAGCATGATGGCCAAGGAGACAACCCAAGAGCCTACCAGTCTGCTCCAGGAAGGGTGGTCTGTGCCATATCTGGAGCTCTCTAGAAGGAAACTGGTGATGCCTGATGGCCAGTGAAAGCAGGTGTGAAACAGCCCTCGATGCTCCCCAGAGACCTGGGAAAGGGCCTGAGAAGCACTGTGATGCTGGTGCTGGTGTTCTTCCCTGTCGTCACGTCTACAAAGAGCGCCTCACACTAATTTGGATGGGTCATCACCTTGACCACAGGGTGGCCATCTGGTGGGAAAGGACAAACCTAGTGAAATTATTTATCTTTCTATTTATCTGTCTATGAGTAACTACAGAGGACAGGAAGTAGGGACAGGATGTGTCACATGGTACAGAATGGATGGGACTGGCACTCAAGTTCCTTGGTGAAAGTTTCTGCCCTATTTATGGGCAAACGGGTGGCAGGTGAGGAGAATGGATATGATTGCCAGTGATGCAGTGCACACCCTCTACTGTCGGCAACCCCACAGTGTCTAAGCGGGCCCTTAACAGCTGCTGAATAAATGGATATAGACAGAGTGGGAGGAGAGCAGAGCCCAGGACACCCCGTGTGGCCCTGAAGAGTGCTGTGGCCCTCGTGTGGAGTGCACGCTTTGCCTGCTGCCTCACTTCTGCTTGAAGGCTGACATCTCGCAGGCTAAGAGAAGGGAACGTTCTCTCCAGACCAGCCACAAAACTGACATTCACTTTGCCCACAGTCCTTTCCGTGGGAAAAGGGGTAGTTTCTTTCCTTTTTTCTCCTTCCTTCTCCTGTGGAGCCAGAGTCAAAGGAGGCCCAGCGAGGCCTCAGTCCTTTGAAAGTTCCTTATCTGCTTGTGAACTCCTCTGCCAATTATTTTCTTGTGCCTGGGCAGTACGGCAGCATTTCCACTCCGAAAACCACCCTAGTGACCCCACTAGCTTAGGAAAGTAGCTACCTGGGTGTAGACAGGCTCTTGCAATTCCCCATGTGTTTAGACATAATCCTTCAAAATGCGTACAAATAAAAACTCTTGTTATTAGCCCAGAAATATGCCAGCAGATGTATTGCTTCTATGGAAGCACATTGCTGAAGACACTCAGGAACGTAGCTACCCTGCCCTAGGCCACTGATTAAAGTGTTCTGTTCAGAGGCCCCTTACTTTAAATGACAGTTCTACAGTCCCTTAGCTTGAGGAAGATTCCATGTGATTCCTGGTTTGCCCACAGGGCAGACAGGCCAAGAGGGCATGGGGTTAATTCACTTGTCCACCTTAAGTTCAAACCCCACTCCACACAGAAATGGACTGCATGGGTGCAATCAATATAACATTTTAACAGACAGCTGCTCAGCCCACCAGCACCTTCTGACATCACAGGACACATGCTTGGAGCTGGATAGAGTAAAGCAGGTCCTGGAGATCAGGGCCCTGACAGTGTAAATATCTCAAAGCCTGTCTACACTTCTGGGTTAATGAACTTGAAAAAAATCAATCTTATAGGGAGGTCTTCATTCCTCAAGGGGGATGAAACAAGTCTAACAAGCCAAAGGAATCCAGCAGCCCAATTGCATTGTGGGTCCAGATCATCCAAGTCCAAATTCATGTGGTTGATGGCCCAGTTCTTAATGACATAGATTATTTCATACCATGAAAAGAATCTAAAGACCTTCACCTCTTTCAGTGTTAAATACAGTCAAGAGCTTGCTGAATATACATAGAATGAAAAGGACTCCATACTAGGAGAAAAAAATCATGCCACACGGGTGTCACCTTATTGAAGGCAGCCCATTCTGATGGTTACACATTGGGTTCCAGAGCCACACTGCCTGCTTTAAATCCTGCCTCTAAGCTCTTCTAATGATGGGCAAGATTACCAGCTTCTCTCTCCTTAGTGCCTCTAATATAGAATGAGGTTCGGAGCAACACCACTTCAATGCCTGAGATTCCCTGGGTCAGTACAAGTGACTGTGGGGCACGCTGGGCTTGGAGTCAACCATCGCTAGTACTGTGGTCCTGCTAACCACCATGAAGACAATCAGATGCGATCAGATGGTGATGACAGAAATCAGAGACAGGAGGGACCCTGCTGCGGCTTAGTTTGGCTTAGTCTCCTTCAGGACCCTATCTCTGTCCCCTCTTCCCACCCCACCCCCACCCTCCTCTATCATTAGATGACAAGAGCAAAACCTGCCTAGAATAAAACATGTTTTGAAGAGATTTTGGCACCTTCTCTCACTTAATTTTCTAAAAAAAAAAAAAAAACCAACTCTGAGTGTTGCAGTGGCTCCCAAGACCCCCATTTTATCAGTTTATAGCTCAGAGCTCTGAAGCAAATCATCCTAGATAATTCATCCCAGTAGACGCAAGAACTGGACCCAAGGATGACCTGAAAGCTCTTTCAGAATGCATGAGTGTTGCTTGGACTCTGGAGACATCTGCACTTTGTTTTTCCTTCTGGAATCTCTAAGTGGTAGGAAGACTGGTCAGAACATCCCGAATGCAAGCCCACAACAGAGCAACAGTCCTGAAAGCTTGTAGGGGCTCTCAGACCTGAGGAATTCTGGAAAAACAAGGCATGAAAAATAGGGGAGGAGATGGGGAGGAGTCAGCCATCAGCTTTTCCATTTTACAGCTGAGAAATTTGAGCTCCCCAGAAGCTCGAAGCCACAGTGAAGGAGTGGCAGGACCAGGGTTCCAGAATGAGATCCGGGGTTCTGCCTATACTGGCTTCTCTGCTCTGGTGACCTTCTTCATCGTAGATCCAGCTTCCTCTGGCTGCAGCAAATCCAAACCCTCACTTCTCTGGTTACCACACTGACTCATTGTGTTCTGAGAGGAAAGAGCCTAGGCCCTCTGCTCACAGAGTCATCAATGCACATGATCCCAGGAGTCTGCTCTCAGGGTGCCTGTACTGGATACTGATCTAAGAACACCATGACTGAATGGGAAGGCACTTCACATCCCATGCTGTGCCCTAAGAGTCTCAGTCTTGGAAATGCTGACACTGGGATTTGCAGAAGTTCTGGACAGGGCTGGACAAAGACCGGAACTTGGTCTCAAGTGGCAGTAGGTAAGATCACCTAGGGGCTCCACCCATTTTGGTCCCTTAGACAGCATAGCTCTTAAGAGACAGCCTGAAGAAGAGCGACTCTCAAGTCTGCCCCAGCTGGTAGGGTGACACGGGCTTTTTTCTCCACATTTCTGAGTCCCAGTTTCCTTTACAAAGGAAATAACCTTGGGGTCTGGTTTTAGTTCTACCTCCTCTTCTGTGCATCCAAGGGTGTGCTGCTGAGTGAGGCCGTGCATCGGCCTTGGCATCAGATTCAAGCTCAAGTCCTAGAGCCACCACCGCATGGCCTTGTGAAGGAAGTTTAACATCTTGAAGCATCCTTTCTTTTCTTCATGTCTAAAATAGAAAAAAAAAAAAAAAAAGATGCCATCTGCTTTGGAGATTGTTGTGGCAATCCAGTAGCCCAGAATACTTGAGAGTCCTCAGCATAGCAGCTGCTCCATTTGCAATAACTCCTCTACTACATAACTAGTAGATATGTAGTAACTAATAGTCCAGTTAGATCACTCTAAGTGTCCATGACCTTATTATAAGGCATATAGAACTGCGGTGAGATGATTTGATTTTGCTATGACTACAAAAAAAGTAGAATACTCTACTTTTCATTCCAGATTTCACGTGTTGGCCTACAAAATGGTTGGTTTGGTTTGGAGTACTATGTACTCACTCCCCAAGTGAGTTCCAGCTTAGATGAATCTTCCAGCCTGTGGCCTTAGCCTAAAAATTCCAACATTTGCCCTGCTTCTCTGCCTGATATAAGCCAATGGCATTTCCTCACAAGATTCTTAGTGCTTAGAAATGCCACTGCAGAGCTGCGGCGCCTCGGTAGGAACCAGATAAAGGGCTCTTCGTCTTGCCTGCACATCAATACCATTACACAACCACCGGAGCTGTCTGATATCATCAGTGGCAACTGGTCAGTGAAAACGTTTTTTAATTGTGACTTGAATGTGTTTATCAACCTCACTTTGATATCGAAAAGACAGCAACAGAAACACAGGGATCCACAGTCCTCTAGGGAGAGCATTAGTCATCTGTGAGTCCACAGACAGGCAGATGGTTAGCTCTTCTTCTAAGTCAGACATCACAGTTACTGTGTAGCGTCGTGTCCAGAAATGAAGAGTGCTATGTTGAGACTGAACATCTTTATAATAAAATTTCTAATTGGTGACTAATACCAGAGGCCTTAGAATTTGGGGGAAAAATAATCTCATTGCACTGTTGTTAAGTGGTTGACTGAGTGTTTCATAATTAAACACTACCCTTAAAAATTACACTGGTCTTCCTAACATGGGCTGCAGGTAATTCCGCTGCCTTGAGATTCCTAAGCATAGCTCTAAGGAGCTATTTTTAAATATTCAGATCTGTCATAGTATCTCAGTGATTACATTCCTGTTTTTTAACATCTCTAATTATGCTATTTTGCATTATGGTTTCCAGGATCCCTCCCTCCCCATATTTGGCAATTCCACAACATCTGTCAAAACAAATTAGCACTTTGGGTGGTAGAAATATATTTTTATGAAAGCAGCAAATGTGTCAGTATTGGACGGAAGCTAAAAGCTGATTTATTGGTTTGTTTTCTTGGATTTCAGACCCACTAGGCAGAAGGTTTTAAAAGAATTTTCTGTTTATACCATCAGCGAACTCGTAAAATGTGTAAAATGCATTCGAATTCCACCAGAAAGAGTCGCTAATTATGATATGTATTTGCATATGTTTAATCACATACATCTTATTTCATTTTACTATTTCCACAAGGCCTCTCGATTCAAGGGCGGGGGCGTCCTGGGCTCTGGTGCCATGAGCACTAAGCGAAGTTCTCTTGAGCAAGCATTCTGCTGCCACACTGTTGGGTTTTTGTGTGTGTGTGTGTGTTATCTTTTGCAATGAAATTTGAAATTTACAATATTTAAATGATGTGTGTGAAATTATATGACTCTATTATGTCATAATATTAGACATCCCAAAATATTGGTAAAGGGTTCTCCTCCTTCCCCACCACCTCCATACTGGAGATCAGAGCATTACTGAGAAAATAATGATTAACCTTTAAAATCAGATTGGCATTTCTTTTTTCTCCAAATCTAGAATTAATACGCATTTTTTAATCATTAGTGTAATGTTCAGGATGATACTTTTGTTCTTTTGCCTGTTGAACTGTTACGGCTGCTAGTAACCCTTCAAATTGTTTGCTTCATTCAAGCATTCTTTCCTGAATAATTCATTAGGCATTATTATCCAAGCGTGGAACCCCTCATTTAGCACTGCTGATCTTTTCCTTATGTGTAGCTGACAGGCAATCAAAGTTTTTATCAGTGCAGAAAATTTGCAATTCAGAAATGTAGTTGCAGCAATTAGTAGCTATCAGGTGCCGGTGGAAGGACAGCTTCATAAAAAGACAGAGTTGAATGAGCTCCACTGATGTTAGCACAAAAGTAATGGGTAAAACTAACCAGCTGTTTCTAAATTTACCAAATGGAACATTCCCTTCTTCTCAGAGTGGAGGCTTTAATTAACTTGGAGTTCTGTGTGGCTTCCCAGAGGGGGCAGGGAGCGGGGGAGGACCTTTCCTTCTCTTGGGTACCAATGGGAGGAAGCTCTGAGCATCCCTCTAATCCTGTCCTGGAGGCAAGGGGCAGATGAGTAGCACTTTTTCCAAAGGTTTCCAGAAGGAAGAAGGCCTGCGAAATGCTTTTCGGGTTCCATTTTTGGCATCTCAAATGGGATAGCTCTAGATACTGCAATTCTGTTCTTCTTTTTTTTTCCCCTGGTACTAGAGATGAAACCCAAGGCCTCAAGCATCCTAAAGACATACTCTATCACTGAGCTGCACCTGGTACTGCTTATAAATATCTGTCCTTCACCTATGAACTGGTGTCAAGGTGAACTGGTCTCAGACTTAAGCTGATCTAAGGCAGAAGGACTAGCCTGGACTTTATTCACTCCTCCTGGGCTGATGGATTCATTCTTCCGTTACTTACTTAGCTGGGTTCGATTCATTCATTTATCCATTTGTCCATTAGATCATTTTCTTGTAAACGCTCTCCAAACCCCCCAGTGGGGGCGCTAATCTAAGGCAGTCCCAGGGCTCCGGTTTCTCCAGCTTTCTCTGGGTCTGTGTTTGCGACTCATGGGCTATGCTCCAGGCTCTCCTCATAACTTGCTCTCAGGAACAGGTCTGGGTAGGCTGTTTATAGCAGAGGGGCAGGAGGGAGCTGACAGCAATTGAGAGGGTGTAGAGCATCAGTCAGTCTATGGGTGAGGCTTTCAGGAGTCTCTGAAAGCAAAGTACGAAGATGGTCTCTGTCCATGTCCCTACAAGGCTGTTGCAGGCAGATTTCACCCAAAATGCAGTGTAGGATGCTGAGAAAGGGACTCTGTCCTCCTCAGCCCAGGACAGAAAACATGCCTGCTGATTTCTGGGATGGCATCTTAGAGCTAAGCCAGGTTGAGGGGAGTCTACTGAGGTCAAGTGATGACCAGGCAGCCAGGAGCTACTCAGACCCAGACCTCCACAACTTCTCTCAGTTGTGACTATGTCCAAAGACTAAACTGGAGGAGGACAGAGTGAGGGCATAGAGCCTCACAGCCAGACTGTAGAGTCAGACAGACTAGGTTCAAGACTCATCCTGGCATGAATTTCCTCAATTACAAAAGAGGATATTACCCTTCATCATGGATGGTTATAACATTTAAATGCAGGACTGTCAGTGTGCTTGACCTGGGCTTGACCCCTTGCAACAAAAGATATATAAGTGCTACAGAACATATAAAGTGCTGGGCATGCTTGAGCATATGATGAATGTTTAGTAAACAGGAGTCAGCATTATTCTCAAGGTGCGAGTTTCCTAGGGATAGGGTCCCTAGAGGCTGAGTACACAGCCTTGAGCTGGGACCAGAAACTCTAATGTGCTCTCTGTGTTTGAGAAAGGAACATCACCTCTCTGTGTGTTCTCATATGCAAAATGGTAACACTAACAGTACCTACTTCCAGAGCTGCTCTAGACCTTCATATAGTTCTTGAGCAGATGAGATGGCTCTTTTAAAGGCACCTGCCAGCAAGCCTAACCACCTGAGTTTGATCCCTATGACCCACATGATGATAGGAGAGAACTTACTCACAAAAGTTGTCCTTCTGATCTCCACATATTCATCATGGCATGCACACATGTACCCACAGACATTCTCACACACATAAATAGGCAAATGTATAAAATTATTAGGACAGAAGTTGGCATGATAAGAACTGTATGTGTTCATTATTTCTTAAAAATTACTGTATCTCCAAGAGCTGCACAGGAAGGCAAGAAAGGCTTCTAATAAACGTGTGCTGAACAAATGGATGACATTCCCTATGTGTCCTACAACACTGCCCCTTCGTTTTACACACAGAACTATAGGTTCACAGTGATGTGACCAAGCACAGAGACAGAAAACTCACCACATTCCATATCTCTGGATCCTTAGGCCCTCAGCCTCTCACTATTCACCATGAAGGACATCTCTGCCTTGAACACTGGGTGGCATCACCAGCAAAATATCCAGTCAGTCCTCTTTTCCCTAGTTCCCAGCTCTGGATGAAATCTGTTCTCTCTTCTGTTACAGGAAGCATATGGTATCTTGAACCTGGAAAACCACTAAGCAAGGACTGTGGTCTGGTTTTTGGCCTGGACTTAAATTTTGGCAGTTCAATACCTTAGAGAACAAATGCCTTAGCAAAGACAGGCTCTACTGTCCTTTAGTGTGACCTACACTGAGTTCCTGGGTCTACACTCCCTCTGATATCCAAAGAGCTCCTCCACTAGGGGGAAACTTCCCTTGCAGAATGCCCCAAGCCATTAGAACATTCAGGCAACGGATCATCTGTATTAGGCCCCCAATTTACCCAGCACTTCATTGGGCCTCAAGAGACAAGCATAAGGCTCTCCATCACTAACAGAGAAAGGAAAGAACATGCAAGGACACACAACAAACTGAAGCAACTCCAGCTCCCAAATCCAGGTCTAGAACATTTCCTGCTACCGCACAGCTCCCGAAAACAGCCTGCACTTAAAAAGTGTGGAGCCAAGGTCAAGAAGTATAGCTCTAACAAAACAAAAAAGAGACAGTTCCAGGATGTCGCAGAGCCCGCTACAAGAATAAATAGGGGTTGATAAGATGGCTCAGTGGGTAACGTCCACCAAGTCTGAGAACCCGAGTTCCATCTGTGGGACCCAAACATGGAAGGAAAGAACCAACTCCCCAGAGTTGTCCTCTGACCTCCACAGGTGCTCCATGGTGCACAAGCAAACACTCGCACACATAACAAAATGCAAAAATAACAGATGTGTATGTATTGGCACAGAAATGTGCTCAGTATTAAGTGGACAAAAGTAGTATTTAGAAGGTTTATAATTTCATTTGAAAGCATGTAAGAGTGTGAGAGTGTCATAGTTAGCTTCCGTTTTCAGCTTGATGAGCCTGGGAAGAGGGAATCTGCACATCAAATAAACGGATTTTACAGACATCTACGGAACATTTCACCCAAACACACCGAAGAATGCACTTTCTTCCCATCAGCCGTGGAACTTTCTCCACAATTGACCACATATTTTTATACAAATCAAGTCTTCACAAATTTACAAGAATTGAAATATCATCTTGCATTCTATCCGACCACAAAGGAATAAAGCTAGACATCAACAACATAAATCTGGGAAAAGTACACAAATCCATGGAAGGTAAACAACATGTTACCGAATAAATACTGGATCATGGGAGAAATCAAGAAGGAAATTAAAAATTTCTTAGAATCGATGAAAATGATAACACAGAATACTAAAACTTTTGGAACACAATAAAAGCAGCCCCAAGAGGAAAGTTGATAGCATTAAATACCTACACCAGGAAATTAGAAATATCTTATATAAATAAATTAATGATGCACCTGAAAACTTTGAGAAAACAAGAACAAACAACATCTAAAAAGAATAGATGGAACAAGATAAATAAAAATCAAGACTGAAATTAATGAGAGAGATGTAAAAAAATATAAAGAATCAATGAAACAAAGAGTTGGTTCCTTGAAAAGATTAACGAGATTGACAGACCTTTAGCTACATTAACCAAAAGAAAGAGAGAAAAGACCTAAATTAACAAACAAAGACATGAAAAGGGAAACATTACAACAGACCCAGAGCAAATTAGGAAACCATAAGGACATACTTCAAGATCTATATTCCACTAAGGTAAAAAATCTATAAGTTTCTTTTAGGATAAATTTCTAGATACATACAGCCTACCAAAAGTAAATCAAAATGATGTAAATTATTTAAACAGATCCAAAAACACAATGAGATAGGCACAGTAATTAAATTTCTCCCAATTCAAAAGAGCTCCGGAGCAGACGGACACAGCACTGAATTCTACCAAACCTTCGAAGTAGAACTAAAACCAACACTCCTCAAATTATTCTGCAAAACAGAAAACTAAAGAACACTCACAAATTCTTCATATAAAGTTAGTATTACTCTAATACCCAAACCAGACAAAGACCCAACAAAAAAGAAAATTATAGACCAATTTCTCTGATGAACATAGAAGCAAAAATTCTCAATAAAATACTTGCAAACTGAATGTAAGAACACATCAAAAAGATTATCTACCATGATCAAGATGGTTTCATCCCAGAGATGCAGGGATGGTTCAACATAAATAAATCAATAAATGTAATCCACCACATAAACAGACTCAAGGACAGACATGATTATCTCATTAGCTGCAGAAAAGGCCTTTGACAAAGTCTAACATTTATTCACAATAAAAATCACAGAGAACCTAGAGATACAGGGAACACATCTCAACACAATAAAGGCTCTGTGCCACAGGCCAGCAATCAACATCATACGAAACGGAGAAAAACTGAAAGAATTCCCATTAAAATCAGGAACAAGAGAAAAGTATGTCCACTCTCTCCAAACTCTGTTCAATATAGTACTTTAAGTTATAACTAGAATAATGTTCTAGTTTGCTTTCAATAGCTGTGGCAAAATACTGACCAATACCAACTTGGGGAGGAAAGAGTTTATTTGGCTTATATCTCCCAGATCACAGATCATCACCAAGGCAGGAACTCAGGGCAGGAATCTGGATGCAGGAGCTGAAGCACAGGCCATGGAAGAATACTGCTTAATGACTTGCTCTGGATCATAACTTCTATGTGCTGATCTTGAGGAAATACTTCCCAGAAGATTTCACTTCAGTGATGCTGGTCTCTTGTTACTTACAGTTGATTTTTCAGTCCCAGATAACCAGCATCAATGGTCACAGTAAAACAAAGCATTCACTTCAGTGGTTCTGGTCTCTTCTTATCACAGCTGATTCTTAAGCCCCAGGTGACCAGAACCCACAGATTCTCAGTTCAAAATATCACACAACATCCCTGATAGTCTTTGCTTCTCTTTAAAGGTTCATAAGCCAGGCCTCCATTATCTACAGCTCTTTCAGCCTAACAGTTCTAAGCTCCACAGCAATAAACTCTAAGTACTCAGTGACTTTTCTAAGCCAAAGTTCCAAACTCTTCCACAATCCTTCCAAAAACAACTGGGTCTGTCACGGCAATAGCCCACTCTCTGGTAGTTTGTCTTCAATCACTGTAACAAAACAGTAACCAAAACCAACTTGGGAGGAAAGGGTTTATTGAGCTTACATCTCTCAGGTCACAGTTCATCACCTCCAATGGAGGCAATTCCCAAACTGAGGCTCCCTCAACTCAGGTGTGTCAAGTTGACACTAAAGCTATCCAGAGCAAGCAATAAGATAAATGAAGGGGATAAAGTGAGAACAAATGGGAAAGGGAAAAGTCCAAGTATCCTATTTGCTGATGATATGATTCTTACAAAAGACCCTAAAGATTCCACCAGAAAACTCCTCAATCTGATAAACACATTCAGCAAAGTAGCAGCCTTTCTATATGCCAACAATAAATACACTGAGAAAGAAATCCAGGAAATGATCCCATTCATGATAACCTCAAAATCCTTAAAATAACTTGGAATAGATTTAACAAAGGAAATGAAGGACTTATACAATAAAAACTTTAAGGCACTGAAGAAAGAAATTGAAGGAGATACCAGAAGATGGAAAGACATCCCATGCTCATGGATTGATAGGTTAAATATTGTGAAAATGGCCATTCTATCAAAAGCAATCTATAAATTCAATGCAATACTCACTAAATTTCTAATAAAATTCTTCATAGAAATTGAAAAAATAACCTCAAATTTCATATGGAAACATAAAAAAAAACCCACGAGAGCAAAAATAATTCCAAACAATAAAAGAACTGCTGGAGGATTTACCATCCCTGATCTCAAATTATACTACAGAGTTATAGTGATTAAAAACAACATGGTGCTGGGACAAAAAAAAAAAGACACATTGATTGGTGGAATAGAACTGAGGACCCAGATTTAAATCCACACATTTACAATTTTGATGAAGGAGCCAAAAGTACACACTGAAGAAGAAACAGTATGATCAAGAAATGGTGCTGGTCAAACTGATATGGGTATGTAGAAGAAGAAAACTAGGTCCCTATTTCTCACCATGCACAAAACTAAACTCCAAATAATCAAGAATCTTAATATGTGACCTGTTACCCTGAATCAGATAGAGAAGGAAGTAAGGAAGACATTAGGATTTATAGACACAAGAAAGGACTTTCTGAACAGGATGCCTATAGTGCTGTCATTAACTTCAACAACTGACAAGACCACATGAAACTGAAGAACCTCCAGTACATCAGAAGACACCATCATTAAAGTGAAGACACAACCTACAGAACGGGGAGCATCTTTAATAGCTATACCTCTGGCAGAGGGTTAGTATCTAGAATATATAAAGAACTCAAAAAACTAAATGTTGAAAAAAGAAACAATCCAATTAAAAAGTGGGGCAAAGAGATGAACAGGGAGTTCTCTAAAGATGAAGTGCAAATGTCTGAGAAATACTTTTAAAATGTTCAACATCTTTAGTCATCAGGGAAATGCAGGTTAAAACCACTATGAGATTTCATCTTACCCCACTCAGAATGGCTAAGACAATGACAAATGTGGTCAAGGATGTGGAGAAAGGGGAACTCTTATACACGGCTGGTAGCAGTGCAAAATGGTGCAGCCACCATGGAAATCAGTGCAGAAATCCTCAAAAGCTAGAAATTTATCTACCGTATGATCCAGCCGTACCACTCTTAGGCATATATCCTAAAGACTCTATATCCTACTACAGAAATACCTGTTCATCCATGTTCACAGATGCCCATCTCAAAATAGTCAGAAACTAGAAATAATTTGGATGTCTGTCAGTTGATGAATGGATAATGAAGGTGTGATACACATATACCGTGGAATATTATTTGGCTCATTAAAAGGTAAAATTATGTAATTCTCAGGTAAATGGATGGAACTGGAAACAATCATCCTGAGTGAGGTAACCCAGATCCAGAAAAACAAATGTCACATGTTCTCCGACATAGCTAGATGCAACCTTTGAAATATTATATATGTGAACTCCAGTTTCTCAGGACCCCACATCCTGTTATTCTTCTAGCACCTCAGATCTCCCTCTTAGTCCAGACCTGCCCATTCCGTACTGATCCCCTGCAATCAAATGAGCTCAATTTTAAAATCTACCTTGTTAGACCCTTCCCAGGCTGCCCCCAATCTCACCTTGCCTTTGGACTCCCAAGACCAGTCTTCTACCCTGGCTGTCCTCCCCACACATTACCTTGGATTCCCAAGACCAGGCTTCTTCCCAGGTAAATCTGATCCTGCTCACTGTGCCTTGACTCCCCTACAGCCTGAGCAACTCCAGTTTCCCCATTTCATACCCTGCATCCCTTCTAGCCTTAGGCATAGGTCCACTTTTGCTTTTAGCACCCCAGCTCTCTGGACTACCCTTTTACCTCCCTGTGGCAGTGAGCTCTCCAATTCCTGCGGTGCCCATCCCCCTATATTGGGACCATCTGAAGCCCCTCCCACTGCTGCAGGGCTAGGTTTCTCTGTCCTTCAATAGGGGACCTTTGCAGACTGCCTGAGAATGTCTGAATCTGGCCTCTCCCTAGCAAGCTTCCCAAATTGTGCTGTGCCTGCTAGCTAGTAGGGGTCCAGGCCTTAGGAAGAAGCCTGAGAGTACCGGATTGGCATCTGACTTGGGCTTCTGCAGGAACTCCTGAAAAGCAAGACTAGAGCCATCTGGTCCCTCTAATATAAAATAAAAAAAGAGAACCTGAATCCTAGACTAACCAGCTTTTCATCAAGGCACATCAAGTATACAGACAGAATCAGACTTCAGCTCAACAACAGAAGACTTGAATTTCACACCAGAATAACAAACAATAAAAGAATTCCATATGCCAAAACCACAACAAACAAATAATTTGAAAAACTCAAGTAATATGTCCCCACCAAAGATCACCAGTCCTATAAAAGAGTTCTAAATGAGAAAACCATAGAGATAATGCAGGACATAGAACTGAAAAGAGCAATCACAAACATGATCAAAGAATTCAAAAATTTAAAAAAACACAAACAAATCAGATAACTAAAAGAAGATAGGAATAAATGTCTGACTGAATTCACAAAAGATAGAAATATTGAAGAAAACACAGACTGAAAAGTGGAAGTCAATTAGCCAATTTGAAACAACAGGAGAAAGCCTCACTGACAGAATGAATGGAATATAAAAAGTATTATTAAGAATGGATGGAAAAAGTTGAAGAATTGAACCACTCAAGCAAAGACTATGAATTTTTTTTAATCACAGGAATGGAATATGTAGAAAATATGGGACACCATGAAAAGACTAAATTTATGCATCATAGGCATAGAGAAAGGAGAAGAATGTCAGGGTAATGGTATTGAGCAGATCTTCAACAGGATTGTTAAAGAAAATGTCTCAAAATTAAGGAAAGACATGCGGATACAAAAGAAGAAGCACACGGAACACCAAATAGACAGGACAAGAAATGAAACTCCCCAAAGCATATCATAGTAAAAATACTAAACATACGAAAAAAGAGATAATACTGAAAACTGCAAAAGAAAAAAAGCAAGTCACATAAAAAGTAACCCCACCAGAACTACTGCTGACTTCAATGCAAACTATGAAAGCCAGAAGAGCCTGGATGGACTAATTAATTCCTAGTTCTAAATGACCATAATGCCAACCCAGAATACTTTATCCAGCAAAAATGTCTATTACAGTTGAAGGGAAAAGAAAAACCTTCCACAACAAAATAAACTGAAAGAATTCATATCCAGAAAGCCATCCCATCAGAGAATTCTTGAAGCAATACAAATTGCTGAGGAAAGTAACAACAAGACCAAAGGGAAACAGAAAGAAACTAGATGGGGAAACAAAAAGTTAGATCAAGAATGCAAACAGAAATTAAAATGACAGGAACCAATACATTTCTTTCAATATTAAGTTTAAATACCAATGACTGAACTCTCCAGTCAAAAGTCACAGGCTGGTTGAATGAATTAAGAAACAAAATCCATCCTTTTGCTGTCTGCAAGAAATCCATCTCACCTTCAAGGACTGGCACTACTTTAAGGTGAAAAGATTGGAAAAAAAAATTCAAAGCAAATGGCACTAAGAAACAAGCAGGAGTTGCCATTCTAATATATGACAAAATAGACTTCAAAGTAAAACTAATCAGAAGAGATAAAGTGGGTCACTTCAATTAACAAACAATTAACAATTGTTAATTAACAATTAACCAAAAAGATATTACAATCATCAACATATATGAACCAACCTCTGGTTCATTCAACTTCATAAAATCATATGATTGATACATATTAATCCCAACTCGCTAATACTAGGGAACTTCAGTGTCCCACTTTCTCCATTAGACAGGTCAACCAGACAGAGAATAAACAGAGAGCCATCTGAATTAAACAATATCACAAGGAAATGGACCTAACAGGCATCTACCAAATAATCTACCCAAACACCAAAGAATACAAATTCTATTCAGCACCCCATGGAACTTTCTCCCAAATCGACCACATACTGGGGCACAAAACAAATTTCAATAGATTCAAAGAAATTGAAATAATTCCAAGCATTCTATCAGACCACAATGCAATACAGCTTAAAATCAACACTGGAACAGGCCCTGGTAACTATATGAACTCATGGAGATTAAATAACACACTCTTGAATGATGAATAGGTCAAAGAAGAAATTAAGAAATTAAAATATTCCTGGAACTAAATGAAAAGGACAATACAACACCACAAAACCAGTCCTCAGAAGGAACTTTATACAGCCCTATGCACCTACATTAAAAAATCAGAAAGAGCACATATTAATGACTTAACACTGCAACTCAAAACTCTTGAAAGACAACAATAAATGAAACCCAAACCCAGCAGAGAAGAATGAATAACAAAAATCAGAGCAGAAATTAATGAAATAGAAACAAAGAAAACACTATAAAGAATCAATGAATCCAATAGCTTGTTCTTTGGAAAGATAAACAAGATATACAGAGTCTTAACCACAGTCAATCAAAAGAAGAAAAAGAGCAACTCTGAATCAACTAAATCAGAGATAAAAGGGGAAACATCACAACAGACAACAAAAAGATCCAGAACATTATAAGGGAATATTTTATAAACCTATACTCTATTAAATTTGAAAAACCAAAAAGAAGTAGATGTATATATAAAATCATGAGAATCACCAAAGCAAAACTAAGAAAAAAAAATCAAGAGCTTAAGAAGACCCATAACATATAAGGAAATTGAAATCGTAATACAAAATCTCCTGACTAAAAATAATCCAGGCTGAGATGGATTCACAATGGAAGAAAATCTACAACCAATACTACTTACATTGTTCAAAAACATAGAAACAGAGAGAGAACTCCAAAATTCCTTCTATGAAGCAGCCAGTTTCACTCTAATACCAAAACCAGGCAAAGATACAACCAAAAAAGAAAACTAGACACCCACATCCTTAAGGAACAAAAGTTGCAAAAATTCTCAACAAATTACTTGCAACCAGACAGACACACATCATAAAGATCATGTATCAAGATCAAGTCAGCTTTATTCCAGAGATGCAGGGGGGTGGTTCAATACATGTAAGTTAAAAATGTCATAAAGCACATAAATGGACTCAAAGACAAAAATCACTTGATCATCTCAATAGATGCAGAAAAGGCCTTTGACAAAATTCAGCAAGTATTGATTTTAAAAGTCCTAGAAGGAATGGGACTGGAGGGAACATACCTCAACATAATTAAAACTACATAAAACAAACCCATAGGCGACATCCTTCTAAATGGGGGAAAACTAGAAGTACTCCCATTAAAATCAGGAAGCAGATAAGGCCGTCCACTATCTCTACTCCTTCAGACAGTTCTTGAAACTTCTTCTAGAACAATAAGACAAGAGAAGGAAATTAGAGAAGTACTAATTGGAAAAGAATAGGTAAAATTATCCCTTTTTGCAGATGATATGATATTATACATCAGAAATGCCAAAGAGTTCACCAGAAAATTCCTAGAAATGATTAACACTTTCAGTACAGTGACAGGTTATAAAATGAATTCACAAAAATCAGTAGCCTTTCTTTACACAAGCAACAAGAAAGAGTACATGAAAACCTTCCTATTCACAATATTCTCCAAAAAAAATCTCATAATAAACCTGCCAAAGACATTAAAGATTTCTACAATGAAAAATTTTAATCTGTAAAGAAAGATATTGAGGAAGACACCAGAAGATAGAAGGACAAGAATTAATATTACAAAAATGGTCATCTTACCAAATGCAATATATAGATTTAATACAATCCCAATCAAAATGACATTATGCACAGAATAAAGAAATCATCCTAAAATTCATATGGAAGCACAAAAGTCCCTAGATAGCACTGAGCACAAAGAGCAATGCTAGGAGGATTAGTATACCAGATTTCAAACTATATTACAGAGCAACAGTCATAAAACAGCATGGTACTGCCACAAAAATAGACCCAGAGACCAATGGAACATAACTGCAGACCCAAACATGAGTGCATGCAATTTCAGTCACCTGGTATTTGACAAAAGGGCCAAGAACACACTGGAAAAAAGACAGCATCGTCAGCAAATGATGCTAGCAAAACTGGATCTCCACCTATATAAGAAGGAAACTAAACCCTTATCTTTCACCTTTCACAAATGTCAACTCCAAATGGATCAAAGACCTCAATGTGAAACATGAAGCTCTAAAATGGTTAGAAGAAAATACTACCAGTAATGTACAAGAATAGGTTTGGAAAGGACTCTTTAAATTGGACGTCAGTTGCTCAGGAATGAAGATCAACAAGTGGGACCTCATTAAACTTAAAAGCTCTGTACAGCAAAAGAAAAAGGAATTGAAGAGAAAACCCAGGGATTGGGAGATAATCTTCACCAGTGACACATCTGACAGATATTTAACAACCAGAATATACAAAGAACTCAAAAAAAAAGAATCAAGAACAAAAGTGACTCAACTAAAAGATGGGCTAAGGATCTGAGCAGAGAGTTCTCAAAAGAAGGAATGAAGAATGAAGATGGCTAAGAAACATTTTTAAAAGTATTGAACATCATTAGTAATTAGGGAAATACAAATTAAAACTACTTTAAAATTTCATTTTATCCCAGTGAGACTGGCTAAGACCAGGAGACTAAATGATACCAAATGCTGGAGAGGATGTAGGAAAAGGGGGACGCTCATTCACTGCTGGTGGGATTGTAAACTCATGCAACCCCTATGGAACGTAGTGTAGATATCACTTAAGAAACTAAAAATGAACCTACATTTGATTCAGTTTTACCACACCCTGGGATACATCCAAAGGACTCATTCTATTTCAGAAGTACTTGTACATCCATGTTTGCTGCTCCCCTTTCCACAATAGCTAAGAGATGGAAGCAACCTAAGTGTCCCTCAGCTGATGAGTAGATAATGAAAATGTGTACAATGGAGTTCTACCTAGAGGTAAAGAAAGATGAAATCATGAAATTTGCAGGTAAATAGATGGAACTAGAAACTATTATGCTAAGTGAGGTAACACAGACTCAGAAAAACAAACAATGTATGTTCCTCATCTGTGGATCCCAGCACCAACTCCTTGTTTGTGAGTATATATCCTGATGTAACTGCAGGAACCAGGAAAATGGAAAGGAATCAGGGAGGTAAAGGGAAAGAAGGAACCTGAGAGAGAACAGTATGAAGCAGGTATTACTAAGGGGAAAATAGATAAAATGGGAGTATTTAAATAGGATAGGGAGACAGGGTTATACAAAGAACTTTGGAGGTAGAAGAAAAGTAGGAGCTCAAGAGAGGTGGGCCCATAGGAGACTGGTATTATCAAGGGAGAAATGGGGAAAATGTAGACACTTCAAACGGGAAAGGCCAGGAGAGAGGTTTACACAGGGAAAGAGAGAAGAGAGATAAATAATGTCTAGTTAGTGTAAAAAAAACAGGGGGAATATTAGTCTAACAACCTAATGACAAATTCCACATACAATATTTCTACATGGGTCCATATGTCCAGAAGAAGGCTGCATAACTCTGCCAGACAGGAGAAACTTACTTCCAAGTTGCTAGCCAGAGTAGTCCAACAGACTCCCAAAATTACACAGGTTATTGCCACAGCCCTTGATTGCCCCCAGAACTTGAAAGTAAGATCCTATTGTTGAATACAGTACATACTTCAAACACAGGATTTGGAGAAATGGAGCTGGAACTAACCTGGGAGCCACTTCCCCTGAAGGCTAACTTTCTTAGCTTTGGAGAGCACTATACAAGCTGCTAAGGGAGAATATCAAACTAGCGTCCAACCCCAGCTTCAAGGCCAAATAACCATATCGATGATTATCATAGCATAAAAATTAGTTAATGCAAAAATAAAATGACTAAAAGAAGACATTATCCCTTTTAGACATTACAGGCAACAAAGTAAAATCCCAGTGCCAAGAGTGGGTTCCCTCTCTAGAAGCTGTTGATTAGGGGGTCCCATAGACCTTCAGACAATACTGACCATTGCCTCTGCTCTTGGTAACCAGAACTTGATGATAAGATACTATTGCTGAAGACACTACCTACATGAGTTGCAGAACAAACAAAGAGAAGCCAAGCTTGTGCTGACTTCAGAGCCTCATCTGTACTGGCTCGCTTTCATAATACCAAAAGATGTGATGCATGCTACCAGAAGGAAAAAATAATCATCAACCTTACACAGCTGTGAATTCTGTGAACTAGAACAACTGGCCTGGCAAGATATGCCTACCAGTGCAATAGTGGCATGAATATATGTGAGTAACCAACCACTCTTTAATTGTTAAGGTCTGCTTCATAGGATGGAACCCATACCTACATTGATATCAGGCTTTGGAACCTGAAGCTAGATAGGTCACAGGGAATAAGGGATAATAATACAGTTTTATACTAAATCATTATGGTATTAAGCTGACTCTTAATGACTTACTGTTAAATCCTTAGATTAATGCATCTCTCAACTCTCACCAGAGAAGTTTTCTTATGCAACAGATGATGATTAACACAGAAAGCCACAACTAGCCAACATGCAGAGAACAAGAAGCTTCAGAGTACTTATCCCTGAATAGAACAGCTATATCAAATTTCTTCTCCTCCAAGACTCAGAGATCATTACAGTTGAGGGGGCAGAAAGATTATAGGAGACAGAAGTGATAGATAAATGGATGACCATAAGGAAATAGAGTTTTACAGACAGTTCAGTCATTCATATGAACTCACAGCAATGGTGACAGTGTGCACAAGGTCCATGCAAGCTCAAGCCAGACAAAATCCCAGCATAAGCCCGGGGAAGTGGATAAGAAACTCCAACCCAATCTGAGGACCTTTTGGCAATTGATGGCTGCTAGAAGGAAGAGAGGCAGTCTCTTTCAAGGATGGGACTCTTAGTAGGTTAACCAGGCTCCAGTGGATGGACCCATACTGAAGGACGTTCGGGGATACAAATTAGATTCCATATGATTTATTACAATCACATACACAAGTACATTAAATTGGATGGGAGACGGTAAGAGGTGGTGTGGATAGGGGACTTAAATATTACCAAATTATATTGTATGAAGCACAAGAATTCAATAAAAGATTTTTTGAAAAACTTTGAAACCAACTATGTGTCCACTGATAAGAAGTTACTTAAATTCTTATTCACACAATAGACTACCATGGGGTTAGAAAATGGATCGATGTCAACCTATAGGGGCTTACATGAAAAGATTTCCAAGGTGTTAAGTAAAAGTCATTTTTTTTTGTCTTTTTTGAGACAGGGTCTCCCTGTAGCCTCAGTTGGCCTGGAACTCACTATGTAGACCAGGCTGACCTTGAACTCACAGAGATCTGCCTGCCTCTGCCTCCTGAGTGCTGGGAGTAAAGGATTGCACCACCATGCCCAAATGTAAATGTAATTTTTAAAAATTATTTCATTATGTATGTGCATGTGTCTGTGTGTATGTACAGCCCAGGTGTGGGGGCACCCTTGGAGGCTAGAGGAGAATGTTGGATTTCCTGGAGCTGGAGGTACAGATTGTTGTGAGATACCTGACTCAGTCCACAATCTACAGTTCACACAGATACACAGCTCACACTGACAGAGCCGCATATGAAACTCCAGCAATTCTATTCTGAGTACACATTCAAAAGATCTTAAAGGAGAGTTTCAAAGAGATATTTGTAATCCTATATTCATAGCAGCATCACTTACAGTAGTCCAAAGTATTCATAGCAGCATCACTTACAGTAGTCCAAAGTGGGCATAATCCAGGTGTCCACTGGCAAAGGAGTGGAAAATGAAATGTGGTCTACACAATATATACAATAGAATATTAGCACTGGAAAGGATGGGTTCCGACACATGCCACAGCACAGATGGAGACAGACTTTAAGTGAAACACGTCGGTTGAATAAAAACAATGCCATGTAACCACTTGTATGAGATACCTAGAGTAGTGGGATTCATAGAAATTTAAAGTAGAAAGGTGGCTATCAGGATCTGAGAAGTCTAAGTGTTCAAATTTTGAGGATGAAACAGTTTTGAAAATTGGTTCATAACAAGAATGTATTTAAAGCTATTAAACTTTATACTTAGAATGGTTAAGACAAGACAGCATGGTGATACATTACTGTAATCACAGCACTTAGGATGAGACCAGCCTGGGCTATAGAGTGAGACCTTGTCTCCAAAAAAACCCTCATATATATTTTCTCACAATTAAAAAGATTTTTTAAATATCTTAGAGATTTGTTGCTACAGTCAAGAAGAAAAATATCATCTTCATAATCAGCGTTCCCTAGATGCTTACTTGTGCCCTCTCCCTCATCAGAAAAAACAAACACAGAAAGATTCAGAAGCTAAGAGTCAACGTGCTTCTAGAAACAACGGTCTCTTGCACAGCACTTTGTTTGGTTCTTTTTATAGTTCTATGAATCGCAGGATAGAGGAACAACTATCCCATGTCTGAGGAGGGTCCTGGGTCCAGTCTCTGGGCTCCATACTCTAAACCATGGGAAATGTGCACAAGAGGTAGAGCAGGGCAGGCTTGAGAGGGAAGTTCCAGGTCCAGACGACGGGCTCCCGACAGTCACAGGTGGTGTTCCCATCCTTTGAATTACGTAGGCCAGGAAGATCTCCTCCTTCCTGAAAATGCCTCTTCTTGCCAAAGGATCAACTTTTACATCAGCCAAGTGGATAAAAAAAAAGCCAACTATTGTCTGCTGCCACCACTTTAATATAAAAAGAACAGTTCTTTAAGTGGAGTAAATTTTCATTCTATGAAAAATGTCACCATATTGCTCTGTCACTTCGCAATGCATGTAGCTGGGACCCCCATCACATCAGCTGTGAATTTGCTCATGGTTTATTTACTAATGATAGTGATTAAAGCAACAATAGGTGTGAATGAATTTCAAATTGTTTTTGACAAGTTCCAAGCTTATCCTATATGGTAGCCCAGACACCACCCCATTGCCACCAAACATGTCCACATCTTAGTTACTGGGACCTGTGGATCTTACATGGCACAACAAGTGGAAAGCAAGGTTGCAAAGGGAATTAAAGCTTCTCATCACCTGGTCTGCAGGTAGGGAGATCACAGATGATGGAGGTGGGCCCAGTATAATCCAGTATAATGGAACTCTCTTCTGATGTTCCTCCCTTCCTCCCTACTATCCTCCAGAAGAAACACTGTCCTGTCAGTGCTTTGACTTTACTCATCGAAACCCATATTGGACTTCTGGATATTGAACCAAATACCTCAACCATGCTGGTCAAGTGCTCTACCACTGTGCCACACCCCCAGCCGTCATGTTGGGCTTCTGACTTTAGGAACTGTAAGATAATAAACCTGTGTTGGTATAAGTCGCTAAGCTTGTGGTCATTTGTTATAGCAGTGTCAGGGAAAGGCAACTGAGGAAGACTTCATGCAGACTCAAGGAAAGTAACATGCCTGCTTTAAAGGACTTATTAGCACCAGTGATGATATTACTCACAAATAATATGTTACTCTTAATGACTAAATCTATATGTAGATGAGTTTTGATGAGTGTTAAACTGATTCAAGATTATTCCTCTAGCAATGTTATTTTCTAAATGTCTTTCCCTGAGTTGGGGAGAAAGGAATAGCTTTATATCCAGGGCTCAGAACATGCACAATTCATTGTTACTTGGCTTTTCTTTTGATTTACTTTGTGCTCCATACCATTCTCAGTGTAAAACCTATGCAATCACATCTACTCACACCCTGGCTCCCTACAAACTCACAGGTAGATAAAATTAATATTCTTGGTTTACCTGCCTAAGACAATGCATGTGGACAGTAGGCATTGGGATCCAAACCTATCATTTCTACAGTATTGATTGCACTTCTTGGCGTGTGCTAGACACTCTCATGTTGTCCCCTGGCCATCAGGCTGAGGTCTCTGCCTAGCATCAGCTTAAGCTACACTACTGCAGATACCAGGGTTTCCTGGTACTACACAACTAGGCTATGTCTCATCTGCCACCACCATCAGGAAGCAGTAGTTGTTGACACATTTACAAAACCAAAATGGAACAACAGTCATTTCAAGTGGAAAGACATTCGATGCCTTAGCTTCTTCTTTGACACATTTTCTTAAACATCCGATACCTGGCTGTTAGTGTGCTGAGCACGAGAGGAGATAAAACACATTTCATCATCATTTGTCCCAGGATTCTTACCCCAGTCTCGTTAACCCTCTTGACCAACGAGGAGTCCGAGATGCATTCAGGTGAAGGAATTAGTTCAAAGTCAGCTCGAAAATGGAGGAACAAGGTTCTGTTTCCACAGCTCCACAACAGATGCAACCTCACCATCTTCTCAACCCTTCCAGCTTAAAGCTTTAGTACTTCTGATTTTCTGCAGAAACGGCACCTCCAGGTGCACAGCCACCAGGATGAAGCCTCCTGTTCTGGAACTTACTCTTCATGTCACTGTCCATTCCCTGTAAGCAGATTACTTGTGAGGCAGTTGTTCTCCAAGTTCCCTCACGGCTGTTTTCTTGGGACTTTGGTGGCTTTAAAGTAAAACAGGGATTGGCTAACAAAACATTCTAACCCAGGTGAGTCATGATTCAGTCCTCTCCAGGACAGGCAGCCAAGTGCGAAGTCTGAGATGCAAAGGGCTCTCCCTGCCACGCCTTCCTTCCTCACCCAACTGAGCTCAAACACAGCAGAAGCAAAGTCACGGCTGTTTGAGCACATTAACGGGATGGCTTCTGGGAGCGATAAAGGCCAGAGAATGGAGGCCTGAGAGACTTTTGTGTCCTAAGCCTCTGACCTCTTTGATGAGACAGATGTGTGGGCCAGGGCCTCCTTCCAGGGAAAGCTAGCCCTCATTAAACAGCGGGAAGGTTTCCTCAGTGGCAATGGGCAGCCACATGCCAGGCTTCCCTAGCAGCAGACGGGCTGGGAAGAGGTAGTCTCCTGTCACCAGACCCCACACTCACTCAGGACTCCAGATCTGGAGTCTGTGACACGTGGTCATCTTGATTTATGGTTGACTTTGGGAAGGCCAGCCTCTGACTTTGGCAACCTGTTATTTCATCAACTTTCTTCCGGGTGGAGATCACACACAAGAAAGAGCTTCTCTGAGATGTTTGGGGCTCCAGTATGGCAGGAGGACTTGGAATGGAGCCCTTTATTGTTCACCAGCATTTCCAGAGTGCACTGTAGTTAAGGGCAGGAAAATTCAGGGTGAAAACATCCCCTCAGTTGGAGTTCAGTCCAGCACCTGACAGAGAAGACACAACCACCCTGGGCCCCAGAGTATCCTCATTCGTTCTACAGCATCAACAGCAGGCTGCCTGGTCAGCTTGCCTTAGTAGAGACAAAGGGCCTGGGAGTTAAAATCTGCTGGAGAAGATGTAAAGTTTAGGGAATGAGTTTTGGTACTATGAATATTAACAAAACTGTGGATTTGGCATTAACTTTATCTATCTGGAAAGTCTGCCTAAGACATAGTGACCAACACGAAATTAGAAGGGGTCCTGATGGATGAATGTACAGAAGATAGAAATGCATATGAACTCTGCTCAGATGATAACTGCAGATGAATAACCAAAGAGGCTATGCAGCTTGCCTAAGAATGGACAGCTACCAAGTGACGAAGCTTGCTATTCAAACCTAGGCATTCTAACTCCAGAGTGCATATAATAACCATTATGAGTTTAGTTTTTTAAAAATGCCTAAAAGGTAGAGGAATTGTTCCTCAGAAGACAAGTTAATTCACTGTTCAAATTGACTTTCATCATGCATGTGTGTGAGAGAGACAGTACACACGTGTACACAGGAGTTGAAAGGGCCGGCAACTCCCAGACCCCATCCCAGCTCCAGGAAAGCAGAACTGCCTTCTCTCCAACGCATTTTGTCAATCTTTGAAATAGGGGAGCCCTTGTTTTGGCCAGAGGCCCCGAGGGGCCCGGCAACCACCGGGAGATGGCGCTGTGACGCTTTCCTACTTGAGAGCTTTTGTTTTCTGCAGGCTAGAGGAGGCTAGAGGAGGTGGGGAGCTGGTTGCCAATTGCCCTGATTCGAAATCTCAATCTCTCTGTCACTTCCTTCAAATGAGCGTGGAGGTGTTCATCAGATGACAGTCCTGAAACCGAGCCAAGGCTGCTCTCTTAATCCCATCTCAGGGTGCACTTGAAAAGGGTGTTTCCAAACAAGTTTGCAGATTCCATCTGTCACAGCTACACTCCGCCTGACCTCTTGGCTCTCATCAGGAGAGGAAAAAACATTCTAAGTCGCCCCACCTTGAAAGCGGCTTGGGCAGGGCTGTTGGAGAAGACCCTGACTTGCTGACTGATCTCAGGCCTGTCAGAGCCTTGAAGATTGCTCATACCCCAATCCCCAGCTTTGGCGAGATGAACCCCAGGGCGACACATCCCTCCAAGCTTGCTTCCGGTGAACTTGCTTGATGCTGGGCCAGTGGGGGTGTTTTTCATCACCTTAGCTCAGGCTCTTTCCAGGGAGTCTAGCAGGAGACTCCCCTAACATTTGCAGATCAAGTGAACCTTGTGCTGACCTAGCAAAGAAAGGCTCAGCCTCGGGACCGGACGGGCATCCTCCCAAGTAATTTGTTCCATTTCACGGCTCTCCAGACAAGAAAACTGAGGTGCAGAGAGGGGAGGTAAATTGTAAACTGGCTCAAGGAAGAGCTCTAACTAGTCGCCCAATGCCCTGGCCAAGCCAAGTGCAGCCATTTTAGGGAAGAATGCGATTGTGAGGCACACAGTCGGTGAAGAGCTCTTGGAATCAGGCAGCATGGGCTCGTATTCCAGATCTTTAAGTATATCTGTGTGACTCCGGGAATGTCACTGAGTGTTCCTGGGCCCCTGTCAATTACAAAAGAGACAACAGCAGCACCTCTCTCTTAAAGAGTGAATGAAGAAACACATACGTAGAAGGTACTCAATTTGCATTTCTTTAGCTTTTTGTGTGTGTGTTGGGGGTGGGTATTTTTAACTCTAATTAGAGAAGTTGGATTGTGGCATGCACAGTATCTAAAGTGTGCTTTGTAACTGCGCTGCCCCTCGACACAGCCCCTTCCATCGAGGTTCACGTCTTTCCATATTTTTAGATGGGAAAACATAGCTAGCCTTAGGTTTAATCAAGCATCCACATAAAGGCTCCCCATTTCTCTTTCTTTCTGAAGCTTGCCCCTTGGCAGGCATTTGTCTGAGCAAATACTCTAATTTGGGTCCATATTCTTCACTCCTGTAAATGTGACCGGTGATATCAGTCGCTAACACTTCAGTGCGAATGCTTTCCATCAGACTGCCTTCTTGATAATTTGTGCATTAGGGTATTTATGTTATTTTTATGGGATGAAGGAAGACTACAAATAAAAAAGGATGTCATTTCTGGGTTGGGTCAAGGGGATATTCCAAGAAGAGGCTGGAACAGCAAGATGCAGTATGATAGCTATGGAGCATGGAGAAGGGGCCCATGGAATATGCAGGCTCCTCTAAGAGGCGGGACAGCACCGGTATCAACTTTACATGGAAACTTTACTATAACAGGTGTTTTCATAGGAACACAAGCGGACTCATTTATCCTCCAGCCCACAGCATTTGTAAGGGCTACCAGAAATGCTCAGCCCCTGGGGCTGGCTCAGAGATATTCCTAAAAAGTTGTGAATACTTGACTGGGATAACCTGTGGTCCTGATGGCTGACTATGAAGGTTTTTGTTCAAGTCACACTTTTCACTCTGACAGGCTAGATGGCTAAGATCCTCAAACAGACCCCAGATTTGTGTGGAGAATTCATCCTATACAGCTGTCACTGGACTCACACATGGAAATATTTTCCGGAGTGCTCCTGATTCACTACAGGCCCCTGTTGTTTCCAGGCCCAGCTGGGCTCTTCCTATTCTCAAAGTCCTAAATTCATTCCCACCATGACCTTTGTCCTAGTCTTCACTTGGGAATCAGTTCAAAGGTTACGAGAGAAGCTCACTCAACTCCAAATGAACCCCACTGTCAATCATTCATCCAAGTACTCCTTATCACACTGCGTATGTAAGCTCACATCATTGGATGTAAGCTCCAGGAGTTTGGAAGTCATCCTCTCCCCAGCAAAGGGCAAAAAGACTCAAATACTTGTCTCTGAGTGAATGGGTTCAGTTCCTCTCCCTCCCTCCACCCTGTCATCACGCCCACCTAACTCATTTTCCATTTACCTAAGTCATGCCTGGTATTCCCAAGCCCTAGCTCTAATTCAAGTAGAGAGCTATGCTGATTCCTTCCTCCAGCCTTTCCGGTCACATTTTCTTCACTTCCAAACACCTTTCAAGCACCTTCTTGGGCTCAAACCCTCACCTCTGTTCACTCCCTCTAGCTAATGATGAGACTTCTGCCTTTGCCCCTAGACTGACAGGATTCTCACTAGCAGTGTGGTCCCCAGGAGCCACACAGGTGAGACATGGTACAACTCTGGAGATCATCTACAGTGTCTTCACCCCCAGAGATGTGCTATGTATACCATATACAGTAATGCTTGACCCCTTGTTTGCCTGACCCAGCAGCAGTAATGACCAGATGTTTTCTTTTCATAGTCTTCATCTGTGATTTCTAGTCTACATATGGTGAAGATCTCCACCTCCACTTTCATGGTGCCCACTTATTTCTACACAATTGACCTACCTTTTCCTTCCTCATACAGTCTGAACACTTGTACCAGGCATGAGAGAGACCCCAGAACCCAGCTCTACCAATGCCCAGCCCACCCTGGGTCTCTTTGTCTGGATCATGATAGTAATAATGTATTGAGCAATAAGGCATCAAGGATAACCATGGCATCCACAGCACACCTCTCCCTGTAACCAGCACATAGGCCCAGCTGATAAAGAAATAGCTCCTCAAATCAAAGACATTATTGGTAAGACAATGAGGGAAAGCATCCAGCCATAACTGTGTCTGCCTGGAGAGAGACAGCCCAATTCCAAGAACTTCTTGGGTCACTGACACTGTCACTGAGGAGGGAATCTGTCCAGAGAGATTAGAAGGAGCCAGTTCTGACAGGTACAGAATAAAGAGCTGGCAGGGTCTATGTGCATTTCAAAGAGAGGGGAAATTCTGACAGCAGCCTGACCTGGAAGCTGGAACCTTCTATTTACAGTTGACTTCAACTGTGAATGCACAAGGCAGATTCACCAGAGAGAATGGAAGGGGACGACGTCATACACAGATCCCCACCTGCCAAACCACAGAAGAACAGTGCTGGAGGAAGGAGGTGGATCTGAGTCCTGCTGCCTCTGTGCTGGCTGAAGGCCACCAAATCTAACAGATATGTGTCCCTTAATCTGTGAATCTCAGATTGAGTGTGCAAATTGTTCCCTGGGGCAGTGTTGGGGGCCTTTGGAGAGCTTTCTACTTGAGCACTCTCTCTGGAAATCAAACCAGAAGGTTTCTGAACCCTTTCTGCATCTTTGAGTCTGCAGAGGACAGCGCAAGCCCAAGAGATCCTCATTTTCCTTAATATTTGGGGACTTTCCCTGGTTTTCACTTGACCCATTTCAAAGACGGTACAGCTTCTCAAGACTGGCCTTTTGGGAGGGGGACTCTTTTTGAGGCTGGCCTGGAATTCAGTTTGTAGACCAGGCTGGCTTCAATTTCACAGAGATCTGCCTGCCTCTGTCTCCTGACTGCTGCGCCCAGTATAAGATTGGCCTTTTTTTACATCTGAAGATTCAACTCTTTTATGTTTTATTTTACCTTATTCCTTTCACTAATTATGTAAGCCCATTTTCATGCAAGGATATGAGAGATTTTGAGCATTTCATTACCATATTCTGCTACCCTTCCCTTCTTGCCCCTTCCCCTTGAAGATTCAACTCTTGCTGCACTGGGGCAGTCAGGAGCTGCTAGGTGGGCACAGATGCTCATCGCTAAGTAAAGCTGGGCTTCTCATAACAACAGGGCAGCACTTCATGATCAGCTTGAACTAGAGAGAGAGAGAGAGAGAAGAGACTTGAGAGAGAGAGAGAAAGAGAGAGAGAGGAGAGAAGAAGCTCATCGAGGCAGAAACGGGCTCTGTTTAGAGAAGGTGACCAGCCAAGGACTTTAGTGCAATATTAAATATTGTGCCACACAGTTTGCTGCTAGACTACAACATGGTAAGTGCAAAACCCAAGAGAAAGCAGGCGGGGACTTTTATCATGCATTACAGCCACATCCAAGGGCATGACACATGAACTTGGCTCACAGAACAGGGTTTGACCAGTTTGAGTGTCAGCACTAACATGACAAGTTGCACATGGTACAGGCCACTGTTAGTGGTGACCAAGAAAACCATGTACTGATTGGAAATGTAAAAATCTGAGCCATCATCACCACAATAGAGAAGTACTTTAGCCTATTAAAACCTCTGAGAAGTAATACCCTAGAAAATCTGTTTGCCTTTTGGGAAAGCCAGTATTTCCCAAACTCATTTAGTTATGAGTATGTTTTGGGGTGGGGACTACAGTGTCACTAGCATAACAAGGAACTGATGTTCCTTAAAACACACTTTGGGTACTCTCACTGGTGACAAGAAAGTGGATTATCTCTGGGTCCAAACTCTTCAAACAGTTTTTAAGCCTAGGTCCCACTAGGCTAAATGAGTCAGGGCCTTAGGTAACTACTTTGTTTGGATTAACTAGAATAATTGAACAACTGATCCTGATTGCCTGGTGTCTTGGACAACCTTTTCTCTGCTCCCCAGAGCCTACCTTTTACCCAGGATGGGGCTGCCAGCACCACCAGCCCATTATCTCAATCCTTTGGTTTTAATTAAATTATAAAATGGCGCACCAAAGGTAACAACACCACAACAAGGCCAGGTAAGTTGGTCACTGAGGGAGAGTTATTAACTCCTTCATGTCACAAGGGGCCCATTTAACTACAACTCAAGAGCTGGACCAGGGCACTCGGGATGCAAGAGTTGGGTAACTTTTAATACTTCCCTTCCAGTCTTGTACTGTACATTATAAATAGACTTATACATCTCGCCTTAAGCTCTACTTGTTATATTTGAAGATCAAGATGATGACTCCATTTTTCTTTGTAAGTAAGAAGTATGCAGATGAATGATGAGAACCGGCATCCTGTGGAGGTGGATGGGAACCATGATGCACAGGACTTGCCCATTTCTGTGGTATAAATATTCCTACCATGGCTCCTCATCGACTTCTGAGTTGGAAAATGACATACAATCAGATCTCAGAAAGCAATGTCCATCAGGCCAACTCCAGCAAAGCTGCTTTGTATCTCTTCACAATATTATAGTCTGATTTGTTATGCCACAGAATATCTGAGCAGGAAGCTACTCAGATAGCCTGATGTAAATAGCTCCATTTGACAGCTGAAACAATAGGCTCAGAAAAGGGCAGTGGCTTGCTCAAAACAACCCAGTAAGCTAACAGTAGATGAGACTTAGGTTTTCATTCATCTTATGCTTCTATTTAAATACCACGATCATCTTTGATTGTCAAAATAGGCAAAAAAAATTATTGTATCCACTTGATAGAAGAGGAAACTGATAAAAGTTATTTAAAACTACCCAAAGTCACAAAACTGAAAAGTATATCTTCTACATTTTTGTATTCCACTGAAACTTTTCTATTACTCATTTCTTCTCACTAAAGATGCCACCAATGAGACACATTCCTGACAGCTTTTCAGTTCCTTAAGCTTCTTGACCATCAAAAGTCACAGATGGGGGAAATTCTTGGTTTATTTCAAGCCTGTCGCTCAATTTCTCCATCCTAAGTATTGCCTTGTTGATAGTTTTAAAGCTGCAACTCCCAGGAAGAAGCATTAGTCAAACTAGATCTGCAGCTAGTTAGAAAACACGCTAGGCTCTTATGATAAAGAGATAGCCGAATACAGTAGCTCAAGAAATACTGAAGCAATTAACAAATCTGCCATGCTTAAAGTTTAGGAAGAACATATAGATCATTATAGTAATAATATCAGTGGCCCAGGTTCCTTCTATTGTATTCCTCTGTTAAAACAAGGATCAATATGTCTTCTGGCTCATGGTTCAAACTTACTGCTCCAACTCCTGCCGTCATATCCTGTGCCAAATAGAATGAAGAAAAAAGAGGAAAGATGGGGACCAATTCTCCTTAGTTACAGCTCCCACATTTGAAGGTACCACTTCACTAGTGTATCGTTCCAAAAAAAGTCAGGTGGCTATGCTAGCTCCAAGAGAGGCTGAAAAATAGTCTTAAGCATTTGAGTGTTCTGCTGAAAAAAAAAACAATTCTCGGTTCCTGCCATGATGTATGAAATGCTTCAGCTCAGGAAAGGGTGAAGACGGGAAAGAGGAAAGAAAAGAGCTGTGGAATAAAAAGGCAACTATGCAGTTTATGGGAGTCTGGTGTCAGAAGAACTGCAACAAGCTTATGTCCCATTAAAGGTCAACATACATATATCACCCTAACAGATCTGCATTATTTGGGAAGTTGTGAGTGATAATTTTTAAATTTTTATTTTGAATGAGGTATTCAAAGGGTTTTCTTATGTCCACATGGAAGCCTGTGCTCTCAGATATGTGGTGTCATTTTCAAGTTAATGGTGATGCTCTGAGATAATGACTTGGCAGGAAACTCAATGCTTTAGCTTCAACTGTGTGAAGTTGTGAGCATAATTGTCATGTTAATGCCCATCTCTTTTCTGAGAGCAGCCATGTGGCTCTGCATTTTAGGACCATGTCTGCTCCAACTACTCCTCTGTTCATCTTTAGAAAGGTTGTAAGTCAGGGACAGGAAAAAAGTCTTGTGAAAAATGAAATTTAAAATAGAGGAAGAAAAGCACGTTGATGTCTCTCTAACAATTGCTATGTTATCTCCTGTTGCATGACTATTCCTGGGAGACATGAACAAATGTCTACTCACCCTAGATAGGACACCACTCATAAAAGTTGTGCCCCAGGGGTTCCCTGCACAACTTTCAGACAGTTCCACCAGTCTCCTCTCACAGCAACTGCTTACTGCATTTTTAACCTTGAGAAGGGACTTTTAGAGCCTTATAACTTTCTGATACTCCTGAACCTGAAAAGTTCCATGAGTTTCTCTCCTAGGTCCAAAAGAGAACATTTCCATTTGGAAGAAATAGCTGCATACCTTCACAAAGTATGGTAGGTCTTAGCACACCTACTTCTGGCTTGGATGATGGAAATCTCCATACCTGCCCCCAGCAAGGCCAAAGTATTAAGGACTTGGGGGAGGGCCTCCAGATGCTATTCTGAAGAAGAAAGCAAGCTCAAGGTCCAGTATCTCCCAGAATGAGTTATCTTTTTAGTAGCTTAATCCTTAATCCTTTTCAATACTTCTGAGACCCAAAGCCTGATTTTTTGCAAAACTTATCTCTTCTGCTTTTGGTTCTGTTAGGTTTTTGCAAATGTACCTAGAGTGAACAGGTTTCTTCCAAGATAGGTAGCTGGCAAAGCTCAGGTGATTCCCAAGAAAATAGAATCTGAGTGAAAGCCACGCAAGGACAGATCATGGATGTCAGGACAGCTTTGGCAGGTATTTGGGGACATTTTTCTTTCCCCTGGTGTCCTCTTTGAGTCCACCATGCATGTCTGCATCATTTGGGGGGGGCCTCCCACACCCCTAAACCCACAATCTGGTACACAGGAGGAGCTGTTACTTTGGGATAGAACAAATGTGTCAACCACTATTACTCTGTCCTGAAATCTGATTTTCCTTGAGGATATTGAGCCGTGGCTACCGGGAAAAAAAGGATAGGTAAGAACCTCCCAGACACCCACTTACACATTCCAGGAAATGGCTCACCACAAAGAGCCACCCTTCCCCATGAAACTTAGATACAACTCACAAAGCACCCTTTACTAAACTGTGGCAAGGGCAGACACAGGCCATCCATATGACTGTTCCTATGTTATAAACGATTGGCCAAAGTTTTTGCTCCAGAGATCAATCTAGACAAAACATTTACCACCTTGGATTCAGCAGACATGAATCAGGCTTTTCTTCTTTCAGGTCTATGAGCTTCGACCCATTCTTGAACACTGGAATGCGACACATCTCCTTAAGAACCCTTCAGAAAAAAAATGCCAGGGTAGGGGAATAGTCACTCCTTCACCAATCTGATTCATGGCACCACCCACACATCCTGATATCACTACCTCCAGTTCTTCATAGCTTTATTTAATCCTTTCTATAAAGCCAACCTGTTTTGTGCCTGACCATGGAGTTATTTATAGTCTCATGGTCAGAGCCTTCTCTGTCTAGTTGCTGTTCTATATGTCTCTTTTACCTTGACAGGTATCTCTTCCTTAGATTAGGGAAGTTTTCTTCTATGATTTTGTTGAAAATATTTCTAGGGGCTGGAGAGTTGGCTCAGCAGTTAAGAACACTGACTGCTCTTGCAGAGAGTCCAGATTTGATTCCCAGTATCCACATGGCAGCTAACAACAATCCATAACTCCAGGTCCAGGGGAATCCAGTGCCCTCTTCTGACCTCCATGGGCAATGCATGACATGGGTGCACTTACATACATGCAAGCACTACACTCATACAGACAAAATAAAAATGATAAATGAAATATTTTTTAAAAGAAACTATTTTCTGTGCCTTTGAGCTGGGTTTTCTTTTAGACCTCTAATTCACAGGATTGGTATTTTTATAGTGTCCCAGAGTTCCTATATGTTCCACTTAGGATTTTGTTTTGTTTCTTATTTTGTGATTTTTCTCTTTTTTTTCAGTTTTATTTTTACATATTTTATTGAAGTTTTGAGAAATTTTATGTAATGTAATTTGGTCATATTGAGACCCCTTCCCCTGTCTTCAAACCCCTTATGGCTCCCCACCTGATTTCATGTCCTCTATCTTTTTTTAAGTTCTATTGGGTCTAATTTGTGTCCCCAGATGCCTGTCAGTGTGAGTTCATCCCCCAGAATATATGGTCAACTTACGTAGCATCACACCCTTAAAGGAAACTGATGCTCCCTTTCCTGTCAGCTATTAGTTGTCAATAGTTCTTCCACTAGGATTGGGATTTCTTATCATCTCCCCATCTTCCACTTCACTCTATGCTGTGGTTTGTCTTATGTATGCTGACATAAGTGCTGTGAATTCATATGAGTAATTGCCCTGCTGTCTGGAAAACACTGTTTCCTTGCGGTCATCCACCACCTCTGGATCTTACAATATATCCACCCACTCTTCCAATGATCCCCGAGCCTTGGGAGGCAAGGGTTTGATATAGGTGTCTCATTCAGTGCCAAGCACTCTGTGGTCTCTTACTCTCTGTACATTGACCATTGTGGGTCTTTGTGTTCATAACCATGTGCTGTATAAGGAAGTTTCTTTGGTGAGAGTTGAGAGACGAACTAAACTATGGGTGTAACAGTAAGTCATCAGGAGTAAGTGTAATACTATATTCATTTAACAGAATAGTAGTAGTAGGTTCTCTCTTATGGCCTATGACTTGTCTAGTCACAGGTTTCTAGGCCTGATGTATAGGCCCCATATTGTGGAGCAGACTTTAAATCCAGTTTTAAAAAGTGGTTGGTTACTCACAAATCATTAATGTCACCATTGCACCAATAGGCATGTCTTGCCAGGCCAGTTATTATTGTTTGTAGTTTGCAAGGTTTATAGTGGGCAAGGTTAATGATTGCTTTCCTCTTCTGGTAGCATGCACAGCGCCTTTCAGCATTATGAAGCTAGTTAGTGGAGATAAAGCTTTAAAGTCAGGCCCAGCTTGATTTCTCCTAATTTGTTCCATGACTCATCTATTAGTATATTCTGACCATCAAGTCCTGGCAGCTAACCAAGAACAAAGACAATAGCCAATTTTGTTTGAAGATCTATGGGCTCTTAACCAACAGCATTAAAAATGTGAGACCTTTCTGGAAATGGGCTTTTTATTTGCTGTTCTTGGTATCTGGTAGGGACACTGTTCCCTTCCCCTACCCCATTATAGGATAACTCCATTTACACTCTTGGATTTTTGTTGGTTTTTTGAGACAAGTTATCACTATGTAGCCCAGCTGGCCTGGAACTTGCTTTGTAGACCACCACAAGCTGGCCTTGATCTCATAGAGATCCATCTGCCTCTGCCTCCTGGGTGCTGGGATTAAAGGCATTTGCAACCATGACTGGCCATTTAAACTCTTTTTATTTTGTATATGTATATACTTAAAAGTTTTTGATTTACTTGTTTTTTTTGTTTTAATGTGCATGAGTGTTTTGAGTCCATGTATGTAAGTGTACCACATGTGTGTAATGCCCATGGAGGCCAGAAGACAGTGTCAGGTCCCTTAGTACTGGAGTTACAGACGGACAGTTGTTGGCTGCCAGGTAGGGGCTAGGAACCAAACCCAGGTCCTCTGGAAGAATAGCTGGTGCTCTTAGTCACCGAGCCATCTCTCCAGCCCCATACGTGTATATACTTTAAGAAGTCTCTGTAGTGGTTGGTTTCCATATGACTTTCTGAAAAGGCCTTTAGTGTTAGTTACCCCTTCCCATACTCCTCTCTGCCTTGCCTTCCTGTTCTCCATCCCATTAAACCTCCCTCCTCCATCATTCCCTTTTCCCATTTATGTCACTGCATTCTATCTATCTTCCTTCCCATGAAGTCTCCCTTCTGTGGCCTTTTACTACTTTCCTGCTCTCTATGAATTGAAACATACATATCTAAAGAATCAATGCTAGCGTTCACTTATGAGAGAAAACATGTGTTTTTCTGGGTCTGGGTTACCTCACTAAGGATGATTGTTTACAGTTCCATCCATTTACATGTGAATTTCATAATTCCATTTTTCTTAATAGCTGAATAATACTCCAGTGTATAAAGTTACCATACCTTCCTCAGCCATTCATCAGTTGGTGGACATCTAGGTTGCTTCCATTTCCTGGCAATTATGAGTAGAGCAGCCATAAGCATGAATGAACAGATATCTCTGTAGTATGATATAGAGTCCTTTGGGTATTTGCCCAAGAATGGTATGGCTGGATCATGTAGAAGATCTGTTTCTAGCCTTTCTAGAAATCTTCACACTGATTTCCATAGTGGCTGCATCAATCTGCACTGTGTGAACAGTGAATAAGAATCCCTCTTTCCCCACATCCTTGCCAATATTTGCCACTGGTTTTTGTTTGTTTGTCTGTTTGTTTTGGTTTTAGATCTTAACTATTCTGACTGGGCTAAGATGAAGTTTCAAAATGGTTTTAATTTGCATTTCCCTGATGGCTAAAGATGTCGAACATACTGAAGATATTTCTCAATCATTTGTGCTCCATCTTTTTTTTTTTTTACAGATTCTCACAGAGATCGAATTTCTTCCCAAGTGCTGGGATAAACAGATGTGCACCATGCCCAGTGCTGTGTTCCATCTTCTGCAAACTCTCTGTTTCGTTCCTTGTTCAAATTTATAATTGGGTTGTTCGGGTGGGTATTTTTTTGCTTTGTGTTTTGAGGCAGGGTCTCCCTGTAGCTCTTACTGGTGAAACTCACTATGTAGACCAGGCTGCCCCCGGTTCCGTGGAGATCCACCTGCTTTAATGGCATGCACCACCATGCCCAGCTTGTTTCTTTGTTTGTTTTGAGGTTTATCTTTTTTAGTTCTTTGTATATTCTAGATACTAACCCTTTGTCAGATAATAGTAACCCTCTGTCAGAGGTATGGCTGATAATGATTTTTTTCCCATTATGTAGTCTTATCTGTTCACACAAATGATGGTGTCTTTTCATGGTAGTTTTTAGAATGTACATTTCCATTGACTGAGTGGTCCACTTCTTACATCTTGTGTTCAGGACCTGATATTCTGTCTTCTACTTGATCCCATCTATTCATGAGGCTTTCCCCTGAGCTTTTTATTTTTCCTTCCTAAAGCTTTCATTTGGAGTTTTATTTCAGTTTTGCCTTTTTTCAGAGACTTTGTGTTTTTGTTGAATCCTATTTTTGTGTCTTGAATTGTCTTCATTACTTCACTCAACTATATGTTTTCTTAGTCTTCATTCTGGCATTTAAATACATCCACTTTGAGTTCCTTAAATGTATTTATTATTGCTACTTTGAAATCATTGTCTTCTGTGTCGTCTAAGTTGCATTCTCAGTGAACATTACTGTGATGGATAAATTCAGTTGTCAACTTGACACATTGGGAATTCCCTCTCTCAAGCTGGTTTGTGGGCATGTCTGTGAGGCATTTTCTTTATTCTTGAGTGATATGGGATGGCTCAGCCCACTGTGGGTGCTTCCACCCCTGGTAGATGGTGCTGGGTTATATAAGAAAGCAGACTGAACACAAATCAAGGAAGCAAGTCACTGGACAATATTCCTTCATGGTCCATGCTTCAGTTTCTGCCTCCAGTTTCCTGGTGTTCCTGAGTTCCTCCTGAATTCCTGCCTCATTTCCCTCAAAGATGAATTGCCAAAAGTATAAGGTGCAATAAACCCTTTTCTCCCTAAGTTGGTTTTCGTCTGTGTTTTATCACAGCAATAAGGAAGCAAACTAGAACAATTATGATAAGAAGATTAGTTTTTGAAGAAGACATATTGTCTTTGGTATTTATATTATCTGTGTTCAGTGGGACCTAGACATCTACAGTTATGTCTTTGGTGGTGGTATTTCTTCGTATGGATACGCAGTTCCCCTTTGTTGAGTGGGTTTTGGATTTCTACTTGCTATTACCCCAACTTACTAAGTTGTATATCAGCTGAATGGGCCTTAGGGTTCAGTCTTAGAGCAACTTAGTCTTCATGTTTGAATGGAGTATCAGAAGTGGTCCTGGCACTCTACCACATGATCCAGCTATATCACTTTGTACATATACCTAAAGAACTCTGTATCCTATTAGAGATATTTGCTCATCCATTTTCATTATTCTTCTATTCACAATATCCAGAAAATGGAAACAACCTAGATGTCTACCAACTGATGGATAGATAATGAACATATGGTATACTTACACAATGGAATATTACTCAGCTATTAAGAAAAATGAAATTCACAGGTAAATCGACAGAAATGTAAACAATCATCCTTAGTAAGGTAACTCAGACCCAGAAAAACAGATACTATATGTTCTTTCTCATATGTGGATATTAGCTTTGAACTTCCAGGTATGTACATTGCATTTGGAATGCCTACAGAGGTCAGGAAAGTAGTAAGGAACCATGGGGAGGAGTTCTGAAGAGAGAGAAGACAGAATGTAATGACATAAAGGGAGAAAGAGAAATAATGAATAAGAATGGTTAAGTGGAGTGGAAGGCAGGTGGAAGACAGAATACAAGGAAGGATAACTAATGTTAAAGACCTTTTGAAAAAATCATATTAAAACCTAATACTGTAGACGCTTCCTCAAAATAATTTATTCAAATGGAGTTACCCTATACTGGGGTGCAATGCTCCATTAGGCACCATAGGCTAACAAAAAGTTCAGTGTCAGTAATTGACTCCTTCTTTTGTTATTGTTAACTAGGGGGTTCCCATAAACCCCCAAATTTTACAGGTTATTATAATTGCTCATGATTGTCCTCTAAAACTTGATAAAAAGACCCTGTTGCTGAAAATACCATATGTTTGAGTAATAGAACATGGAGAAATTACGTTGGTACTGACCTGAAAGCTTCATCCCTATTGGCTAGTTTTCATAGTGCTGGAAGGTGCTGTGCATGCTACCATAGGAGAAAAGTAATGCTCAATCTTACCCATCTGCAAATTCTGCAAGGTACAATGACCAGTCAGGCAAGATATGACCACTAATGCAATAGTGGCGTGAATGTTATGGGAGTAACCGACCACTTTCTGGTTTGATTTAAAGCATACTGCACAAGATGGAACCTATATCTACCGCTATTATCAGCCAAGAATCTGTGACTTCCATAGTCATAGGCACTATGGGAGAATCTACTACTATTATTCTGCTAAAAAGACAGTATTAAACCAATTCCTAATGACTTATCACTGTTCCCATATATTGTACTTTCAGCAAGATATGGTGATTAACACAGAAACTCACATCTTTGAGCAAAAGAAAATGAAGAGTGCTCAGTCCTAAGTGGAGCGTCAATATCACATCTCTCCTCCCAAGGCTAAGGATGATCTTGGAAGAAGAGAGAGAATTCTAAGAGCCAGAGGTAGATGATGACTACAGTGAAGCAGTAGTGGTAACAGTGTGCACAAGATCTCCAAAAGCTCAAGTCAAACAAAATCCTAGTATGGAATGGGAAAGGGAACACTAAGGCTCTACTGGCAACTGATGGCTGCTGGGAGAGGTGTGACCTCTGATAGGTGGACCACGCTCCAGTGGTGTATGGTCAGCACAAATTGGACTCAATATGTTAGAAAACATACACACGCACACACACACACAAAGTTGGGTAGGTGAATCTAGGAAGAGTTGAACAAGGGGGATGAATGTGACCAAAACATATTGAATAAAATTCTCAATGAATAAAATGTTTTAAAATATTTAATCATTGTGCCTAAAAAAGGAAATGTAGAAATAAATTATCCCATCTCTAGCAATGTGACAAAGAACCTAGGCTCCAACCATTCAGTCAGGTGACCTTGAAAAACACATCCCTTATAACAATCTGTATGTGTGAGTTCTGGGAATTACATGATGATTCCCCAGGCAAAAAAGACCTGGAGGGGAGAATCAGCATTCCTGGATGTCACACACTTCTCATTAGTGGAAAGATCTGACTCAGAAACGCCCCAGAGATCTCTCTTCACATATCATTGACCAAAGAAGAACCATGACCACCTCTACTGGGAGGAGAAGCAGGGAAGCTTGAGTGGGAGATCACAGCCTTTCTTGTGGGTCGTGGGCTCTGCCAGCAGAGAGGAAAGGAGGGGCTAAACATTCTACACTTAGTGCCAGCACTACATAAGGATGGGCACCTTCAGGACTTGCTAGACCTGTGTCAAGGAATAAGTTAGCTAATCTCAAGACTGGGTCCCAGGCTGGAGCTGGACGGCCTCTCGGTTGACTTAATAAAAACCAAAGCTGTACTGTGTGCAGCTCCCATTTGATTACCTCAGTAAAGATAGCCATCTTGGGCCATGGAATGGAAAGATCTGGTCTGTGAAATATTTCAAATGAAAACCACTCAGGGAAGTGTGTTCTCAAGGTGCTTGTTACACATACATTACACATGAGGCTTTGCCACATGGAAGTACTAATGTCAATTGCACAAGGATACTGGGGAGGCAGATGAGAAGATGCCAAAAATACCATGGTAGCACAAGGTACATGGTGAAGGTAGATTTAGAATTGGCATCCTTTCCACCTTGAGGGAAGGGGCCCAAGTTTGTAGCTTCAGAGAGGCAGTTCTTCCTCTGATTCAGAGGGTCAAAGGAAAAAGGAGGAGCTCTGTGTATCCTAACCTTCCCAGGGAGTCCCATCAGTGCACTCTCCTCAGACTGCATAAGTAACTGTTGAGGCAAGGCTTTCCCCAAAGGATGAGAAGGAAGAGCCAGACATACATCTGCTTCAGCTCTTCCTGCAGGCTGCCAGATGAGGCCCAGGACAGGAGCACGTGTAAGTATAGAACCATGAAGACATTTGACATGCTAGAATTTGATTCATTACACCCAAATGCTCTGTTGCAGAACAGAGAGGGATGTGATTCTCTTCTCAGAAACCCCAAAGTGTTGACTTCCACGTGTAGTAACTTCGATTCTGTCCACAATACCACTTATGTTTTATGTTTCCAGAAAGAATGTCCTCTGGGAAATTTGAACACATTCTTGTTCCCAGGCATACGGCCCCTTTGAAAAGTCCAAGTCAGCTGGAGAGTTCTCCTAAAACCATGCCTCACTTTCCAAGGCCGTCTGAAAATTTATGGTCAATATTCAGACTGCCCCTGTGACTCCAGCCATTGAGCTCTTCACACCAGTTAAAGTCACAACCTTGTCTCTGAAAGACACATACCCAAGCCTGGTGTTAAACTGCCTGTCTTTGAGTTTTCCTTGAAAGTCACCAAAAATACCCAAACTCACGAAAGGCCTTTTTTTTTTTTTTTAATTAAAAACAAAACCTTCATTATGAGAAAAAGACCATCTCTGTAGATGACACAGAAGTTGTCTGAGAGTCTGGGGGCACGGAAGCAGAAACCCTTGTTCAGGTATTGACCATGCATGCACGGACATCACTCAGCTTCTAGTCAAATCTTCGTGCTCTAACCACGTGGACCAGTGACACAAATCCCAGATTACAATGGATGTGGATGCACAGCAAGTATTACTAGGTACGTGTATGACTAGGGGATGAATGGAATCACACAGTGGCAACACTGGAAGCAAAAGGGTGTTCTTTAGGACAAGTCTGGTGATGGACACAGATCTACCACCAAATGACCAAGAGGACAAGGGTTCCTAGTTATCAGATGGTAGTAACCACACTTTCTGGTTTCTGTATTACCTGCTTTGACATCTTAGTCTTTATCACTCTAGAGGGAATGCCTCACCCAGGGTTAGGCAATTCCTTTCCTATGCAATTCCAACAATCCAGAGTCTGCAGAGCAGTGGACTTTTTCACTGAACTTTCATTAACACTGTTGTTTTCCTGTCCTAGTCACCCAAGGACAGGTACCAGCTCTAAAGTCTGCAAAATTATTCAAAGTATCTGATCTTAAACTCATGCATTCTGTCTTGCCCAACCCTTCCTGCTGAAGCCACAAGAAGAACCTCCTCATGTTGTCCCCTTGTCTCTGACTGACCTTGGTAATTCCTCGTGTCTCTCCACCTCTTGGAGTGTCCAGTTTCCCCTTCTAGGGATCTGGGAATAACAAAATATCCTTTTGAATATATTAGTTATTGCTCCAGCTGTCTCACCATATTGAAAATAATAAAACCTATATTGTGAAATACAAACAATAATCTTAGTCCTGTAGATAGCAATGCCCCTACAGCAAGGAAGAATGTCAGTGTAAGCATTTATCTATTCATTTATTCATGAGGATTTATTGAGTACCCACTGTGAACCAAGCACTCTGCTGGGGATACAGTATCTGGAAATACTGACTATGGCCATCCCAATCCTCCATCCTATTTCACATCTCTGCACTTCACCCTGGCTGTTTCCAATGAATTTCCTTCCACTTTCCTGCCTGGCTCCCATCAACTATGTCTCAAACACAGCTCAAATGCTGCTTCTCTTGTTAAACCTTCTGCTTGTAAGACCTGAACACACACTTCTTTGTGCTTTTCCTTAACCTTCTGTCCTTTAGCAAGAAGGCTGTGACAAGCCAGGAATGGGGCTAGGCACATGGATACAAAGATAGGCTGTGAATTATTCGTGGACTCAAGAAGCTCACAGTCTAGGAAAGCACACTACACATGACTAACCAATAGTCTTCAGGTACCACACTGTAAGCATCCATGACCCAGACAACATTGCTAACCCAGATCTTTCTCCTTTCCTCTCGTTTGGCACTCTTGGGAGAGTATACAACCCCTTGAGACCAAGAGAAAATGTTCACCATGATCTAGGGGAGGACTTCCTAAAAGAGGAAGTTGGGTAATGCTCGTGTTCAGTGACACAAATGGTGCCTAGGACATAGAAACCCAGGGCAGAGTGCTTTTGTGGTTTCTCAGCTGTGGTGTGGCATGCAGCAATCCTCCCTGGGTCCTAGGAGCCTAGCTAACAATGGACTCAGGCTTGTTTATTTTCACCATCTATCCTGAGGAGCAGATCTGCTTTGACTGACTTGTTCTGTCCTGCTGGACTCATGCAGTTGGTAGGACACTTTGGTAATAGTACAGATGTGTCCACAACAGTGAAGGCGGATGTAAGCATGGGTCACGTTGCCTGGATGGAAGGATATTATAACGGGTAAGAAATGAAGCAGAAATCATGCTGTAGGTAGAGGAGAGGGCAGGAATGACAGCAGTCAAAGAGACCATGCCTTCCCTAACTATATGGAAACGAGAAGTTGTGGGTACTTCCACTTTCCTGTGTCTCAGAGTCTTCCTTTACATAACGTTCTGATTTCCACTCATGGCTGACACTCTGTCACTCAGTCTTCAGTATTGTCTTTTGATAGATTTATGAGATTGTAGCTTAGTGACAAATGCTGCCCTATCATGTGCAAGGCCCCGGATTTCATCTATAGAACCACACAATTAATTGATATAATTGGTGTAGATCCCTTGGTAAACACATTGGCATTATCAAGAGGAATGCATGTATACACGGCAATCTAGGAACTCCGCTGGAATTAACTACCCTGGCAAAACTGTGCACTGATGTATGCACACAAGATGTTCCCAACGGTACTGTTGACTATGCTGGACCAATTCAAATTCCCATCAAAAAAAGAATGAATAAATAATGGCATTCTCGTATATGGGAAACCTGGGTATCAACAAAACAGAATTAACTACAACATGAATTAATTTGGACAAATCACTAAGACATGGTGCTGACAAATTAAGTCACAGGAGAGTGTACATTATATCATTTTACCGCCACAAACAGGCAAAGCTAATACATATATGCAAGCATATATGTTTTACACAGTCACAATATATATATGTTGAACATCCCTATATGAAGTCCAAAATGCTCCCAATCTGAAAATTTTCAAGTGCTACATGAAGGACACTTTAAGTGAAAATTCCATCCTTGACCTTATATGATCAGTCTAAGTCAAAAGGGAGGTAGGTATCTTACATTGTATAAAATAAATTTCAGCCTTCATGTATAAAGTATTTATAAAACATAAGTGAATTTTGTGTTTAGATTAGGGTCCCATTCCCAAAATACTCAGTATGTGTATGCAAATATTCTAAACTCTGAAATGCTTCTGGGCCCCAGCATTTCAGATAAGCATCAGTCAGTAACCTGTGTAAATGGTAGAGGAACAAGGGCCCTCAGACAAAATGGCAACTCTGCTCTGTTTCACAGCTCACTGGTAAGTATCTATTTTATCACTATTATTAAAGCTAGATTTATATAATATAAATTTTATATTTAATATGCTGTCCTAGTTTACCTTCAGTTGCTGTGACCAAACACTCTGACCAATACCACCTTGGGGAGGAAAGGGTTTATTTCACTTACATCTCCCAGGTCACACATTTCATTACTGAAGGAGCCCAAAGTAGGAACTTAGGGCAGGAACCTGGAGGCAGGAGCTTGACCACAGCCTATGGAGGAACGCTGCTTACTGGCTTGCTCCCCTGGTCCAGGCTCAGCCTGCTTTCTTAAACAATGGACAACAACTTACCTTTGGATGGCACCACACAAAGTGGGCTGGGCCCTTCCACATCACTCTACAATCAAGAAAATGTCCCATAGACATGGCTAGGCCAGTCCAATGGAGGCAATTCCCCAATTGAGGCTCCTTTAACCCAGGTGTGTCAAATTGACACTAAAGCTATCCAGCACATATACCTCACAATATTCTTAGAATACCTGGGATATCTGTGTCTAGAATAGGATTTTCCCCACATTTTCTGCATGAATAGGCTAGTTCCACTGCAATTGCCACACATGTGCTTGCTGTATGCCTTTTAACAAGTGTCTTCCCTCTAGGCTGTGAAATCAGTAACCACGGTATGTCATAGGATGAGGGAAGTCAATGCCATATAAACTACCTAATGCACAGATGGCCTTTTATAGGTGGCAACTTTATAAAAAGCAGTAGTGAGTGACTGGAGAAATGGTTTAGCACTTAAGAACACTAGCTGCTCTTCCAGAGGACCTGGATTCATTCCCAGCACTCACATGGTAGCTAACAGTCATCACTCCAGGTCCAGGGGATTGACAACCTCTTCTGGACTCTGCGGGCATTATACATAGAGGTACATTTACATACATGTATGAATATTCATAAAAAATAAAATATTAAATAAATAAAAAATAATAGTAGGGCTGGAGAGATAGCACAGTCAGTAAAGTGCCTGATTTCCAAGCATGAGGACCTGAGTTCAATTCCTCAGAACCCATATTTAAGAAAAAGTTAAGCATGTTGGTATCCTGGGGTTGGCAGATCCCTGGAGCTCACTGTTCAGTTATCCTAGCCTAACTGGCAAGTTACAACCAATGAGAGGCTAAAAAAATGGTGGAGAGCACTTGAGGGATGACACCTTATATCCCTCTGCATCTGCAGACACAAGTTCACTCCCACACACGAACATGTACACAAACACAAAATGGTAGGGACAAGAGACAGCTCAGTGGTAGAAGAGAGTCCTCGTCTAGCAATGTAGAGGGCCCTGGGTTGGATCTCCAGCACCACACACATAAAAACATACATGAAAGAGTCTCTATAAAAGAGTAAGAGGACATGAGATGGCTCAGCACAGAAAGGCACTTGTAAGTACAAGCCTGGTGACCCAAGTTTGAGTCCTGAAACCCATGTAAAAAGCCAGATACATTGTCACACATCTGTAATCCCAACACTTCTACAGTGGGATAGGAAGCGGAGACATGCAGTGTATGCAGTATATGCAGTGTGTGCAGTGTGGCAGAGACAAGCAAGGTCCCGCCTCAGTTAGGTGGAATTAGAGAAATCACTCTAAAAAGTTTTCCTCTGGGTGCCAAGTGGTACTCAGATGGCTCAGTGGCTAAGAGCACTGGCTGCTGGTGCAGAGGAGAATGGTTTGGTTCCCAACTCCTACATGATGGCTAACAACCATCCATAACTCCAGTTCCAGGTGATATGACACCCTTTTCTGGCCTTCACAGGCACTGCATATATGTGGTGGGCTTTTATACATATAGACAAAATACTCCACATAAAATAAAAATAAGTAAAATTGAAAAAAAACAACAACAAAAGGATAGTAGGGTCTCAGATGTAGCCTAGTGGTAGAGCATGTGCTTAGGATGGTCTACTTTAAGGGAGTGATGCTAGCTAGGTTGAACAGGCTACAGTGGATGAACTCCTACTGAGGGACACTTGGGGACACAAATTTGACTCAATAGGTCTTAACATGTTTGACAGAATGCATGAAATCTAGTGGGGGTGCTCTGGGGGAGAGGGTCTAAATATGATTAAGATGTATGAAGTGCACAAAATCTCAATAAGAAATATATATTGGAAAAAAAAAAACATTTTCTAGCCAGTGTCAGCAGGGACCTTCAAATAGCCATTTGGAGGTCAGCCACAGCTTTCTACATTTTTCTTTACATCTTTACAGGGTACCTGGCATCATGAACTAATTAACTTCATAGACTGTTTGATGATTGATGACTGATGTTTGGAAACTGACTGTGGTCTTTCTGTCTTTGATGGAATTCTCTCTTTGAGTTGCTGAGTAGCCTTCTCAGCATTCGTAAATTATTCCTGCACTCAAGAGCAGCCTCTGTTCGTAGATGTGGCCTTGGCCCCCAAAATTCTTATACCTACAAAACCCAGTGGAGTGGCCAGGGCCCAAGGTGGCCATGAACTTGCTATGTGGCTTTGAACCAGTTGCTTCTTTCTGCTCTGCCGTTTTCTCCTCTGAAAGGGGACTGGGCTAGCTAGGTGTTCTCAGATCCCTCCACATCCCAAGGCTCTACAGGTCTGTTTCTCACACCAGTCCATCTCTCAGGCAGGTAAAAGAGAGAATAACTCTTCACCCTGGGATCACCCTGGAAGCGGTTCTTTTGCACAGTAAATATGAGCTCTTCTTAGCACTTGGGAGGGGACAGCTTAATTGGCATCAACTTAAGATTCCTTGTGTTTGCTGTCTAATTTTATCTGTGCTGGTTAGTTTTTTGCCGACTTGGCACAAACTAGAGACACCTAGGAAGAGTGAACCTCAACTGAGAAATTTTCTCCATCAGACTGGCCTGTGGCCATGTCTATGAGGCATTTTCTTAACTGATAATTGATGTAGGAAAATCCAGTCCACTGTGGGCAATGCCATCCCTAGGCAGGTGGGCCTGGGTGGATAAGAAGGGTAGTTGACCAAGTCAGAGGGAGTAAACCCATAAGCAGCATGCTGTGTGGTCTGTGCTTCAGTTCCTGCCTTGGGCTCTGTCCCGGTTTCCCTCAATGATGGATTATGACCTGTAAACTGAATAAACACTTTCCTCCGTGAGCTGATTTGGGTCAGTGTTTTATCACAGCAACAGAGAGTAAATTAGAATAGTATCTTTATGCGGTCATTGGAAAATCTGGGAATTTGGGGGTCCTTTCTGCAAGTTTTCTTAATACTCTGAGAATGTGCCTTCTTCAGATTTGGGAAACTGGGCAAAAATGTCCTGAGTGAACTGAATGAATGGTCTAGACTGGTGTTTTCCAGAATGGGGCTGTCTTGCCTGTTTTGCATTCCTGGTTGCTGCTGCCCTGCTTGGCTTATACGGAGCTATCCATTAAATCGACAGATATGTAAAGAGCACCTATGATGTGCTAGAAACCCTCAGGGTTCTCTGTCTGTACTGATGAGTTTGACAATGCCCTTCCTTCAAGTCCAGGATGGAAGAGCAAGCAAGCAGCTGACTACAAGGAGGGGACAAGAGGAGAAGAACAACCAAACGTCTTAGGCAGTCCAGGAAAACTTCGAGTTGCTGGCATCCAAAAGGGCACCTAAAAGCTATGCCACAGCTTTCCCAGCCAGAAACTTAACCTGCCCTAAACTCCCTTCCCGCCATTGGAAGGTTGCAGGGGAGAGACAGAGTTTAGAGAAAGAGGCAGAGGAGAAGAAGGGATACCAAGGAGGGGCTTGATATCTAAATACTCACCTTATGCCAATGGGCAGCAAGCTGTGGGTTTCAACAGAATAAGTACATGTGCATTGATTAATAAATTCTGGTGTACGATTACACATGGAAATTTCCTCATCTAAAAATACAGGGGTTGGAGTAGATGGTGGCCAAGAAGCCTTCCAGTTGTGACATCCTGTGAGTCTGAGCTTCCACTATGATTCAGGTCAAGGTCTCTTGATTTTTGCCTTCTCTATCTGGCTCTCGAGGTTGCTCTGAGTAGAATAATGGAATCAGCCGCATACGTGGCCTCCCTCTCGCCCTCTGTGAGACGGATGAGCATGTTCCATTACAGAGGGTGAGACGCTGTCCTCCGTGACCAGCCTCTCTCTATCCATCCATCAGCCGATTAATGGTGGCTGAAAGCCACTTATCAGGAGGGTCCTGCCCTTACCACTGTCACAGGCTACAAATAAACATCGGCTTTATGCCGAGTTTCCATATTTAACCGCATTTAAGTCGCCGCCGATACTTTCATTACCTGACATTTGCACTTCAGAATCTAAATTTAGATACACGCTCTCAGCTTCTCCACCGAATCATAACTCTCAGGTTGTGCGGGGGCCTTCCTGCTGTTTGTTTTCAAAGAAGGACACTGCAAAAGGAATTCTGCAGGACACAAGAATTTCTTGTGTGCTAAAAACAGTATGGACAAGAAACAACTGAGAGCAGTGTAGTTTTGATTTTAAAAGGTTGATGCTTTGTATCAATAATGGATGAGATGTATAAATGATATATCAAGGAAAAATCTTTCCTTTGAGATGAATTTCCAGGCTCATGACTTGCTGGTACAGAATGTTGCTCTAGACTGAGAATTCAAGAGACACATTAAGGGCTTGGGTAGCATGGATATAAATTCTAGGCCTCCGGGTTTTAAAAGACAGAGGTAGAATTTAGCCCTTTGCAAAGAAAATGCTTCAATACGATAGAGGGGGGTCAAAAGATGAGGCACGTGGGCGGGTGAGATGTCAGGCAAGCCAGGTATAATCATACACCAGCATTTATGCCAGGTAAGGCACGTGCCACACAAGACTGACCATCTGAATACGATCCCAGAATCCCACTTAGAAAACCCAGGTGTGGTGTGGCGCAGCTCTACTGCAGGTGGGAGGTGAAAACAGGAGGATCTGCTGAAGCATCCCGGAGTCCACATCATGGCAGACACAAAAGAGGCCCTGCCTCGAAAACAAGGTGGAGGGAGAGAGTCAGCTCCAAAAAGTCATCCTCTCCCATGTCCTGTGGCCTGCCTGTGCTGCACTTCACACACACACACACACACACACACACACGCACAAAGAATAACAATAAATAAAATTGCTAAAACTTTAAAATAATGTGCTGTTGTCCGTAGCATAGTCACATACATGTCTCTTCATCCACAGTTCTCCCTTGCAGTTCTTTGTACCCCACGCTCCTTCCCCCTCCATCCGTCTGTCCTCTCTCCCTCCTTCCCTCTGTCTCTCCTCCCTCCCTTCTTTTCATCACTGGGAACTGAAATCAGGGACTCATGCATACTAGGTAAGCACACTATCCCTAAGTTACTTCCCAGTTCCCTTTTTTCATTTTTATTTTATTTTACTTTTACCATCAAATGCTGGTGGATAGCCAAGATTGATGGCAATAGCCAATAGTGTTTGAGGGTCTATGGAATGCTTGGCCTGGTCCACAACTCCAAAAGAAGGGAGTGGGCTTTTTATTTGGTAATCTGTAGTATCTGGTAGGGACATTATTCCCTCATCATGGAGTGACTCTGTATAATCTTTTTTTATATATGTACACGTTTAAAGAAGTTTCTACAATAAAGTCTCCATATGACTTTTTCAAAAGGCCTTTGGTGTTAGTTATTTCTCCCCATGCTCCTCCCTATCCTGACCTCACTTTCCCGACCCCGATTAATTCCTCCTGTTCCATTATTCCCCTTTCTCCCATTTAACATTGTATTCTATCTCCTCTCCCATGAAGCCCTCCCTCACGGACCCTTACTAGTTATCCGAGCTCTATGGGTTTTCCAATTGAAATACATATCTAAATATTCAAAGATAACATTTGCTTAGGAGAGAAAACATGTGACATTTATCGTTCTGGATTTGGGTTACATCACTCAGGATGATTGTTTCCATTTCTGTCCATTTACCTAAGAATGTAATAATTTCATTTTTCCTAATAGTTGAATAATATTCCCTTTTAATATGTGCCTGATTTTCATATCCATTCATCAACTGATGGACATCTAGCTTGCTTTCATTTGCTGACTACTGTTAATAAAGTAGCAATGAAAAGGGATCATGTGATACATCTGTTTCTCACCTTTTTAGGAACCACTACAGCAATTTCCATAGCAGATGCACCAGTCTGAACTGCCACCAGCAGGGACTAAGCGTTGCCTTTTACCCATATGATTGCCAGCATTTGTCACCATTTTGTTTTAGATCTTAGTCATTCTGACTGGGGTAAAATAAAATCTCAAAGTAGTTTTAATTTGCATGTCCCTGATAGCTAAAGATACTGTTAAAAATATTTCTTACCCATTTGGGTTTCACCTTTTGAGAACTCTCTGTTTAGTTCCTTGCCCCAGTTTATAATTTGTTTGTTTGTTTTCTTGATGTTTAGTTTTTAAAGTCTTTTGGATATTCTAGATATTAGCCTCTGTCACATGTATAAATGACAAAAATTGTTTTTCTTTTTCTGGGGGCTGCCTCTTCACTTGAATTATGGTTTCTTTTGCTGTACAGAAGCTTTTTAGTTTCATGAGTTTCCATTTGTGAATTGTTTGTCTCAATATCTGTGCTACTAGGGACCTGGTCAGAAAGTCCTTTCAGGTGTCTATAAGTTCCAGTGTATTCACTACTTTTTCATTCTATTGGCTTGAAAATTTTTATACCTTTATTTCTTAGCACAGCATCTGAAATATAGTGGGTGCTTAGTGAATATGGTTTGCATGAGGTAAAGAACAAAAGTCAATTGCTTAATGTGTTAGGAATATTCACCACATACTAAAGGGTGTGCTAAATATTCTGAATATCGTATTTAATTGTCACAAACAGTGTTGACCTGGGCATTAGTAAAATTCCTATTTTACAAATAAAGAATCCAAGTCCTAGAGAAATTAAATAACTTAGTGTGTGGCCAGTGGTGCTAGTAAAGTGAAGGATCTGGTTTTGCTTGCTCCCAGCCACCGCAGGAAAGGGAATAAACTAATAAACTTGCTCTTTTGGCTCAGAGAATGAGTTGAAAGAAGGATGTTAATAGATTTAAAGGCTCAAAGTCCCTAAAAATAAAAGGCATTAATAGATTTCTACCAATTATATAAAATGTATAACGTAATTGTGATGCTCTTTCTAGAATCACCCATTTGACACGTAAAATGTCTCCACATGTTGCTAATCTAGTCAGACTTGGTGGCAATGCTTATAACCTCAACACTCTGGAGGCTGAAGCAGGAAGATTGTGGGTCCAAGGCCAGCCTGGCCTATGCAGCAAGAGCTTTGTCTCAAAGAACAAAAACAAACAGGATTGGGGATTTGGTTCAGTGTTAGAAGGCTTGCCTAGTATGTGCAAGGACCTGGCTTTTACCCCCAGCACTGAAAAAAAATTGGAAATCTGCCTTGTTTAAAAACACAATAGGAGGGTTTCCAGGTAAGATGGCATCCAGAGGCCACCTTCTTATGACTCCATGAAAAAGAGAGTCAGAACAAGGAGAGAGAGAGAGAGAGAGAGAGAGAGAATTTGTTCCAAAGAAAGAATGAGCACTTTGGAAATCCACAAGAGAAGTGAAAAGGATATCTGACTATGAAAAGAGAAAAAGACACTGTCAAGAAAGAGATTGAGGGGCCTGGAGATGTGGCTCAGCAGTTAAGAGCCTCAGCTGCTCCTGCAGAGAACACAGATTCAATTCCCAGCACCCATATGGCACCTAATATCCACCTGTAACTGCAGTTCCAGGGGATCTGATGCCTTCTTCTATTTTCCACAGGCTTTTCACAGCACAAGGGTACTTACATACATGCAGGCAAAGCACTCATATTCATAAAATAAAAATGAATAAATGTTTCAGACTGATGACGATTATGAATGGGATTATTTCCCTAATTTCTTTTTCGGTCTGTTTGTAATTGGTATATAGCAAGGCTGCTGATTTTGTGTGTTAATTTTGTATGCGGCCACTTTGCTGTTTATGTTCCTCATGTCTATGAGTCTTCTGGTGGAGTCTGTCTGGTAGCTTACGTATAGAGCTGTATCATCTGCAAATAGGGTTGCTTCATCTTTTTCTTTTCCTATTTGTATCCCTTTTATTCCCTTCTCTTGTTTTATTGCTTTTACTAAAACATCAGCACTGTGATTTTCCCCTGCCCCACAGCCTGTCCTCTTTCCAGTCCTGGGCACAGGCTCACTCCTGCTCTTAGCACCCCAGATTTAGCACCCCAGATCTCTGGACTACCCTCTTGGTCCAGGCTTACCCACCACGTCCTGATTCCCGGTACTCAGATTAGCTCAATTTTTTTGTCTGGTTTGTTGGAGTCTTCACAGGTTGTTCCAACCCCCAACTTCCCTCTGCCCACCCTAGACCAGTCATCTGCCCTGGCTATTCCCTAACCCAACCTGCCTTGGATTCCTGTGGGCAATGTCCTTTCCTGCTAAGTCCGATCCAGCCCATGGCCTTTCCACTCCCCGGCCACCAGAACAACTCCATTCTCCCCACTTCACATCCTGTTTTCCTTGTAGCCCTGGTCAGAGGCTCGTTCTTGCTCTTGGCACCCCCATCTCTGTACTACCCTCTTGGTCCAGGACCATCCACTGCGTCCTGGTCCCCCTTACTCAGACCAGCTCAATTTTTCAATCTGGGTTTGTTAGAACCTTTATACGCTGTCCTTACCCCAACTTGCCTTTGAATTTCTGAGGCCAGCCTTTTACCCTGGCAGTGTCCACCCCCAAATTGCCTTGGATTATGGAAACAAGCCTTCTTCCCTGGTAAGCCTGATCCTGTCCACTGCATCTCCACTCCCCTATTAGGGCAACAACACCGAACTCTCCCACCACACATCCTGTTCTACTTCTAGCCTTGGCCACAGACACACTTTTACTCTCAGTCCCCGGGATCTTTGGATGACCCTCTCACATCTGCCAGGCTGTCAGCTCTCCAAACTGCACCTTGATTGTTCCCCTACATTGGTATCCTCTGCAGCCCCTCCCACTGCTGCAGTGCTAGGGGTCCGTGCCCTTTAGACCTCTGCAGACTGCCTGAGAAAGTCTGAATTCAGCTTCTGCCTAGTATACAACTTCATTTAAAAAGTACTACCAGACTTTAAGGCATAGATTGATTCTAACTCACTAATAGTAGGAGATTTCAATACGCCATTGTCTCCATTAGACAGGTCAACCAGAGCATAAACAGAGAGTCATCTGAATTAAACATCAAATGGACCCAACAGACATCTCCCAAATATTCCACCCAAGCACCAAAGAATACATATTCTATTGAGTACCTCATGGGACTGTCTCTAAAATCAAACACAAGCTTCAACAAAAATAATTTAAATAATTCCATGCATTCTATCAGACCACAATGCAATAAAGCTTAAAATCAACACCAGAAGAAGCCCTAGTAACTTCGTGAACTCTTGGAGACTAAACACCACACTCCTGAATGATGAATGGCTCAAAGGAGAAATTAAGAAAAAAATAAAAGTATTCCTGGAATTAAACAAAAAGGATTTACAGCACAACAAAACCTCTGGGACAATTTAAAAAGTAGACCTAAGAGGGAAGTTTATAGATCTAAGTGCCTACATTAAAAAATCAGAAAGAACACAAGTTAATGATTTAACATTGCAACTCAAAACTCTTAAAAGGCAAAAACAAATGAAACCCAAACCCAGCAGAGAAGAATTAAGAAAAATCAGAGCAGAAATTAATGAAATAGAAACAAAGAAAACAATACAAGAAATCAATGAATCCAAGAACCGGTTCTTTGAAAAGATAAACACGTTAGACAGACATTTAACCCAGTTAAGCAAAAAAAGAAAGAGCAACTCCAAACTGACAACTCCAAACTGACATCAGAGATGAAGGGGAAACATCACAACAGGCAACAAAAAGATCCAGAACTTGAGAAGGGAATACTTTAAAAACCTATATGCTATTAAATTTGAAGACCTAAAAGAAATAAACATATATCTAAAATCATGGAAATCACTAAAGCCAAACCAAAAAGATATCAACAGCTTAAACAGACCCATAAATATAAGGAAATTGAAACAGTAATACAAAACCTTCCTAATAAAATATACCCAGACCCAGATAAATTCTACCAGACATTCAAAGAAGACTTCTATCCAATACCACTTAAATTATTCAAAAACCTAGAAACAGAAGGAGAACTCCCAAATTCCTTCTATGAAACCAGTATCACTCTAATACCAAAACCAGGTAAGGATACAACCAAAAAAAAAGAAAACTAGAGACCCATATCCTTAATGAACATAGATGCAAAAATTGGCAACAAAATACTTGCAAATCACATACAGGTACACATCAAAAAGATCATCCACCGTGATTAAGTCAGCTTTATTCCAGAGATGCAGGGGTGGTTCAATATACATAAGTTAATACTGTCATAAAGCATGTAAATGGACTCAAAGACAAAAATCACACGGTCATCTCAATAGATGCAGAAAAGGCCTTTGGCAAAATTCAACATGCACTGATGTTAAAAGTCCTAGAAGGAATGGGACTGGAGGGAACATACGTCAACATAATTAAAACTACATAAAACAAACCCATAGGCAACATCCTTCTAAATGGAGAAAAACTGGAAGCACTCCCATTAAAATCAGGAAGCAGATAAGGCCGTCCACTATCTCTACTCCTTTTTAATATAGTGTTTGAAAATCTTGCTAGAGCAATAAGACAAGAGAAGAAAATTAAAGGAGTACTCATTGGAAAAGAAGAGGTCAAATTATGCCTTTTTGCAGATTGACATGATATTATACCTAAGAGATGCCAAAAATTCCACCAGAAAACTCCTAGAAATGATTAACACTTTCAGTAAAGTGGCAGGTTACATGATTAATCTACAAAAATCAGTAGCTTTTCTATATACCAATAACAAGCAATTGGAGAAAGACTACAAGGAGGCCCTCCCATTCACAATAGCCTAAAAAAATCTCAGAATAAAGCTGACCAAAGACATTAAAGATCCCTATAATTAAAAATTTAGATCTTTAAAAGACAGATTTATGAGGACACCAGAAGATGGAAGGACTTCCCATGCTCATGGATTGCAAGAATTAATATTGTGAAAATGATCATCTTGCCAAATCCAATATATAAATTAAATGCAATTCCAATCAAAATCCCCATGACATTCGTCACAGAATTAGAAAAAAAAAATCCTAAAATTTATGTGGAAGCACAAAAGACCCTGAATAGGCAAAGAAACACTGAGCACAAAGAGCAATGCATGGTATATTACTATACCAGATTTCAAACTATATTGCAGAGCTATAGTCATAAAAACACCAGGGTGCTGGCATAAAAATAGACCCATAGACCAATGGAACTTAACTGAAGACCCAAGCATGAGTGCATGCAATTTCAGTCACTTAATATTTGACAAAGAGATCAAGCCAAGAACACTCACTGCAGGGAAGATAGCATTGTCAGCAAATAGTGCTGGCAAAACTGGGTCCCTGCCTGTGCAAGAATGAAACCAGACCTTCTCTTTCAGCTTGCACAAACGTCAGCTCCACATGGGTCAAAGACCTCAGAGAGAACACTGAAACTCGGAAACTGTTAGAAGAAAACATTGGCAGTAACCTACAAGATATAGGTGTAGGAAAGGATTTTCTGAATCATGCATAAATTGCTCAGGAATTAAAGTCAATAATCAATAACTGGAACCTCATTAAACTAAAAGGCTTCTGTACAGCAAAAGAAACAACTGAGGAAATGAAGAGAAAACCCACAGAGTGGGAGAAAATCTTTACCAGTGACCCATCTGACAGAGGTTTGACATCCAGAATGTATAAAGAACTCAAAAAACAAAGAATCAAGAAAACAAATGACCCCATTAAAAGATGGGCTAAGGATCTGAACAGGGAATTCTCAAAAAAAGAAATAAAGATGGCTACGAAACATCTTTAAAAATGTTCAACATCATTAATAATTAGGGAAATGCAAATTAAAACCACTTTAAGATTCCATCTTACCCCAGTCAGGCTGGCTAAGATCAAGAAAATAAATGATACCAAATGCTGGAGAGGATGTGGGGAAAGAGGAGTGCTCATTCACTGCTGGTAGGATTGTAAACTCATACAATCCCTATGGAGAGCAGTATGGCAAACTCTTAAGAAACTAAAAATGACTCTATCATTTGACCTGGTTATACCACTCTTTGGGATAAACCCAAAGGACTCACCCTATTACAGAGATACTTGTACATCTAGGTCTCTTGCAGATCTTTTCACAATAGCTAAGAGATGGAAGCAACCTAAGTGTTCCTCAACTGATGAGTGGATAATGAAAATGTGGTACATTTACACAATGGGGTTCTACTCAGTGGTAAAGAAAGACGAAATGATGACATTAACAGGTAGATGGATGGAATTAGAAACTTATGTTATGTGAAGTAACACAGACTCAGGAAAAACAAGCAACCTATGTTCTCAATCATCTGTGGATCCAGGCACCACATCCTTGTATGTGAGTATATATCCTGATGTAACTCCCAGCCAAGGGAGAACATCAATCAATGGCCCAACACTAGCTTCTTGACCAAATAACCACATCAATGACCAACACGGCATTTGACACTGGTTTAGTACTGGTACTTTTATCTTGGGGTCAATCAACAGCTATCTAATTGGTCTTAGAGCACACTCAGTGGGAGGAAACTCATGTGTAGTACTGTAATCATAGTCAAATACACATGGCTGAAGAGGTCGTAGATCTCAGAGAAATCTCCAAGGCTGTCATCTCTAGGTTAATGTAACTTCTTACTTGGTGCAAAATATATATCCTTACATTTATAGTCAAGTATCCCAGTCACCACTCATCCAAGAAGCTTCTATTTCACCGGATGGAGACTACTAGAGTACTACAATTGGTCACACCCAGACATTGTTGTGAATTACCTATGACTAAGCAGCACACCTACAATGCAACCTCTACACTCAAAGCCCATGTAACATGGAACAAGGGGTAAAGAGGACACTAATGAAACTCTCAATTCTCATTAATGAAGCTCCCTCATGCAACAGAGGGACAGTAACACAAAAGGTCACCAATGGCCAAATCTGGAGACAGGAATCTGGAGAGTGTGGATCCTTGGACAAGACTGTTATATTAAGTTTCACTCATCCAAGGATCAGGGGCCATTGGGGAAGAGGAGGCAGAAAGATTTTAAGAACCAGGGAGGAGGTACACAACCATATGGAAATAGAATCCTACAAACTCCTGAGACCCTGCTCATATGAACCTACAGCAATGGTTTTGGCATGCTGAAGACCCATGCAAACTCAAGCAGACAAAAACCCAGCATGGAACTGGAGAAATGGGTAGCTGACCCCAATCTTTGCTTAAAAAATATTAGCAATTGATTATCTTTTGGTGAAGATGAGCTGGTCTTCCTAAAGATAGGGACTCCAGATAAGCTGACTGTACCTCAGTGGATGAACTTAAACTGAAGAACATTTAAGGACACTAACTTGATACAATAAACCTTAACACAGATGAAAGAATGTATGGACTCCAGTTCGGGGGTTATGGGGAATGTGCTGGTGGGGAAGGGGGGGTTATGGGGAATGTGCTGGTGGGGAAGGGGGTATAAACATGATTAAGATTGATTGGGATGTTCTATATGAAGCACTCAATGATTCAATTTTTAAAAAGTTAAAACAAAAAGTCTGAGACATAACAATCGTACTACAAAGACTTGATTGTTAACTTTGTTAGTAACATTACAGACTGAATGACAACAATGGTTTTTAAAATTTTTCAAAAGTGGTGACTGAAGACATAGCACAGCAGTTCAGAGCCTACACTGTTCTTGCAGAGGACCTGAGTTCCATTCCACCATCTACTTCAGGAGGCTGATAACTCTAGTTCCAGGAGCATTATTGTCTGCTGTAAACTTGATACACATTAGAGTCACTTGGGAAGAAAGAACCTCAACTGAAGAATTTCCTGGAACAGACTTTCCTTGGCTATGTCTCCAAGGCATTTCCTTAACTGCTGATTTGTGTAAGAGTGCCTGGTCCGCTGTGGGTGGTGCTTTCCCTACACATGTGGCTTGGGCTGTATGGGAAAGCTAGCTGAGCAAACCAGGGGATGCAATCCAGTATGCAGTATTCCTGCCCCTGTTCCTGCTTGAGTTCCTGCCCCAACTTCCCTCAGTGATGCATTGTGACCTGGAAGTATCAGATGAAATAAACCCTTTCCTCCCTCAATTGCTTTTGGTGAGAATAACTAAACAACAATAGCAATGGAAAAACAAACAAGAATAAGATGGCGCTGATGTCTCTGGTCTCCACAGGCATGTGCACCCATGTACATATACCTACATACATACATGCATACATACTCACACCTACACACACTTAAAATAATAAAAATTTTAAAAATTAAACTATACAAAAATGTCAGTACTTAGAAGAGAAATTAGTCAAAGCCCACCTGGTAATCTTATTTAGCTATATCTTCTGTTTTTATGATGGAATAATTTCAAGCATAGTTTTCAAAGAATAGTTATTAATTGAAATGTAACTTTTTACCTGCCTAGTAACATGATTGGTACTCCTCCTTAAACAAATCACAAATGTTATGACATGGTGAAGTGTGTTATTAAATTAGCCTTAAAGATGGAGTACAGGCTGTCTAACACTATATTTCATTATACACTCCCTAATAAATGTTCCAGAATTCCTAAGCCCCTACACAGCCAACTGAAAATATTGTGCACTGACTACTGTAGGATTTTGGTAAACGTGTTTTCATGCCAGGGAATGCTAATTATGTGCTGATTAGAGGAACGGATGTCAGTTATTCCAGCCAGGACCTCTTTCCTATGTTGTGAGTCTCCCATCTCTATGCACAGCTTAAAACACTTTACTAGCATCGTTGACAACCAGTGCTCCTTTAGGTAACCCCTAACAAATGCTCCTGTAAGTATGCATCCCTAATAAAACTCATTTGTTCAGCAAACAAACGAAAACTCATCACTGAATTGGACAGATGGCTCTGGGGTTAAGAGCACTGACTGCTTTTGCAGAGGACCTGGGTTCAATTCCCAGCATCCATGTAGCAGCTAACAACTGACCATAACTCCAATTCTAGGGGATCCAACACTCTGTTCCAACCTCCATGGGCATTGCATGCACAAGTTTACCTACCTGCATGCAAACAATACTCTTATATACATAAAATAAAAATAATAAATAAACTGTTTTTTGAAAGAAAATAAATGCCAATGAACGGTGGGGAAGATGTGGGCAAAGGGAAACCCTTATCCAAAGTCTACGTGAGGGCAAACTGGCATGGCCACTATAGAAATCACTATGACAATTTCTAGTTCCAGCCATTTACCTACAAATTTCAGAATTTCACCTTTTCTTAGCAATGAGCAGAACTCTGTGTGTAAATGTGTAAATGTACCACATTTTCATTATCCATTTGTCAGTTGAGGGACATTTAGGTTGTTATACTAAGTGACGTAATGGAGACTCAGAAAAGCAACTGATGTGTGTTTCTTCCTCATTTGGGAGGAAACATCATAGCACCAATTCCTTATATGTGTATAAACATCCTGATGTAACAGTAGGAACCAGGAAAATGGAAAGGAAACAGGGAGGTGAAGAGAAAGAAAGAGCCTGAAAGAGGGGAGAGAGGAGGAAGCAGATATTACCAAGAGGGGAATTTGGAAAATAAGGATTTTGAACTGGGAAGGAAACTTGAGGGTAAAGGGAAGAAGGTTCTCAAGAGAGGGAGACTAATAGGAGATGAGTATTATGGAGGGGAACATGGGCTGTAAGTGCAATTAAATAGCTGCTGATTGCCCTCCAGGTAACAGTAAACTATATCGGTGCAGTAGTAGCACTGTTATCTAGGTATAATCAACCGCTATCTAACTGGACTTAAAGCTCTCTCAATGGGAGGGAACTCATGGTGACAGTGTAAATACAGCCAAATACAGGTCATAGATCCTGGAGAAGCCCCATCTCTGTCATCTCTAGACAAATTCAATTTCTTCCCATAAGTATGGACCCTTATATTTAGAGGCAAAAGTACCACACACCACTAATCAAAGAAACTTCTTTTTGCAACAGATGGAAGCATTACAAAGTTCCACAGCTAGTCACACACAGAGAACATACATCTGAGATATGCCCATCCCTAAGTGACACATTCACAGTGGAACCTCTATACCTAAGGCTCATGGACCACAGAAGAACAGGGGGTAGACAGAATACTAATACATCCTTCAACTCTCACCAGTGAAGCTTCCTCATACAACAGAGTGAGATTCACACAGAAGGCCACAACTGGCTAAGTTTTAGAGAATAAGAGACTGCAGAGTGTGTGTCCCTGGTTAGGACACCTATATTAAACCTCACCCACCTCTGGCTCAGGGATCATTGTGGAAAAGGGGGTGGGAAGGTTGTAAAGGCCAGGATTGATGCATGAACATAAGGAAACAGAGGCTTTCAGGTCACTGGAAACTTGTTCACGTGAACTTACAGCAATGCTAACAGCAGGCACAAGTCCCATGCTGACTCAATCAGACAAAAACCCAGCATAGAACGAGGGAAATGGGCAGCAGGCCCCAACTGTAACCAAGGAACTATTGGCAAATGATTACGTGAGGTGAGGTGGGGAGTGACTCTAGATAGGCTGACTAGACTCCAGTGAATGGACTTGCATGGAGAGACATCTGGATACAAATGCTTGACCAGATAGGACTTAACATATATGACAGAATACCCATGTCAGCCTCCTACATAGACATTTGCACATCCGTGTTTCTAACTGCACTATTTACAACAGTTAGAGAAATGGACTCAGCCTAGATGTCCATCGATAGATGAATAAAGAAAATGCAGCACATATGCATGATGGAGGCTTATGAAGCCTCAAGGAAAAATGAAATCATGAGCTTTACTGGAAAAATGGATGAAACTGTAGATCATGCTAAGTGAAATAAATCAGATTCAAAAAGATAAGTTCCACACTTTCTTTCATACACTGAACCTAGATTTTAAATTATGTGCATGTGTGTGTGTGTGTGTGCCATGAACCTCGAAAGACAATCATGAAAGGGGAAGAAACGATCTTAAGAAAGAGGGAAGAATGAGGCTAATGGAATATGTGTGGCATGAAAGCAGAAAGGGTGACTATTTGTGGGGGCGATAGAAACCAACCAGCATGGAGAGCAGAGATACAGTGAAGAGAAGTGGTGGAAGGGAGACTTAGGATAGTATAATGACACATATGTATGAAAATGCCATCATGAAACCCATTACTTTGCATACTAGCTTGAAAGTTAGTTTTTAAAAATATTAAAAATATGGGGACTGGAGAGATGGTTCAGCAGTTAAGAGCACTGACTGCTCTTGCAGAGGACAAGGGTTCGATTCCCAGATGGTGGCTAACAACCGTCTATATATAACTCCCCGGCACCTTCTTCTGACCTCTACAGGCATTGCATGACACGGGTGCACTAACATGCATGCAGGCAATACACTCATACACATAAAATAAAATGAAAACAATAAAATTAAATATTAAAAAGCAAAATATTTAATTTTTAAATATATAAAAAAGAAAAGAAATACAGAGGCATTGGATACATGTGAATATTTCTATTTCAACTCATTACAAATAAATAAAATTAAAAGCTCACTTCCTCAGCTGTACCAGGAACCAAGTACTCAGTAGCTGCTGGTGGCTACCAGTGCAGATATAGAATGTGTTCATCGCCGTGGGAAGGTCTTTTGGCCAGTGCCACATGGGCACCCCAGACACGAACATGAACAGCACACAGAGCACACCTTCCCGAGCCTCACTCTCTACTAGGTGACAACAGCAGTCAGATTGACAGCTGCCACCCATAAGGATAATGTGGACATGAGGAGGTTCTGACTAGCTCAGCGGGACATAAAAGAGACACAGGATACAGAAATAGTTAAGCTTCACAGAGAAACAGTTACCAGCATGGAGTCTTGAAAGATGAGTATCCTGACTCCACACGCAAAAAGATTTGCCCTCTTTGCTTTGCCAACCTCGCTAAGCTCTGGAGATGTTGTGTCTTGAATGATCTGTCTACCACAGCTTCTTCTCTTGACTCAAAAACGCCTCAAAATGGTGCCTGGTATGTGACTTGACCAATTTTAGTTGAATGACCAGATACTCATTCACCAATCTCAGCCCAACATTACATCATTATGTTCCCTGGTCTCGTGCTATAGGGATATACTTACAGAAATTGATTAGGATATTCAGGTAAAAATTTAAATGACTGTTATTCAAGCAGGAGCACAAATGACTACTCCCTATTTTGGAGTGATTTAAACACCAGTGAAGATCCTGGCATGGGAAATTAGGTTATGCAAATACTTTGCAAGGCCGCCTGAGAAGCTCTCTTCATTTGAGGGGATTTATTGGTCATTTATACCTACTTTCTCTCACATACTCTATTTTACATTTCTGCTGCATTTAAGTTGAATGTTCCACTCAGAAAATCTTCAGTACAAACATAACAGCCAAATTAGGGCTAGCAGAGAAGCTGTTTTGTGAGTTGTTGTTTTTTAATAGTGAAGCTTAAGTGCCTGAGCAAATTATAGCCCAGCCATCCAGAGCAGCAATGAGCCATTCCAATTGTCAATAAACACATGCACGGCCTGTGGACAACCAGGGCATGACAGCGACAGTTCAGGCGATTCATCAGATCCTTCAAAAGGTTAAACCAGAAGGCAGATAGCATAGAAATCATTGTGTTCTCCAGCAACCAGGATACCAGCAGCTTGGGAAATACTGAACTGACCATGGTAGGGACTGAAGTAAGAATCTGCCAAATGAAGAAATGTCTTTGATTTTCTAGAAATGGCTTTTCTGGTGGCCTGCTTACCTGATGCTAACACTCATGACTCCTTTACGGAGTTACAAGGCCTCAGCTTCTTCCTTTCCTTCCTTCCTTCCTTCCTTCCTTCCTTCCTTCCTTCCTTCCTTCCTTCCTTCCTTTCTTCCTTCCTTCCTTCCTTCCTTCCTTCCTTTTCCTGTCTCTTTACTGAGAAAGGGTCTCATTATTTAACCCAGGCTGACCTCAAACTCATTCCTGCTTCAACCTTCTAAATGCTGGCAGTACAGAAGTGTACCACTATGCTGGACTTCAGTCTCTCTCTCTCTCTCTCTCTCTCTCCCCCCCCCCGTGTATGTGTCTGCGTGTGCCTGTGTCTGTGCCTGTGCTTGTGTATCCGTGTGTCTGTCTATAGGCCAGGGGACAATCTCAGGGGTGTTTTCCCTCGTCAGGCATTGCCCACCATTTTACTGAGACAGGGTCTTTCACTGGCCTGTAACCCAACAAATAAACTAGACTGACTGACCAGTGAGCCCTAGATAGCTGTCTGTCTATGTCTCTGCCTCCCTGGGGAAGGGAGCCATACACCTGGCTTGCTTTTATGTGGGTTCTAGGTATCAAACTCAGCCCCTCATGCTTGCAAGTCAGGCACTGAGCTATCTCCCCAGCTCCCCAGCTCCTTTCTTTATTCAAGGAAATAACACCTTATTTGACCTTATCCTAGAGGAAGAGCCCCTAGGAGTACCCTAAAAGAAAAGCTTTTATATTTTTATTTTTTGATAGACATGCCATTTTTGTTTGGCTGTGATATGCATCTCCTTCTGCTTGTAACACTTGCCTTGTTCTCTTTTGGTGACTCCCACTCTTAATCATTTTAGGTTGAGGTAAGATGACTCCTGTCTGGCTCTAGGAGAAAATAATCTGTGGCCGGTCACATGACTCAAACTGGGCTAATCAGAATCAATAAGTGGAAATCCTGGAATTTTGTTAGAACTAGCAAGGAAGTGTTAAGTTGCTGGGAATATAAAGTGTAAAATGGGGCTTCTGGCATTTTTGTGTGCACAAAGGGGAGACCCTCCTGAAAATAAAGCTAGCAGAAAGTAAAACAGACAAAGGCCAGGAAGAAAATGGTCCATCCCTGGAAACAAATTACCCGTGAAGTTTTAATTACATGAAACAATAAATGATTTTTTTTACTTGAATGTATTTAAGGTTCTAATATGATTTACATGTACTGCCCAAATGAATCCTTTTGGATGAATGAGAATATTTCATATATTATCTCAGATGTATGATACCGGAAAATCAGCTTGGACTGAGCATGGTGCCATACAAATACCTGTAATCTTAGCATTTGGGAGGCAGAGCCAGGAGGATGAGGAGAAGTCCATGGCCAACCTGGGATCCCGAAGAGAGAGGGGGTTGGGGAAGAACATGTTCAAGAATATATTTGCCCAAAATGAGCAGGAGCAAATTTACATACTGTATAACCAGGCTGTACTGTTATTCTTGGTTGCTGTGGTAAAATAGCACGAGCAAAAGCAGTTTACGGAAGAGTTTATTTTGGCTTATGGTTCCAGAGGGAGAGCCCATAATGACTGAGAAAGTGTGGGGGCAGGAACAGGAAGCTGGCTGATCATGTTTCCATCCATGCAGAAGAAGCGGAGGGGGGGGGGGGCCTCTCTCCAGCCCCAAGGCTATACCTTCTGCAGGTTCCATGACCTCCCCAAACAGCACCACCAAGTCATTATGTTTATTTTTAAATGAGATTTTTTTTTCCAAATCCTAATGTTGGTTATCTTTAGGTAATGGGTGGATAGATCATATTCCCCCCATTCTTATTTGGGAAGTCTAAATTTTCTATAATTTCAATAATTATTTTATATAGGAAAAGATATTATTAAACAGTTAAAATAGCTATCTACTAGTTCCTTGACAGAAGTCAGCCAGCCCTCAGTTCATATGTCAGGCCTGACTTTTTCAGACCACAAGCACCAGAGGTCCTCTCACAAAACCTCTCAAACTCACAAACTTCTCGCAAACTGAATTATAAGCCTTTATCAGTCACCAATCTTATCAGCTTCAGATGAGACTACATTAAGAATTCTAACTGCTTGATCTATTTTATCTCCACAGGGGCTTAGTGGTAACAGCTGTTATCAGGAGAATCATTTCAATATTACAGGAGAGTTCAAGGCAAAGTCTTAAATGTGTTGGGGTATTCCTGTTCTCTGGGGATGTCCGAGGGCAGAAGTGAGATTCTAGTCACTAAAATTCTCAGTCTTCTTTAGAGAACCAGGAGAGAGGCACTAAAGGGACACTGGAGTTTGATCTTTTCCTTTTCCAAAAGAGTAACCACAGAAAGATAAAGGTAACAGGCCAAAAAAGTTAGGACTCAGGTTAATGAATTCAATAAGGCTTGACTACATCTGTTTATTAGCTGCTGACTTCAGAATCATGAACCTCACTCGGGGTCCTGGACAATACCAAAATCTCTCTCCAAATGCCAGGGTTGCTGCCCCCACCCTGACTCTGAGCCCACTGGTTCCTAGTCTGACCACCATTTTGTTTCTTGACCAATAAATCAATGCTGGACCCCATTGTTAGACTAGTATATTAAATGAGTGTGAATATAAAAATTCCTTGAAATTACCCAAACAAAGCCTGCAAACAGGAAATGAGTATTTGCTCCAGAAAGGAGTAGGTTCTGGGGAGGGTTCACTTTTTCATGTCCTTCCATCTTCTTGGCACAGAATAGAGAAAACAGTATATTCTACACAGAGCTCTGAGTGAGGCAGAGCTGTCTGCGAGCCTCGAGAGCTCCTTGTTGAAGCCTCTTGGTCTCTCTTTTCTAGCCAGAGTTGATCTTAAGAATGACTACCAATCAGCTCAGCAGAACATCATCACTTGGTTATTTCTGTACATTTAGAGTCTTGAATGTCTGTGGCATGCAAGCACAGGTGATGTCCCAAAGAAAACTGATGATAAGGACCAGGAAGCAGCCTATGCAAAGAATTTAGAGCCTACTTCAGTCATGAATTAACCCTTGAAATGAGCACTATTAATGCTGCCTTCTCCCATTTTACTGATGAAGAAACTCAAGGCTGGAGAGTTTAAACACACTTCCAAGGCCACATGGAGACAGCTAAGATGATTAAACTCAGATCCTAACCCCTCATTCTCTCTACTTTGCTCTCTGGAACTATAGAACTCACACATCTCCCTTTCCTGTACCCTAGACATACAGTTGGAAAACAAAACAGGAAGTCCAAAGAGGATGCTCTACAGCATCCTCTTCTGTACCCAGCAGTCAAAATTCCCATTTTCAACTTGATTTCTCAATGTGTCATGAAAGACATCTGACCCTGGCAAAAGATTATCAGATTCCACTAGCGGGCAACAGTCATGTTTGGGGACTGTGCAACTGTTGGGTGAATCCAACACCTCACTCCATGGCAAACACACCACTTTCATGAGGCAATAGGGGAGGGAGCATAGGACACCCTGGGAAGCAGGTTATGTAACAGTGGAGGATCCTCATTCACAGCAGCAGTGTCTTTGGCACGTGCTCCTTCCAGGAGCTTCTTTACAGACCCCGGTACCTAACTTCTACACTGACAGTTGTCATCCTGAAGCTCCAGAGGTGTCACCACAGATATCACTGGAGACCAGAGAGTCAGGGAAAAGAGGAGAGCGAAGTGTCTAGGACTGACCAGTCCCTTCTCCCTGAATGTGAGCAGAGACCCTGGACAGCCTCCTCTGTCACTCCTTTAATAACTCTGTTCTCTGTGGCAGAAGGAAGATGCTGGAGCACTGAGACCCCAGTTGTGAGCACTTTCTATGTGAGACTACTGCTCAGGGCTTCCCCTGCCACAGTCACCGAGGACTCCATACTCCGGTGTGGACCCCCCAGGGAGGAAAGAGTGAGGAGGAGCTCTCCTGGCCCTCAGTAAAGTGGGTAACCCTTCCAAATGCTCTGAAGGTATATTTGGCAAGAGAGAGGTCTTGAATCATGGCGTGCAAAAAAGCAAGGAAATGTCTGCAGCACAGAGCAGCCTCCCCCAGCTCTGCTTCTCAAAAGGGTAATAATGTAAACATTCGCCCATTAGAGGAAAAACTTACCCTTTACGCCACCCTCCCCGCCATTAGCTACACCGGCAGCCCTATTAAAATACAAGTCTGATTTGTGTTTAATGATCTTGAAAGGAAAGTAATTGCTTGAGTATTACCATTCAAATGTTCTCAGAAGCACAGATCATATTTACAATCAGATTGTCCTTCTTTTCCAAAGGGGGTGGGAAGCAGTCCTAGGTATGGGAGGCTGAGGCCGGTGACAAGGGACCTCAGCAGTTGTCTGAGGATCCTGAAGCTAGGCATTCACTTTTCTTTCTCCTTTTCAGTATCAGGAAACAGCTGGGTGATGATTCTACTCTCTTTTAATCAGAAAGGAAGAGTCCTTATAGTACATGACACAGGTCAACCAAATTGTTCTTTGGAAAAAGAACAGAAGGCGTCCATATTGAATCAGTATTTCTGGAATTTGTGGAGGGCAAGCAGTTCCCAAAAAGAAAAGTAAAACCAAATGAAAACTCAAGAAAGTCAGATACCTAATGGAGCTGTAGCCTGAACAGATGGATCTAAATGGAAACCAAACTGTGATAATGCCTCCTTCCTGTCCATGAGCACCTTTAAGATCAGAGCATCAGTTTGCAGGTTCTAGAAACTGGCTTTGTCACTGCCAGAAACACACAGCTCAATGCCTGGAGACCAGGCAAAAGCACAGCATGTTAAAGATACAAGGTATGGAGACAGTTCAGGTTCTGATCCAGATTTGACCGTCTACAGCTGTCTGACCTTGAGAGAAAGTCATTTAACTTCTCTGTGATTCAGCATTCTCATCAAAAGAGTGGAAATGATGGCCACTATCTCACAGGGTAATGACAAGAACCCAAAGGGACTCAGGAAGCAGAGGCAAACATAAGTTGCTCAGCAAATGTCTTTAATGGTTATGAATGTTAGAAAGGTAAAGGAGGTCTATTGGCCTTTGATGCTGAGATTTACATAATCAGTGTTCTACTTCATGTACATTTGACAGCCTCATGCTAGTAGCATCTTGGTCTTCTGCCTCCTTACTCAGTCCGTGGCACTCTGCAGCATTAGTAGTAGAAATCATTGCTGTTCTGCCCGTGGTACAGATAGGAGCCTGTTGAAGACTTTCTCACGGCCACAGTCCCTTGTGCAGGTATCAGACAAGAAAGGGATAATCTCAGTCAGCATTTCCCTTCTCCCAATCCACCTTCTTCTTCTCTTGCATTTAGGGGGAAATCTGACCTTCACCTTTTCTTTTTGAACTGTAAATAAAATATCTGGTCTAGGGGCCGGAGATGATGAAGCATCCAACACTCTTCTAGACTCAGTGGGAGCCTGCACTCACATGAACATACTCACACACACACACATACACACACATATAATTTTAAAATAATAAGAATAAATCCTTTTTATAGAAAAGAGTTTTCCTCTGAACTGGGCAGTCCCAGAGATACAACAAAGAAAAATCACCTCATCCAACCCACAGACCCTGAATTGCTGGCCCCATTTAAGGCCAAATGGAAAATGGCAGACAGTACAGTATCCAATAGCATGGCATCCTGTGCATGCTTCCTCTAAATCCTTCTCCTCCTCCTCCTCTTCCTGTAGCCTCTCCTCAACTTCATAGCATGGGCCACTGCTTTGTGAGAGAAAATTTCACTTCTTTTCTCTGAATAGTTACAAATTATATACCTCCCTCTTTCATCAAATTATACAATAAAAAAACTTCTGTACATTTTTATTCTCAAATCTAAAACAGCAACCTTTGGGCCATGGTAGCCTCACATTATATATCTCTTTTACTCATAACCATTCCTAATCCTGGAGATATGACAAAAACACGAATTATAGTGTTTTCTTATCAAGAAGACCTTGGGAATTATCAAATTATTTTTTCTCATTAGGTAACTGACCCAAAAAAACTAAGTGATTTGGTCGAGATGCAAAGATTTAATGAGGGGCTGGACAGATGGTTCAGCAGTTACAAGCACTGGCTGCTCTTCTGAAGGACCTAGATTCAGTTCCCAGCACCCACATGGTGACCAACAACCATCCATTAATTCCAGTTCCAAGGGATCTGATGCCCTCTTCCGGCCTCGGTGGGTTTGCACATGTGGGCGCAAAACCCTCATATGCTTCAAATTAAAAACTAAAAGTTATTTTTAAAAACTTTAAAAAGAAAATTTAATAAGTTGGGCCAGGCTCTCTGAATCAGGTTCTAACTTCCAAATAACATTAATTGAAGTGTTCAATGAGGTCACAGTTGTTGGGGATTTGATTCTGTGTGTATGTTGTCAGTCTGTATCTGTGTGTGTGTGTGTCTATGTATGTTATATGTTGGATAGAGAACAGTTGGTCTTTTTAGCAGGAGTTGGATACTGTGCAGGAACAGTATTGAAATGATTGTTAATAAGAACAGTATCCATAAGTATCCCAGAAACCCACAGACTGTCTCTCTTCCTTGTGCCCCGTTTTGCTAAGCATGACCATTTAACAGAATAGTACTGACTTGCAGTGTCAACATTTTCAAAGTGCTTGCTAGAAAAGCGAGTTATCAGACCTTAGTGGGGACATAGTACTTCAGGATCTCTAGAGATTGGTCCAAGAACATCAGATTAATGAAACATCCCATAGTTCCTTGCGTGTGAGCAAGAGTTAAGACAGACCTATACCAATAGCTACAGGCCTATGGCAGAGAACAAAGGATGTAAGTGAGGTCCTATAGTTCAGATCTTGAATATCCTCAAAGGTCTATGAGTTAAAGTCTTGTTCCCCGGGAGACAGTGTAACCAGTGGAGGTAGAGCCTTATGGAAGATCCCTCAGTCGCTAGAGTTGTGCCCTCAAAGGAGATTGTTCCTTCCTTCCTTGTTCCCTTTCCCATTTCCTTGTCATGAGATGAGTGGTTTTGCTCCACCTCTGTTTCCATCATCACAGGCCCAAGCTATGTGGCCAACTGAATGATGGGCTGGAGACTCCAAATCTATGAACCAAAATAAGCTCCTCTTCAAAAGTTCATTGCCTCAGGTACGTTGGCATGGTGACATAAAGTTAATACAAAGGACCAAGAAGACTTGGGGCCAGATGCTTTTCTGGAGATTCAGTACTGCTTGTTCTCTCCTCCCAGTAGCCAGGGCCTGTTTCCTAAATGTCCTCTTCCCCAAATCACCTTGTCTGTCAAAAGCTGCTCAACCAATAAAGTAACCAGGGCCTACACAAGACCTGCACGAGATCTAGCTAGCCAACATTCCAGCATGGTGTGGGGAGGGACTCACCGCCTCCCACTCCCAGCTGAGGAGCTACCGACAGTTGACGGTTGTCAGGCGAGAGAGTCTGTTTTCTTTAAGGCTGCAACCCCTGGTAAGCTGGCCACACTCCAGTGGCTGGTCCAATACCCGAGGGTTTATGGGCAGCACATATGGACTCGGTGGGTTATAAAAAAAGGAAAAAGAGGACATGATGTTGTGGGAGGAGGAGCGAAGGGAAGGTCTTGGGAGGAGTCAGGGGGAGGAATGGGGAGTGAATACGATCAAATACATTGCATGTATGAATGAAATTCTCAAATAACTAATAAAAATATTATATTTCATAATTGAAAAAGAGAAACCAGGACATCATCTTGCTCATTTTTTGACCACAGAGAGTTCTCTAAGGAAGCAAGCTTGGATGAGTTAGTCGGGTACTAGGAACAGCTACATACAGCTTGCTCCATTTCAAAGGCTTTCACACCTCCAGCCTCACCAGACCCCATTCACTACCAGTACTTTCTTTATCTCTATTCATATCATTACAAGAACATTCGCTGCCTCCAAATGAAACAAAACCATTCAGAGCAGAATGTTACTTGACTGGGTCAAAAGCACACCCTACACTATTGCTTAAACTCAAAGATTGTCTTGGTGTTCCTCCTGAAATAATATCCATGAAGGTTCAGATGACTCCACGTCCACTACACCATCACCCAGACCTGGCAGCCAAGCTACTTCCTTTCCACTGCAGTAAGTCTTCCCCTAAATTAGAGTGGTACGGGAACCCCTGCATCTCTAAACCAATGGCCTTGCTTCCAAAGAGCTCTCTTTCAATTTGCCTTCCTTTTCTGTTTACTTGCTTCTGTAATAAATTCTGTTCCCTAAAAATCATCTGGATGTTCTGAGGGTGTTCAGGGCATCCTTCTCCCCACTAGGACTTTTAGCTATTTCCTGAGGTTTGTTTAATTGGTTCCTTCTCCTAAGTGAGCAAGGACACAATGTGGGAACAGGGTCTTCCTTTTCCCCAGCAATCCCGATAGAGTTAAGCAAAAGCACACAGGATAATAAACCACCAGGCAAGCCTTAGAGTATCTCCTTATCATGCTTGGTTCGGGTGAATGAATTGCCTCTGATGAGGAAACTTCATTTCTGTGTCCAATTATCTTTCTATTCTGAGTATTTGCTACCCCTCTCTATGAAAAATTGCAAATCCTACCCAGCTGACATTTGGCATGGTTCTGTGACTTTGTTGAGCCTAGGTATGTAAGTGACAGTGACATGTGTCACATCTAAGCAGAAGTTTCGGACGCCATTGCACAGCTCTGTTATGGCTCCTTTCTCAGCCTGGAAAGCTGCATTGCTCCCGTAGCTGCCACTTCTGTAGCCTGGATCCCAGGGTGAAGAAACATGGAATGAGCCTACAGTTCCTCCACTGCTGTAAGCTGATTCAAGGAAAGTCCTTGCCTTCATAAGCCACTGAGCTGTAAAGGATGCTGGCAACTGCCACTCAGTCTAGGGAGGGCAAACACACCATCCAAAGGGAAAAGCAATGTTGCTCTGAAGGATTGAAAACCAAGCTGTGGTTTCAGCTTTCTTTTCAAAGGAAATGTCTCCTCTTCCCAGACTGTTCAGAAAGCTGGCTATCATGAAGAGCCCTAAGAGTTCAGAACAATGAACACCATGTGAGTCTTTACATCTTACCAAGGTTTTCATATTTGCACATGTTCTAACCACAACCTGGTAAGACACAGCTACCATTTAAATAGCTGGGAGTCAGAACTAAACAAGCCATTTTTCCCAAGGTCATATGACTTTTCAGTGGGAAAGACAAAATCGCAACCCTGACCAGCACAGATGAAATGGGAGGAGAGAACTGCCTAAGGCCGCCCAAGTCTAAGGGGTTGGGAGGCCACAGTAATCATCCTTCCTGACAAGTAGGAGTTGGTTGGGTGTTTCCACTCTACTCACCTAGGTGCGCTTTGAATACAAATTATAATATAAACACAGGTATCTGGTGTTTAGGGAAAGTCGATTACCTTTTGAAACATTTAATTTGCCAAATCAATTGGTCTGGACCTTCTCAGATATTTGCTTACAACAAATCAGTTATTATGCACTAAGAACTAAGACATGCATGAAATTCATCTTGGGATGTCTCTGTCTAAGCTTCTGACTAATTGAATTAGTGCAGCCAATCAGAACTCAGCTAAGCCCTGGAAGGCCCTTCAGACTTTGTATCTAGACATCTGAAAACAAGAATGGTCCACAGTTAGTGACTAGATAGAATATTATACCAGGCATGATGGTTCACCTTCATAATCCCAGCACTCAGAAGGCAGGAGGGGCAGGAGGAGTGCAAGTTCAAATCCCACCTGGGCTACATAGTGAGACTCTGTCTCAAGACAACAAAAGAAAAAGGAAAATGGCAAGCAAAATGGTGACATGCTTTCTCCTTCTTTTCCTCCCAGTTTTCTGGTAAGATGCCTCTCTGAAACAACTGCCTCTTTTCCAAGGAGCTCTCTTTTGGGAGAAATGCTTCTTTTTAGTAGAAATACTCATATATGTTTATATACTGAGAGATGTTTGTGCTGATGTATTGATTCTAACATAATAATGACAAATCGAATTAATGACTAGAAAGCTGTGAAGTCCAACCCTTGGCAAAAGCAGGTTGATACAGAAAAGGTGATATCTTGGGTTTCCCAAGGGTCTTGCCAAGTCTCAGTACCATACTACACAGTGTTTTGAAAGGAAGGAATCTAGGATCCAGAGAAACACCTGCCCAGTATTGCTTTGCAGCAATTGACTGCCGGTTTAAATGGCCAGGCTAGAGTCATTCTGGCACCAATCTAGTTAATCTACATGTTTATTAAATAATCATTATAGCTAGTGGCAGACTAGATGTCCAAAGACTTATGAATGACAAGTAGAGGATCAGACTTCAGCTCCCTTCATCTGTCTTCTACCCAGCATTCACATGCAGCTCCACACTCCGGATTCCCTTTATAGGTTTCTGTTTTGTTTTGTTGTATGATAATGATGATAGAACCTAGAGCTTTCTGCATAGTCAACAAGTACTCTACCACTGAGCTCCATTCCTAGCCCCTTCTTTTAAATGCTTAACTTAAACTTAGCTCACTTTAGAAGCAGAGGGTGAGAATGAAAGAGACAGCAGTCAGTGAAAGCAATTCTTAAAATCAGTATGGCTTAAATCTCTGAGTTTGAGCTGTCAATGTAGTCATCAGATAAATCTTGGGAAGAATTCCATTTCTCTCCATGACTCTGTTAATGTCAATAAGATCTGCCGGGACTGGGATCTTTCTTCAAGCAACTTTAACGTGCAGAAGTGAACAAAGTGGCATTACTATCTTAATATATCTGAAAGAAGCCATGTTCATATGCCAGGAAGCAGACTTGCTCATCTCTTAGCTAGACCAAAAGCAAGAAAACAACAACATCAAAAATAATGTGAGCAATGGGTTTGAACGTGTGGTGTTTTGTAAAGTTATCTGATTAACTTTCTCCAGGTGTTTTCTGCTCTGCTCTTACCTGTCATATATGCAGCCTGAATTTGTACCATCTATTACTCTTAGAAAATCACTCTTATGCACTCTAGAGTAATGAATCTGAGCAACAACTCCCTGTGGCTGCCTACTGCATAGACACAAAGGTTCTAGGCAATAGTGCCTCTACATGGCAACCCGGCTCACCCCATGAGACTGATTCCCGCCTCTACATCTGACCATCCCTTTATAAGTGGACTAAAGGAACACATTAAACCGACATCACAGAGCTGCAGGTAGCAAAATCCAGACTGTGGGAGACTCCAAATGATCTTCAATGTTCTTCAAGAATTAATTAATTAGAGTGTTGTTCTCTCTACTTTCATATGTGTTTAAGTTTCCTATCATTAAAAGGGGGCAATCTAGAAGCAAAGGACAAAACAAATAGAATTTGTGACGCACACAGCAGAGTTTGAAAAACCCACAATCAGCAAACACACTCCCTGGTGTTTACCTAAAGAAATTTAATCTCGCGCCCTGACAAAACCCTGTGCATAGATGTTTATAGTGGCTTTGTTCATATTTGCCAAAACTCAGAAAATAACAAGATGTGCTTTTGTAGGTGAATGGAAAAAATGCTTTATACCCTGACAGTGAAATCAAAATCAGCACTAAGAAGAAATGAGCTATTGAGCCATGAGAAGTCATGGCATAAACTTCAATGCATCTTCATGACTGAAGAAACCCATCTTCAAGGACTGCAGACATACTGTGTGACTTCACCCATATGACATTCTGGAAATGGGAACACTATGGAGATCATAAAAGGATCAACGATTGCTAGAAATTAAGGGAGAAGCAAGGATGAGTAAGTGAGGGGCAGGAAAACTTCAAGGCAATTAAACTATTCCCAAAGATATTGTAATGGTCATTAAATGCCATTGTGCTGTGTCTGTAGCACCCAGAGAGTGTTCAACACCAAGAGTGAACCCTAGTGGAAATGATTACCTTCGAGGGGGACAGCAAGCTGATGTATCACTGTGGAAGGGATGATGATGGTGGGAAAGGATGGATGTGTAAGGGGAAGAATATATGGGCACTCTTCGTGCTTACTGATCAATTTTGTTACAAATCTGAAACCACTCTTAAAAATGAAGTCTGTGGGCTGGGTGTGATAGTGCACACCTTTCATCTCAGCACTCAGGAGGCAGAGGCAGGCAGATCTCTGTGATTTCCAGGCCAGACTAGTCTACAGAGCAAGTTCCAGGTTAACTAGGGATACTGTGAGGCCTTGTCTCAAAAAGACCAAAAAAAAAAAACAAAAAAGAAGATGGAAGAAGAAGAAGAGAAGAGGAGGAGGAGGAGGAGGAGGAGGAGGAGGAGGAGGAGGAGGAGGAGGAAGAAGAGGAAGTAGTCGTCATCTGTGGGAAGCCACATTATCATCAACAGTCTTATTCAGCTGGAATGTGCATGCTACACTATCAACTGGCCAGGCAAGTTGTGCCCACTTGTACAAAAATGACAAGTGTATTATAAGAGTAGCCAATCACTTTATTATTGATTTGGAGCCCACTCCACAGGAGGAAATTAATGTCTGGTACCATAAAACTGGTCAAAAGTTTGAGACTTGGAGGAAGTCAGTAACTCTAGCTGGGAAACTACAGTTAGTGTTTTGTTAATAGACATAAGACACCTATGAAGCTGCCTTCTAAATAACTGTGTTTATACCCATAGACAACTGCTGCTAGGGTTTTGGTGAGAGAAGCTTCTTTTTGCAGTGGACAGGAGTAACTACAAACTCATATCTTCTCAAAGTGATGAGAATAGTGATTGTTGAATGCTCAAACTCATATGAGACATTGATATCACTCAAGGCTGCAATAGAATGGCAGAAGAGGTGGTAGAAAGTTTAAGAGCTGAAGAAAAAGAAACAGTATTGTGGACTCGGTCTTCTGAGCATCATAGATTTTGTACTCAGTTTTGCAGCTGCTATAACTTGCACAAGATTGGGCCCATCAGCATCCTGTCACGGAGAGGGGACTGTGAGGCCACAGCGCTTCCTGAGGATTTATAAACAGTTACTGCTTATTATGGGGTGGAGAGACATTTTCTTCAGTGGTGTAGCCACTGGTAAGGTGCCCATGCTCCTGTAAATAATCCATCACCAATGCTAATGAAACCAACCCTAACTAAACTCCCTGGGTCCTTTCTCCCCCTACACACACACACACACATGCACACACACACACACACACACACACACACACACACACCATGAAAACAGAAGGAAGACTAGTTGGGAAGAGGAAGGAAATCATTGGGAGTAGAACAAGAGAAAGTAATGGGGGTGAATATGATCTAAATATATTCCATACGTGTATGAAAATGTCATGATGAAACCCCTTATTGTATATAATTAATATATGCTAATTTAAGACAAACAAATTCTATTGTTGGGGATGTGGCTCAGTTGGTAGAGTATTTATTTGCTTAGCATGCACATAGCCCTGGGTTCTATCCCCAACACTGCAAATTGTACATAGCAGTGCACAGCACTCAGGAGATAAAGGCATTAGGATAAGAAAAAAAAAAGGAAAAAAGAAGTCTATCTAAAGAGAAAAGGCCATAATGAGACAGTTTTTCCTACCCCTAAATCAATGACTCTATGAACTAGGGGAGAAAGAAATATCAAGTAGAAGTGCCAACAGTTTCCTGAAGAAGGACACTGAGCCCAGGGCCAACTTCAAGCCATGTGACCAGGGAAGGGTTGTGGTTGCTCTTGAGTAGAGTCCAGGAGAATTTCCTGCTTTGGTGTCTCCTTGTGCCAAACCCTGTTCAGGCGTGGTAGTGGCCTGAGTGGGTTGTATCTAGATAACCAATCTGGGACTGCCCTAGTACAGTTCCCACACATAATGTCACACAGCAAGGGAGAGCCTAAGTGTGGCACAGAGACAATAGGGATTCTCCCGATTCTCCCATAGCTTGGTGTGGTATGAAGGGGACTGAGAAAGCACCAGATACAGGGAGCCCTTAAGGTCACAAGAGATGCACACGTGATGCTCACTGCCCTGGGACCAACACTGAAAGTCCAGAGGAAGCAAAACCTCAGAGCAGACAGAGAAGGGGCTGCTGGACAATGACTGAGGACCAGAGCCCTGGCCTCCACACCAACCTTACCTCCTCCATCCACCCAGAAAAAACCCATGCCTGCCTTGAGCTGGCTGTAGTTATAATTCTACTCAGTAGAGAGCTCAAAGCACAAAAAGTAAGCCCACTTCTTTTTATTTAATTTTTGTTATGTTATTTTATGTGTATGAATGTATTGCCTGCCTGCAGGTAGACTGCATCCATGACATGCAATGCCCATGGATGTCAGAAGAGAGTGTCAGATCCTCTAGAACTGGAGTTACAGATGATTGCTAGCTACCATGTGGTGTTGGGAACTGAACCCAGGTCCTCTACAAGATCAGGTTAGCCTAGAACTTAATAATAATCTCTTTGCCTCTGATTCCTAAGTGCAGAGATTACAGGCATGTACCACCATATACATCACTGTGGGTGTTTGTTTTTTTCCGTTCTAAGACAACGTGCATCAATCTAGTCTGGCACACAATAGTATCATGTGCCTTTAGTGACAATTTTAATGTCAATAGTTCCAAGGAATAAAAAAGACAGTACAATGAGAAAAAGGGAGAAAACCATTTTATCCTGAGTTATGAAGACTATAGTATATGTTTACAGTGCTAACTATAAAAGAAGATCACATGTGATTGGATTTTAGTCAAAATAATGATGGTAGTCCATCAGAGTGAGTTGTGTATACCATGTACTATGGGACATGATTTTCTCATGTGAACATACTGTTACCATACCAACCACACAGACAGGAGCAGTGGTTTTCAGGAACTGAAGTAGCTTATTCAAAAGTCATACACCTAATGCTAAGTGGCAACTCAAATGCTAGAACACAGATATCCTGGCTACAGGACACAGGTCCCTGGCCACATGGCTTGAGGACTTCTGATGCCTTTGTGTGACCAACATGCCTGGCACACTCTAGCCCGTCCTAGGCCCCCACTCTACAAAGACAGGTCTCAAAAGACTTTTCTCAGCAACTTTAGAAAGGAATATCCTGCCTTCAGAAAACTGCTCTGGGGCTGGAGAGATAGCTCATCAGCAAAGAGTACTTGCTCAGTCATGAGGACTGGAGTTCTGATCCCAACATCCATGTCAGGCGACACACAAATGAGCTGTAACTCCAGCTCCAAGGGATCAATGCCCTCTTCTGGTCTCCTCCTACAGCACACACACAGACACATGTACATATACCCACAGACATATACACACATGTAAATATAGTAAATATAATGTAATAATTTTTAAAAGAAAACTGCTCTGGAAAAGTTTCACAGGAGTCTTGAGTTGTCTTTTACAAACTGTGTTTGAAGCCAGACATGGTAGCACACACCTTTAATTTCAGCACTCAGGAATCAGAAGCAGGCATATCTCTGTGAGTTCAAGGCAGGCTAGACTACATAGTGGGTTTCAGGGCAGCCACAGCTGCCTTGTGAGACCCTTTCTCAAAAAAAAAAAAAAAAATATATATATATATATGTATGTATGTATGGGGGCTGGAGAGATGGCTCAGCAGTTGAGAGCACTGGCTCGGTTGAGAGCATTGACCCCATTCAATTCCTTACCACATGGTGGTTATTGTAACTCCAGTTCCAGGGAATCTGATGCCCTCTTCTGATCTCTGTGAGCACTGCATGACATGGATACACTTACATACATGCAGGCAAAACCTTCAAACACATAAAATAAAAATACTATATAAAATATAAATATAAAATGTATATAAAATATAAATAAAAAATTGGTGCATGTGAAAGAAAGAGAGAGAGACAAAGGCAAGTGCTGGTGACTTTTCAAGAGATCAGAAGTATGCCCAGTAAAATGTAAAAGACTAACAAGGTCATACTTGCCCTCCTGACCCTACTTGGAGCTGAGAAGACTAATGGATGTCTATAAGTCTGATGTGTATTAGAAACTGGGTCAGAGTTTGTTCATTTCAGCTGGAGTATGAGAAGCAAGAGTAGAATAGTTGGCCAGGGTTGATGTGCTTCTTTGCTCTACAGTACAATACTCAAGAGGAACAGCAAAAAGTGGGAGTCAATGAATGAACGACCCCAATGTTTACTAGCAGCAAGAGAACATTATCTACATAGCGCTGGGTGGGACATCATCCTTGGAAGAGTCCACGTTTCTTAGCCTGGAGATAAATGAATACACTCTGTTCTGCTGCTCCCAAGCACATCCATCTCACCTGTGCTGGGTACAAGGACTGGGGCCTGACCAGCTTGTGGGTTATTCTTGGACATAAAGAGGTCTGGCTCTGGGTCAAAACAAATTTGGCCCTTTAAAAATCTCTGAGATTTGGGGCAAGTCCTAGAGACAGTGACAACACCACAATAGGCCTTTTATGAAGGCTTCTGTACTCGTGACATTGAGGATGGTGTTCAGTGGCGCTGACCTCAGGAGTGCCTGTCAGAGGAAGGCAGGTGCTGCAGACAGAATGAACTATAAATGGATACTGTGCAGCTGTGAAGGGAGCTATTTTGGGATCCCAAGGGGTCTCATTTGTACTTCAGGTTAGGAGACTTCCAAATGGAGACAGCATGTTTTGGGGTAGGCAACCAGGCCAGACATAGGCCTCCTCTTCTTAGGCAGCTTCCCCCCTTTGGCTCAAAGATGTCACCAGCACAGGACCCTTGAGCCCTGTGGGAAATCAAGAAAAAACAAAGGAGAGAAAAAAGAGCAAGTCATCTCCCAGCCCAGAAAACTGCCTCCTCAGCCTCTAGATAAGATGGTGCCAAGGCCTCAGGCTCTTGCTGCCTTTTGCATTCACTTCATTGGCTTTCAAACTAAAGGAACCTGGAAGCTGAAGGGAGGAGAGAGGGAGTCGGTTTCAGTGTCCCAGCTCAGCTCTGGCCCATTTGGAGGAAGAAGGATGCTAATTTCTTCTCTTGTTTTTTTCCTCCTTTCAAATACCATTACATTGGGAGGCAGGTTTAAAAACAATGTAGTCTGGCACACAATGTCACGTGCCTTTAGTGACAATTTTAATGTCAAGAGTTTAGTGACAATTTAATGTCAAGTGCCCCAGACAGGAGAAGCTATGTTCTGAGAGCCCTGAAGGGTAGTCCTTCTTTACTTCCGCCTTCTACCCAATCTGAAATCATCTCACTGACCATGTTAGGTTAGAGGTCTGGTCTCCCTTCTCAACAGCTCATGTTGACTGGATAAGATTAAGGGCCTCCATCTTGAAGACACATCTAGTGTAGCAACTTTGTTTGCTTGAGCCTGTGCACTTCAGAGGACCACAGACCTGGGATGAAACACTGCATTGCTTCATCCTAGCTTTGTGGCCTTCTCCGAGTCTTTTTACCTCCCTAAGACTCAAACCCATGCTGCAAAGCAGGGATAGCTATCATATTTGCCTCATGAGATTGTTGTAAGAATTAAATGTTGCACACTACTTAGCCCCATGCATGGCATGGTGCATGCTCAGTGTTCCAAAAAGGTCACCTTGGGTCTGGGCATGTGACTCAGGGGTTCAAGATAGCTCATGGAATAAGAAAAAAAATCAAAGGAGAAGCAACGTGGAAAGAAGGGCTGGAGGACCGAGTCAACTCTGCCTTCTAGGCTGACCTCCAGCTGCCCCGGGTCGTGGAGCGCCGAGGAGTGACTGACAGCCCAGAAGGCCAGGTGTTTAACAACCAAAGACACCCATTACCTCGGGTTGTAACTTCCAAGCAGGGAATTTGGTCTTACCTGAGAATTATAACAAGATACAAGGGGCAAGAGAAATAGGGTCCAAAAAGATTAATTTTTAAAAGAAAACAAAGAAGCTGGAGAGGTGGCTCAGCAGTAAAGAGCAATGATTGCTCTTGAAAAGGACACAGGTTTGGTTCCCAGCACCCATATGACAGCTAGCAACTGTCCTTAACTTCAGTTCCAGGAATCCAACACCCTCATCATCAGACTTCTGCAGGCACTGCATGATGCAAGTGCACTTACACGCATGCAGGCAAAACACTCAAACACATAAAATAGAAATAATAAATAATGAATATTTTTTGCAAAGAAACAGAGTCCATATCTTTATTTAATACTTAAAGAAATGAAGACCCAAAGGAGTAAAATAATTTACCCACAGCCAAGGGTGGCAGAGTCAAGGAGAAGCAGGTCTTTTGGTCTTTCTGCCCAAAACTGCATAGACCTAGGGAACACTGTCAGGCTGTATCTTTAGAAAATATCTTGAATTAAGTCAGGTGACTTTCTGGGTTGTGTGTGCATGTGTGTGTGATCCAACTGAACATTGTGAAATGAAAGATTAGATTTTTCATTAGAAATTTATAATTTGTATGTATAGTCCATGCTGGTCTTGATTTTATTGCTCCTTGAGAAAAAGGGCCTTGGTAATGGATGGGAAGAGGTTACATGGTCAGGACACATTAAAGAGATGCATTAAATGCAAATCAAAGCTGTATTTGAAATTCTATCTCACCCCAGCCAAGTGGCTATTATTTTTTTAAACGGCTGGGAAGGACATATGAGTAGAAAATGGAATGCATACATGCTATTAGTGGTAGCACAAACTAATTCAGCCACCATGGACATCAAAATAAAAAAAATGAAAAGACAACTACTGTATGATCCAGTTACCCCCTCCTTGGATATTGTGAAGACATTAAAGTCAGCACCCAGCAGAAATACCTGAATGTCCATGTTCACTATGGCACTATTCACAATATCCAAAATAAGGAATCAGCATAGGTGACCATCAAGGGATGAATGGATAATAAAAATATGGCACAGAAACAAAATGGGGTCATTCAGCCAATAGGAAGAATGAAATCTTATTGTTGGCAGGAAAATGAACAGAACTAGAGGAAATGTTAAGCAAAATGAGCAGACACAGAAAGAATCCTATTTTCTCTCCTATGAGGAAACTAAAACACACATTTTTAGTGACTTGTAAGTAGAAATGGACCAATCAACACATGATATTTGAATATATCACAATGAATCCCAGTAATTTATAAAATTAATGTACGTAAAAATGTTAACTTTAAAAGACATACATAAATCCTTCTGGGAAACAGCAGATACAGAAGCTTCCCCAGCACCCAAACATCCCAAGAAAAAATCAAATTGATTAAACAGACACTGACAAAGGCCCAGAATAAGCAGTGAACCAAGAAAGGATTTCTATTTATTAGTTTTTGGTGAGCAAAGATCCTGCCATCCCACAAGGAGGAAGAACTAGATAGCCTCAAGATTTTCTCAATGAAATGCCCCAGAATTCTAGTGAAGCCTGAAACTATGTGTCTTGTGGGGCTGGTGAGATGGCTCAGCATGTCAAGGCACCTGCTATCAAGTCTGACAATCTGAGTTTATTCTCCAGGATCCATGTGGTAGGAGAGACTGACTCCTGTAAGTGTCCTCTGATTTCCACTCCACACATGTGCTGTGGTATACATGTACTGACACAGTAAATAAATACAATTTGTTTTTTAAAAAGGCTCTTCATAGTTTGAAAAAAAGTCTTGAGATGGAAGATGGCAGATTTGAAACACCTAGCATTTTCCTGGGTCTCCACAAGATTTAACCAAAACAAGTGCATGGTTACCAAGTGAAGTAGAGTACCCTAGAAGGCTCTGGGGCACAGCAGTAGTCAGTGATCAGGCAAAACTCAGAAGTGATGGATTTTAGAATTGTAAGAGAAAGAAAGAACCTTAATACCAAGTGCTTGTCAACATAATTGCAAGGAGAAAGGATTCCCCTTGAAAGGGCTGTAGGTGAAAGAGAGAAGGAAAGTCTTAGAGAGTTCTGGTACAGGAGTCCAGCACTTTGAAAGTATGTCATCTCCAGACTTGAGCTGGAGAAGAGGTTTTCTGTGACTCCGAGCTTAATCACGCAGTGTTGATGCAGTCTGGCCTGCCTGGGGTCATAGCCTCCTGAATTTTTATGTCTCCAGGTTCTAATGGGATCTTCACTGGTTTGGTGGGTAGCCATGTGTGAGACACAGTGTGGGGTTGAAGCATATCGCAACTTGAACACAAGTTTGTGGGGTCATCTGCATGGTGGGAGATGCAGTCTTAGAAGCAAAGGGAAGTGGAGGATACTTCCATTTAAAATGGGGGGTCTGGCCTCTGAGAACATGTATTTGCTACAAACTGCTTTTGCCAAAAAGCACTGAGCCCTCACTTGGACCCAGAAATAAATAAAAGCAGGATAAACATCTGGTATACCTGTTTTCATTTCCATCTACCGTCTTGGTGTTAAAACTTCAGACCAGACTCCTGCTGCTTCTGCACATAAGCATGGTGATCACTCAAGGAATGTCTAAGACCTACTCATTTCAAGGTGTTGGGATGTGGCTCAGTAGGTAGAGTACTTGCCTAGCATACATAGAGTCCAGAGGTTGATCCTTAGTACTGCATATGCTGGACATAATGGTACACACTCAAAACTCCAGCCCTCAAATGGTAGAGGCAGGAGAATCAGGAGTTTAAGGTCATACTTGGCTACATATTGAGTTCAAGACCAGCTTGGGACACTTACAACCCTGTCTCAAAAAACAAACAGAACAAGATAAAACCTATTGATTCCTAATCTATCTCATTCCCCTTGAAAGCTGGAGGCACAAAGTAACTGATGCAACTTGTTGCCAGATTTTACAGAATTCCAAACTCCTCAAAGGACCTGAGAGTCTCCATCATTGTCCTATGCTTGAAGTCATCTTGGATGACAGGAAGAGCAGAATCTTGAAGACAGATCATGCCATGGTGAGCTCACCCCATGTAGGTGCAGTCATTTTAAGGGTCTCATCAAATGATAAGACTGTCTTCTGTCTTCAAACTCCCTATAAAACCAGAACTGAGATAATAACAGCAAGACCACGCTTGGACCAATATTGCTGATTCATGTGTGCTGCTTGGCCCTGCCCCAATTCTCCCTGTAATTTAAAACTCATGTTAGTATCTGGAAGACGAGCTGATAAGCTTAATCACATTCATCTTCTCAGTCGGCTATGATGATTAAAGTCCTTTAGTGACTCTTCACACTCACCTCTATTTGCATTCTTTGGGACAAATGGACTGACTCGACATGCTGAAACCCACAGAGTTGGACCTCTGGCCTCGGTCTTCATTACAAAAATCAGCTGTGTATTTTGGGTTCCTGTAGCGAATGTAGACTGTTATGGAAGGAGCTGGTATCTTTATTCCCACCAACCCCCAGTACAAATGGCCTCAGTGCTCAGACACTTAGAAATTACCCTTGTCATGCCCATGGGTGCATTGACAAACTAGCTCTGGTAGGAATTAGTGTACACCTTTAATAATTCTAAGTGTAACCAATTTAATTGTCCAATTAAAAGATTCAGCTTTGCTAATTAGTTTTTTTAAAAAAAAAAATAAGGCCATTCATTTGTCTGTAAGCATCTCCCCACACTGGCAAAGACACATGCAGATTGAAATTGAAAGGATGAAAATTTACATTCTGGGATGCAGAGATGGCCCAGTCAATAAGGTGCTTGCTGTGCAAGCATGAGGAGCTGAATTTGGATACCTCACATCCACAGTATAGTGGCATGCTCTTATAATCCTCATGCTAGAGAGACAGAGACAGGTGGATGCCTGGAACTTACTGGTCAGCCAGCCTAGGAAAGTGTAGTTACAGGCCAATGAAACACTTTCTCAAAACAAAATGAAACAAAATGAAAGAAAGAAATGTGGACAGTGTCCTGAAGAATGACACCTTCAAGTATCTGGCTTCATACACATGCACATATGTGCACCCACACACACATAAACCACACATATACACAAAATACTAAAAGTGATGTTTTAAGCAAATAGAATCTGAAAGCAAGCAAGAATAGTTATATTCACATTTAACAAAACAAACTTTAAGCCAAAATCAGAAGAGAAAAAGATCACTACCTATTGACAAAAAAAAAATCAAGAAGATATAGCAATTATAAATAGGCATGCTCTCAATGTTAGTGCACTCAGTTACCATAAAATAAACACCACTAGCTTCAAAGAGTCAGACCCATAACAGTACAATAAGTAGCCCATGACTTCAATACCCAACTCTTACTAGTAAATAGATGTGATAGTTAATCTTGATTATCAATTTGATTGGATCTAGACTCAACTAAGAGACACACCTCTGGGAAGGTCTGTGAATGCATTTCCAAGAAGGATTAACTGAGGGAAGATCCTCTCCTAGAGTAAGCAGCACCTCTCTGGGCAGCCCAACTATAAAGAGGTCCCAAGCAAAAGCAATGCTACTTGCCTCCTGTCCTCGCTTCCGGATGGCGAATGCAACTATCCCATTGTTGCTGCTGCTGCTGTCCTTCGCCCAGTTCTCTGGCCTCTAGGAATCCTCTAGGCCTTCAGTACCAGACTGGGACTGCTGAGGCCTCATGGACTGAGCATCTACAGGTTCTCAGCCTCTCCAGTGTGCAAACAATCATTGTTGGACTACCCAGACCCCCATTATGTAGGCCAATCTGATAAATACCCATCTATAATGCATATTTTCTATTGGTTGTGTCCCTCTTCAGAACTCTGGCTAATACAATAGGTCATCCTGACAAATCAACCAAGAAATAGCTCAAATGGACTTAACAGACATCTACCAAATATTCTGGCTAACCAGATACATTTCCTCCAGCAGAATTTTTTCCCCTGAAGACAATAGAATTTTCTCCAAATTAAATCATATTTTAGGCCATAAGCAAATCTTGAAAAATACTAAAAAAAGTATCTTTTTAGATAATAATGAAATAAAACTATAAACCAACAAGAGAAACTACAAGTACACAAAGCTCAAACAGAATACTTTGAACAACCAATGAATCATTGAAGAAACAAAGGGAACCAATGTTCTTCAAGCTGTTTCATAAAATGGAAAGAGTAGGGATGCTTCGAAACTCATTCTACAAACTCAGTATCACACTGATACTAAAACCAGATAAGAATGCAACAACAAAGAGGAACATCAAAGACCATTACCCTTGATGAACACAGATATAAAAGCTTTTAATCACACCCTTACAAATTGAATTCAACAACACCCTACAAAGATTATCAACATAATCAATTACTTTCATACCAAGATACAAGTGTTGTTCAACTTACATAAATCGATAAATGTCATACAGTATTTGAATATAATTAAGAACAAAATCATATGATCATCTAGGATACATAAAGAAAAAAAATACATGATAAAAGACATGAAGAAGCTATATAGAGAGGCCATATCTCAACAGAGCAAAGACTATATATGACAAATTCATCCACAACATCATATTGAATAGGGAAGGACTAAAAGTATTTTCTGTAAAGTTAGGAGGAAGGCAAGGATGTCCATTTTCCCTACTGTTATTCAATATAGTACTTGAAATTTCAGCCCAAGCAACCAGGCAAGAGGAAAGGATAGAAATAAGAAAGGAAGAAATCAAAGTATCCCTGTTTGCAGGTGGCATGATCATATACATAGATGACCCTACGGACTCCACCAGAAGACTTAGATCAGATAAACACATTCATCAAAACACCAGAATACAAATCAATGCACAAAAATCAGTATCAGCTTTTCACCAGTAACTCTCATTGAACAAAGAAGTTAGGGAAGCTGGAGAGATGGTTTAGCAATTAAGAACACTGACTGGCCTTCCAGAGGACCCAGGTTTAATTTCCATTACCCACATGGCAGCAAACAACTGACCATTGGTAACTCCAGGTCCAGAGGAAATGACACCTTCTTCTGGCCTCCATGGGCTTCGCACAACATAGGTGCCTTACATACAGGCAGGCAAAACACTCATACACATAAAATAAATAAATTTTTTTAATTAAGAAAAAATAAATCAGGAAACAATCTCATTAACAAAAGCCCAGATCAATCGACAGTTGATAGATAGATAGATAGATAGATAGCCCACAAATAAACTCAACCAAGAGGGTGAAAGAAAGACTAGGGACAAATGTGGTGGTGCACATCTGTAATCCCCATTCATACAGTACAGAATCCCCATTCTCCTACTGCAAGATGTACAGGAACATTTCCCTAAAGCTCATGGGCCCTCTAGTCATAAAAATCTAGAGGGAAATGAACTGTAGGGAACATAGCTCAACATAATCAAGGCTATATAGAACAAACCCACAACCAACATCATTCTAAGTGGAGAAAAACCGGAAGAGTTCCCATTAAAATGAAGAACCAGACAACGTTGACCACTATTTCCACTCCTTTTCAATATAGTGTTTGAAACTCTGGCTATAGCAATAAGACAAGAGAAAGAAATTGAAGGAGCACTAACTAGAAAAGAAGAAGTCAAACTATCCCTAATTGTAAATGATATGATATTATACATGATATTGCCAAAATTCCACCAGAAAACTTCTAGAAATGAGTAACACATTCAGCAAAGTGACCAGTTACAAAATTAATCTAAAAAAATCATTAGTTTTCCTGTACACAAATAATGTACATAAATAACAAGCAGAGAAAGAGTTCAGGGAAACACTTCCATTTACAATAGCCTCCAAAAATTAAAATAGGATAAATCTAATCAAAAGCATGAAAGACCTAATCAATGAAAACTTGAAATCTTTGAAGAAAGAGATTGAGGAAAAGAGAGCGAATGACTTCCTGTGCTCATGGATTGGTAGAATCAATATAGTGAAAATGACCATCTCCCAAAAGTAATTTACAGATTCAATGCAATCCCAATCAAAATCCCCATGATATTCTTGGTAGAAATAGAAAAATGCATCCTAAAAGTTCATATGGAAACAGAAAGACTTTAGATAACCAAAGCAATCCTGACCACAAAGAACAATACCAAGGGGATTACTATACCAGAACTTCAATCTCTATTACAGAGCCATAATCATAAAACAGCATGGTACTGGCACAGAAACAAACTTGTAGATCAGTGGAACAAAATGGAAGACCCAAACATAAGTGCATGTAATTACAGCGATCTGATATTTGACAAAGGCACCAAGAGCACACGCCGGAGGAAAGACAGCATCTTCAACAAAGGGAACACTAGCATAGCAGCAGAAATGAGACCCTGCATCAACAAGATGAAAGGTGAGGATCAGCTCCTGAAAGTTGTCCTCTGACCTCCGCATGTGCACCATGGTACATGGGCACCTGAACTCGCACACATATAAACACAAATAAATATTAAATAAATAAATAAATAATTTTTAAAGGTGAAGTTTTTCTACAATGAAGAAATTTAAACACCAGAAGGGACAAGTTGAAGAAGAAATTGAAAGATTACCCATGTGCATGGATTGAGAGAAAACAAATTGCAGAAATGGCCATGTTATCAAAAACACCACCTCTTACACCTTGGAGCCACACAAGGAAAGCCTTCTGCAAATTGAATTTGTTTATGGACAAAAATAAATAAAATAAATCAGAATACTCATTCTCCAAGGCCCACTACAAATCTTAATTTTTTATGAAGTCTCCCCTAATTACTCTAGTCCCTATGGGGTTCTCTTAAATTCTATAATTGTCTGCCTCACTGATTCATTAATTAATACCATATATTGGGAGAATTCTGTACACATGGTCCAGTGCTGCGTGCTGTAGGACCTATGAGTTAAGAACGTTGATTTCTGATATCAGGAATAGTTTCATGGAAGAAGTACCTCCTGAATCTTAAATAAGAAAAAAAATTCTGCAGATACTTGTTTTGAAGATCTGAGTAGATGATTTCTTAAAAATCTTCCAGTTCTAAAATATAGGTTTCTATGACTCTAGAGAAACAGTTTTTCTTCAGATTATGAACAGTAGGATAAAGGCTAGAAAGATGACATAGCAGTTATGAGCATGTACTACTGTTGAATCGGACCTAAGTTCAGTTCCCAGCAGCCACATCAGGTGACTCACAACTGCCTTGAATTCAGCTCCAGGGGGATCCAACATCTCTGACTTCCACTGGTACCTGCACTCACATGCACATACCCACACTCAGACACATACACACACATACACATAATCTAAAATAATAATGAAAATTAACCTTTAAAAACAGTAGAGTGAGGCTGAAGAAATGGCTCAACAGTTAAGAGCACTGGCTGCTCTTGCAGAAGACCCAAGTTCCGTTCTCAGCACCCACGTGGTGGCTGACAACTATCTGTAACTCCAGTTCCAGGGGATCTGACATCCTCTTGTGACTTCTGCGAACATTGCATGACTGACATGGGTCCACTTATACACAGAAGCTGATTGAAAGAAATGGGTGGGCAATAGGAGAGGTGCTCTGACAAGCACACTTCCAGATGTGCGGTCCTGAAGTCTTGATCTAAAGTACTGATCATAAATGAAGGGTAGAACAAACCTAGATCTTTCAAAGTAGAGAAGGGACAGGGTAGGTATGGGGAGAATAGGAGACTTCAGACCAGAGAGTGAAGAGCTTGGCTGCAGTGGGTCATGTGCACTAACAACGGAGCCTCCAAGGGCAGGAGAGGGTAAAGGTCCACAATGGAGAAGTGAGGCAAGCCCTGTGGAGCCATGCTTACCTTAGGGAGCGGATGTTCTAGTTACTTTTCTGTCACTATGATAAAACTCAATAACCAAAAGCAACTTGGATAGGAAAGAGTTCATTTGGCTTATATTTCCAGGTCACAATCTATCATTGAGAGAGATCAAGGCAGGAACTGAAGGCAGAAACCACAGAGGAGCACTGCTTGCTGATTTGCTTGCTGGGTCACTGTCTGGCTCATGCTTAGCGACCTTTCCTATACACCCCAGGAATACCTGCGTGAGGATGGTACCACCCACAGTAGGCTGGGCCCTCCTACATCACTTAGCAATCAAGACAACACCCCCAGACATGATCACAGACCAATCTAATCTAGGAAATTTCTCAATTGAAGTTTCTCCTTCCAGACCTGGGTCTAGCTCTGGGACCCTGAACAGGCTACTTAGTCTCACCAGCCTCAAATTTCTTATGTAAAATGGGCAAGACAGTAGTAATCGCATATCAAGAGCTATGAACATTGGAACCCATGGAGAGTGTTCTGTCTGTCATTACAACCCACAGTCACATCTCAGTACACACTCACAAGCAGCAGTGGAAGGGGAGCATACAGTCTCCCTGACTAACTTAACACAGGGAAGGTTAAGAGAAAACACAAACACTTATTAAACATGTGGTGAAGCCAGATACTCTGCTAACTCTTTAGTTGACACTCCCAACATCCCTATAAAGTAGCTGTTATTGTCACAATATAGATTATGCAATCAGAGCAAAGAGAGGCTATAGAACTCACCCAAGGTCAAACAGCTTACCCAAGGTCAAGAAACCAATAAGCAGTATATGTTTTTATGCATCTAAAATTCCAAAAGAATAGATTCCAAATTCTTATCATCTCATCTTACTTCCCCATACTATGTCAAAACTTTGACAAATACCTATTATTCTTATAATCGGAAAAACAAATGGATACTTTCATCTGGTAGGGATAGGAGAAGTGGTGGGGAAGGACAGGCAGTCCCAGAATATTATCTAGAAATGAAGGGCCTTGGGGCTTCCTGGTAACAGAGCCAGACTGCTGCAATATTGCCCTGAGCCACTAGGAGAAAGGTAAGCTGTATGCAGCACCAAGAACTCAAGAAACCAGTAGGAAAAAGCATGAAAGGAAGGTGGGGAAGCCTGTAACATATTTGAAAGAGATTTCCAACTAAGATTATTAAAATAATAGAAAACACTTCATGCTTGCAGAGATAAACTTCCTGAATCTGACATATACTCTTCACCCCTAGATGAAGCCTATTCTTGTAGAATGAAGATAATCCATTTTCCTTATATATTAACCCTGAAGGCTCTGGACGGGGGAGACAGGGATTAATTCTGTAATGGCATCATACTAAACCAGAAAGAACAAATAAACAAAATAAAGACAAACCTAAGGGCCTCCAGAGTGCATACTAATGACAAGGTCAAAAGCTTACTCTTATCAATCAAATGTTGAACAAAATACTAAGGAAGAGCCCTGGATGAAAGTAAAATGACTTTTGCAAAGGGTGGCTTGAACAGAAATGAAAAGAAACCTACTTCTTATAAGAAACTCTCATGGGTCAGTATTGTATGATTTGGATAATTAGAAGCTGGTACTAACAGCGTATGTCAAACATATTCAACATAATTTTTTAAATAATTTGGAGATGACTGTTACATGTTTCTGAGAATGAAATAGAAGTTATTTTTAATTTACTTTTAGATTTTATTTACGATTATTGTGTGTGATGTGTGTGGGTACAGGGGTGCATGTGCGCTGTGATTCACATGTGGAGGTCAGAGGACAATTTCAGAGAGTCCCTTTGCTCCTTCCACTGTGGGCTCTGGAGATCGAACTCAGGTTTTTATGGTACCAGCTGAGTCATCTTGCCTTCCTGGAGAATTCATCTTTGGCAGGTAGCAGAGAGGTCTGCCAGCATCTAGGGGAAAATAGAGTGTCCTGCTGGAAAATCAAAGAAAAAAAGCTTAAAAGAAAGCTCAGCAACAAAAATAGGGGAAAGACCACAAAAGTTTGTGTTTGATATATTCCTTTCTAAGAACTTTTTTTCATTTTTCATTTTTCAAGTGTGTGGGTGTGGTGTGCATGTGCACACTTTTTTGTATATGTGTCAATGCATGTGTGAGTATGGGTGTGCATTTACGTGTAGAGGAATGAATGTGCATGCAGAGGCACGAGTTTAATGTCAGGAACCATCCTCTATCCCAGGTAAGGTTTTGCAATCAAACCCAGAGGTCACTGGTAAGGCTAGTCTGCCTAGGCAGCTTGCTCTGGTCATCCTCTGTCTCTGCCTGGAATTACAGGTGGGCCCACCCAGCTTTTAAGTGCATTTCTGAGATCTAAACTCCAGTCTTTGTGCTTCATGGCTTTAACCACTGAGCCCCACACTCCCACCAGACACTTAAAGAATTTTTTATTCTGGCAAGTGCTTGAAAATGTACTCTAGATCAAACAATTAAGTACTGTTCTTTTGTGTGCTTTCTGGGCACCCAAAAATGAAGGCAAATAGAGTTATCTATTATCAAGAAGGTCATAGTTGATATAATACAGTGTATTACCGTGTATACAATGTAATAGATAACAAATTCTATCTATATATATTACATTGGCATGAAAGAATTAGCCCAATAATTCTATGGACTTAAAGGACCTCAGAGGCCAAAGAAAACCACCCAGAGATGCCTTAGGCTGAAGTCTTCTAGCAAATCAGTGATCAATTTAGCGTTCATTTGCCTCCTGCTATTCAGAGCCCTCTTGAGAGTCAAGAAATTAGTTCTGCTGTTACTAACTTTTTAAGAACTCTGTTTGCTATTCTTAGCTTTCAAACAAAGTCTGGTGGGAACAGTGTGGAAATTCTGAACATTAAGAACAGATTGGGCAATTAAAAAAAAGAGCAGATCGAAGCATTTTTCTCAGAAGTTAAACAAATTTTTAAAAGAAAAAGGAGGATAGAAATGCTATCTTTTACCTGGCAATGGTGGAAGCCTTTAATCCCAACACTTGGAAGGCAAAAGCAGGTAGATCTGTGAGTCCTAGGCCAACCTGGTCTACATAACAAGTTCCAGGCTAACCAGGATTACATGGTATCTCAAACACAAGAACTTCACATAACAAACAAGCAAAACACCCACAACCAAATAGCATCTTCTCTTTAACAGGAAATTGGTGTTGCTTGATAGAGGAGTGGAAACATACACCAAATTTCATGCACCTCTACTTTGACCTCTGTTTGTTGCAGAAGAGATAGGAGACAGAGGAGACAAGGGTCATTTGCTGTACTTATCCTGCATGTACCTCCTCCCCTGGAGTACCACCTCCACTCAAGGGAACAGGCAAAGACAAGAGCTTGAAGTTATCACAGGCTGATCGACAACCTCCCAGCTCAACTTTGATCCACATTTCCACACACTGAATACTCAGTTGTTCCCAAGTTCATTGTACTGTTGGGCTTGAAGACTCAGCCTACATTATCTCAGAGGATTCACCAAGCTTTCTCACTTGATAATGATCCAGGTCATAGGGGTTAATTTGTTGTCCTTGAAAATTCTTTCAAGTTCCTTAGTCTTGTGTGGCCTGACAATATGACCAATGGGTTAGGTTATTCTTTGTCTACTTTGGCCACTTTGAAGCCACAGACTGTCAGGCCCCTGGGTAGCAACACTGATTTCCCTGATGCTTTCTGATTCCTGGTTTCTCCATCTCCCTTGCTGCTTTTCAGGCATTTAGATACCCATTGTTCTTACTGGATCCAGGGAGAGATTAAAACACCACATAACAGAAACATAAGAGGCTTGACATTTTTCAGTGACCTCTTAATTATCATCTTTGCCTCTCAGAAAATGGCCGATGTGTTTCCTTATCATCTGCCTAATGTGGCTTACCTAAGGAATAGTCATCTATCGTCTGTGTATGTCTGATAAGTTGGAACTCGTCCCAGGGCTATAGCCAAAGCCAGCTGCTCCAAGGGCAGATTCTGCAAATCAGTGGACACACACTATTACACAACTGCATCTTTCCTGCGGAAAGCCTTCGCAGAGTTGTCCTCACACTCATGAGTGACATTTTTGACGCCTTTCAGATGATCAGCTTTCAAGGTCCAGCTTTACCTCCCCAGGACACATTTGCTGCACAGGCTTTCAAGGGGGCCACCAGTCCTCAGGCATTCACAGATAGTGACTCCAGAGTGAGTGATTTGAAAGTCATAAAGTGGCCAACTAGTCATTAAGAAATCTCCTGAGTACCAGGCTGTCATGCTGGTGCTCAGAGAAGGGACTCAATGACTGAGAATTACAATAGCAATGACTAAACAAGATGGTACAAATCAAAAGAAAAATGTATGCTTGGAAGTAGTAAGAGCTAGATCATCAAGGGATGCTGACCCCTACTTCAATGAGTAGGAATGATGACCTAAAAAACAAGAAAGAAGCTCAGAGATGTGCCAAACAGCTGCAGAAGGACAGTGGAGAACTACATAGGCGTGTACTGTGGTCCAGATTCTGACACTATCCCTCATGCTTACTTAGCTCCAGGTTTGTCCAGAGCTTCCATAGCTATGAGCAGAGATAATGCAGATGAACTCCCTGGGTTGCTGTAAGGATTCAGTTATATGATTGGTAAAAACATTCTTCCTCATGCACAACAGTATTTGCTCTTTAGTAGCTATGACTCTTTTCTTAGATCATTGTGTTTCCTGCACACATTCTACATGTTCTTTAACTCTTACTGGACACACAGGCCTTGGGCCTGAATGAGACTCTAATATCAAATTCTATCAGAAAGGAAGGATAAGGGTCTTCTGAGAAGATTTAAATATGGCTAACTTTGGTCTATATTAGTCCTGTTGGTAGAAGATGGCACTAGTTATATCAATTGAGCAAAAGAGACCGACAGATCAACTGTAGCAAAAGTCACTTGTGTCTAGGTTTTCACCAACATGGTTTGGGTGTTTAGAAAACAGTAGGACTTAAGGGACAGGCTTGGGGATAGACAAAGTAACTCATCATTAAAGGAAACACTATACAAAGAAAATACCTGGCAAGCGAGTGTGTCCTCTTGGTCTTTCTTAATAAACAAAATCTAGATGTAGTTATTGGGAGGCTCCACCCAGGTCAGACTGGTCTAGAAAACCAGTTTCAGCTGTGATTCCCATATTTCTGGTTGATTTGTGGATAATCTTGGGGAACTCAAGGACCACTCCAAATTGTATGAAGATTCTGTGTGCTGGTTTGTATGACCTTACCATGACAAGCAAGCACAGGTAGGCTTTGTGATCTGTAATCCTCAACATTTTAAGGGTTCATGGTTCTCAATGAATACAAAGATTTTATAGTCAATGAATGAATTGTTGAAAAAGGACTACCTTATTAAACAAGAATTATGTATGATTTACCACATTCTGAACTTAAGCACAAATTACATAATAGTCACATGATAGCTAGAGCATTAAAATGGAAACTTCCAGAATATTATTTTTTCTTCAAAGTGTGTCTGTAAACTTGGTAACTGTTTGGCCATGAAAAAATCAATTCAGCCTTTTGTAGCCATCGCTACCTAACGACCATTTCAAAATTCATTAACTTTAAAAAATTTTTCTCATAATTCTGCAAGTCAGTCAAGGATAGCCTTGGCTTAGATTGAGTTTAGGTATTTATAGCTCTGCTCCTGGTATATTTCATTTCCTTCTTGGGATTAGAGAGATGGTACACATACATTGTGCTCTTGGTGACCACAAGAGAACAAGCAGAAACAGTTCGCCCCCTGGCCCTAAGCTCCAAGCTGGCACATGGTCAGTTTTATCTCATTCTGTTGAACAAAAAAAAAGTCATCTGCCCAAATGCAATGTCAAAGAATGAACTGATGGGCTGGAGACACTCTCTTACCACTTAGCTGAGATCTTGGAAACAGCTTCCTAACTAGAAACAGAGATAATAATGTAACTTACAATATCTTGGCCCTCAGCAAAAGCAGGAATTACTCTTGCTGTCTTCCTGACCCAACCTAGGAAGACAGTCTCAATGAAAGATTGTCTACATTGAATTGACTTTGTTTACATGCCTGTGGGAAATTGTCTTAATAAGTTAATTGGTGTGAGAAGACCCAGTCGACTGTGGGTGGCACCATTCCCCAGGCAGGGGATCCTGAACTGTGTAAGAGTAGAGAAACTGAACTGAGTACAAACAGGCAAGTGAGCACGCACATGTTCACGTCTCTGTGCTCTTGACTGTGGGTGTGAAGCGACTAGCTACTTCAAGTTCCTGCCCCTGTGACTTTTCTGCAATGATGGGCTATAGCCTGGGGTTAAGAGTTAAAATAAACCCTTTCTCCCCTAAGTTGCTTTTTGTCAGGGCATTTTATCACAGGAAAAGAATGAACCTAGGACACAGTTCATAAGACCCTCTTTGGAGAAGTGTTCTTCCTATACCTGGAAGATAGAGAGGAGGATCTGAAGCAAGAGCCCTCGAGGATAGAGAGTTCATGCTCACCTAATTCCCTAATGATATTTCTCTATGACTGTCCACTCCATTAAAATGATCATAAAAGAATACTGTGGGTGGGTCTCCATCTCCAGCATGGCTGTTGTGCTCCAGCCATCCCAGAGAATGGAGGAAAATCAAACAGGGCCTCAGGTGGCTCAGAGTATGCTGGGAGGAGTTTCCGGGATACTATGTCGGGGGGCAGTTCAGTTATTAAATCCAAGGCAAGGGTTTATATAGGGAGACCCTTCTGGCCATTACAGAAGGTGGGAAAGTTAAAGGTGGGGTCTTTAGGAAAAGGTGAGAAGGTTGTAGGGCTGATGTGGAAATTAGGAACAAGGAAACAAAACCCAAAAACCTGGTTCTGGTCTGGGGTGATCTTTGTGGGGGAAAAGAAGATTCATATCTACGGTGGCTTCCTGGGGCCAGTTTATCACATCAGGCAGAGCAGGCCAGACTCCAACCATCCCTTCAGGGTATCTGGGGTTGCTTGGCTTTGCTCAATACCTTTTAGGATAGACCCAGTCTTCACAGCACACCACTTAACTATTTTGGGAGGTCTTCTGTTCCTTGTGAAGGCACATCTCTCATATAAAACTTATATATATTAATGGATTGGAGAGATGACTTGGGTGTTAAGAGCACTGACTGCTTTTGCAGAGGACCTGGGGTCAATTCCCAGCACCTGCATGGTAGCTAACAACCATCTGTAACTCCAATTCCAGGAGATCTGATGGTCTCTTCTGATCGCTTTAGGCATTACACAGGTGCATTTACTTACATGCGGGCAAAACACTTATACACATAAAATAAAAATAACCAAAGAAATACTATTTAAAACTTATATTAAATAAATTTGTATGCTTTTATCTTGTTACTTTATCTTTCTTATAGGGCCCGCATGTATGTAAGTGCACCTGTGTCATACAATCCCCACGGAGGTCATAAGAGGGCATTAGATCCCCTGGAAGGATGGCTCTTAGCCACCATATGGGAACCAAACCCTGGTCCTCTCCAAGAGCAGCCAGTGCTCTTAAGTGCTGAGCCATCTCGCCAGTCCCGGTACGGGCTATTTGTTTGTTTGTTTTTTTATACCTATACCTTGAGATATGCTGAATACAACATAAGGAACCAGTTTGTTACTCCAGAATTCCATTTCCCACAGAGTCACAGTAGTCTCTTCACATAGTCAGAGCCATTCTCCTTTCCTTTACTGAAGTTGGTAGAACTCTAGTTTAAAAAAAAAAAAAATCTTCCTATCCCCTTCACATATACCATCTCATTTTGTCCACACAGTTAACCAGGGATAGCAGAGCAGGGACAAAATAGTATTCTCTCCATTGAACAGGTAAGAAGACTAGCGGTTTGGAGAAATGAGCACATGATTAGGAAGACAGCTACAGAAGATACCAGGAGCAAAGAGCAAGAAGCTGGACATCCTGTCCAGAATCCCAGCATCACCCGTTAATCTCGGTTCCAAGCCTATGGAAACTTCAGAACTTAAAAGCTGCAACCCTCAGCTCCCTCATCTCTAAAATGAGAGTAAGAAAACCCACTTCCAAGATTAGAGGTGAGCCTTATGGAAGAATTCAAGAGTACCTCATCCAGCACCTAGTGCTCAAAACAATCACCACCACCACCCGCCTCACACACACATCCCATCCCTACCTTCCTCGGGCTCTGAACTCAACTCGGAATACCAGTAGAAACCAGCAGGTGAGCAGGGCTTTATAGAGGCAGCTGATATTGGTTAATGTGATCCTGATCCTGCCAAGGAGTGAGATTACAGGTGGAGTCATGGCAGGTTTTACTACCTAATAAAAATCAGTGCTCACAAGGATTGTATTTGCCAAACATAGCTTGTGAAATAGGTGCTAGTAAACCTGGGACAGCCTACTCATTTCTTCATCTTTTTTTAGGACAGCCTAGAGTGTTATTTGTATTCTTCTCCCTGCTCCAAATATGACTTAAGCTAACAGTCTGACATCACAGTTCCACACAAAAACATAAAGTCCTAATGAATAAGTAAATCAGTCTCATTTTTAAGAATGACCGAAGGCTTATTTTTTTATTATTAGACTGATAAACCCGGGATTATTAAGGCTTCATAAACGTGGTTCTGAGCACTTTTATGAAATCAACAATGCCCACCAACGTGCTAAGTTTCTCATACAGTGACTGTAAAAGTCCTGGAGTCTGGACTCCAGTGAGCTGCTGAACAGAGCCCTGACTGTACCAGCCCAAGCACTCACCCTAGCCACACTGACCTGAATTGACACAGGCTTTGGAGGATATTGGCAGCCACTGGTGCTTGTCAGGGCACAAGCGCCATGGTATCATATCTCCGGCTGTCATGTTCTTCAAGTTGACCTGGATGCTACTTGCCCAGAAACAGCCCAGTTTGTTCCTTGGTCTTTGGCAGTGTTTTATTAGCCACAGTCCAACAGAACACTCCAGCCTGAGGAATCAACAGGTTGGACTCCTCACTCAGCCTGTCACATGGCCCAGAGAAGAACTTTTCTTGTGTGTGTCAAGCAGAAACTTTGCTAATGGTGGATGTTTCCTTTATCCCAAAAGACCAACGTTCACTCTGCTGGGTCTTGGAAGCCATTTTAAAGACTGGAAATGAAGCCAAATGAAAGTGTCTGGAAGCCTCCAAAGCCTGAGAACCAAACTGACCATGGATCTTGTGTCTCTCTAGTTGGCAAAGCCACAAGTGTTTCCTTGCTGGCCATCTCTCTTGTCCCAGCAGCTCCCAGATGACTTCCTAGAGCAGAGAACATGGGGTAGAAGGCTTAGATGGACAGTAAGAGATTCACTCACTGTGTGGGGAATGTACATGAAGACAGGAAAGCCTTCTGTGTTCTCAGAGACCCCAACACCAGAGCTCAGGTGCAAAGTAAGCCAATGAGGAGACCATACACTCATTCTCCATTTACCTCATTTGTGAGGATGCAGTCTGGAGCTTGAGGAGATGCTCCAGCCAGATGTGACTCCAGTGCTTGTTAGCAGCATATAATGAACAGATAAGAGTCCTGAGCAATCTGCCTCTGCCAAAACAAGTGTAAGCTGTGTATGTGTGCGTGTGTGTGTGCAAATGCACATATGTGTTCATGCATGTAGAGGCCAGAGGGCAGTCTTTGGTATCATTCCTCCGCAGGCACCATCCACTGTTTTGTTAGACAGGGTCTCTCATTGGCCAGAGGTTCACTGGCTGAGTCCATTTTGCTGTTCAGCAAGCCCCAGGGAGCCACCTGTCTTTGCTTCCCCAGTACTGGCATTCCCAGCACACCTGCACCACGCCAGACTTTGCACATAAACTCTGGGGTTTGAACCAGTGTCCTCACCAACTGAACTACTTCCCCATCCCTTACATTTTAAAACTTTTGACATATAGTAATTGCAAATATCTATGCAGTTCAGTGTGATACTTCAACCGAATGCGTGAACAAATTGAATAACTAACCTTTCCACCCCTTGTCATTGCTCAGCAGCTGGTGCCTTTGAGCGCTCCTCTTCCAGCTATCTAGAAAACACATAATGGCCTTCTGTGAACTATAATCAGTGTGCACTACTCCACCAAAGGACACTAGAGCTTGCTCTCCAGCCTCCGCAGTCCTCCCTTGTCCCTGCAGTAAGAGGACTATGAAGCAGGAAAGCTGGTCTTGGTCCACTTCCTAACAGCAGGGCTCCAGCTAAGGCTCTGTGACTGAACTGGCCTTCAAATCCCCAAATGACTTCCAGTCTCCTGTCTCGATTAAAGAAAAGAAACAAGTTTTTTTTTTAAATATTTTTTTAAAAAATATTTTGATTGAATCATTGTGTATTTCATGCAGAACATCTCAGTCAATCTTGATCGTCTTTCTACCCCCTCCCCACCAGAACCCCTCAGAGCCCCCCAACTGGAATCCTGCACTGAGGTCATTTGGGAACAGTAACGTGACACAATAGACCTTAACACAGGGAAGGAGCCACTTTTTAAAATAAATGGGATTTTTTGTTTTGGTTTGGTTTGGGGTTTGTTTCGGTTTTTTTATCTCCTTCTGTGGCACCAAAGGTGGAATGAATAACCTCCCATAGGCAAGAGACCAAAAACAAAACACACACATAAAACCACTTGGTCCTAGACTCCCCCATTCTATTGTAGAAAACTCAGATTAAGGAACTTGTCTAGGGTCTCATAGCCTTGGATTCCAGAGAACTATAGGGAAAGAACATAGTAGGTTCCCCTTGTGCTCAGAGCTTGGCAGAACAAGGGCTCTCTTGATCTCTGTATACTGAGGGGCCTGGATGAGCCTTCTGGGCCCATCACTCTGGGCCATCACATGGCAGTCCCTCTAGAGAATAAGTAGTATTGAAATTACACCTTTCTCAAGCCATGAAGAAAGGAATCGTTGGAAAGACCCCATCGATTTGGGGGCTCATGAATTGCTAGTCTCCCACTGGGCCCCCTGTTAACAGTGGCCAAGCTACATAAAGACCTTCTCATTCCCATGGGTCCACAGAGCTCGACTCAACTTTGCTCTCCACAAGGTACTGCCAGTTCCTCCAGAAGACACTACTGCTAAGAGGCTCAGTCATTGCCCCTCCAGAGGGAGCGGGGCTGGACAAATGGGCAAATCATCATCACCCCAGCACCAAACAGACTGCAGCACGGTGCAGACTGAGGTTTGAACTCTGAGCTAACTTAGATTTAGACCAGTCCAAACAAAGGCTGTCTGTCCATTCTCATGTTTTCCAGTGAAAAAAGATGAATTATATCCTGCTTAGCTCCGCGATATCAAAGAGCGACAGCTTCCACATACAGTTTTATTTACTAAATGCTGAGAGCCAGTGAAGCACATTCATGCCAGACTGGTATGTCTAGGTAAAGCTAGGACCAGTGTGACATTCCAACCCACCCTATAACCCATCACACATGCTACAGCTGTGCATGCATGCTGCATGAGCAACACTGCAAAGAAATTCCACATAGCCTGCTAGTTCCAGAACTCTTGTGTCTTGCTTTTCTCATGTAAAAAGCTGTTTGTTTGGGGTAAGATGTTCATTTTGAGCCTTCTGTTTGTGGGCTGAGGTAAGTGCTAATTAGACATGGAAGAATTCCTCATGTGACCTTGTACATGCCTTGTGCATACCCCATACACTCAGGTTCATACACATACATACACCCTATATAAAACAAACTTTTGAGAGACCCTAACATGAGGAGAAAAAAGAGCTACTGGGTAATCAGCCTTAGATCCCTACAGAGACCACTAGCCACAGGTGACTGTTCAAATTTGCATGCTGTATTTCTTAAGGGGAGACTTCATTTTTCTGCTGCACTAGTTACATTCCTGTGCCCCACAGCACCCATGGCAGTGGCTGCCATATTGGATGGTACACATGGGAATTATTGTCATCTTCACGAACAGCTCTCTTGGGACCACACTGCTGTGAGCTCATCAGAAGCACAAGCAGCTTTAGACACTGGCCTCCTGTCACCTTGTCTCCCAGACAGCATGTAATCCTGATTTTTTTCAAAGAGTAGAAGATTCACAGGCCACAACAGTTCTCATTGATCATCAAGTGATGATTGGATCACCTTCATCCTGGAGATGGAGGTTGGGGAGCTCCTGAGAGGTCAGCCTGTGCACCACAGAAAACTCAGCATTCATTTTCTATTTCCTGCCTAGAGTTTGCCCCATTAAATTACCATCCCCATCAAATGGACCACTCAACACCAAGACCTTGACCTTAATAAACAGTTACCAATCTGGTGACTTTGTCTTTGTAGTCCCTGATTAACTTTTGAGTCATCAGGTGAATGTGTAAGACTGATTTATCTTCAACAGTCGTACAGTAATTCGTGTACCCAAGTTGAAAACACTACTCCCAAGATCAATGGCCCTCCTCTTCCCTCCCTGCCTCCTTTTTGATTTAAAATGGGCTTTTTTGGAGAAGGGTTATTTTATCAAAAATTAAATTTTAGCAAAATCAAGCAAGGACAGCGAGTCGTGCCCCCCCCCACCTCCCATCCCCCAGCAGAGACGCACATTTGTGACAGTGGATGACCACACACTGACACATGGTTGTCAGCCCGGGTCCGAAGGGTCAGGTTCACTCTCGCTGTTACTTTTCACCAGTTTTGCCAATGGGTACCAACATATGTCCGCCTTCGTATCAAACACATTGATTCAGGGCCCTAAAAGTCCTGTCATCCCCGGCCCCTAGCAACCAACCCTGGCCCGTAGCTGCCTCCTCTGTCCGGTCTTCCAGCGCCCATGCAGAAGTGGAAGCTTCGAGGCTTCTGTGATCCCCACCGCAGCGGAGGCACACAGGGCCCGCCTTGGACGCGGCGCTGCTCCGGGCTCCTGCGGCTCGTGGACAGCGGGGCCGCTCTCTGGCGCCCTCCGTCCTCTCGCTGGGCCCCATGACCTCATCCTCCCCGCCGGCGGCCTCCCAGCCGGCGGCGGCAGCCGGAGCATCAGTGCTGTGGATTTTGTTCTGGGATTCGGATGTTCATTCTTTTCTCAGGATCCCCCAGGTTGCTCAGACAGAGTGGCTGCCAGTCAGCCCCAAGAGTCCTGGAATTTGGCCTCGAACCAAATTTGCCTGGGGCCAGCGCTCTGCGTCTCCCCAGCCCTGCTGGCAGTCAGAGGGGAAGACTGGGAAGCGCCTTGGCTCCCGAACAGAGCTACAGGCTGGGGTTTCTTGCGACTTTCTTGAGGATGCTGGAGCTCAGGCTCCACTCTTCGGGTGGCAGGGAGGCACCAGGGCTTCTCAAACACAGAAGCATGGCTTTCTTTGCGCGTCTGCATGCAGGCTAAGCCCAATTACACAGTCTTTTCCATAACCCTGCTGTGGCAGAGCCTGCTCTTCCTCCACAGTCACAGGAAGGGCTTTTAGCTGGACACCATGGTCGCCCTCAGTAATGCTGCATTTCCACATCGCCCTTGCAGTTAGGTGTGACTTAAGTTCTAGTGCTGCCAATTGTGCACCACTGAAGCATGCACCTTCCAGAAAGAAAAGAAATTTGAATTTGTCCTCTCTTCTTTCTGCCGGGTGTGGTGGGACATGAGAGCTGGAACTAGAGCAGCCCTCTTGGGTTATGAGGTGGCCTTGAAAAGAAAGCTTGAATAGTAGACAAATAAAGTAGCTAGGGAGACCGTTCAGCTGGTAAAGCCCTTGCCTGACAGAGCCAGGTGTGGTGGCACACTTGTAATCCCAGTGCTGGGGAGGCAGAGACAAATGGATCCCTGGGGCTCACTGGGCAACCAGCCTTGTCCAGGCCAGTGAAAGACCCTGTCTCAAAAAAATAGGTGAACGGGACCTGAGGAATGAGACTTAGTTTGCCCTCTGACCTCCACAGGTGCATACATATGGACCTGCACATGCACACACACACACACATCATACCCACAGATGCATTCACACATACGCACACAAATAATAATAATAATGAAGTTAGATAAAATAAAAATAAGTAAAACATGGATCCTTGCCACTGGGTAACATTACACTGGCCCTGGACCATCTTTCTAGAGTTTTGTCTAAGAGAAATAAATTCCTATTGTAGTTAAGCCACCTATTTAAGCTTATTCTGTAATTTGCAGATCGTCCTAATACTAACTGATCCACCTGCATAAAATATTAATGGTACTAACAAGACGATCAGTGACTTGTGCCCTAGACACTGACCTCAGCATATCAAATGTAGACTCTCATTTAAGGCTGAGAGAATATCTATTGAGTGGGTCCCATTCACCAATGCTAAGCTAAGGTTTAGAAAGAAAAAATAACCTGCATAAGGTGATTCATTCTTCTTGCTATTGTTGTTATTATTATTACTACTATTATTGTATGTACAAATGTTTTACTTGCACATATGCAAGTGCATCACATGCATGTAAATGCCTACAGATGCCAGAAGAGGGAGTCAGATCCCCCGGAACTGAAGTTACAGGTGGTTGTGAACTGCCATGTGGCTGTTGGGAACCAATTCCGGGTCCTCTGCAAGAGCAGCTAGTGTTCTTAACTGCTGAGCCATCTCTCCAACATCAGATTCATTCTTAAAATTCAAGAGTTGGATTCAAGTGGCTATTCTATAAACAGGAAGAGCTGAGGCTAGGAATTACGGAGAGAGAGAGAGACAGAGACAGAGACAGAGACAGAGACAGAGAAAGTCAGGCAAGGGCACAAGGTGACTCAACAACCCTGTATTCTAAATTCTAGGACAAAGTCCCCAGGGAGATACAGAAAGCCTCCAGAGCTGTTGGAGAACATTTTAAGCTCTCATTGGAAACTGCTGAGTTTGACATCTTCTGGACCAGTGTAAGCCTCTAGCTGCAGTAGCTCGGCACCCCAACATGAGTGGGCTACATTTCTTTCCATGCTGGAACTACCAGAAGAAAATGGCACTGTTTCTGCCAAAGATGATCAGGACTTGAAGTCATTAACAATGAAAACAAAAGAGAGGAAAGAAGAGCCGAATAGGTGAGATGTTCCTAATACCATCCTTGGATCATCTGGATCCGGCCACACCCGACAGCTTGGCTTTTTAGAATTGCATTTCTCCCTTGGTTTTTTTCAACAAGGCCTCGGTTGATATCTATTAAGCAGAATTTGAAAACTGGGTGGTGAGTGAGAGCTGAAATAAAAAGGTCTTACATTGGAAATAGTTTCTAAAGAAACCAATCTAATGGGTTCAATGGAAGGTAAGAACTTTTGGGGAGGGAGGAAATTAATGAATTTATTGGGATTCCTTATAGGAGCATGGGTGGTTCACAGGCAACTGAACTGCAGAAAAGTCTTTTTCCAGAGTAAGAACTTTTAAGACAGCAGCGCAAAGAAGAGGGGCAGTACCATGTCCAGCTGATGTGTCTCCTGTCAGTGTGTTATCTGGAGTCACTCACATTCTCTAGGACACGTAGCTCCCCTGGCAAAGATGCAGAGGGCGTCCTTCCACCTTACCACTGTTACTAAGATGTCCTTCAGGCCCATTTCGCCTCAGAGAGCCCTCCCATATCAGCTGTAATCCACCTGCTCCATAAACCAGCCACTACACAGACATCCTATGTGATTAGAAGTTATTTCCTTATCTACAAAATAGGAGTGTTGGTTTCTGGTCCATGGTTGTCTTGGGAATTGTTATACATGTGTATCAATTACTGCTATACTCAGAACTTAGGTAGCACTGTATAATTGCGGGCTGCCTCTATGCCCTTCTAAAGAATCTTTATGTCTGTGTGTGTGCGTACATGCGCTTGTATGTAACATGGCCATGTGCTTTCCACGGTGCATGTGTGGAGGTCAAAGAACAACCTTAGGTATGAGTCCTCCCCTCCTACCTTGTCTGGTACAGGGTCTCTTGTTTGCTACTGTGCACCAGGTCAGCTTCTTGATGAGCTTCCAGGGACTCTCCTGTCTCTGCCTCCCATCTTACCCTAGGAGCACTAAAATTACAGGTGGGTGCTATTGTGCCCAGCTTTACATGGGTTCTGGAGATTCGAACTCAGATCTTCATGTTTTCAGAGTAAATACTTTAACCCATTGAGCCATCTCCCCTTCTCTTATTCTCACAGGGTTGAGCTCACGAGTGGTTTGTTTGTTTGTTTTTTGTCCCACACCCAGGAATAATTTTTATTATGATTTTATTGAACTTTTGCAAATTTCATACAATATGTCATTTGGTGGGGGTCCTTCTTTCTCAATCTACATAGGAGGATTTTGATTTCCATGGAGATAAAACTAAAACTTGTATTGAATTCACTTAGTAACAGTACTACCACCAAAATAAATGAAGACCAGTTGTTTTGCTTTACTTATTGCCTATTTCAAGAGCTGGAGATAGAATCCAGGGCCTCACATGTGTTCGATAAACACTCTACCACTGAGTCACACTCCAAACTGCCATTTAAGGTCTGGGGAGAAACACAGATTCTCAGAGATCTCTCACATGTGTCAACTGCAACAAAAAGAGTACGGGGGTGAGTGTATGCTGACCTGGCCCCGGGAAGTTCTCATGTTCACCTTGACTTTGACTGGAAGATACACTGATACAGGGAAAGGACTGATACAGGACAAAGGGGCCTGTTTCACAAAACTCTGCTCTACAAAGACTCTGACTTTGGGCCTCTGATGCAGCTCAGTTGGTAGACAGCTTGCCTAGCATGCACCAAGTCCTGGGAAGCCCAGGACTGCGTAAACCAGTGACATAAGCCTCTAATCCCAGCACTCAGAAAGTGGAAACAGGAAAATCACAAATTCAAGGTCATCCTCCACTACATGGTAAGTTTGGGGCTATCTGAGGCACATGAGATCCTTCTCAAAACTGCAAATGGGACTGCTGGGGAGTGGTGGCATGCACTCGCAGTCCCAGCACTAGGGAAGTAGAGATAAAAGATGTGTGGAGCTCACTGACCAGCCAACCTAGCCTATCAGAGCTCCAGGTCCTGGTGAAACCCAGACAAAAACCCAGAAAGGTGGAGGATACCTGAGAGAGAAAGAGAAAGAGAAAGAGAGAGAGAGAAAGAGAGAGAGAAAGAGAGGACAGAAAGAGGGAATGAAGAAGGAAGAAACAGAAAAAACAATAGCGTAAAAGATCTTTAATTACTGCCACTGTTCCTCCCCCATCTGATGTCACCACGGACACAGTGTTCAGCCCCTACTTGAACACTTCTAGCGGAGGCTGGCCACCCCAGGCCGTTCAGTGTGCCTCCGCATACCTCCAGCCATCAACAAGTACTGATAAGAAGCTCTTTGTGACCCGAAAGTGCCAGCTCTTCCATCAGTGCTCTGCCTGAGTCTGACAGAGAACAAAATGGGAATTAGACACGTGTGGTGGTTTCAGCGTGAGACAGCTACTCGGTCTAATGCCAAATACAAACAGAGAAGAAGGGAAAGCGCGTTTGCCAAAGGGAGCCCTCCCCACAGGCTCTGGCGTGGCCCCAGACCATTTGACAAAGAGCCACAAAGATGGCTTACAGCACAGCAACCGAATTCCTGTGCAGCTCGAAGTGGGAGAGATTTGGCCTCTACCAAAACCTCCTCATTATTGTGAACAGTTCCCTTCACATTGGGGAGTTTTCGCTTTTTAACTTTAGGTTCTCCCACTTTCCTAGACATCTAAAACTTTGATCTTCAATGTCAGCCTTTCTTTCTAAATTCATTCCTCTGTCTCAGTATGCTGTCTAACACAGCAATCGCTGAGCTCATTTCGATATAAGCTAAACTTCAGGTCCTCAGTCACACTTGCCACACCACAAGTGCCCAGTAATCACAAGTAGCTGGTGGCCACCATTGGACGACACAAATACAGAACCTTCCGACAGGCCTGGTCTGCTCTAGGAGTACTCTAACCTTGTATTTGCTGATAGATAAGGAGAAGGCGTCTGTAAGTTTTCAAATCAGGCAGAACTCAAGTCTAATCCCAGCTCCCCATTTTAGCAATGGCTTCATTAAATGGGGGATGATCACTGGGCATTCCAGAGCTCTGCCTCAGGACCTCCTCTTCCAAATGCCTCACATGCATGTGTTTACTTGCACTTCTGTTCCTGTTTGGCACGTTGGATCTGAGTTGAGCTGTTTCCCCTTCCAGTCACCAAGAAGTTTCTGGGTGCACACTGAGTTCAGCTTCTCCATGGTGCAGAGCACAGCGCACCTCCGTCCACAGCAGGGGATATGAAGTCACCTCCATGGTACAGGTGGCAATTTGTGGTTTTTCTTGCTGTTTCTTGGAAAGACTCAAGATCTGAGCCACTAACGAGTTGATTAGAGGGCCATCAGGACTGTGGTGTAGTAGCACATATTTAGTGAAGATTTAACTGTGCACCAGGCACTGTGCCAAGTGATATGTCCATGTTTAGTCTTCACTGAAATAAGGTAGATACAAGTATCACCTGGAAGTTTGCAGATGAAGAAACTGATTCAGAGAGGTTGGGTGCTTTCCCTCAGGTACATAGGCAGTCAGGGGTTCGGCCTTTCTGACTCTAAGCTGACTCCTGAGACCCAGACTACAAATTGGGTACTCTGCTGAGTTGCTGCCTGTGAGTCATTAAGGGGGTCAGCTCTTTCCAGAGGTAGAGGACCTACTATTGCTCTCACCCTGAAGCTGTAAATCCTGGGTCATAGAAGGTTCAAAACTTGGGTCTGCGCAAGTCAAATCAGCCTTGAATGTCAGGCTGGATAATGAAGGGTGAGGATATTTACAGTGGGAGGCAGTGGGGACTGGGGCTGGAATAGCAGCTTTCCAAATCTATTTCTCCCACTCCCTGGAAATCAAACTCAGGGCCTGACAGTCACTAGTCAAGTGCTCCATCATTGGACCGCCTTAACACTCTGAATTATTTTTTAAATATGATAATGGATACTCAGAACTTCACTCAAAATGTGTGGTGTGGTGTGTGTGTGTGTGTGTGTGTGTGTGTGTGTGTGTGTACGTTTACTTTGACTTAGCAAAGTCTCTTTGGGAATTTATTCTAATACAATACTCAGAAATGGGGTTCTGGAGATGACTCATTTGCTAAAGTGTTTGCTATGCAACCACGGGGAGCTAAGTTAGGATGTCCAGTAGCCGTGTAAAAAGCTGGGTGCTGTATCCCACACCTGTAATCCCAGCACCAGCCAGGCAAAAACAGGAGGATGGATCCCTGAGGCTCACTGGTCAACCAATCAAGCCAAGCCTGTGAGCTTCAGGCTCAACAAGCTAAGGTGGAAAAGTGATGAAGACACCTGGCATTGACTTCTGGCCTCCATACACACATTCACCTGTGCACTTGTACACACACACACACACACACACACACACACACACACAAGTTCAAGACCATCCTTGGCTACTTAATGAGTTGGAAGCCATACTTGAGATCCTGACTCATAATGAAACAAAACATCAACAACACAAAGAATGCTTAGAGATATGTAAACCCCAGAATTTAGCCACAAGGAAATTCGTGATAATAATTTTGTGAAAGGGGGATTAAAAAAAAGGAAACAACTCAAATATTCAGCATTTTGGGGATTGGTTAAATAGACCATGGTTTCACCAGTAATTTGCAAAATTCATCATTTATAATCTTGTTTTGGAGATACACATTTAACGGCATCTAAAAGTCTTTGTGTCATTTGAGATGAGCAGTTTGCAACTAGTGGTCCAATTTTTGCTAAGTAGCAGTAGAGAGCCCCTCTTTAAGCAGAAAGGTGCTGTGTAGAAGGGCTTGGGTGATGATTTTCCTTTCTTGTTTTCTTCCCCTTCTCACAAATGATGCTATAGTTCATTTCTAGTATTGTGTTTCTAGTCTTTCCATGTGATTACTTGAACAACAATTGAACCACTATTTTGAAAGCTTCCACTCCTGTCTCTTGGAGGAGAGGTGCCTCCCTGGAAGAGTGAGGCTCTGGGGCTCCATACACTAGTGCACACAGTCCTTTCCCATTCCTAGGCTAACAATTGGCCTGTGGTTTTTATGGGCAAGGCTATTTATTTTCCAATCAGAGGCATTGAGTTGGGACTTCTGGGGGTAAACTGGTAGCTCTGGACAGCTTTGAAGCCTCACAAGTGGGAGGTTTTGTGCCCTGAAGATTTAGGAGGGCAGGCCCTCTGGACTTTTTTATTGGCTTCTTTTACATATGTATAGCTGAAAGCAGGGTGGGGCTACTGTTTGCTAGGGACAGGACCTCCCGAGAGGCTAGAGCCTCAGAAACCAGGGGGAACGCTGGAATCTTCTCAAACATCAGCCCTTTGCCCCCAGCCTAAACCACAACCCCTGAGACCCATCCCTTCCTTTCAGTTTCTTCAAGGTAGAATGTGGGAAACAAGGACGACAATAGCAGATGAAGGCCGAAAGCAGAGGCAAGTTACTCGGTTTCTGTGAACTACAGATCAGTTCAGATAAATGGACCAGTCATAGTTGCTATTTAGTGTGGTTATATTGCTATAATGAATAAATAGGAAATGTCCATGGCTGTGTTCAACACATACTGAGTGCTCATTCAGTGGTACCCCACTAGTCTCCTTCCTTGGCCTCCCTCCCTCCCTCCCTCCCTCCCTCCCTCCCTCCCTCCCTCCCTTCCTCTTTACTTGTTAGTTTTTCTCCTTCCCCCGACAGGTTGCAGCTAGAAGACAGAAGTCCTATCACCAACAGACACCTCTCCCTCAGTTCCCTAGTCTTCTGGCCCCAGAAATTTTCTAACCCTCCTCAGCTCCAAACACACACACACACACACACACATACACACGCACACACACACACTGGCCCTGAATGTAACCTGTGTACTCTTACTGTGGCCTCACATTTTTGTTGACTCAGGCTCTGGTGCAGGGACAAATTGGATGCAGAGTGTAAATGTTACCACTTTGGCTACTCGAGAGGCGCTGAGCACAGATGTTTGCAGGGGCAAGCGCAGCTCGCTAAGAATGGGGGCATTGTGTGCGGCCTCACACAAAGGCCCGGTGGCCCCACTCGGCTGCCAGCCTCCTGAGCATCTCCTCTTTACGCATTGATTTATTAGGCCAGGGATGAATGAAAACGTAATTAATATTACTGAAGCATTAGAGTCTATTTAATTTAAATGCCACTGAATATTTCACTTTCAGCTGGGAGTGACAATGTGCTCAGGCCCGGCTGGTGAAAGCCGGGGCCATCTGTTACCCCGGTGAGGGAGAGAGACAGAGGAGGCCGAGAGTGTGGGGCTTTGTGGACATTCCAAAGGTCCTCCATCATCATTCAACTCAAGGGCAGCCAAACCGCATTCCTCCACACGAGCCCTGGGCTGGAGGGGACTTGCAGAACAGCAGGAGGAGGCTGCAGGAAACCAGAAGCCCAGCATTGCCCACCGGGAAGCAGAAGACTGCAAGGGAGGAAAAGCCTCAGGTCCAGGCTCCTGGGGTATTACTATACTGCAGGAGAGTGGCCGCCAATAATACCCACTGCCCAGCAAGGTATCTGCTGGCCACACACAACTCTTTCAATTAAGATTAAAATCCAATACAATTAAAAGTTTAGTCTTTCAGACCTGCCTTCAGCACTTGTTAACACCCAATAGCCACATGTAGCGAGTGGATATCACCCTGCCCAGACAGTAGATGATCATTTGTATCACCATAGAAAGCCCTGGACAGCACTGTTCCAGCACTTGCAAAATTACTGGGAGAGTCACCCTAGTAAATCTACTGGAAGAATCCTGACTGGTTGACATGTGAGTTCTCTGAACCTCTGAGGATCCTGTGATGGTCAAGAGCAGACGCTATGATGCGAGATCTTGAGGTTCAAAGCCAATTCCAGCCTTTGCCAGTGAACCAGTTAAGCTCTCACTACCCAGTCTCTCCATCTGAAAGAGGCTGATTATAATAAGACTTGGTTGTGTTATTGAGAAAAATAATTACAAGTGCTGCTTCCCAAAGTACCTGTCACCCAGGACCAGCTCCTTCTGTGGCACAGTCTAAAGGAAAGAGTGAGCTTGGACTAAAGGGAGTATATTGCCCTGGTGTCTCTGAGCACAGGGGTATGTGGGTTTTGAATTTTGGAGAATAAATCTCTAGGCAGCCAGCTGGACCCAGATCCTGGGTTTCTGGGGCTGGTGGATCCCAGGGCACTTGGTACAGGCAGCAAGAGCAGCAGGAGGGGGAGGTTCCATCCTTAGTGGGACGATAATTAGCCCGGTGGGTTCTCTCATAATTGGGATCATTTGTTCTCCTGGCTTTTTCTCTGACAAACTGATTCCACGCCAGGGGAAAGCTGTGTGACTCACACCTTGCCATGCCAATTAGCTGATAAACATCAAACGTAAACAAAGATGGCCTAATTAAAACTAGTCACTGAACCTCTGTGAGCATCTTGTCAAAACTGCACCAACATTCTGCACCCAGGCTTGTGCGGGTCCAGGGAGCTAAATGAGGGACTCCCGGGAGGTTCGCAGATGTCCCCGCTGAGGGCCCCAGGGAAACTGACAAGCAGGCAGAGGGCAAAGGAAGGGTTTAGCTCAGCCGCTGGGATCAACCGGCTTCTCCAGCTCAAACCTCTTGTATACCAAAGGTCTCTCTCCATGTGCACACGGGATGTGTCCACCCAACTCCACTTCGTGAAGGAAACCACCTTAAGGCTTGTTTTTGTCTCCCTGGGTGGTTTCCGGGAGGTCATTTTTCCTGTACTTTTGGGACAGATCTAATCCTGAAGTTCTCAGATTTGCCACTGAGCTCTATGATTCCATCGCCTCCTCTAAAGGAGGAGGGGTGACAGTCTCCAAACTTACCACTCAATGTCACCTCAAGAGGTGAGGGCGCAGCACAGGGGAGCGGCAGCATGCTAGATCCAGCAGAGGCCGGAAGCCCTCAGTGCCTCTGCCTGTAAGGTGGAGGTGATAATTATGCACACTACCCCGCTGTTTGTTCTAAGGATTAGCCAAGTTCATTCATGTTGAGTGCTTGTGTGTAGTAAGAGGTCAGCACCTGTTTGCAGTTCTTATTCATACTCTTGAGTAAAGACTTCCCATGCCCACTGGGCGACCCCAAGTTACTCATCACCAAGAAAGGGACAAGTGGCTTGTTGGTGACTCCTGAGCTGTGTCAGGTCACATTGTGGCTGGTTAGGGCTGTTTTCCCTGTCCCTGGTTTCTGGACAAAGTTTCTGGATTGGTTTCACAGAATCTTTTTAAAGTCAATAAAAGGATTAAGGCAGCTCCATAGCCTCAGTGAACTCCCAAGTAAACAGAGCAGCAGTTGTCTATCACTGTCCTTTCTATGTGTCACCTGAATGCGGAAATGCCCACTCCCTGACAGGCAGGCCTCAGCCACTGCTCTCCTGTCTGCCAGGCAGAGCCACTTCCGCCTTCAGGAGAGTGACTGAGAAAGGAGCTTTGTACCCATCCTGACCCTCCAGAGGCCAAAAGCTGTGTGCTGCTGGCCCAGGACATCGTAGGACTCTCCCAGCACCAGGAACTTGAGGTTGGTTTTGGCAATGCCCTGTTTCTGGAATAGTCATGGTGACAGTATTTGGTATAATGGAAAGACTGGAGCTGTAGATAGAGCCAGGCAGAACAGGGTTTCAGTCCTTGCTGAATCATTTACCAGTTGTATTGCTCAGAACCTCCACCTCTCCACTGCACAGTGACACTCTCATCCCTTAGGCAAGGCTGGGAGGTTTCTAATGGTGCCAGGCAGTAGGGGCCAGGCGCTTTGATTCAGAGCTCTTAGAGCAAGTTTTAGTCCCACCTATTTGCTTCCCCTTTGGCAATGGACAGCGCTCCTGGCCAGGAAATTGAGGAGATCCCTGGTGGTGCTGAAAGGACTTTGGCTAAAAGGCAATCACTCACTTTCCAGTCCCAAGGAGAAGGGACAGTCCCGGCAGATAAGCAAACCTGAATTCGAGGGCGCTGTCCAGACATTTCAGATAGAGAACTGAGCCTGCTGAGCAGGTGCGGGAAGAACCGCCTTGGAGTGATGGAGAGGAAGCAGCCAGAAGATGCTCGGCTCAAATTCACCACCCACCCACCCCCACTCCCACCCATAGGCTCATTGTTTCCTAGGCTAGGATCCCTATTCAAATGCAAACACCAGGAGGCGCCTCTGCATTGTGGCCCAGCACACTGGATGAGCTTGACAAGCAGCTATTGGATAGACTGGCAGAGTTGAGAAGGAGGGGTAGGGGGCGGGAAGAAGGAACATGGAGGGCCTAGATCACAGTGACCAGGAGCAACTGCTACAGCAAACTCATTTTTGAACAGTTAACTCTGTCTACAGGGGACCTTCCCCTATGCCAGCAGACTCTTGGGGAGGGCCTGGGCTATATACCCTTTGAGAAGAGCCATTAAGCCTGAGCCAGCTGCCTCATTTGAACCCAGCTCTGCCTCTGAGTGGCCTCTATCAAGTCTCTCAATCTTTCTAAGCCTCAGTTCACTCTCTGTAAAAGGACAGGAATACCTTGCTTTATACTTGTAAGGATGACCCTTCTCAAGCACTCAGAAATGTGTTCACTCTCAATATATTTTTTGACTACACTGTCTAAGAAATAGCTTCAAGCCTGTTCAACACCAGAGTACCTAATGCAAAATAATGCCCAAGTTTGTTTCCTGGGATGGAAGAGTCATGCACAAAAAGTCATTAAATCCGAATGAAGCTCAAATTTTCTCTCAATCCTCCTACCTTAGCCTCTGAGTATTGAGACTAGATAGGGCACCATCTTGTCCAGCTTAGTTGGTTAATTTTAATAAATGTACCATGGCTATAAAAGATGTCAACATCAGAGGAAGTTGGGTAATATCGGAGCACCATGGATGGAGGTTAGACAGACATTAAATTAATCCGAGTACTGATATTTGTGTGGTTTATTATGATAGGAAAAAAAAATTGACCCAAGTGTCAAACAATTAGGAATTTTACGGTTACTGTTGTACCTATTCAAAAGGATAGGCAGTCATCACTAGTCATTTTGTATAAGTTTATTTGTGGACATGCATCAGTTGGAATGCTCTTGGCTTTCAGTACAGAAAAAAATGCAACTCACCCATTTAAACTAAACAATTAACTATTATAAGACAGAAAGAAAAAAGCAAACTTCATAACACCTGAAGCTGTTGTGGTTCTAGCCATCTAGCAGGAAATCCGTCTGCTAGAAGCAAAGCCACTCCAAACTGTCTCCTTCCACCATCAAATAAACCCATCCCTCTAAACGCACCTAATCCTGCATCACTTCAGCTATGACTGTCTTGCATTCTGCCCTCTCTACCCTGTCGCTGGCCAGTAGAAGGAACTGCTACATAGCCAAGGCAAATTCTGTTTTTCCCTGGAAACTGCGGGTAGAATGTACTTTCTGCACGTTTCCACTCAAAGGAAGGTGAACAACACTTGGTTTAAGATAGAGCATCTGCCAGCATGATGGATCATACCTGTAATCCCAGCAGTGGATTACACTGGAAGCAGGCAGATCAGGAGTTCAAATCTGGTCTTGACTGCATAGTTTGAAACCAGCCTTGACTACCCCATGAGACGGTGTCTCCAAATAAATAAACAGACAAAACAAAAACAAAACTGACCTTCTGCTATGAAGGAAGAAAAGGCCAATAGCTACTGAATATGAAAGCAACAGTTTCTGTTACAACATGGAAAGGTGATTGCAGCATATTATTGAGTGGGGAAAAAGAGAATATATTTTGAAAGAGCTCAACAGTTGGTCCTACTCATGTAAAATTAGTCACATTTACACGTGTATATAAATAGAGAAATATCTGAAGTGATACCTTTCAAAAGTTAATCGTGGTTACCTTAGGCTATGAGTTTTCAGGAATATTTTGCATTGTTTCTTATGCTTAATTCTTTGTATTTAGCTATACTGGATTATTTGCTATGTGTGTGTTGTTCTTACACAGACAATAGTAATTTTCTTTAGGAGATTTCTGTTTTATTTTAAATAGACAAGATCTTTGTGTGGAATGCTGTTGTGAGTTTCTATTTTTGTGTTTTGTTTTATAAGTTTTTGTTTGTTTGCATGCTGAGTTTAAAGCAGGTCCACAAATTCTTTGACATGCCTATTGAAATGCAGAGGCTATGTCACTTCTGCTTAAACCTGGATGGTTGTTCTGAACAATAGAGTATGTCAGGAATGACGCTGGGACTGGGGCTAGGTCAGAAGAGGTCGTGAAGCTCCCATCTGGTTCCCTGGAACAGGTGTTTTGGGAGTCCTGAGTCTGCATGTAAGAAGTCTGAGTACCTGAGACCCATCCTGGGAAGAAGCCCAAGCCATTTGGAGTGGCCATGAGTGAGCCACTGAGTCCACAGAGTAGCCTAGCACCAGGCATGAATGAAAAATTGGAATTCCCAACCATGCCAGTTAGGCTGCGACATTCATGTTTTTCTAGCTGATGCTCCAGATAACCACAGAACAAGAAAAAAAAAATCATCCCCACTGTGTTTTTTCCATTTTTTTCATCCACAAAACATATGAGTATAACATGGCTGTTGTTATATGTAACCCAATTTGGCATCACTTAAATGCTGAAATGCTATCTGGAATGCTTTTGTCATGTTTTTTAATGTTACTGACCTGTTCTCACAGGACAGCCAGGCAACCTAAGGATCATCCTTGAACATGTCAGAAAAGGTGAAGACCAGAAGATGGATGGGATGCAAAGAGGCTGTGAGTCACAAAATTTTCCCCCAAAAATGTCTCAGGAAGGACAGAGATATGTGTCAACAGGCATAACTCCAAAGGATTAAGGCATGAAGGGAAGGCTTTGTACCAGTACTACAAGCACAAAGAAGGAAACAGAGACTTGAGAAATGACCTAGGCTAGCATGGAGGCTTAGAACACAACCCTCGCTGAGTAAGTTCTACCCATTAGTCTGCGACATTAAGCAAGTCATTTACACTCCCTCCAAACTGAAGCCCTCCTCTGTCCTGTGCTCGTGTGGGTGATGGAGCTGCTGCTTGCTGCCGTCGTCCTGCATCACAGGAATATTGTACTACACTTGGCCAGACCAAGACAAACCACAATTCAACTCTATGTGCCGTTTCTACTGAATGTATAGTGCTTTTGTACCACCGGAAAGGCAAAAAAATTGCAAGCCATCTCAATGAGATCTATTAATACATAAATATGCATTCCTGAATACAATGTTAAAAACTCAAAGAATATTCTTCCCTGAGATAGAAATCTAATGGACACTATAGACTTTGGCTAATAATAGTGTGTCCATGTTAGTCAGTTGGAGCAAATGTGTCATTCTAGTGCAAGACGTTACAGCTGAGGCGGGGCTGGGGAGGAAGGTACATGTTCCAAGGGTACGCGGGCAGGTTCTGTGTTTTTGGAAACTGCTCTGAAAAGTGTAGTAATGTGAAAGTAAAAATTCTGGCTGGAAAAGAAAGTCAAACCAGGACTAGGAAAATGGCTTAGTGAGTAAAAGATGCTGACTGCACAAGCATTGGAGTCTAAATTCAGATCTCCAGTGCACTTAAAAAGCCAGATGCAGGAGACTCAAGCCAGGTGGCTCAGTGGTTAAGAGCACTGGCTCTTCTTGCCGATGGCAGGGTTTCAGTTCCCAGAACCCACATGGTAACTAAAAACAGTCCAAAACTCCAGTTCCAGGGGACTCAATGCCCTCCTCTGGTCTTCACAGGCATTGCACACATGTGTACATGCATGCAGGCAAAACACACACACCTAAAATAAAAATAAATAAAACCAAAAACAGCTTTTAAAGCCAGATGCATCAGTACATTCCTGTAATCTCAGCACAGGAAGGGCAGGACAGATGGATTCCAGGGGACTTACTGACTTGCCAGTCTATCCAGAACAGCAAGGTCCAGATTCAATTAGAGACTTTTCTTAGATAGCTTCTATGACCTACCTTCTTCCACCAGCATGTGAACCCTTTGTAAAAAGGGGCTCATTCTTTGTCACATTTGTATCCAAAGCACCAAGAAAGGTTTCCGCTTGTTGGCTACTCCAGAAGACTGTCTACCTGAAGAAGCTTCTCCAGCTAATCCCCAGTCCCTAACTGTCCCATCATTGGAATTTTGAGGGGGCCTAATTGACACTAATCCCACGACACTACAATGGTCCTTTCAGATGTGTCCTGTCTCCCGGGGATATTGCAACTTCTTGCGTCTTCCACATCTCTCTGACTTGTGCTCTATCCCACTCCTACACAACCCGTAACACAGGATCCTTGCACAAATACAAAATGCTTCAAAACATCTGCTGCTTAGCTTGTAGGTTGGTTGGCTGGTTGGTTTGCATTTTTGTGTATTACTAGGGACCAAACCCATGCTCCACCACTGAGGTGTAACCCCAAGCATCAGTTAGCACTTTCATCCCTCAGTCCCCAGCTTACTCCTTTGAGCTGAACAGTTATTCCTGATTGTTTCCTTGCGCTGGCACATGATGGCTTCTGCTTGTTGCTTGGCTGTGGCAAGAGAGCTTCAGCCTCAGAGGTTGTCTGTGATGGGACAGCCATGAAGTGCCCTTATGAGGTATATATCCTGATTTCATGTCTATTGTAAACACAGGCAAATGTACAATTAGCCATTATTTCTACCACTTGCAATTACCCCAACTCCTCAGTCAACACTGGGAACTAAAGAAATGAGCATGAAAAGTGGAATGTTTAAGATGTGCCCTCTGGTCCCTTAAAATATTTATTTTTCAATCATGACTCCAAATAGTTTAATGATGTCTTGTCACCCAATTAGTGCATGTATGTGGAATTACAGGCCATCTAGAATAAAGCTTTATAACTTTCCAAATATCTGCATCTCATTGGGTGTCTCATCAAATATTTCCAAGTATTCATTTCCAAAGCAGTTTCTAGATTGCTGAGCACCATCAACAGCATCTCTGTAGCAATTAAGAAATCCCTGAGCTATTTCCTGCAGGATTTCCCTGTACTATGGTGCAGGAGGGGGTTCCACTCAGAGAACATTGATCTCACCATGGGTCCCTAAGGACTGCCTGCTGATTTTCTAGCTTGTGTCAGGTTTGAAGAATTGGCATCTCTAAGGTAGAGCCAAGGAATATACATTGTGTGTGGTGTGTGCATGTATGTGTGTGAGCACACACATGTACATGTGCATGTGGAGGTCAGAGGTCAATTTCAGGTGTTTTTCTCAATTGTTGTCAGCCTTATTTTTTGAGACAGGGTCTCTCATTGAATCTGGAGGCCACTGATTTGACTAGACTGACTGGTCAGCGAGCTCCGGGGATTCGATTGTCCCCACTCTCAGAGCTGAGATTACAGATATATGCTTGCCAAGCCCAGCTTCTATGTGGGTGCTGGGGATCCAGACTCATGTCCTCATGCTTGGGCAGCAAGCAATAGACCAACTGAGCCATCTCTGCAGCCACGAAATTTGCATTTTAAGAAGCATCCAGGCCATTCTCCTTAAAGGAAAAAGCATTTTCAAACTTTATCCCCAACTTGTGTGTGGCCTGTGCTGCTCTGGAATAAGCGAGAGGGAAGTCGGTGACAAATAAGAGCGTAGCTTCCGACAGAACTCTCTTCAAATCTGGTCTCCCAGAGTTATTAAATGGGCCCTTCAGGGAATTAGTAATAGCAGTACTGGTTAGAAGGCCAGTGAAGGTGCCTTTATAAAAATCGAAGTGACTGGCTTAAAAAGATAGATCATTTCTCTCTCCTCTGTGGCAGAGCTAATGTTATGGTGAGCATCTTAGTAGCTTGTTGCTCTTTCATACTTAACACACAGCCTCTATCTCATATCCTAACATGTGGGGTTGGCCTACACTTTGCCCCTAGTGAGTGGGAGAGAGCTGAACAGAACACTCAGGGAACACTTCAGAAGACCACTCAACTTTTATGTCTGCACCAGGCTTTATATAGTATTCAGGGACCAGTTGCGGTAAAGGGTATTTCTAATCATCCTATCAGTTTAAAGGTCAGAGCTATCACACGCTTATAAAATATGCAAGCCTACACATTTTAGCAGGGGATCACCAGCTGTCCACCATCTTGATGGTGCACTTTAAAAACCTACAATATGACATGGGCTGTAGCCTGAGAGTGGCCTACACTATGTTGTTTGCCTGGATTCAATGCCCACATCTGTGCTCCAGTCAGTAAGGAAGAAAGGGAAATAGAGAACATGTCCTTCCTTTCCCTTTAAAACCTTGATCCTGAATTTGCGTGCACCGTTTCCACTCTAATTTGGCTGGCTTCTAGCTGCAAAAGATGCTAAAGATCTCTTTCCCTCCCTCCATCTGTGTGTCTTTCTCTTCCTCTCTTTCTCTCATTCTGTCCTCCATCACTGTTTCTCCCATTCCCTCCCTCCCCCTCTCTGCTTCCTCCTTCTCCTCCCCCTCCACACTCCCTTTCTCTTTCCTCCCCTCCTTCTCTATACCCAGAGTAAATCTGACAGTTCTCTTATTAGCATAAAGAGGAAAATGATTGTTCAATACAACCCTCAGTCATTTTATGCCATAGTGTCTTCAATAGAGTAATCAGATACGTAAAGGGTGTGTGTGTGTGTGTGTGTGTGTGTGTGTGTGTGTGTGTGTAAAACATTCTTCTAGTATTATTCTTACTACTTAAAAGTCCAACTACTTTACATCAGTCCTTCAGTCATAAGAATGCCAGATAAGACACAAGATATCCAGCTATATCTTAATTTCAGATAAACACTTGAAGTATAGCCCAAATATTCAGATTTAACTAGTGGTCCTATCGTTTTTTTGTTAAATCTGGCAACTCTATGTATTCAGGGATCAGAGATTGAGATGTCTGGAAATAGACATGTGTTTTTCATCTCAAAGGGCAGGAAGAAGATCTTTTTAGAGGCTCCATATCATATATCAGTTCATTCCCTTCCTAAATGGTAGAATTTCCACAGTGAAACAAATAATCCCTCTCATTGAAAAGAGAAAGGAGAGTTGGAAATAAACAACAGCAGCAGAAGTGTGGACCGTGTGCACACAGGGTTGGCAACACCATGGCGAGCCAGATGAGCAGAAGCTCAGGACCAGCAGCTCCAACAGAGAGAGCAACTGTGAGCTAGATAAGGTGACCCAAGCCGGTGAGGTAAGCATGTGGGCTGAGAAAGATGGGCTCGAGGGAAAAGAAAAAGTGCATGAGCACAGGTAAGCCAGGTTCTGCACAAAGGCAGCAGTCTATGGGACGAAGTAGCCAGATTAGCTTCTCAACTGCCTGGTGATAAACTCCTGGTAAACACAATTTTGTCACAGTTTAAGTAGTTAGTACACTCCTCAAAGCACATGGGCATCTAAGTACAATCTGGATAAAACCCCAAGCTGTATAATCTATCTGTGGAAATCAGATCCCTATTGACTGGTATAAGAACCGGGCCAATCTTTATAAAAGATTGTCAGCTCTGGTTTTATGTTCCTCTTCGTACTCCCCAAGTGTGTCTGACCTGCACATTCTTGTGAGTTCCTAGGCCATTTCTGACAGGTTCAGAATGTAGACTGATGACCCCTTCTATATATTTGGCCCTGAAACTATTGATTTCTCTTCTTAGCTTCAGGGCCCCATCTACAGTGGCCCAAGTAGTTAGTTACTTAGAGATCAAATAAATCTCATACGTGGGGTTATTACCCATAACTTAGATATCTACTAAAAGCCAAGAGCCCTAACCTGAATCTTAGCAGGCACCAGGGCTCAGCAACCTCCCCTACAGAGTCCTAAGGCTCTATTCTACCTGTTTCTGGAGGTCCCACTACACACAACCTGATCTTGTGTCTGTCTGTTTGTCTGTATGTGTGTGCTCCTTTGGAATATCTGATTGCATGGCTAATTGACTTCTTTCCACAGCTGGCCCCTTGAGTTGTCCCTATTCATGTGGGACTCAGAATCAGGACAAGAAAACCATACTAAATGATGGCTCTCAATCAGCAGGGGAAAGTTCAAAATACTGACAAGGCTTTTTAAACTTCAGGTGACCAGACCCTACATTAAGCCTACTAGATCTCTTGTGTAGGGTCAGGGTATCAGGGTTATGCATATTTTCAGATGTTCTACAGATAAATCTGTGTTTCCTTTATGAAGAACCCTGGTGGAGACACCATGCCTTGAACTTGGAAAGGCTTCTGTAGCCACCTTCTCTCCCTGTGATGGCAGGATATGTCTTCTAGAACTGTGACAGAGCACTCACTGGGGGTGTTAACTGTTGTGAGAGTATGAAATTGAGTCAAATACAAGTCAAAATGAAATTTGCACCTGTCTTGGATACTATGTGTAAATTAGACTTTTGTTAAGACTAGATATTTTTTTCACAGTTAACACTTTATTCTCAAAACCACTCTTATTAAATTAACATCTCAACTGAAAGACTATAAAGAGATGTGCTAATCCATTTTAACTGTAAACCTGACACAAACTAAAATCACCTTGGAACAGAGTCTTTGAAATGAATTAGATCAGGTTGACATGTAGGTATGTCTGTAGGGGATTGTCTTGACTATTAATTGATGTAGAGGAAAATCCAGCATATTGTGAATGGCACCATTCCCTAGGCAGAGGACTTGAACAGTAGAAGAGAGGAGAAAGTTGAGGGCCAGCAAGCAAGTTAAGGTGCGTTTATTCTCTTTGCTTTTGACTGTGAATGTTATGTAACTATGAGTTCCTGCCTTGACTTCTCTGAAATGATGGGCTGTAACTTGGAATTGTAAGCCAAACAAACCCTTTTCTTCCCTTTGTGGCTTTTTGTTGGGATATTTGTCACAGCAACAGAAATGGAACCAGAGAGAACACTGTTGATAGTGCCTACAGTGATCTCAGTCATCCCACTGACCACTGGTGCTCAAGGACTCCTCTAGCCCACCTGTCCTGAGGACCATCTGAACCTGGGGAAAGGCTGGGCAAAGAAGTAAATGACTAGCATCACAGAATAGGTGATTGGATCTATGTAGATGCATCTTCACATATCTTACCTTCACTGTCCAGTGATGACTATCAATCTCCTTGGCAAAGAAAATAAGAAAAGAAAAACCAACAGCAAAACGAGAGAGCCATGTTGCCCTTTCCCCTCCCATCACTCCAAAGCCCTGCTCAGCATCCCTCACCCTGCAGTGCACTCCTCAGATCCAATCGCCTCTCCAATTCACACCCTTCTACTTGGCTGGGTCTCTGGAAATGTATATTGATGTGCCACCAGCCTGGTCATTCAATACAATTCTGCCAGTTCACTAGGTGTTTAGTCAGCACAATGCCAAGCATCAGGCTCAGCTATTTTTTTTTTAAATTAACCAGCTATTTTTCTGTTGGAGATATTGAGTCAACATGGTGTGTGTAGGCACAGCACGACCTTGCACTGTAATGAAAGCTGCCCCTGTGCTTCTGTCTGGCAGCTTTGCCTCAGCTCCTTTTGGGTTCTCCTGTGCCCTTATCACTCAGCCCCCACTCTTCAAACTCAATCTCTGTTACTGTCACTGAGGAGTCTCTCATTCCTGTTTTGGAATCTACAGCATTAGAAACTACACTTTGTGATGCTTGGATCCACCCTCCTCTTTATCCATTTATGAAACATCAAACACATCCAGGGTATTTGAAACTCAAAGTGTATTAAGATCTAGAACCTGAGCCGAGAGTAGGAGCACATGCCTTTAATCCCAGCACTCAAGGGTCAGAGGCAAGCAGATCTCTGTGAGATTGGGGTCAGCCTAGTCTACATAGCAAATTTCAGACCAGCCAGGGCTGTGTAGTGTGATCTTGTCTCAGAAACAAACAATACCAACAACAATAACAAAATCCAAACAAATGAGAAGATTAGAGCCTTCGTGGGGTAGCCTAGAGTTGGCCCTGGTCTCCCATGTCTACAACTTCTCTACCTATGGTTTCTACACCTGCAGAGATAAACAACCAATGGCAGAGAAGATTTGAGGAACATCAGATGCATACTGAATATGTACAAATCTGAACATGAATAAAACAGTCTAATAACTACTTATGTCATATTAAGTATATAGCTATGTATGACGTTAAATATATAGGAGTAGAGCTGGAGATGTAACTCAGCAGTAGAATGCTTACCTAGTAGGAGCAATCCCCAGCATCACAAGAAGGAAAGAAGGAAAGAGAGAAAGAAAGAAAGGAAGGAAGGAAGGAAGGAAGAAAGAAAAGGAAAGAAAAGAAAGAAAGACATACGTCATACCAATATTGGGCCATTTTCTTTGAGGGACTTGAGCTACTCTGGATTTTGTTAACTGCAGGAGGTCCTAGACCAAATGCGTACGGATACCAAGGGATGACTGTATTAATAAGGGAGTTTCCTTGCGTGCAACAGAAGCATACATAAAATTCCAGATCTGCTAGAGGACTATAGGCAACATATAGAATTTCCAATAGTGTCAGGTCAGTATACTACATATCCAGAAAAAGAAGTTTACGCAGTGCAAGACTATTCTAGAGGCATCCTCATTCCTGCACTCTCTGTCACTGGTAACTACGATTCCAGAAACTGAATAGCAGGCAAGCTGCAACCATCTCGCAGCAATGGAGAGCCTCTCCCATGACACTCACTGGACAGCTTTCCACTTGCTCTGTTCCTCCAATCTGCCTCTGTGTGTCCTGTGATTAAGACACATTTGATGGAACTCGGTCATATGTGCATACTACAAGCATTTCTGAGAATGTAATTCTGTCTTTCCACTGTTGTCGGAAGAGGAATAATGAGGGTGTGGTTGTGAAAGTAGAGAGCTGAGTCAGGTTAACAGGCATCTGCTGACTCTGGAGCTTGGCTTCCAAGGTTCAAATTTTTATTTTATTGCTTGTGACATTGGTCTAGTTTCTTGTTTTTCTTAAAACTCCATTTCCCTTGACTTGGTTTTCCTGCCTGCATAAATGACTATACTGGTAATGCTAATATATGGTTCAGTAGTGATCAGTATGATCAAAATAAAAACTATCACAAATTTGGTGGCTTAATATGAGGGAGATTAAATTTCTCTGAGCTCTGGAGTCTAGACACCCAAAATAAATTTCATGGGTCTTAAATCAAGGTGTCAAGCAGGCCATGCTCCCTCCCCAGGCTCTGGGGGATCTACTCTTTGACTCTTTTGTTTTCTGGTAGCTGCCAGCATTCCCTGGTTTGAGGCTACACTATTCCAATTTCTGCCTCCGTGGTCACACCATCTTCTGAATATCAAATGCTGCTCTACTTTCCTGTTATTACAATGGATGTATGATTGTACTTGACACATATCTATAAAACCAAATACTCTCCTTATCTGCAAAGATCCCTCTTTGCATACAAAGGAACATTACTAGTTCCGGGAATTAGGATGTGCATATTTGGGGGGGACACTATTTTCAGCCTACCATATCTACCTTATGGTCTTACTGAATTAGAAATGCCACTATCTCACAGTAGCTGGAACATTTGACATGTTCTACCCCCATCTAGTACTCCCGGGTAGATCTTGCCAAGTGCAAAGTAACCTTGAAGAAACTTAGCCCAGAGGACAAGGAGACCTTCACTAACTATATATGTCTGTGGTCTGAGCATGTACCTGTGAAAAACGCCTCAGTGGGTCATAACTCCTTGCTCCTTGTGTGTTAGAGAAACTGGAGAATATTGAAAGAATCTAGAAATTGGTGTGAAAAAGTTTACTCTTTGTTCTTATGAGCCCATATTTGAAAAGCAATGAATTCAATACGAGCTCTATTTTGATTCCAGTTATAAAATAGTCTTCAAATTCTGATTGAAGAAAGCATTCATGCTCAAGTATTTTTTAATTTTTCACTTGGTTTTCAATTTTCTTGCTTTTTATTTTGAGATAGGGTTTCATGTATCTCAGGCTGGTCTCGAACTCAATAAGTAGCCACAGATGATCCTTCGAACTCCTCAACTTCTATGTCCTAAGTGCTGGGATAATGAGGCATGCAGCACCATGCTGGCTTCTGCAGTGCAGAGGACTGAACCCAAGGCTTTGTTGTGCTAAGCAAGCACTCTACCAGTTGAGTTATATTTCTAGCCCCACTTTTCTTTTCACTATCTTCTCCAGCATTTAAAATAAGTAGAGTGTTAGCTCTAGAGAGAAAGCTCAGTGGTTAAAAGCACTGGCTGCCTTGATTGCCTCCCAGAGCTTGAAGGTAAGAACCTACTACTGCAGACAGCACCTGCTTCAGAACTGAATTTGGAACAATGGAGCTGGAACTGAGCTGGAAACCACTTCCCCTGAAGGCTAGCTCTCATAGCTCTGGAGAGCTCTATGCATACTGCTAAGAGAGAATACCAATTGATGGCCCAACACCAGCTTCATGAACAAATAACCACATCAATGACTGGCACAGCATATGATACTGGTGCAACAGAGGCACTTTTATCTTGGGGGCAATCAATGGCTACTTAATTGGAATTAAGCCCACTCAATGGGAGGAAACTCATGTGTGTTACTGTAATCATAGCCAAATACACATGGCTGAAGAGGTCATAGATCTTAGAGAAATCTCCAAGATTGTCACAACGCCAGGTTAGTGTAACTTCTTACTAAATCCAATTACCCAAGCCTAAGCAACACCAACTACAATGCAGCCTCTACACCTAAGGTTCACACAACATAGAACACGGGGTAAAGAGGACAATAATGAATCTCTCAGCTGTCATTAATGCAACTCTTTAATGCAACAGAGGACCAGGAACACAAAAGGTCACAAATGGCCAAAGCATGGAGATAAGGGATCTGTAGAGTGTGAGTCCCTGGACAGGACTCTTATATTAAGCTTCACTCACCCAGGACTCAGGGACCATTGCAGAAGAAGGGGTGGAAAGATTGTAAGAGCCAGGGGGAGGTGTATGGCCATAGGGAAATAGAACCCTACAAGTTCCTGGGACCCTGCTCACATGAACATGTAGCATGGTGTCGGCCTGCTTAAGACCCATGCAAAAGTAAGCAGACAAAAACCCAGCATGGAACTGGGAAATGAGCAACAGATTCCAATCTTCTCTAAAGAAATATTGGCAGCTGATTACTGTTAGGTGAGGAAAAGCTAATCTTTCTGAAGCAAGGGACTCTAGATAGGCTGACTAGGCCTTGGTGGATGAATTGAGGAATTTCTGGGGTCACTAACTTGACACAATAGGCCTTAACACAAATGATAGAGTGTATGAATTCCAGGGAGGGGAGGGTCTGTGGGACGGTGCCAATGAGGAAGGTATAAAAGTGATTAAGATTGTGTAAGATGTTCTGTATGAAATATACAAAAATTCACTTGAAAAAAAAAGCACTGACTGCTTGCTCTTGCAGTAGAGCTACGCGCGGTTCCCAGTGACCAACCTGACACTCTTTTCTGGCCTCCACTGGCATTGCATGTACTTGGTACACTTACATAGCATGCAAAACATTCATTCACCTAAATAAAAACACATTTTAAAAGAACATTAAGATGAAATGAAATTAGTGCAGTTTGTTGGATTTCTCAAGACTGGCATAAATTCTTTGTTGTATTGCCCTGTTTGGAAAGCACAGAATGAATATCAACACTTAACCCCTTCCCATGGCCTAGCAGGTAAGTATTCAAACTGGGATCAGGTGTGTACTTACGAAGATCTTTCTCAGTCATCACGTTGTTTAATCTGCCTGATGATTTTATGAGATGGATGGGCACCATGAGTTCCATTTCTCTAGATCTGGAAAAGAAAATGAGACGCTTAAAATTCAGCAAAATAAACTGGTCAAAGGCAAAGGTGGGTGAGAACTAGAGTAACCTGACTCCTCCTGTTCACTGGTAAAGCAAAGATGAGGATGGAGGAAGGTGGCCCTGAGCGAAAGGTCTTCTGCAAATCTACCCAGAAATGTTTGAAGGAGGGAGACAGGAGGTCCAGAATGAAGAAAGTCAAAAGCCCACTTCAAATACCTGCTTTCTCAAGGCTGGATAGCGGGAATGACTGGGGATGCGGTTCAGCAATAGAGGACTTGTGTAGCATTTGCAGGGCTTGGGCTCCATTCTGAGAAAAGGGAGGGAAGAGAAGGAGGGAGGGAGAGAGAGGAGGGAGGGAGGGAGGAAAAAAAGAAGTGGGAGGGAAAGAGGGCTGAGATAATAGTTCAGTTGGAAAAGTGCTTGTTGCCTAAGCATGAAGACCTGAGTTCCATCTCTAGAACCCATGTAAAAATCCAGGCATGGTGCACACACCTGTAGACCCAGAGCTGGAAAGATGACTTGGCAGCCAGCTGAGCTCAGTTAGTGAGTTTCAGGCCAAGTAAGAAACTCTGTCTTGAAGAATAAAGTAGATGGCACCTGAAGGGTACCCAGAGTTGACCTCTGGCCTCCATATGCATGTGCACAGCCACATGTAACAGAGAGAGAGAGAGAGAGAGAGAGAGAGAGAGAGAGAGAGAGAGAGAGAGAGAGAGAGACGAACATATACATCAACAAAAAGAAGGAAAAGAAAAATAGGTGAGGAAGGAAGGAAGTAAAGGAAGGAGGGAGGGAAGGAGGGAGAAAAAAAGAAAATAGATTATGTTACCTCCACAAAGCCAGGGTTTGATGCCTGTCCTGTGTCCCATTGATGCCTTCTTCCTTGGACTTGCTGTGGCTCAGCTGGAGAGACAGCTCAGTGGTTAAGAGCTCTGGCTGCTCTCGCAGAGACTGAAGTCAGTTCCCAACACCCACGTGGCAGCTAACAACTGGCCCTAACTCCAGTTCCAGTGGATTCAATGCCGTCTTCATTGCACATGCTGTACAGTTACATACATGGAGGCAAAATACTCATACACATAAAAGATAAATAAACGAAATGAATAAATAGTAAATAAGAAGCTCACTCTACATAAACACAGTTTAAAAAACCTTTAGGGAAGCTGGCAAAGAGCACATGAGAACTCACTACACTGTGTTTATATTCTATAGAATAAAATTATTCCAAATCAAGGGTTTATTTTAAAAAGAATTTTTAGTGACTTATCACAGGTTAGTTTTGTTCGTTTGTTTTGTTTCTGTTTCTGAGAGAGGGTCTCACTATGCATCCCTGGCTGGTCTAGGACCCACTGTGTAGATCAGGTTGGCCTCAAACTCACAAAGATTAGCTTGCCTCTGCTTAGTGAGTATTGGGATTAAAGCTGTGCACCACCCCTGACTGGCTTACCATACTTTTAGGAAAAGTTGCCATCTGATGTTGTCATTATCAGCTGACCACTGTAGTTGATATTCTCATTCTCAAGAGAGAAAGAGAAAGAGAGAGAGGTATTTGCATGTGTGTGTGTATATTTCATGCATATTAGCCATGTGCTCTACCTACCACTGAGCTACACCTCCAGCTCTGTTGTTGTTACTAATATTAAACATCATCTAGAGTTATGCTACCAGAGTCTTATCATAGAGTTAGGAAGCTTGTGACAATCCCAGAATATAGACTACAGTGAGATCTGGGGAGATGGTTCCGTGGGTAAAGTACCTGCTGTTCAGCATGAGGACCTGAATTTGAACCCCAGAACCAATGTCAAATAGCCAGGCATAGTGGCATATACTTATAATCCCAGTACTAGAGAATCAGAGAGGAAGATCCTAAGGCTCATTGGCCAATCCGCCTAGTGTAATTGGTGAGCCCCAGGCCAATAAGAGACACTGTCTCAGACCAAGGTGGACAGCACCTGAGGAACAACACCCAAGACCGACCTCTGGCCTCCACATGCACACTTACTTGCACACATATTTGAACGTGCACTCATCAAACACCCCTATATATCTACATAGTCACACCAAAACATTCTTTCTCTGTTACTGGCTGGGTAACCTCGAGCAAATTACTTTTCCCCTCTATAAAATGCCTACACTAAATAGCAAATTAAGAATGTGGTCACATAATAAATAATAATGCCTATACTGAAGGGTTATGAAAAGAATAATGTGAGCTAATAAATGCAAATGTTCGGCTAAATAATTGACAGCTGCTACTGTCATTTGCTGTGTTATTAAGACTCTGATTCCTCTTCTTCACTGTCTTCTGAAATGCTGCCCAGTGTAATAATCAAGACCATATTTGAAAATCAACAAGACATCGTTTGACCTCATTTGTAGGCAAATCTGTCCTTTGGTCTGCTGTAAGGAATTGCTATATGTTCCTTGACCCTATTTTAAGCACACATTTTTTTTTTCCAACAGTATTAAATGTTAGTGTCAGGTCAGCCTTCACTCTTCCCCATCAAAGATCTCTCAGGCACCAGCCCCTGGAAAGTGGCCTTCTTTAATTCAAGAGTGATATTTCTGTGGCTGGTTAACTTTGCTCTAGCTTTCAACATGAGCCAATTGGCTTTAATCACAGGATGTTATTGAAAAAGATTGGGCAGATTATGGGTAGTAAGAGAGATAATTGCCAAGGAGAAACAAGGAAAAAATAAATGAATCTTCCATCTCAGGGAGAAATAAATGGCTTTATTATGGGGTCAGGAGGATGATCCTAAAACTCCCTGTCCAAGAGAAAATGCATAATGGTAGTCTGAGAGTTAGAGAATTTGGCAACTGCAACATGCATGGATCAAAACAGCTTTTAAGGGACAACCTCAGGGGATTGCTTTTCTATAAAAGGAATAAGATGCTTTTCTTTATGCCTCTGAAAATACAGAATCAGAGCCGACTGGAGACACAGCTCACTCATCTGTTGTTCTTTGCAAAGTACAAGAAGAAGCATGATGTTCCACTGTATTAAGACAATGGACAAAAAAAAAAATCATCAAGTTTTCTGAACCCATTTTGCAAGACTTGGGGAGAAAAAAAATTGTATGTTCAGCTCTAAACCGGACAACTATATAACACCCCTCCACTCCCAAGGCTCAGGGAACATCACAGAACAAGAAGGTAGAATGAGCGTAAAAGCTGGAGGATGGGAGGAGTGCTGTGAAATGCTGTCTTCTACACAGGATATGACAGTTATGCCCATGCATCACAGCAGTGAGTTCGTACACAAGACTTGGCCCATTAACATTCCATCATGGATGGGGAGGCGCTCATGAGATCAGATCCCTCCCAGAGGAGCTATAGGCAGCTAATGACGGCTGGGGAAGGGGAGTCATTCCTTAGTGGTCTAGCTACTGGTCTCTCCCCCTAGCAACCCTCAATGGCATATAGATCCTCAGAAAGGGGTGGGTCATCGTGATCCCTCCCCATTTCATGATGGAATGTTGATGGCCCAAGTCATCACAGTTGCTTCCACTAAAATTCTTAGGTTCTTGCCTACAGACTTATTTGAGACATCAACATTCAATGCTGCATTTTGTTCCAACAAATTCTTCCATTCTTGGATATTTGCATGTTTATGCAAAAAAATGAAAAGACCCAGAGGTGATATGACTGGTCCCAAGCTCCCTTAATCTTAGGGGAGAGAGACCGATGCACTCCATAAATCCTAATAGGGCTTGGTCTACCTCAGTCCTCTTGTGTCTTAAAGAAGCCAAGTAAAAGCACTGTGTGGCCTGGTCCTGGCACTCAGAGACTTCTCTGGCAACCACCAGGGGCAGTGAGTCAAGGCTGCCCAAGGCCAGAGAAGTTTTTGTCTTCAGGAGAACCATCTAGGCCCCAAACTTGGCTAGCACATCCTTGATAGCTGCTGATTACTATGGGATGTTAGATGATTTTAAGCAAGTTGTGCTCCTTATCACTATTGCAGATTCATCCTCAATAAAGAACTTCAATAACTGAAGTTATTTGGGACACTGGAAAATGCTTGGACAGCTAACATTACAAACATAGGATGTGTGTGTCTAATCAGTGACAGTGGGTTTTATCATTCACTCTAACCTCCTTTACTGTCTGTCTGTCCATTTGTTCGTTTATTTATTTTTCTTGAGGCAGGATCTCATGTATTCCAAACAGGCCTTTAACTTATACAGTTGAGGATGACTTGGGAATGAGCCACTAAGCCCAGAGATCATACCAAGGGCTTCATGCATGCTAGGCAAGCATTCTATCAACTGTGTAACGTGCTCAGCCGCACCACCTTCTTTTCCTAGTAAGTACTGTATCTGTTTGGAATTGCTTAAATTTTTTCACTATTTCTAGTTACATGCAACTCCCGAGTTAATGAAAATCCTAGCCATCATTAATTTACTGGATAAGAGGCCATTGATATCTAATCCAAATACACACACACACACACACACACACACACACACACACACACCACATAGTATATATTATATTTCCAATAGTAGGATTTTTTAAAATTGCAATCCAAGGGGCCCAGCGGTTAATAGTACTGACTGCTTTTACAAAGGACCCAGGTTCAATTCCCAGAATCCACATGGCAGCTAACAACTGTCGGTAACTCCGGGGAACCCGACGCCCTCTTCTGACCTCCACAGGCATTGCATGATATGGGTGCACTTATCCTCATGTAGCAATGCACTCTTATACATAAAAAAGTTTTAATAAAATAATAAATAAATAAATTGCAGTCCAAGTCACAACTTTTGGAGTCTAAAGTCCACAAGGGTAAGAAAATTCGTTCATTGTATTGAACTCCTTGAAAGCAAATGCCTTTTCAAAAAAATATTTTTTCAAAAACATTTTACATGTATATATTTGGGGGGTACACACATGTCATGGGACACATGTGGAGGTTAGAGTTGGTTCTTTCTTTCTACTATGTTGGTTCTGGAGATTAAACTCAGGTTGTCAGACTTAGGGGCAAGTACTGACATTTGGCCTGCCCCATATGTCTTTTCAGTAACCAAAGAATCATACCCTTGACAAAGGTAAATCTCAGCCCCTTTTCCGCTCATTTAATTTCATTCTGACATTCATATCTTCTCCCAATGTTCTGTGTCCTACATGTGGCTTCACCCTCTGGCTTTGAACTTCCAGACTCTGGAGTCTGTTGGGAAATCATGCCCAGTTTCTCTGAGCAGCCCCTTCCCCAGTCCTAGGCAGATGACTCGTGTTGAGTGTAGCTGCTTTCTGGAAGCTACCTCCTGGAACTGAATGATTCTAGGGTAGGCTGTTCCTAAGAACAGTCACAGTCTTCCTGTCTATTGAAGATTCAAGCCTGGATGGCTATTAATTTTTTGATGCTTAATGTAGAGAGAATAGAATTGTTTTTAATTGATACTACCAAACTCCATGAGGCCTGTACAACAGATGATGGAAGACTGGTTGTACATACTCCCCCGAGAGGAACCAGCACAGGAGAAGCCTGGGTGAGGGGCCAGGTTCCAGTGTCTGGTACTCTCTTTGTGACTCCCTGGTTAACTTCAACCAAGTTATATAAAAGCCTCTGAGTCTGTTTCTTAATCTTTCAAAATATGTCTCATACATGTTTGTTCTAAAGAGCAGGTGAAAATATGTCATAATATATGTCCTTGCATCATTACATGGATATATTAAATCCATATATAAATGTGGGTATTGTGATCATTTTAAAAATATGAAACTATTTCTTGAGTATACATATGGACTATACATCACACCCAGCAGAAGACTATTTATAACATTGTTCAGAATGCTATAAACCATAAATCTGTGCCTTGGGCCAGCAGGATGGCTCAGCTTACAAAAGCCTAGTGACCTGAACTCAATCCCCAAGACTAACGGTAGAAGCGGAGAACTGACTCCTGAAAGTTGTCCTCTGATCTTCACACTTGCACCATGGTACATGTGTACACACACACACACAGACACACGCACGCAGGCACACACAAATAAATAAATAAATAAAATTTAAAATAAAAAAGAAGTTGTACCAATTAGCTTATAGAAATGATATCAATGTTGTGAAACCTTTAATAAAAGATGCCATTTTTTAATTAAATGCAAGAGAGGTTCCCAGTTTTGGTCAATGTTAAACTGTCAGTGAAAAGACCCAGTTCGGTTTTCATTGACAAATAGTTCCGCTGTGTCTATAAATCAGCATCATCTTCTCCTGGCTCTCCAAAATTCTGTAGTTATCAGAAGGCTGCCAGGTAAAATACTGATCAAGGATCCTCAGAACACACTGTCTTACTGGACTGCTCCTACGCTCACTGGCGTGGGGACCAATAAACCACTGCTTTCCATGTCGACTTGGATTTAAGGTACAAAAGGATCAAGTTTCAAGGAACTGTTGCAGGAAAAAGAGAGGATTTCAATTTTTAAAGACATGTTTAGTCACAGAAAAATCCTTTGTTTCTCTTTACTTAAAGCTCTTTCAGAACCTGTGCCATTGATTAAAATACAGGACTCAGGATTCATTCTGAGGTGACTTCCACTTCATCCTACCCGCTTCCCCTGGAGAGTACACTGAGTAAAGACTGGGCCTGGTTCTGCTGTCCCTAACAGACGGAGACAAAGCTACTTTCCCCTTGTTCTAAGAATCAAGGCAGTGCTGTTTCAAATATTTGCTTTTGTTTATTGAGAAATTAGAAAAATAATAACAACCTCTTCTTTTCATAGGAGTTTCATGAAATCAGAAGCTCCACGCCCTCCATCTTCTCACCAGGCAGGTCCTTCTCAGGAGAGCTGAACTGTGTTTCAGGATGCCAGAGAGAGGAGAGGAGATGGGTGATGAATGTATTGTACATAGCATTTAAAGACTTGAAATGATAAGAGATTTTCTCATGAAACCTGAAACACAGCAACCTTCTTTATATCTGGTTAATTTTACTTTAGCATTTAATCAACCCACTTTGCCAGAGGTACCTCTTGCTGTTCTTAATGTTCCTACCTTAATTTTCATAATAAATATCTGAGCTGGAAGATAAGAAATGTCCTTATCATTCAAAGGCTATTGAGATTTTTTTTTACTTAATTTTTGAGAATTTTGTATATGTGCACAATGTATTGTGACCACATTTACCTCATTATCCTCTCTGACCCCCTCCCACTCCTACACACCCCCTTCTTATTCCCAACTAGTCCTTTCTTGTTTTTTACGTGTATATGGCTTGTGCAAGTAGCCATGGCTGGTATTCATGATTCCATCAGTCATGTCATGGTCGAAAGCAGCATTTGATAGGACTCATGCCCCATCCTCCAGCTCCTACAGGGTTTCCTTCTCCCTTTCTGTAAAGTTCCCTGCATCTTGGAAGTAAAAGACTACAGTTTTAGTTCAAAGTCAAGACGAGGAAAGGGAGAAAGCGCTCCTTTGTGTTCCTCCATGATGGACACTCTTTGCTATAAGAATGATTCTGTTGCTATGAAAATTGTATTTCACATTTCAAATGCATTTACGAAGAAGAATTTGTATACTTTGTACAAACAGGTCTTTAAGAACACTGATAGCTAAATGCAAGGCCATAATGGATACAAAAGACAGGTCATTAGGGAAGTATTTAATGAGGTACCAGACTCGGCCTGGAAATCATGGAAGGCTTTTGTGGGTGGCAGCAGAAGTGGTCAGGTGGGGAGCTATCGCTATTTGAGCAGATGGAGCAGCATAACAAGTATCTAAAAACAAGGGCAGAAGGAATAAGAAAGAAGCTAAGAGCTGGGGCTAGAGAGGAGAGAACAGGGTCTGAATGGGAAGGCAGGAGCCAATCGCACACAGGGTCTTGGAAGTCAGGGAAAGTATTGGGGATCTCATTCTAAAGTAATGAAAAACCATAGGAAAGTCTTGAGTAACTAACATAATTCACATTTCTATACATCTTCCCTGGTCTGTGTTTTCTAATTTAATTCAGATGACTTAAGTTAGCGTTGCCCAAATATTCTTGGGTATGGAACTTGCCCTGGATGGTGGTTGACCTGCCAAGGATCATATTCTTTAAAAAAGTGAATTTTCCTGTCCCAGCCAGCAGCTCCACAAATGCCAAGAGTTCCTCCCCTGGAGGTGGGAACCCCATGCCCATCCCCCATGCTGGGACTTTGTCTGGCTTGAGCAGGTCTTGTGCATGCTGTCACAACGGCTGTGAGTTTATACATGCAGCTGCCTGCTGTCTGGGAAACACCGGTTCCTCGTAGTCGGTCACAACTTCTGGCTCTTAAAATCTTTCTGCCCCCTCTTCCTAGACGACCCCTGAGCTTTGCATGGAGAGGGCATGATATTGGTGTCCTATTTAGGGCTGAGAACTCCATAGTCTCTTATTTTCTGCCAGTTGTGAGTATTTGTGTTAACTGCTTTCTATTGCAAGAATAAGCTTCTCTGATGCACTAATACGTGGTATAGCGATAAGTCATTAGAATTCATTTTATTTTATTTTTAATTAATTAATTTTTATTTTATGTGTATGCGTGTTAGGCTGACATGTGTACAGGTGTACCTGTGTCATGCACTGTCGGTGGAGGACAGAAGAGGGCATTGGATCCCTTGGAACTGGAGTTATGGGACAGTTATTAGCTGCCATGTGAATGCTGATTCAAACCCGGGTTTTCTGCAAGAACTGTCAGTGCTCTTAACCACTGAGTCATCTCTCCAGCCCTAGAATTCATTTTAAAATTATGTCAGTTTAGTAAAACATTAATAGTAGATTCTCACCTAGGGTCTATGACCTAGCTAGTCACAGGTTCTTGACCTAATAATGGTGCCAGGTATGTATTCATATCATAGAGTGCGCCTTAAATCCAGTCAGAGGATGGTTGATTACTCCCACAGTATTTGTACCACTATTATACTTTCTAATTTCCTAACCTCTATGGGTTTTCCCAATGAAATACACATAGCTAAGGATTCAAATCTGACATCCCTATTTGAGAAAAAACATGCCTTTCTGGGCCTAGGTTACCTGACCCTGAATAATTGTTTCCAGTTTCATCCATTTACCTGTGAATTTCATAATTTTGCTTTTCTTAATAGCTGAATAATATTCCATTGTGTAAATATATCGCATTTTTCTTATACCATCATCAGTCGATGGACATTTAAGGTGTTTCCATTTCCTGACTCTTGTGAATAGAGCAGCAATAAACATGATGAGTAAGTATCCCTGTACCAGGATACAGAGTCTTTTGGGCATATGCTCAAGAATGGTATCGCTGGATCTGAGGGTAGATCTATTTCTAGCCTTTTGAGGAATCTTCATATTGATTTCCATAGTGGCTGCACAGTTCGCACTTCCACCAGCAGTGAATAATTGTTCCTCTTTCCCTACATCAACACTAGCATTTGCTGTTTTGTTTTTTGGGTCTTAGCCATTCTGACTTAGATAGGTTAAAGTATCAAAATAGTTTTAATTTGCATTTCCCTGATGACTAAGGATATTAAATATTTTTCCAACCATTTGTATTTCATGGTTTGAGAGCTCTCTGCTTGGTTTCATGCCCCATGTTTTATTAAGTTGGTTGCTTTCTTGATGCTTAGTTTTTTAGTTCTTTGTATATTCTGAGTATTAGCCCTCTGTCAGATGTATAGCTGGCAAATATTTTTCTCATTCTATAGGCTACCTCCTCACTGGAATAATGGTGTCTTTTGCATGACAGAACTTTTTAGTTCCATGTGGTCCGTTTAACAATTGTTGGTTCTAATGCCTGCCCTCTTGGGGTCCTGCTTAGAAAGTCCTTTAAGTTCTTATATATTCCCTGTTTCTCCTCTATTGGATTCAGAGTGTCAGGTCTTATGTTCATCCATTTGGAATTGACTTTTGTACAGGGGGAGAGACAGAGATCTAGTTTTGTTCTTCTTCATGCAGCTATCCAGTTTGTCTAGCACCATTTGTTGAAGATATTGTCTTTTCTCCAATATCAATTTTTGTCTTCTTTGACAAAAATCAGGTAGCCATATGTGCATGAACTTATATCTGATCTTCAATTCTACTCCACTGATCAACGTGTCTGTTTTTTTTTTATGCCAGTATCATGCTGAAGAAACGGTGTTGCTTTTTAACTCTGAACCCTCTATCTTCAGTTCTTCTTTTAGGAGTGGTGAAGGAAAGAGACATTTAACTAATTACACCCAGAAAGCCAAATAACTCCGTCACTGATCTGAGTCATAGACTAGAGTTGAACCTTTGTTGTTCAAGGCTTTTTCAGATGACAAGAAAGGGTAAGGGAAGGCTTCCCATGGACACACTGCTATTGCAGGTAGCTTATTCCTTGCAAAAACTTCTTTGCCTTCCAGAGTTTAATTAAAAGCTATAATGATTAAGTCATGCTGTGGGTGATCCGGAGGAAGGTACTTCCTGATAACTCTCCAGAACTTAAATACAACCTTTCCATATGGAGGTGTGCTCCGCTATGTCAATCTTGATGGGCCACCTGTCTCCCACTGTAGATAGATATGACTTAGGAACTGTCGCTGAGGCACAGGACTTCCCCACCCAGATCTCTGAACCTTAAGAAGTTGATGCAAAGACACACAGCTAGCTAGGATTCTTCCTGGTGGGGATGCGGTGCTAGTGTCCAGAAACCGGACAAATCCCATAGTGTGATTTGGCATTTTACTGCCTGCCTCCCTTAGATCTCCATGTTTGTCCATCCAAGCATCCTAGGAGCCCTCCAATACCCTCCTGATAACTTCTTTGCAGGTATTTTTCTGGTATTGATGACCAAGAACCCTCATGAACAAATAACACACATTGACACACACACTTGTTATTTGCCAACTACTGTCTTCAGGGCTTCTTAGAAAGAAGCTATATGCCAGAATAATTTACTTTATTAAGAAAAAAACAAAATAAAATATAGCCTCTTTTTCAATCTCAGAGGTCAAATAATTGCTTTATTCCAGCAGCATAAAATTGGAAGTGACGTGAAATAAATAGGCAAATTATACTCCAAACACTCACCAGGCTAGTATGTAGCCACTTGAAACATAATTAACAAAACTGTGATGCAACATGGAAAAAGATTGAAATTGCAGCAGGGTAAAGATTTAAAAGCAAATTGCCAAGAAGTAGAAGGATCCTGTGACGCTGAGAGTTGCTTGCTGGAGAGTGAATATATGTAGGCTTCTGGTCTTTAATCGCTAGTTGTTAGGCAAAGCTAAATCTAGGTCAATGCCATATGCAAACATTCACACATTTCATCTTTAAGTAGTTTTGAAGGCTGACATCTTCAAGGGGTGGGAAAATAGATCAAATAATAGCAAGAGAGGGTCTGTCCCATCATAGTTTTGTTCAACAGCTGTGGTGGTATAACCACCTAAACCCTCTCTCGAAATAGCCCCAGTCTTCAGAAGCCCACGCAATGCAAATAGCTGAGGTAAAAAACAAGTATGTGTTATCCTTACATGATGACTATTAGGATTTTTTTTCTCCTTTCTCTTACTTTTGGGAAATGGCATAAGTGACTGTCATTAGAAAACCTGAAAAGTCTCTGGTTGAAGAACTTCCAAGCAGGTCCTTTTACATCCTTCACTAAGATTGCCTTATGTCCTTCTTCGACACTCACCACTTGTCAAAGTTCCTGGTCATTTCCCCTTTCAAAGTGCATTTTTTCAGTTTTTTAAACAAATTTTAGAATATGATTGGTTAAGTCTAATTAAAATAAAAACAACAGAATGTAGCTCAGTGGTAGAGATGGGAGATGGCATGCATGAGGTTCTGTTCACTTCTCAATACTGAGTGTGTATGTATGCATATATATGAAATTTAACTGGGAAAATATGTGATGTATATATGATAGTTAAATGGTTGTTATATTTTTTATCCATTGATACATCTAATAATTCTACTTATTTATGGAATGCAATGTGGTGTTTTGATACATGTATGCACATAATAGTCAAATCAAAATGATCATCCATACATTTATCACTCCGTACATTTATCATTTCTTCATATTGTGAACATTCAAAATCCTTTCTTCTAGCTATTTAGAAATATACATTACTATTAACTGTAGTCACCCTACTGTGGTAGAACACCAGCACTCACCCCTCCTCCCTACCTGTAATTTTGTGCCCTTGACCAGCCTCCTTCTTCTAGTCCCTCACTCCCAAGTCTTCAGTAACCACATTGTACTCTCTTTCCAGAGTCAACTCTTTGATAGTTCACAGGTGAGACAGGTCATCTGGTGTTTGGTTTTCTGTTCCCGGCTGGCTGTTTTCACTTTTCATAACATTCTCTGAATTCAGCCATCTCTTGTAGCAAACAGCATGATTTCCTCTTTCTTTACGGCTGAATTGTGTAGTAGGTCACCTTTTCTTTAACCATTCATCAGTTCATAGACAGTTAATCTTGGTTCCTGTGAATGGTGCTGCAGTAAATGTGGACGCAAAGATGTCCTTCTTTTCAACATACTGATTTTGTTTGCTTTGGCTAAATACTCAGTAGTTGGATTGTTAGATCTTATGGTAATTTTTGAGGAATTTCCTCACTCTTTTCCATACTCTTACAATGTATAGAACAACAGTTAGGAGTTCCTTTTCTCTATAGTTTTACCAACATTCATTCCTTCTGTTTTATTGATAATAGGAGTTTTAACTGACATGAGATCATATCTCATTCTGCTTTTGATGGTCAGTACTGTTAAGCATCCTTCCAGATGCCTATTGACCATCTGTATATCTTCATATGAAAAATGTCTATAAAAATATTTTGCCAAATCATTGTTGTTCTTTTAAAAAAATCTTTTTTGCAGTCTTGAGAACTTGAACAGACCAGGGAAGCACTCTCCCACTGAGCTACACTCACAGCCTTGGTTGTTATTCTTTGTATGTGTACATGTGTGCATGTATGTGCATGCATATTCATGCTAGTGTGTGTGAGTGTAAATGTATGTGTGCAGACCAGAGGACAACCTCAAGTGTCATGCTCCGCCCAACATTTTTTGACACAAGGTATCTCACTGGCCTGTAACTTACCATGAAGGCTAGGTTGACTATCCATTGAACATGTTTCCGCCTCCCTAGCACTGGAATTATAAACATACCACCATGCCCAGTTTTTTGCATGGGTTCTGGGGATGATTGATGACTTGGTTATCTCTCTGACCTCCTGGTTGTTATTCATAATAATTTCATTAATTCATTAATAAAACATTTTTCATGAGAAAGGGGTTGTTAAATATATGATAAAATGGTCAAACTTCACTACTAAAACTGGTATGATTTCACCTATCACACTCATGAAGGTAAACATTGTTACTGGTCAATGTCTACTACTATATGGGGGAATGGACTCTCCTAATATGCTGTGAAATTTATTTATTCATTTTGAAACAGAGTTTTACTACGTAGCCCAGGCTAACCAGTTCATGATCCCCTCACCTCCTGACTGCTAGGATTACAAACTTCTACTGCTAGGCTCAGTCTCGTTTTTACTATAAATGTGTTAACTTTATAAAGGAAAATACTCTCCTTTTTTAAAACGTAGAGGAGCTAGAAGGTAATTCAGTTGGTAAAGCACTTACCACATGAGCACAAGGACTTGAATTTGATCTCCAGAACCCACGTGAGAAAGCCCGCCTTGGTGAGGCAGACTTGTAATCCCAGCAATGGGGAGAATGAGACAGGTGGGTCCCTGGAGCTCCCTGGATGGCCAGCCTAGCCTACTTGATGAACTCCAGGCTAGAAAAAGACCCTGCCAAAAAGAAAGGTGTCCACCTTTTGATTTTGTTTTCCTTAGCTCACCAGCCCACTTCCATTTTTAGGGCTACTTTCCCTTTCTTTTTAAAAATATTTTTAGTTTTAAAATAAAATAATATTTTATTTTATTGTGTATGAATGTATTGCCTGCATGTATGTAAGCACACCCATGTCACACAATGCTCATAGAGGTCAGAAGAGGGATCCCCTGGAACTGGAGTTACAGATGGTTGTTAGCTACCATGTGGGTGCTTAGAATTGAACCCATGTCTTCTGCAAGAGCAGCCACTGCTCTTAACTGCTGAGCCATCTCTGCAGCCTTACTTTTCTTTTTTAATAAGCTGTCTCTTTCTATTTACTAAAAAAAAAAAAAAAAACCAAGGTGGATGGTGACATCTGAGGACGGATAACACCCAAGGCTGCCCTCTCTATACATGCACACACAGACACAGACACACAGACACAGACACACATGTACTTGGACACATGTGTGCACCCACATGCATATTACCTACACATTCTTGTGTATTCTTACACACACATAGGCACACACAGGCACACATGGGCACACACACAAAGTGAAAAATAAGCGTGAGTCTCTTAGAAACACCCATTCTGTGTGTGGAAAGACTCATTTTTTTCCTCAGGATTTTACTACCTAATAAAATGGCCTGTACATTGTTTTTACTGCCTAAAGTCTTCAGAATAAATGTGTGCCTGTTATCCCCCAATGACTCAGCCTAGAAAGATTAATCTGTGGTTTTGGTTTGAGAAATGAAGCCTATTAAGTGGTCTTAAAAACAAAAGTGGGCATCATTGTTCATGCAAATTATTGATGCTTTAAAAGGTCTCAAGCTTGTGTGGCTTTCTCGTCTTTGCACTTTAATTGAGATCAGGGGAAAGACAATGGAGAGGGAGTTCTGCAATGGAGCCATCCACCTGTCCAACACATGTGAAATGAAGACCAACAGAGGCTCTGAGATGACAGTAGGGCTTTGATTTGTGATTATAATTAAAGATCAAGGTGAGGACCTGGTGCCCGAAAATTTACCGATAGAAATGAATAAATCCTGTCTCAAATACCTATGCACAGCTCAGCTACAATACAACAGGGCATATTACCAGCCATCAGAACACCCTCATCAACTGTCTTTCAGCCTGGAACCTCACAGAGTCAAGATGGAAGGGAAGAAGGAGGATTCCCCCTTAGGCAGCCAGGTCAGCAAAGTAAGCCCAGGGACACAACAAGGCATCAAATGTATTCAGTGAACACACATTCTCATCTGCCCTGTCTTCCATCCAACAGACTGCTTCTTTGCAGACCTTCAAAGGGAGACCAACTGTTAGTAGACTGTGGGAAAAAGGTACCCTCGTACACTGAGGAGGGAGTGTAAATTGGTGTACAATTTTGGAGGACATGCAATTTGGCAGTTCCTGTCAAATTTTGAAAAGTACATACAGCTTGATTGACAGGACTCTAGGTTCCAAAATCCTGGGAAGAAGATATATGTACTATGTAGCAAAGCCTTTGCAGCATCGTTTATAGTAGAAAAGTTCCAAACAGCCTATGTACCAATCACCACACGGTCATTTAATAATGTATACTATGTCTTCACAACAAAGCACTACATGACGGTTAAAACGGAAAGACTGGGTGATGATGACATAGAAAAGAGCTTTTTGTTTGAGTCAGGGTCTCATATCTCAGACTGGCCTCTGGCTATCTAAGGAGCTAAGGATGATCATTAATTTCTGATCCTGCTGCTTATTCTGATCTTCCTACTTGCTGAGGTTACAGCCATGTGCCACCACACTCAGTTTTATGTGGTACTAAAGATTGAACCCTAGGCTTCATGCCTGTTAGGCAAACACTCCATCATCCCTAGCCCAGAAAGCAATTTATTTTAAATAATACTTTCTGGGAACAATCTTTTTATTTCTATAAATGAATGTGTGCGTGTGTGTATGCATGTGCCTGTGTGTGTCTGTGTCTGTGTCTATGTCTAAATGCCATTTAGCATTGAAAAGAATTTGATCAAGGTCCGCCTGGTTTACAAATGAAGTTCCAGACCAGCCAGTGCTACGTAGTGAGGACCTGTCTCCAAAAACTAACAAACAAGAAAAGGAAAAGAAAGACTAGATATTAAAGCATTAATATGGGTTCTAAAGAGGATGTGGTTGAGATTGAAATGAAAGAAGGGGTGACTCACCTTCCTTTTGAATTTCTGTAGTTTAAATCTGAAATTTTGAAATTTTTCTTTGTTGTTTATTGTTATCTCTTTTTAGAATATTTTTATTATTTAAATATTTTATTATTCATTGTTTGTTTTTGTGTGTATTTGTGCATATGTCTGTGGGCACGAACATGCCATCGCATGTGTGTGGTGATCATAGTACACCTTTCAAGAGTTGATTCTCTTCTCCTACCATGGGGGAATGTTCTGGGGATCAAACTTAGATCTTCTGGCTTGGTGGCAAGCACATTTACCCACTGAGCCTACTCGCTGGCTACATATTGTTATTTCTTAAATGATTTTTTTTAATTAAGGCTCAAAACCTACTTCTGTATGCTCAGTCTTCCAGTGCTGAAGCTCTGTTCAGGCTGACACAAACTCCCTGTGATCTCAGTTCCTCCCAGCCCAGAGGACCTGAATTCAGGGAAAAGTCAGGTTATGAGAGCTGAATTGTTTTGGCTCCAGGAGTTGAATACAGGGCCTTAGGTAAGCAGCACTTGTTACTAGTAGATGATGAGAGCCGGGATCAGAAATGCCAATAATACTGGCCTCAGCAATATTGTATTACCCTTTTTCTGAGCCCACTTGGTTCTCAACCCCAGGTAGAACTGAGCACACCATTTGTAAAATGGACCACACTAAAGTGCTAAGTCTGGAGAATACTGTTGGCTGAAAAACAAATATTCTCCATTCAAGCTTCTGCCTTCTGTCAGAACAAATGTCTCAGTTATTCTGACTGGTTCTTATAGTGTCTTCAGGTTAGGGGAGGCAACCAGGCAAAGGACTGCCACAGTGTGGCATTCAAGAGTCCTGGGTTCAGTGTTCTTCTCTGCTCTTCAGGGGCTGGTTCTCTCATATTACCCGTGATTCTCTCAAAACTCACCTTCCTTTCCTTGGCTGGGGCTGCATCTATCTAATAGATAGAAACAGAAAGAGATGGTTCTTCATCATCTTCATGATGCTTTCTAAATATTTTCTCAAAGTCTCTTCTACGTCTAATATGCATTAATTTAATCTATATAAATGAAGACTGATAAACCCATTAACCAATAAACTCTCCCCAGTTAGTAATTGGATATTGAGTAATCCTTGATAAGTCAGTGTCCGCCTATAATGAGGTCTTTTAAAGCTGTTTTTGGTGTCAGAGGAGAACTGTGGTTGGCTGCGCCCTGCCTGGGCAGCATGTGCAGTTGACTGTTCCTAGGAAATTTCTCTGCCTCTCACCCTCTTCCTTCACTTTGCCTCTTTGCGAATGCCTCCGGTGCCCTGGGTGGGGAGGTTTTCCTGGAAGTGCTGACTCACAGACTGAACTTGGTTGTGAATACCTAGTTCCAAAGCTCTCCTGAGAAAGAACTGCTTCCCTCCCTTTGGGTTTGTTCAACATGGATAGGACATGAGTATCCGAGAACCTGATACCCAAGGGAAGAGACAGCACGGGGTCCCCCACAGGGATGCCATTCTCCGTCTCTTCTCTGGAGATGGAACCAGAGATGGAACCACTTGTCTTCTCTGTGTATGTGTGTTTATGCCTCTTTTTCTAAGGAAAGAAAGAAAACAAAAGAAGAAGCAAACGAGGAAGGAAGGAAAAAGAAAGGAGGGAAGAATGGGAATAGGTGGGAAACTTGAAAGCTGAATGACAAGAGGGCCTGGTAGAGAGAGGAAGAGCGCAGGATGGTGCCTGTAAGGGCAAAGGGGCGGGGCTGTGGGAAGGAGCAAATCAGAAGTCCTAAGGGCCTCAGGACTTGGGATATAGATCAGTTGGTAGAGTGCTTGCCTGGTATGCATGAAACCCTAGGTGTGAATCTCAGCACCACGTAAACTAGATGAGGCAATACATGCCTGTAATCCCAGCACTAGGGAGCTGGACGTAGGAAAATCAGAAGTTCACGATTGTCACCAACTACATAGTGAGTCCAGGGCTAGGCAGTGCCACATGAAGACCCTATCTCAAAAACAAAGCAAAACAACAACAACAGCAAACCCCCAGGAGTCTTAAAGTCTTAGGGGGTCTAGGAGATGGGAGGCAGTGGATCCCACTCCATGAAAAACAAGGCCTGCTCTTTCCATGGTCCTTCAGCTCCGCCCTCAATATAGTCATCTCTGTCCTCTTCCTCGAAGGATCCCTTCACCTTCTTGTCCTGAAACTCAGCTCTTTTTCTGCAGCATCTTCCGATGGTCCCCACTGCTTTCCATGTCCCTCAGAACTGCGTAGCCTGACTTCCCTGGCACATGTAATGCCTGGGGATGAAATCTCCCATTTTTGTGGTTGTTTGTCACGTGAGGTGCATCAGTCCTGAAGCTGCAGATGTGTCAAGTTCATAACCTTCTCCTCCTCAAGTTGCTTTTGGCCATGGTGTTTATCACAGCAGCAGAGAAGCAAACTAATATAGTTACCAATAGTCTCCGCATTGATAAATCCCACAGTCAATTCTCAGTCTTCATCCAACTTGATCTATCTGTAGCATTTGAGACTATAGCCAATCTGCAGTTGATTGCTCTCTCCTTCCTGGAACACTCTCCCCACTGGCCTTCTATGTACTACCTTCCTTGGTCATCTGTCTGTCTCACTAGCTGCTCCATTCAATCCCCTTCACTGATTTCTCTTTATCTCCCAGAATCTTAAATAATGACATGGTTCAGAGCATGATCTTTAAACCTCTCCTGTGTCTACAGTGACTCTCTCACTGATTTTATTCAGTCTCACCATCTTAAAACCCCGTATTCACACACCCAGCCCTTATATGGCATTTCTATTTGATGTTCAAACCCAATAACAAATTTGAAATGTTTCTCCATGGACCTTGTTTTCCTTGCTTTTATAAATGTCAAACCCACTCTTCCTGTTTTTAAGGCAAAGACCTTAAAATTGTTGTTGTCTAGTCTTCCTTTCATGCCCTGTCCAATGGAGGTGGTACACATCTTACAATCCCAGCTCTCAGGAGATGAAGGCAGCTTGAGACTAGCCTGAGCTATATAGCTAGATTTTATCTCAAAAATCAAAATAACAAAAATTCTTTAAAATATAACCAGAATGTGTCTGGTGTGGTGGCACATACCTTTAATTCTAGGACTCAAGAGGCTGAGGCAGGCATATCTTTGTGAGTTCAATGCCATCCTGGTCTACATAGTGAGTTCCAGCCCAGCTAGGGCTACAGGAAGACCTTGTTTCAAACCAAACAAAAAAGTTCAAACTATAACCAGAATCCATCCACCTCACACAACTACCACTGCTCCCAACACCAACTCTTGAGCGGCTTGTTAGAACTGTGTCCCATGTACTCCAGTGTTGCTGTGGATATCACTGTGGCCTCTCACCACAATCTTTCCTTTTTTCTCCTTTTATGTGGATTGCTGGGTTTGGTCAATTCTATCTGTAGTTTGCCTTGAACTAATAACTAAGATCTAGACAAAGGATGAGAGCAGGAGATGTGCAGCAATTTCAAGGTGAACATAAAGACTATGGACATTGCCCCTGCACTTTCTACTGCCCATGAACTGTAATCTGGAACAAATATATGGATATATACCCTCCCAAAATCAATGGCCTAAGAGAAGCCTAAACTAATGTTCTATGAATATTTCTTCCTCAAACACACACATCAGGTTGCTAGATAAGGGAGAAGTACATCTTTAACCCACTAAATTACTGACTGTAACCATGTGTTGTGGAAACCCAGTCTTATAACTAATAAAATCACCTCAGGATAATAAAACCTAAGGTTCTTCAGGAGCTTAAAAAAAGGTTTGATTTCTGGCACCACCTTCCAAAACTAGCAGCTCCAAATACCAGCCCCCCAAAAAGGTAAATTCAGCAGTGATGAATATTTACATGATTGATAATGCTTCAATGAATCAACAAAGTACTTGCAATAAAACTCTATGTATATATCAAGACAATAAAGTTTATATCACAAATAATTTATTGAAAATTGTTTCAAAACAGTTTATAACAAAAAAATTGTAGAAACTGTGGGTACCTATTATATTGAGATGATGTAGCATAGAACCTCAAAGGAAAAGAGCCTAAAATCTTAGGATGGCCTTAATTTAATCTATTGAATAGTTGAGTTACCTTGGAAAAGGTACTCAAAATAAGATTTAGTAATTATCTCCTGTAAAATGAAGAGGGAGGAAAAGAAATATATTGTAAAAGATTAGAAATAAAAGATTAAAAATACATTGGTTTTATGGTTGGGTTGTTTTTTATTTGTTTTGGTTGGTTTCTTTTTCTTTTTTTTTTTTAAGATAAGGTCTCTGTATAACCACAGCTATCTTAAAACTCAATATATAGACCAGGTTGGCCTCAATGTCACAGAGATTCACCTGCCTCTGCACCTGAGTGCTGGGATTAAAGGCATGTTCCACCATACCTGACTAGCGGTTTTTGGGGTTTTGTTTGTTTTTATCTTATTTTTTTGTTCTGAGACAGAGTTGCACTGTGTAGCACTGGTTAGCCTGAAACTCACAACTAGGCTAGCCCCCAACTTACAGAAATTCATCTGTCTCTGCCTCCCAAGTGCTGGGATTAAAGTTCTGTGCCACTATACCAGGCTAAAAACATATTGGTTTTGAAAATGAATTGAATAGGGACTGGAGAGATGGTTCAGTGGTTGGAAGTACTGGTTGCTCTTGCAGAGGACCTGGCTTTGGTTTCCAGCACCCACAAGACTGCTAACAAAGGTTAAAATTCCACTGTCAGGGGATCTGATGCCCCCTATTGGCCTCTGGGGGCATTATACAACAACAGTTTCATTTACATACATGTAGGCAAAGCACCCATATACATAAAATAAAAATAATTTAAAAATAAAAGAGAAAATACGTTGAATTAAAAGAAGAGAATAAATGCTATTACATACATTGTAAGCTTTCACAGAATCTCAGTGTTTGAAAAGAAATATAGGAGTCAGTTAATTTCCAACCCAACAAAGTTACTTGGAAAGATTGCTTTGGGGGGAAGGAAAGGAGGAGAGAGTAGTGTCCCTCTGTGTAACTCAGGCTGGCCTTGAAGTCCCAGTTTTCCTGACTAAGCCTCCCAAGTGCTGGGATTAGAGATGTGTGCCACCAGACTTGAATGCAAAATATATTTGTTACTTTTAGGGACAGGGTCTTATGTAGCCCAGGCTAGTTTTCAATTCACTGTGTAGCGGGTATAACCTGGAACTGCTCTTCCTGCCTCCACTTTGTAATTGGGATTACAGGCATGGGGAGTCATGATTTGTTTGGGGTTAGTTTTGCTTGTTTATTTACTTTTTTAGTTTTCGAGCTGTCATTCATGGGAGCTGGGAGCGGGAGCGGAGCATGGCGGGCACATGGACGTCAGAAGATAACTTGTGGAAGCCAGTTCTTTCTTTCCAACATGTCAGATTGTCAGGCTTGGCAGCAGAAGCTGAGCCGTGTTGTGTTCACACACAGATACACTCAGAGGTAGCTAAACATTGTAAACATCGATATTACTAAGTAGACAGTAGACATTTGTATTCTGTATTTTTAAAGTTCATTCACATACAAGAAACTAGTAACACTGGCCCCTTCCAGTTAGCAAGAATCAAGTTCAGGGTGGGAGGGTAAAATGAGAATTTTGGCAAAACCTGTAATCATATTCAAAAAATAATCATATTGAAATCATGCAGTTAACTAACCAACAAATAAAATCAATGCATTTGGAATAATCTTGATACAGCTGGAGTTGGGGAGTAACCACCTCTTAGTTTTCTTAAGGACTCCACACAGCTTAGCCTTTGTCCACACCTTGATCCCCCGAGCATTCCCAATGTCTCTCTCTGTTCACTTACCATACAAAGCAGTCTGGTCCATTGTTGGACTGCTGCAACTGTTAGCATAGTGTTCTGTGTAAGTCTGTGTGAAAGTGAGCAATTCCAGAAGCTTCAGACTGTGGGTGGGGAGTATCTGACCCGCAGCACAGAACTGAATTCCTATAAGATAGCAACGAGCTTGATGAGAGGATTTACTGACTATCCTTCTGGTGGGTCTCTGACTGTCACCATAACAGAAAACTGATGTTAATTTTATCTTCAAATTTTTGCTTGACCTACCAATATAGCTGTGGCTCTGGTTATCAGGAAGCTCTCAAAGTCAGATACAAGCTCTTATTTAATCAGCATTGTACCTGTCTTGTCCCTAACTGTTATTATCTAAAGCAATTAGGTTTCCTTATTGCCAAACATCATAGATACAACATCCAAGGAACTGAGTACTGTCTAATCCTAGGGGCAAAGTAGGCTTTCTTGGTAAATAAATGTGTCCATTTTCCAATCTAAAAGCACAAAAGGAACCAAGAAGAGAGAATAAATCACTTTAAAGGAGTTAAGGAGGAAATGTTTAATTTTTCACTTGGCTCCATGGTTTTGGACTGGAAACCAATCCTTTCATCTCAAAAGACTCTACCAATTGCCTTTCTTTCTCCCACCTCCACTACTTCTTATTCTCATTTAAATAGCTTGCAACTGTCAAGTAAGCATTGTTATCAATATTGCGTCTGGCCCAGATGGATTAGAGGGAGAATGATGTTTGTGGCTCACTGTAATCCCTCCATCAACTCCAGGATTGCCAGTTTCTCCAGGGAATGTGGCAAAGCCACAGAAAATCCCCAAAGACAAGATGTTGCAGGAGTCTCTCTGGTTTAGATGGCAAACACTGAAGAAGTAATACAGGCAAAGAGATGGGAGGGAAGTCCTGGTCTGCAAATGAGCTGAGCGGCAGCTGCAGAGTGAGTCGCTCCCTTCCTCCGAGGGTGGCTGCAGCAGGTCAGTCTCTGAGGAATGAGCACTTCCATGCAAGTCTTCTGTTTCCAAGATGAACCCAAAAGCCAGCTGCTTCAAGCAGCCTCATATGGAATCAGAGCTGTGTGTTGATGTAGCCTCCAGTCTAGCTCTGTTTCCAAGTCCAAAAATAGAGTTGATGGAAGCTTTGAACAAATCTTTACATTCTCTGTGCTTGGGTTGCTCTAAATTGGATGACATTTGCCATTCACTTTCATCATGGAAATTGAGGTGAAACAGCTACAATGGGAGTTGTAAAATTAAAAATATATGTATTTTTTGAGATTGTACAGCAAGAAAAATAAGGCATAAAGTAACCATTCTTTACTTCTGTAAGCAGTAATGTATATTTATTGATATTCATAGTGCACGCACAGCCTATGGGAAGATAGCAAAGGCAGACAGAGTGAGGCTGAATATTAACAGAAAAAACACAGAATGAGGAAAACACTAATACCAGCTGAAGGACTCACGTTCCCTGCACTGAAAATAAATGGGCATCGTAAAGTATGTTATAGGCAGCATTAACAGCATTTATTTTTCTACTCTGAAACATTTTGGGCTTTGTATAGGACTGTGTTAAATTCTTGGTGTGTTTTATTCGTTGGAAATTGCTATAAACAAAATAAAAAATATTCAGCCTTGTCTGCCACACATAGAGTATTTAAAAGGGACTTCAAGATGGTTAAAATGCTTTATCTGAAAATACTAATTACCCAACAGAAGATCTGGAAAGAGAAACAGAGGCGCACAGGTGTCTTTCTAGAGCTTCGGAGCCCTAAAATTACCATAATCAACATGAACAGGACAGGTACTCAAGAATCAAGGACTTAATGACCAAAAAACCACCACAAACGTTGAAGGAGTTGAAGGTAACTTTTGTTTTTAGAATAGTTTCAGACTCTAAGTCATGGTTACATCAATACTTGGAAAATGTTTAATTTTTAAAATACACACACACATAGATGTATGTATGTATGTATGTATGTATGTATGCATGTATATAGTGTCTCCTGGCAATCTTGGCTTCATTTTGAATCCTAAAATAAAACTTGTGTTATACACAGAAACTGGGCAACTTAGTATTTTTTGCCTTCTCCCTCTAGTTTCTCTGAACTTCGCACACCTGTTTCATCTGTTTTGCATTAGGCATTAAAGTGGGAGAAGACCTCATTTCAAATATATAGAAAAACCAAATAGGGTTTTAATTATCAAATATTATTTCTACCATTTTTGCACATTTTGTGTTCCTGCCCCACAGCAGGAAGAGAGTCATGGAAGAGGGAAATCTGATCTTCCTATATATACCCCTACCAAATGTCCGATTGATTTATTTTCCTCCCTGCAAACAATTGGAAAGTAGCAGTCCCTTAAATTTGCACAGTCTCTAGGGAATAGTTCACTTCCTTGTTGAAAGAGGGAGTTGAGAAGTCACCATCAGTTCTGTGATTTCCTCAGCAAGACAGACTCTTATACCCCAAATTTGAAACTATGAACTATAGTATTGCACAGATGATTGTGTCTGGTGTTTAAAAGGCCCCTGGGGAGGGCTAGTCAAAATATTTACATTTCTCTCAGAAAATGTAATGCAAAGAAAAAGAGAAACAGTGAGAGATGAATCAAAAGGAAAACTTTCCTTCCCTGGGAAGCTAGAGGTGTCCAGCCATTCTGCAAGGACAGTCCTGTTCTCTTCATTTAGTGGATCACACATCTTGCCTGTAAGCATTCATCTACTACAGCAAGGTGCCAAAATTAGGCTTGCATTGATTTCTGAACTCCCGGAGTTAATAGAAAGCCTCCATCATCCCGCCCTAAGTGGGTGTGTTTAATTGTCCGTGCATGCTCCCCGGGGCACCGCGAGGGTCTTGTAAATAGATGAGTGAGTGATGGGCACGTATAGTTTTTCCACAAAGTGGAGCTAGAGGCTCAGAGTGAGTGGACCGGCTTGGAAGCGTGTACGAGGGTGCATCGGTACCGGGATGGAGTTGGGGGTGAGGGAAGCCAGGAGAGGATTAGCGAAGAAAAGTGGCCCAACTCCCTCCCTGGTATTTGTAGTCTGCCTGTCACTTGGCTCCTTCTAGCCCTTAGGGTGGCGACCATGCTCTCCGGGTCCGGCAGGAGACTGACCCCCGAAGTCGCCTTCCGGGCCGGTCTCCGAGAGAGGGCCCCCAAAAGAAGCTGGAGCGAGGACCTAGCCTTGAGGCTTGGGGCCAACATTGGAACCCCGGAACTTCTTCCAAACCAGAGTCCTCTGATGTCCAAGAGCTGGGCCTGAAGCTGCCCCGCAGCAGGACCCTGGCTCCGGGGCTCCGCAGGAGAGGCGGCGCGGGACCTGCAGACTCTTCCTCCTCCGGGCGGTGGCTCAGCTCCCCCCACCCACATCCAAAACAGCACCTCTGACCACGCCTTCGGAGCAACACTCACGATTCCTGTTAGAACAAGCTGAAAGTGAGGGTTGGGCGGAGAGGCCCCAGGCTGGGGGTCACGTGCGCCCCCGTCACTCCGTCTCCCCTCGCCTCTCCAGTTCGAGTTATGCCATCAAGCTAATATATTGTGACTGCTCTTCTCTCCTGTGACAAAGACTTGCAGCTGCCTCCAAATCAATAGACGTCAAAGAAATATGAAAACAATCATGACACAAAACTTAAGTCCTGGCTGGAGTCTACACAATCAGAACAGTGCTTCTGTTCTCCAAGCCGCCGATTAATTTATCCCAAAGTTTAGTCAAATTTTTATTCCAGTACCCTTTCCCCAGCAGATCGCGCTACATCTGTCGGGTTTGTAATGTAATTTGTAATTACTGCCCTTCATGTGGTCCGGTGCCTTGAACCATCTTTAATTAAAAGCATAATTAAGGGAAGATCTAAAGAAAGACAATTACCAGATGGTCTTTTTTTTTTTTTTAAGAGACTGTGGCGTAGAGAGGGGCGCAGGGTCTGTCCCCGGATCTTGTGCCTGTAAAGGGGGGCGGCGGCCCGATTGGCGCCTGCGCAGTGCGGAGGCCTGGGCCCAGTGTTCACTGCCCTCCCGGACTCCCTCCTTGGCCTTGAGGCTTCACTCGGCCGCGCTCAAAGGTGAGCGCTGGTTTCTTAGGTGCAATGAAGTGCAGTCTCTCCGCTCTTTCCTGTCGGTCTCGGAGTGTAGCGTGGCCGCAGACAGCCTGGAACCAGATCTAGGCAAAGACAACTTCCAAATCCGTGAAGCTCCCTCCCCTCACCCCGCAAGCTAGGCCCACCCCGCCCTGTCAGCGACCTGGCGAGTTCTGACACTGAAAGGAAAGGACTTGAAGACACAGGAGAGAAATGGGACTGTCCCACTAGGGGACTCCAGGCTAGGTCCATCGCTGGACCAAGCCGGACTAGCTGAGGGATCGGTCCCGCCGGCAGCTGCGGTCGGGACAATCTGACAGCCTCGACGGGCAAAGCGGCCCTTGGCTGCAGAAACTCTGGGCTCCCTAGTGTCCCTGGAATTTCCAGAACGGGGGGCAGGGGTTTAAGCCCACTCTCCACTCCTATCTACCCACACTCTCCGCTCCCATGAATAAAGCAGAGGCGAGCCAAGATTTCCGCATTTACACCGCGTTGCCGGGGCGGCTAGCTCAAGGATTCCAAAGTCGGATAATGGAAATTAAAACTGTTGTGTGGCTGGGATGTTATTATGTGACTGTTCATATTCAAAGTCAAGCAGCAATGAATTGTAATCATTTCAATTATCTTCAATATATTTTCCTTAGGACACAAGTTGTCAAGGATTTAAAAAAAAAAAAAACAACTACGTTCTTGCGGATCCGTGGGTCCATTTTCCAGACGGTTTGCTACTCTAACTGCATGATTTGGTTTCAGCTTTTATTCCCTGGTCTCAGAGTCTCTTACGGAAACTTCGCTGGAACGAGAGAGCCACGGCGGCCCTTGCGGCTTCTCTGGCTCTACCGACCCCGCTACACGGGTGGAAAATCGGTCTTCGTGTGCCCGGCGCGAGCATTTTTGTGGCTTTCAGGTTTAATTAACTTTGAACAACAAATATACTTCGAGTTCTGGAACTGATGTCGCCTTGGAGAAGGGAGGGGGTCGTTTTATATTCTGTGTTCTTCCCAAACTGGGGCGGGAGTGAGGGTGAGGACTGACAGAGTCTCCCCCACACACACCCCCAAACCAACCACTAAAAGCGGAAAGGCACGTGTGGGACTGTGTCGAGACCTCCAGAATCGCTGAATGCCCAGAGAAAGCAGGATCCTCCTAGCTCTCTCTCCTTTGTTGAAAACTATCTTCACCCCGGTGTTTGCTCCTCCTGTCTCCAGTCATCGGGCAGTGGCCAGTTGAATGTGATGATCTTGAGGAGGGAGGATGGCGAAACGCCCTCCCCTCCCAGCCTGGACTGAGAGAATAGGGGTCGCCTTTGAAGCCCAGGTCCAATCTCTCGGATTAAGATTAATCCCGATCTTTACACTAATATCGCTTCTCGGGTTTTTATTATACTCATTTAAGAGGAAATGAGCTCTTGCCAGGCAAATAGCACCCCGCACCTCACTTCTCATAGCTGCGCAGGGCCGGGGCCTGAACAACCCCGCGGGCAATCCCGGAGCTGCTGATATTATATTTGTGAAATGTCCTTTTGTTGAAGCTTTTAACACCTTCTTATAACGAATCATTTGTTCTTTTCTCTTTAATTTTGATAGACAATTAGCCATCAGAGATACACCAGTTGACTGTAACCGAGCATTAAACTCGCCTTTATGTAACGCTAATTTAGCATAGCTGCTTTGTTTAACTTTGCTATATAAGAACCAGGTTTTCTAGAAAAAAAAAAAAAGGTGTAATTTTATGTGAGGCTTCATTTCTTTTGGCCCTGTACGCTGCAAGCCCTTTCCTCTTTGTGAAGCTCAGTGCTGGGGCCCGACGCCATTTCCCGGTGCCTGGCACCTGCAGGCGGGGGAAGAGGGAATTAGCATTGATATAGATTTAGTTGAAATGTAATCTCTTAAATCTGTCCAAGATTCGGAGAGATAATTACACTTTCGCTGAATTGCCAGGGGTCAGCGTCCCTGAGGACTGGAGGAGTTGATTTACTAACAATAGTGTTACATAAAAAAATGGCGTTTGAGATTATAATGTTAATGGCTGCGGTCGCTGGGGAATGCGGCCGCTTCTAGTTAATTCCACGTAACTTTTTTTCCCCCTACTCCCTTTCTTCCCGGCCTTCATCTTTGCAAGGAATCAGAGCCTTCGTGGTGTTTAATTTGGTGCAGAAGACTAGCTCTAGAGCTTGGGCATGACACACTTGTGGCCTCAACAGCAAGGTTAGCCTCTCCTCCATGAAGACCAGCGCCTAGGCCGGTGCACACATCCGCACGTGCGCATGCTGAGGCGGACCACAGTTCCAAAGGACACGCAAGGTGCCCACAGACTTTTGGTAGTGTCCCGCCTGGCCTTTTGACAGAGTCCTCGCCTGCAGAAAGGTTTCACCTGAGCGAATCTAAGTCTACTTCAGTCCTGGACTCGCCAGTTTGATCGCGACCAGGCCAAGTTGTAGTGTGGTACCCTTCTAGCTAGCTCAGGCTGCTTTGTGACCCAGTAACCTCAGGTCTCAGGATGTTCACTTCCCACCGAAAACTTTCCATTCTGGCTTGAGTTGGGCCAGAGGCTGGGACCTGAGTTCAGAGATGCACCACAAAGTCCGGACTCTAGTTTGGGTCGGGTGAGCTTTAAAATTAACGCATACCTTAGCCTGGTCTACTTAGAGAGTTTCTAGACCAGCTGAGGCTACAAGGAAGCCCTGTCTCAAAAAACAAAAACAAAAACAAACTAGAAGTCATCCTCTTTTGTGGTAGAGCTAGTTCGGGAATTTACATTCCTTCTACACACTCATCAAACTTCATGCAGAGGAGTCTCTTGCTATATCCGTCATATGTAGGTCACCAAAAATCCCATGGCCACCTCATACTTGTAGCTTTTTGGGTTAACTATGGAGTTTTGTTCCACAAAGTCTTCAGTGACTGTATGTGAAGACCTCTCCTGGCCTTGGTCCACCCCAATCACTCGTGAGCCAATGAAGAGCGATTGAAACTGAGCCAAGAGTCTCCAGCTGAACATGGACACTCAGCTCTTCTTGAGTAGGAAGGTAGATCTCTGGCCTCCACCAAGCTGGTGCTGGGCATAAGAATCCTAGAAGACCAAATCCAAGGAGTATCTGCCTCTAGGGGTGGCATTGCTGATATCCCTGTTTCAGAAGCTCAGATTTTCTTTTTGAGGAAGAGAGTTTAGATCATGAAAGGGTGGTACGCATCTTCTTATCTCTAAGTTCACACCCAAGGAGTCAGGAAGCAACCAAGGCTCAGGGTGCCAGAAGTGCATGGAGGCCTTATCAACCAGGAGCTTTGCTTCTTTGAGGAAAGAGTGCAGGGGCTGTGAAGGGAAGGTCTAAGCTAAAGGAACCAAGTGCCTATGGGCCTGCCATGCAGTGTTGGCCCTCCTAGCTCAACTGGAGAGGGTCCCGGTGCCCAAGCCCTTCCCTTGTGTATGTGTGGGGGTGTCTCCTGTACTCCCAGCATGTTTACCTCCACGTCCCCTTATCTTATATGTAACAGCAATATATATGTTAATTGAAAACTTCTGAATTTAAAAAGGTTGTGACAAGTTATAATTTGTCCTGTCAATGCCTGGAATCCTTATTTATCTCTTTAGCTTGCCTCCTGCTTGCGCCTGTCAGCTAACAGCTTGCCTAACTCGTTGACTTCCTCACTCATGGCACGGAAATGACAAATGTGCTGTTTTATCCGTACAATTTATTTCATTATTGTTGCCAGCACGAAGCATCACAATCAATCATAAGGAAGTCCAGTTGGCAGGTGTCAATCTTGGTGTGTTTTTGTATGTCTCAGTCTATATTTAATCCAATTATAAGGGTCACAGAGTAAGTGCCAATCCTCTTGTTACAACTCACATCTTATTTAAAGTAAAAAAGTCAACTTGATCACATGGACCTTTGGGGAAAGGAGGGGATACATTTGAACCCCCCACTTACCATTCCCGCTGTCTTCTCTTCACCTCCAGTTTAAATTACACAGCCATCCCCTTTTCTTAAAGAGTTGCAAGGAATCTGACTTTTATGAGAATTTGTGTGCAAATGAAGGCTCTCCTTATTTTGCTGAAGTAGAAGCAGACTTAATGATGAGAGCTCTTTCCGCTCATTGCCCATTCAAATACAATTGTAGATCGAAGCCAGCCTTGTCAGGTTGAGAAAAAGTGAATTTCTAACATCCAGGACGTGCCTGTCTACTTTCAGTGAATTGCATCCAATCACCCCCAGGGAATTCAGCTAATGTCTCTATCTCCACCCAGACAAGGGAAAGAAAGAAATCAAACATGGTACGGCAAACCGACTTCATATGAAAATGTTTAAAAGGAACGGACAACAGAATTTCTTCTAATTGATGGCAGTAGAGATTTTCTTAGTGCGGAAAGAAAACTGCAAGAACTGGAGATTTTCCTAAAACTTTTTACAGTGTGGTGGAACAGACAGCAGAGAAGCACCTAGGTGAGGCCTCTCTTTGTAGGAGCATATGAAAATAATTGAATAGCAGAGAAACCACAAAATTACATATAATCTTGCCATTATGCAGTCCTTTAGACCAGAGTAAAGAAATGGCAAATATTATCTTTGCTAAATAGTCCCCTGTTTGATGCTTGAATTCACAAAATATCCCTCCCATTTTGATTTAAAGTAAAAATCCTGTTAAAAACAAGTTTGCTATTTAAAGCAGAGGAACCGAAGGAGAGGGGAAGAAATTCAGGAGACACTCTGCCTGGTTAATTTGATTACTTAAATAATCTTTGGTGGTTTGTATAGCTATTTAAAATAACCTGCAAGTACATATAGAATTTTTTTTGTCAATTAAGTTGGGACTTTTTCTATTAGGCCTTTATAAAACCCTTCTTATGAATTAGTACCCACCCAGGAATACTATTCTTCAGAAATGGAAGTTAGCAGTATACACTGTGGTAGAGACTTAGTAAAAGGAAATTGAAATATTTGTATGGGAGGAAAAAGCCATTTCTACTTTTCAATTGTTGAGAGATACTCTCAATGAAAAACCAAATACTGAATCAATTTCTACCCATCCTGCAGTCCAGACCCAGTAGGAGGGGCTCCATCAATCTGGAAATCTCTTTATTTGCATAAAGTAGTTAAGAAGAAAGAGCCAGAGACTGACAGAGGAGGTGGGTGGATACCTAAGCCCAGAACTACTGCAGTTCTCCGCCCAAGCCAAGGAGTCTCTCTCTCCCTCTCTTACTCTCTCCTCCTCTCTCCCCCTCTCATCTAGGCCCCTCTCCCTCTTCACCCTAGTCCTTTCACTTCACTCCCACCTTATTCCCTACCTCGCTGGTTGGAAGTGAAGCTCCTGGCTTCCTGGGCCAGAGGCTGCCCCAAGGGCCTCTCCAGACCCGTGGCTCTTGCCGCCCACACTCACTGCTACTGTTGAGAAATAAGAGTTTGGGGCTGCCCTAAGTGGCGAAGAATTGCAATCTAGATTAGCCTGGGGCCATGGCAAACCAGGAAGGAAAAGTTTCTTTCTCTCTTCACCCTACCTACAGCCCTCCTGTGGGTAGAACTAGTTATCAGAGCTCTACAGTCCTCTATTACGCCGCCAGACTACGGTCGTGCCCTTCAGGTAGACTGAGGGTCGGTGTGGCCTAGTAAAGCCTTCCCAGGAGGTGCAAGGCCATACCCAGAAGGCTAGGCATCCCGGCTGCCCCTAAAGAGGGTCTCAGGCAAGAAGGCCCCAGCACTCGGGTTCTGGTATGGTCTCCTTAATTCTGAGAGATTAACAGCTACCCGGAGAACCACACTTAGGCTTGTGCCCCAGAGCTGGCTCCCTCTCAACCAGCCGGGGCACCTGGGAAGAGGCTCGTGCGTTGGCCAGGAGCTCGGAAAGGGCGGAGGTCTTGCCTCACCTCCAGCGCAGGCTCTCCTGCCGAGCCCCAGCGCAGCTCTTTATTGACAAGCTGATAAGCAGGCGGCGGCTGTGGCGTTTCCAGCTTCTCTCTGGAGCACCCTGCTGGGTTGCAGGGATCCTCGCACACTTAATGGCCCGGACACCAAACAGGATCCGAGCAGCGCTCGCGGCAACCTCGGTTTGGGACAGGGGGCGAGTGAGGGGAGAGCCTGGGACCGAAACTGTGAAGCCGGGAAGGCCTACTCCAAGCCACGGCCCACCCATCACCCACACTCCAAGGCAGATGGTGGGATAGGAGAGACCACAGGACATTTATGGCCGGAGCTGGACCAGGTCCTTGGAGCTAGGGGCTTACAGACAGATTAGGTCATAGGAGGCGACTGTTGGCATCAAAGAAGCAAGGGTGAAGCCTAGCAGGGTTCCTGGGGCGACGTGACCACGGTACAGTCCAGGCCCAGACTACAGTGGCTACTGGGAAGCAATAATTAAATTGGCCCGCGGAGTTGGGATGAAGTGTGTGTGTGTGTGTGTGTGTGTGTGTGTGCGTGCGTGTGTGTGTATGTGTGTGTGTGTGTGTAGGGGAGTGGGTGTTTCTAAATAAGAATATCCCACTTGAGATTTCTCCAACAGACTCCCGTTCTCCTTCCTACACAATCAGACCTGCAAGCACTATGAGCTGAGTAATATTTAAAAAAAAAAAATTAAGTCCGGTTGCAAGCTGACCAGATCTAGAGGAGCTAATAGGCTGGGCTGACTGGAGCCGATCTGGGCCTGTGGCGAAGGCCCGCACCTGTCCAGGTGTGCTGTGGGAGGAGAGGGGCCTCCAGAGTGCACCACGCTACCATCTGTGCAAGGCTCTCCCTTCACCGCCCTCATCCGGCCAAGGTGTGCAGGTTCTGGCCGCGGGGCCTTCCTCTGGTCTAAGTGCTCTGCTCTTGGCATCAAACGCACATCCTGGTCCACTCAGGCTTTCTCCCAGAAGTTGTGTGAAGACGATTCCACGCCATTCTCTTCCCTACCACCACCTCCTCAAGGCACCTCCTGCCCCTCCAGGAGGAACCTCAGTCACTTCCTAACTCTGGCAAGCAGAAGGGGGAGGAGATTGGAAGAAACCTAGGCGGGCACTGGGTTGGAGTGACGACTCAGGGTGTTAGGTATCCATTCCAAGAAAGACAGGCTCAACTCCTCTAAGCCGCGTCTAGTGTCACAGAACACGTGAAGACTACCAGGTCAGTATCCGGCCAACCTCGCCCAATTTCTGAGTTTCAATCAGCACCAAGAAGGAAAATCTTACATTCCGAATCTTCCATCACCCTACCGTTGCCCCTCTAGGCCACAAAGTCAACAGTTAGTTAACCTTCAAGTCAAAAATAAACACCATCATCTACATTTTTCTCCATGAATGGAGCTTTTCAATCCCACCAGCAAGGGAAGCCTGAGCACGCTGGGGTTGGGGTTTCCCTCAGGAAAACCCTAGTAGGCCTGGATTTGGCCTAGTTTGGGAGAAGAGATTGCTAGAGCCTCTATCTGTACCCAGCTGGTGAATGCCAGGACCACATTGGGTTACCCGTCGTGTCTAGAGGCCCCTTTCAGTCTCTCAGATGATAGTAACTCCTTGGAGAACCAAGATGCAGACCAGGCGGTCACCTAGGGAGACAACTAAGTAGCCTAGGGACGTGTACCGTGGGATCTTACGTGTTCCAGGACCAGCGCGCTCGCTAGAGCTAGTTTACTTGGGAGCAGAGGAAGGGTCTTGACTCAGGCTATATACCAGCCAGGGCCAGGCTGGGAATGTGCAGTCATCATCCAGACCCCGGAAGACTCCAAGGATGGAACGGGTCAGACTCTGGGTGAAGAGAGGGAGGCTCCCGCCACGCCAGGAAAGCTAGTCTGCACAGAGCTGAACTCAACTCTGGCCGCCATGACGTCACGCGCGCGCGGAACCAATGAGCGCGACGCTGGCGTGGATATTAAGGAAAGTTAGCGCCTGCCTGAGCACCCTCTTTTCTTATCATTGACATTTAAACTCTGGGGCAGGTCCTCTCGTAGATCGCGGCTGTCAGATCTGCCACTTCCCCTGCCGAGCGGCTGTGAGAAGTGTGGGAACCCGCGCCGCCAGGCTCACCTGCCACCCCGCCCTCCGCTCCCAGGTAACCGCCCAGGCTCTCGCTAGGACCCACCGCGCAGCCCGCGGCGCCTCGGTCCGCCGCCCGTAACCGGTGTCCCCGGTTGGAATAAGCCCGCCCCAAGTGGCCCCGGGCTTGATTATTTTGCGCTTAAAACGAAGCATACAAAGATGGAAGGGGAGTTACTGAGGGCGGGATAGGAGAGGGGAGGGAGATAGATGTCTTTACGGTTCATGCTTCCTTATAAAAGTAACAAAATATTCAATCCCAAAAGTGGACTTTCAGTGTGGCCCTGAGCTGAGGGTGGGGGTGGGGGTCCGTCGCTACTGTCCACAGAAGTCGCTGGAAATCCTGAGAAATGCAGGAGGTGCTCCCCCCCCATTGTAATTCGCGACTTTCACGCGTGGAGAAGTCACTAGCCATGCGCAGAGCTCTTGGAAGCACCCTGTCGAAGGCCAGACTAGGTGCAACCAAAGTTTCCTGAGGTTGCAAAGTGCAGATGTTTGTTCCGTAACAACGGTACGGACACGGGGTTCGTTTCCCCACTGAAAGGAACGGAGGACGAAAGAATGCGGCCCTCAGGAGCCGGGCAGCGCTAAAGCCCCCAGCGTGTGATTTGAGCTTCCCTTCGGAAGACCTAATAATTAGCGATTCTCACTGAGCTAGAACGCGGGCTCGGGTTACTGCGGCCGGGTTACTGCCAGCAGCCAGCGTAGAGCTAGCTCTCTGCGGCGGGAAGCGTGTGGGTGCCAGGGGAACCCGGCAGCTGAGTGAGGAGTACAGAGGTGCCCAGCCTCCCTCTGACTGCTGGATGGCCCTAATCAGGTGCTGGAAGTTTCCCGAAGTGAATGGGGAAGAGGTTACCCCAAACTAAGAGTAAAACGTGTCTTGTCTCTCCCTGCTTGGAAAGTGCCTGAGCCAAGCCTTAAACTGCTGGAGACTCCCAAGCTGGCTTAGTCCGTGTCCAGGAGCATCCCACCGCCCGGAAATCTGGAGAGGCCTTTAGGCCTGGCTTTGGGTCGATCTCTCCCACTTCCACTCGTGCTCCTGGCGCCTCGCTGTAGATATTCTGGAGGCACTTTTACAGGACACTTGCATCTCGAGCACCTGTGACAGGTACTTGGGATCCTCGAGGAACTCTGATCAGAGGTCGCCCATCTGCCCACATCACCTGCAAGCTAGGCCACAAGCGAAGTGGCTGCCGGGCTGTGCACCTTACCTGGGCGGGAATGCTCTCCTCCTCGACTTCCTTTTCCCCCCGGAGCTGAGCGGTGAGCAGGTTGCCCGCTTCGCAGTAGGAAGTGGACCTTCCTCTTCAGTCATAAATCAAACCCAGCCATCCTCGGGCCTCCTCCCTCATTAGAGATGTTTATTGGAGATTGTATTTATTCGGCTGTCACGGCGAGAAAACGCAGTGACATAATTACCTCTGACCAGAGTCTTCGCCCCGCGCTCAGGGCGAGCCTGGGACCTCCTCTGTTGCCTTCTCACTCTGGTACCCTCCTTGATCAGAGGGCAACTCTGGTTGGCGTGTCTTTTTTCTCTCTCTCTCTCAGATCTTCTCATATCATTTGAATTATTGTAGGAATTGCTATTCAAATTTCTCTAACGCCCAAGAGCTTATTTATTTTAGAATTTGAAAAGAAACCCAAAGAGGATCGCGCTCTGGCCAGAAGGGGAGTTCCCTCTCTGCACGCGAACTTTCCAGTTCACCGGCCGGCCGTGGCGCGGGGGCCAGACCCCACTCGTGCCTGAGAAGGGGGACGACTTGGGTGGATGGGTGCCAGTGCTAGTGCTGTTCTTTGTTGCTCCACTTTTTCCGCCCGGGAGGAATCTCCGGTTCAGGGCCCCAGGCTCCAGGCTCTGATACTCTCCCTAGTGGACCTCCGATCTCTTGGTTGAAGGGACCAGCGGTTCCTCCCCCACTCCACTGTTCCTGGCTACCCACCCTCCGGAGATCCCACCCCACCCCCCCCCCGTTAGCAAGGTTTTTAAGTCACCATCTGTGAGACTGGGTTAGGGAATGATGAAAAGCGCCGAATTGTTCTCTAATTGAAAATACATTTTTTGAAGAGTTCATGCGCTGACAAAATATCTGGGATCCCAGCTTTTGATCCCTGGCTGCTGCCTGTGTTCTCCAGTCGCTAATAAAACTCGCATTGAGCCCCTTAGTGCCTTGATTAACAGGCAGATTAACTCTTACTGAGGTTGGAAACAGCTTGCCCCAATCAATGTCATTTTAAAAGCCCGTCAGGATGCGCTTAGCTCGGTTCCCGGGCTGCTGGAGTAGTGAACCAGCCCTGACATTTGCTCCCTCCTTCTCCCCAGTCTCAAAACCCGCAGTTCCAGGCCGCTGTGTTTCCAGCTCCTGACAGGACAAACTGCAGGACTCAGGCCCTGGCCTTTAGAACTGGCAACTGTTTAGTGAGATGCTTTTTAGGAAGAAGGGACTGGAGTGGCGTTGGCTAGCTTTTCTTTTGAAACTGAACTCTTGCCTCTAAGCACAAAGGTTAGGAAGAAAGAGGACAGGAGGGAATGGTCCAGGGTGAAGGAATGAAGACTGAACTTTCCTGGGAACCCTGTCTGTAAGAATTCCAGAGTGCAGCGGATTTCAATATTTCAGGCATCAGGAACTTTAAACCTATTCCTGTTTAGACAGTCGCAAGTCGTAGAGTGTAGAAGGCAGTCTTGAAAGTTAACCCACTACCGGCAAGAAATCTCTTTGCTGGGACACCCAGCTGAACAATGCTAGTTTTAAAGCATTTTTTTTTCTTTCCCGGGAGGGAGGGAAATGCTGGAGGAGAGATGTGGCCCAGAATGAATACAAGCAGAAACCAGAGAGTCCCCAGATGCACTGACCATTTGGCAGGAGGCGAGGAAAAGCGAGGAAAGGCGAGGACACGATGGCTTTCTCCCGCCAAGAGTGGCCACAGCTTGGAGGATTCGCTGGCCAGGCTCTGGGCTCGCCTCTGCTTGCGTACTGCTTTGGGCTGGGCTAATCTGGTGGATGAGCCGGCAGGTTGCTGGAGAGAGCAGAGGAAGAAAGGCCTCAAGCTGGGGAGGTACCCAGAACCCTGTGAGTGGGTGGAAGGACCTGGCTTTTGCCACCCTTTAACCTGTTTGCCATCCTAGCAGCCTTTGAAACCCACCTTTCAGGGCCTGCAGAAAGAGACATGTTTGGGCGCTCTACAAAGGGACGCAGGTGTTTGTTAAGACTTTCTTCTCCAAACAAATGCATCTTCACCCTTCACCCTTGCCAACACCACCTCATCTCTGCTTGGCACAGACGAAGCGGGAGTTTGTAGGTGTTGGAACACTGAGTGGAACACCGGTGGTCTGGAAGCTGGGAGCCGAGATACATTTCCGCAGGAGCTGGGCACTTCTTTGCCTCGCCAGGGGCCGCTCTCGGGACGGAGACGTGATGGGGTGGGTCCCGGGCGAATGCCAGGGACTGGTGGGAGTGAGATACTGTGAGATTCTCACACTAACGCCTCAATGCTGGCTAGAAGGTCTGAGCACCCGCTGGCGAACTGCGATGCCCCAGCGCCACTTCTACGACACCGACAGTTTTCTGTCACCGGGTGGAACGACTGCACGGCCGGTGCGGGAACATTCTCGCAAAAGAGGAAAAGGAGGCAGAAAGTGGCAGGGAAAGGTTTGGAAAGGGAAACCTATAGTGCAACTTCCCCCACTGTATCCACCCCGGCCTTGGAGGACTAGCAAGTGGGCCTCCGACGTGTTGGAAGCCTCGATTAAAATGGCGACCTAAGGACTCTGGGCACCTCGTCCCAGCCTCCCTCTCCCGAGGTCACATCAGGCCCGTGCGGGTACTTGTCAGAAGCCGCAAGGATCCCAGCAGGACAGAACACCTCCCCAAGCCTAAGATCAACACACTGAGCGAGATTTCCAAGCTCTCGCCCCTCTCTCCAACTTTGGAACCTCTGCCACTCTCTAAGGCTGAGCTCCCCCTCCCCAAATATTGACACACTAAAGGCAGCCAAGTCCTTTTTGTTTCTTGTTTGTGCAGCGTTTCCAAGAGTCCCACTCCTAGCCCCCAATCCCCACCCAATGACGTCAGCGGCATTCACTCCCGGCTCCTAGCCTCTTCTGATTTTTTTGTTAAAACTTTTCTCCGAGGTGAGGTGGGGGTTGGGGGGTGAGAGAAGAAGCTGATTGAAAGAACCAGTGCCCTGGGGGGAAATAGCAACAAGATTATAGCTGCTTCTTTCTTAGGCAAAGCTTAAGAAGGTACTAATCCACTGGGTTGCTAATTGAGAGGTTGTAAAAATGATATTCGCCTCCAGTTCGGACGGTCACTGGACACTTTTTCCTCCTTCTCACGCCTACTTCTTGAATGCTCGCTCGAGAAGTTAAAAGGGAGAAAAAGATAATGCAGACTTCTCTGGTCTGTGGCGGGACTCGAGGCCGTCGTTCCGGGGATCCTCTGAAAGTCGCGGTTCTACGAAATCTCGCACAGAAGGCGGCCGTTTGGGCAGCCGCGCGGTCTTCTTCGCTTTTGCCGGGGTTTCCTCCCCTCTCTGACCCAGTGCCCTCGGTGGAGGAGAAGAAGCAGAGCCTGTCAGCTTCTTCAAGTCTGGGGGATGAGGGGGTTGTGCGAACCCACCTCTGGCTGGGGTAAAGGGAGGCCTCTTCTGTCCCCGAACTCTGCTTAGGCTCCTTGGTGACTGCATTGTTAGGTCCCAGGCAGGGACTAGCGTAGGAGAGACCCACACCAGGACCCAGAGGCAGCGTGCAGCGTCCTCCCGGTTCCACGCCCGAGGGAATTCGGCAGCGCGGCCTGCCTGGGATCAGTTCAGGGTACGCAGGTTACTGAGGTGCTCTGACTTCCAGCACTTTTCCCTAAGTCAGGAAGAGTCAAGTGCTCTGGCTTGGCTTCCATTCATCCTCCTTGCCTCGGCGTTTTCAACCTTAGTCGCCTTTGCTGGGTGTGTTCCGCAGCCTAGGCCTTCTCCTTCTGGGCTCCAAGGCCGGCAGGCTCCGGACAGCTCAGGACAAGGCAGCCGCTGGCTCCCTGGTCACCTAAACTGCGGGCTCCGAGGGACGCCTTTGGAGTGTACTGAGGTGTATCCTAATGTCCGGCATTCAACAAATGGACTTCTGGTGTGTGGTCAGAAGAGAAAAGCCATTTACTTTCTTTCCTCCCCAGTTTTCTGGCAACAGTTGAAGGGGAGTTGAAGCTGCCTGGGTCCATGGACTGAGCTACCCAGGAGAAGGGAGTCTTGGCGGGGAGACATAGGCACCACATACAGATAGCCGGTGACACACACCGACACACGCTGACACACCAGGAAAGTCGGCGGGACACACACACACACACACACACACACACACACAATCTCTCCCGGCACTGGTCACCCACCCCACCCCCAAGCTTCCACTACCTCCCCTCCCCTCCATCTTCCCCTCACTTCCCCTCCTCTCTGGCGCCTTGGAAAAGCAGCCGCACTTAGTCAACAAATGGCACGTGGGAGAAGTTGGAGAGTGTTTGGTGAGGACTCTTCAGGGCTTTTCACAAGAATCCTCTGTACACAAAGTAAGTGGCGTGTTTACTCGGGCCTCTCCAGGCCGGGGCTGTGCCTCCGCTTCGCTGCGCACGGTGGCTTCCGAAAGCAGAAAGGAGAAGAAAAGGTCAGGGGCGAGGGAATAGGGTGGGGGAATGAGCAGGCCCCGGAGGCCTGGGCTGGGGAGGCTGGGGAGGCCGAGGTCTCGTAGAGTTCTAGGCCTGGAGGCCTTCTTCCGGCCTAAGCTTCACTGCGCCATCACCGCTGGCTTGGGGCTGCTGGGACCCAGGGACACACCTGCCCCTTTTCCCTTGTTCCTAGAGGCCAGGTGAGCTAGGGTGAGGCGGTCGCTGTGCTCTGCGTCCTGGGGCGTAGGCCAAGATGCGCTAAGTGCGGGAGGTTAGAGTCTATGGGGACGGAGCGGGAGGCCACTGTACATTGGCAAGGAAGGACATCGCAGAAACTTGCTACCTCCACCGGCTAGGAGCCCCTGGCCCAGCTTGGGGTTACGAGGGCAGCGTGACTCCCAGCCCAGAGGCCTCCACTGGACTGATCAAGTTCGCTGCCGCAGTGCAGGCTCCCGGAGCGCGTGGAGTAGTAGATGTCGGCGAGAGACAGAGCCTGGGAGCCGGGGGCCCTGCGCTGGCGAGAGAAACCCGGACCCACCGGCAGAGCCGAAAACAAGTGTATTCATATTCAAACAAACGGACCAATTGCACCAGGCCGGGAGAGAGAGCATCCAATCGGCTGGCGCGAGGCCCCGGCGCTGCTTTGCATAAAGCAATATTTTGTGTGGGAGCGAGTGGTGCATTTGCATGTTGCGGAGTGATTAGTGGGTTTGAAAAGCGAACCGTGGCTCGGCCTCATTTCCCGCTCTGGTTCAGGCGCAGGAGGAAGTGTTTTGCTGGAGGATGATGACAGAGGTCAGGCTTCGCTAATGGGCCAGTGAGGAGCGGTGGAGGCGAGGCCGGGCGCCGGCACACACACATTAACACACTTGAGCCATCACCAATCAGCATAGGTGTGCTGGCTGCAGCCACTTCCCTCACCCACACTCTTTATCTCTCACTCTCCAGCCGCTGACAGCCCATTTTATTGTCAATCTCTGTCTTCTTCCCAGGGATCTGAGAATTGCTCTCACACACCAACCCGGCAGCGTCCGTGGAGAAAACTCTCACGAGCAACTCCTTTAAAATACCGTCATTTCAAACCGTTGTGGTCTTTAAGCAACAACAGGGAGGAAAAAAAAAAAAAAACCAAAAAACCCAAAACAACAAAAACCAAAAAAAAAAGAAAGAAAGAAAGCCCAAACAAACAAAACTCTTGACAGGAGCTTTGACAACGAGTGAGGATGCCACTTAAAGGTGAGTCCGCTTCTTTCTTCTCGCTTTCTTTCTATTGCAATATTGAGGCAGGTCTCGCTCTACCTCTCCCTTTCCTTCCGCCCCTCTCGCCGGTCCCCTCCCCCACGGCTACTGCGGGAGAGTTGGGCCGGAGAAGTTTCCACGCAGGAGCCCAAACTTTCTACTTCCAGCGAAAGCCCGCGTCGGAGGGCGACGGCCAGCGAGCCGCAGAGGTGCCGGGCTCTGGGCGGGCGGCCGGCTCAGCACGAGCGCAAGTGCGGCTGGAGCTCTTTGGAAAAAGCGAGGCTCCAGGCGCAACTGCAAGCCGCAGCTCTCCGCCCCAGCGTCTGCAAACGCTCCTGGTCATCGGGAGAGGATGAAGAGGCTCCGCGGCGCCCAAGGCCTCAGACTGCCGCCAACGCGGATGCTTTTGTCCAGCCCTGGCTGAGCCAGCGGGCAGAGAGCGAGCGCGACAAGGGAGCGCCCGGGGAGCGGGTTCGTCGCGCCGCCGCCACCGCCGCCAGCCCGCCTTCCCGCTTTGTGCACCGATCGGCTCCGGTGCAGAACTGCCCTTGGCACTCCAGCGCCAGGCGGGCATCACGCCGGCAGTCAGCCCCAGCGGACTCGATCGGCGCCACAGTCGCACGCAGGAGGCCCTGAGAAACCGCGAGCGAGCGCCAGCCGGGAAGGAAGCCACTAGGCCGAGGCGGTGAGACGCGCGCGCGCCGAGGGAGCTCCGAGGCGATGCGAAGACTGCCAGCTTCCCTCTACCAAGCCCCAGGGCTCTCGCTTAACTTTAGCGCTGAACTCAAACTGGCAAACTCTCTGCTTTCCTGGCTTCCCACAACTCTATCCGCCTCCCTGCGAAAGTTGGGGTGTTCCCTGTCCTCTGGCCCCCAGGCTCTCGGTGGGTATTTTCCCTTAGTTTTCTCTGGCAAGCTGTCCCCAATGTTGCCTTTTCAACAAGTTTCGAGCTGGAAAGGTGGCTTGCTTCCCTCCCCCACTTCGAATCTCCTGATTTTTTTCTTTGTGTGGCCTAAAAAAAAAAAAATTCTTTTCCAAAGCTTTGGCTGTCTCTCTCGACGGATCACGTCCACTCCTAGCTAATTAGTCTGAGTAATTTGAGAGCTTTTGGATTCTAAGACCCCAGGAGGAAAAGTGGCTTTTCAAAGTTCAGAAAGTTGTTGCCTCTTTCCCTGTGCAGATTTTCTCAGTCTCCGTGCGCCATAATAGCCTTGAATTTTAGCAAGTGTAATTGGGGCAAATGGAGTTGAATTTCAAGTGGAAATGCTTTCTTTTTCGAGTGCTAAAAAACCTGGCCTTTCATTAATGATGCTTTCTGGAAAGTTTAAAAACAAAGTGAACGTGGCGTTCTCTCTCTCTCTCTCTCTCTCTCTCTCTTTCTCTCTCTCGTACATTTAGGACGAGAGAACTTGAGAAGGTTTATGGAGAAGGCAGAAGCATAAAATGAAAAGCAGAAATGCTTGAGAGCCTAGCAAACTTACCAAGGAGAAATAATAGTTGTTACCAATGACTTGATATTTTTTTCCCTGTAGCTGGTGACCTTTGCATATGTTTGAAGGCAATTTGATTAGTTGTTATCATTTGGCCCTAGAGAGTAAAACTTTGTCATCCTTAATTGCTAATTACTCAAAAAGGGGGATCTACAGGGTGAAAGTGAGTCTGCCCTTTCTTTCCAGCTAAGGAGTTTGGGGATGAATTTTGAAATTTAAATAATAAAACTACAGCAGCCTATGAAAGCTCAGGCTTGTGTTGGGGTCTTGGAAAGAAGAAGCTAGTGGTGCAGTGGACTTGTGGACCAAGATCTGGTGGCCTTTGAGATTTCTGGAGACTTTCATTCTGGATGCAGGTCTATGGCCCCAAATAACACCTTACAAGCCCCAGGCTGGACTGGGGGCTTGAGCTGCAGCCCTAACTCCTCTAAGAACGTACTGCTTCTGGGTGTCCTGCTTCCCAGGGTGCTTTTGCATTAAGTGTTAAAGATTACTTAGGTAATTAGATAGGTTCTTAGAGCAGAGGGTGGGAATGGAGTAAAACCGGAACTTGAAATGCTATCACCTTCCCAGTTGCTTGGAAAAGCAATCAGCTAGGCCTTTCAGGGATCAGCTAGACAATTTTCTAAAATGGCATCCCGGAGGTACCAGCTAGGCTGGAGATGTGAGGTTATGTGCAATATGTGTTACAGAAAGGAGTTCAAGAAGTTGCACTCCTCATGTAGAATTCTGCTCCTCTCTGTCCTCTTGCTGCCTTCTGCAGTTGGAGTCCTATATATAGGTAGGATGGACATTTTGGTTTGGGTAGGAGTTTTGCCTGTTTAAGGCATGATCTTAGATTTAGGGACCAAGAGACAGGAAGTAGACATTAGAAGGCTGACCACACCAGGGATATTTAGTTTGCCCTCAGCTGTGTCCAGTATTTGTCCAGCCATAATAAGATGCTAAGAAAAAGTCCTCATCCTAGACTTTGTTTCTGTGGATTTAAGCTGCCTCTCAGTTAGTTAAAAATTAGATCATTAAGGGTCTTGGAAAGAAACATGTACTTCTTGGAATTCTTTGAGAGGGAGCAAAATTAATCATCATAGGTAAAAAACAGGAGAATGAAATTTTTAATAAAACAGAAATGATGCTGTGACTATTTCATTATTTTATGCTTTTTTTTTTCTGGGCAAACCTCTTGAATGGGCTCTTTATTGTAACTCTCCCTTCCCAATTGAGCTCCCCACAGTGCCCTTGTATCTTTTTACAGCCCCTAACAACTCACACCAGTAACACAATTACCTCCAGATATTTATAACAAGAAATTACTTTTCTATTTTCTCCACCTCTCTTTCAAGAACCTTCTTTTTAAGGGAAGGTTAGGAGGGACGGTGGAGGGCAAGCTTTCCAGGGAACTGTACAGGATCAGGACTTAAGAAGTGAGGAGAGTCCCTCTGTCCCCTTTGTCATTTGGGGAGTTGTTGGTTCCTTTGCTTGGAAGCGGTGTTGGCTGGTTAGGGAGACTTGGTTTTGCTCTTTGGGTTTGGGGAGAGACAGAGAATAGAAGCCATTGTTTGCTGTCTGTAGGCTTTGTCGACTGTGCTTACCCCCTCCTGTTTGTACTTTTTAAAGCAGTGAGGCGAGGTAGACAGCGTGTGTCACAGTACAGTAAAAGGGAGGACGATCTAAACACCAAAAGAGAAGTTAATCACAATAAATGAGGTTTAGGGTAAAAAGTTGGGACTTGCAAAGTCCCCCAAAGAGCTGAGAGACTGACGAAAAGGGGGCTGTGATTGGAAAGCTTTTAGTGGGGAGAGTGGAGATTAAAAGAGTAACCAAGGAGTTTAGTTCTGCAGATCTTGGGACAGCTTAGGTGGTGAATGAAATTCCTTAGGGACAGAGGGAGTTTGACCTGAAGTGCTAAGTGCACTAATCTTCTTCCTCAGGCACCATCAAGTTCTCCGACTTGACTTCAACTCCAAACTTCAGGTGTTAGTTCCCTTCCCTCCCCAGTTCTGCTTCCACTTCTCCCTTCTACCCTCTTCTACTTTTCTGGGCTGGTTGTTGGTAGTTTTACCTCAGTAGGTGAGACCTCCCCTACTCTTTAGAGTCTTGTTTCTCCTAAGCCTAGCCAGCAGGATTTTCTGGAGGATGCCGATCTTCATGGCATGGAAGAGACCACTGGAAATGTGGAGTGTGATGTTGGGATTTTGCATTTCTAGGCAGAAGGTCTGAGTCCTAGATCCTCTTTGTGTTGAGAGTGGGCCTCAGATAACCTCACTTCCTATGCATTGGGGCCAGTTTGACATACCTTTCTCTCTTTCTGTTTTGTTGTAGGGGGAAGACTTTAACTAGGGGCGCGCAGATGTGTGAGATCTTTTATTATAAGAGTGGACAGATATCTCAGATTTCAGGCAAGTTCTGCGATACTGTTTCTGGCTTCAAAACCTGAAATAGTTTAAACAAACTGTAATTCAGAAGGAAAAAAAAAATCAAAATCAGATCATTGTTTCCCCAGATAAAAAGGCTAACTACTAAGGGATTGGGGGAAACTGATTGTGAATGCTGGATTATTTTAGTTGAAGCTCAAAAGGTAATTTTTGCATGCACTGGAGAGCAGGGCCTAGATGACCCTCAGATCGCCCCAAGCGGTTGAGTCGCTCAATTTCTAAGAAAAGGAGGGTTCTCTAGGTCAGGCACTAGGTCTTCCAGACAAGGAGTGCAGGCCTACCTGTGTAAAGCCCGGGATTAACTCCTATTTTCTTGCTAACAGAGCTCCGCATTCGAGCCCCGTGGGACCTGGAGGCCCCCAGCCAGCGCCAGCATGCAGAACAGTAAGTGCCTCAGGTCTTTCGAGGGACTTAGACTGTAGGTGTGCGAACCTGAGGTTCTGGGGAGCAAAAGAGACTTGGGACCGCAAGGGCCCAGCCATCCGGAGGGAGGGAGAAGGAAAGAGAAGGCTTGGTGACCTGCCGGGGCTGCATCGGGTGCACCCAGTGGGAGGGTGGGCAGGCTGGGAAGCAGTGGCTCTACTGTGTTCCAGAAGGGCAGAGGCTGGGGCCCTTCAAAACTGCCAGTTCGAGTTTTTGAAGCAGCGGTGGAGAAACCCCATTCCCCCCTCCACCCCAAATCCTGTAACTCATACCCCCTCCCCGCCCCTGCCCGGGCTCTGACCCCAGAGAGGGGCTGGACTAAGCAGGGCGGGGCGAAGGCTTCTCCTGGTTCTAGGAGGAGGCCCTTTTGGGTTTGGCCTTTCCAAAAAGGAAGGTCTCCACAGAGCCAGAGGGGAGGGGGGTCCCCCTCCCCTCATCAATTTCTGGACCGCTCCTCCTCTCCTCGCTCCAGCTAGAGGTCTAGAAGGGAAGGGGAGCGAATCCAGGCCCTGTATAGTGGTGTGGCTGTAAACCGCAAGGCAAGGTGCAGAGAGCAGGGTTTCCTGGGTCTGGGAAGAGGGTAGAGGCTGTGCGGGCAACTGTGTGATCGTCCCATGGTCTTGGTGTCTTTGATTCCCTAGCTTTTGTGCCTCCCTTCTTGCCTTTGCCAGCTCCCTCGTGTTCCAGTCTTCCCGCTCAGCCAGTGGGTGCTGGTATGTGGCACAGTTAAGCCTAAAACCCAGGCCTGTTAGCCCGAAGGTCCATTGAAATTCGGGCCGGGTTGAGGTTTGGAGTCTGCACAGACTTGAGGATACACCTGTGCTCGGGAGTGGGGAAAGGCCTAGATCTTCCAGCCTTTGTGGAACCGAAGCCTATTCCTCTGTTCTGGAAGAGCTGGCTGCCGGTTGGTGATAGAGGATTAGTGGGCTCAAAGCTCAGGAAAGGAAGCAAAAATGAGAGCTTGTAGATATGTTTGTGCAGAACCTGTCTGACCAAAGGACTTGGCCACAGAGATGTCCTCATTGGTGAGGCGAATGAATGCCTTGGAGCCCCAGACCTCCCCAACCCCAGGTTTTCAGGTGGGCGGTGGCCTCAGTCCGGATCCTTTGCCGCTCCTGCGTAGCTGGCGGGCCCAGAGGGGCACGGGTCGCGAGCTGACCTGTAGGGCTTTGTACCGCTGGTTCCCTGGTGTACGCGAGGCGCAGAGCATCCAAATTGATACCATATGTTTTCCTATTAGATGCTTTGCGGTCGAATTCTAGGCGCATAATCATCGCCACTGGGCGAAAGCGCCAGCAGTCCCTAGGGAAGGGACACAATGATTGAGGCTTAACCTCTAAAGGGGAATTTAGAGCTGAGCTTCCTCCTGCCATTTCGATGCTGGCAGAGGTGCCATGGCCTTCGTATCTCTTGGGCCAGCACATGCCGGGTGGAGTTGTGGAGGTGCGGGACAGGTTGTTTCTGCTTTGGAGGAGGAGTAAGGTCTAGCGTTAGGAGTTCTCGCACTTTTTGGTATCTATAGACTGGGAATCGCCCTGACTATGCATGAAGTTTGAAAAGTGTCTCTTGGTTTCTGAGAAGGTTCCTTTTGCCTAGAGGTGGGGCTCCATAGCCAGCAAGGGAGGTGAGATTTAGGAAGCCAAGGTAGGAGATAAAGAAACTGGAAGCACAGAACAGGCCTGTTGGAGAGGCGACCTGTCTCTCCGACCCCCTGCAATGTGCAATGTCCCGGTTTGCACTGGTCTGGGCCGGCCGGAGCCCAGGTCCCTAAACGCCTGTCACTTCTCATCGAGTTGAGGCCCCGCCCCCCTTAGTGAGATATCCCCCCCCCCAGCACTAAGCCTTGGGCTACCCTGAAAACGCGGCTCCCCTGGAAGGGGAGACGAGTGCAGTTCAATCTCGTCTGAGTGATCTACAAATAGGGATGGAAAGGGTCGTTTTATCACGGTCCCGTTTGTCGTGACGATGCAATTTCCCGGAGCGGAGCACTGTCACAAAGTGACAAGGCTGCCACAAGCGCCCCGACTGATCTTTTCAATTAGCCTTCCATGCATGATCCAGAGCGACTTCCGCCTATTTCCAGAAATTAAGCTCAAACTTGACGTGCAGCTAGTTTTATTTTAAAGACAAATGTCAGAGAGACTCATCATATTTTCCCCCCTCTTCTATATTTGGAGCTTATTTATTGCTAAGAAGCTCAGGCTCCTGGAGTCAATTTATCAGAAGGCTCCAAGGAGAAGAGAGGAGGAGAGAGGAGAGAAGAGCGAGCTGGGAGTCACATCTTCTCCTGGGAGGGCTGCTGTCTAGAGTCGGGGCTGCAGGTCGGAGATGTTTGAGGACCTGGAAATGCGGACTGGCTTTATTTGGGTGCCTGTGGTTTCTGAGGAGGGGGGCGCAGGGAGGTGCCCCTTTCCTCGACCTACTTTCTGAGCAGACAATGGGCTGAGCTTGTGAGGAGAAAAAAAAAAGAGGGATGGGAGACACTGTAGTGTGGTCTTTTTCTTTTTGTTTTCTGGTTTGGGGTTTCTGTTAATATTTGTGTCCTTGGCTGAGGAGAGGGCGGAGTTCAGTAGTAGAAGTGAAGCCAGTGGTGGGAAGTGCGAAGATTCCAGGCTCAGCGCACGACTGGGGCAGGCGGAGCACTGCGTGGGCCGCGGAGATGCGGGTTGGGGTTCACTAGCTACAAATTTGTCTTTCCGGTTCTCCTCTCTATATACACACATTACAAATATCTATATATCTATTATCTGATTCTCTGACTCTATATATAGATATACAGATATCCCAGACAAAATAAACAGGGTGTGGTGCCGCATATGTCTTCGCCAGAGTTAGATCATGATGCAAAGGTTTCTTGACTTTCACATTTAGCCAAGTCGTAGAAGGTTTGGGATTTGTTGTGCTGTTTCAACACTGTAGAGCTTGAGTGTGGACTCTGTGGACTCCATGGCTTGTGGTGACACAGGTGATATCTAGGGAGATATTTAGAACCGGTCATTTTTGCCTTGTGGGTTCTGAGGAGGGCTGAGTGCTTATGAAGGGGACAGTGGGCTGGGGCACTGCTCCGGTGATAACTGTATTGGTTGTCTATGTTCTTGTTTCTCGTCCTGGGTCTGACTCTGGTACTTCAATAATCCCGTGGTCAGGATAAATCTGTATTTGGGACTGGGCTGCCCAACGCCCTGCATATTGTTATTGTTTTGTTTTTTTAAATCAGGACCTGATCTCTTAGGTTGGCACAGGTTGGCAGGGAGCTGAGGTTGCATTGTGGTTCTCTCTCTCTCTCTCTCTCTCTCTCTCTCTCTCTCTCTCTCTCCCTCTCTCTCTCCTCTTCCTCCTCCTTCTCCTCCTCTTCCTTTTGCTTTTCTCTTCCTCCTTTCCTTAGGTCACAGCGGAGTGAATCAGCTTGGTGGTGTCTTTGTCAACGGGCGGCCACTGCCGGACTCCACCCGGCAGAAGATCGTAGAGCTAGCTCACAGCGGGGCCCGGCCGTGCGACATTTCACGAATTCTGCAGGTGATCCTCCCGTGGCTGCCCCACTCGCCGCCCCTCCCCCGAGCCCTCCATTCTCAGAGTCCTCTCCTCATTTCTTACTATAAATGCTGCTTATTATGGACTCCCACCCTCACCCACCCTATTGCCACCCACCTCCCTACTTCTGGCTTTCCCCTCCCCACCTACCAAATCCCTATCTCTTTCAATCTCAGTCAGTTACATAAGATAATTCATCTGCGTAAGAAAAAAAGTGTGTGAACTAAAAAAATATATCTTTTCATTTGGTAAAGACATTCATAATGGTAACAGTTTATGAACTGTAATGAGCTGAGTTATAAAGTGGGACAATTTCATTCCTCTCTCCCTAGCCTATTATGATCTCAGACTTTGGGAGATCTGTTTTCATTCTCCATCGTTTATGAATTTTACAGGGCCAATGCCATTTACCCCTCTCTAATTCACATTTGATCAATTGGGCATATTTTTAAGGAGAACGAAGTAAAAATTCAATTTATTTTCCCCTTTGTTCTTTAAAGTATAACACCACTTTAATCGAGGTCAGCACACAAGAAATTTAATCTGACTTCGTTTTGATGCATCTTCGCCTAGTGTTTAGGAAAGCAGTTTAAAAATTTTAAACTCTTTAAAAAGATAATTCAGTGTTTGAAAGTATCATCCTATTTGTAGTTTTAGGGCTACAAATGTAATTTTAAGAAAAAAGCTCTCTACAGTAAGTTCTCGTACCATTGAAGGTATATTTTTGTGTTATAGACCCATGCAGATGCAAAAGTCCAAGTGCTGGACAATCAAAACGTAAGCTTGTCATTGTTTAATGCATACTTAAACAATTTTATTTTTGTCTTGAAATTATTAATAATGTGGTTTTCTGTCCACTTCCCCAATGCAGGTGTCCAACGGATGTGTGAGTAAAATTCTGGGCAGGTATTACGAGACTGGCTCCATCAGACCCAGGGCAATCGGTGGTAGTAAACCGAGAGTAGCGACTCCAGAAGTTGTAAGCAAAATAGCCCAGTATAAGCGGGAGTGCCCGTCCATCTTTGCTTGGGAAATCCGAGACAGATTATTGTCCGAGGGGGTCTGTACCAACGATAACATACCAAGTGTAAGTTCACTGGGAACATCTGCCCTCCCTGCCCTCAACTCCCTGCTCTCTCTGCATCTTCACCACCTCTTTCTTTGTCCCCTCCCACTGTTTACCCTCCCAGTGTCTTGCTGTCACCGTCTCTCTGTCTCCTACATGATTTGCAGTCTCCTCTGTACCTGGGGATATTGAGAGGCGTGCCCTGACTTTTTGACCATCTGGAAATGAGAATCAAGTGTGAGGAGTTGTTCATTTCATTTACATATTGCCAACCTGGGGTCAGAGGCACTGGGAAAAGGCACTTGAACTGAGAAGAAAAATGAAAATGAAAATCAGACTCTAAGTTCCTCTAAAAACACCCGTCTGAACTCTTTTTCAGGCATCATACATCCACTTCTGCTCTACAATAAAATAAATCTCTAAACTAACTCTTTCATCAGGGAGTCTTTTAACAAAACAAATCAACCCTTCCAGTTAGGTCATCAGAGATGCCTAGAAAAGGTTTCTTCCCCATCCCCCAGCCTTTTGATTCCTTACCCAACTTCATTCCCATGAGCAAAATGATAGCTATCTATCTATCATTTTTCTCCAATATAACCGAAAATCCACTGAGTCTCCCAGGGTAGCTGGGAGTTTTTTCTGTGTGTAGCAGGCCAGCTTTTAAAACTTGGGAGGGCTGAAATGGGGGCTTAAGACAGGGTGACTGTGTCTTTTGGAGACACTACCATTTGGTTTGATTTTGGATTGATTTGCAGGTGTCATCAATAAACAGAGTTCTTCGCAACCTGGCTAGCGAAAAGCAACAGATGGGCGCAGACGGCATGTATGATAAACTAAGGATGTTGAATGGACAGACCGGAAGCTGGGGCACCCGCCCTGGCTGGTATCCCGGGACCTCAGTGCCAGGGCAACCTACACAAGGTAAAATTTGAGAAGCTAACCTCCCCTAATCTTTTCCTCCCCTGGGCTTCCAGTGCCTGGGAGGCTTGGGGACAGTAATTCCTATTTTGTGTAGTTGGAGTCTGTGGAACCACCTTGTAGGCTCAGGACTGTATATATGTCAAGAGCAATATGAAGTGGTTAGGGGTGCGTGTGTGTGGGGGTGTGGGTGTGCTCGCATATGTGAGAGCCAGCCTTGAGGTGTCCGCTTGAAATTTGACAATAAAATGCAGGGAGAGCCCACTTGCAATATAAGTGTGATAAGTTAACACACTGACAGACTGCAAGGTAAACATAATTGTATCATTTACTTTTGCAGTAATTAACAAATCATGTGACTATGAGTAAGGTGTCATGAGAGGGTGAGCCCCCTACCTTACAAGCATGGAAGATTTGGAAGTGGTGGTGGTCCCCTCCCCCAAGTTTAACAAGGTCAGCACTCTTACCTCCACGGTCCTGGTTATTCTCTGTGGGTGGCAAGGTTTAGATGAAGTGTGGTAAGGAAACTGAGTGGTAGGCTCAGAGTGACTGGAGTGGCCCTGAGACCTGGAGGAGAGACTGGAACTGAACCATCCCAGGCTCTGGGAAAGTGATGAAGGAAGAGGAGAGGGTGGGGGTTTGTTGGCTCTCCCCTTCCCCCTCCCACCAAGGTAACTTGGTCAAGAATGGGAAACAGTTTACTCCTAAGATTAATAGGTATTTGTTGTCCTTGTGACAAGGAGATAATATGCAGGATAATGGGACGTGGCGTCTCACTCCCAGGAGCGTGACAGAGCCTGGGGGCTTAGGGCCCAGGGTGACGTAGGGACTAGGCTGGGACTGCCTGCTCTTCAGAGAAGAGAGCTCTCGGGTCAGCTCCGAGTGCAGGGCGCCTCCACAGAGTCGGGTTAGAGAAGGGAAAATCGGTAACAGTATGCGAAATATCTGGTACAAAGGATGCTTCTGTCACTCGCAAGAATTTGTTATGGGAACAATCCTGTCGCTCTGTAATTGCTCATTAGAGAACGTTTTGTTTCTCATTAAGGCGACATGAATAAGCGTCTAGTTGAAGGAGACAGCTGTAGAAATGTTCCACAAGAGACCTCTGGACAGGATTCGGCACCAATTGCCAATTAGACATGTCAGTTTTAAGAGCAGAAAACAATATAAGGACGGACACTGGGAAGATAGGGGGAACAGCGCTCCTTTCTCGGTTCCCAGCGAGGCTAGTTGGCCGGTGCAGGCCTCCTGAAGCGCAGTCCCCGACCCCCTGGGTGACCCCGCTCGCATGGCCTCGAACATGCAGCTTCCGGAGCTGGAGCTGGAGCTGGAGCATGCTCACCGGCCCGGGCCTCTCCTGCCTCTAGTAAGACAGTCGGAGATCAGTGTAGACAAGCCCTCCCTTTCCTGACCTTTGAAACTGTAGGATTCCCCCATGTTCTCCCATAGGACACACCCAAGTGATGAGGGGAACTTCACGCTGGTGACTGTCCACACCTCTGTCCCAGCAATCTGGACTCAAGTTGACCCCCTTTCCCGCCCACTTAGTCCGGGACATCTTGGTTGTGGGCGAGGGGCCCAGAAGCTCAGGTACTGGAGGACTGAGCCCAGAAACTTCCGCCCCTTGGCCTCCCAGGCGCTAGGGCTCAGGGGCACAGGGAACGGATAAAAAAGGCCGCTGCCTAGTGCCCAGATTGAAGTCCAGGGTAGCAGCTTCCACCAGAGGTGGCACCGCCCGTTTGGAGCAAATTTTCCCATGATCTGCTTGGCTGGAAGCTGGGGATAAACCGCCAAGGCCTGGTGGTGACCATTGGGGCGAGAGGTGGCGCTAGTTCGGGGGCTTTTAATTTTAGGTGGCTAGCTGCTACAGGATGCTGTATCACACATTTCCTGAAGGTCCACACCTTTCCTCCGTAGTAAGAGCATTCTCCCTCAGGCTCCATACCTGACCTGCCGCGTGGAGAGGACACGTGGCGCGAACCCAGTTTAGCCAGATTCCAGGATGGGACCTGGGGCTCTGGGATACGCTCTGGCTCACTTGGCTAGAGTTCCCGGGGATTCCATTCTTCCAGCCTTTTGGTGAGAAGACCCCCTCCCCACCCTTCCCGGCCCAGGAAGCAGATCTTGGGTTTTAAAGAGTCCATTACTCTAAAAGCATCAGGCGAGGTTAGATCTCTGAGGGAGACAAATATGGTTTCCATCTGATCTACGCCACGCGGCGGTGAATAAAACCTTGATGGTGTGGGCTGACAATAATCAGACAACTCTATCCGGCCCCAATTCGCCAGCGATTTGGTGGTTTTAGGGATCACGAAGACACTTTTTCTTATCTCCTCCCCTCACCCCAACCCAATACCCAGGCCCTCTATAGGATTTAGTCAGGCTCTTTTTCAACAGATGCTGCAATGTTTTGATCCGCGCTCCGGAGCTGAAAAGGTGCGGCAACCGGGTTGCTATCTTTTCTTGCTTATTTTCCGCCTCACTGATTAAGACACTAAGAAACTAAGGAATGATTTTATTTCCCAGCGTCTTCTTTCTTCTTTCTTTTCTGTTTTTTCTCCCTCTCCCTCTCTCTCCTCCTTCTTCCAGAAAACAAATCCTATCCCCCGCGTCAGATGGTCCTGGGGCTGGGATAAAGGGAGGCGCTTTCACTCTCCTCCCGGATTAAGCTGGGAGGTGGACGGCGCCCATTGAAGGCCCCTTCTTTGCGCCGCTAGGAGGGGGCGCCTTTTAAAGAAGATATCTTAATTGTCTGCCACTTAGGTTTATCATGTGGGGAATTCGAGAGATCCAACTTTATTTTTATTTTGTTAGAGATTTAAGGGTGGATGGTAAATCCACTAAAGAGCAAAAAAATTACGACCAATCTGAGTGACCTCTCAGCCAACCACCTGGCTGCAAACAGTTGCTACTTTTAAAGTGGGAAACACATTTTCATTGACATTCAGTGGCTTGGTTGAGAAGTGGACCCGCAGCAGTCTCCTTGTTTAACTCTAATTCCACTTATAAAAAGAAAAGAAAAGAAAAGAAAAGAAAAGAAAGGATTAAAAAACCCGTTCCCCTGCCCTCGTACACTTTTTTCTCTTTAAATGATAGTTCCCAAGTCAGTGTAGGCCCTAGGCTTATAACGCACGTATGTGTACGAGTCCGTGAGTGTGGAAGGCAATGCATATAAATCTCCACGCTTTAAAATTATGTCAGAGAAGCAAATGAGAGCAGAGAGTGCTATCTGCAGGAGTCTTCCGAGGGAAACCCTCAGCTTTGTTTAACTGGCAGGATCAACTGCAGAAGGGACTCGGGTTCTCCTTGGGGTGGAAGTGTGACTGAGTGCTCGCCTCAGCACCCACACGGTTGCAGGATGGTTTCTGATTTTTGTGTTTTCCAAAAGCTGTAACCGATGGATTTTTCTAGTTGGCCCCAAAAGATTTTTTTTTTAAAGTTATTCTCCTTCCCCGAACCCGAAAACCAGTGGGAGACACCCTCTTCATTTCTTCCCCTGAAAAAAAAAAACACTTTGAGAAGTCCGCCAGAAACTTGGGGCAGCAAATTAGCACAGCCACTTCTGCCCCTACGCGCCCGGCGCGTCTGGTACCGCCGGCGACCCTCCCCTCCCCCACGCGTATGAAGTCCGGCTGGACGCCTGCGGCTTGTTTACTAATACACGCTCCATCCTCCTTTTCCTCGGTCTCTCCGAACTCATTCCGCTGTCTAGTGTCTAGACTCTTTTTCCTTTCGGTATTTTTAAATTTTGTTCCTCCTTCTTACACCTTTCCGGCCTCCTTCTCTTTAAGAGAACTCTTTCCCCTTCGATCCCTTCCTGCCCCTCCCCCACACCATCCTTCTCCTTCCCTCTCCTACTCTTCATCCTCTCTCCTTCCTCTTCCCCTCCCTCTCGGCCCTGGCCCCCACCCACTCTCTTTGCCACCCCCGGTCCTGGTTCCCCCTCATCCACCTCCACTCCCCCCCCCCGCCCCCCAGCTAAGAGCCCTAAATAGCACTGAGGCGCCCGCTCTCCGGACAGTGATTAATGATAGCCGAGCGAGGGGTTAACACACTTCGCTGAAAAGTCTGTTGACTGGGCTTCTTGTAACACAATGTGGCCCGCTGCACGCCTCAAGAGAATCCTTTTGTTGTCCATGCTCATTGTGGCCTCAAAATTCTGCCCACGAAAGTTTGCCAACGCTCCTGCCCCAGGAGTTTAATAGTTTCCCTTACTCGCGGGGCATTGTGTGGCGCTGAAAAGCAGCCCCTCGCTATTCAAGTGTTGGTGGTCATCTCAATAGATCTCCAAGGGCCCATATGGTGGCCAGTGCTGATGAATCCGCCTGTTTAAATGGGGGAGAAAGTTGGGGTTTTAAAACATTTCAAAGTTCCTGAAAAGATCCCACTAGATCCTGTCACAATTCCCTGAACTCTTTGAAGGCGCTGCCTATTGTCTGCTGGTTATAAATGATATTCCTGGCCAAGTCGATTCCCACCGAGGCCTGAAGGCCCCTCCCCCCAAACTGGCCAAGTTTCTAGGATCTGGAGGGAACAGTCCCTGTTGGTATCCCGTGGGGGCCTTCGACCTCAAGACACAGGACCCAGCCTATAGTGCCCTGGGAAGCCTAGCCAGGGCTCCAGTTCTTCCCTTTCTCTTCCCACGAGCTGTGACCTCTCAGGCTAGGTACCCGGCAGAGCCAGCTAGCCCAAGTGCACATCTCTCCTCTAAGCAAAGGAAAACAATGAAACTTTGCCTGTTTAATGATAGAAATTACATCAAAAGTGGTGGAAATGCCCTAATTAAAAATGTACCACTTAAATGATATGCCAAGGGTTCAGCTGCAGTGTAGCATATTTAGCTAGTTAGTGAACTCTCTACGATTTCTTTTTTAAAATTACACGTTAAAAATTTAAAAGAAATCTTACTTTTCTCTGGTGCAACACATTACAAAGAATGGACAGTCCTTTTATCTAAATATAAAATTCCATTTTCAGCAATTATAGCCTGTTCTTGGTGATGATATAATTACAGCTGTGCTCGTAATAGGTGTCAAGGCGAAGCGCACTCACACAATAGTTGAATAAAACTGCAGAACAATGCGAGCACTTCTAAATTCACAACCTTTAAAATGAAATTGACTGTGCAGAATTCAAATAAAAACTAGATAAATATTTTTTTTAAAAGATTACAAGCTTGGTTTGGTTTCTTAATAGCATTTTCTACAAACCTATCAACATCTAATTGATTAGATAGGAATTACTGATTATAGATCAGCGGAAATCTTGAACATCACTCTATTTTCCCAACACAGCCATAGGTAAATATATTCTGTAGGGAGAGGGAATGGGGTGAGGCATGTGTGGAGTCAGAGTTAGTTGCTCATATAATTTTGCCTGGAAACTTTTGGCCTGCTTTGTCATTAGAAAGGACACTTCGTGATGAAAAAGAAAAGAAAAAGGCTCACGTAGCCAATGTTGTTAATGTCATTCATTAAAGGGAGGCTAAAACTTGATTACCTTAGGAAGGCTTTGCTGATCTTCAGACGGTCCTGTCCGTGGAGTTTATAACTATACCAAGCTCCCTTTGGGGGCCCCCAAGTCATTCCAATTTTTCTTATTGTCCTTTTCTTTTTGCTGCAGATGGCTGTCAGCAACAGGAAGGAGGGGGAGAGAACACCAACTCCATCAGTTCCAATGGAGAAGATTCAGATGAGGCTCAGATGCGACTTCAGCTGAAGCGGAAGCTGCAAAGAAATAGAACATCCTTTACCCAAGAGCAGATTGAGGCCCTGGAGAAAGGTGATGGGATTTTTCAAAGTAGACAAGCAGTAAATCAAAGTAAATGCCACACTGGCAGCACAAAGAGCTAAATTTAGCCAGGGCCTTTGCATACAGACTGAAAAGCTTTCTTTTCTTTTCTTTTCTTTCTTTCTTTCTTTCTTTTCTTTCTTTCGTCTCTTCCCCACTCCCTCTGGGCATCTTTTCAGGGTGTGTATGTGCATGTGGGTTTTCTTTCTTCTTTTCATGTATCAGCAATTCAAAGACTAAAAGTCTGACTTGTAAAGGAAAATGATGATTTGGCTGTCTTAGGCCACAGATAGGGTCACTGAATGTCATTACAAAGAAAATTTAACTTGGTTCTGGTGGGAAAGTTCTTCCAAGTGCAGTCAACACAAATAGTAAAATTGTTTGGAAGGGAATGAGTTAGAGGTGATGGGAGTGGTGAGTCAGGGCTGGCTTGATCCTGGGTTCGGTCCAATCATTTTGTGTAGTTTTGGTACAACATATAAAACCACCTTATTCTTTCAGAGTTTGAAAGAACCCATTATCCAGATGTGTTTGCTCGGGAAAGACTAGCAGCCAAAATAGATCTACCTGAAGCAAGAATACAGGTACCCAGGGACCTTGTGGTTTTATGCTTTGTGATTCATATAATTTGCCTTGTCTGGAGACAAAGTGCTTCTAAGGAGCACCATTCATCTATATAACTAGTAACAGGCCTAGTTTGCTAAGACTCTACTGTCCCAGGACAGGGGAGGTGGCAATGGAGGGGTCTTGGCCTATGGCTGGGCTGGAAGCAGGCACAAGGCTAACCTGTTCTATTCATTTCCAGGTATGGTTTTCTAATCGAAGGGCCAAATGGAGAAGAGAAGAAAAACTGAGGAACCAGAGAAGACAGGCCAGCAACACACCTAGTCACATCCCTATCAGCAGTAGTTTCAGCACCAGTGTCTACCAACCAATCCCACAGCCTACCACACCTGGTAACGAAATTCCAACTACTAAGACATATTCTTTTTTTTTTGGAAACAGGGTCTCCTTGTAACCCCAGCTGGCCTGGAATTTACTATGTAGACCAGGCTGGCCTCAATTGATCTCATAGAGATTCACCTTTCTCTGCTTCCCAAGTGCTGAGATTAAAGATGTACACTACCACATCACATGGCTCCAAGACATGCTCTTAAACCTGTTTGTTCTGGAGTCTTACTTGCCCCCTAATGACCTACCGTTTCTCTCTTCCTGCAGTTTCCTCTTTCACATCGGGCTCTATGTTAGGCCGAACAGACACCGCCCTCACCAATACGTACAGTGCTCTGCCACCCATGCCCAGCTTTACCATGGCGAATAACCTGCCTATGCAAGTAAGAGAGGCTGGCCACCTGCTGCACAGGCCAGGAGTGGGTTGGGGCCTGCTGTGACTCCATCAACTCTGTGTGTGTGTGTGTGTGTGTGTGTGTGTGTGTGTACACGAGCGCGTCCCCTTGGGAATCTTTCTTCTGATAGTAATTGGCTTGACCAATCAAGTCTAGGACAGTCAATCCAGTCTCTTCTAGGTGATTGATTGATTGATTGATTGATTCGTGCCCTTGGAAAGCAAACACTGGACCTGTTCAGTCAAGTTAATATGCCTTTTATTATCATGTTAGCTGGTTAATGCCAGGTGATAGTGAGTTCTGCTTTGAGTACCAATGAAGTTTGTACCACAAAGTAGAAATAATGCTAGCATAGCATGAGATAGTGAGAGGTTAGTATATAAAATATTTGGGTCTATATTAATGTTTATTATAAAAGATATAGAATCTGCATATGTATTTGTAGGTACATGTAAAAAAAACTAGTGAGGAAGGAAAAACAAAGCTCAGAAATGGGACTTACATTTACAAAGTGAATTTCATTAATATAATAGGAAAACTAGTTTTTACTCTACATTTAAGAACACACTTTTAATAGAAAGTATTTGTTATATACTGAATCTCGCTTGGCTATAAATGACATAAGTTGGTGACATTCATTGCTGCCCAGAGATTTAGATGCTACTCATCTAGTTTAATACCTGCTTCTGTTCTCTAAATGTAGACTGACCCCTACGTGGCTGGGTCTTGTATTAGGTTAGCACTTTATAACATAAGTTGTCATGCACTGGTGGGAGGTACTAGACCTTTGTTGCTGGAAGGACTCTTGATGGGGGAGGGGAATCCATCTTCTGTTGGGCCTTCTACAAGGGCTTTCCTAAGTCTTCTGTTTATGCAACAGTTAGATATGCCTGATGGTGTATGGTGTGAGATTGGCAGCATGAGCCCCTATTAGAAACTGTTCTGGGGTTACACAGACTGTTTATTCTCCACTGAACATTTTTTTTCTCAGTTTCAAATTCAAATGATAGCAAAATAAATGTTCACAGTCTTCAGACTCATATTGGAACAGCTAGATAAGCAACTCCAGAGGACTTAACACACATATTTCTTTCTTATTGCATCTGGATATTATTGCCCGTTATTGGAATTGATGTAAATGAAGGGATCAACAGCCCATTAGTTAGTATTGCTATAACTGCCTTGGAATTTTTCAGAAGTCAGGTTGCCTAGAGGAAGTGATTGTAGAAATTAGAAACAAATGCAAGCTGAAATTCTGGCAGGACCTTCTAGTTCTCTAGGCCTCTTTGAACTTGATGTGAGTGGCCATCAGCTGACTTTAATAATGCCATGAAGTCTCTTGCTCAGTTTTATATATGATAGCAGCATCCGGATTTCTGTAGAGATGACAAAATGTGGATATGAAAACCAAACCATTTGAAACAATTAAATAGATGCTGGATTATATTGTTTGTTTCCACATATAGAGAAATGTGTTAAGTCAATTTATTTCAAACATTAACTTTTAGAAGTTATGCAGACTAGGACGAGTGTGGTGGTACATGTCTTCTGGGGCAGAAGCAGGTGGATCTCTGTGATTTTTTAAGGCTAACCTAGTCCACCTAGGGAGTTCTAGGCCAGTCAAGGCTACATAGTGAGACCCTGTCTTAAAAAATAATACAGTTAAAAAGTATATACATTCATAAAACAATAAATAAGAGAATGAAAATCATAAATAATTTTAATGTTCAGAGAAAACGTCTTTTTAAACTTGGGGCTAGGGGCGGTGGTATCTGTCTATAGCTTCATTCTGTTGACTAAGATCCTCAGCATCTTGCAGAAGATGGGTATCTTCCCTTGTACCTTTCTCTGATGGATCTCTGTCTCTGAGAATGAGAATCTTGGGATGTTAAGTATTTGTAGAGTAGAACAGCTATCATCTCCCTTATTGCTGATACTAAGCTTCTATTAATTTACTACATGAGTTTTCTGACCTCAAATAAGCCCATGAGAGCTCCCATGAAGGGGTTTATCCTGGTTTTGCATATTTCTTGTTTTGTTTCAAGAGAAGTTTATCTCCTCAACACTTCCATTTTGAACACTGAGAAGGCAGAAACATAATTTTAGGGATAAGACTCAGTCAGGACTTCTGGGTCAGTTAAGAATAGTTATATTCTCAGGTTGCAAATAAATGACATTTACTGACACTTATGACCACTTTAACCTGAGGTCTTTACAGACTGTGCCTCTAAAAAAATCTTTAATCCCTTAAGTCTAGCACTGGAAGGTTCCCAAGTTCTTTATACTAAACGTTAAGAGAGAGATTTCCTATTGCTTTAGGGCCCCTTAGTTGAGATGTGGAATTCGGAGATCACAGGATTCCCAAATGGAACCAGATTTGCAGAGAAAGGGAATGTGTTTTTAGTTAGGTCTTCACTCACGGATTATATAACAATTGCAGCACAGGTAAAAGATGAAAGTGAAGAAATGTTCTGCTAAAGTGTGGATGGTACTGAACACTTGTTTAATTTTACTGTTGAAGAAATTTGGTGCCATAAGCAGTTTCACTCTGGCTGGGATTTCAGTCCATAGAGGCATCAGTAATGACCAGTCTTGTCAGCAGAGATCATGTGGAGGAGGGAGCCTGACATGTGGTTATGTGATGTGTTCCTCCGTAACCACAGGTTTATCTTCTCTTGGCAGCCCCCAGTACCCAGCCAGACCTCTTCCTACTCCTGCATGCTGCCCACCAGCCCCTCGGTGAATGGGCGGAGTTACGATACCTATACCCCTCCGCACATGCAAACACACATGAACAGTCAGCCCATGGGCACCTCGGGCACCACTTCAACAGGTGAGTTCTCTGCAGCTGCCCAAAGAGGCCTGCCTGCTCAGCTTCTCTAGGGACTGATCTCTGGCCACACTGCACTTGAAAAGTAACTTCTGGCCTTGTGTAAGGGTGTGTTGTACAGTTTGCTGCTCTTGTCAATTTGGAGAAAAGTTCCCTGGAAAGGGAAACTCAGGTAAGCTCATTAGTGGTTTGATATCACTTAGACAAAAATGTCATCTCATCGTGAATATGGTCACACAAGTCGTGTATGAAGACACGGCAGAGACTGTTTTCAGAAGACATGTTCTTAGGCAGAGCTGGACATTGAAGGCCTAATAAGCACACTGGGTGATTTTTGGAAGATTTCTACATCTTCTACCTCCTCCTTGTCTTTCATGGCAAGAGGAAGTTCCACACCAATCTTCCAATGATGGCTGCACTGCTAAAGTTACAAACATTTGACTAGAGAGACTTGGGATTGAGTAAGTATGTGTGAATATACCACACTTCTAGTTTCTGAAGGTGTTACTTTTATTTGCAATAGTTGAAACTTTTTTTTTAATGCTGTAAAAATATCATAGTGTGTTAGAGATTTTTAAAAGTCTATACATTTGTGGTCTATACCTGTCTGTTAAAGAATATACCTATATGTTTTTTTTTTTAATCCATTTATAGGACTCATTTCCCCTGGAGTGTCAGTTCCAGTTCAAGTTCCCGGAAGTGAGCCTGACATGTCTCAATACTGGCCCAGATTACAGTAAAAAATAGAGAGAGAAAGAGAGAGAGATTGAGAAAGAGACTGAGAGAGGAAATTGTGTTAATTCAGTCAGTGATTATGTGGACACAACAGTTGGGTGTTCAGAAAGGAAAGAAAAATGGCTGTTAGAAGCACTTCACTCTGCGACTGTGTCCTGTGTTGGACCCCTGAGGAATGAACTAGAAACAAGGATCTTTGCATACAGGAGGCACGGTATCAGTTGGAACGAATCTTCATTTTGGTATCCAAACTTATTCATTTTGGTGTATTATTTGTAAATGGGCATTTGTATGTAATGATGAAGAAGAAGACAGCATAGTCTGGATGGAGCTTGGATCTGTGTTGGTCATGAAGTTGTTTAAAGAAAAAGAAGAAAAAGGAAACCATGATCAACAAGATTTGCCATGAATTTAAGAGTTTTATCAAGATATATCGAATACTTCTACCCATCTGTTCATAGTTTATGGACTGATGTTCCAAGTTTGTATGATTCCTTTGAATATAATGAAGCCTGGAACAACATGCACTAGATATATGTGAGAAATCTCTGTTGGTTTTCCAAAGGTTCTTAACAGATGAAGTTTATGTGCAAAAAAAGGGTAAGATATAAATTCAAGGAAAAGTTGATAGCTAAAAGGTAGAGTGTGTCTTCGATATAATCCAGTTTGTTTTATGTCAAAATGTAAGTATGTGTCTTCCCTAGAAATCCTCAGAATGATTTCTATAATAAAGTTAATTTCATTTATATTTGACAAGAATACTCTATAGATGTTTTATACACATTTTCATGCAATCATACGTTTCTGTTTTGGCCAGCAAAAGTTAATTGTTCCTAGATATAGTTGTATTACTGTTCACAGTCCAATCATTTTGTGCATCTAGAATTCATTCCTAATCAATTAAAAGTGCTTGCAAGAGTTTTAAACTTAAGTGTTTTGAAGTTGTTCACAAAGTACATATCAAAATTAACCATTGTTGATTGTAAAAACCATGCCAAAGCCTTTGTATTTCCTTTATTACACTATTTTCTTTTTAACCTAATAGTGTGGTGTTACAAATTTTGTTTCCATATTAGGTTAGCATTCCAAATCAATGATTACTTTCATACATACCCTCTTTTAACATCCTGATGATCCTTAAGAAATCATTCGTATAGACATCAGAAGTTGGAAATATATTAGAAAAAAATCCACTTACAGCCATGTGTGGAATATATACATATATATACACACACATATATATATATATAATACATACATATATATATATATATATATGTAAACATTTTCCCATTTAGCCATTTAACTCAAAAGCCCAAAGTGTAGAAATAAAAATGCAACAAGCTGTTAACCAGGATCGTGCTTTGAATTAGAGCTGGCATTTTCAATCTGGGCAGATTTCCATTGTCAGCCAATTTCCACAATGATTTCACTAAGTATATTCAAAAGTGGATTTCTTAAACAAGACTCTCTGAAAGCTGTTGCCTTTCTCAGATAGCCCCTCTCCCCTTTCTGCCTCCCTCCCCTTTGCACGAGAGGCATCATTTCCCATTGAACCACTACAGCTGTTCCCATTTGAGTCTTGTTTTCTGCGCTCTTGTGGATGGTTGGAGGGTGGAGGGAGAATGTTGCATGTCAAGGAATAATGAGCACAGACACATCAACAGACAACAACAAAGCAGACTGTGACTGGCCGGTGGGAGTTAAAGGCCTTCAGTCATTGGCAGCTTAAGCCAAACATTCCCAAATCTATGAAGCAGGGCCCATTGTTGGTCAGTTGTTATTTGCAACGAAGCACAGATCTGATCATGTTTAAAGTGGCGGCACGCAGGGTAGGAGTGCCTGAGCCCAAGTGATGGATGGAGGGGTGCAGGGAGCCTTTGTTGGCTAGAAAAAGGCTTGCCTAACTTTTATTTCTGTCTGTTCTGTGCAGAACGTAAGTTGATATATATATATATATATATATATATATATATATATATATATTCATTCTTCTGTAAACTTTGGTTAAGAGTCTGGTGGGCCTCACCATCTAGATTAAAAATATTTAAACATGGAGAAATCTCTGGGGGGAAAAGAACACACTTCCATCAACTTGTACTTGAATTTTTTTTAATCCCCCAAAGCAAATAATCAAAAATAAAGAAATTAATTGGAGGGTTTAAAAAACAACTTCATAGTTCAACATCTACCATTTGGTAGTTAAGGAATTGCTTATGAACGAATAATTGAGTTCCATTCTCTGGCATATTACATACTAATAATTTTATTCCAGCAGAGTTGCTTCACGTCTGGAGATGCCTTCCTAAATTGATGGCACTTATTGCATATGTATTCGTAGTTGTAGTCCACGTCAGCCTGCACTGCATGCTGGCACGTACACGCTATTGGTACAATTGCCCTCGAAGACATTGCTACTTCCTGATATTCTGCAGCCTCCACTCCCTGAGGGATGAACGTACGCTTAGGGAACTACCAGAGGAAGGCTGCGTGGTGTAGCTGTGAAGGAAAGGGCAGTTTCCAACTGGCTGTGATTTGGACTGGGGTCAGGGAGCTCGTGATGGCCAATGGCTCCCCTGAGTAGAACAGACTCTGGGGAACTGGGCATGGCAGGCTGAGTGTAAGATCTTGGAGTGAGAGGAAGAGAGTGATATGGGAGCTGATGGGTCTCCATGTGTGCACTTGGGCATGTATACAAGTCTTCAGAGGGTCAGAACTGCTAGGGCACAATGGCATGGCCTGGTGTAGTCTGAAGTGCTGCTCAGCTGTAGAAGCCCTCTGGTCTAGCAGGCCAGGAACAACTATCTTGCCTTCTGCCACATGTGCCCTAGGGGAGATAAGCTGTCCTCATCCAAGCTCCAAGCACTCTCTCAGACAGCACTGCAAGCTCTGTATGGTGCCAGTGCCTAGAAGTTGTTGCTTTTATTCTTTGTAATTCTTGTCTATTTAATGACAGGTATATTTATAGATTTACCAAGAAGTAATCTGCGGGGATGTTTTAGTACATTTTCCAGAATGAAGACTGTTTTTGTGATGTCCTCAGTATAAACAGTTTGCATTTTATCTCCAGATTTAACTGAATTAGGCACATCAGGTAAACAGAATTAGAGCTGAATCACTCTAGGTAAAAATCACTCTACCACCCCCCACAAAGCTGTACCTCCTAACAATTGTAAAATGATAAACAACTGGATTCTACACATGGCTCACAAATTGTCTCCTCCTTTAAAAATTATCATAAATCGGTTTCCTAAAAATTATTCTTATAGGATTAGCATTTAGCTTTGTTCTGTGGACATTTGCCATCACAGGATGGTAATGACATTTTTCTAGTCAGTTTGGCCTTTTTTTTTTTTTTTTTTTCTGGGTCTGTAGTTTGGTTCATCATGGCCAAATACTTATTCTGTTTTTCAGGAAAGATTTTGCCTTTCCCCCCCTTGGTCATGAATAACTAAATTATCTAGTGTTCAGGTCAAAGTGAAAGTCTCTAGGGTTACTATTGCTTAATTCGGATGCTTTTGATGACCATTTTCAGAAAGCTGCAGCATGGTCTCAGAGATGGCAACAATGGGGTTAACCTATAAGGGTTTCCCTGTACCCCTTCGTCAAAACTGAAAGGACATTGTTGGCAGAGTGTCCCGTACTTTTGAATCATTCTGACTTGGCGTGATGTTAGCATTGGGAGGTATTAGTATTGGAGGCAGCAATGCTACCAAGAATGGGTAGAAAACAAGGAAAGTGATAGTCTAGTGACATTAAAAAGAAATTCAGGAGGTCTTGGAGCCTCAATACCTGAGCAGGCCACAGCAGTCAAAATATTTACCTCGTGTTAAAGAGAGACAGATCTGGTGTAAGGAATGAATCCCATACAGGGTTTTGTGGGTCATATATTACAAATATTAAAATGATATAAAGATATTTCAGATACTATATTTGGCACTGTTCTTAATTATTTATATTTGAATCAGTTGATAATTAAAAAATATCAGTAGAGTGCATGTTTCATAATATGTCAGAAGGGTGTGCATACATACACACACACATACACACACACACACAATTTTTGAAGAACAGTATTTTTATGAAGTTTTTAGGGGTAACAGGACACTGTTTCCAGAGGAAGGAAAACACATTTTTTAGAGTACCTCTTTATTAAAGGAAAATCAAAACATACAACTCTGCAAAATCTGCCCAGTAAGTCCAAAAACCAAAGCCCTTGGACATGGAAGTTTTGGAAAGCCTAGGTACTCTCTTGATTCAGAATGTACTTTTATTAAGTTTGAAAAGTTTCACTTCTATTTAAAATAAGGGTTCAAATATGCTCACTCAATTTTTAGGGTATTTAGCTATTTGTAAAGCATACATTAACTAGTAATTGGGTGTTAATTTTATAGATTTGGTAGCCAGGGAAGTGAATCAATGGCCTATTAAGTATTTTACAAGCAATTTACATATGTGACGGCTGCACATTTCCTTTTCAGAATCAAATCCTATGTAATTGTTCTGTTGTGTGTTTGTGTAGAATGAATCACAACACGGTAAGAGAAAGGTTAGGGTCATTAAAATAATAACCCAACTAAAATATTCACTTCAATTTATTCAAATTGTTCACGATGTCTTCAAAGGGCACAGAAGAGCCTCTACAAGTACCTGCACAACATTAATTTTATTATCTATGGACTAAATCAATCATTTGAAGTTGTTTTAAATCTTAAAAGCACCTTTGCTTAATATAAAAGCCCTTTAATTTTAACTGACAGATCAATTCTGAAACTTTATTTTGAAAAGAAAATGGGGAAGAATTTGCCTTTAGAATTAAAAGAGATGAAAAAAAAAAAGAAAAAAAAACCAGACAGAGTTAAAAAAAAAAATCAACCTGATTTTTTAGTGCTAATGAAGTCGTGGTGACAAAATAGTTGTCTTTTTTTGATTTTGATCACAAAAAATAAACTGGTAGTGACAGGATGTGATGGAGAGATTTGACATCCTGGCAAATCACTGTCATTGATTCAATTATTCTAATTCTGAATAAAAGCTGTATACAGTATGTGTTTATGCTACAGTGGGTTTTTTTTTTTTAAGTGACTGACATTCATCATATTGGTTAGACAGTTTTAAAAACCTAGTCTTTGTTTTCTACAGTGTTGTCAGGAACAAACAGAGCATAATTTGTGGTATATTAAAAGAAAACTGCTTAAAAATGTTAGTTAAAAGTTCTTCTAAAATATTCTAATATATCTGAAAATGTATTTTAGAAATTCAGTTTTCCCCACGGATGTTAAACAGCTTTTTAAAAATCGAGTCTTTATTTATATATACAAGTTGCTTTTTCAAATTTCACTTTTTAAACTATTATTTGTCAAAAGCTTTAAGAATATAGAACTGATTAAAAAACCCAGTGTTTCATATGAAGACTGGTTCAATAAGACACGTCCACATGCTCAGCCAATGTTTCTAGTTAACAAAGGGTTTGCAAGACACAATGTAAATATGAGTTGTTTTGGTTTTTCATGTTGTCTTAGACTATATTACATAAAAAACCCTCACCAGACTTCACTACATATTTCCCCTGACATCCCAGCACTGATGCAGCTGTCAGTTTGAATTTCAATCTTGAATTATGTCTGTTGACACAATTTCATAGTGCTGACTTTGACTGTTTAGGATTTCTAAACAGAAGTCCATCCAACTTCTTCAGTTATCATTCAAGTTCTTTATGGCAGAGTAATTAATACTAAATTCAAAACATATTACTTTTTCTTTATCACTTTAATAACAGGATACATAAATGCAAGTTGTTTCATTTACTAGCAAACAAAATTTTCTTCTTTTTAAAAGAGCTTTAGCAATTTTTGGTGACCTTTTCAGAAATAAAGAGGAAATGTGTTCACATACAACTTGAATTTCATGTTTTCCACTCTCCCAGCTGTAACACACACATGGTCCTAAGTACTTTAGCCCATGTACACAAATGACCACTGTAAGGTATACTGATTTTTTTGGACCCTTTGAGGTGTTTATTTAAAAAAAATTATTATTTTAAAAGGCAAAAGCTAAATGTCAAAAATACCAATACTTCTGCTCTATTTTTTCTGTACAAAAGTTAGTAAAAAAAACCACAAACAATGGCAGCTCCATTCTGTAATCCTAATTGTGTTTTTAAAGACTGAGGGTCAAATCATTATGAAAAATATTTACATAAGCTATTAGCAATCATAATTAGAGTGTCAGATAATTCTGCATGCAGTGACTAAGGAGGATCCCTAGAAGTCCAGGTGCTTCTTGCCTCCGGCCATCATGCCACAGCCTGGGCCCAGCAGCTTGGCAGATTCTGCCAGATCCTGTTTGCTTGAACGGCTCACTGTGTCTGACAAGTCTGGAGGCAAATGCAGTCGCTGTGGCACATTGCAAGAGAAGGAAAAGAAGAAGAAAAAAATTAATTTTGCTTTCCCTAGCACACTTCAGAATACAATATTATGCTCTGTTGATCAGCATTTAGTCTTGCATATGAAATCCCTGCTAAAACAATTCCTCAGACTGAAGCCCATTATAATCACATCCTATTCTTACCAGATTTTTACAAATTATAGCTATTGTTAGAAACTGGACCAAGATTCTTAGTGGAACATTTTCAGAGTCCAAACCTAAATGTACTAAGATTTTTTTTTGTTGTTATTTAGGTAGAAATGAAAACGTTCAAGTACACAAATTGAAAAATATCACAAATTAAAGCAGTTTTTTTCCTTGCTTTATTTTTGCCATGGTCCTAAACTGCTTCTTAATCAAATGCAGCATTTCAACAGTGGTGGATTCCTGTAGTGTTTGCTTCCCTTTTGTGTATAAACTGACCTGATGATTCTATTTCATGACAATACTGTTTCTAGGAACTTAAAATTTGATGTGTCGGCATAACGAAAGCAGTGACACCGGAGGGTCAGCATTTTCCAAGGGCTCAGGTAAGTCAATTGCAACATCTGTTGTGGGTTTTGCTTTAGGGCATCATGTAGTATATTTTCAAAAGTATAGTTTGGCTTTGAATATCCCCCCAGCCGTAATTATAGAATCTACTGTTTTTAATTAATTAAGAAGAAATATTTATATTTCAAAAGAACATTTGGGTTTTGAAAAGAATCTCAAAGTCCTTTAACTATCAGTACTCCTAGCTCACATTGTGTTTCAAAAAGGAACAAAGAGTTGGCTCTTCATATCAGTAAACTCATCATCTATGGATTCAACCAACCTAATTATGGCTTGAAAATACTCAAAAAGAATGGTCTGTATTGAACATGTAGGAATAATCTTTATATTGTTATTATTCTCTATCCAATATAGTAAAACATCTATCTGTACAGCAGTTGCATTGTATTAGGTATTATGGTAATCCACAGATGGTTTAAGTATACAAGAAGACATTTTGTAGTTATGTACAAGCACCATGCCATCATGATATAGAAGGGACTTTGACATCTGGAGATGTTAGAATCTGCAGGGGTCTTAGAACTGATCCTCCAGGGTTACAAAGGATGGCCATCCCTGTTGTGTGAGGCACAGAATAGACATGAGAGACCAGAGCAAGGCAGGGTGGGGCTCTCCAAAGTAGGCAGCCTAGTGGAACCTTCATTTGGAGAAATATCTTCAATATGAAGAAAAAAAAAAGAATCAATTTTTTTTGTCAAAATCTTTGTTGACAAGCATATGTTCCCACTAGATTCTTTCCTGATGAAAAGCTTGTTTACTGTCATGTAAACACAAGCTGTGTGTACATGATCAAAATATTTAAAAACATTTAAAATAATTTATGAAAAGGTTCTTCCTTGATCTCAGTTTGCCTATAATACAAATACATTTATGACTAACAATATTAATCTACAGATGGATGGCCAACAAAGACGTCAAGAAGGTCAAGAAAGTCTGGAAAGCCTGTGAGATTCACAAAGAACGATTCATTTTATCCTCTGCAGCCAGCCTGTCACTTATTAAGTGACTGAATGTGTATTTCTTCAATGGTTTTAAAACATCTCTTTTATTTAATTACACTCTAGATTGTTCCACAAAAGATTTTAAGTAGAAGTGAAAGAATGAGAGTTCAGGAATCTAAAATGAAGCCTGATCCAGAGCCTGAGGTCACAAGAATTTCTGCAGTGTTAACTCAATCACTGTCCATGGGAGAAGCAGGAGGAAGAGACCTTTAATTACGACCTCGTTTCAATGCTTCTCTTAAGATCTTGTAGTCTAGGTGGATCAGCAAAGAAGAAAATAGCCAGAACACTTGCATGATTTGAATGTTACTTGGACTTTAGAGAAAGCTACTGTGTGTGTGCATGCGTCTGTGTGTGTGTGTGTGTGTGTGTGTGTGTATGTATGTACACTATTGGAACCTCATACATGATGTTAAGTGGTATGATTAGACTTTGGGAAATCAACTAAAAAAGAATTTGTAAGACTTTTTCGGGTGAACAAGGCACCTTCTATACAACGGGCTTTCTGACAGTTCAGTTACAGAGTGGGCTGGAGAGAGATGACTCAGTGGTTAAGAGCACTGGCTGCTCTTGCAGAGGACCTGGGTTCGATTTCCAGCAGCCACATGGCAGCTAACAATTGTCTATAACTCCAGTTCCAGGGGAATCTGACACTTTCTTCTGACCTGTGGGCACTGCATGACATTGGTGCACTTACACACATGCATATAAAAATGGAAAAAAAAAGAAAATATTAAAAAAATAAATCCAGTTACAGCAACAAGGCTAGCAGGCAAACCACTCTCATAATGAATACTCCACATCATGGATATAAGAAAGGGAGAGGCAGAGGAGAAATCGCGACAGAGGGGAGCAGGAGAAAGCCTCATAGAGATGGGATCTGAGTGGGACTTAAGTGATGAACTGGGTTCTGACATGGAGAATGGGATTTGCCCAACAGTAGGAACAGTGTAAGGCAGGAACTTTTGTTTGAAGGGTCATCTTGCTCTGGTAATCTATGTGGGAAAATCTGTATAGTTTATTCAGGACTACAAAAATATATTTTAGGAGCCCAACTATTTGTAGACTGCCTGAGCATTTCTCTATCTCTGCTTATCTAGGCAATGAATGTGAGCCAGTTGGCTGACTGTCCTTCATTGTAAAAGCAGCTAAATGTGATGTGTGACATGGCTGGAAATCTTCAGGTTGAATGGCTTTGAAGAAAAGTCACATATTATTCATGTGCTACTTCTGAGAATAAACATTTGAGGTGAGATGAGTAACTGCTCCCAACCAAATGCTTTTCTATAAAGCTGCCTGTATATTCTTGTCCTTTGAAAAAGCCCAGGGATGGCACTTGGAAATCTGTGTGTCTGTGTGTACTCTGGCAGCTTTTGCTGAATGTGGTCACCATGGAGTGAAAATTCCTGAGCAGAATTTTGTTTTGTTCTTCCTTTGCAAGCCTCGCCTGTGTGCCACGTCAGAGTGATGTGAAGCCGTGAGGAAGAAAGAGGGCTCAGGTTCCAGCCTTGCCAGGGGTGTCAGGAAGCCTTCCTCGGAGGCTTCTGAAGCCTTTATACACTTGACATGTAAATGCGCAGATGCCACTGTATCCCAGATCTGTCTTCTGAAAGAGTGCTGCAAGACACTGCACTGCATGGTGACCCGCTTTAAGCTAAACTGCAAGGCTTCAGGGTAAACTTTTAGATGTTGAGGTGTCACCGAGTAATAGTTTAAATAAAAATCAGACTCAAATAAAGATGAATAAGATCCATGCATGATATGATTCTCAACATTATAAATCAAATCAAGGATTCATCTGTTTTTATACCTGGAGTCCCAAGCAAGGGATGAAAGCAAAAATAGAGCTTTTATCCTGAGCTGAATATTTTTTCCATTCAATTTTCTTTTCTTAGATTCTGGGAGGGAGGGACTGTGCTGGTGAGACAAGGGATGGGTACCTGGCTGGCTGTCAGCCGGTTTTCCCTGTTAGTGTCTTATCTATGTGGGCAGAGGTGTGGGGAAGGTGGGAATTCCCCCAAACAGGTTCAGAGAGCCCCTGTCAAAGTGCACCAGCATTCCACAGGAAGTCCAGGGCTAGAAGCAAGTCACAGGGGTACCAAGGAGAACAAGTCTTTCAAGTTCTTTCTTCTAGAACTGCCTCTACTCTTTGCTGGGCTTAGCCATGGTGTATCTGTCCCTTAAAAAAAAGTTTTTATTTATTATTTTTATGTGTATGAGTGTATTGCCTACATGTGTTGTGCAATGCCCGAGGAGGTCAGAAGACGGTGTTGGATCCCTTGGAACTGGAATTATGGATGGTTATTAGCTGCCATGTGGGTGTTGGGAATCGAGCCTAGATCCATTGCAAGGGCAGCCAGTGCTCTTAACCCTTGAGCCATGTCTCTGGCTCTTGTTTCTTCTTTTTAATTTTAAGGTATCATAATAGGATGTAGTAATATTTTTTATTAGCTTGATATTTTATTAAACATTAAATGTATTTTGGAATACAAGACCAAAGATTTATTTACTAGGGTATGAAATGTATAATCCAGAAATTTTCATATGAATCACTCTAAGATATAATGGTGTCATTTTTTGGGAAACATGCAGGGCTACAAATAAATTTTTTAAATGTTTTTAATTGAAAAAGACCTTTCTGTTGATGCAACTCTTAATAGTGCTGTTAAGATTATTTTTATAGAGCCAAGCATGGTGGCAAATGGCTTTACTCTTAGCACTTGAGCAGAGGCATTCAAGGCCAGCCTGTTCTACATAGTAAGTTTCAGGCCAGCTGGGGCTACAGGGAGACCCTGTCTCAAAAAGAAAAAAAAAATTTTTGTAGGTTGTGGCAGAAGTAAGGTAAACTTCCATCTCAATTATATCAAATAAATTTTATTATATGCAGCCAATAATTTTTGCAGAATATCATTTCTAGAAGTATTAAACTTTAAAGAACCAATTTCATGTGAATCTGAATTTAACTTTAAATGTTAAGTTCATACAAAGAAATTTTAATGTTTCCTTCCCATTTGCTATAGATTCTAGAGGTTGTGCAAGAAAGCAAAAGTAGCTTCATGATTTGTACATAATTCAGAGCACCTATTTGTGTATTCCATTGTTCTAAGATCATTCATGAAGAAAACAATCTTCAGTTGTCTTCTTCATTAGCAACTGGAACTTACATTTATTTTCATTTTCAACTATTTTTTATTGAATCTTTGTATATTTGATACAGAACACCTCAATCAATCTTAATCATCTTTGTGTCCCTTCTTCACCAGCACCCCTCCACAGCCCCTCAACTGGAATCCATACATTCCTCACGTGTGTTAAGGCCTACTGTGTGTTTCTCAGTACAAGTTCATTCACTGAGGTCTAGCCAGCCTATCCAGTCTCTTGCTTTAAGAAGATTAGCTCTTCCTCATCCAGCAGTAATCAGTTGCCAGTATTTCTTCAGCAATGATTGGGGTCTGCTGCCCCTTTCCAGAGTTCCATGCTGAGTTTTTGTCTGCTTGAGTTTGCATGAGTCTCGGGCATGCCCACACCATTGTTGTAGGTTCATATGAGCAGGGTCCGAGAAGCCTGTAGGATTTTATTTCCATATGGTCATGCACCTCCTCCCTGGTTCTTATAATTTTCCTGCCTCTTCTTCTGGAATGGTACATGAGTCCTGGGTGGGTGAAGCTTAATATAGGAGCCCTATCCAAGAACCCACACTCTGCAGATTCCCTACATGCTTTGGCTATTTGTCACCTTCTGTGTTCCTGGCCCTCTATTACATGAGGGAACTTCATTGGTGAGAGTTGAGAGATTCATTAGTGTTCTCTTTACCCCTTTTTTCGTAAGCCTTAGGTCTACACCTAAGGTTGTACTGAAGATGTGCTACTTAGGCTTGGGCAATATATACTGCAGTAGTATCCATCTGGTGCAAAGAAGCATCTTTGATGAGTGGTGACTGGGATACTTGACTATGATTATAAGGATATGTATTTTGCACTTAGTAAGAAGTTACATTAGTCTAGGGATGTGACAGCCTTGGGGAATTTCTCTAAGATCTACGACCTCTTCAGCCATGTGTATTTGGCTATGATTACATACCACACATGAGTTTCCTCCCATGGAGTGGGCTTTAAGTCCAATTAGGTAGCTGTTGATGGCCACCAAGATAAAAGTGCCCCTTCTGCACCAGTGTCGCACGCAGTGCAGGTCACTGACACGGTTATTTGGTCTTGAAGGAGGTGTTGGGTTATCAATTGATGTTTAACTTGGCTGCTTGCATAGTGTTCTCCAGAGCTGTGAGAGCTAGCCTTCAGGGGAAGTGGTTTCCAGGTGAGTTCCAGCTCCACTGCTCCAAATTTGGTCTCCCAAATATGTCCTGTTTTCAGCAATAGGGTTTTCTGGGAGGTAATCAAGGGCTGTAGTAAATAGTCTGTGTAATTTTGGGAATCTCTTGAGCAACCATGGCCCAAAACTCAAAGGATGGTTTCTTTTGTCTGGCACTGCTTCTTGTTATGTAGCCTACAGCTATGCACATGGACTCATGTTACAGATATTGTATGCATAGTTTGTCATTGGGTTGTTAGACTAATAGGATTCCCTTTGATGTTTAATTCTAGCTATGCATTATTTTTCTCTTCTCTCCCTCTCCCTGTCTAACCCTCCTTCCATGTCTTCCCCATTTAGTGTCTCCATTATCCCCATTTCTCCCTTGATAACACCTGTCTCCTATGAACCCATCTCTCTTGAATTCCTTTCCCTTTATCCCCAAAGTTCCTTGTAGAAGTCTCCCTCCCTCTCCTATGTAAATACCCCCATTTTATCTATTTCTCCCTTAGTAACACCTGCTTCTTACTAGTCTCTCTCAGGTTCCTTCTTTCCCTTTACCTCCCTGGTTTCTTTACATTTTCCTGGTTCCTGCAGTTATATCAGGATTCATACTCACATATAAGGGATTAGAGCTAGGTTCACAAATGAGGGAGAATATATGTCCTTTGTTTTTCTGATTCTGTGTTACTTCACTTAGCATAACAGTTTCTAGTTCCATCTATTTACCTGCAAATTTCATCTTTCTTTACTGCTGAGTAGAACTCCATTGTGTAAATGTACCACATTTTCATTATCCACTTGTCAGTTGAGGGGCACTTGGATTGTTTCCCTTAGTTAATTTGAAAAGAGCAGCAACAAACATGGATGTACAAATATTTCTGTAATAGGATGAGTCCTTTGGGTATATGCCAAGGTATGGTATAACCAGGTCAAATGGTAGGTTCATTTTTAGTTTTTAATGAGTTTTCCACACTGCTTTCCAGAGGGGCAGCACGAGTTCATAATCTCACCAGCAGTGAATGAGCATTCCTCTTTCCCCACATCCTCTCCAGCATTTGGTATCATTTGTTCTCTTGATCTTAGCTAGTTTAACTGGGGTAAGATGAAATCTGAAAGTGGTTGTAATTTACATTTCCCTAATTACTAATGTTTTGAACACTTTTAAAGAGGTTTCTCAGCTATCTTTATTTCTTCTTTTGAGAACTCTCTGCTCAGATCCTTAGCCCATCTTTTAAGTGAACCACTTGTTTCCTTGATTCTCTGTTTTTTGAGTTCTTTATATATTCTAGATGCTAACCTTCTATCTGATATGTTGCTGGTGAAGATTTTCTCCCACTCTGTGGGTTTTCTCTTCACTTCCTTAGTTGTTTATTTTGCTGAACAGAAGCTTTTTAATTTAATGAGGTCCTACTTATTGATTCCTGAGCAATTGATGTCTGATTTTGGAAGTCTTTTCTTACACCTACATCTTGTAGGTTACTGCCAATGTTTTCTTCTGTTTCAGAGTTCCAGGTTTCACATTGAGGTCTCTGGTCCATTTGGAGTTGACTTTTGTGCAAAGTGAAAGATAAGGGTCTACTTTCATTCTTCTACAGGTGGAGATCCAGTTTTGTCAGCACCATTTACTGAAGATGCTATCCTTCCTCCAGTGTTTTTGATCCCTTTGACAAATATCAGGTGGCCGAAATTGCATGAACTTGTGTTTGGGTCTTCAATTATGTTCCATTGGTCTACGGGTCTATTTCTGTGCCAGTACCACGCTGTCTTTATGACTACAGCTCTGTAACAGTTTGAAATTTGGTATAGTAATCCCTCCTGCATTGCTCTCTGTGCTTAGGCTTGCTTTGGCTATTCAAGGTCTTTTGTGATTTATTATTTTTTAAAAATTCTATGAAGAATGTCATGGGGATTTCAACTGGAATTGCATTGATTCTATATATTGCATTTTGTAGGATGGTCATATTCACAATATTAATTCTTCTAATCCATGAGCATGGGAGGTCCTTCTATCTTCTGGTATCTTCCCCAATCTCTTTCTTTAAACATTTAAAATTTTCATTATACAGATCTTAACTGTCCCTTCTTTAAAAAAATATTCATTTTAATTTTATGTGTGTGAGTGTTTTACTTACACGTAAGTACACCCATGTCTGCAATGGCCACGAGATACAGTTGTTAGCTGCCATGTGGGTGCTGAGAACCAAACCCAGGCCCCCTATAAGAGCAGCCAGTGATCTTATCCACGAAGTCATCTCTCCAGCCCCTATTTGTCCCTTCTGAGTCAGCAAAAAACTAATCCTATAGACACATAGGATAGGATATTCTGTCTCTATAGTTCTGTTCCAAATTCTTTTTCTCCCAGTCTGCCAGACCTGTGCTCAGCACTCACATTTACCAGACAGAAGGGCCAAGATAATAAATGTAGATTACACCTGGATTTGAGACAAATTGAAGGTAAATACCCATTAAAATAAGTTTAATCAATTTATATTTTTCATATTTTGCCAAACCACCAGGCACTGTGTGTTTTCTGAAAACAGGTGATGGCATGCATTCTAAGCCTTAGCAGATGGAGGGAGATTTGTTTAAAACTACAAATTTTCTCACCTTTCCCTTGAAAGAAGCTGTGTTGCTCAGAATCACAGAATTAGGCATTCATCTTTCAGAATACTTTGAATATATTTTCATTTTCTTTTAAACATAATTGATTTGAATGAAAACTGGTCATACCTGATGAGTTCTATGTCCCTTTCCTTAATAGAGAAGCTGATTTCCTAGAAGAGGCACAGGGAGGTGGTTGGAGGAAGGAGGAAGACAAGGCAGGTTTGATCTATTCATCATCATCACCACAAGGTTTCAGACAGTAAACCAGTAAAAATGTCAGTTTGTTTCATGCTGTCATATAATTTTAGTAGTATTCTGAGTGGTGTGTGGTGCATGCATGTGAGTATATGGGTGTGCACATCTATGCATGTGCCTGAAGAGGCCAGACAGAGTATTTGTTTTCCTCTATTGTTTTCTACCTTTTTGCCTTGGAGGCAGGGTCTCTCACTGAACTGGAAACTCACTATTTGGCTACACTAGCTGAACAATGAATTCTCAGTACCCACCTGCTTCTGACCCCCCAATGCTGGGGTTACAGGCACGTACAGCCATGCTTGGTTTCTATGTGGGTGCTGGGGATTGGAACTCAGGTCCTCATGTTTACCCGATGAGCCATTTCCCAGTCCCTAACTGTTCTATTTTTCCACTGTTAAGTTTATAGTACTCAATAATTATTATAGTGTTTTGACATGATACTGCAAGCGGTCTACTCTGGTTAAAATGTAACAGTGTGGGAGACGCTTCTGCCCAGGTTTTCACGCGTTTTACGCTACGCTCATATCCAACCTGGCCAGTGCAAACAATGCCAGAACCAAATTTTTGCTTTTTTCTTTTTGGATTACCAAGTGTTCATTTGGTACTAGCTGAGTACTTCTGGAAAATATTCTGCTACACATGGTGAGGATTTAGGTTTAAGTTTTTATTTGCCTAAAATCTAAATCATTCTCAGGGTTTAAGATTAAAATAGTTTCAATTAATGTCATAAGCATATGATATTCTTTGAATTGAAAAATTCATTTGGTTCTTCCTGATTGATCTGAAAATTAGACAACATTTCAGAGCTGGAACACTGCATATTGGCTGCCCACTGAAAAATGCTCAGGTGTGCAATTATTTTGACCGTCAATTATAACTGACAGTATTGTCTTGCCTCCAAATCTGCTTTCACCTTTCTGAAAGCAGATTGTGAAGAACTTACTTGTCTAAACAAAAGTGTGATTTGTGAAAAGGCATGTGTCTATGGCAGAGATTGCTAGTTTACTCCCAATATCTATTCTCTTTAGAGTAAAAGAATATCTGAATAGTTGTAGAGGGGCACATGGCCTCCCAGAATAAAGGCTGCATGTCCCAGCTTTCCTTGTCAGTAGATGAACTTGAATGATTGCATCCTGGTCACTGTATCTTGGGGGAAGGTCTTATAGTTAATATTAAGATGAAGTCTTTAAAGAGGGGTGCACACTGTTACCTAACCTCCACTTACATGGATATAGACCTCAGCAAGAGGACCCCCATCTAACGTTTGCTTGACCAGATTCTTCCCCACAGACTAATGGGCTAATGGAATGTGCACTTAGAATCTATATATTGCTCAGCTTGGAGAGACGGCTCAATAATTAATAGCACTCGCTGCTCCTGCAGAGGACCTGGGTTCAGTTCCCAGGACCCACATGGTAGCTAACAACCACCCATAACTCCAGTTTCAGAGGATCTGACACCTCTTAAGTCCTCTGCAAACATTGGCATGCACATAATGCACATGATACAAAACACTCATACACATAAAATATAAATAAATAAGAATTAAAAAAACTACATGTTTTTCGTATGTGGTGGTGGCATGTGCCTATAATCCCAGACTTGGGAGGTGGAGGCTAGAGGATTAAGAATTTGAGGACAGCCTTAGCTACACATAGAGTTGGAGGCCACTTTGGATTACATGAGACCCTGTCTAACCCCTTTTCCCCCAAAAAACCTCTTAAAAATCTGTCATCCTTTATAGGATATGCCCTAGGAACACAAGACCTTTGAATTCCATGTCCAAATGGCTACAACGCTTGCACAGTTCTCTTCTTCAGTTCATCCCCTAGGGGGTGCATTATAGTATGTGCTTCTGGGCTCTGAGCAGTAGCCCAGTCCTGGGTGTTAGTGGGTAGTATGGACACTTTGGGTGGGTGTCTATGGTGCCATTTGTAGAAGAAAAAGGAGGAAGCCTGAAGGCCAGTTTTCTCCATGTCTCCATGTTCCAAAGCAGAACCCCAATCCAAAATCCCAAAAAACGTGTATTTATGAAGAAAAGAAGGTAAAAATCTATGTAATAGCTTGATAACTTTAAATGTTTCAGCATAATTATGTTGTGTTTTCTTTACATTCTTGTTCTAGGCTCTGCAAATGTTAGGGACAAACCTAACTTACCTCCTTTGGTGGCTGAAATAAAGACCTGGGGGTAGGTACTGAAGCAGCCATCCAAGTCATAAAATGGAAGTTGTGGGCCGAGGAGAGGAAAGCAAAATGATAGAATGAATATGGAATCTTCTGCTTTCATCTTGTCACTAAAGGTACTCTGGGTGGCCCAACTGGGTCTACCTGAGAGATACATGATTGTGTATTACACAAGGCACTTCCTCACTGAATTGCTAGAACTACAGCTTAACCTCTCATTTGTACAAGCCTTGGTAAATGACACATGTAATACTCAAGTTCTGTGACATACATGTGTTGACTTAGTGGTTAGAAGCTGGATAGGGAGGCCAAAGATTGCAGAGGGTGATCTGTGACCCTTGTTTATGTCTGTGATAATCTGGAAGGCAAGACTTTATGCCTCTGAATCAGTGGCTCTCTGTAAAACACAGGAAAAATCTAGACTATTGGTGTGTCTGTTGCTTCCTGTTACTTTTTTCACACGTGTTTATAAAAGAGAGATGAACTTTTACTAGAACTAGATAATGCGTAGGAAGAGATGGAAGGGTTTATAGTTCTGTTAGAGCAGGTACCCAGTCCATGGCTTCAACTCTCAACCAACTGAACTGGTAATTTGGGCCTTGCTGGTCTGCAAACACCTGGATGTTTCTGCACCTGTGCACTGGGGTGACAGCCTTTGCGGACGATTGTCTGTGCCCCTGTGTCTTATTAAAGACCTTTACTAAAAGCATGGCCTGAAAATGGTCAGATGACGAAGGCTACATTCTCACTGGTCTAGTATTTTATATGGCTTCAAGATAGCTACTAATAAAATGAAAGGCAGACAAGAAAATAAGATTTAAGTCTAAGAGCATGTACTCAGCACCCACTCATACTGCCTTCTGGTGCACCCTTCTCACGGCAGGGGCTGGAAAGATGTGGATGAGGTTTATCCAACTTAATGCATCTGTGTACTAGGTTTAGAAGATGGAAGAGAAGCAGGAGCAGTGTTCCTGCTGTGTTAACTACTGCAATTGGCAGGCACTGGTGCAGAGACAATTGTTTTGGCATGGGCATTCAGTGACTAGACATTAGCCTCACAGAAGCTGAGAAGCATTAGTGGAAGTCGAGGTTAGAATAGCGTTTAAGTGTCCATCTAGTTGATTCCTGAGGGTCAAGAAGCAGCTTCAGTGGAAACCATGCGGCTGGCTAGCCATGAGACTGTGTTCTTAGTTAGCAGCTACAGAGATGGTTTGACTAACTCCTCATCCCTTGCTTTCTGGAGAGAAGCTTAGTGGCAAATGTTCTCTAACTCCTCCAATTACTTCACTAATCCCCAAAGTTCTGTTATAAGTTTTCTTTCTGCACAAATAATTGGGCGATATCTGTTTACCACAAAGAAATCCTAGACTATGTGTAGGCAAGCTGTTTGACTGAGATAATTTGCACATGGAACTGAGGGGAAGCAAATAGGCTGGGAATCTTCTAAAGTCTTGCAGGAATTATACTACCAAAGATACTCCAAGCCTGGTCAGAAACCTACCCCTATATGATTCTACCTCTAAAGTCATCCTCAGTCTCCAGATCAAATCTATCCATGAGTGACTGTGAAAACTGGGTATCCACCTCAAAGAGCATACCTTTCAGTGGCAACTACATGTGGCCATAGTTAATAGTAGACAAAGGAATGACTTCTTAAAGGGAAACAGAGTGATGGACAAGAACACCCCTCCCTCCATCCCCCCTTCCTTCCTTCCCTCCCTCCCTCTCCCCTTCTTTCTTTTCTTTCTTCTCAAGGTCTTTTGTATCCTAGGTTGGCTTTCAACTTTCTATGTAGTCAAGGATGACCTTGAACTTCTGGCCCTGCTTCCATCTCCTGAGTACTGGAATTACAGGTGTTTTTTGTTTTTTCATCAGGTTCATTTTTACAAGGTTCTGAGGACTTGAACCTCTGGCTTGAGTATGTTAAACAATCACTCTACCAAGTGAGTTATGTCCTAAGCTTTCAAGTAAGATTTTTCCAGAGTGTAGCTGTAGGTACTATAAATTGCCAGGGCAGAGAAGTTTTGACTTTTCCAGTTGGAGAGATTCCTTACTTCCATTGCAAGGGGGCTAGGTATTTGTGTGTTTGTGTGGGAATGTGAACTTGGTCTTGGGTTCCAAAGGGCTGTGAACTATGACAGAGGCTGATAATTATCTGGCAGTATCTGCTCTCCCTTTTCCCTTGAACACAAGGCCATTATGACTAAAGGTTTCATTCCACACTTCCTCTGCAGCTTGTTATAGACCTTGTGACCAAGTTCAGAACAATGGGAAAAGAGCAAGAGTGATGTGCAGCTTCGACATCTTGGACCCAGTTGAACTCAGGCATCCTGGCTTCAGCATCCACAGTCAGTACTCTATGTGGCAGAGCTTCTTTAAGTGTTAGAGACAAAATAGTGAGCAAGCTAGGAAAGATCACCTGGGAAGGGACAACATGTTTATATATTGTTTGAGGAGAGTGACAACATAGGAAAGCAGACAAATATGGGCCATTTGGATGGCGAGGGATGCTTTCAAGGAAAGGAAATGTGGTGACATGATACTGGTTATGGGTGCTACTTTTGTTGCTAAAAACCTTCAGGAGTACATTTGCACTGAGATCCTAATTTTGAGAAGGGAATTCTAAGCCCTGGAGAATGAAGTACCAGGTTATGAGAACAAAGTGAAAAGGCTGTGAGGAAGTATTAAGCTTGGCATGTTTGAAATGGAAAAACCTCCTGTTTTCTGGAGGGTTTGACAAGCAGGGAAATAGCTGGTAAGTGTGGTTTATTGGTAGGTGACAGATCTGATAGGGTTTACAAATTTTGATTAAATTCTGAAGGGCAAAGGCTATCAAAGAAGCGTTTTCCATGAACACAGGGCCACTATTTAATTACAAAGTCATGTATTAATATTATTAATAATAGAAAACAATCACAAACATTCATATTCTATGAAAGAAGTTCCCAGAACGTGGTGTACAGAGACTAGTCTAGACCCTGGTCTTTCGATTCTGGAGAACCAGTCCAGCAACTAAGTGACCTCCCCTGTCCTTCACTGCCACCTCAGCCTTCTCCTGCCTGCTGTCTTTGTGGAAGGGCTCAGCCCCTTGGCACATGTTTGAGGAGAAACTCCAGCAGCAGGCTAAGAGCAATTCTTAATTAGAGCTAATTTACCAGGTATCACTAATGTTTTAAAATATCACATTCATTAATAGTTAAAAATATTAAATAGTATTTTCAGAAAAAAAGGCAATGAATCTTAACAGTCCAGGACGTACTGTTGCTTTTATTTACATGATAGGAACTCCTACATTCTCTGGCTATAATTTTACAAATTTCTATGAGGAATTCCCTTACAATGGGAATCAGAATCCTTGGACTAACAATACCAACACGCTCCCACTTCCATGTGGTTGACTGCTCAGCCAAAATGCCGAGAAGTCATACTGCTCTTCCTTATTTCATGTATCTAAAGAACTACATGATTCCTGGAGAACTTTGCTTAATGTGGTTCATCCTTCCTTATTCTTTTCCTCCCTCCTTCCCTCCCTCTTTTCCTTAGGGAAGTGGTTCAACTTTGTAGCCCAGGCTGGCCTAAACTTGTAGCAATTTTTCTTCCTCAGCTTCCCAGGAGCTGGCATTATAGGCAGGAACCACCATGCCTAACTTTGGTTTTATGTTTTATAAAAGTTAAAGAGAGTTTCTTTTCCTTTGGTTTTCCTTTTTGGGGGTTCATTTTATTTCTATTGGTGTGACAGACTGGAAAAAAATCATTTAGGTAACAGAATAATGCAACTTGAATTGTCACCTAAAATTGGTAGAACAAAGAAGAAAAAAGATGGCTTCTCCTGCAGCCGGGGTAACCCTCTCCTTCCCACCTTACTGCTTCTTGGGAGAGGAATGGGGAGGTTGCACTGTCACCCCTGTGATCCGGACTGCGCTCTACAGACGAACTGGCTAAACGGCCTTGTCTTATGTCCCACCCGACTCCCTTTCAAGTATCTTCCCTAAGTGTGGAGCAGGATTTATCACTCTGGCAACCTCTTCTTTGGCCCTCAACTGCTTCTCATCCAAGGCCTGTATGACTCTGGAGCACACAATGCAGGGAAAGCACAGCCTCTCTGGTGTGCTGGGCCACATGGAGAGACCCTGGAACTCCAGGGCCTGTGGCTGCTGTTATAGGAAAGGGAAGAAGACAGGGGCTCTTGCTGCGACAGACTGTTTTGATAGAATCCCAATTGTGCTTTATGTGGAAGTCCTTTTTCTATTTGAGAAGACTGAGAAAAAAAATTTTAGGAGCCTTGGGACTATCCCTCAGGTGTCTTAAAAATACTCAGATGGGGGCTGGAGAGAAGGCTCAGCGGTTAAGAGCACTGGCCGCTCTGGCAGGGGACCCAGGGTTTAATTCCCAGCACCCACACGGCAGCTAACACATAACTGTCCATAACTCCAGTTCCATAACTCCCGTCTCAGTGGATCCAATGCTCTTGTCCGACCTCTGTGGGCATTTCACAACATAGGTGCACTTACACACATGCAGGCAATATACCCATACACATAAAAAAAAAGATAAAATAAAAAAAGAATACCAAGATAGTGCAGGAAACAAAAAATCTGTGTGTATGTGCTTTAGATCTAAACATTGAGCTTAAAAATTACTTTAGAAGTAAAGTCAAACTGCTAGTCACAAGAGAATTCCTTTCCATCCATCCCCTTTCTTTTTTTCCTTTAAAACATATGAGATGGAAACTGCATTGGTAGCAACTAAAGGTAGCAGTCTCTGTTTCTGTCTATGGTAAATCAAAGTAATGCTTGTTCCTAACCATAATCTGAAACTGTCTACTCAGTAAACTGCTGGTAGACCAGTGTTTATATACAAACCATGTTGATCCCCAAATCTTATGGGTTTTTAGAGCTGTGGCAGACTCACTATACAATTCAGAAGCTGGCAGAGGTCTAACTGACCCAAATCTATGGTGTAGAACCCTAAGATGTGAGGAGGTAGGAATTAGAGAATTCTGAAATGCAATCATTTTCCAAACTGCTTAGGTGGCTATGTTACTGGAAGCTTGTTTTCAAGGTGGGCAGTTCTGGATGAATCTTCCACCTAGAAATGTGGCAACCAGGCATTTTATATGCTATATAGCACACACAGGAACATGCGTTGGTTTCCTTTTGGCTGCAAGCAAATGACTCCCAGGAGCATAATGGCCAGTGTGTTTCTCTGGATAATGTCTACAGTGTATGCAGAACATTATTCTCCAAAGCCCCGAGATGGGGTATGAAGTGCTCAGTGGCAGTAGCGATGTAAAACATCCTGACAGCTCTAAATCTCCCAACTACTCTCTAGTTACTTTGGGACCCCTACATTTAAGGGTCTGCTGGTTCCTGGGTATGAAGAAAGAATTTTTAATGGGGCCAAATGTAGGTGTTTACAAGGGGGAATTGTTTTTCTTTTCTTTTCTTTTTTTTTTTTTATTAGGAGCTGCCTTATGTTCAATAGTTGTATTTACTTTGTCAAGCTCGCCAGAATTAGAAAATCCCCATTGCTAGGCAGCCCAGAGTGCTTGTGAAGTATTTCTGGGCATTCAGAACCGAAGCATGTGCTGCCCAAAGGCAGGTTTCATTACAGTGTGTTATTTAGTCCTTTTTCGTCCCTCCCTGCCCCCACACTACGAGACAGGAGCTCTACTATAACAGGAAATCTTGGTTACTTTATGCTGAAACATATTTACATGACTGAAATGCCACAATTACCACATTTGTACAGCTTGAGGGATAGGCACACTTTAATGGTTTTTTGAAGCAGGCTGATTTCCTGGAGCTTTTCATCTTATTTTATTTTGTTCTGCATGTGTGAACAAGTTTTTCTTTACTATAGGTATTTGACAAAGTCTACCTAGTATGAATGTGAACGAAAAGAAAATAACATGAAAATTAATTTTATGTTTTATCTTTGCCAAACCATTCCTGGTTTCTTTCACCAGTTCAATATATGTGGAGGGCTGGGCTATTACTTCTGTCATGTTGTGTCAGCTTTTATACAGAGGCAGTTAGGTAGTATGGTTTTAGTTTGAGAAAATGAAATGTGGCTTTCTCTGTATTGATGGACAGAAACTTTCATATTGAAATGAATAGACTCCATTACAACAAAGATTTTCCGCGCTCATCATGGACAGAGAGGGCATCTCTTCTAGGTGCTGTGCACTCCATTTTCTCTAAACCGACAGCCAGGTAATACCAAGCAATGTCACCGGTAAGTACTACCCTGTGCATTCTGCCTGTTATACAGATATTGCTATATACATACGTTACCATGAACAGCTTCTTAACTTTTACATTGTACTTTAATTACTTGCTAAAGTTTTAGTAAAATTTATAAAAGTGCTTTTGATATTTAAAGCTCTCTGAAATGAAAACTCCCTTTTTCCATTTGATTTCAGAAAACATGCTTACCCGGGGAACATCTGACCTCAAGCCTCACTTAAAAATTATGGCAAATTTATAAATGAAGCTGGTTTCACAGCCACCCTGCACATCTATCTCCACTCTACAGCCTTCTCTCCTCACTAGTTTGAAAGGGAGCTGGAGAACACACTGGGCCAAGTCAGCGCCTCTCCACATGCCTTGGGGCAGTGATGGGGCAGCCAAAGACGGAGTGCTCTAGCTGAGGGACACAGATTAGAGACGGACACAACTCCAAAGAGTAACTCCTTGCTGAAGTGACTTCGCATGTGGGAAGAATGCAGGGATGCAATTTGGTCTTAGATAGGAAGGCCCTCCATGAATAATGGGAAATAAAGGAAATGAAGCAAGTAAAGCAAGAAAAAAACTGATGAAAAAATGCAGAAAAAAGCAAAATATTTGTAAGTATATAGACAAATGACTGGCTACTTTTTAGGTTTTTTAGTTTGTTTGGCTTAATCAAAATGCGTGTTTCTATAGAAATGTAAACAAGAGCAAGGTTTAATTTCCATATGGATAATTTACAAGTAATTTCTCATAGAGATTATTTTCTATTCTTTAAAAACTCATTTGTTTTTACATGTGGAGGATTTTTACCCCCCACTACTTAACTTTACTATTGAGCTAAAACTGTTTACAAGGGCTCTGAAAGAGCCTCAAAATGTAGATCTGACTTGCTACACAAGTTGGCTAAATCTTTTCTCACGTTCCCTCTGCAGCAGGAGACACTGGTCAGTAGGAGCCCTGAGCGTCACCGCATTTCATTTGGGGTCTGCAGAGATGCTGGGTTAATTATCCTTTGGGTATGTGTGAAGTTATACTCTAAAATGACATAGTAAAGGGAAGGGATTTTGTAACTGTTACTAGAATTATAAGACTTAATGGCTTAAGTAAAATATACATATTTATGCATTTTATTCTACAAAGAAATATAATTAGACATATTTTAAACACACAATATTTATTTATTACTAGTACTATAAATTCAAT